>JAQPPZ010001465.1:0-1417089 GCA_028583015.1 Wollemia nobilis | reverse complement strand
GGTTAAAAACAAGTCTGACTCATACCTTGTTCAAAAGTCTTGTAAGACAAAGTACAGTCTTGGCTAGTGAGTTAAAACCGTCTGAGTCTCAGAAAACCTTAGCTACATTTCTAAACCAACTGCGTCGCTTTTCATCCTTACAATACCATCAAAAAATACAAAAAAAAGAAAAACCATGTATACATGTAAAGTCATGCATCAGAGCAATCGCCTAAAAACAAAATAACAGAGTTCTAAACAGTCTATGGCGCCATAGCCAAACATCACAAATCACACTCATCAATTTCATATATGCATATCACATATAATAAAAAAAACATGTGCATTCATCATAGCATATGCATCCATCAAAATAAATCAACATGCATACATCCATATTCATAAACCATCATGCACAAGATCAAAGAAAATCAAAACAACAAAAACAACAAATAAATGCAACAACAAAATAAAAAGCAATAAACATTTCCAGACACAAGTGCTCTTGCACTTAACCTTTTAGCATAGAAAAACTGATGTCAGGGTCTACATTTTCTCTATCCTACTCCCTAAGAAGGCTACCATAGCCGGACCGCTCCACGGGAAGATGGATTGTCGACACTTTCACCCCATTACGACGTCACAAAAGGGTCAAAACCCATTCAAAAACAACAAAAAAAAATGCAACACAAACAAAAAGCAATAAACATTTCCAGACACAAGTGCTCTTGCACTTAACCTCTTGGCATAGAAAAAGTGATGTCGGGGTTTACATTGTCACTATCCTACTCTCTAAGAAGGCTACCATAGCCGGACCGCTCCACGGGAAGACGGATTGTTAACAATTTCACCCCTAAATGGCATCACAAATGGGACAAAGCCCACTAAAAAACAACAAGAAAATCAAAACAACAAAAACAACAAATAAATGCAACACAAAAACAAACAACAATAAACATTGCCAGACACAAGTGTTTTTGCACTTAACCTCTTGGCATAGCAAAATTGATATCGAGGTTTACATTGTCACTATCCTACTCCCGAAGAAGGCTACCATAGCTGGACCACTCCACGGGAGGACGGATTGCCGACAATTTAATCACCAAATGGTGTCACAAAAACAACAAAAACAATACAAAATTCAACAAAAACAAACAGCAAAAAACATTGTCGGACATAAGTGCTCTTGCACTTAACCTCTGGGCAAATAAAATCGATGGTGAGGTTCAAATTATCTCTCTCCTACTTCCCCAAGAAGGCTAACATAGCCGGACCGCTCCACGGGAAGTTAGGTTTTCGATGATTTCACCTCATTACGGCATCACCAAAAGGGTTAACACCCACCAAAAACAGGTCCAAATGTTGGAAAAATTGCACACGCTTAACGGTAAACCCTTTAAAGGCACCCTTGCACAAGTCATCTTGGGTCAAGCGACTCGTCGCTTCTCTCACGAAGGTCATTCCCTCATCGATTCGTCGCTTGAGGGGGTAGTCACACTTAGTCACCAACCAACAATCACACACCCAATTAAGGAAAACGACATGCATTCAAAGAATCATTGACAAAGACAATCACGCTCCTGCTTGGGGCAGTAAACAAGAAACAATCAAATAAATCAAACACTTGGCATTTCGTGAATCATGAACACAAGGTTCCCCTTGAGGATAAAAATTCCCTTTGCCTGTTCATGACTGATCAATGTCTAAGTTCAAGTCACACCTCAACAAAACAAGTTAATACTTGAAATCAAATTCCTTAGCTCGTCAGAAGCAAGGATTCAAGAATGCATGCCCTTTTCATACTTGGGGCATCAAAAGTTGGTTAGGTTACCAAGAAACCCTAATCATTAGTACTTTGGTTATCTATTTTTGCTCAGCACTGTGTCACCCGCAGCACTTCCCAAAAAGGGGCATCTATAGAAACAAAAACAGCACCAATCCGATTATGTGACTGCAAACACTGATCTCTTTGACAAACACAGCCCCCAGGGCAGCCCTCAGAGGTTAAACAGTGGTCTTAACCACTTTCATAGAAATTTTGTAAGGTCAAGAAGCAATTTGGCACACTTGGACACTTTGCCCGCATTCGTCTCACCCAGGGACGAATTCAAAATAGAATCCGTTCCACCCCAGGATGAATTCTGAATCCGTCCCTGGGTGGGACGAATTCTAAGCTTAACGGGCAAAAAGACAAATGGGGCCAAGTGGCAGCCCAGAATAGTCAGTTGATGACTCCTGCCTTGCACGCATGTGTAGGTGGATAGAGGGGCCGTTAGAAGATTGTCACAAAAGGCATTTATCAAAGCCCAAG
Source organism: Wollemia nobilis (assembly GCA_028583015.1). Lineage (NCBI taxonomy): Eukaryota > Viridiplantae > Streptophyta > Pinopsida > Araucariales > Araucariaceae > Wollemia > Wollemia nobilis. The sequence goes on along the minus strand of JAQPPZ010001465.1, from coordinate 1,414,799 downwards.
TCAACGGAGGACTCCCCTCCCTCATGGGAAGACAAGACTGCCACATGGTGCCTATGACCAACACATGGCATTTGTGCTTCCCTCCCAAAAGAGACCCCATGGGTCTATAAAATGTGGGACTTTTCTCACCCAAAATATACAAGTTGAAGGAGTTTTCAAGCAACGAAGTGCTACCGAGTTGAAGACCCACTTGCATCCCTTTTGGTTCACCTTCCCACATCCACCAATCTCTTTTTCAAGGGAGGTTGTTGGGTGGCTTTTGGAAGCTTGAATCGGACCTAAATCCAACACATGGACACTTGAACCAACCAATTCGCCGACCCCCCAATCCTAAGAGGTTTTGGGCCCATCCCTAGTGGATTGGCGTCGGAATCAAGTGCCAACGGTGGGAGGCCCACTTGGGCACCCCCGCACTTTCTAGGTTTTAGAGCATTCTAGATTACTTTTTTTTAGGTTGCATTTTGTGTTATTATGTTTGGTTAACTCATAGCTGCAATTTCGTAAATTTTGGTCAGATTCTAGTATGTTTTGTGTTGCTTTGTTGTTTCACTGACTTGCAGGTGGCGAGATCAAATTCCCGAGGGTAGAGGCCAAATTGGGAGAATCCGACCATCTGGGTCGTCCCAAAATGGTCCCAATTACATAACCCCCCTATTTGCAGGCATTTTGCAGGTCTCGGGAATCGACATTGGAGCAGCAGCAGGTCGGATTCTTCAACACAGAAGAATTCGTCCCACCCAGGGATGAATTGCAGTCGTAAATCGTCCCACCCAGGGGCGAATTCCAGCTTGAAGGCGATTAGCCAGCTGTCTCAGTGGCAATGGCCTTCTGGTAACATTTTCTGTCTTCTATCAAGTTTTCAGGCTGTTTAGAATCATTTTGTTTACTGTTTTAGATAAATGTTTGCATGCATCTTTTGACGATTTTAGAAGAACGAACACTTTTCACTTGCAGCAGGTGCTACTGACATCTTGGTTGTTTCTTTGTTCGCAGGAGAAGCAGCGGAGGTGAAGAACTCATCTACATCAGCGGCGACATCATCTTGGACCGCCCATTGCAATCGTGGGCACGCGGAAAGAGGAACATTGAGTGATTGTAATCGAATTCTTTTAACGCTCCTAGCCCCCGAAAAGGGAGGAGACGTCATTGTAACAGAGATCAAGGGATATTAATGAAAGGGCTGTGTTTTCTCCATTTGCTTGCGTCTCTTCCAATGCGTTTCTTTTCCATTTCATGCACTTTACGTTTCTAGGACTTAAGCGCATTTGGTTTTGGTTATATTGCAATTAGTGTTTCCTTTGCCCGGAATCTCGTGCTTTCACTTTCAAAGAAAGAAAAGTGTCACAAAATATTATTTGATTAGAAGAAATCTTATTACGAACAATAATAGTACAGTCATCAAGATCTTGCCTTCTTATATCCTACATTTTTAACCTCATGAAAACATGATGTAGAATAACTTCTAATTTATTAATCAATAAATAATTTCATCTAGGCATAAAAATAAACGATATAAATAATATTTAATTAAGCTATAGCTTTATCCCATTAAGATTTTGTCAATATTTATTTGTAATGTTTTAAATTATTTTAAAAACATTCATCCACTTTTATAGGTGATGAACTTAAATGACCTATGTAAGATGTTAAAGTGATCATATTGCAATAGGTTCTTTTATCTCAGTTACTGATATCTTATACATCACGTGTTTATTATCCTAAGACTTCTTTTTTTGTAATGTAAACTATGGGGACAATCTTATTTATTAATAGTGTTTCTTCTTTAAATAGGATGATAAGAGTGAAATACTATATTTTTTAAATTATTATTGAGATCTTTTTGTATAGGTGATTTTTTTTTTAGGTATGCTAGATGAAACTACATTTATGATATTTATTAAATTTTAATGAATTCTTGATAATTTTTATTTTAAATAATATATATTTTAAAATTCATTTAATACTTTTTACTTAGTTTTATGGTTGTCGTTTGTTAGTGTTAAAAATGTTTTACGAAAAACATTTAATTCTTTTAATTTATCGCCATAATTTTATTCTTCATGTTGTATAAAAACAATCCATTAAAAATAAAAATGATATTATGATTTCTTGGTGTTTTATTAGTAATAATTTTAAATATAATAAAATAGATTATTGTTGAGCTTTTAAGAAAAAAATTTAAAAACCAACCCAAAAAGTATGGTTAGAGTTAGTATGATTAGATTTTCACAACATATCAATGACAGATGTGTAACAACTATTATATATATTATTAAAAGTATATATATATGAAAATATAGTTATAAAAATAAAAAGAAATATTATATTATTATATGTATAAAATAATAATATAACTATAAAATCAATAATCAATTTAAAATACCTGTGTTGTAAGTGATTTGGAGAGGAGAGGGCAATCTTCCAAGGGAGGTCTCATGTTCGAATCTCCACCCTATCAAAAAGTTGAATTTGGTACCCAAAATCCAATTGATAATATTGGTGCCGATAGGGTCAGTCGGGTGTGACTCTCAGGTGAATTTGACAGTGTAAAACCTCTTGGTCATGGTCTGTCAGACCAAGGAGGCCCCACAAGGGGTTTTTCACTTAAAAATAATAATAATCAACTTAAAATAAGTTTAAATAAAATTAATCATTTTTTAGCAAATAAAAATATTATATCATTATAAAATAATTATTTATAATAAATTTAGATATACGTAAGAAATATTATTTTATAATTATATATATAACATACTAAAACTTTTAATTTTTTTTTTTAATTTACATTGTGGAATCGGTAGGCGCCATGAATCTAGGCAGGTAGGCGCCATGAATCTAGGCAGGTTGTTTGGATTTTGTGGCCACCATAGTATTCTACGTTGTTCGTCCTAGAAGATGCCATATAGATCTTTGTGCAGTCTGCTCCTATAACCACCATGCCATAATCATTTTAAACCTTTTATGATGTTGAAAGCACCATGAAAGGGATAAGCCTTCAGTCTAGCGAGACTTAAGATTTGAACCTTGGACCTCTGCCCCCCTTACGGGGTTTGGTTGAACCAATTGGTCTATACCTCGAACCTAAAAAGTTTTCAATTTTTAAACTAGACATTTTTACTTCATTAACTAGCACTTTTTAAACATATAAAAACAAAAACATGTGTATCATAGTTGCTATTAATCAATTAAAATATTAAATGGTTATAAAATTATTAAGATTTGCAAAAAATTATTATATCCTTCAATAGTGAAGATTTGCATAAACATCACTATAATAAGAACACCTAAAAGGTTATGAGCTAAGAGTTAGAAGGAAGTGTGAGTAGGAAAGTCAGAAGTAGAAAGCAAAGTACAGTCAATGAATAAGTACCACTTTTTGTTCCAGATTTTAGGAGAATTTAAAGAATTCAATTGAATAAAATTAAAGTAGCAAGGAAAGAAAGTCATTTGTGAAAGTCCCTACTAAAAGTATGAATTCCCAAGTTAGAAGTATGGATGCCTTACCTAGCAATAATAGGAAGAGTGAATCTATGACAAACCCTATCCGGGTAGTAGATTCTACACCAAAAGTGATTATAAAAAATGAGATGATTGAGCATGATATAATGGTTTTTAAAACCAGGGGTTAATACATAAGTTTCATGGATATTGGCTAGTTTTTTTATATATTAAAAATTAGATCAAGTGGAAGTGAGGATTGAATTCAAATTATTTCATGAATTTTCTTCCAAAAGGATTTTTTCTTATTATTTTCTCTAGTCTCAAAATAAGGGATAAAATAATGGATGGAGACATGTGGTTTAGGGGTAAATATGCATTATATTTAAGACCATGGAGTGAGACATTTTATATGGAAATTGAAACTATTAAAATAATTCTAATATGGATTAGGCTTTCTAGACTTCCTTATCAACACATCAATAAGGAGGTTTTGAAGAATATTGGTAATACTCTAGGTGAATTTATCCAAGATGAACCAACTACTAATGAAAGAAGGTATGCTATATTCACTTGAATATGTGTTTCCATGGATATTTTAAAATCTTTATTGCAATCTATTAGGATTAAATGTGAATGAAGAGAATCATATCAACAGGTGGATTATGAAAATATTGCATTCTAATATCCTGAAAATATTAGAACTAGGCATATGAAAAGAGACTAAAAAGTGAAAATTATGGAGGAAGAAATGAAAACATTTAGTCATGAAGGTAGATTCAATTTTAAACAATGAGATCATATCATAGGAGTAGCTAGGTCAAATCAAGAATTTTCTACTCCTAAGAAAGTGGCTAGAAAAATATCTCTACTTCATCAAATGGCAAAGGCCATTACAATTCACTTGAATCAACCATTATAAGTAAAAAATGATATTATGGATGAGGAAGTACAATGCACAAGTTAAAATGTGGAAGTAGCTAAAGGTGTGAAGGAAGAGGTGAAGGCAAAGTTTAAAGTAAAGAAATATTGGAAAGTGAATTTTAAAGCAAATGAGATGAAGTGGGTCAAGATTAATCCAGATAAATCACCTTTATTATACTCAAGTAGCATAACATCTTCTCCTTAGACTAAAAATAAAAGTAGTACAAAGTGTATTCCTTGCACTTTAGGATTTCAAGAGCAATACATTAAAGAAAATATTATGGAGGATCCAATGAAATTTAGGGTTTCTAGATCAACATAAGAATGTAATGATTATGGAGGATCATCTATGTAGTTTAGAGCTTTCAAGGCAACATAAATAAGGAAATGCTAATGTGACTATTCCTTGCACTTTTGACTCCTTAGGGAAACATAAATCTTTAGAATATAAGTCACATTATGAACAATATGAAAAAATAGAAAAAATAGAAGATATTGATGAAGATGAGAGTGTTGGTGGGAACATAAGAAGAAAATAAAGGCCATCAAATTAGGAGAAAAGAGAAAAATAAAATCAAAAGGATATTTATCTAAGAATCCAAATAAAGATATCATAGGTGTTAACAAGGAGTGGGGCTAAGCCCACTAATAAAAATAAAAAGTATTGATGGTTTAAATGATATCATGGAATATTAGAGATATGAAGAAAACCCCTAAAATAATAGTTATTAAGGAATTAATAGGTTGTTATAGTCTTGTGTTTATTTTAATACAAGAAATAAAATTAAGCAATGAAGATTGTAAGGATGCTTTTAAGAAGATTTGGAATATGGGTGATTGCTTATAAATTTCTTTTGTAGGATCTTCAGGTGGTATTGCAATATTATGGATCAAATACAAATGTGATGGACAACTATTAGAAGCAAAAGGTAATTAGGTTGCTAAATTATTTTGCAAGAAAGAGGAAACCATCAAAGTTGGGGTTATAAATTTATATGCCCAAAAAAAAGTTACTCCTCATGAAATATGTCGAAAGAATATTAACATATTTGTGTCAAATACAATGATGATTCATTGTGATATATGGATTATTGGGACTGATTTTAAAATTGTTCTATCTCTTTTGAAAAAAAAGAGTGGCATTCTAGGATGGTCTTAATCAAGGCAAGAATTTGCTTCATTTGTAAATTCAAATGACCTTTGGGATTTTAATCCTATAGACTTTCAATATACATGGGATAATAGATGCATTGGAAAAAACATATAACAAAAAGACTAGTTCGATTCTTGTTATCCAGTAAATAGTTGCAAATAAAGTATACAATCTATTCAAATATTTTACTGCAAGTAGAATCAGATAACAAACCCATTCTTTTGACTTATGAGTTACCTAATAATGGTCATCCAAATCCATTTTTCTTATAGTGTATGTTGCTCCAAGACCCTAATGTTTTTAGATGGTTGTGTTATGGTGGAATGAAACAAAATTTGAAGGATCATATATATACATGTTTGTTCAAAAATTAAAATATTTAGAGGAGCAATAATGGAAGAGGGTATCGAATTCAAATTACTCCATGACTTTTTCTACAATAAATAAAATGAAAAGAAAGTAGTACAGAATGCATTCCTTGCACTTTAGGGTTTCAAGAGCAATATATTAAAGAAAATATTATGGAGGATATACAATGAAATTTAGAATTCTAGGTCAACATAAGAAAGTAATGATTATGAAGGATCATCTATTCAGTTTAGATATTTCAAGGCAACATAAAGAAAAAATGCTAATGCAGCTATTCCTTGCACTTTTAACTCTTTAGGGCAACATAAATCTTTAGAAGATAAGTCACATTATGAACAATATTAAAAAATAGAAAAAATAGAAGAGATTGATGAATATGAGAATGTTCGTAGGAATGGAAGAAGGAGAGGAAGGCCATAAAATATGGAGCAAAGAGAAAAATAAACTCAAAAGGATACTGATTTGGGAAGCCAAATAAAAATATCATAGGTGTTAACAAGAAGCGAGGCTAAGCCCACTAATACAAATAAAAAGTTTTGATGATGAAAATGATATCATGGAATATTAGGGGTATGAATAAAACCCCTAAAAAAAGAGTTATTAAGGAATTAATAGGTTCTTATAGTCTTGCATTTAATTTAATACAAGAAATAAAATTAAGCAATGATGATTGTTGAAAGCACGAGATTCCGGTCAAAGGAAACACCAAGTGCGATTGCATTCAAAATTAAGTACGCTTAAGTCCTAGAAATGTAAATTGCATGAAGCGGAAAAAAAAGACACATTGGAAGAGACACAATCAAATAAAGAAAACACAGCCCTTTCATTAATTTCCCTTGATCTCTGTTACAATGATGCCTCCTCCTTTTTCAGGGGCTAGGAGCGCAAATAGGGTTTGATTACAATCGTTGAATGATTCATCTTTTCGCATGCCCACGATTGCAATGGGCGGGCCAAGATGATGTCGCCGCTGATGTCAATGAGTTCTTCGCCTCTGTTGCTTCTCCTACGAACAAAGAAATGACCAAGACGTCAGTAGCACCTGCTGCAAATGAAAAGCATTCTCTCTCTAAAACCAACGAAATATGCATATGAATATTTGCCTAAAACAGTGAATACAGTGACACCAAATTGCTTCAAAACTTGACAAAAGGTAAGAAAAGTTACAAGAAGGCCACTGCCACTGAGGCAGCTGGCCAATCCACCTTAAACTGGAATTTGTCCTTGGGCAGGATGAATTCTGACTGTAATTCGTCCCTGGGTGGGACGAATTCTTCTGAGTTGGAGAAACCGACCCGTCGCTGCTCCAATGTCGGATCCCGGACCTGCAAAATGCCTACAAATAGGGGGTTAGGTAATTGGGGCCATTTTGGGACGACCCAGATGGTCGGATTTTCCCAATTTGGCCTCCACCCTCGAGAATTTGACCTTGACACCTGCAAGTTAGCGAAACGACAAAGCAATACAAAACATCCTAAAATCTGACCAAAAGTTACAAAATTGCAATTATGGACTAATCAGACCTAGTAACATATAATGCAATCTAAAAAATAATCTAAAGTGCTCAAAAACTAAAATTAGGACTTGGGAGGTGCGGGGGTGCCCAAGTGGGCCTCCCACCGTTGGCCCTCGATTTTGGAGCCAATCCACCGGGATGGGCCCAAAACCTTTTAGGATTGGGGGTCGACGAATTGGTTGGTTCAGATGTCCATGCGTCGGATTTGAGTAAGGTTCGAGCTTCCAAAGGACACCCAACAACCTCCCTTGCAAAAGAGATTGGTGGATGTGGGAAGGTGAACCAAGAGGGATGCAAGTGAGTCTTCAATTCGGCAAGACTTCGTTGCTTGAACACTCCTTCAACTTGTCTGTATTGGGTGAGAAAAGTCCCACCTTTTATAGACCCAAGGGGTCTCTTTTGGGAGGGAAGCACAAAAGCCAATTGTTGGCCATAGGCGCCATGTGGCGCCTTGTCTTCCCATGAGGGAGGGGAGTCCTCCATTGACTTGAACTTTGATAAATGCTTTTTGTAACGCTCCTCTAACGGCCCTCTGTCCACTTACACATGCGTGCAAGGTAGGAGCCCTTAACTGACTGTTCTGGGCTGCCACTTGGCACCATTTGCCTTTTTGCCCGTTAATCTTAGAATTCGTCCCACCCAGATATGGATTAAGAATTCGTCCTGGGGTGGGACGGATTCTATTTTGAATTTGTCCCTGGGTGAGACGAATACTGGGCAAAGTGTCCAAGTGTGCAAAATTGCTTCTTGACCTCACAAAATTGCTATGAAAGTGGTTAAGACCACTGTTTAACCTCTGAGGGCTGCCCTGGGGGCTGTGTTTGTCAAAGCGATCAGTGTTTGCAGTCACATAATCGGATTGGTGCTGTTTTTGTTTCTATAGATGCCCCTTTTTGGGAAGTGTCACGGGTGACACAAGGTCTTGAGCAAAAATAGATAACCAAAGTACTAATGATTAGGGTTTCTTGGTAACCTAACCAACTTTTGATGCCCCAAGTATGAAAAGGGCATGCATTCTTGAATCCTTGCTTCTGACGAGCTAAGGAATTTGATTTCAAGTATTAACCTGTTTTGTTGAGGTGTGACTTGAACTTAGACATTGATCGATCATGAACAGGCAAAGGGAATTTTTATCCTCAAGGGGAACCTTGTGTTCATGATTCACGAAATGCCAAGTGTTTGATTGATTTGATTGTTTCTTGTTTACTGCCCCAAGCAAGAGCGTGATTGTCTTTGTCAATGATTCTTTGAATGCATGTCGTTTTCCTTAATTGGGTGTGTGATTGTTGGTTGGTGACTAAGTGTGACTACCCCCTCAAGCGACGAATCGATAAGGGAATTACCTTTGTGAGAGAAGCGACGAGTCACTTGACCCAAGATGACTTGTGCAAGGTTGCCTTTAGAGGGTTTACCGTTAAGCGTGTGCAATTTTTCCAACATATGGACCTATTTTTGGTGGGTGTTAACCCTTTTGGTGATGTCATAATGAGGTGAAATCGTCGAAAACCTATTTCTCGTGGAGCGGTCCGGCTATGATAGCCTTCTTGGGGAACTAGGAGAGTGATAATTTGGACCTCGACATCGATTTTCTCTGCCTAGAGGTTAAGTGCATGAGCACTTATGCCTGGCAATGTTTTTGTTGTGTTTTTGTTGAATTTTGTACTGTTTTTGTTGTTTTTGTGACATCATTTGGTGATTGAATTGTCGGCAATCCGTCCTCCCGTGGAGCGGTCCGGCTATGGTAGCCTTCTTCGGGAGTAGGATAGTGACAATGCAAACCCCGACATCAATTTTTCTATGCCAAGAGGTTAAGTGCAAGAGCACTTGTGTCTGGCAATGTTTATTACTTGTTTTGTGTTGCATTTTTTGTTGTTTTGTTGTTTTTTTGTGACACCATTTTGGGATTAAATTGTCAAAATCTGTCTTCCCGTGGAGAGGTCCGGCTATGTTAGCCTTATTAGGGAGTAGGATAGTAATAATTTGTGACCCCGATGTCGAATTTGTATGCCCATGTTGTCAGTTGCATTTACAATCCTGTCAGGCAGTTTTATTGTCTGTTTTTAGTGCATTTTTAGTCATTTTTCTTGATTTTTTTTTGTGTCTGGCTCGAATTCGTCCCTGGGTGGGACGAATTCCAGCTGGAGAATTCCTCCCTGGGTGGGACGAGCACTGATCAGAGTTCTCGTCCCAGTCAAGGATGAATTCCAGTGCAAAAGGCCTATTTAAGGGCCAAAAATTGATTTTGGGCTCATTTGTGTCATTTTTTTCTTGCGATTTTGGAGCTCTGGGAGGAGGAGGTAATTCTACGGGCGAAGCGCTCGCTGGAATTCTCTCTCGCCATCATGAGTGCACAAACTGGTTCGAGCGACGGAGCCGAGGCGAGACCTGTAAGTGACCCTAGGGTTTATTTTGCTTTAACTTAATGCATTGTTTTTGTGTTACGCTTTTCAAAACTTTAAGATTTTTTTGTTATGTTTTTGTTTAGCAACTAAGGTTAGAATCCCTAGAATTGAAAATTTTATATTTTTCATTTTTTTTATTTATCATTTTTTTTGTTTGCTTGCAGGTTGTTAGGAGCCGCTACCGTGTACCCGCTGCCTTTACTGAGGCGCGGTTGGCCTTGACTGATGACGACTGGGAATGGCTTGATGCCCTTGGGCTCAAGCAGGTGGCTCGACTGGAGCCTGTGGTTTTGTATCAAGCCTATCTGATGGCCCTGATCAAGCTTTGGGATCCGCAGACCAATACTTTCCATCTCCCTACAGGGGAGATGACTGTGACTCTTGAGGACGTCTATCGGTTGCTTCGGATTCCGATAGATGGTCTGCCTATTAGGACATCTCCATTTGATCAACGAACTGCTATACTCACGAGATGTTTTGGGCATGGGGGGGAGCTGGGTGTAGCAGACCCAGTGGAGACAGCTAAGGCAGATTGCCAGGCTGGCAGGATTTTGGTTAGCTGGTGGAAGGAGAGGGGGGTGTTAGGAGTGAGGCACGCATTCCTAATGGGCCTCATTTCTAAAATTCTTCTCCCTGATTCGTCAGGCGCGAGGTTCCCGTGGAACCTGTTGGATTTGGTGTGGCAGTTGGCAGAGTGCCCGATAGAGGCACCGTTGATCCTGAGATGGGGACAGACTTTGTTGGTGCAGCTTTACGGGGAGCTGTACGGGGTCCGCTTTCGACAGCAGAAGGGTGTCGGCTGCGCCTTCTTGCTGCATTGTCGGGGTTGGCAACACATAGCTGTTGAGAGGCCTACCGGGTTACCGTGGATGACTCGGGCGACGATGGAAGATGAGGAGATTGGTTATGCGACTTTGTGGTGACGGTCTGCGGAGCAGGGGCAGAGTCGGCGATGGGCAGGTGCAGTTGAGCACTACATTGATGCCTTTTCATGGCTCACTCCAGGGGAGGTGTTTTGGCGACCCTATCGGGACTGTCCAGCCTGGCCTAAGGCTGGAGAGTGGCTCCGACGGGTCCAGAGGGAGCGATGGTTGACTGGGCGGCACGAGACGGAGCATGAGTTCTTTTCGTACCGCCATGTTACATGACAGTTTATGGTGCGCTAGGGGTTTCCTGGTGAACCCGTTGGCTATCGTCGTCAGGGAGATGAGAGGGATCTGGAGCCACCTGTCCTTGTGCAATTGCGCGAGGAATCGGATGCGATGATTGAGGTGTTGGATGTGGATGACGTAGGTACTACCACTGAGTATGACTCGTGGTGGGTTTTGCGGCGCTGGAGAGGTGATGGTCCACTGGGAGGCATGGAGGCGGCAGTGGAGGATGCTGAGGCGGTAGGGGGTGATTGGGGAGGGCCGTTGATGATGCAGACATGGTGGATGCGGGAGATGAGGATGTGGACTTGGGTGTTCTGGAGCAGCCGAACATGCAGGATGTGGAGGAGCAGTTGGAGCCTGAGCAGGCTACTGTCCTTGCGAGTCCTATGCGTCTGACAGATACAGAGGGGGTGGGGTCGAATGTAGGCGATGAGGTTGCACGGCTTACAGAGCTACTACGGATGTGGGATCTGGAGAGGGATCTTTTGCGGGCTCAGTTGGCAGAGCGAGATAGAGTTTTGGCGCAGTGCGATGATGCATTGTCTATCTATCATCGGCGGGAGGCAGAGTGGTGTCTGTATCGGATAGACTTGGAGAGGGAGGTCATCCACCTTGGCGGGCGGCTCCCTGAGCCTTCGATCAGCAGATCTTCTCGACGAACGAGGGATAGTCTAACTGAGCAATCAGCATCATCTCGCCACAGGCGGTTAGATGAGGGGGGTGGTAGTAGGCATGATGCGAGGGCTAGCAGTAGCCGCCCTGCAGGGTCCCGTAGGACCCACACCACAGGGGGTAGTTCCCGTCGCACCGATCCTACATGATCATGGTGGCCGACGCCTTAGGTTGGGTTTTGGATATGATTGCGGGGTCTGAGGACCGGTTTTGTAGCCTGCGGGCATCTTTTTGACGATATATATATATACCGATTTTATTTTTGGATTTGTACATGTGATGATGTGATTGATTTTTGTTATGCATGTTTATTTATTTTGATGAATGCGAATGTTATGATGAATTGAAATGTTTTAGATGTCTATGTGATATGCAAATTGAAATGGATGAATGACATTTTGTGATGATTGCACCTGTATTGTTTAAGAATCTGTTTATTTACATGTTTTTTGTTTTTTGTATTTTTTGATGGTATCATAAAGATGATAAGTAGCGCAGATGGTTTTGGGATGAATGTAAGATTATCTGAGATTCAAACAGTTTTAACTCACTATCCATGACTGTAATTTATCTTACAGGACTTTTGAACAAGGTATGAATCGGACCTATTTTTGACCGAGTTATTTAACATCCCTGTGTGTGCAATTGAGTTCATTTAGTGGTATTTGTTAGGATACCACCAGTGCCAAGTGGGATTTCAACCGAACCTGTACTGAGGATCACCTAATTAGCTCCACGAATTCCTTTTTTGTATGTACTAAGATTAATTTGTGTTGTAATCCAAGATGCCATAAGCTAGCTCATCCACATGCAAACATTGATCTGTACGCAAGTTAATGTGACAGATATATCGTCATGCGGGAGGTTTACTTCTGTTATCGATAGGCTATCAACCAAATTGGTATTGAAGCTTGCCTTATGACCTATAGAATGCTGAGAGTTCCAAGGATTCAAGGTCAACTCCTTTCTTTTTTTCAATTGTATTGGGATACTTGCTCATTGTAGTGATGAGATCACTATTTATTTTTATTTTTTTTTCTTTTTGAGCAAGGGATTGGGGATATGGAGTGATGAAAATCACTTTTGTTTGTGCCTTTTGATGTGTGCACTGTAGTTTGTCAAATTTGGAGTTTTGACATTTTGCAAATTTTTGTGTTTTGCAACTGTTGAGAACTTTAGGGATTCTTAGGGAATTGGGTAGGGAGGAAGCTTGTCCTTTTGCCAACTCTCAGCATTCTAGGGGTCATTCGCACAGGGGGATGAGCAAGATAACCATTTCGCTCGTGGTGACCTAGATTATTTTGCAGGTTTCGTCTTTCATTCACACAATTTTGGGAATTTTAATGTTTGATTTGTGTTGGGATGTTACGTAACAAGGTGTATTTCAAGTATGACTCTACCTTTGTAAAATCCGTTCAACTTGGTACACTACATGGCTAAAGAGGAAAATGATGACTGAATTATCGAAACTCTTAGTACATTCCCAGACCACTGACTGTAGTGTGGTAAAATTTATGCATGGTGTTTTTGTTGATTTTGATGAATTCGAGTATGCCTAGAATTGAGATGCAAATCTTTGTTGTTTTTGATATTTTTTGTTGTTTTGTTTTTGTTGAATTTCTTGATTTGTTTGACCAAGAGATTGCGATAATCCTTGGAGCTTTTTGGGTTGACCAAGAGATTGTGATAATCCTTGGAGCTTTTTGGTGACCAAGAGATTGCGATAATCCTTGGAGATTTTTGGGTTGACCAAGAGATTACGATAATCCTTGGAGCTTTTTGGGTTGACCAAGAGATTGCGATAATCCTTGGAGCTTTTTAGGTGACCAAGAGATTGCGATAATCCTTGGAGCTTTTTGTGTTGACCAAGAGATTGCGATAATCCTTGGAGCTTTTTGGGTGACCAAGAGATTGCGATAATCCTTGGAGCTTTTTGTGTTGACCAAGAGATTGCGATAATCCTTGGAGCTTTTTGGGTTGACCAAGAGATTGCGATAATCCTTGGAGCTTTTTGGGTTGACCAAGAGATTGCGATAATCCTTGGAGCTTTTTGGGTTGACCAAGAGATTGCGATAATCCTTGGAGCTTTTTGGGTTGACCAAGAGATTGCGATAATCCTTGGAGCTTTTTGTTTGTTTGTTTTTGTTGAATTTTTTTTTTTTTTTTGGTACATGGCTTTCTTAGATATGAAATGGTCGCAAATGACTAATATTCAAGGGTTCTGTTTCCTTGATACCATCAAGAGAAGCTAGCCTGTACGTTCTTGGTCCTATTTTGCTATCAATGACATAAGGACCTAACCAATTTGCCGTGAATTTGTCCCTCATATGGGACGGCAAATTAGAGTTTTGTTGGTTTTCCTTCAGAACCAAATCACCAACCCGAAAGTCTCTTAGGTGAACTTTCATGTTGTAAGCTCTCTTAAGCCGCTCTTGATAGATACGTAAGTGCTCGAGAGCATTAACGCATCTTTCGTCAAGCAACATAAGCTGGTCTAACCGGGCCTGCCGTGTAGTGTCATCATCGATGAATTCCTGCATTGATATGCGGAGGGAAGGAATTTCCAACTCGAGAGGCATTATCGCCTCGATCCATACACTAGTGAAAACGGAGTTGCCCCAGTGGGCGTCCGAATGCTAGTGCGATAAGCCCAAAGGGCAAGTGGGATTTGTACATGCCAATCCTTATGACTATCTGCGACGGTCTTTTTAAGGATGGCGACTAGCGTTTTGTTTGACGCCTCTACTTTCCCATTTGCTTGCAGATAATAGGGTGTTGAAAAACTGTGCTGAATTTTGTACTTTGTGGTTAAAGCACACACGTCTTTGTTCTTGAATGATGGCCCATTATCCGAGATTATTTTGGATGGAATACCAAAACGACATATGATGTAATGCAAAATGAACTCCGCAATGCGGGGTCCTATCGTAGAGGTTAACGGAATTGCTTCCACCCATTTGGTAAAGTATTTTGTGGCCGTTATGATAAACGTGTGAAGGCCTGACGATGCAGGGGAGATCTTTTTGATTAGATCGAGGCCCCACTGCAAAAATGGCCAAGCAGACTGGACTGTCTATAGGGCCTGGGAAGGTGCGTGCATTAATTGGCATGATGTTGACATTTTACACACCTCTTGACATACGCGCAGCAATCTCACTCTAAAGATGGCCAATAATAGCCCATGCGAAGAATGTGCTTTGCAATGGCCATACCACTGAAGTGGCCGCCACATGTACCGTCATGTACTTGGGTGATTGCCCAAGTGGACTCTTGTCTGGTCCAAGCAACGAAGAAGAATTCTGTTGTAGCTGCGACGATACAAAATGTCTCCTATCAAGACATATTTTGCCGCTTTCTGTTTGAATGTTCGTTTTGCGGCTTGCGTCAATCCAAAGGGTAGATTACCTAACTTGAGGTAGTCTCTTATGGGTAAATACCGATCCTCGTTGATCAGATACCTCGACAGTTTGAATACAGCCAATCCCTTTTGGAGTTCTTCCCTAACAAATGCTGATTGGGATAGAACTTGTAAAAATAGCGTTGTGTTGCTATTAATGGGAGTGGGGGAGAACAAAGACCCCTAGTTGGCGTGTTTCAAATAGTCTCGGATTCGAAAGAACTTATCCGAAGATGGTTCGATCTAGATCATGTGGATTCCTGGCGTCAGGTCTGAGCTTGCGCGCTCCATCGCGGGTTGCGATAAGGTTTTGACCTGAATGGTTGTTACATCACCGGAAATGTCTTGCGGGATTAGTGACCCTAAGGAGGCCATTGTGTCCGCAAAATGATTCAATGATCGAGGGAGTGCCTCGATGTCATACCACTCAAGTTTTGGCAGGAATTTATCCACGAGGGCTTTATAGGCCTTCAGAACTGGGCATTTGCATTGATATACCCCTTTGACTCGATTGAATATTAACAACGAATCGCCAAAGATGTTCAATATTTTGATGTTCATGGTGATTGTTGTCTGAAGACCTAGGAGCAAGGCTTCATATTCGGCATTGTTGTTGGTGCACTAGAAGTTTAATTTAAATGACAGGGGCATTGGAGCACCCTGCGGTGTGAAGAATACAATTCCTGTGCCACCACCTTGCTCGCATTTAGAACCATCAAAAAATAAGGTTATGTCGGCTCGAGACTCAGTGCTCTTCGAATCTGGTGATTCTGAGACATGGAAGACCTCATCATCGGGTAGTTCTATGACTAGAGGCTGATCGTCTTCAAGAGGAGCCTCTGCTAGTTGATCGGCTATGACTTGTCCTTTTATAGATTTTTGCCCAATAAACTCAATGTCAAATTCCGTCAACAACATGATCCATTTCACCGTGCGGCTACTATGATAAGTACGACTCATCATGTATCGCAATGGATTCTCCTTAGACACAACATACGTAGTGTTGCTCAGCATGTAGTGGCGTAGCCTTTTGGTAGCAAACACCACTTCCAAGCAGAGTTTTTCAACGTATGCATAGTTAAGTTCGTAATCGACTGGGGTGCGGCTAAGATAGTAAGTAGCCTATTCTTTGTGAAGTTCATTCTTTTGGGCTAGCATTGCGCCCAGTGCCACCTCAGTAGCTGAGATGTATAAGTAGAACGGCACACCTGGTCTAGGCGGTGCCAATACTGGCGACAAAGCCAAGTATTGTTTGATTTCGTCAAAGGTTGACTGGCACTCGTCATCCCAATGAAATGTGACCCCTTTGTGCAATAATTTGTTCATTGGTCGGCATTTGTCAGATAATTGCGCTATGAAGCGTTTAATCGACGTGACCTTTCCTTGCAAACTTCTGAGCTGCTTGATAGTGGTTGGGGGAGCCATTTCAAGGATTGCCTTGACTTTGTTTGGGTCCACTTCGATGCCTCTTTTGGATACTATAAAACCCAAGAGTTTTCCAGATGTGACGCCAAACACGCACTTCTTGGGATTCAGTCTGACCTTATGCTCTATGAGGTGATCGAGAATCTTGCTTAAGTCACCGAGATGATCTGAGTGCAATTTAGACTTGGCTAACAAATCATCCATGTAATCTTCCAAAGTTTTGTGCATGTAATCGTGGAAGATATACGTCATAGCACGTTGGTATGTAGTGCCAGCGTTTTTAAGGCCAAAAGGCATGACCTTATAGCAAAATGTCCCCCAAGGCATTGTGAATGCCGTTTTGAGTTGGTCTTCAGGATTGATATGAATTTGATTGTATCCTGAAAAACCATCCATTAGGGAGAGCATTTTGTGACCTGCTGTAGCGTCTACCAATGTGTCGATGCTTGGCAATGGGAAATCATCCTTAGGACTTGCTTTGTTTAGGTCTCGAAAGTCGGTGCATATGCGAATCCTCCCGTCGGGCTTCTTGACGGGAACCATGTTGGACAACCATGGCGGATAATCCATGCAGATGACAAATTGTGCATCCAACAGCTTTTGCAATTCATCTTTGACCATCAAGGCCACTGTTGGGTGCATTTTTATTAGTTTTTGCTTTACTGGCTTGATTTTCGGATCAAGCGTTAAATTGTGCATGACTAGTTGCGGGTCTAGTCCTGGCATATCTTTGTACGACCATGCAAAAACCTCCTTTTCTTTAAGAAGGGCAATGTATTCGGCTTGCTCTTCGGGGGAAATGCTTACCCCCAGCTTGAGAATCTATGGATTCATTGGATCTGTGCCGATGTCTACGTCAGTCGTCTCTTCGACTGACATGTGAGATCCGTCCTCCAACTAATGTGGAGTTGGGATTAAATGGATATCATCAGCTGAGTTAAGATCTACGTTTGGGACCTCGGGTCCCTCTTCAGCTTGAAAAATATCTTGAGTTGTCCTTGGGGTAAAATGAAGCATTTCACCGAAATGCCAGTACTCTGATGGTGACAATGGTGAATTGACGCGATCCCAGTCGATGGCATCCATGTTTAGATGCAATGACCGTAATGGATCGGTCGGATTGCAGATGGGTGTGGTCAAATCAAAGGAGATCATGTGGATGGAATGAATTTGGTCTCCAGAACCACGGGTGTGATGACTCAATTTTTTCAGATGTTCCCTATAATTTGGATCTGGCTCTACGGGAACAGGCATGAATGGATCCTCTCTAGGTGCAAATTCGTCTCTATGTGCGAAAAGGAAGGCGGGGTCTTCCCTTGGTACTGTTGTCCTGATGGGATCTTGAGGTGGACGATGCTCATATTGAATTTGGAGCCATAGGCCTAACACTTGGTCCCACCTCGTTGGGTCTACGTGCCATTCATGTCCTAACCGTATACCCATTTGTCCCATTAGATCTTCATGTGTTAGAGCGTGGTGATATCGTCGCGCATGTCTGAGATAGTCCATTTTAGTTTCTTCTGAATCGCTTTCATAGATCCAAAATTGTTCATCCTCTTCAAAGATCCGTTGCTTGTGACATTGAGGACTCTTCCTGCTCCAGTGAATTAATCTGGTCCCATTGCGGTTGTTCCACTCTTAGTGGAGGGACCTGATTCTTTTGAGACTGTGTTATTTCGTCTGGAACCTCTAAGGGGAACAGTTTCAAAAAAATGTCTGGAAGCCGTTGTTGTTCTCTTTGATGATTGCTTTTTGAACTTTCACCTCTCTCTAGCAAAGGAGAGGGATTATTGCTATTTCTAGAGGTGTTTGTAGACCATGGAAGATAATCCCCCAATGTGTATTCTGTGTTTGGATTGGCGTACGGGTCTTGTGCCAATCCCCCCCTGTTACCTATTTCTAGGCCTTGCATGTTTTAACCAAGATGTCTAATGGTAGGGGATGGTTGAACCCTACCCCCGACTTGTCATATGGCATCTGATATCTTGGTTGGCAAAGGATCCGCATCCCTTGCTCATATCTGCCTAGCCCATACCCATGCCAATTGCATTGTTCGAGATATTTTAGGGCAAATTCTGGGTTCGATAGATAATTGATGTTTTCGACAAAAGGTTCTTCATCTGTTTCCTTTTGTTTGCATGGTTCAGAACCATGATCAAGGCCCCCATACACAAAATTTGTTTGGTTCGGTGGGTAGCCTAGAGGGACGATTGTTCCAATGGGAAGGCGAGGTCTTCCCATGTCTTGTACTAACTCCGATGTGGGGGTTGCCACAACATTTTGCACTATGTACTGTCCCAGGCCTGTACTAGCCATCTCAACAGTGATTGTTGATGATTGGGTAGGAGGAAACGGTAGTCCTTCCTGAGTCCATTCCATGTTTGGTAGTTCAGGAATCTTGGTTTCCGTTGCGTTGGGCGCTTCCTCTCGTTGGATATTGCTCGAGATCGTGGGCAACCCCTCTTCTAGAGGCTTAACCTCCTCCATGATTTGCTTTCCCTTGTCCTTCTGTTGGGCCATGATAGGTGGCATTGATGATGAAGGAGCCAATGATGACGTCTCACCTGGCTGGGATTTTGCATTATTTGCCACCAGTGGTGCCTGTGGTATCGGACCCTGTTTAGATGGATTTAATTGAAAATCCAAATGCGTTTATGGGAGGGTCGATTGAGGTATGAATTGTACCACATTGCAATACTTGAAGGTCTCTAAGTCCATTGGGACTACATGTATTTGCCCTTCGTAGGCATATTTCAAGCACTGGTGTGCGATCGAGGGGACACACTTCATGTCCCTGATCCAAGGCCGCCCTAGCAGTATGTTATAAGCCATTTCACCTTCCAAAGACATGGCACAGTGTAGGTATTGACTTTTGTCCTACCTGTATAGGCAGAACAACTGTGCCGACTGTCGAGCAAATTGCATTGTTAAAAGCTCGCAGTGTGTACATGGAAGCCGTGATGTGAGAGGCTGGCAGTTTTAAATGCTTTAACGCTGCAGTGGTTATGATGTTACTGGACGAGCCAGTATCTATCAGCACTCTCTTGTACGAGATCCCGTTGACCCGTGCGATAACATGCAGGGGTGGATCCGGCATGTCATTCGATATTGTTTTGACCTCATTTTCTTTGAATGTGATGACAGGCTCCGTACATTGTTTCACATGTCCCACGAAGGTGTTGAAAGAATTAGCTTCGTGGGGTTGTACTTCAATGGCTTTTAAGATGTCCATAAGAGCTTATCTATGTGGAGCTGATTGTTGAATAAGCTCATTGATGGATAGCCTAGCCGACGTGGTCCGCAAACTCTGTGTGAGTTTGGTTCGTATCGTGACCTCAGGTCTAGGCGGAGGTAACTGTGTTGGGCGTTGTTGAGGCTACGATGTCGATGGAACTTCCCTCGCAGGTACCTCGGGGGCAACTGCTGGGTATTTTTTGTTCCTTGTTACAATGCTAATCATTCCCACAAATCTTTGCGCGGGAAGATCTTGTCGCACCTCGTTAATTTGGAGTGGTTTTGTCTGCGCCTCGTGGGCAGGCAAGGGGTCTTTGAATACCCCCATTTGTTGGTTGTTAGGTGCGATGGGGTTGTCCATGACCAATGTTCGATTGTCTATCAAATCCTGGACTAGTTCTTTGAATTTCCAGCACCCATTTAGGTCATGTCCTTTGCGTCTATGAAATCTGCAATACAATTCCTCCCTATACCCCCTAGGCTTGGGAACGTTAGGGTCAAAAATTTGGATTTCTGGCAGAGTAACTAGATTTGCCGCTGACAAGCGGTCGAATAAGGAGTCCCTAGACTCCGCATACGGGGTGAATTGTCGCCTAGGGTGACGCTGTTGATACTGTTATTGTCTCCTGTTATCTCTTTCGTAAGTAGGAGGCACTGCCTAGTAGTTAGCCTTTTGAGGCTGTGTTTCTTACATAGGCGCGGGGACATTTATTGCAACTTGGTTGACTGTAGCGTGTTGTGGTTGCGTTGTCCCAGTTTTAGTGGTTTTATTCCACTCTTTCTTCTTAGGATTGGCAATTGCGCCTTCGCCTATTTTAATCTCTTCTATGACTCAGGCTTGTGCCAAAGCTTCTTCTAAGCTGTCGTATTGTCACAGCAACAATAGACCAGAGATTGATTTTAAACAACTTTTCGCGAACATTTGCGTGAGGTCCGACATGGTAGGATGGTAGGGTAACTTAGAAAGAAAAGCCCTCCATCGGTTCCCGTATGCTGCCATTGTTTCCTCCTTAAATTGTTTAAGGCTAGCAAGATCACTAAGTGATGCCTTCTTCCTTGTGTTGAAGGCGAAACGTTCAAGAAATGCATCTACTAGCTGATCTAAGCTGCTTATGCTGTGTTTGGGCAGTTGTGTGAACCAATCCGAGGTAGGGCCTGCGAATGTGGTTATGAATGTTCTAAGCAATAATGCGTCATTATCTTGAATGCCGAAGCATTGGCTTAGAAACCGTGTAACATGTTCCTGTGCGTCCTCTTCACCTTTAAAAACTACCAATTGAGGCAACTTGAAGTGTTCGGGGTAAAGAGGTGTAGGCACTGAGGGATGCACCGGATTATTGCGGAGTAGACGTAATGTGGGTTTTTGATGCCCAACAACTTTTGTCTCCACCGACTCTAAACGCTCCAATAGCGCTTGGTATGCATCGAAGATTTTATTTCTTCCTCTCTTGTTCGCTCTTGTTGCAAGTTACGGTAAACTGGAGGCCTATGGAGGGGTGGCCGAATGGCATCCTTCCCCGCCTTGATGAGGAGTTTCAATATATTCCTCTTCTGGTTCATACTCCTCGTAAAATTCTTGAGGAGTCTCAGGGCGAAACCTATGACCTTGATCAAGTTCTTGCTGAAGGTACCCATCATTATTTCGGGGAGTTGCATCCCTCTTGAATCTATGGGGTCTTGGAGGCAGAGCTTGACGAGGTCGTGGAGACCTATCCTGCACCAGCGGATTACGCCTCTCATATTGTTCAGCTCTTTGGATGCGAGGGGTTGGCCCCCTCTCAGGTATTCCATAGCGTAACTCATCCGCTTCACGTTGCATGCGTTCTTTATCCAAGCGGTATTGATACTCTATCTCTTGTCGACTTTGTTTAAGCCGCATGATTTGGGCTTGACGGGTGGTATATCTAGCGACAGCCGGATCAATTTGATCTACCCTATTTTGTTCAGAAGGTTCAAATTTTCCTCCTATGGATTTACCTCGATTTTGATGCTCTAAAATCTCAAGGGGTCACTTCCCTCTATCGAGGTAGGCGGTATGTGCTCGAGGTTTTGGCCTCAAGGGGTGATCATGATATCCTGCTGGTGCAAAAATGCAAGGTTCCCGCATTGTTTGTTGCTCTCGAGGAATGCGATGGTTTTCCTCATACTCCCTTTCACGGGTGTAAATGGGATGGGCGGAGTTAGGTCGCCCTATGTAAGGAGCCCTGTGCTCCGGATTTTGTCTCTCTATTCTGATGATAGGTAAAGAAGGGACGCCATATCCACGTTGCCCCTCCAAATGGATAGTGTGCCTGTTTAGCGCTTCATCGCGCGGTGGCCACTCATGCCTAGCTTCAAGAGGTGATTCTCTATTTATGTCAAGGTCTACATGTAAGGCATCTTCCCGAAAGGGGCTGCTTTGAATAGGCATATCCCACCGAGGATTCTAAATTGGATTCTTTTGTAGGTTTGACCTATAAGGCGGTATGACCAAATCCTCAGGACTGAAGTGAAGGCGACTTGTGCTTGCTTTTTGTGTACCTTTCGAAGCTTCTGCCCTTGATTGGGCTTGACTGTAGGTGTACACCATTGCGGTGCTTCTATGCTATCTAAATAAGTTTTTATCTCGTTTTATGATTTTCTCTTTTTTTTTGTCTACACTAAGCAGAATTAAACACACACATTCACAAAATCGTGATTATCTCTTTTAAGGATTCTTGGTGTGCCCTAGACTGGTTTAGTGCATTTTGATGTTTTGTTTTGTTTTTGTAGGTTTTGTAGAACGTTTAAATGCATCATGTAGGCTCTTATAACTCCAAAAAGGTCGCACCTTCAATATACCAACCAGGCCGATATACCAACCTCTCTATATACCCGCCCTTACGAGAGGGAGACTATAGGTACGTGAGAGCAGAAGGTACGTGGTACGTAGGTGGTACGGAAGGGGGATTGTCCTGTTAATGGCACCTACCATAGAAAAATTATCCTCGCGCGCATGGGAATCACCCCAGCTACGCTCGGTCTGTCTTCATCAGGATTTATGCCTAACAATAGTTGACAATCGAGAAATGGATGCAAATCAAGCCAAGGTGGTGATTAAATCCACCAATGGTCTTGATCAAGGGTTGGGGTCTTACGACCAGCTCCTTGGTTTAAAGTTGTTTTGTGATGTGTGTGGGATTCGTTTTATCCAACAAAATGAAACTAGCATACATGATTTTCCCTAATGCAATGCAGGGTTAAATGAAAACAATTAACGAAACAGAAACAAAAATAGAAAAAATATAATAGAGATCATGAAAATCCCTACCTCTTCTCTGCCTGCTCCTGTTGTCTCTGAATTTCTGCTCTGAAAATCCATAGACAGGAATTCGTCCCTATGGGAGACGAATTACAGAACAGAATTCATCCCTCCCAGAGATGAATTTGAATTCGTCTCAGGGTCAGATGAATTACAGAAAAGTATTCGTCCTCGTCAGAGACGAATAGCAGTCTGCAACAAAAAAAAGATGTACCTGTCAAGCACAAACACAAAACTTTGATCGGTTTCGTGATTTCAAAAACCAGGGAACAGAGTCCCACCGTGATCACCACTGAAAGCACGAGATTCCGGTCAAAGGAAACACCAAGTGCGATTGCATTCAAAATTAAGTACGCTTAAGTCCTAGAAATGTAAATTGCATGAAGCAAAAAAAAAAGACACATTGGAAGAGACACAATCAAATAAAGAAAACACAGCCCTTTCATTAATTTCCCTTGATCTCTGTTACAATGATGCCTCCTCCCTTTTCAGGGGCTAGGAGCGCAAATAGGGTTTGATTACAATCGTTGAATGATTCCTCTTTTCGCGTGCCCACGATTGCAATGGGCGGGCCAAGATGATGCCGCCGCTGATGTCGATGAGTTCTTCACTTCTGCTACTTCTCCTGCGAACAAAGAAATTACCAAGACATCAGTAGCACCTGCTGCAAATGAAAAGCATTCTCTCTCTAAAACCAACGAAATATGCATATGAATATTTGCCTGAAACAGTGAATACAGTGACACCAAATTGCTTCAAAACTTGACAGAAGGTAAGAAAAGTTACCATAAGGCCACTGCCACTGAGGCAACTGGCCAATACACCTTAAACTGGAATTCGTCCCTGGGCAGGACGAATTCTGACTGTAATTCGTCCCTGGGTGGGACGAATTCTTCTGAGTTGGAGAAACCGACCTGCTGCTGCTCCAATGTTAGATCTCGGGACCTGCAAAACACTTGCAAACAGGGGGGTTAGGTAATTGGGGCCATTTTGGGACGACCCAGATGGTCGGATTTTCCCAATTTGGCCTCCACCCTCAAGAATTTGACTTTGACACTTGCAAGTTAGCGAAACGACAAAGCAATACAAAACATCCTAAAATCTGACCAAAAGTTACAAAATTGCAATTATGGACTAATCAGACCTAGTAACACAAAATGCAATCTAAAAAATAATCTAAAGTGCTCAAAAACTAAAATTAGGACTTGGGAGGTGCGGGGGTGCCCAAGTGGGCCTCCCACCGTTGGCCCTCAATTTTGGAGCCAATCCACCGGGGATGGGCCCAAAACCTTTTAGGATTTGGGGGTCGGCGAATTGGTTGGTTCAGATGTCCATGCGTCAGATTTGATTAAGGTTCGAGCTTCCAAAGGACACCCAACAACCTCCCTTGCAAAAGAGATTGGTGGATGTGGGAAGGTGAACCAAGAGGGATGCAAGTGAGTCTTCAATTCGGCAGCACTTCGTTGCTTGAACACTCCTTCAACTTGTATGTTTTGGGTGAGAAAAGTCCCACCTTTTATAGACCCAAGGGGTCTCTTTTGGGAGGGAAGCACAAAAGCCAATTGTTGGCCATAGGCGCCATGTGGCGCCTTTGTCTTCCCATGAGGGAGGGGAGTCCTCCATTGAATTGAACTTTGATAAATTCTTTTTGTAACAGTCCTCTAACGACCCCTCTATCCACTTACACATGCGTGCAAGGTAGGAGCCCTTAACTGACTGTTCTGGGCTGCCACTTGGCACCATTTGCCTTTTTTCCCGTTAAGCTTAGAATTCGTCCCACCCAGAGATGGATTCAGAATTCGTCCTGGGGTGGGACGGATTCTATTTTGAATTCATCCCTGGGTGAGACGAATACTGGGCAAAGTGTCCAAGTGTGCCAAATTGCTTATTGACCTCACAAAATTGCTATGAAAGTGGTTAAGACCACTGTTTAACCTCTGAGGGCTGCCCTGGGGGCTGTGTTTGTCAAAGCGATCAGTGTTTGCAGTCACATAATCGGATTGGTGCTGTTTTGGTGTCTACAATTGTAAGGATGCTTTTAAGAAGATTTGGAAGATGGGTGATTGTTTACTAATTTATTCTATAGGAACTTTAGGTGGTATAACAATATTATGGGACAAATGAAAATGAGATGAACAATTATTAGAAGCAAAACGTAATTAGGTTACTGAATTATTTTGCAAGGAAGAGGACCATCAAAGTTCGGATTGTAAATATATATTCTCCAACTATAGTTACTCCTCATGAAAGATGTTGGAAGGACCTTAGCATATTTTTATCAAATACAATGATGATTCATTGTGATCTATGGATTCTTGGGGGTTATTTTAATATTGTTCTATCTCTTTTGAAAAAGAAGAGTGGGATTCTAGGATGTTCTAAATCAATGTAATATTTTGATTCATTTGTCAATTAAAATGATCTTTGGGATGTTAATCCTATAGGTTTTCAATATACATGGGATAATACATGCATTAGGAAAAATTGTATAACATAAATATTAGGTAGACTCTTGTTATCTTGTAAATAGTTGTAAACAAAGTATACAATCTCTTCAAATATTTTATTGCAAAAGAAATCATATCACAAACACATTCTTTTGACTTGTGAGTTACCTAATAATGGTCATCCAAATATATTTTTCTTACAGTCTATGTGGCTTCAAGACCCTAATTTTTCTAGATGATTATTTTATGGTGGGATGAAAAAAAATATGAAGGATCATATATGTACAAGTTTGTTGAAAAGTTAAAATATTTAAAGGAGCAAATGAAGATATGGAATGCCAAATTGTTTAGTAATTTTTTTAAGGAAAAGAAATAAATTGAATCCAATCTCAAAAATTTGCAAGAGAGTATAAATTAATGGAATGGATTAGGATTCTTATGTGAAAGAAAACTAATTTATTTTTTATTATCATAATGCATTGAAAAAGTAAGAGTCATAGTGGTTCCAAAAATATAGATAGAAATGGCTAAGGAAGGAGATAGAAATACAAATTTTTTATGGTATATCTAAAACATATTTTTTGTTTGTCATATCAAAAATATTTTAACTCTGGGTGAAAGAAATATTGAAGACAAAAAATATATAAGGAAGGAAGCAATTAATTATTTCAAAAATATTTTGTTAGATTCTAGGAAATAAGGAGGTATAAGAAAAACTTCTACAAAATATTCCATCAATTATCAAGGAACTCCATGAAGCAATTTTCTCCTTCTATCATAACAAGGCATTTGGTCTTAATGGATTTCTTACAATTTTCTTTATTTTTTTTTGGGATTTATTCAAGTGTGATATGTTAGTTGTAGTTAAAGAGGCTTGTAAAAGCAAGGCTATAATAAGTGAGATCAATGCTACTTTTATTATCTTGGTTTCCCGAAAAGGTGACACAAATTATTTTGATATTTTTTGTCCAAGAAGACTTTGTAATATGATTTATAAGGGCATTCTATGTTGTCTTATCTTAGAGGAACAAGGTGGATTTTTTTGTGGTAAACAAATTCTTGATGGTATAATTATTGCATAAGAGGCCATACATTCTCTTCAGTCCATGAAAATATTAGGTATGCTTTTGAAATTAGATATGAAAAAAACATATAATAGGGTTTCCTAAACTTTTCTACATGCTATTCTAAAAAATTTTAGCTTTAATTTAGTTGTTGTGTCTGGATTAAATGTTATTATAGAACTGCAAAATTTTCTATTTTGATTAATGGTTCTCTTGCCGGTTACTTCAAGTCATATTGTGGACTTTGTCAAGGTGATCCACTTTCTCCTTATTTATTTATTATTCTAGCAAACGTAATAAGAAGAACCTTTTCAAAGACAAAAATGGAAGAAAAATCAAGGGTATTCAAGTTGCAAAAAAGCATCCCTTCGAATATCATCTCCAATTTGGTGTTGATACCTTTTTCTTGGGACATCCCTCAATTAGTGAGGCCATGGAGTTTAAATCAATATTATCATGCTATGAGAAGGCTAATGTATAATTGGTAAATACTACAATATCTAAGATTTTTTCATTAATTTTACCCTAGATTTACAATAAATTATTATGAATATTTTAGGGTTTAAAATTGATTTTTTTCATCAACCTACTTGGGTATTCCTTTGTCCAATAAAAGGAATAAAAATGATCTTTGGATCTCTTTTTTGGATAGAATAAAATATTGTCTAGCATGTTAGAAAGGTAAGTTCCTAACCATGGCAATATGACTACAACTCATCAAGACTACATTGCAATCCATTTCTATTTATATGATGTCACTTTCAAGACTACTAATAGGTATAACATCAAAATTTTATAAAATTTAAAGATACTTCCTATGGAAAAGTTGTAAGCAAAAATTTAGGTTTCCTCTTTGTAAGTGAGATAGTATTTGCAAAGGAAATAATATTGGAGGAATAGGCATGTGGAAATATAGACTTATGAACTTGGAATTAGGAGCAAAGCTTGTGTGAAGATTATTTAGATATCAAGGAAAGAATTGGATTAAAAAATTACTTCAAAAATATATATGTTCTCTTGATGCAATGAAGTTATTTAAAAAAATAACTCTACTCAAAATATCATCAACATGAAAATTCACATCGGAGTGTTTGCAACTGATAAAGAAACATATTAGATGATTAGTTAATTTATAAAATTAAAAAATAAACATATAACTTATTTTAAAAAAATGTTGCTTTAAAAACATAGCATTTTCCAAGAAGTTGAAAAATATATTTAAAAGGAAAAAGAATAGTGATAAAAAATATGCTACAACAAATATAATATTTTAGTATTTTAATGAAAATGACCCTCATACAAACCAGTACAATTTATAAAAATAAAAAAATAAACATATAATTTATTTATTAAATAAAAATGCCACTTATTACCCACGTATTTAACGCGAGTTGGAGAGGGCAATCCTCCAAAAGAAAGGTCCTAAGTTCGAATCTCCACCCTACAAAAAAAATTGAATTGGGTAATATTGGTGCTAGCTGACTCTGCCGCCTTATTTAGAAAATGGACAGTCTTCATGAATACAATAATAATTTATTCCATTTATTTTCTTATTTGACCATGGTTTATATGGCTTTTGTTGTGCTGTTGCATTTGATTTAATATCGCGTATTCAATTAAAAAATATATATCCAACCATTCTCAACCGCAAAGATCTATTTTATTTGATATATTTAGTGGTGTAGCTTGATGTAAACTCTACACATTCAGCACAGGCTTCGCAGATTATGCCTTCTGTTTCATAGGTTCTCAGAAAGAGAGCCTGAAAATTTCACAGAAGCAACAACAATATAGATAAATGTTACATGTTTTAGATGATATCCAAGGACAAGGGATTCTATCCTCTATTATCTCCATGTGGAAGCCCATGCTATGGAAGTGTCACGCCATTTTAGAATAACCTCATTCTTCGCTCCCTCCGTCATCTCTACCGAGTAATTTGATGATCCTCTGCTAAATGCCAGCAAGTCCCTCGCCTCTGCCACGTTCTCTTCGCTTATCTGAACCCCCGCTCCGCTAAATCCACACTTGCTCGGAAGGTCACCAATATTTCCATACATCAATTCTGTGTCCTTCCACTGGCTTGCTGAAACAGATCGCTGGATCTTAGGGGCCATGAATAGGTGTTCCACAACAGTTGTGGCCAACACCTGATCTGGCAGTCCTGCTTCCACGGATTCAAACATCGCACTGAAGTATTCCACCGTTTTTTTCAGATGCCGAGCATACTCCCCACATTCGGCATCCACGACTGCACTTGTTATTATCAGAACTGCTGGTCGCAAACCGCGTGCGATGGTCAAAAACTCCGAAACATGGAGTTTACTTCGCTGGGACATCATATGTGGTAGCTGCACCATCATATTAACTGCCAGAGTCTTCTCTTCCTCCTCCATATCAGACAACATATGACGTTTCAGGTCTTGAAGCCGAATTTCCTCGTAAAAGAAGTTAATTCCCAGAGAACGAGCACAATCCGCAAGCCTGAACCCTGTCTCTCCCGCGGAAAGCCCGATGCCACCGTAGCCGGCAGCCTCGTCATCATCCCAT
The DNA here is from genome assembly GCA_028583015.1 of Wollemia nobilis. Classification (NCBI taxonomy): domain Eukaryota; kingdom Viridiplantae; phylum Streptophyta; class Pinopsida; order Araucariales; family Araucariaceae; genus Wollemia; species Wollemia nobilis. The sequence goes on along the minus strand of JAQPPZ010001465.1, from coordinate 1,385,774 downwards.
TTGATGGCAGTAATACTAATCAGATCCAAAGATTTATCCCTCAGAGATTCCATCAACGGCGGCCACTGCAAACCCTCCATCACATCGAAATCAACGATATGTAACTTGTTTTTGTGGATACAGCTGAAGGACTCCAAAATGCTCTGGTTGGCCGTAAAATGAGCAAATCTAGCTTAAGGGTAGAGTTCATAAAGCGCATGTCAAGCTCTTAAACTGCTCTGCGTACATACCTCCTTCATCAAGTTGTTGTGCGCTGCAGCACCCGGCGCGTCATGGGGCCTGAAATTCTGAAGAAGGTAACACGCCACTCTCTCCAGATGGGTTCCCATGGGAGAAACCATCCGTTCGAGGCGATTTACAATGACTTTCAATAGATCCCACATCTCCCTTTCCACGGCTTCTGACAAAGCTGTCGATAAGTTTTCCACTAGAAGCCGAATCCTTTCGACTTCATCTTCAACATGAAAAGGAAGAATTATCTCTTGACTAGATGCAACATTATCTTCGCGTTCCAGAGGCTCCTCTAGCACTTGTCCGAAATCCAAGTCCAAATTAGTAAAATTAGGACTCTGGGGAATCGATATGATCTGATCATTTTGATAACTCGACTCTCTACTACAGGAAGCAATATCGCTGTCGGTGGTTCCATAGCAGAGTAACATGTCCCCAACCCCAGGGAAATACACGTCACCGAATTGGGTGGTCACAGCTTCCGGCTTAGAAATTGGGTTATGGCTGTAAGCCTGGAATTCAACTCCAACTGATGTGGAAGGAAACTCGTACAACGAAGAATTAGAGACTTCGTAGTGCATAAATTGTTGATCGATATTAAAGATGCATTTAGGCCAAGCTGGCTCGAAGCACAGGTCCATTCGGTTGGTAGCAGAGAAGAGAGTGCTTTGCTTCCCTAAATTCCAGGATGAATAGGTTTCTAAGGCCATTGTTTTAGGTATGGCAGACAGATTACTTTGGGGAAATTAGGTAATTATAGGGTAGTGCAGGGAAAGCTTCTAAATCCCTTTGAGGATGGGAATTAGTAAGTGGAAACGGAGTAGTTTATTCTTGTAATAAAGCAACACCTGTTAGATAGGTTTTTGGGCAGGTGTTCATTTTAACATAAATTTGATTTCATAAGTTAACCAAATTGATGTAGGGTAGTGCAAAGAAAGCTTCTATATCCCTCCGAGGATGGTAATTAGTAAGTGGAAACGGAGTAGTTTATTCTTGTAATAAAGCAACACCTGTTAGATATGTTTTTGGGCAGGTGTTGATTTTAACATTAATTTTATTTCATACGTTAACCAAAATTATCTGGAAAATAATTTGATTTTTTTTAACTGCCCGTAGTAACGGGCACATGTTTAGCCATTTTTTGTGGAAACAACGACGAAAGTGAAATCCTTTGGTCATCTGCCTTTCTCTGACGATGACGATGGCATTGACTGACAGCGCTTCCTGTCGCATCAAGCCATCCTCCTACATCGTAGGGAACTTTCCTTCAATTCGTCTGATTCAACCTGTCACAATCTTCCGACAATTGCATTTCAATTGCGATATATTATATATCATAACGTGCTTTGGAAGATATTTATTTATTTCTTTGGACTATTGGCAGTGCACGTGAATAGGTCAACCTCCTCCAAAGGTTGAGTACCAGCATAAATCTGTTGCAGTATGACTGGTTTGCTTGAATATTCGTGTTAGTCTTCAATCCTTTATGTCGATATCAACCAACACCTGTAGTAGGAATTATTTATTTCTTAAAGAGGAGAATCACTATAAACTAATTCGCATATACGATCTAGAACAACAAATTGAAAACAATGGCGTAACAGATTCAACATGTATCGTTAGAAATGAAAGTGATGATACTTCCTTCTGTGTTGTCGTTGCTATGAAATCTATATGTATTCGATGTGAATCGAGAAGCTTTCGAAGAGGATTATCGATAACTTCATCCTCACGCATGAATTATATGTACCAAAATTGCCATGAACATAGTAAAAACCCAGTAAAAACACTCGTGTAACATTTTGGAATCCAGAATTGGTCATAATCAACATCAAATTTGTTATTTATAAATTAGGCAAGGTATGTGTCTAATCTTTGTGAGTATTTTGGATGGAAGATGAAATTCCAGAGAATATTAATATGTGGGAACGCGTATATCAAAATTATGCATGTTAAAATGTATTTTTTATATTATTAATATATTTTATTTATTTAATGAATTGTTAAGGTATAGTATGTATATTTAAATTCTATTATTTATAAGAAAAAATGGTGGGTACGCATATTAAATTCTATTATTTATTAGAATATATATTTATTTATATATATATATATATATATTAAATAAGTAAAACGTTATCACAACTTTTTGACTTAATGTTAATTGTTGTGCATTGTATGACTTATACTATGATTTTTGTCATGCAATATTAAATCTATTAAAACAACAACTTATTTGCCTTAATGTTTCAAATATGTTATTGAAATTTTATTTAAATTATTATGTTTTTAAAAATTGGTTGGTTGGCGAAGCTACCGTGGTATTTTAACAAAACCCATAATGGAATCACAAAACTATTTTAGACAATTTTACATATATTACTTATCAATATTTAAACTTAGGTTTTTTTAGTAAGAGTTGATATATGTTAGAATTTCACAATAATAGATATGCAAAGCATTACACAAAAGATGAAGAGAAGAGTGGAACTGATTGATTTATTCCAAGGATCAACTTTGTATAAATAGCAAAGTTCATCATTGAGAGCCGTTGGATTACAACTCATCAAACCTGATGAAGACACCACTGAGAGTTCTCCTGACACATAGAGGAGTGGAAACTCAAGTGTGTCTATCCTAGGGGAACTTAAGAGAATATTCTCTTATTCTAACACCCCCCCTTAAGTGATACTAGGGGAGATTCGTACAAATGAGTCTCGACGACAAGACCTGATAAGGTACTCATGTACAAAGACTTCTTTTTGAAGAGATGGGAAAAACCCAATGGGAAAAACCACCAATCAAAAGGAAGTAAGAGTCTTGTCTTCGTATGGCAAAGATTGTCCTCTTAATATAATAAATAATTGGTGACAAAACCCCCGTGGGAAAAAACCAACTATGATAAGAAGAGAGGCTTGTCTTCGTATGGTGAAGATTGTCCTCTTTAGGTACTCATTTACATTATATAGTTGGTGAAAAGAAAACCCCGTGGGAAAACCAACTATTAGAAGAAGAGAGGCTTATCTTCGTATGGCGAAGATTGTCCTAAAAAACAATCAATGCAGTTGTATTACTCCAAGCTTATCTCATAATTGAAGGTAACGTGGAGAAGGAAAAGACTTGATGAAGATATCTGCAATTTGTTTCTCAGTTGGAATATATTCCAAGTATATATCCCCATTATGAAGATGCTACCGTATGAAGTGCATGTGTATCTCAATGTGCTTGGTGCACTGATGCTCAAATGGATTGCATGCAATATTAATTGTGCTTTGATTGTCACACCAAAGAGTTATGGGCTTTTAATGGGAGAAACCAAATTCTCTCAGAATTTGTTGAAGCCAAAGAGCTTCCTAACTAGCCAAAACTACTGCCCTATATTCTGCCTCTATAGAAGATAAGGCTACTGCTTGTTATTTCTTACATAACCAGGCTATTTGTGAATAACTAAGGCAAAAGACATAGCCTGAGGTTGAACATTTATCTTCTGTTGAACCTGCCCAATCTGAATTTGTGTAGCCAATGATATCCATGGATTTTCCCTTATAGAAGAGCCTAAAGTTCATAGTGCCTTGCAAGTAATGGAGGATTATTTTTGTTGCTTGCCAATGACTGAAATGAGGTTAATGAAAGAATTTGGATATGAGGCCAACATCATATGATATATCTATGCGAGTATGAGTAAGGTATAATAGACTCCTACAAGCTGACGGTATAGAGTTGCATCAAATAGATGGGATGACCAGGAAGTACTAAGATTAATGCCAGATTGAAAGGGGGTAGGAGAAGGTTTCCAATCTAACATTTTAAATATTTGAAGAATTATAGTGTACTTTTATTGACATAATGAAATTCCTGCATCTGTTTGACTTATTTGGATTCCAAAGAAATAATGAGCTTTACCTAGATCAACCATTTCAATTTTTTTAAAGAGGGAGTCTTTTATAGTCTGAATGTGAGTTAAGTTATTACCAGTGAGAAGAAGATCATCAACATATAGAACAAGAATAGTGATATTGCTTTAAGGTATCCAAATGTATACTGTGTTATCATACTCACAATGAGAAAAACCTACGAAAAGAAGGAAGAAGTCCATCTTTTCATACCAAGCTCTAGGGCCTTTTTTGAGGCCATAGAGAGACTTTTTCAGCCTACAAACAAAAGAGGAGACTTGACTGAAACCAACAGGTTGTTCCATGAATATTTCTTATTTTAAATCCCCATGTAAGAATGCACTTTTTACATTCATTTGATAGATAGGCCAATTATGGGAAGCAACCATAGCAAGAACCAGTTTGACCGAATCTATTTTAGCAACTGGAGCAAAGGTTTTTGCATAATAAATACCTTCAATTTGAGAAAAACCTTTGGCTACTAGACGAGCTTTGTATTTGTCTATTTCTCCATTAGAGCCATATTTTATTTTGAAGATCCATTTACAACGAACTAACTTCCTTCCTTTAGGCAAGAGAACTAAATCCCATGTTTTGTTTTTGATTAACGAAGAAAATTCATTTTCCATGGCATCATCCCATTCTTTAATACCTGAGGCTTCTTTGAAGGATTGAGGATTAGAGGAAATAGACCGACAAACAAGACCAGTGCCTATGGGGTTGGATGATATATTTGATGGAAGACTTTGGATATAAGGGATAGCGAAAGGAGTGGAAAGAGTTGAAAAACATTGAGTTGGAGTTACAGGTTCCTCATCTTGATTATCAATAACCAAGTTAACTTCAAGAGTTGGCTCTTCATAATATTGAGGTTCTACTATAGGAGAAGGCTCAATGGAGGAAGAGGGGGTTTGAGGATCTTTTTGAGGGATTGTTTCATCAAATTGGACATTCCTATGAAATAAGACCTAATGAGTTGAGGGATCAAGAAGCCTGTAAGATTTCAATTCTTCACAATAACCGATAAATATGAGCTTTTTGATTTTTTGATCTAGAGCCTTCATTTTCTTCTTTGGGATGTGAGCCCAAGTAGTACACCCAAAAATATTGAAGTAGGAAACATTTATTTTTGAGTCAGACCATGCTTCTTCAGGAGTTAAATGGTCAAAATCTTTATGAGGTGTGCGATTTTGAATATAATTGGCACAGTTAATAGCTTTTTCCCAAAAAACATTTGGAAGATCTCTTGAATGGAGCATACAATTTACCATTTATTTCAATGTCCAATTTTTCCTTTTTGTAATACCATTTTGTTGAGGATTATGGGCGACAGAATGTTGATGAATGATGCCATGACTTGATAGAAATATGGAGAACTCATTACTGCAGTATTGTCCCCATTATCTATGCAAATTTTCTTGATCTTGCTAGAGGCCTTATTTTCAACTAAGGCTTTAAAAACTTTAAAGTGGGATAGAACATCACTTTTATATTTTAGGAAGTAGACCCATGATATTCTAGAAAATTCATCAATAAAGGTTAGAGCATACTTGGTTCCTTTGAAAGAAGGTTCTAACAATGATATTAAGTCACTATGGATTAATTCTAGAGGTGATGAGGCTTTTAGAGAACTACTTGGGTGAAAAGGATCTTGAAGTTGCTTCCCAAAGGCACATCCAGGAGAAACTCCATCAATAGAAGAGACTTGGGTTAAACTTGTTACCATATCATGGGTGTTCAAATCCTTTAGATAGTTGGAACTAAGGTGACCAAACCTTTCATGCCAAATTTTTCTTTCAATATCTCCATGAGCCACAAAATAGGAGGCCCCTTCTAGATCTTGGAATCATTTGAAGTGGAATAAGAGAGAGTTGTGATCAATTTTCCCTTTGGCTATAAGAGAATGGGGATATTGAAAGTCTCTTATCTCAAATCTTGTTGGAGAGAAGAGAACTATTTTCCTCTTTCCAAAAGTACAAATCTGATATATGAAGAGGATATTAGTGGCAATGTTTGGAACATAGAGAACATTATTTATAGAGCCACCATAAATTGTTATGTCCTCCTTTCCTTTGACAGGGATAAATGAAGAATCACTTGCTTTTATGTTGCAAGTAGAGCTTGACGAAATAGAAGAGAATAACTTATCTGAAGCAGTCATGTGATGAGTAACTGTAGAATCTAGGACCCAATAATTAGAGGAAGAATTGGAGGATTTTTCTTAAACATTGAGGGCTTTTCCTATTTGCTTTTTATTGTCTATATTTTGATCCTTCATAGCGGCTTCTAGTTATTGTAATATTTTCCAACATTTATTTGTAGAGTGACCATTATTTTTGCATTGATTACAAGTTATGATATTTTTTCCTTCTTTTTGAACTTATCTTTGGAAGAGGTGGAGGCTACTAAGGCTTTTTATGAAGAGGAAGAAGAAGATATTTCATATCTGACAAGTTTTGTTTTTTTCCTAGTTAATATATCACAAAACTCTTCTTAATAGGGCATTTTAAAGGTTTCACCAAGAGCATATTTGGTAGATATAAAGGTGGTAGCAAAGATTTGAAAGACACCGTTTAGCTTAGAAAGGATTAGATAAATGTATTCTTATTTAGTATTAGTCTTTCCACTACCTTTGAATTGAGTTAGGACTTCTTTGAACTTGGTGAGGAAGTCAACAATACTGCTAAAATATTCATGAGATAAAGATGTTAGTTCTTCTTCTAGTTGCATTGATCTCATTTGGTCTACTTTCCCAAACAAGGTATTTAGTTTCTCCCAAATTTCATGAGGATTTTTACAATCTGTAATGTGAAACCATAAACTTTCATGAACATTAGAGCTAATAATACCCATTATTTTGTGTATCTTTACTTTATGAACAAAAATTTCATATTCTTTCTCAAATTATGGTTGTTTTTCTTCTAGTAAATGAGTAAGACCTTTTTGAGAGATAAGATTTAAAATTTTAGGTTTCCAAGTGTGAAAGTTATGAGGGGTGAAAGTTTCAATTGAATTCATCATTTTAACAAAAAAAGAAAAGTTGAAGTTTTAACCAATATATCCCCCCTTAGAACTTCACATTTTTAAAGTAATTGACTTAGGGAAAAATGAAGCTTTTCAATATATTTATACTCAAAATACCCGCCATAACAAGAGGGAAACTATAAGTATTTGAGTTATATATATTGTTTGCTTTTAAAATGCCAAAGCCTCTCTTTATTCTTCTTAATACCTGCCCTTACTTGAGGGAAACTTTTAAGTATAGAGAAGAAAATTCAAGGTTGTTTGGCTTGAAATGTAGTGTTATCAACCAGATTTTAGTTGGAAAATCTCAATACTCGCCCTTATGAGAGGGAAACTATAAGTAAGAGAAATATCCTTTGTAAAAATGGTTGATCTGGAAAAATATATGCCATGCCTTTATAACAATTGCCTCTAAAACCCATCCTTACGTAAGGGAAACTATAGGTGTATAGAGGCAAGGATACATGGAACGTAGGCAAATATATTTTGAGGAAAAAAATTATAGTTTTAAATGATTTTTCCTTTTTGAAATGAGATATATGAAAAAATAAAGAAGATTAACACCTTTCGATTAAAAATTTAAAAAACTATTTGTGTTTATAAATTTGTGATAGAGATAAAGACTATATTAAAAAAAATTGAAGGTGTTTAAATAGTAACTTCTATTAGAATAAGAGAATATTCTCTTAAGTTCCACTAGGATAGACACACTTGAGTTTCCACTCCTCCATGTGTCAGGAGAACTCTCAGTGGTGTCTTCATCAGGTCTGATGAGTTATTGTAATCCAACTGCTCTCAATGATCAACTTTGCTATTTATACAAAGTTGATCCTTGGAATAAATCAATTAGTTCCACTCTTCTCTTCATATTTTGTGTAATGCTTTGCATATCTATTATTGTGAAATTCTAACATGGTACCAGAGTAGGATAGATTTTGCTAGCATTATCTCTTGAAGGTTCTAGGATATGGTTCATTTGCTTTGGATAATTTTTTTTTGGCCAAATTACTTGAAAGTAATGTAGTAGTCATTTTTTTTATCCATAGTTTATTTTTTTAGCAAAATATTTATTGTTGGAAAATATATGTTGAATTTTTTTTAGGTGTGTTGAATTCGTGCTTGAGGGTATTTTTAAAATATTAAAAGCTCTTCATTTATTTCAACATCAGGTTACCCTATGTGCATGGTGCTATTCTAGTCCATATTCTAAAAGCAAGAGCCATTTAAGTTTTTATATAGAAAATTATTCCCTCTTAAATTTTTTTTTGAGCCCCCTCCTTTCATAATAGGCGATGCGTCCTGTTCTGATTTTTGTGGCTCCTCAGATTTGTTTTGGCCAACAACGTCTATTTAAAAATTAAATATATTTTTTCTTTCGCTCATATTTTGTACGAATATCGTATTTAATATATCTAACCAAATCTAGTTGAGTTCAGTTTTGTGTGAGAGATTTGTTTTGATCCTTAGAAAAGGATATCCTCCTTTTTGTTGAAGCTTGGCGCATAGTTCCACTCTGAATGTAAATACACGTGGATGGTGGACTTGGCATTGTTCTTAGCAACATATCTCCATCTATGAGATATCAATGTTCATAGGATACATTGTTATAGACGTATATCCATGTGGAAGTGGTGATGTTCTTGGCAACGTAACTCCAACTCTAAGAAAATGGTGTTCGCTCGATACGGTGTTCTCACCACTTTCCACGTGGAAGTGGTGTTGTTCTTGATAGCATATCTCCATGTCTAAGAATTTTGTGTTCACTAAGTAGTTAACAACCAGTCAGCCAGATGCTCTCTATCTTCAACGGTCCATAAATATCCTCACCCTAAATGAAATTCTTATTTTGATTGTTCTATTGTTCTGACCTTTCCCAGTTCTCGAAGAACACATTCGAAAGGATAGCTAGTTCGTTAGACGTATGGCTCTTTACATTTGTTAAAGATGTTGGAAATTTGAGGTAATATGAGGAATTTTATGTTGTCATTGATGTCACATGGATCACATTTGATTTTGGTGACCGAAATAGTTCATAAATAAGCATTTATGATATTTTGAAAAATAGGGTTTTTGTGAAAACCAAGACAGGTAAAATTAAAGGTTTTATTTAAAACCACGGATGGCATATTTGATATGTATTTTTCTTAAAACCTAGGTTAGCTTTTCGTTTCATCGAAAAATGTGCCCTAGAGATGAAGATATCCAAACTTGAATAATCAATGCAAATTTTAATATTTAAATTTTAAAATTAAAATTTAATCACATCACCGCCGACGTCATCATAAAAATTGAATTATTCAAAATCCATCGACGTTGGAAAATAATTAAGGGTGCATATATATACACCAAGACTTTTGTTTAAAAACCTTGGAATCGAAGTGGAGAGAAGACGACGAGCGTAGAAGATAATTCGTGTGGAAAGCATGGCCTAACTATGAGTGAAGGGAGACAAAGACATTTTGCTAGGCAGAAGACTGAGGTCCAATTCCCATCATTTGAGATTTTTGGGGCAAACAAAAGGCCCACGTTTGGTTGTGTTTTCGGGGCAATAAAGGCCCACGTTTTATTTTGTGAAGAGAGAGGAGAAGACAAAAGTGCCTTTCATGCTTATTGTCTCATTTGAGCGATGTGCTCACGTGGTCATTGGCATCGCGGTTAAATAAGTGCATGGGCATATGACAAGGGTTTAATTCCCTCTAGAAGCAAGTAATTTTTTATTTTTAAAAATGAATTTTGCCTAATGTTGGAGGTATAATGTGATAAGGGTTGAGTTGTTTTGGAAGGCAAGATATATGTGCTTTTAGTAGAAAAGATATTTCTGGTATGTTTTTTTTATGAAAGTATATCATATTATATATCATTGGAGATATTATTTTGAGGGCTATTTGACTAACTAATTTAGAAGAAGAAATAAGGAGTGTATAGAGAGATATTTTTGTTTTTGTGAAGGGGTTGAAAAATAATTATTGTTGTGCTCTTTGTCAAAGTGTGATTGAGTGTGGCAAATTTCCAAAGGGGTTATTCTCTTCATAAAAAGGTATGGGCACATTCTCCTATTGATTTATTGTGTGGTTGATTTATGAAATATCATTGGAGGGAAAAGGATTGTATTGTGGTTTCCTTTTCAAAATTGGTTGGTTAAATGCTTCAAGGTTTTCTGGTTTGAGAGTTGTGTTTAAACCTTGTTTATAATCATTGTTGTTGAAGACCATTGATTGTGAGATGAACTTGAGCTATAGAAGAACATGAGTATCATTTTTATGTGAAGACTTGTGATTGAGCATTGTTGGAAACATTGTGAGATGGTTGATACATGCTTGGACTAGGGTTTGTGAGAAAGGATTGATCCTTGAGGTAATTGATTGAGTTGAGTTGATTAAGCCTAGTCAAGGGGATGCATGTGGTTGTTCAAGTTCCTAGAAAGGATCTATTCTATATTCTAATTTGAGTTTGAGAATAGGACATATTGAGTCTCTAAAAATTCTCTTTATGCTTCTATTGATTTGAGATTGGGATTTGAGTATAGAACATATAGAGTCTCTAATAATTCTCTTTATGCTTATATTGAGTTGAGATTGGGATTTGAGTATAGAACATATAGAGTCTCTAACAATTATCTCTATGCTTCTATGAGATTGACTTGAGTTGAGATCATTGTGGATCATTACTATCATCATCATAGAGTACCTTAATATTTATTGTTGAGTTCATCATAGACTTGTGGTTCAGATTTGAGTGCTACTTGAGCATGATTGGTTGAGCCTTTGAGAAGGCCTTTAAGATAGATTTATGGATAGCATTGGACAAGTTCTTAGTGAACTTGTTGAGCAAAATTTTGGCAAGTTCTTAGTGAGCTTGCTAGAGCAAATTTGGGCAAGTTCTTGGTGAGCTTACTAGAGCATATTTGAGCAAGTTCTTGGTGAGCTTCCTAGAGCATATTTGGGCAAGTTTTGTGTGAGCTTGTTAAGCAGATTTGACAAGTTCTATGTGAGCTTGTTAAACAGGTTCTATGTGAGCCTATTGTACAGGTTCTATGTGAGCCTATTGAGCAGGTTCTTAGTGAGCCTATTGATAGATCTTTGGAGGTGACAGAGTACAGAGGATAGAGTCTTAGTGGATAGAGATTCAACAGCTAGCACAGTTGAAGACATATCTGAGTAAGGAGTCTTCAAGTGGATAGAGGTCCACTAGTCAATGCAGTAGAGAGATAGAATCTTCTAGAATATCACATAGCCAGAGCAGAAGGGGAAAGAGTTATCCTGTGGAAGAGATCCACAAACTTGATATTAGGGGATTAGCATCTTCTTTGGACAGAGATACATAAAAATTGTAATTTGGAGTGATTCCCAAAGAGATTTATTGAGAAAGTTTTAATAAAATATTTTCTCCGTGGAGTAGCCCACATTGGGTGAACCATGTAAATTGTGGTGTCTCTATTGTGTATGTTTTTTATGCATTTATTTGATTACTGCTATTGATACTACTATCTTTACACAACATAATATTTATTTGGAAGAAAAAGTAAAAAGTGGTATTATACTGTTCACCCCCCCTCTCAGTATAAGCTTGTGTTCTTCAATTGGTATCAGAGTTGGTTCCTTCGAAAAGGCTAACAACTTGAGGGAAGATACTAAAAGAACACAAATGACAAATAAAGGCAAGAGTAGAAGCATGAGACACAAGAAGAAAATAACACCTATGGTTATGAAAGAAAAGGAAGAACATCTATTCCTAGGAATAGAAGGTGAAAGAGAACAGTGCTTTGTGTGTGGTCAAAGAGATCACAAATAAGGATATTCCAATGGTTTCAATGATAGTGAATATGAAATGATACATCAAGGAAACAAGCATGGTCAAAGAAATATTGAGAGTTTATTTGTTATAAAAGATTATAATGGTAGTGATGTTGAAGAAGAGGAAGATTCAGATAAATAAAAGGAGGAAGCCACTCTTAAGGAACTTGTTGAATTGAAAAGAGAAAATTCATAATTGAAGGATCAAATACAAGAAGATGAGAAATGTAAGACAAATATTCTACAGGTGAAAGCATGAGGATACAAAAACAAAAAGGAAAAGCCAAGATGCGATGTAAACGAAACAAAAGATAATGCTAAATCCTATGAATTGAAAGTGCATGAAAGGAAAGAAGCATAAACGAATCGAAACCAAATAGAAAGCCAATATGGAAGACAACCCTTTTTATTAATATGCTTCAGAACTCGGTTACAATTTGCCTCCTCCCTTTTTAGGGGCTAGGAGCATTAAATGTGTTCTTGTCACATCAATGGATGCTATTCCTTCTTCCACGTGCCCACATGTAAAGTGGGTGGACCAAACGTCACCGCCACTTGCGTTGATGAGTCTTGACTCCTTGCTACTCCTCTAATGTTGAGACCCTACGTTCAAGGAAATAAGAAACAATCAGTAGCACCTGTAGATAAAATGAAACATGCAATCCCCACGCCTTCAATTAGTACATGCAAAATATAAATAAAATGATAACTAAAATAGATCCAAATGAACTAAAAACTTGACAGGGGCATAAAAACATCATCGAGAGGGCACTGCAAATGGAATGGTCAAAAAATTTACCACAGATTCGTATTCGCTCTAGGGCGGGATGATTAGACCTGCAACAAAATGTCAGATAGCACTATCCCAAATGTCACATCCGAGAAGCTCCAAATCACCTGCAAAGTTGGGGGTTAGCTAAAATGGGGTATTTTGGAAAGACCCAGAAGGTCAGATTTTCCCAATTTGGCCTCTATCACCGGGAATTTGATGATGCTACCTGCATGTTAGCAAAAGCGAGAAATGACAAAAACATGATCAAAACAACTCAAAATGATGTGAAATTTGAATGACAACCTATTTAAGCAACATAGAATCAGATGCAAAAATAATAGAACTAAAATCTACTACAGATTTCTAATCACTCCGGGGCGGGGCGATTAGAACTGCAGTAGTGCGGGGGGCACCCAGGGGCAGGACGCCCATCGTTTAGGGCCCGATTTTGGCACCAATCCACTTGGGATGGGTCCAAAACCTCTTGTGGGGTGTTGTCGAAAAATTTTGTAGGATGTTATGGCCAAATGTTGGGTTTTGGTTCCAGATTTGCGCTTCCAATAATCACCCAATGACCTCCCTTCCAAAAGAGATCAAGGATGTGAAAGGCACAAATCAAAAGGTGTGAGGATATAAAATGGCAGCACTTCATTGCTCAAAATGCTCCTTCTCTCTATATCTTTGGGGTGAGAAGACTCACCATTTTATAGACCTGATGGTCTCTTTGGATGAGCATGCAGAGGCGCCACTTGGCAATCATGCCTTCCCAGGGGGAGAAGATTCCTCCCTGATTAGGGGCTCCATGACTGCCCCTGTAACTGCCTCTAACGCTCAAAAATGCTCACTCACACTCCCATGCAATGAAGGAAGAGTTAAGTGGTGGATCTGAGCTGCCATTTGTCAAGATTTGACTTTTTTCCCGTCAAACCTGCTATTCGCCCCACCCTAGAGCGAATACTGCTAATCGTCCCTGGGTGGGGCGAGTACCAGTTTGTAATCATCCCTGGGTGGAACGAATAAGGAGCAGAGTGCCTGAAGGTGCCAAATTGACCTCTGACCTTCCAAAACTACTATGTGAGTGGTTAGGACCACTGTTTAACCTCTGGGGGCTGCCTTGGGGGCTGTGTATGTCAACTCGATCAGTGCTTGCAGTCACATAATCGGATTGGTGTTGTTTTGGTGTCTATAGATGCCCCTTTTTGGGATGCGCTATGCGTGGCGCAGTGCTGAGAAAAAATAGATAACCAAAGCACTAATGATTAGGGTTTCTCAGTAACCTAACCAAATTTTGATGCCCCAAGTATGGAAAGGGCATGCATTCTTGAATCCTTGCTTCTGACGAGCGAAGGAACTCAATTCAAGTGTTAACCTTTTTCGGTGAGGTGTTACTTGATCTTGGACATTGATCAGTCATGAATAGGCAAAGGGCACAACCTTTTGTCTATGGGAACCTTGAGTTCATGATTCATGAATGCCAAGTGTTTGATCAGCTTGTGATTATTGCTTGTTTGCTGCCCCAAGCAGGGGCGTGATTGTCTTTGTCAATGATTCTTCGAATGCATGCCATTTCCATGATTGGGTGTGTATTTGTTGATTGGTGACTAAGTGTGACTACCCCCTCAAGCGATGAATCGATGAGGGAATGACCTACATGAGAAAAGCGACGAGTCGCTTGACCCAAGATGACTTGTGTAAGGGTGCCTTTCAGTTGTTTATCTTTGAATTTGTGTGTAGTTTCCCAACATTTAGACCTATTTTTGGTGGGTGTTTAACCCCTTTGGTGACGCCCTTTGGGGATGAAATTCTCGACAATCCGTCCTCCCGTGGAGCGGTCCGGCTATGGTAGCCTTCTTGGGGAGTAGGATAGTGACAATTTGTGACCCCGACGTCGGTTTTGTATGCCAGTGAATGGCGGGCGCAAAGGCGCCTTTGTTCGACAATGTTATTGCTATTTTTGGGTGGATTTGGACCCTTTTGGGGACGCCGCTTGGGGATGAAATTCTCGTCAATCCGTCCTCCCGTGGAGCGGTCCGGCTATGGTAGCCTTCTTAGGGAGTAGGATAGTGAGGATTTGTGACCCCGACGTCTATTTTGCATGCCCAGAATGTCAAGTGCAAAAGCACTCTTATTGGACAATTTTATTGCTTGTTTTTGGTGCATTTTGGTGCAATTTTTGTTGTTTTTGAAATTTTTGCTTTGTAATCATCCCAGGGTGGGGTGAATACCAGTTTGGTAATCGTCCCAGGTTGGGACGAGCACTAACTAGAGTGCTCATCCTAGGGAGGAATGATTACAGGCCTAAAAGCCTATTTAAGGGCCAAAACTAGGGTTTGGGCTCATTTGCATTCTATTTTTCTGGCGATTTGGAGCTCTGAGGAGGAGGAGGTCGATTCTGCGAAGCGAAGCGCTACCAAATTTTTCTCGACACCATGAGTGCATGAACCGGATCGAGTGGCGGAGCCGAAGCGAGACCGGTAAGTGCTCTTCCTCTTTATTTTGTTGTTTTATTTTACAGTTTAAAGCCGCAATGTGTCTCTTTTGTATTTGGTTTTTTGAGTTTTTTTTAAAATGAAACCCTAAAAAAGAATTTGTTTTGTTTTGTATGTGTGAATTTGTGTTTTGTATGGCTTCATTAGAACTTAGGTTGAAACCCTAGTGGAAACCATGTTTATTATTTTGCATTTGTAAATGAAAAGAAACCCTAGTTTAACAAAGATCAAAACGTAGCTTAAAAACTTAGTTTAAAACTTAGCTTAAAAACTTAGCTTTAAATCTAGTTTAACAAAGATCAAAACTGAACTTAAAAACTTAGTTTAAAACTTAGCTTAAAAACTTAGTTTAAAACTTAGCTTAAAAACTTAGTTTAAAACTTAGCTTAAAAACTTAGCTTAACCCTAGTTTAAAACTTATAAAATTGTTTTTGACTTTTTTGTGTTTTTAATTTATCAGTTTGAACTAGAGTGAAAGACCCTAGGAACTGAAAAATTGTTTTTGACTATTTTTGTGTTTTTAATTTATCAGTTTGAACTAGAGTGAAAGACCCTAGGAACTGAAAAATTGTTTTTGACTATTTTTGAATTGTGTTTATCAGTTTAAACGTAGAGTTAGAAACCCTAGGTACTGACCAACTGTTGTTTTTGAATTTTTTGAATTTTGTTTATCTTTTAGTTATCAGTTTAAACGTAGAGTTAAAAACCCTAGGTACTGACAACTATTTTTTGAATTGTTTTGAATTTTGTTGTTTGTTATTTGTCTATTTTTAGTTGTACATTGTTTTATGCATTGTTGTATATTCATGTTATTGTTGTATAGTTTAGCATGTTTTTAATGTTTTTGTTTTGTTTTCTTTTGTAGATTGTGAAGAGTCGGTACCATGTGCCTACGGTTTTCTCAGAAGCATAGGAGGCGCTGACTTTGGCTGACTAGGAGTGGCTTGATGCCCTTGGGCTCAAGCAAGTGACTCGGCTTGAGCCTGTGGTCGGGATCAGGCCTATCTGATGGCCCTGATCAACTTGTGGGATCCCTAGACCAATACCTTCCATCTCCCAATAGGGGAGATGACAGTGACCTTGGAGGACGTCTATCGGATTCTATGGATTTCGATAGATGGGCTACCGATCAGGACGACACCGCGTGATCAGCGGACAGTTGTACTAACATGATGCTTCGGGCATGGGGAGGAGTTTGGTGTGGACATCCCAGTGGAGAGGGCAGAGGGTGACTGCTAGATTGGCAAGATTTTGGTATGATGGTGGTTAGAGAGGGGCGTGTTGGGAGTGAGGCATGCAGTACTGATGGGCCTCATTTCCAACATGCTGCTACCCGACTCTTCGGGCATGAGGTTCTCGTGGAACCTGCTGGAGGTGGTCTTTCGGTTAGTGGAGTGTTCGACCACAGAGCCCCTGATTATGAGATGGGGTCAGACACTACTGGCACAGCTCTACGATGAGCTGTACGAGGTCCACTGTCGAAGGCGGAAGGGTATTGGATGCAGTTATCTATTGTAGTCTTGGGCTTGGCAGCACATAGCTATGGAGAGGCCGGTGGGGTTGCCGTGGATGACTCAAGCGAAGATGGTAGATAGAGAGATCGGGTACGGGGCACTATGGTGGTGGTCTGAGGAGCAGGGATAGAGTCGATGGTGGGCAGGTGTCGTAGGGCACTATGCTGATGCCTTCGCTCGGCTTGCTCCAGGGGAGGTGTTTTGGCACCCATACCAGGATTGTCCAGCCTAGCCTGAGGTTGGAGAGTGGCTCCGACGGGTTCACAGGGGGAGGTGGCTGATTGGGCGACACGGGACCGAGCAGGAGTTCTTCCCGTATGGCCAGGTGGCATGATAGTTTGGGGTGCACCAGGGGTTGCCTGGTGAGCCCTTGATCTATCGGCACCGAGGGGACGAGAGGACTCTAGTCTGGCCGGTCATTGCGCCACTGGGTGAGGATTCGGATACAGTGATTGACGTCCTAGATGTGGACGACGTCGGGGCTACCGTAGAGTATGACCAGTGGTGGACTTTGTGATGGTGGTGAGGCAAGGGGCCTCTAGGGGGTGCAGAGGTGGCATCAGTAGGTGATGAGGGTGCAGAGACACCAGGAGAGGGTTGGGGGGTTCCGCTGGAGGACGCGGACATGGTAGAGGTGGATGATTTTGTGGGGGAGGATTTTGGGGTTCTAGAGCATTCGAAGATGCAGGACATTCCAGAGCAGTGGGAGCCGGAGCAGCCCGTAGTCCTAGATACACCTATGCACCATGCTATCCTGGAGGGTGTAGAGGGGAGGGATCGCACTGAGATAGCACGATTGGAGGATCTACTTTGGAGGTGAGACGAGGAGCTAGGGGAGGCTTTGCAGGAGAGGGATCTCCTACGGACTCAGTTGGCTGAGTGGGAGAATGCATTTGCTGCATACCACCAGTGGGATGGGGACACAGATGCTACGCAGGAGATGGATCTCCTACGGACATAGCTAGCGGAGAGGGAGAAGGCATTGGCGCAGTGCGATGACGTAGTGGCTACGTACCAATGATGGTAGGCGGAGTGGTTTTGACATCGGATGGATTTGGAGGGAGAGATTATCCACCTTGGGGGGCGGTTACCTGAGCTCTCTAGAGGTGGGTCTTCACATCGGATGAGAGGTAGCGATACTGAGCAGTCAGCATCATCTCATCGTAGGTGATTGGATGAGGGGGGCGCTAGTAGGCATGATGCGGGGGCTAGCAGCAGCTGCCCTGAGGGGTCCCATAGGACCCACACCATGGGGGTAGTTCCCGTCGCACCGATCCTACGTGATCATGGTGGCCGATGCCCTAGGCTTGGGGGTTTTTGAGCTTTTGCCTTTTTGTGAGGTCAGAGGACCGGTTTATTGTAGCCTACGGGCATTTTTGATGATATATATATACAGATGACTTTCTTTTGTTTATACACGTGTTGTGATTTGATTTTATGCATAGTGACTGATGTTTGATGGATGCATGTTAATTTACATTATGTATGGATATGTTGCGATGAATGCTAAAGTTTCTAATTTATATGATATGCAAATGGAATGGATGAATTGAAATTGTAATTGTTGGTGGTGGCACCATAGACTGCTTATGGCTTTTGTCCTAGGTGATTGTTGTGGTAAATGACTTTTTTATGTATACATATTATTTTTTTGTATTTTCTGATGGCGATGCAAGGATGAAAGATATCACAGTTGGTTTATAATGTAGTTAAGGTTTTCTGAGACTCAGATGTTTTAACTAATTAGCCAAGACTGTACTTTTATCTTACAAGACTTTTGAACAAGGTATGAATCCGACTTGTCTTTGACCAAGTTATTTCACATCCCCGTGTGTGCAATTGAGTTTGTTTATGTGGTATTTGTCGGGATACCGCCAATGCCGATAGGCTGTCAACCAAACCTGTACTGAGGATCACCTAATTAGCTCCACTAACTCCTTTGTTGTATTTAGTCAAATTAATCTGCGGTGCTATCTAGGATACCATAAGCTAGCTCATCCACATGCAAACATTGATCTGCACACAAGTTAATGTGATAGATATATCGTCATGCGGGAGGTTTGCCACCAGTGACCGATAGGTTATCCACCAAACCGGTACTGAGGTTTACCTCATGACCTTCTGAATGCTGAGAGTTCCAGGGATTCAAGTTCGACTCCCTTCTTTTCTTCAATTGTATTGGGATACTTGCTCTTCTATAGTGATAAAAATCACTATTTATTTTTGTTTTTTTCTTTTGAGCAAGGGATTTGAATATTGAGTGATGAGAATCACTATTGTATGTGCCTTTTGATGTATGCACTTTGTGGGATTTGATGTCAAACTTTGGAGTTATGACTTTTGCAAAAAAAAAATTGATGTTTGCAACGTTTTGAGAACTTGGGATTCTTGGGGAATTGGGTAGGGAAGATGCTTGTCCTTTTGCCAACTCTCAACATTTTTGGGGTCATTCGCACAGGGGGATGAGCAAGATAACCTTTTCACTAGATGGTATCCTGGATTGCTTTACAGATTTCATCCTTCGTTCACACAACTTGGGAATTTTTATGTGTTTTAATTTGTGTTGGGATGCTACGTAACAAGGTGTGATCCAAGTAAAAGTCTACCTTTGTAAAATATGTCTGACTTTGTACAGTATTTGGCTAGAAAGCTAATGATAGCTGAAATGACGAAAACTCTAAATACATTAGAAGACAATTGACTATGATATGGTGAAAATATGTGAATGGTGTTTATTTTTGATGGACTGTTGATAGAGTGGAGAAATGTGGAAAAAATATGGATTTTCCGAATAATTACAGTCTATGGTGCCTTTGACTCGTATGACCAACAAATATGCAATGTATGGATGTGAGCTTAATGCAACTATTATTTTTGTGTTTTCGATTGATTGAGTTTTTTGAGTATGAAAATGAGATGCAAAAGAGTTCTTTATTGTTGTGATGATTTTGAGTATGCATGGAAATGAGATGCAAATTTTTGTTATTTTTTGATGATTTTATTGTTTTGACTTTTTTTTTTTTTGACCAAGCGATTGTGGGAACCCTTGGAGCTTTTGGTTTGACCAAAGGGATTATGGGTACCTTTGGGGCATTTTTGGGATTGACCAAGCGAATTGGGTGACAAAGTTTTTGGAGCATTTGGTTTGACCAAAGGGTCGGTGGACACCTTTGGGGCATTTTGGGATTGACCAAGCGACTACAGGAATCCTTGGAGCATTTGGTTTGACCAAAGGGGTTATGAGAATCCTTGGAGCTTTTGGTTTGACCAAGCGATTATGAGAATCCTTGTTGGGAGCTTTTGGTTTGGGCTATGGCTTTCTTAGATATGGAATGGCCTCAAATGACTGATGTTCAAGGGTTCTAGTTCCTTGATTCCATCAAGAGAAGTGAGCCGGTATGTTCCAGGTCCTATTTTACTATGGATGACATAAGGACCTAACCAGTTTGTCATGAACTTGTCCCTTAGATGGGGTGGCAAGTTAGAATTTTGTTGGTTCTCTTTTAAGACCAAGTCACCAACCTGAAAGTCCCTCAGGTGAACCTTCATGTTGTATGCTTTCTTAAGTCACTCTTGATAGATACGTAAATGCTCGAGAGCATTAACACATCATTCATCGAGCAATGTAAGCTGGTCTAACCGGGCCTACCGCACAGTGTCATCATCGATGAACTCTTGCATTGATATGCGTAGGGAAGGGATTTCCAACTCGAGAGGCATGACCGCCTCGAAGCCATACACGAGCAAAAATGGAGTTGCCCTAGTGGGCGTCCGAATGCTAGTGCGATAAGCCCATAGGGCAAGTGGGATCTGAATGTGCCAATCCTTATGACTATCTACGACTATCTTTTTGAGGATGGCAACTAGCATTTTGTTTGATGCCTCTGCTTGCCCATTTGCCTATGGATAATAGGGTGTCAAAAAACTATGCTAAATTTTGTACTTTGTGGTCAAAGCACGCACGTATTTGTTCTTGAATGACGTCCCATTATCCGAGATTATCTTGGATGGAATACCAAAATGACATATGATATTATGTAAAATGAACTCCGAAATGCGGGTTCCAGTCGTAGAGGTAAGCGAAATTGCTTCCACCCACTTGGTGAAGTACTCTGTGGCCGTTATGATGAATGTGTGATGACCTGATGATGTAGGGGAGATCTTTTTGATTAGATCTAAGCCCCACTACAAAAATGGCCAAGCCGATTGGATCGGTTGCAAGGCTTGAGAAGGTACATGTGTCAAATTTGCATGGTGTTGACACTTCATGCACTTCCTTACATATGCGCAACAATCTCGCTCTAAAGATGGCCAATAATAGCCCATGCGGAGAATGCACTTTGCGATGGCCATACCACTGAAGTGGCCACCGCATGTACCATCGTGCGCTTGGGTGATCGCCCAAGTGGACTCTTGTTGGTCCAAGCAACGAAGGAGGATTCCTTCGTAGCTACGATGGTACAAAATGTCTCCTAACAAGACATGTTTAGCCACTTTCTGTTTGAATGATCATTTTATGGCATGCGTCAATCCAAGTGGGAGGTTACCTAACTTGAGGTAGTCCCTTATGGGTGTATACCAATCCTACTGATCGAAAACCTCGATGGTATGAATAACCAATCCCTCTTGAAGTTCATCCCTAGCAAAAGCTGAGTGAGAAAGAACTTGTAAGAATAGCGTTGTGTTGCTATTAAGGGGAGTAGGGGAGAACAAGGACCCCTAGTTGGCATGATTCAGACAATCATGGATTCGAGAGAACTTGTCCGGGGATGGTTCAATCTGGATCAGGTGGATTCCTGGCGTTAAGTCAGAGCTTGCACGCTCCATCATGGATTGCGATAGTGTTTTGACTTGAATGGTTGTCATATCACCAGAAATGTCTTGCGAGATTAGTGACCCCAAGGAGGCCATAGTGTCCGCAAAATGATTCGATGACCGAGGGAGTGCCTCGATGTCGTACCATTCAAGATTTGCTAGGAATTTGTCCACAAGGGCTTTGTAGGCCTGCAGAACTGGGCATTTACATTGGAATACCCCTTTGACTTGGTTGACAATTAACAGCGAATCACCAAAGATGTTTAATCATTTGATGTTCATGGTGATTGTTGTCTAAAGACCTATGAGCAGGGCTTCGTATTCTGCATTGTTGTTGGTGCACGGGAAATCTAATTTAAATGATAGAGGCATTGGAGCCCCTTGTGGTGTGAAGAATACAATTCCCATGCCACCTCCTTGCTCACATTTAGAACCATCAAAAAATAGGGTTATGTCAGCTTGTGACTCAGGCTCATCAAAATCTGGCAATTCTGAGACATGGAAGACCCCATCATCGGGTAGTTCTATGGTCAGAGGCTGATCGTCTTCGAGAGGAGCCTCTGCTAGTTGATCGGCTATGACTTGACCTTTGATGGATTTCTGTCCAATGAACTCGATGTCAAACTCCATCAACAACATGATCCATTTCGTCATGCGGCTACTATGATAAGTATGACTCATCATGTACCGCAATGGATTCTCCTTAGACACAACATACGTCGTGTTGCTCAGCATGTAATGGCATAGCTTTTTGGTAGCAAACACCACTGCCAAGCAGAGCTTCTCAACGTATGCATAGTTAAGTTCATAACCGACCGTGGTGCGGCTAAGATAGTAAGTAGCCTATTCTTTGTGTAGTTCATTCTTCTGGGCTAACATGGCACCCAGTGCCACCTCGATAGCTGAGATGTATAAGTAGAATGACACTCCTGGTCTAGGTGGTGCCAATACTGGCGGCGAAGCCAAGTATTGTTTAATGTCATCAAAGGCTGACTGGCACTCGTCATCCCAGTGAAATGCTACCCCCTTGTGCAATAATTTATTCATGGGTCGACACTTGTCAGATAGCTGTGCTATGAAGCGCTTGATTGATGTGACCTTTCCCTGTAGGCTTCTAAGCTGCTTGATGGTAGTTGGGGGAAGCATTTCAAGGATTGCCTTGACTTTGTTTGGGTCCACCTCGATGCCTCGCTTTGAGACTATGAAACCCAAGAGTTTTCCAGATGTGACGCCAAATACGCACTTCTTGGGGTTCAGTCTGACTTTATGTTCCATGAGGCGATCGAGGATCTTGCTTAAGTCATCGAGATGATCTGGGCGCAAAAGATATTTGGCCAACAAATCATCCATGTAATCTTCCAAAGTTTTGTGCATGTGATCATGGAAGATGTATGTCATGGCACGTTGGTAGGTGGCGCCAGCATTTTTAAGGCCAAAGGGCATGACCTTATAACAAAATGTCCCCCAAGGCATTGTGAACGCCATTTTTAGTTGGTCCTCGGGATTGATACGAATCTGATTGTATCCCGAGAAACCATCCATGAGGGAAAGCATTTCGTGGCCCATTGTAGCGTCTACCAATGCGTCAATACTCGACAAGGGGAAATCATCCTTAGGACTCGCTTTGTTTAGATCTCAAAAATCAGTGCATATGCGAATCCTCCCATCAGGCTTTTTGATGGGCACCATGTTGGACAGCCATGGTGGGTAATCCACGCAGATGACAAACTATGCATCCAACAACTTTTGTAATTCATATTTGACCATTAAGGCCACTATTGGGTGCATCTTACGTAGTTTTTGCTTTACTTGCTTGACTGTCGGATCAAGCGTTAGATTATGCGTGACTAGCTACGGATCTAGCCCCGACATGTCTTTGTAGGACCATGCAAAAACCTCCTTCTTCTCTTTGAGAAGGGCAATGTAGTCGGCTTGCTCTTCGGGGGATAGACTTACCCCCAGCTTGATTATCTATGGATTCATTGGATCCGAGCCGATGTCTACGTCAGTCATCTCCTCGATCGACATGTGGGATCCATCCTCCAACTGGTGTGGAGTTGGGATCAAATGGATATCATTTGTTGAGTTTAAATCTACGTTGGGAACCTCGGGTTCCTCTTCAGCATGGAAGATATCCTGAGTTGGCCCTGGGGTGAAATGAAGCATCTCACCAAAAGGCCAATACTCTGATGGGGATGGTGGTGAATTGACGCGATCCCAATCTATGGCATCTATGTCTAGATACAATGACTATGTTGGATCGATCGGATTGTGGATGGGGGTGGTTAAGTCAATGGAGATCATGTTGATGAAATGATTTTGGTCTCCATTACCATGGGTGTGATGACTCAAACATTGTGGATGATCTTTGTGCTCTGGATCTGGCTCTGGAGGTATTGGCACGAATGGATCGGCCCTATGTGTGGATAGGAGGACAGGGTCTACCCTCGGCACTGATATCTCTATAGGGTCTCTGGGTGGTAGGTGCTCTCCGTATGCCCAAAGTGGTGGATTCAACACTTGGTCCCACTGTGCTGGGTTTAGGTGCCACTCATGCCCTGGCACTATGTTTAGTTGCTCAAACATGTCATCAATATCCAGGGGGTATTGTTGTTGCATCTGTCGCATGTGATCGAGATATGCCATCTCAGTTTCATCTTCATAATCACTGTCGGAGATCCAAAGGCCTTCATTGGTTCCAACAACTGTTTGCGACATTAGAGGCTCGTCTTGCATGAGCAAATTGATCTGGCCCCATCGGGGTTGTTCCGCTCTCTACGGGGGGACCTGATTTCCTTGAGGTGGCCCTTGCTCGATTGGAGCATCCAAAGGGAACATTGCCAAGAGGCTTTCTTGATAATCATCCATGGGGGTCACTTGTGAGTGATTGCTATCTGATTCGAAGGGGTCCCATGGTGCTACTTCATATTCTGACTCGTCTTCTGAAGATCCTTCTTGACCTTGTCTATACCCCTCTTGTAGGTGAGCTCTCAAACTTTCCCCTCTCTCGAGTGAAGGGAAAGGGTTGTTGAGGTCAACAAGGTTGGTCGTCAACAATGGGAGATAATCCCCCAGTGTATATGTCATGTTAGGGTTGGCATATGGATCTAATGCCAATCCACCCTTGTTGCCTATCCCTAGGCCTTGCATGTTCTCTACCAAGATGTCCAAGGGTAGAGGGTGGTTGAACCCTACTCCTGATTTGTCATATGGCATTTGGTATCTTGGTTGGCAAAGAACACGCACTCCTTGCTCATATCTCGCCTAACCCATATCCATGCCAATTGCATTGGCCAAGGTATCTCAAAGCAAAATCTGGGTTTGACAAATAGTTGACATCTTCCACAAAAGGCTCTTCATCTTCTTCCTCTTGCATGTATGGTTCAATACCATGATCAAGGCCCCCATACACAAAGTTTGTCTGATTCGATGGGTAGCCTAGAGGAACAATAGTACCGATGGGGAGGCGAGGTCTCCCCATGTCCTGCATGGACTCAAATGTGGGTGTTGCTACGATATTCCACACCAGATACTCCCCCAGACCCGTATTGGCCATTTCAATGGTGATTGTTGGTGATTGAGGGGGAGGGAACGAAAGTTCTTCCTGAGTCCACTCCATGTCGGGTGAACTAGGAACCTCGACTTCCATTCTGCTAGGCATCTCCTCGGTAGAGATGGTTGAGACTGATGGTGGTGCCTCTTCCAAAGGTTTCTTCCCTTTGTCCTTCTATGTGGCCACCATAGGTGGCATCGTTGGTGAAGGACCAGACGATGAAGATGGACCCAGATTGGGGATTTGATGGACTTGTCAATGGGGATGCCTGCGGAATCGGACCCTGTTTAGATGGATTCAACTAAAAATCCAAATGCATTGATGGAAGGGTCGATTGTGGCATTAGCTGCACCGTATTGCAATACTTGAAGGGTTCTAAGTCCATCGGGACTACATGCACCTGCCCTTCGAATGTATACTTTAAGCACTGATGAGCTATCGAAGGGACACACTTCATGTCCCTGATCCATGGCCGACCCAACAAGATGTTATAGGCCATCTCACCCTCCAAGATGTGGCACAATGTAGGTATAGTCTTTTGCCCCACTTGGATGGGTAGGACAATTGTGCCAACTGTCGAGCATATTGCATCATTGAATGCTCGTAGTGTATAGGTGGAGGCCACTATGTGAGATGTGGGAAACTTTAGGTGCTTCAAGGCCACTATTGTAATGATATTACTGGATGAGCCAGTGTCCACCAATACCCTCTTGTACGAATCCCGTTGACCCTGCGATGACGTGCAGGGGTGGATCCGCCATGTCACCAACCACCGATTTCAATTCGTCCTCTCGAAAGGTGATGACTGGCTCAGTGCATCATTTGACATGTCCCACGAAGTTGTTGAAGGAGTTTTCTTCATGGGGCTGCAACTCGATGGCTTTTAGTATCTCCATTAGAGCCTCCCGATGGGGCGATGATTGTTGTATGAGCTCGTAGATGGAGAGCCTAGCCGACGTGGTCCTCAAACTCTGGGTGAGTTTGGTCCGAATTGTGGCCACTGGTCTAGGCGGAGGAGGTTGTGCAAGGTGCTATTGTGGTTGTGATATTGTTGGCACCTCTCCTGTAGCTACCGCGAGGGCAGCTGTGCTCGGGTACCTCTTGTTTCGAGTCACTATACTGATCATCCCTACATACCCCTGCATGGGGCAGTTCTGTGTTACCTCATTGACTTGTAGGGTCTTTGCCTACGCATCATGGGTAGGCAAGGGGTCCTTAAAGACCTCCATTTGTTGGTTGCTTGGTGCCACGGGATTATCCACCGCTAATGTCTTGTTATCTATTAGGTCTTGCACCAAGCCTTTAAACTTCCAACATGCATTAAGGTCATGTCCCTTCCATCTGTGGAACCTACAGTACAAGTCTTCCCTGTAGCCCTTAGGTTTTGGCACATTGGGGTCTATGGGTTGAATCTCGGGCAGGTTGATCAAGTTTTCCACTGACAAGCGGTCAAACAGGGAGTCTCTGGACTCTGTGTAAGGTGTGAATTGTCGCCTAGGGCGACGTTGCTGATTTTGTTCTTGCCTCTAATTTTCTCTATCATAACTGTTAAGAGGCACCACCTGATAGTTAGCCTTTTGGGGCTGTGTTTCTTGTGCAGGCTTAGGGACGTTTATAGCAACCTGATTGACCGCAGTGGGTTTCTATTGCATGGTCCCTATTTTGGTGTTCTTAGACCATTCTTTCTTCTTTGGCTTGGCTATCTCGCCATCCTGAATCTTGATCTCTTCAATGATTCTGGCTTGCGCCAGAGCTTCTTCTAAAGTGGCATATTGCTGTAGCTGCAATAGCATGGAGATCGATCTCAAATAGCTCTTTGAGAACATTTGGGTGAGGTCGGCCATAGGAGGGAGGTAGGGCAGCTTTGAAAGCAAAGTCCTCCACCGGTTCCCATAGGCTGCCATGGTTTCTTCCTCATACTTCCTGAGGCTGGCTAGGTCGCTTAGTGACGCCTTCTTCTTGGTGTTGAAGGTGAAGCGTTCGAGGAACGCATCCACTAGCTGATCTAAGTTACTAATGTTGTGCTTTGGCAATTGAGTGAACCAATCCGAGGTAGGGCCTATGAACGTGGTGATGAATGTTCTTAGCAACAAAGCATCATTGTCCTGAATGCCAAAGCATTGGCTCAGGAATCTAGTCACATGCTCTTGGGCATCCTCCTCACCTCTAAATATTGCCAACTGAGGTAGTTTAAAGTGTTTAGGGTAAGGGGGTGTCGGCACTGACGGATGCATAGGATGACTGTGGAGTTGGCATAAAGTGGGATTTTGGGGCCCAGAAGTCTTGGTCTCCATAGACTCCAAGCGCTCTAGCAGCGCTTTATATGCATCGAAAGATTTGATCTCTTCCTCTTTGGTTAGTTCCCATTGTGGGTTGTGGGGAACTTGAGGCCTATGGAGGGGTGGCCGGATAGCACCCCCTCTGCCTTGGTAGGGCATTTCGGCCCACTCTTCTTCTTGCTCATACTCCTCATAGGCTTCTTGAGGAGTTTTTGGATGAGACCTATGACCATGGGTGGGTCCCCATGGAGGGTGCCCATCGTTGTTCCTGGGAGTGGCCTCTCGTTCAGGTCTAGGAGGTCTCGGAGGCAGCACTTGGTAAGGTCATGGAGACCTATCTCGTACCAAGGGGTTGCGCCTCTCATACGGTTCTGCTCTTTGGGTGTGAGGGGTTGGAACCCTCTCAGGCATAGTGTTATGGAGCAGCTCATCTATTTGGCACCAAATGCACTCTTTGCTAAGGTGATATAGATGCTCTAGCTATTATTGGTCTTGCTCAAGCTACGTGATCTACGCTTGGTGGGTGGCATGTCTGGTGACTTCCAGGTCGATTTGTTCCACCATATTGAGTCTAGGAGGCCTAGATGCCTCTCCTACACATTTATCTCGGTCATGATGATCCGAGATCTCTATAGGTCGCTTCCCTCTATCGAGGTTGGTGGCATTCACTCGAGGCTCTGGCCTCGGTAGGTGATTCTGGTAGATAGCAGGTGCGGAGGCACATTGCTCCCACACTGTGTATTGCTCTTGAGGAATGTAATGGTCTTCCTCATGCTCCCTTTCATATATGTGAAAGGGGCGGGCAGAGTTGGCTCACCCTGTTTGAAGAGCCTTGTGCTCTGGATTTGGCTTATTATTCCTAACAGTGATGGGGGGTAAAGGAGGGATGACATAATCATGTGGCCTCTCCTCATGGACCCTATGTTGTTCTAGCACTTCATCGCATGGTGGCCACTCATACCAAGCTTCTAAGGGAGCCTTCCCATTTATATTGAGTGCCACATGTAAGGACTCCTCCTGAAAGGGTCTATGTTGGATGGGAGTGCCCCTCGAAGGGGTGCCTCTATAGTCCCATTCTGAAATGGCATGATGTGGACTCTCTTGTGGGTCGGGCCACCAAGGTGGTATGACCAAGTCCTTGGGGCTATAGCGGAGGTGACTTGTGCCCCCTTGTACACTCTCTGCAGCTCCTGCCCATGATTGGGCTTGGCTACGGGTGTACACCATGGTGGTGTTTTCCTACAAGATGCGTAGATTTTTATTTCTTTTTATGATTTTTATGCTACACTAAATAGAAAATATCACACACACAAAGCAATGATTATCTCGTTTAAAGATTAAAGGTGTGCCCTAAACCTGGTTTAGTGTGTTTTGATTTTTGTTTTGATAGTTTTGTAAAGAACATTTTGTAGCAAATGCAATATGATGGCTCTTATGACTCCCAAAAATGGTCGCCCCTTCGATATACCATTGCCAGGCCGTTATACCAACCTCTCTATATACCCGCCCTTACGTGAGGGAAACTATTGGTACGTGAGAGCAGAATGGTACGTGGAACATAGGCGGTATGGAAGGGGGATCACCCTATTTTTGACACCTACCATAGAAGACTTATCCTCATGCACTGGGAATCACCCCAGCTACACTTGGTCAGCTTTCATCAGGATTTACGTCTAGCAACAGTAGCGATCGGGGTTTATGGATGCAAAATTTCAAGCCAAGGTGGTGATGAAATCCACCGTTGGTCTTGATTAAGGGCTAGGGTTTTACGACCAGCTCCTTGGTGTTTAAATTACCACGTGGTGTGTGGGGTTCTTTTTAATTTGCATAAATGAAGAAAACATGCAGTAAAAAAAACTTTTCCTAAGCAAGCAAATAACTAGAAAATAGAAAATAGAAAGCAAAAAATGACAGAAGGTGTTTAGGACCCTTACCTCTTCTCTGCCCAAATCGGCTGGTTCTGAGTTTCTATCCTGAAACTGCATAGAGAGCTATTCATCCCTGGGTGGGATGAATAATAGAACTGTATTCATCATAGGGTGGGATGAATGCCCATTCGTCCCTGGGTAAGACGAATTCCAGCTCTGTATTCATCACAGACTGGAATGAACAGTAGTCCAACGTTTGAAAACTTGGTACCTGCAAGCAAAAACAATCAAGTTTTGATCAGATTTCTGATCTTAAAAATAGAGGACAAGGGTCCCACCGTGATCACCACTGAAAGCATGAGGATACGGAAACAAAAATGAAAAGCCAAGATGCGATGTAAACGAAACAAAAGATAACGCTAAATCCTATGAATTGAAAGTGCATGAAAGGAAAGTGTAGACACCAAAACAACACCAATCCGATTATGTGACTGCAAACACTGATCGCATTGACACACACAGCCCCCAGGGCAGCCCCCAGAGGTTAAACAGTGGTCCTAACCACTCACACAGTAGTTTTGGAAGGTCAGAGGTCAATTTGGCACCTTCAGGCACTCTGCTCCTTATTCGTTCCACCCAGGGATGATTACAAACTGGTATTCACCCCACCCAGGGACGATTAGCAGTATTCGCTCCAGGGTGGGGCGAATAGCAAGTTTGATGGGCAAAAAGTCAAATCTTGACAAATGGCAGCTCAGATCCGCCACTTAACTCTTCCTTCATTGCATGGGAGTGTGAGTGAGCATTTTTGAGCGTTAGAGGCAGTTACAGGGGCAGTCATGGAGCCCCTAATCAGGGAGGAATCTTCTCCCCCTTGGGAAGGCATGATTGCCAAGTGGCGCCTCTGCATGCTCATCCAAAGAGACCGTCAGGTCTATAAAATGGTGAGTCTTCTCACCCCAAAAATATACAGAGAAGGAGCATTTTGAGCAATGAAGTGCTGCCATTTTATATCCTCACACCTTTTGATTTGTGCCTTTCACATCCTTGATCTCTTTTGGAAGGGAGGTCATAGGGTGATTATTGGAAGCGCAAATCCGGAACCAAAACCCGACATTTGGCCATAACATCCTACCAAATTTTCCGAAAACACCCCACAAGAGGTTTTGGACCCATCCCAAGTGGATTGGTGCCGAAATCGGGCCCTAAACGGTGGGCGTCCTACCCCCGGGCGCCCCCACACTCTTGTAGTCCTAATCGCCCCGCCCCGAGCGATTAGAAATCTGTAGTAGATTTCAGTTCTGTTATTTTTGCATCTGATTCTATGTTGCTTAGATAGGTTGTCATTCAAATTTCACATCATTTTGAGCTGTTTTGATCATGTTTTTGTCATTTCTCGCTTTTGCTAACATGCAGGTAGCATCATCAAATTCCTGGTGATAGAGGCCAAATTGGGAAAATATGACCTTCTGGGTCTTTCCAAAATACCCCATTTTAGCTAACCCCCAACTTTGTAGGTGATTTGGAGCTTCCCGAATGTGACATTTGGGACAATGCTATCTGACATTTTGTTGCAGGTCTAATCGTCCCGCCCCGAGCGAATACGAATCTGTGGTGAATTTTCTGACTGTTCCATTTGCAGTGCCTTCCCGGTGATGTTTTTATGCCCCTATCAAGTTTTTAGTTCATTTGGATCTATTTCAGTTATCATTTTATTTATATTTTGCATGTACTAATTGAAGGCTTGGGGATTGCATGTTTCATTTTATCTACAGGTGCTACTGACTGTTTCCTATTTCCTTGAACATAGGGTCTCAACATTAGAGGAGCAGCAAGGAGTCAAGACTCATCAACGCAAGCGACGGCGACGTTTGGTCCGCCCACTTTACATGTGGGCACGCGGAAGAAGGAATAGCATCCATTGATGTGACAAGAACACATTTAACGCTCCTAGCCCCTAAAAATGGAGGAGGCGAATTGTAACCGAGTTCTGAAGCATATTAATAAAAAGGGTTGTCTTCCATATTGGCTTTCTATTTGGTTTCGATTCGTTTATGCTTCTTTCCTTTCATGCACTTTCAATTCATAGGATTTAGCGTTATCTTTTGTTTCGTTTACATCGCATCTTGGCTTTTCCTTTTTGTTTCCGTATCCTCGTGCTTTCAGTGGTGATCACGGTGGGACCTTGTCCTCTATTTTTAAGATCAGAAATCTGATCAAAACTTGATTGTTTTTGCTTGCAGGTACCAAGTTTTCAAACGTTGGACTGTTGTTCGTTCCAGTCTGTGGCGAATACAGAGCTGGAATTCGTCTTACCCAGGGACGAATGGGCATTCACCCCACCCTATGATGAATACAGTTCTGTTATTCATCCCACCCAGGGATGAATAGCTCTCTATGC
The DNA here is from genome assembly GCA_028583015.1 of Wollemia nobilis. NCBI lineage: Eukaryota > Viridiplantae > Streptophyta > Pinopsida > Araucariales > Araucariaceae > Wollemia > Wollemia nobilis. The sequence goes on along the minus strand of JAQPPZ010001465.1, from coordinate 1,354,142 downwards.
AGTTTCAGGACAGAAACTCAGAACCAGCCGATTTGGGCAGAGAAGAGGTAAGGGTCCTAAACACCTTCTGTCATTTTTTGCTTTTTTGTTTTCTGGTTATTTGCTTGCTTAGGGAAAGTTTTTTTTCTGCATGTTTTCTTCATTTATGCAAATTAAAAAGAACCCCACACACCACATGGTAATTTAAACACCAAGGAGCTGGTCGTAAAACCCCAACCCTTGATCAAGACCAACGGTGGATTTCATCACCACCTTGGCTTGAAATTTTGCATCCATAACCCCGATCGCTACTGTTGCTAGACGTAAATCCTGATGAAAGCTGACCAAGTGTAGCTGGGGTGATTCCCAGTGCATGAGGATAAGTCTTCTATGGTAGGTGTCAAAAATAGGGTGATCCCCCTTTCGTACCGCCTATGTTCCACGTACCATTCTGCTCTCACGTACCAATAGTTTCCCTCACGTAAGGGCGGGTATATAGAGAGGTTGGTATAATGGCCTGGCAATGGTATATCGAAGGGGCGACCATTTTTGGGAGTCATAAGAGCCATCATATTGCATTTGCTACAAAACGTTCTTTACAAAACTATCAAAACAAAAATCAAAACACACTAAACCAGGTTTAGGGCACACCTTTAATCTTTAAACGAGATAATCATTGCTTTGTGTGTGTGATATTTTCTGTTTAGTGTAGCATAAAAATCATAAAAAGAAATAAAAATCTACGCATCTTGTAGGAAAACACCACCATGGTGTACACCCGTAGCCAAGCCCAATCATGGGCAGGAGCTACAGAGAGTGTACAAGGGGGCACAAGTCACCTCCGCTATAGCCCCAAGGACTTGGTCATACCACCTTGGCGGCCCGACCCACAAGAGAGTCCACATCGTGCCATTTCAGAATGGGACTATAGAGGCACCCCTTCGAGGGGCACTCCCGTCCAACATAGACCCTTTCAGGAGGAGTCCTTACACGTGGCACTCAATATAAATGGGAAGGCTCCCTTAGAAGCTCGGTATGAGTGGCCACCGCATGATGAAGTGCTAGAACAACATAGGGTCCATGAGGAGAGGCCACATGATTATGTCATCCCTCCTTTACCCCCCATCACTGTTAGGAATAATAAGCCAAATCCAGAGCACAAGGCTCTTCAAACAGGGTGAGCCAACTCTGCCCGCCCCTTTCACATATACGAAAGGGAGCATGAGGAAGACCATTACATTCCTCAAGAGCAATACACAGCATGGGAGCAATGCGCCTCCGCACCTGCTATCTACCAGAATCACCTACTGAGGCCAGAGCCTCGAGTGAATGCCGCCAACCTCGACAGAGGGAAGCGACCTATAGAGATCTCGGATCATCGTGACCGAGATAAATGCGTAGGAGAGGCATCTAGGCCTCCTAGACTCAATATGGTGGAACAAATCGACCTGGCAGTCGCCAGACATGCCACCCACCAAGCGCAGATCACGCAGCTTGAGCAAGACCAACAACAGCTAGAGCATCTATATCGCCTTAGCAAAGAGCGCATTCGGTGCCAAACAGATGAGCTACTCCATAACACTATGCCTGAGAGGGTTCCAACCCCTCACACCCAAAGAGCAGAACCGTATGAGAGGCGCAACCCCTTGGTACGAGACAGGTCTCCATGACCTTACCAAGTGCTGCCTCCGAGACCTCCTAGACCTGAGCGAGAGGCCACTCCCAGGAACAACGATGGGCACCCTCCGTGGGGACCCACCCATGGTCATAGGTCTCATCCAAAAACTCCTCAAGAAGCCTATGAGGAGTATGAGCAAGAAGAAGAGTGGGCCGAAATGCCCTACCAAGGCAGAGGGGGTGCTATCCGGCCACCCCTCCATAGGCCTCAAGTTCCCCACAACCCACAACGGGAACTAACCAAAGAGGAAGAGATCAAATCTTTCGATGCATATAAAGCGCTGCTAGAGCGCTTGGAGTCTATGGAGACCAAGACTTCTGGGCCCCAAAAGCCCACTTTATGCCAACTCCGTAGTCATCCTGTGCATCCGTCAGTGCCGGCACCCCCTTACCCTGAACACTTTAAACTACCTCAGTTGGCAATCTTTAGAGGTGAGGAGGATGCCCAAGAGCATGTGACTAGATTCCTGAGCCAATGCTTTGGCATTCAGGACAATGATGCTTTGTTGCTAAGAACATTCATCACCACGTTCGTAGGCCCTACCTCGGATTGGTTCACTCAATTGCCAAAGCACAACATTAGTAACTTAGATCAGCTAGTGGATGCGTTCCTCGAACGCTTCACCTTCAACACCAAGAAGAAGGCATCACTAAGCGACCTAGCCAGCCTCAAGCAGTATGAGGAAGAAACCATGGCGGCCTATGGGAACCGGTGGAGGACTTTGCTTTCAAAGCTGCCCTACCTCCCTCCTATGTCCGACCTCACCCAAATGTTCTCAAAGAGCTATTTGAGATCGATCTCCATGCTATTGTAGCTGCAGCAATATGCCACTTTAGAGGAAGCTCTGGCACAAGCCAGAATCATTGAGGAGATCAAGATTCAGGATGGCGAGATAGCCAAGCCAAAGAAGAAAGAATGGTCTAAGAACACCAAAATAGGGACCACGCAACAGAAACCCGCTGCGGTCAATCAGGTTGCTATAAACGTCCCTAAGCCTACACAAGCAACACAGCCCCAAAAGGCTAACTATCAGGCGGTGCCTCTTAATAGTTATGACAGAGAAAATCAGAGGCAAGAACAAAATCAGCAGCGTCACCCTAGGCGACAATTCACACCTTACACAGAGTCCAGAGACTCCCTGTTTGACCGCTTGTCAGTGGCAAACTTGATCAACTTACCCGAGATTCAACCCATAGACCCCAATGCGCCAAAACCTAAGGGCTACAGGGAAGACTTGTACTGTAGGTTCCACAGATGGAAGGGACATGACCTTAATGCATGTTGGAAGTTTAAGGGCTTGGTGCAAGACCTAATAGATAACAAGACATTAGCGGTGGATAATCCCGTGGCACCAAGCAACCAACAAATGGAGGTCTTTAAGGACCCCTTGCCTACCCATGATGCATAGGCAAAGACCCTACAAGTCAATGAGGTAACACAGAACTGCCCCATGCAGGGGTATGTAGGGATGATCAGTATAGTGACTCGAAACAAGAGGTACCCGAGCACAGCTGCCCCCATGGCAGCTACAGGAGAGGTGCCAACAACGTCACAACCACAACAACACCTTGCACAACCTCCTCCGCCTAGACCAGTGGCCACAATTCAGACCAAACTCACCCAGAGTTTGAGGACCACGTCGGCTAGGCTCTCCATCTATGAGCTCATACAACAATCATCGCCCCATCGGGAGGCTCTAATGGAGATACTAAAAGCCATCGAGTTGCAGCCCCATGAAGCAAACTCCTTCAACAACTTCGTGGGACATGTCAAATGATGCACTGAGCCAGTCATCACCTTTCGAGAGGACGAATTGAAATCAGTGGTTGGTGACATGGCGGATCCACCCCTGCACGTCATCGCATGGGTCAACGGGATTCCGTACAAGAGGGTATTGGTGGACACTGGCTCGTCCAGTAATATCATTACAACAATGGCCTTGAAGCACCTAAAGTTGCCCGCATCTCACATAGTGGCCTCCACCTATACACTGCGAGCATTCAATGATGCAATATGCTCGACAGTTGGCACAATTGTCCTACCCATCCAAGTGGGACAAAAGACTATACCTACATTGTGCCACATCTTGGAGGGTGAGATGGCCTATAACATCTTGTCTGGGTCGGCCATGGATCGGGGACATGAAGTGTGTCCCTTCGATAGCTCATCGGTGCTTAAAGTATACATTCGAAGGGCAGGTGCATGTAGTCCCGATGGACTTAGAACCCTTCAAGTATTGCAATACGGTGCAGCTAATGCCGCAATCGACCCTTCCATCAATGCATTTGGATTTTTAGTTGAATCCATCTAAACAGGGTCCGATTCCATAGGCATCCCCATTGACAAGTCCATCAAATCCCCAGCTGGGTCCATCTTCATCGTCTGGTCCTTCACCAACGATGCCACCTATGGTGGCCACATCGAAGGACAAAGGGAAGAAACCTCTGGAAGAGGCACCGCCATCAGTCTCAACCATCTCTACTGAGGAGATGCCTAGCAGAATGGAAGTCGAGGCTCCTAGTTCACCCGACATGGAGTGGACTCAGGAAGAACTTTCGTTCCCTCCCCCTCAATCACCAACAATCACCGTTGAAATGGCCAATACGGGCCTGGGGAGTATCTGGTGTGGAATATTGTAGCAACACCCACACTGGAGTCCATGCAGGACATGGGGAGACCTCGCCTCCCCATCGGTACTATTGTTCCTCTAGGCTACCCACCGAATCAGACAAACTTTGTGTATGGGGGCCTTGATCATGGTATTGAACCATACATGCAAGAGGAAGAAGATGAAGAGCCCTTTGCGGAAGATGTCAACTATTTGTCCAACCCAGATTTCGCTTTGAGATACCTTGGCCAATGCAATTGGCATGGATATGGGTTAGGCAGATATGAGCAAGGAGTGCGTGTTCTTTGCCAACCAAGATACCAAATGCCATACGACAAATCAGGAGTAGGGTTCAACCACCCTCTACCCTTGGACATCTTGGTAGAGAACATGCAAGGCCTAGGGATAGGCAACAAGGGTGGATTGGCATTAGATCCATATGCCAACCCTAACATGACATATACATTGGGGGATTATCTCCCATTGTTGACAACCAACCTTGTTGACCTCAACAACCCTTTCCCTTCACTCGAGAGAGGAGAAAGTTTGAGAACTCACCTACAAGAGGGGTATAGACAAGGTCAGGAAGGATCTTCAGAAGATGAGTCGAAATATGAAGTAGCACCATGGGACCCCTTCGAATCGGATAGCAATCACTCACAAGTGACCCCCATGGATGATTATCAAGAAAGCCTCTTGGCAATGTTCCCTTTGGATGCTCCAATCGAGCAAGTGCCACCTCAAGAAAATCAGGTCCCCCGTAGAGAGCGGAACAACCCCGATGGGGCCAGATCAATTTTCTCAAGCAAGACGAGCCTCTAATGTCGCAAATAGTTGTTGGAACCAACGAAGGCCTTTGGATCTTCGACAGTGATTATGAAGATGAAACTGAGATGGCATATCTCAATCACATGCGGCAGATGCAGCAACAATACCCCTTGGATATTGATGACATATTTGAACAACTAAACATAAGGCCAGGGCATGAGTGGCACCTAAACCCAGCGCAGTGGGACCAAGTGTTGAATCCACCACTTTGGGCATATAGAGAGCACCTACCACCCAGAGACCCTATAGAGATATCAGTGTCGAGGGCAGACCCTGTCCTCCTATCCGCACATAGGGCCGATCCATTCGTGCCAATACCTCCAGAGCCAGATCCGGAGCACAAAGATCATCCAGGATGTTCGAGTCACCACACCCACGGTAATGGAGACCAAAATCATTTCATCAACATGATCTCCATTGACTTAACCGCCCCCATCCACAATCCGACCGATCCAACATAGTCATTGTATCTAGACATAGATGCCATAGATTGGGATCGCGTCAATTCACCACCATCCCCATCAGAGTACTGGCCTTTCGGTGAGATGCTTCATTTCACCCCAGGGCCAACTCAGGATATCTTCCATGCTGAAGAGGAACCCGAGGTTCCCAACGCAGATTTAAACTCAGCAAATGATATCCACTTGATCCCAACTCCACACCAGTTGGAGGACGGATCCCACATGTCGGTCGAGGAGACGACTGACGTAGACATCGGCTCGGATCCAATGAATCCATAGATAATCAAGCTGGGGGTAAGTCTATCCCCCGAAGAGCAAGCCGACTACATTGCCCTTCTCAAAGAGAAGAAGGAGGTTTTTGCATGGTCCTACAAAGACATGTCGGGGCTAGATCCGTAGCTAGTCACGCATAATCTAACGCTTGATCCGACAGTCAAGCCAGTAAAGCAAAAACTACGTAAGATGCACCCAACAGTGGCCTTAATGGTCAAAGATGAATTACAAAAGTTGTTGGATGCACAGTTTGTCATCTGCGTGGATTACCCACCATGGCTGTCCAACATGGTGCCCATCAAAAAGCCTGACGGGAGGATTCGCATATGCACTGATTTTTGAGATCTAAACAAAGCGAGTCCTAAGGATGATTTCCCCTTGCCGAGTATCGACGCATTGGTAGATGCTACAATGGGCCATGAAATGCTTTCCCTCATGGATGGTTTCTCGGGATACAATCAGATTCGTATCAATCCCGAGGACCAACTAAAAATGGCGTTCACAATGCCTTGGGGGACATTTTGTTATAAGGTCATGCCCTTTGGCCTTAAAAATGCTGGCGCCACCTACCAACGTGCCATGACATACATCTTCCATGATCACATGCATAAAACTTTGGAAGATTACATGGATGATTTGTTGGCCAAATCTCTTTTGCGCCCAGATCATCTCGATGACTTAAGCAAGATCCTCGATCGCCTCATGGAACATAAAGTCAGACTGAATCCCAAGAAGTGCGTATTTGGCGTCACATCTAGAAAACTCTTGGGTTTCATAGTCTCAAAGTGAGGCATCGAGGTGGACCCAAACAAAGTCAAGGCAATCCTTGAAATGCTTCCCCCAACTACCATCAAGCAGCTCAGAAGCCTACAGGGAAAGGTCACGTCAATCAAGCGCTTCATAGCACAGCTATCTGACAAGTGCCGACCCATGAATAAATTATTGCACAAGGGGGTAGCATTTCACTGGGATGACGAGTGCCAGTCAGCCTTTGATGACATTAAACAATACTTGGCTTCGCCACCAGTATTGGCACCACCTAGACCAGGAGTGTCATTCTACTTATACATCTCAGCTACTGAGGTGGCACTGGGTGCCATGTTAGCCCAGAAGAATGAACTACACAAAGAACAGGCTACTTACTATCTTAGCCGCACCCTGGTCAGTTATGAACTTAACTATGCATACGTTGAGAAGCTCTGCTTGGCAGTGGTGTTTGCTACCAAAAAGCTATGCCATTACATGCTGAGCAACATGACGTATGTTGTGTCTAAGGAGAATCCATTGCGGTACATGATGAGTCATACTTATCATAGTAGCCACACGGCGAAATGGATCATGTTGTTGATGGAGTTTGACATCGAGTTCATTGGACAAAAATCCATCAAAGGTCAAGTCATAGCCGATCAACTAGCAGAGGCTCCTCTCGAAGATGATCAGCCTCTGACCATAGAACTACCCGATGATGGGGTCTTCCATGTCTCAGAATCGCCAGATTCTGATGAGCCTGAGTCACAGGCCGACATAACCCTATTTTTTGATGGTTCTAAATGTGAGCAAGGAGGTGGCATGGGAATTGTATTCTTCACACCACAAGGGGCTCCAATGCCTCTATCATTTAAATTAGATTTCCCGTGCACCAACAACAATGCAGAATACGAAGCCTTGCTCATAGGTCTTCAGACAACAATCACCATGAACATCAAATGATTAAACATCTTTGGTGATTCGCTGTTAATTGTCAACCAAGTCAAAGGGGTATTCCAATGTAAATGCCCAGTTCTACAGGCCTACAAAGCCCTTGTGGACAAATTCTTGGCAAAGCTTGAATGGTACGACATCGAGGCACTCCCTCGATCATCGAATCATTTTGCGGACACTATGGCCTCCTTGGGGTCACTAATCCCACAAGACATTTCTGGTGATATGACAACCATTCAAGTCAAAACACTATCGCAATCCATGATGGAGCGTGCAAGCTCTGACTTAACGCCAGGAATCCACTTGATCCAGATTGAACCATCCCCGGACAAGTTCTCTCGAATCCATGATTGTCTGAATCATGCCAACTGGGGGTCCTTGTTCTCCCCTACTCCCCTTAATAGCAACACAACGCTATTCTTACAAGTTCTTTCCCGCTCAGCTTTTGCTAGGGATGAACTTCAAGAGGGATTGGCTGTTCATACCGTCGAGGTTTTCGATCAGCAGGATTGGTATACACCCATAAGGGACTACCTCAAGTTAGGTAACCTCCCACTTGGATTGACGCATGCCACAAAATGATCATTCAAACAGAAAGTGGCTAAACATGTCTTGTTAGGAGACATTTTGTACCATCGTAGCTATGAAGGAATCCTCCTTCATTGCTTGGACCAACAGGAGTCCACTTGGGCGATCACCCAAGCGCACGATGGTACATGCGGTGGCCACTTCAGTGGTATGGCCATCACAAAGTGCATTCTCCGCATGGGCTATTATTGGCCATATTTAGAGCGAGATTGTTGCGCATATGTAAGGAAGTGCATGAAGTGTCAACACCATGCAAATTTGACACACGTACCTTCTCAGGCCTTGCAGCCGATCCAATCGGCTTGGCCATTTTTATAGTGGGGCTTAGATCTAATCGAAAAGATCTCCCCTGCGTCGTCAGGTCATCACACGTTCATCATAACGGCCACAGAGTACTTCACCAAGTGGGTGGAAGCAATTCCGCTTACCTCTACGACTGGAACCCGCATTTTGGAGTTCATTTTACATAATATCATATGTCATTTTGGTATTCCATCCAAGATAATCTCGGATAATGGGACGTCATTCAAGAACAAAGACGTGCGTGCTTTGACCACAAAGTACAAAATTTAGCATAGTTTTTTGACACCCTATTATCCGTAGGCAAATGGGCAAGCAGAGGCGTCAAACAAAATGCTAGTTGCCATCCTCAAAAATATAGTCACAGATAGTCATAAGGATTGGCACATTCAGATCCCACTTGCCCTGTGGGCTTATCGCACTAGCATTCGGACGCCCACTAGGGGCAACTCCATTTTCGCTCGTGTATGGCTCCGAGGCGGTCATGCCTCTCGAGTTGGAAATCCCTTCCCTACGCATATCAATGCAAGAGTTCATCGATGATGACACTGCATGGTAGGCCCGGTTAGACCAGCTTACGTTGCTCGATGAATGACGCGTTAATGCTCTCGAGCATTTACGTATCTATCAAGAGCGACTTAAGAAAGCATACAACATGAAGGTTCACCTGAGGGACTTTCAGGTTGGTGACTTGGTCTTAAAAGAGAACCAACAAAATTCTAACTTGCCACCCCATCTAAGGGACAAGTTCATGGCAAACTGGTTAGGTCCTTATGTCATCGATAGTAAAATAGGACCTGGAACATACCGGCTCGCCTCTCTTGATGGAATCAAGGAACTAGAACCCTTGAACATCAGTCATTTGAGGCCATTCCATATCTAAGAAAGCCATAGCCCAAACCAAAAGCTCCAAGGATTCTCATAATCGCTTGGTCAAACCAAAAGCTCCAAGGATTCTCATAATCGCTTGGTCAATCCCAAAATGCCCCAAAGGTGTCCATTATCCCTTTGGTCAAACCAAATGCTCCAAGGATTCCCGTAGTCGCTTGGTCAATCCCAAAATGCCCCAAAGGTACCCATAATCCCTTTGGTCAAACCAAAAGCTCCAAGGGTTCCCACAATCGCTTGGTCAAAAATAAAAAAAATTCAAAAACAATAAAATCATCAAAAAATAACAAAAATTTGCATCTCATTTCCATGCATACTCAAAATCATCACAACAATAAAGAACTCTTTTGCATCTCATCTTCATACTCACAAAAACTCAATCAATCGAAAACACAAAAATAATAGCTGCATTAAGCATCACATCCATACATTGCATATTTGTTGGTCATACAGGTCAAAGGCACCATAGACTGTAATTATTCGGCAAATCCATATTTTTTCCACATTTCTCCACTCTATCAATAGTCCATCAAAAATAAACGCCATTCACATATTTTCACCATATCATAGTCAATTGTCTTCTAATGTATTTAGAGTTTTCGTCATTTCAGTTGTCATTAGCTTTCTAGCCAAATATTGTACAAAGTCAAACAGATTTTACAAAGGTAGACTTTTACTTGGATCACACCTTGTTACGTAGCATCCCAACACAAATTAAAACACATAAAAATTCCCAAGTTGTGTGAACGAAAGATGAAACTTGCAAAGCAATCCAGGATACCATCTAGTGAAAAGGTTATCTTGCTCATCCCCCTGTGCGAATGACCCCAAAAATGTTGAGAGTTGGCAAAAGGACAAGCATCTTCCCTACCCAATTCCCCAAGAATCCCAAGTTCTCAAAACGTTGCAAAACATCAAAAAAAAAATAAAACTCCAAAGTTTGACATCAAATCCCACAAAGTGCATACATCAAAAGGCACATACAATAGTGATTCTCATCACTCAATATTCAAATCCCTTGCTCAAAAGAAAAAAAAAAAAAAATAAACAGTGATTTTTATCACTATAGAAGAGCAAGTATCCCAATACAATTGAAGAAAATAAGGGAGTCGAACTTGAATCCCTGGAACTCTCAGCATTCAGAAGGTCATGAGGTAAACCTCAGTACCGGTTTGGTGGATAACCTATCGGTCACTGGTGGCAAACCTCCCGCATGACGATATATCTGTCACATTAACTTGTGTGCAGATCAATGTTTGCATGTGGATGAGCTAGCTTATGGTATCCTAGATAGCACCATAGATTAATCTGACTAAATACAACAAAGGAGTTAGTGGAGCTAATTAGGTGATCCTCAGTACAGGTTTGGTTGACAGCCTATCTGGCACTGGCGGTATCCTGACAAATACCACATAAATAAACTCAATTGCACACACAGGGATGTGAAATAACTTGGTCAAAGACAAGTCGGATTCATACCTTGTTCAAAAGTCTTGTAAGATAAAAGTACAGTCTTGGCTAATTAGTTAAAACATCTGAGTCTCAGAAAACCTTAACTACATTATAAACCAACTGTGATATCTTTCGTCCTTGCATCGCCATCAAAAAATACAAAAAAATAACATGTATACATAAAAAAGTCATTTACCACAGCAATCGCCTAGGACAAAAGCCATAAGCAGTCTATGGTGCCACCGCCAACAATTACAATTTCAATTCATCCATTCCATTTGCATATCATATAAATTAGAAACTTTAGCATTCATCGCAACATATCCATACATAATGTAAATTAACATGCATCCATCAAACATCAGTCACTGTGCATAAAATCAAATCACAACACGTGTATAAACAAAAGAAAGTCATCTGTATATATATATCATCAAAAATGCCCGTAGGCTACAATAAACCGGTCCTCTGACCTCGCAAAAAGGCAAAAGCTCAAAAACCCCCAAGCCTAGGGCATCGGCCACCATGATCACGCAGGATCGGTGCGACGGGAACTACCCCCATGGTGTGGGTCCTATGGGACCCCTCAGGGTGGCTGCTGCTAGCCCCCACATCACGCCTACTAGCGCCCCCTCATCCAATCGCCTGATGAGATGATGTTGACTACTCAATATCGCTGCCTCTCATCCGACGTGAAGACCCACCTCCAGAGAGCTCAGGTAACCGCCCCCGAGGTGGATAATCTCTCCCTCCAAATCCATCCGATGTCGAAACCACTCCGCCTCCCATCGCCGATACGCAGCCACTACGTCATCGCACTGTGCCAATGCCTTCTCCCTCTCCGCCAGCTACGTTCGTAGGAGATCCATCTCCCGTGCAGCATCTGTGTCCCCATCCCATCGATGGTACGTAGCAAATGCGTTCTCCCTCTCAGCCAACTGAGTCCATAGGAGATCCCTCTCCTACAAAGCCTCCCCTAGCTCCTCATCTCACCTCCGAAGTAGATCCTCCAATCATGCTATCTCAGCATGATCCCTCCCCTCCGCACCCTTCGGACAGCATGGTGCATAGGCGTATCTAGGACTATGGGCTGCTCCGGCTCCCACTACTCTGGAACGTCCTACATCTTTGGCTACTCCGAAACCCCAAAATCCTCCCCCACAAAATCATCCACCTCTACCATGTCCGCATCCTCCAACGGAACCCCCCAACCCTCTCCTGGTGCCTCTGCACCCTCATCACCTACTGCCACCTCTGCACCCCCTAGAGGCCCCTCGCCTCACCACCATCACAAAGTCCACCACTGGTCATACTCTATGGTAGCCCCGACGTCGTCCACATCTAGGACGTCAATCGCTATCTGAATCCTCACCCAGCGGTGCAATGACCAGCCAGACCAGAGTCCTCTCGTCCCCCCGATGTCGATAGATCAAGGGCTCACCAGGCAACCCCTGGTGCACCCTAAACTATCATGCCACCCGGCCATACGGGAAGAACTCCTGCTCGGTCCCGTGCCACCCAATCAGCCACCTCCCCCTGCAAACCCATCGGAGCCACTCTCCAGCCTCAGGCCAGGCTGGACAATCTCGGTATGGGTGCCAAAACACCTCCCCTAGAGCAAGCCGAGCGAAGGCATCAACATAGTGCCCTATGACACCTACCCACCATCGACTCTATCCTTGCTCCTCAGACCATCGCCATAGTGCCCTGTACCCGATCTCTCTATCTACCATCTCCACCCGAGTCATCCACGACAACCCCATCGGCCTCTCCATAGCTATGTGCTGCCAAGCCCAACACTACAACAGATAACTACATCCAATACCCTTTCGCCTCTAGTAGCGGACCTCGTACAACTCATCGTAGAGCTGTGCCAATAGTGTCTGACCCCATATCATAATCAGGGGCTCTATGGTCGGACACTCCACTAACCGAAAGACCACCTCCAGCAGGTTCCATGGGAACCTCATACCCGAAGAGTCGGGTAGCAACATGTTGGAAATGAGGCCCATCAGTACTGCGTGCCTCACTCCCAACACGCCCCTCTCTAACCACCATCGTACCAAAATCTTGCCAATCTAGCAGTCACCCTCTACCCTCTCCACTGGGCTATCCACACCAAACTCCTCCCCATGCCCAAAGCATCATGTTAGTACAAATATTTTCTTATCATGCGACATCGTCCTGATCGGTAGCCCATCTATCAGAATTCGTAGAATCTGATAGACGTCCTCCAAGGTCACTATCATCTCCCTTGTTGGGAGATGGAAGGTATTGGTCTGGGGATCCCACAAGTTGATCAGGGCCATCAGATAGGCCCGATCCTCGACCACAGGCTCAAGCCGAGTCACCTTCTTGAGCCCAAGGGCATCAAGCCACTCCCAGTCAGCCAAAGTCAGCGCCTCCCATGCTTCTGAGAAAACCGTAGGCACACGGTACCGACTCTTCACAATCTGCAAAAGAAAACAAAACAAAAACATTAAAAACATGCTAAACTGATAAATTAAGAAACAAAAAGATAAAAACAATTCAAAAATAGTCAAGAACATTTTTTCAGTTCCTAGGGTCTTTCACTCTAGTTCAAACTGATAAATTAAAAACACAAAAACAATCAAAAACAATTTTTAAGCTAAGTTTTAAACTAAGCTACGTTTTGATCTTTGTTAAACTAGGGTTTCTTTTCATTTACACATGCAAAATAATAAATATTGTTTCCACTAAGGTTTAAACCTAAATTCTAATGAAGCCATAAAAAACACAAATTCACACATACAAAACAAAACAAATTCTTTTTTTTAGGGTTTCATTTAAAAAAAAAAACTCGGAAAACCAAATACAAAAGAGACACATTGCGGCTTTAAACTGTAAAATAAAACAACAAAATAAAGAGGAAGAGCACTTACCGGTCTCACTTTGGCTTCACCACTCGATCCGGTTCATGCACTCATGGTGTCGAGAAAAATTCGGCAGTGCTTCGCTTCGCAGAATCGACCTCCTCCTCCTCAGAGCTCCAAATCGCCAAAAAAATCGAATGTAAATGAGCCCAAACCCTAGTTTTGGCCCTTAAATAGGCTTTTAGGCCTGTAATAATTCCTCCCTGGGATGAGCACTCTAGTTAGCACTCATCCCACCCTGGGATGATTACTAAACTGGCATTCACCCCACCCAGGGATGATTATAGAGCACAAATTTCAAAAACAGCAAAAACTGCACCAAAATGCACAAAAACAAGCAATAAAACATCCAATAAGAGTGCTTTTGCACTTGACATTCCTGGCATAAAAAATAGACATCGGGGTCACAAATCCTCACTATCCTATTCCCTAAGAAGGCTACCATATCCGGACCGCTCCACGGGAGGACGGATTGCAGAGAATTTCATCCCCAAACGGCGTCCCAAAAAGGGTCCAAACCCACCCAAAAATAGCAATAACATTGCCGAACAAAGGCGCCTTTGCGCCCGTCATTCATTGGCATACAAACCCAACATTGGGGTCAAAAATTGTCACTATCCTACTCCCCAAGAAGGCTACCATAGCCGGACCTCTCCACGGGAGGACGAATTTTTCGACAATTTCCACCCCAAGGGGCATCACAAAAAGGGTTAAACACCCACCAAAAATAGGTCTAAATGTTAGGAAACTGCACACAAATTCAAAGATAAACAACTGAAAGGCACCCTTACACAAGTCATCTTAGGTCAAGCGACTCGTCGCTTTTCTCATGTAGGTCATTCCCTCATCGATTCGTCACTTGAGGGGGTAGTCACACTTAGTCACCAATCAACAAATACACACCCAATCATGGAAATGACATGCATTCAAAGAATCATTGACAAAGACAATCACGCCCCTGCTTGGGGCAGCAAACAAGCAATAATCACAAGCTGATAAAACACTTGGCATTCATGAATCATGAACTCAAGGTTCCCATAGACAAAAGGTTGAGCCCATTGCCTATTCATGACTGATCAATGTCCAAGATCAAGTAACACCTCACTGAAAAATGTTAACACTTGAATTGAGTTCCTTCACTCGTCAGAAGCAAAGATTCAAGAATGCATACCTGTATCGCTCCAAATTTTTGCATCCCTACCTTCAGGCTATTGGATCCACGCCCGGAAGGAGGATGGGAAAAGGATGTCACGGTACCTCGACTGAGAGGACTTTGCGAAGGTCCCGCCTCTCAAGGGAGGTGTATTTTGATGATTTTTTGATGGATGGTGGGTTCACCAGGAAACATTTGATGGCAGTTTCCATGCCTAGGTTTTGGAATGTGTTTTAATGTGTTTGTTTTTAATCCTTAAGCATTCATATCCTAGGTTTGGCCGAATGCATCTAGATTACTCTATATGAAAATGCAAGTTCAATGAATACAGAAAACAGATTTAAAAGACAAAAATCAGAGAGATTACAGAATGCAAATGAGGAATACCTGATCCGGATGTCTGAAGAAGATTCTGATGTTGAAGCAGTCTAGATCGTCTGAGATTCGACAGAATCGTCTGCAATCAGACAAGATCGTCTGAGATCTGAGAGACCTGCAAAACCGAAAACAGATGCAAAATAAAAAAAGTACTACAGTGCTAATAGAGGAAAATGACATAAACTGGCAGCAATATTATCAAACTGAAACTTAAACACAAAGACAGAAATGAATCATGCTAATTAGATGATAAGTAGGATTTAATTATGCACTTAATCTAAATGGGTGAACTCCAAATGCAAAATAATATAAAAAACTGAATAGACTATCTAATTTGCAAAATAAAATGACAGAGAAAAGGTTGAGAAACACAAACTTCAGGCACTGATTGCCTTAATACGGACTGCAGTCGAGATCATCTCGCATCAGTACGAAATCACCTCGAATTCGACAGGTTTGCCTTTGATCTGAATAGGTTCGTCGACGACGATAGGTGCTGGCTCCGACTGAAGAACAGTGATGTACCTACAACAAAATCGATATGGAACTAGTGCAAATGGAAAATAGGGATGTTTTAACGTAAATGGAGTTAACTTGCAAAGAATTTCGGCTAGGGGTTGGGAAGGGAAAATCCTAGAGACTAAATAGGCTTAGGGGAGTAGTTAGGAGGTTGGAGATCATCCCAATTTGGGAGATCTCCAACGGGGGGAGGGTCCCAACGGCGCAGACATGCTTCTGCCTAGATTGGAGACCCGTTGGAACAGATTCCAACTTTGCAAAATTAGTTTTACGACAAGATCGTCTGGACGTCCTAGTCCAGACGAAATCGTCAAATCTGGGGCGATATCGTCTGATCGGCGACGATATCATCAAACGGTCAAAACAACCTCTAAAAATGGCATGAAAAAAGGGGAAACGAATTTTTCGACGGTTAACGGGCGGTTTGGGAGGTTAAATTTGAATTTTAAATTATTTACTAAGGTGAATGTAATTATTGTAATTTTACTGTGCCAATTTTAGGGTGCTACATTTTTCCCCCTCTTTAGCGAATTTTCCAAATAAAATGCGTTAAAGATGAGTTCTTCTCGATCTACGAGAAAGCAAAAAATTATTCCCATTTTTAGGCGACGATTCTTGGTCGAATCGTACGACAGCTTACTATGGTGCCCCCTTCGTGTTTTTACCCAAATCGAAAGTTTGAGGTAAAAATGCGGAAAAGCAAAAATTATTTTTGAATAAAATTAAGAAAAATAGGGTAAAACCCTAATTCATTTTTACTGTTTATTTTCTGGTTTTTAGAGCTCTGAAGCAAAAATGGTGGAGACGATGCACAGATCAACAGAGGTCCGGTGCGGTCTACGGGTAAGAGTCCAGACTGATCTAGAATGCTTTAATTTAACTTTACATGCTTTATAGGTAATTTTTAGGTGAATTTTGAGCATCGCGGCCGTTTTTGGGCCGTCGACGTCGTCGGGACGAAATCGTCCCAATTTCGACGAAATCGTCCTAATTTCGACAATTTCACCTGAGGCGAAATCGTCGAAAGGGGGACGATTTCGTCAAATTAGGGACGATTTCAGACTGCGAAATTGAAGACGATTATGCTCAAATTTGGGACGATATCGTCCAATAGTGGGCGATATCATCAATTGCACAAAATTGAATTTTTAACTTACATTATTGATTACTTGAATTAATGATTGCTTATTGTTTTGTTGTTTATGTTTGTAGAGAGGATTACTAAAGAGCAAGGAGTGGAAATATGGCGGGTTGAGATACGACTTGGCCACTCTCACACAGGCAGAGCGGGATCATCTGGCATAGGTCAGCTTACTGCATGTGGCAGAGATGCCACAAGTTTCTACAAACATGGGGCTACTGACGGCCCTAGCAGAGAGGTGGTATCCGGGGTCTTCCTGTTTCTGGGTACCGATAGGGGAGATGACTCCCACACTAGAGGATGTATGGAGGATTCTGAGAATACCCATACAAGGATGGTTGATTACACCTGCGGCCAATCAGGGCCACGCTATGGGATAGTTGTGCGATGACCCGAGCTTCACCCTAGAGAAGGGCAGAGTTAACATCGAGGCACTGCGCCAGATGCCTAGGGCATCGATACTCACACAGGTTCTGGCTGGAGTAGTTGGTGGACTTCTACTGTGCCACTAGAGCGGATGTAGGGTGCCATGGATGCTAGCAGATATGGTCTGTGATATGCGAGACCATGGCTATAGGTTTTCTTAGGGTAGTTTTGTTTTATGCCGATTGTACAGGATCCTGTATGGGGTCGTGTACAAGGGCGGCCGATGTCTGGTTATGACATCGCTACTACAGGTTTGGTGCTGGGAGCACATTGTGGTGCGAAGGTCGGTAGGGCTTTGTTTGATAGGGGTTGATGGGGAGAGGCCCCGAGTCTTCTACTAGTGGCTCTAGAGAGGGGCATAGCGACGGATTGACCTGTCGATGTTCCTGAGGCTACTAGATGACCTAGTCCCGGACCAGATCACCTGGAGGCCGTGGAGGGAGCATCCAGGGTGGCCAGAGGATGAACAGGAGCTAGCTCACATCAGGCGAGTCTGCTGGCTGAGGATGGAGAGGGGAGAGGTGGAGCTCCATAGGTACAACTGATTTTTGAGGTAGTTCGGTCTACAACAGGGGATCCCATCCCTTAGAGACTACGAGTTTTCCCAGACTGTCTGGGATAACACTACAGTTAGCGGGGTCCTGACATGCAACGGTTCTGGAACCAGGAAACATATGATGCCCCCATCCAGCCAATGGATGGGGATGACGCAGGAGTAGCCAATGGCTATGATGCCTGGTACACAGGCATTCGCCCTCCTCGGATGATGAGGGCACAGGATTCGATCCACGCGATTGTGTGTTGGATAGGGAGGCGGTGCCAGGCGACGATGGAGGCAGCCTAGGGTCGCAGTGGGAGAGAGGCGAGGAGGCCACAGGCACAGGAGTGGTTGTGGCAGAGAGAGAGGGAGAGGAGGGAGGCAAGACCCCCATCTCCACAGAGGCCACCGTCGCTTGATAAAGGCAAGGGTGTGGACATAGGAGAGAGTAGCGAGATGGCTACTCTTCAGGTGGAGAGATATTGTCTGTAGGCTCAGGTGCAGACGCTATAGGATGCTGCTGCATGACACCAGGCTGAGGTGTCACAGCTACGAGATGAGATTGCATGCCTCAGGGCACGAGGAAGAGGGGCGAGCTCTGGGGAGTTGACATGGGCTATTGCCCAATTGACATTCTATCAGACTCTATACTTCCAACTGGTGCCAAAGGTAGATAGACTACCCCTGCCAGCTAACATTGTAGATCTGATCAGGATCGGGTCATCGAGGACCTCGTCCCGATTAAGGACGAGGACTATGCATACTGTGATGGGGCCACCTCGTCCACCTCAGGGCGGGGGAGGAGATGAGGCAGAGAGCTCGAGGGGCTCTCGAGGCTAGAGGGCTAGACACTGACATTGATATTGTATTTGTTTTTGTTGATAGAGGATTGAGTATGTCGAGGTACAGATTGTGGCATACCAATCCAGTTTTGATGATGTACATATATTTGTGATATATATAGATGAGATATTTTTGATCATATGACTTGTATTATGTATTTTTATGATGCTTTTAATGTTTTGATTGATTGATTTGATAATTGGATGTAATTATGTCGTTGGAGATATTATAATTTGAATTTCATGCGGTGATATTTTAAATGAAATAATCTGATGTAACAAATTGATTTGTTGTAATGAAATGTAAAAATAAAAAGAGACTTCTAACAATAATTTCAAAGGACATTGTCGCTATTATAGACCATTTCATGGAGTCGCTACTCACTCGGTCGTCAAGCTAGTCCAATTTATAGAAATATTGTTAAAAAGGTAAAAGAGTGCTTAAGAAAATGTCTTAAGACTTTGTTGTGATGATGCAAATGATGATGATGATGGTTTGTTTTCAGATTTCATAAAAAAATATTGTGCATGAAATAATGTTAAAATGATTTTTGCTAGGCATAATTTCCTAAGTGTGATAAATTTTTTGGATAATTCTTTAGGAATTATACCATCATTGCAAAAGGTTGACATAATGACATGAAATAATGAAAATGTGTTTGCTTTTTAAAAGCATAATTTGTGTAAAATAATGATTTAAGTCATATGGTTTTCATGATTTTTAATAAATGGGGAATAAAAATTGTTACAATGGTTTGCGTAGGCATAGAATATGTAGGTATAAACTAATACCATCATTGCGAAAATCCAAAAAAGATAGTTTTATTGCATG
Organism: Wollemia nobilis; assembly: GCA_028583015.1. Classification (NCBI taxonomy): domain Eukaryota; kingdom Viridiplantae; phylum Streptophyta; class Pinopsida; order Araucariales; family Araucariaceae; genus Wollemia; species Wollemia nobilis. The sequence goes on along the minus strand of JAQPPZ010001465.1, from coordinate 1,334,663 downwards.
GTTGATTTTTGATGAATAGAAAATATGGAAATGAGGACTTGCGCTAGGCATAAAATTCTAATTTTGGTTTTGAAACTATACCATCGTCGCGAAAGTCAACTAGATATATATGTTTTGATTGTATATTTTGAAAGAAATTTTTGATTTTTCTATTATATAGTTGTCTTTATGGTAAACAACTGTACTTGATTTATTCCAAACAAGTTGCAAAAATAATATTTCAAATTATTTTGAAGACAAAAGTTAGATTTATAAGGAATCCCATGTGCATATGTGAATTCATTTCCGAGCTTGATTTATCATAATGATACACAAAATCTCTCAAATACAAATGTGTGTCCAATTGCATTGTTCATTTACCAGTTTTGAGCAAGGTACTATGATACAAGTGATTTGAAGAAACCAAATAAGTGTTCATTAACCATGATGTAGATGCATATAACCATACTAGGCTACTATGTAGATCAGATTATCAAGAGCTAGCTAATCCATAAGCAGACATAGGTCTATACAAAATAAGGTCGCTAATGTGACAGACATATCACCACGCTAGGAGTTACCCAAGGCCAAGCAGGTTGGGCACAAACCACCTGTTATGGGGCTTACCTCACATTTTTTGAATAATTGAGAATTCCAGGGATTCAAGCTCATCAGCCCTTCTTTTCTTTTCAAAGGGTAGGGAAAGGGATTTTATTGCTTTCTTTCTTTCTTTTGAACTTTGCTTATTTTTCTTTTTGTATTTCTTTTGCTTGAAGATGCTTGGAACATTGCTGAAATAACATTTTTCTTTTCTCTTTTCTTTTTCTTGAACTTCGCTTTTATTTTTCTTTTTTTGTGCTAGGGATACTTGCTCAGATTAGCTGTAGAGCAAGGGATTTTTATTCTTGGTAGGGGTGAGCTTGTCCTTTTGCCAATTCTCAAATATTCTAGACCATGTGCATGATAGGATAGCAGGGGAAACTTTTCGCTCAAGAAATCAGTTCTACTATGTAGCAAAACATGGAAATTACAAATATAATCATTTTATTGTGAAAAGATGTGCTTGGTTTAAGTAAATAACAAGATCAATTCTCTATGCTCAAAATTTATTTAATTGAATTTTGTGAACTTTGATATAAGAGAGATTAGTAATCATGCCAGATAAAATCAAGATATTTATTGTTGTGAGTGTGCAAGTGAGGGATTCCAAATAAATACTAATTTATCCAAAAATAATTGAAAACATACAACTCCAATAATTTTAAGAAAATATAGATGAACACTTTGTGAGAAAGTTTTTGAGGATGTTGACTCTCTCTTTCTTATTTATTTTATTTTGGTTTCGAAAGAGTCAAGCATATAGTTGTTTTTATATTTTTATCATTATTTTGTTTTTTGGTTTTATTTTTGTTTTTGAGCAAAAAGTTTAACAAGTGCCTTAAATAAATGCAATAGATAGTTTTGAAGATTTTGGATGATTATGAATATTTTTGATGTTTTTGGATTTTTATAAATTTGAAAGGAATATAAAAATTTTTGAAAACAAGTATATACAAGGATGAAAAATGACCAAATTTATGCATAGTAACGTTTAAGATGCAAAATATTCATGGGTTCTTTAAGTTCTTTACCATCTAAGGTAGATAATTTGTATGCTCCTGATTCAAATTTAGCAGTAATAATGTATGGTCCAAGCCAATTGGGCTCGAATTTACCTTTAAGTTCCTTAGTTGCATTTGTATTTTTTTGATTTTCTTTTAAAACAAGGTCGCCGATCTCAAAGGATCTGTGACGAACTTTTTTAGCATATGATCTTTTAAGCTTGTTTTGGTAAGCACGGAGATGCTCCAAAGCATTGATGCATTTTTCATCTAAGAGTTCCAACTGAATGAGTCTGCCAGCACGATATTCATCTCCTACTTCAGTATCTTGAAGTAGCAGAGCCAAAGAAGGAACTTCCAATTCAAATGGAAAACCGCTTCAGCACCATATACCAAAACAAATGGTGAAGTTCCAGTGGGAGTTTGAACACTAGTTTGATAGGCCCACAAGGTTGGATATAATTGAATGTGCCAGTCACGGCCAGTTTTATTGACCAATATTTTGAGAATTTTGATTAAGGTTTTGTTAGATGCTTCTGCTTGACCATTACCCTGAGGATAATAGGGGGTGGACCAATGATGTTGAATCTTATATTTTTGACATAATTTTTTAACATATTTATTTTTGAAGCAAGTTCCATTGTCAAAGATGAGATTGGCAGGAATTTCGAACCTGCAAATGATTTGATTAAAAATAAATTTAGAAACTTGTGTGCTAGTGCAGGAAGCTAAAGGCATAGCTTCGACCCACTTCGTGAAATACTCAGTGGCAGGTATGATGAACTTGTGTCCATAATATGACATAGGATTGATTTTGCCAATAATATCCAAGCCCCATTTAGAAAAGGGCCAAGGAGATGAAATATCCTGCAGCTCTTGTGCAGGCGCATGGACAAGGTTAGCATGTTTTTGACACTTGTCGCAATGGCACACATAATCATGTGCAACTGTTTCCATGGTAGGCCAAAAGTATCCTATCCGAAGGAGCTTTTTAGCAATAACACTACCACTAAAGTGTCCTCCACAATATCCATCGTGGGCTTCACTCAAGGCTGATTTAGACTCTTCTAAGTTTAAACATCTTAATAGGATACCTTCAAAAGATCTCCTATATAAAGTATTGCCAATTATTACGAATCGACTTGCTCGTCGACGTAATAACCGACGCTGGTTTCTATTAGAATTGGCAAGGAAAGTCCCATTTTGAAGAAAATCAAATATGTCTGTATACCAAGGTTCGGGAGTAGTTTTATTGATTAGAAACACATCCAAAGGCTCTAAGCATGACTTAGTTGAGGCGGGTTCCTGGATTCAACGAATAATGATAGTGGCATATTCGTCATCTAACTCCAAGGGCAGGAGAGATGCAGCTACGGCCATAGCATCAGTTGCACAGTTGCTAGTTCGAGGAATAGCTTCTAAGGTGACTTTATCAAATAAATACATTAATTGTAAAACATAGGCCTTATATGGGCATAGTTTATCATCTCGGGTTTGATAAACTTCATTAATTTTGTTTATAACTAGTTGGGAATCACCAAAAACTAAAAGGTGTTTAATTTTTAGTGCGAGGGTAGCTCGTAATCCAAGGATTAGAGCTTCATACTCAGAAGTATTGTTGGTGCAAGCAAATGTCAATTTGAAGGATAGAGGAATAAGATGTTTTTGCAAAGATATTAAAATAATACCCACACCAGCCCCACTCATGCATCGGGCTCCATCAAAGTATAAGGACCATTGTTCATTATGGTCTGCCTCTAATTGAAGGCATTCATCTGGAAACTCGATGATGAGGGGATGGGTAGACTCTAAGGGTGCAAGCAACTAATTGATCTACTATGATTTGACCCTTACCAGACTTTTGTCCTATGAATGTGAGATCAAACTCGCTTAGAGCAAGAACCCACTTGGCTGTGCGACCCGATAAATAAGGTCGACTCATGAGATACCTTAAGGGATCATATTTAGCAATGACATAAGTTTTTTGACTGAGCATATAATGTCGTAATTTTTGCGTAGCAAACACGACTGCTAGACATAGTTTTTCCAACGCTGTGTAGCGGGTTTCATAACTGATGAAGGTTCGGCTAATATAATAATTAGCACGTTCTCACTTTTCATCATCAAGTTGAGCTAACATAGCCCCTAAGGCAAAATCTGAAGCGAAAATATATAGGAGAAAATGGCGATCGGATTTAGGTGGTGAGAGCACAGGTGGATTAAGGAGGTATTGTTTGAGAAGTTCAAAAGCTTCTCTACATTTTGTATCCCAATTAAAGGGGACATCCTTCTTAAGGAGTTTAAGAAAGGGACCGGTTTTATCTGCCAGCTTATCGATGAAGCGACGGATGGCTTGAAGCTTACCTTGTAAACTTCGTAACTCAGATATATTAGTCGGTGCGGGCATATCAGTGATGGCCGCAATCTTGAGAGGGTCGATTTCAATACCACGTAAATAAACTAAAACCCCTAATAGTTTGCCGGATTTAACTTCGAATATGCATTTTGTTGGATTTAATCGAATGAGATATTCTCGTAATCGATTAAATACTTTCCTTAAATCATCTAAATGATTATTTTCAATAATAGAGCGAGCTATAATATCATCCACATAATCATGTAGGATATCATGCATCATATCATGAAAAATGTAGGTCATAGCTCATTGATAAGTTGCACCGGCGTTCTTTAAGCCAAATGGCATCACTTTCCAACAAAAGGTACCCCAGGGGGTAATAAAGGCTATTTTAGCCTGGTCTTCAGGAGCTATCCGAATTTGATTATAACCGGAGAATCCATCCATTAAGGACATCATCCCACTTCCGGCAGTGAAGTCAATAATTTGGTCCATGTTTGGAAGAGGAAAGTCATCTTTAGGGCATGCAGCGTTAATATCTCTAAAGTCTGTGCAAACCCTAACTTTGGTAGCTTCTTTCTTGGTGACTAGAACTACATTTGAGATCCATTCAGCATAATCAATAGCTTGTATAAAGATAACATTCAGGAGTTTTTCTAACTCCCCTTTGACTAGCAGAGCCACTTTGGGATGCATTTTTCTAAGTTTTTTTTTAACAGGATAGCATCCGGATGGACCACTAGATGATGCATGACTATAGAAGGGTCTAGACCTGGCATATCTTCATATGTCCAAGCGAAGACATCTTCATACTCTTTGAGGAATGTGATGTATTGTTCTTGTTTTTCTTGTTTTAATTCTGATCCAATATTGATTATGTGAGGATTATCCTCAGTTCCAATATTAATTTTAATGACGTTTTCTACCTCCATGTGTAGATCTCTTTCAAAATTAGGTGGAGCGGGTGAAACGCCCAATTCTTGTAATTCTTGTAAGGTTAATTTAGATAATTCATTCTGAGGATCAGTGGTCTCAATTTGAGCTATAGTTGGTATAGAACCATAAAAATAAAATCCATTGTGTAATATCTCTTCAATAGAGACATCATGGAAGATATCTCCTTCCAATTCTTCATCGGGGTCAGCAATCATTTCAGGGTATGCTATGGACAACATGTTGCATGAAAATGACTGATTTTTAAGAGGCAAATCAACATGCCTATCCATATAATCTTGATAGCATATGAGATGATCATCATCCTCAAAAGGAAAGGGTTGACCCTTACTAGGAAATAGGCCCACACCACAGCGGGCAGGCCACGGTTCTACCTCAAAAGGTTCTTTCATGCCATTTTGGGAAGGTCCCAAGCCTTTCCCTTCATATCCCATTTTAAGCATCATGGGATTAGCTTTAATATAATCATTGGTAAAATAACACCGAGCGTATCCCTGATGATGAGTTTTGATATTCCGAGGGATTCTTCCCCACTCATATCCTTTATAAATGAAGGCACAACTCCCGACTTGGTAAGTACTTCCCATAGGTTGTGGGAGGCCCAAAGTACGAGGAGATGGCGGTAAGTTATTTAAAAGGTTTGAATCTTGCATGAAAGCATTCATTTTTTTTGATATTAAGGTTGTAGCTAAATCTGGTAAGAGTTCATCAGAAAGGGCATAAGATGTAGAAGGCTTATTACCTATGTTTTTAGCTGTGGAAGGTATGATAGATGTATATGTAGGTTTTGAATTTATAGGGATATAACTTGAAGGATTGGTTATAGACTTAAGATTTTTTTGAGGTTCTAAAATGATTTTTTTAGAGGATTGTTGGTCTATACAGGAGGATGAAGTTAATGGAGGGGAAATAGGTGAAGTTATGGGTTTAGGTTTCACAGTTTTAGATGAAAAATAAGAACTAGGATGTGTGGATGACAGGGCAGGGCAAAATTGCACTCCAACGGGTTCTACCAAAGCACACATATCAAAAGGTCTAGGGTCACCATGGATAGTGACCAACTGATTTTTAAACTCAAATTTAACACATTGGTGTAAAGTTGAGGGGACCACTCGCATGGCGTTGATCCAAGGGCGACCCAAAAGTATATTGTACGATGCTGGACAATGTATAATAAACACGGTTGTTTCTAGGGTTCTAGGGCCAACTTGCAATGGGAGGGTAATAACTCCACACGTTTCTTGTGTTTCGTCATTAAAAGCTTTGATAATCATATCATTTTTCTTCATTTCATCACTTCTAAATCCAAATCGTTGGTAGAAGTCAAAGGTGCAAATGTTTATAGATGAGCCATTATCAATAAAAACTCTTTTGATGGCTACATCTCCAATTAAAGCAGTAATGTATAAGGGATTGTCCTTATGTAAACTATGTTGTGGGATATCTTTATCCCGAAAGTCAATACAATCAATCTCTCGAGTGATGATAGTATTGGCAATAGCTTCAGGTTGAATGTTTTGAGGTACCATCATTTGGCTCAATGTAAGCATCAACTCATCCCTATGGGTGGGAGAGGATCTTAATAAATCTAAGAGAGAAATTCTGGCCGTAGTATTGGACAATTGCTCATTAATGTTGTAAGGGGGTTTAGATTGAACAGTAGGAACATGATTCCCTTTATTGGGATTTTTCAAAACGAATGGAGCTGATCCATCATTCTGATTTGGTTCTTGTTGAGAGTTTTGAGCTTGTTGTCGAGTAACGACTCCAATGGTACCTACAATGTTATAGTGAAGACGTTGAACTGGTCTCGGTTGAGCATTAATGGCTTCTTCATTAGAAAGGAATATATTGGAAGAAGTTCGAGTAGTGGCTCTTCTAGGAAATGGTTCTTCTGGAACATTAGCATCTGTGACTGGTTGAATAGGTTCTGATTCGTTTTCAGAACTATTCGATTGGTTTGACGTAATGTCTAGTTCACTTTCACTATCTGATTCTATATCACTAGAATCAGAAGTTTGAAAATTATGTAAGGTCCTGGTCGTAACCAAGGATAAGGTCGTGTCAAATATTTGAGGATCCTGGATAGGTAATTGTCCACTAATGGTTTCTACATATCGGGTAGGAGGGGGAACATTATGATGTTCGATTTGATTGGCTACCTCTTTACCATGTCTTGGTAAAGGGTGTTGAAATATGTCTAGGGTTTGATTGGCATTTTGATTTTGATTTTTAGGAATGGTCTTTTGAGTATTATTAGGAGGGTTTTGTTTAGGTTGGAAGGCTTGCACTTCCATTTCATTATTGTCAATCAAATCTTGTATTTTATGTTTCAATCTTTTACAAGCATTGGTAGAATGTCCAGGTCCTCTATGGAAATCACAGTGCAAGTCAGCTCTGTATCCGAGTATAGTTGGGTTAGGTTCCCGGATAGCTGGTAATTGGATCAAACCTATTTCGAGTAATTGAGGTAAAATAGTTGATAAGGGTTGGTTTAATCTAGTGAATTCTCGAGGAGGCTTGTCAGGAGGTTTCAATATGAATTTTTCGGTTGTCTTCGTTGCATTGATATTAGCAACGTTTCTTCTGTCAGTGACTCCGTCACCAACAACTTATTTGTTTTTATATTGATTTCTAGATGTTTTCTCATCATCCTTCTTCCTAAGTTGGCCTCTCCTAATGAGGGCATCTTCTACTCTTCGACCTAAATCTATAGCTTGATCAAAGGTAGTTAAAGTAGCAGTCGATAGCTCATAAGATATTTGTTCTTGTAAATTGTTGATGAAAATGTCCAACATTTCCCTATAAGGTAGCACAAAGTGTAGTTTTCCTGTCAATTGCCTCCACCTAGCTAGGAAATCGGCAAAACATTCATCCTTTTCTTGTTTTAAATTGTATAGGTCTTTAATAGTTACATTCCTCTCGATGTAAGCACTAAATTGATGGACAAATGATTCCGTTGTTTCTTCAAAGTTTCTCAAAGAATGAGTGGGCAATTGATAGTACCACTCTAATGCCATTCCACCTAAACTTTTGGGGAACTTTTTTAGTAATAGCAAGTCGTCATGCGATATGTCATGACATGCTATCCTAAACATGCGAAGATGCTCTATGGGATCTTCGATTCCTTTATATAAGCAGGACGGGCATGGGAAAATGCTTAGGGTATGGTTGAGCTACAACTATGGGATCCAAAGGTTGACTACAGATCTCTCGATAATTATACGAGGGATGGTAGGGATCTATCTGGTCCATACGTGAAGCCAATTGTTTCACCATGGCTTCCAGATTACTAGTTTGCCCCCCATATTGATTCGGTAGGGCATTGACATGAGTGTTATGGGCATATGATGGAGGAACATGAAGATTAGATGCCATGTTACTGTTGTGTAAAGTATTGGTAGGAAAAGTATTATGGAGGAATTTTGAAGTTGGATTATGTTGTATTCCGGATTGTTGAAAGTTTGTATTTGGCTTTGTTTTAGGTTTTTGTTTACTTGAAGCATATTGCTCAATAGTTTGGCGGAACAAAGTAGTGAAGGAAGGTTTCTTTTGTATGGGAGTGATTTTAGGTTGAATAACAGGTTCCTTAGGAGGTTGGGTAACCTATTTTTTTGACATGTTTTGAGCCATAGTGACCATATCCGTATTGGATGGCCCAGCCTTGTCACTTTCTTGATCAATGAAAGACAAGGGATTAGTGCGCATATTGCACATATATTCCATGGCTGCTTGAGTGTTACTGATTTGTCCTTTATCAAGGCGAATTGCCACATTAAGGTCATCAATGTTATCCATGAGAAATTTATTGAAATTCTCTGCATTGTCAAAGGCAATAGTTCCATTTGGAGCTACTCTAGGGGATGAGGATCCATCCTCTTTAACACTTCCTTCTTGTTCCTTATCTTCACCTAAGTCTTCGTCTGATTGACCTAGGGTTTCTCCTTCCGGATTTGAATCTCCAAGAAGGACATTTGGGTCTTTAGTTGTATCTTGCAACCAATATTCTCCTTCTCCTAAATTTTCTTTACCATTCCTAAGTTTAGGCATGGTGCTAAGTTTTGATTTCAGAAAATATATATATATTTATATATATATATATATATATATATGCAACAAATTAAGAGGTATATATTTACTATATACCTACTACAATATTTGAAAATGAAATATTTAAGTTTTTGCTAAGTTTTTTGATTTTTTAGTTTTTTAGTTTTTTAGTTTGAAACAATATAATAAAGACAGCAAATAACACAATAAATGCAAGAAATAATACTGAAATAATAATCTAGTTTTCTATAAACAATTTATGAATATCATTAATAGGTTCAAGTTGTTCAGGAGTCATGAAGTTTTCTTCTTCAAATTGAAAGTTTTCTTTTAAAAATTTGATGAAAAGAGCTATAGTGATGTTGTCTATTTCAGATTTTGGTTGATAAAAGTAAAGCTCATGGCAATACTCTCGATATAGCACAGCTCGCGGAACTCTATTCCATCTTTCCCTATCTGTAAGAACAACCTCTTGGTATTCTACACAACCTAGGAACTGGTGCACAATGGCTAACCACTCTGAAGATACTAAAGCTCTCCTATAGGCTAACCATCTATGGCAGGCTCTCTGAAGTTCATGATAAAAAACTAATTGATGAGGATCCAGGATTCTATCTAGGACTAGCCTCTTGATTTGCTTAAGTTGTGTGGACCTAGATGAAATGAGACTAAGTCTTCTATCAAGTTCGTTCCACAGGAATTGATTTCTGCTTTTTTCAGGCACACTAAGGACAGAGTTGACTTCTATAGCTGCCAATTGATTTTCTATGTTTATAGTAACTGCTAACCTTTTCTTAGGAGCTACCATCTATACATGTTTTCAAACTTAAATGTTTTAAAATGCATCTATGTTTTAGTTGTTCTATATATTTTTTTGTTTTTGTTTTTTTTTTCAAAATGTTATGATGCATTCACGTTGGGTTCACCAAAATGTATCGCTCAAAATTTTTTGCATCCCTACCTTCAGGCTAATCGTGGTTATTGGAAACTTTAGAGAAGGGAGGTCATAGGGTGGTTATTGGAAGCGCAAATCCAAAACCAAAACCTGACATTTGGCAATAATATCCTACCAATTTTTTTTACAACACCCCACAAGAGGTTTTGGACCCATCCCAAGTGGATTGGTGCCAAAATCAGACCCTAAACGGCAGGCGTCCTGCCCCCGGGCGCCCCCTGCACTACTACAATTCTAATCGCCCCACCACGGAGTGATTAGAAATCTGTAGTATATTTCAGTTCTGTTATATTTGAATCTGATTCTATGTTGCTTAAATGGGTTGTCATTCAAATTTCACATCATTTTGAGCTATTTTGATCATGTTTTTGTCATTTCTCGCTTTTTCTAACATGCAGGTAGCATCATCAAATTCCCGATGATGGAGGCCGAATTGGGAAAATCTAACCTTCTGGGTCTTTCCAAAATACACAATTTTAGCTAACCCCCAACTTTGAAAGTGATTTTGAGCTTCCCAGATGTGACATTTGGGATAGTGCTATCTGACATTTTGTTGCAGGTCTAATCATCCCGTCTCAGAGTGAATACAAATCTGTGGTAAATTTTTTGACTATTCCATTTGCAGTGCTTTTTCGATGATGTTTTCATGCCCTTGTCAAGTTTTTATTTCATTTTGTTCTATTTCAGTTATCATTTTATTTATATTTTACATGTACTAATTGAAGGCTTGGGGATTGCATGTTTCATTTTATCTACAGGTGCTACTGACCGTTTCCTATTTCCTTGAACATAGGGTCTCAACATTAGAGGAGCAGCAAGGATTCAAGACTCATCAACACAAGTGGTGGCAATGTTTTTTCCACCACTTTACATGTGGGCATGCGAAAGAAGGAATAGCATCCATTGATGTGACAAGAACACATTTAACGCTCCTAGCCCCTAAAAAGGGAGGAGGTAAATTGTAATCGAGTTTTGAAGCATATTAATAAAAATGGTTGTCTTCCATATTGGATTTTTATTTGGTTTTGATTTTTTTATGCTTCTTTCCTTTCATGCACTTTCAATTCATAGGATTTAGCATTATCTTTTGTTTCATTTACATCACATCTTGGCTTTTCCTTTTTGTTTTCATATCCTCGTGCTTTCAGAAAGAAGCATAAACAAATCAAAACCAAATAGAAATCCAATATGGAAGACAACCCTTTTTATTAATATGCTTTAGAACTCTGTTACAATTTGCCTCCTCCCTTTTTTAGGGGCTAGGAGCGTTAAATGTGTTTTTGTCACATCAATGGATGCTATTCCTTCTTTTGCGTGCCCACATGTAAAGTGGGCAGACCAAATGTCACTACCACTTACTTTGATGAGTCTTTAATCCTTGCTTCTCCTCTAATGTTGATACCCTACATTCAAGGAAATAGGAAACAGTCAGTAGAACATGTAGATAAAATAAAACATGCAATCCCCACACCTTCAATTAGTACATGCAAAATATAAATAAAATGATAACTAAAATAGATACAAATGAACTAAAAACTTGATAGGGGCATAAAAAAAATCACTGGGAAGGCACTACAAATGGAATAGTCAGAAAATTTGCCACAGATTTGTATTCGCTCTGGGGCGGGACGATTAGACTTGCAATAAAACGTCAGATAGCACTGTCCCAAATGTCACATCCAGGAAGCTCCAAATCACCTGCAAAGTTGGGGGTTAGCTAAAATGAGGTATTTTGGAAAGACCTAGAAGGTCAAATTTTCCCAATTCGGCCTCTATCACCGGGAATTTGATGATGCTACCTGCATGTTAGCAAAAGTGAGAAATGACAAAAACATGATAAAAAAAGCTCAAAATGATGTGAAATGTGAATGAAAACCTATTTAAGCAACATAGAATCAGATGCAAAAATAATAGAACTAAAATATATTATAAATTTATAATCGCTCTAGGGCGGGGCGATTAGAACTGCAGCAGTGCGGGGGGCGCCCGGGGGTAGGACGCCCACCGTTTAGGGCCCAATTTCAGAACCAATCTACTTGGGATGGGTCCAAAACATCTTGTGGGGTGTTGTCGGAAAATTTTGTAGGATTTTATGGCCAAATGTCAGGTTTTGGTTTTGGATTTGTGCTTCCAATAATCACCCAATGACCTCCCTTCCAAAAGAGATCAAGGATGTGAAAGGCACAAATCAAAAGGTGTGAGGATATAAAATGGCAGAACTTCATTGCTCAAAATGCTCCTTCTCTCTATATCTTTGGGGTGAGAAGACTCACCCTTTTATAGACCTGACAGTCTCTTTGGATGAGCATGCAGAGGCACCACTTGGCAATCATGCCTTCCCAAGGGGGAGAAGATTCCTCCCTGATTAGGGGCTCCATGACTGCCCCTGTAACTACCTCTAATGCTAAAAAATGCTCACTAACACTCCCATGCAATGAAAGAAGAGTTAAGTGGTGGATCTGAGCTGCCATTTGTCAATATTTTACTTTTTGCCCGTCAAACCTGCTATTCGCCCCACCTTGGAGCGAATACTGCTAATCGTCCCTGGGTGGGGCGAGTACCAGTTTGTAATCATCCCTGGGTGGAACGAATAAGGAGTAGAGTGCCTGAAGGTGCCAAATTGACCTATGACCTTCCAAAACTACTATGTGAGTGGTTAGGACCACTATTTAACCTCTGGGGGCTGCCTTAGGGGCTGTGTATGTCAACTCGATCAGTGCTTGTAGTCACATAATCAGATTGGTGTTGTTTTGGTGTCTACAACAGGATATATTTGACTTGAGAGATAAGGTTGAAAAGGCAAGAAGAGTTGAAAAGGTATGGTTGAACAATCAAAGGTAAAAGAGATAGAATGTGAAAGGCGTATGGTTACTCTTGAAGAATTAAAAAGGGAGAACTCAGGGTTAAGGGTTCAAGCTCAAGAAGATGAAAAAGCAAAAGCAAGGTTTTTACAGGAACTCACCAACTTCAAAATCAAAGTTGAAGAGACAAGAAAAATTGAAGAAAGTATGGCCAAAAAATTAAAAGCAAAGGATCTAGAGTGTGAAATATTAGAGCATGAGATAGTTTCACAAAGGATAGACGTAAAAGGTTCTAAGGACAAGCTACACAAGTTTGAGGAAAATTCAAGGACCTTGGAAAGGACTATCAATACACAAAGGTCATGTCATCATAACAGGACTTAGTTCTAAAGAAGAACAAGGAAACATGAAGCATATAAGTGTTATGAAGAAATTTCCAAAGTTCCTATGGCTCCAAATATTTAGTTTGGATCTCGTTTTGAGATAGGTGAATCGAGTTGAAAAGAAAGAGAAATACTTGAAGAGGAAAGCAAGGAAGAAATTAAGGAAAAGGATTTAGATACTACAAATAAGGTTCAAGAATGCAATGCACAAGTTGAATATGATCATAGGGATAATGGTCAAGAAAGTTATGAGGAACCAAAGCATGAAAAAGGGGCTTTTCAAGGAGTTTTTTTTTCTTGTAATGGATTTGGACACAGGGCTATACATTGCAGGGTCTATGGATCAAAGAAATTTGATTTTTCTAGAAGAAACTTCAAAGGAAGAATGTATGATTTTTAGGGACATTGCTTCTCATGCAATAGGATTGGTCATAGAGCTTCTCAGTGCAAAGGAAATGAGAAATATGGCTTTGGTTTTAGATCTACACAATTCAGAAGTCATAGCAATAATGGTCATGAAAATAAAACTTCACAATACAGGGTTCAGGAAAGGAATGGATATGGAAATTATTTCAATAAATATTTCAGGATATGGGCACCATACAAAGGCTAGAATATCAAGTGTTTTAATTGCAATAACTTTGGGCATATTGCAAAATGGTGTAGGACTCAATTCCAAATAGGTTCAAGGCAAGAAGGTCAAACAGGTTCAAGGCAAGAAGGTCAAACAAGTTCAAGACAAGAAGATCAATTAATTCATCAAGAGAAGGATGTCAGAAAAACATGGAAGGAAGTTTATAGAGGAAAGAATCAATGTAATATGGGAGTAAAGGTACTCCCACCCCAAAATTAATCACCTCAAGAGAGAAGGTGGTGAGGGGGATATGCTTAAGAGTCATATGTTTTAGCCCCATAGGTGTCCCTTTTTCCATTGATGTCAAATGGGGAGAGATTTGAGTAAGGGGGAGAGTATTGAGTTAGGGGGAGCAGCCTCCAAAGAGAGTATTGAGTTAAGGGGAGAAGCCTCCATAGAAAGTATTGAGTCAGGGGGAGAAGCTTTGATTCTAAGATATGTTTTTTTGCAGTGATCATGGTTTTTGCATTAGAGGTGTTGCCATCAATGACAAAGGGGGATATTGTTGGAAATTTGAGGTAATATGAGGCATTTTATGTTGTCATTGATGTCACATGGATCATTGATGTCATGGATCACATTTGGTTTTTGTGACCGAAATAGTTCATAAATAAGCATTTATGATATTTCGAAAAACAAGGTTTTTGTGAAAACCAAGGCAGGTAAAATAAAAGGTTTTATTTAAAACCACGGATGGCAGATTTGATATGGGTTTTTCTTAAAACCTAGGTTGGCTTTTCGTTTCATCGAAAAAGGTGCCCTGGAGATGAAGATATTCAACCTTGAATAATCGGTGCAAATTTTAATATTTAAAATTTAATATTTAAATTTTAAAATTAAAATTTAATCACATCACCGTCGACGTCATCATAAAAATTGAATTATTCAAAATCCGTCGACGTTGGAAAAATAATGAAGGGTGCATATATATACACCAAGGCTTTTGTTTAAAAACCTTGGAATCAAAGTGGAGAGAAGACGATGAGCGTAGAAGATAATTCGTGTGGCAAGCGTGGCCTAACGGTGAGCGAGGGGAGACAAAGGCATTTTGCTAGGCAGAAGACTGAGGTTCGATTCCCACCGGTTGAGATTTTTGGGGCAAACAAAAGGCCCACGTTTGGTTGTGTTTTTGGGGCAAGAAAGGCCCACGTTTTGTTTTGCGAAGAGAGAGGAGAAGACAAAAGCGCCTTTCACGCTTATTGTCTCATGTGAGCGTTGTGCTCACGTGGTCATTGGTGCCGTGGTTAAGGAAGTGCATGGGCAGACAACGAGGGTTCGATTCCCTCTAGAGGCAAGTAATTTTTTATTATTAAAATTAATTTTTGCCTAATGTTGGAGGTATAAGGTGATAAGGGTTGAGTTGTTTTGGAAGGCAAGATGTATGTGCTCTTAGTAGAAAAGTTATTTCTAGTATGTTTCTTTTATGAAAGTATATCATATTATATATCGTTGGAAAGCTTATTTCAGGGTATATTTGACTAACTCATTTAGAAGGAGAAATAAGGAGTGTATAGAGAGATATTTCTATTTTTTATGAAGGGGTTGAAAAGTAAATATTGTTGTGCTCTTTGTCAAAGTGTGATTGAGTGTGGCAGATTTCCAAAGGGGTTCTTCTCTTCATAAAAAGGTATGGGCACATTCTCCTATTGATTGATTGTGGTGGTTGATTTCTGAAATATCATTGGAGGGAAAAGGATTGTATTGTGGTTTCCTTTTCAAAATTGGTTGGTTGAATGCTTCAAGGTTTTTTGGTTTGAGAGTTGTGTTTAAACCTTGTTTATAAGCATTGTTGTTGAAGCCCATTGATTGTGAGATGAACTTGAGCTATAGAAGAACATGAGTATCATTGTTATGTGAAGACTTGTGATTGAGCATTGTTGGAAACATTGTGAGATGGTTGATACATGCTTGGACTAGGGTTTGTGAGAAAGGATTGATCCTTGAGGTAATTGATTGAGTTGAGTTGATTAAGCCTAGTCAAGGGGATGCATGTGGTTGTTCAAGTTCCTAGAAACAATCTATTCTATATTCTGATTTGAGTTTGAGAATAAGACATATTGAGTCTCTAACAATTCTCTTTATGCTTCTATTGAGTTGAGATTGGGATTTGAGTATAGAACATATAGAGTCTCTAACAATTCTCTTTATGCTTCTATGAGATTGACTTGAGTTGAGATCATTGTGGATCATTGCTATCATCATCATAGAGTACCTTACCATTCATTGTTGAGTTCATCATAGACTTGTGGTTGAGATTTGAGTGCTACTTGAGCATGATTGGTTGAGCCTTTGAGAAGGCCTTTGAGACAGATTTATGGACAACATTGGACAAGTTCTTAGTGAACTTGTTGAGCAGATTTTGGGCAAGTTCTTAGTGAGCTTGCTAGAGCATATTTGGGCAAGTTCTTGGTGAGCTTGCTAGAGCAGATTTGGGCAAGTTCTTGGTGAGCTTGCTAGAGCATATTTGGGCAAGTTCTTGGTGAGCTTGTTAGAGCATATTTGACAAGTTCTGTGTGAGCTTGTTAAGTAGGTTCTGTGTGAGCCTATTGTGTAGGTGAGCTATTGAGTAGGTTCTTAGTGAGCCTATTGATAGAGCTTTGGAGGTGATAGAGTATATAGGACAAAGTCTCAGTGGATAGAGATCCAGTAGCCAACACAGTTGAAGATAGATCTGAGTGAGGAGTCTTCAAGTGGAGAGAGGTCCACCAGTCAGTGCAGTAGAGAGACATAGTCTTCTAGAAGATCACATAGCCAGAGCAGAAGGGGAAAGAGTTCTCCTATGGAAGAGATCCACGAACTTGAGATTAGGGGATTAGAATCTCCTTTGGATAGAGATCCATAAACATTGTAATTGGGAGTGATTCCCAAAGAGATTGATTGAGAAATTTTTAGTAAAATATTTTCTCCGTGGAGTAGCCCATATTGGGTGAACCACATAAATTGTGGTGTCTCTATTGTGTATGGTTTTTGTGCATTGCTTTGATTACTGCTATATTTACACAACATAATATTGATTTGGAAGAAAAAGTAAAAAGTGGTCTTATACTGTTCACCCCCCTCTCAGTATAAGCTTGTGTTCTTCAATTGGTATCAAAGTGGGTTCCTTCGAAAAGGCTAACAACTTGAGGGTAGATTCTACAAGAACACAAATGACAAAGAAAGGCAAGAGTAGAAGCATGAGACACAAGAAGAAAAGAACACCTATGGTTATGAAAGAAAAGGAAGAACATCTATTCCTAGGAATAGAAGGTGAAAGAGAATAGTGCTTTGTGTGTGGTCAAAGAGATCATAGATCAGGATATTGCAATGGTTTCAGTGATAGTGAAGATGAAATGATACATCAAGGAAACAAGCATGGTCAAAGAAATCTTGAGAGTTTGTTTGCTATAGAAGATTATAATGGCAGTGATGTTGAAGAAGAGGAAGATTCAGATAAAGAAAATGAGGAAGCCACTCTTAAGGAACTTGTTGAATTGAAAAGAGAAAATTCAGAATTGAAGGATCAAATACAAGAAGATGAGAAATGTAAGACAAAGCTTCTACAGGATATATCTGACTTGAGAGATAAGGTTGAAAAGGCAAGAAGAGTTGAAAAAGGTATGGTTGAACAGTCAAAGGTAAAAGAGATAGAATGTGAAAGGCTTATGGTTACTCTTGAAGAATTAAAAAGGGAGAACTCGGGATTAAGGGTTCAAGCTCAAGAAGATGAAAAAGCAAAAGCAAGGTTTTTACAGGAACTCACCAACTTCAAAATCAAAGTTGAAGAGACAAGGAAAATTGAAGAAAGTATGGCCAAAAAATTAAAAACAAAAGATCTAGAGTGTGAAATATTAGAGCATGAGATAGTTTCACTAAGGATGGAAGTAAAAGGTTCTAAGGACAAGCTACACAAGTTTGAGGAAAATTCAAGGACCTTGGAAAGGACTATCAATGCACAAAGGTCATCAGTCATCATAACAGGACTTAGTTCTAAAGAAGAACAAGGGAAACAGGAAGCACCTAAGTGTTATGAAGAAAGTTCCAAAGTTCCTATGGCTCCAAATATTCAGTTTGGATCTTGTTTTGAGATAGGTGAATCAAGTTCAAAAGAAAGAGAAATACTTGAAGAGGAAAGCAAGGAAGAAATTAAGGAAAAGGATTTAGATACTACAAAGAAGGTTCAAGAATGCAATGCACAAGTTGAAGATGATCATAGGGATAATGGTCAAGAAAGGTATGAGGAACCAAGGCATGAACAAAGGGATTTTCAAGGACATTGTTTTTCTTGTAATGGATTTGGACACAGGGCTATACATTGCAGGGTCTATGGATCAAAGAAATTTGATTTTGCTAGAAGAAACTTCAAAGGAAGAAGGTATGATTTTCAGGGACATTGCTTCTCATGCAACAAGATTGGTCATAGAGCTTCTCAGTGCAAATGAAATGAGCAATATGGCTTTGGTTTTAGAGCTACACAATTTAGAATTCATGGTCATAATGGTCATGAAAACAGAGCTTCACAATACAGGGTTCAAGAAAGGAATGGATATGGAAATTATTTCAAGAAATATTTTAGGATATGGGCACCATCCAAAGGCTACAATATCAAGTGTTTTAATTGCAATAACTTTGGGCATATTGCAAAATGGTGTAGGACTCAATTCCAAACAGGTTCAAGGCAAGAAGGTCAAACAGGTTCAAGGCAAGAAGGTCAAACAAGTTCAAGACAAGAAGATCAAGTAATTCATCAAGAGAAGGATATCAAAAAAACATGGAAGGAAGTTGATAGAGGAAAGAAACAATGTAATATGGGAGTAAAGGTACTCCCACCCCAAAATTAATCACCTCAAGAGAGAAGGTGGTGAGGGGGCTAAGCTTAAGAGTCATATATTTTAGCCCCATAGGTGTCCCTTTTGCCATTGATGTCAAAGGGGGAGAGATTTGAGTAAGGGGGAGAGCATTGAGTTAGGGGGAGCAGCCTCCAAAGAGAGTATTGAGTTAGGGGGAGCAACCTCCATAGAAAGTATTGAGTCAGGGGAGCAACTTTGATTCTCAGAGATGGTTTTTTGCAGTGATTATGGTTTTTGCATTAGAGGTGTTGCCATCAATGACAAAGGGGGAGATTGTTGGAAATTTGAGGTAATATGAGGCATTTTATGTTGTCATTGATGTCACATGGATCATTTATGTCACATGGATCACATTTGGTTTTGGTGACCGAAATAGTTCATAAATAAGCATTTATGATATTTTGAAAAATAGGGTTTTTGTGAAAACCAAGGCAGGTAAAATAAAAGGTTTTATTTAAAACCACGGATGGCAGATTTGATATGGGTTTTTCTTAAAACCCAGGTTGGATTTTCGTTTCATCAAAAAATGTGCCCTGGAGATGAAGATATTCAACCTTGAATAATCGGTGCAAATTTTAATATTTAAATTTTAATATTTAAATTTTAAAATTAAAATTTAATGACATCACCATCGACGTCATCATAAAAATAAAATTATTCAAAATCCATGCCGACGTTGGAAAAATAATGAAGGGTGCATATATATACACCAAGGCTTTTGTTTAAAAACCTTGGAATCGAAGTGGAGAGAAGACGACGAGCGCAAAAGATAATTCGTGTGGCAAGCGTGGCCTAACGGCGAGCGAAGGGAGACAAAGGCGTTTTGCTAGGCAGAAGACTGAGGTTCGATTCCCGCTGGTTGAGATTTTTGGGGCAAAAAAAAGGCCCACATTTGGTTGTGTTTTCGGGGCAAGAAAGGCCCACGTTTTGTTTTGCGAAGAGAGAGGAGAAGACAAAAGCGCCTTTCGCGCTTATTGTCTCATGTGAGCACTGTGCTCACGTGGTCATTGGCGTCGTGGTTAAGGAAGTGCATGGGCAGACGATGAGGGTTCGATTCCCTCTAGAGGCAAGTAATTTTTTATTATTAAAATTAATTTTTGCCTAATGTTGGAGGTATAAGGTGATAAGGGTTGAGTTGTTTTGGAAGGCAAGATATATGTGCTCTTAGTAGAAAATATATTTTTGGTATGTTTCTTTTATGAAAGTATATCATATTATATATCATTGGAAAGCTTATTTCGAGGGCTATTTGACTAACTCATTTAGAAGGAGAAATAAGGAGTGTATAGAGAGATATTTCTATTTTTGTGAAGGGGTTGAAAAGTAAATATTGTTGTGCTCTTTGTCAAAGTGTGATTGAGTGTGGCAGATTTCCAAAGGGGTTCTTCTCTTCATAAAAAGGTATGGGCACATTCTCCTATTGATTGATTGTGGTGGTTGATTTCTAAAATATCATTGGAGGGAAAATGATTGTATTGTGGTTTCCTTTTCAAAATTGGTTGGTTGAATGCTTCAAGGTTTTTTGGTTTGAGAGTTGTGTTTAAACCTTGTTTATAAGCATTGTTGTTGAAGCCCATTGATTGTGAGATGAACTTGAGCTATAGAAGAACATGAGTATCATTGTTATGTGAAGACTTGTGATTGAGCATTGTTGGAAACATTGTGAGATGGTTGATACATGCTTGGACTAGGGTTTGTGAGAAAGGATTGATCCTTGAGGTAATTGATTGAGTTGAGTTGATTAAGCCTAGTCAAGGGGATGCATGTGGTTGTTCAAGTTCCTAGAAACAATCTATTCTATATTCTGATTTGAGTTTGAGAATAGGACATATTGAGTCTCTAACAATTCTCTTTATGCTTCTATTGAGTTGAGATTGGGATTTGAGTATAGAACATATAGAGTCTCTAACAATTCTCTTTATGCTTCTATGAGATTGACTTGAGTTGAGATCATTGTGGATCATTGCTATCATCATCATAGAGTACCTTACCATTCATTGTTGAGTTCATCATAGACTTGTGGTTGAGATTTGAGTGCTACTTGAGCATGATTGGTTGAGCCTTTGAGAAGGCCTTTGAGACAGATTTCTGGACAGCATTGGACAAGTTCTTAGTGAACTTGTTGAGCAGATTTTGGGCAAGTTCTTGGTGAGCTTGCTAGAGCAAATTTGGGCAAGTTCTTGGTGAGCTTGCTAGAGCAGATTTGGGCAAGTTCTTGGTGAGCTTGCTTGAGCAGATTTGGACAAGTTCTATGTGAGCTTGTTAAATAAGGTTCTGTGTGAGCCTATTGTGTAGGTTCTATGTGAGCCTATTGAGCAGGTTCTTAGTGAGCCTATTGATAGAGCTTTGGAGGTGATAGAGTACAGAGGACAGAGTCTCAGTGGATAGAGATCCAGCAGCCAACATAGTTGAAGACAGATCTGAGTGAGGAGTCTTCAAGTGGAGAGAGGTCCACCAGTCAATGTAGCAGAGAGACAGAGTCTTCTAGAAGATCACATAGCCAGAGCAGAAGGGGAAAGAGTTCTCCTGTGGAAGAGATCCACGAACTTGAGATTAGGGGATTAGCATCTCCTTTGGACAGAGATCCATAAACATTGTAATTGGGAGTGATTCCCAAAGAGATTGATTGAGAAAGTTTTAGTAAAATATTTTCTCCGTGGAGTAGCCCACATTGGGTGAACCACGTAAATTGTGGTGTCTCTATTGTGTATGGTTTTTGTGCATTGCTTTGATTACTGCTATTGATACTGCTATCTTTACACAACATAATATTGATTTGGAAGAAAAAGTAAAAAGTGGTCTTATATTGTTCACCCCCCCTCTCAGTATAAGCTTGTGTTCTTCAAAAGAGCTATCAAATATAACCTCTCCCATCTCACATCTCAAAAAAAAATTAAAAGGTATATATTTTTTTAATTTCTTTTGTGCTCTTCTCTAGTTCACTAACCTGTCTATGTAGATAGTCTTTTTTTAGCACAATTTAAAGGCAGAGCATCTTGGGAATGACATATTTATAGCCACATTTCTGCTTCAAGTATTGCTGGTTCTTCACCCTCTACTTCGAGTCTCACTGGTTCTATGCCCTCTTCTTCAAGTCTCACCTATTTCTTTAGGCGTCTCCTTTTTTTAGATCACCGATTTTTTTGAGAGTAGTAAGTAGCTTCAATTTTTTCTTATCCTCCTTAATATATTTTGTATTAGTTTTAATTTCATTCAATTACAAAGGTCATTTGTATTACCTCCCTTTCACAAAGCCTATTAAGTTCCAAAAAAAAAATGGCAATCTTCGAAAAGTGAGTCAATATTGTAAACTTTTTAATATATATATATATTTTTTGGGGGGGGCTAGTGCAATTTATTGCACACTTGTCTTTATTGAGGGGGGTTGTCTAAATTTTTCTTCTTCTTATTCAGTTCATTTAGTTCCTTTTAAAATAATTTATTTAAGAGGTGTTAAATTAGAAATATTTGATATATATTTCATTAAGAAGATTCCATATCTTCTTCTTGATCCCTCAACTCGTGAGTTTTTCTTTCATAGGAATGTCCAATTTGATGAAACATTCCCTCAAAAAGATCCTCAAACACCCTATTCCTCCATTGAGCCTTCTCCTATACTAGAAACTCAATATTATGAAGAGCCAACTCTTGAAGTTAACTTGGTTATTGATAATCAAGATGAGGAACCTATAACTCCAACTCAATGTCTTTCAACTCCTTCCAATCCTTCCACTATTCCAAAATAGACCTGCATCATTGTTAAATAAGCTACCCCTTACATCTAAAATATTCCATCAAACATATCATCCAAACCCATAGGCACTGGTCTTGTCTGTCAGTCTATTTTCTTTGATTCTCAATCCTTAAAAGAAGCCTCAAGTATTAAAGAATGGGATGATGCCATGGAAAATAAAATTTCTTCCTTAATCAAAAACAAAACTTGTGATTTATTTCCCTTGCCTAAAGGAAGGAATTTAGTTCATTGTAAATGGATCTTCAGAACAAAATATTGCTCTAATGGAGAAATAGACAAACACAAATATCGTCTAGTAGCCAAAGGTTTTTCTCAAATTTAAGGTATTGATTATGCAAAAACCTTTGTTGCAGTTGCTAAAATGGATTTTGTTAGACTGGTTCTTGCTCTAGTTGCTTCCCATAAGTGGCCTATCTATCAAATGAATTTAAAAATTTCATTATTAAATGGGGAATTAAAATAAGAAATATTCATGGAACAAATTTTTGGTTTCACTTACGACTCCTCTCTTTTTTGTAGGCTGAAAAAGTCTCTCTATGGCCTCAAACAAGCCCCTAGATCTTGGTATGAAAATATGGACTCCTTCCTTCTTTCCACAGGTTTTTCTCATTGTGATTCTGATAACATAGTTTATATTTGGAGAAATGAAGGCAATATCACCATTCTTGTTCTATATGTTGATGATATTATTTTCACTGGTAGTAACTTAACTCACATTCAGACTATGAAAGACTCCCTCTCTAAAAAAATTGAAATGGCTGATCTAGGTAAAGCTCATTAAATTCTTGGGATCCAAATAATTCAAAAAAATGTAGGAATTTCATTGTGTCAATAAAAGTACATTGTAGATCTTCTTCAAATATTTAACATGACAGATTGCAAACCTTCTTCTAACCCCTTTTAATCTGGCATTAATATTAGTACTTCCTACTCATCCCCTCTATGTGATACAACTCTATACCGTCAGCTTGTAGGAATTTTATTATACCTTACTCATACTCACCCAGATATCTCATATGTTGTTGGCCTCATATCCATATTCTCTCATCAACCTCATTTCAGTCATTGGCAAGCAGCAAAAAGAATCCTCCGTTACTTGCAAGGCACTATGAACTTTGGGCTCTTCTATAAGGGAAAATCCATGGATATCATTGGCTACACAAATTTATATTAGGTAGGTTCAGTAGAAGATAAATTTTCAAACTCAGGATATGTCTTTTGCCTTGGTTATTCACCAATAGTCTGGTTATGCAAGAAATAACAAGTAGTAGCCTTATCTTCTACAGAGGCAAAATACATGGAAATAGTTTTGGCTAGTCAGGAAGCTCTTTGGCTTCAAAAAATTCTGAGAGAATTTGGTTTCTCCCATGAAAATCCCTTAACTCTTTTGTGTGAAAATAAAAGCATAATTCATATTGCACATAATCTAGTTGGGAATCAGTACACCAAGCACATTGAGATACACATGCACTTCATACGACAACATCTTCATAATGGGGATATATACTTGAATATATTCCAATTGAGAAACAAATTATAGATATCTTCACCAAGTCTTTTCCTTATCCACGTTACCTTAAATTGTGAGATAAGCTTGGATTAATACAGTTGCATTGATTGGTTTTGAGGATAATCTTAGCCATATGAAGACAAACCTCTCTTCTTATAATAGTTGGTTTTTCCCCAAAGGGGTTTTTTCACCAACTATATATTGTATATGAGTACCTAATTAGGCCATGTTTTTGGGACTCATCTTTCTTTTTGTATAAAGAGGACAATATTCGTCATACGAAGACAAACCTCTCTTTTTCTCATAGTTGGTTTTTCCTATAGGTTTTTTTTTTCACCAACTATATAATGTAAACGAGTACCTAAATAGGCCAAGTTGTCGAGACTCATACTTATTTTTTTTGTAAAAGAGGACAATATTCGCCATACGAAGACAAGCCTCTCTTCTTCTCATAGTTGGTTTTTCCCCACAACATTTTTTTCACCAACTATTTATTGTATTAAGAGGACAATATTTGCCATACGAAGACAAGCCTCTTAATTCCTTTTGATTGGTGGTTTTCCCCTTTGGGTTTTTACCATATCTTCAAAAAGAAGTCTTTGTACATGAGTACCTCATCAGGCCTTGTTGTCGAGACTCATTTGTATGAATCTTCCCTAGTATCACTTAAGGGGGGTGTTAGAATAAGAGAATATTCTCTTAAGTTCCACTAGAATAGACACACTTGAGTTTCCACTTCTCCATGTGTCAAGAGAACTCTCAGTGGTGTCTTCATCAGGTCTAATGAATTGTTGTATTCCAATGGCTCTCAATGATCAACTTTGCTATTTATACAAAGTTGATCCTTGGAATAAATCAATCAGCTCCAATCTTTGTGTAATGCTTTGCATATCTATTATTGTGAAATTATAATAACTTCTTTATGAGATATAATATAGAACTTTTCAAAAATAATTTTTGAATAATTAAAAGAAACTAGAGGAATATTTGGAAAAAAAGTGTATACAAGTTCCCCTTTAATTATAACAAGTTTATGAAACATTTTAACAATTTGGAGAGGAAAATTTGAGAATCTTCTTGATGAAATATATATGGAATATTTCTAATTTAACACCTTTTAAATAAATTACTTTAAAAGGAACTAAATAAGAATAAGATAAATTTATACAACCCCCCTCAAGAAAGACAAGTGTGCAATTAATTGCACTAGCCCCCCAAAAATATTTTTTTATTAAAACTTTTACAATATTGACTCACTTTTCGAAGATTACATTTTTTTTTGGAAATTAATAGGCTCTGCGAAAGGGAGGAAATACAAATGACCTTCGTAATTGAAATAAATTAAAACTAATACAAAATATAGAGGATAAGAAAAAATTGAAGCTGCTTAAGGCTCCTGAAAAAAGTGGCTTAAGGCTCTTAGAGATGGAGATACGCTATCAAGAACAATGCCAATTCCATGTGGAAAGCAGTGATGACACCGTATCCAACGAACACCATTTTATTAGATTTGGAGTTACTTTACCAAGAACAACATGACTTCCACGTGGATATATAGCTAGAATAGCATATCATGTGAATGTCAATATCTCATATATGGATATATGTTGCTAAGAACAATTCCAAGGCCACCATCCACGTGGATATACGTCTAGAGTGGAACTATGCACCAAGCTTCAATAAAAAGGAGGAGATCCTTTTTCGAGGATCAAAACAAATATCACACACAAAACTGAACTCAACTAGATTTGGTTAGATATATAAAATCGGATATTCATGCAAAATATGAGCGAAAGAAAAAATATTTAATTTTTAAATAGATGTCATGGGCCAAAACAAATCTAAGGAGCCACGAAAATTAGAATAGGGTGCAGTGCATGTTATGAAAGGAGGGGGCTCAAAAAAATTTTGAAGAGAGGGAATAATTTTCTATAAAAAACTTAAAAGGCTCTTGCTTTTAGAATATGGGCTAGAATAGCACCATGCACACAGGGTAACCTAGTGTTGAAATAAAGGAAGAGCTTTTAATATTTTAAAAATACCCTCAAGCACGAATTCAACACAGCTAAAAAAAAATTCAACATATATTTTCCAACAATAAAGATTTTTCTGAAAAAAATAAACTATGGATAAAAAGTGACTATTGCATTACTTTCAAGTAATTTAGCCAAAAAAAATTATCCAAAGCAAATGAACCAGATCCTAGAACCTTCAAGAGAGAATGCTAGAAAAATCTATCCTGCTCTGGTACCATGTTAGAATTTTAGAATAATAGATATGCAAAGCATTACACAAAAGATGAAGAGAAGAGTGGAACTAATTGATTTATTCCAAGGATAAACTTTGAATAAATAGCAAAGTTTATTATTGAGAGCCGTTGGATTACAAAAACTCATCAGACCTGATGAATACACCACTAAAAGTTCTTCTGACACATGGAGGAGTGGAAACTCAAGTGTGTCTATCCTAGTGGAACTTAAGAGAATATTCTCTTATTATAACAATATACTCAACCAATTAAATATATGCTTGTCTATTTATTACCATAGACTTTGATTACACCATATTTTAATTATTATTATGGTGAAGTATTATTTAAAAACTTATAGGCTGGAAATGTTCTATTTTAACCTTCTCTCATATAGAAGGGTTCAAACAAGTTTTATGAATATCAATTGTTTTTTTTTAATATAGGATTGAAATATCCCCTCTCATATCACATTGTGACTATATTTATTATATTTTAGTAAATCATACATACTAATGCCTATAAATTAGACATAGCTTGTACCATTTGATAACCATATAAACATTTTTATTATTGTGATAATCATAAAAATTTAAAAAGCATTCATAAAGAATTAATTGTTATGAGAATGATTGTAGATTTTAAAGTGTTCCTTGACATGCCATCTATCATGCCTTGCATGGTCTTTCATTTTGAATATATGCTTTAGAGAAAAGGTTTGACATTTTTATATAAATACATATTTTCTTATTTTGAAAGCATTTTATCTATGTTTTCTATTTTTTTCCATCCTTTTGAGACTATTTACACTTTATGATTAAATAAATTTCACCTATAGAAATTTGAGGAATAAATAAACTTCAACCATGGGAGTATTATTGTAAATAGTATATCTCATTATCATCACAACTTGACTTTTACAACATTGTGAGGAGAGGCACTCTAGTGATAATAATTTCAAACTTCAAAATTTAAAGTCAAAATTCATCATTAATGCCACTATACAAAGTTTTATTTATGTCTTAGCTAGAGTCCATAAAGTTAGAGTACTATCAACAAAAATATGAAAATAGGAAACAAATATTGCTCTAAAAACAAGATAAAATCAAAAGATATAATTAATCTACTCATTCATGCCATATGACAATACTTCAACAAAAGGTACCATATCTAGTTTAACTTGAAAATGTTCACTTAGCTCAACCATAATGACTTTAAGCAACTTATCATAATTCTTATTAGGTTTAAACAACATATTATAAGCCAACATCTCCTTGAAAAACCTATCATTGCCATGTAACTAGAGTGGAAATATATTTAAAATATTTTTAACAATATGTCTCTATAACTTGCTGTTTACTAGCTTGTTATTTATATTATTTTACATTTGTTCTTTGTTTCTTTTAATGATAGCTACCTAGGAAGTGCAAATATTGATAGATATATTTTAAAGCAATGGTTGTAGCTTTCAACTCATAATTCAATATTAGCTTCATGAAAGCAATCATGACATTAAACATCTTAAAGAATCTCAGTAGCATAAATTTCTATATGGATTTTTCTATAAATAGAGATAAAAATGATATTACTTTTAGTAAATCTATAAACTCATAATAAGTATCTTATATTTTTACATCTATTATAAAATATACAATTCATATAAGGTAATCCAAAATTAGCCAACCTAATCCTACATGGTTATTTAAGATTGAGTATCTTGCATGCTAAAAGAAGGTAGAAGTATCATCCTTAGATTTTTAAATATTATAATTGATATACCTCCAATTGGTCCCTCCAAAGTTAATGCCCCATTTCTCATTCAACTAAAAAAGTAAAGAAAAAATTTATATCGTTAGTAATGACTATCCTTATTCCCCTTATATCAATAAAATTTTATTATGTAAATAGTAACATTTAAATCTCCTTTGTGTAGTTCACATATGGTACTAAAGCCTTTTGATTCTTTTGCATGTTTTTAAGAGAATGGGGAAGGATGTTTGAACCTCAACTTTTGCTAGACCTATCTGGGAGAAGTTTGTAAACTTTCTAAACATTAAGAGTTGTATATTTAATATGGAATAAGAAGAGGACACACTTTTGGAAATCGAAACTCAAGGTATTATGTTGAAAAAGAATGTTAATGTAGATCAAGGATCTTTTTTTCTAAATGCATAAGGAGATGTAGAATGCAAATATTTTATCAACACTTGAGAGGATAGTACACTAATTGTTTCTTGTTTGATGGAAAGATATATAGAATATAGATGATATCATTGGTGAGGGTATGTTTCCAGTGTATATATCGAATTCATTGAAGAAAATAGTTGATTGATACATTTATGGAAGATGAGACATTAAAAAATATAAGATATTTAACGATGTTGTTCATGGGTATTGCTAATGCATGGAGATGATTTATTGAATAAAAAAATAGACACCCAATTTCACATATTAATTTACCATTATAATTTTTTTAATCACTCCTTTTGACCAATTTGACCAAATCACCTTTTTATACCCAAATTCTGGGTAAAAGACACAATCACATTCCTCATTAACAAAGCTTGACTAAATGACCTCCAAATTTCATAAAATTTGTACCATTAAAAATATCTCAATGAGATATATCTAAGAAGTATAAACATTAATATGTTTGACCCCTTACACAACCATTTTATAAAAGTATTATGTTACAAAATTTAGCGATACAAAATATTTATAAAGATGTTGATAAAGCTTTAGTTTTGATGGTGCAACTCCCCATAACCACTAGTTCCATTGATTCTACATCCTCCTAACTTGATTTCATGCATGTTGAAGGGGATTTTACTTGTTAAACTACCAATAAATGTAGTTAAATTCATACAAGTTGAGTTAACATGTCAATCAATCCATACGACTATCCTAATTAGATACGTCATCTATTGGAACTACACATTCCAATTTTATTTTGCATGTTGCATAATTGATCTTCCAAATGCATAAAAAATTATAAAATATCCTTTGGAGAACAAAACAAATAGAATATTTGTAAGTATATGTTGGTGGAATTGCTCTTAAATAACTTTTATGCGAGTACATACTAGCAAGATTGCTTTGGAAAGAAGGAATCTTGATTTTATCCATCACTGCAGTGAAAATATTCTTGATGTCAAGCAAACATTTCCACAAGCTTATCAAATAAAGGTTCTCTATAATCCAAGTGGCATCCCTTAAGAATATTTTCCCTTTTCTCATTCAATATTTAAATCTACTTTCTCAATTCCAAAAGTCTTTATCTTACAATTTTCATCTTATTTTATTACATTTTTTATATCACTATAAAGTATTTGGGGTTTTATCCTTGCATCAAGAAAGTTTCATGTTATTTATCAACATCAGTCAAGCTCCATCAAGCTAACTATCAAATTATGTGCTTCTATTTTTATAGTTTTTTTAATTTTAATGTATTAGGTGAAAGCACTATAGGGTTGTGGAAGCATCGTATAGAATTTCATACAACACTTCTGTATGATGAAAGTGATATAGTATTTTTGTAGTCCCCCATGTTTTTGCACAAATAGGTATAGAGGCCTCTATTTTTTACTTCGATGAAATGTTACAACATTGTGTGCCTCAATTTTTACTTTTTGTTTAGTTTTGAACATATAGGTGCATTATTGAATCATAGACAAAGAATCATTAATTCTTTAGATCAACCTCTCTAGTTTAGGGTTTGCAAATTTTATTTGCATTTGTAATATTTTGTGTAACAAATTATTTTAGCAAATTTAAGGTTTTGAATAAAGCATAATTTTCTTGTATTCATAAGCATAGAAATATCAAAGGCATGTAATAGTGTATCTTGTTTAATTTTGTCTAGATATAATATTCTATAGCAACATGTTAGGATATATTTTGCATTATTTCATATTTGTATTTTATGATTCTCTTTTGTTCAAATGTAAAATAAAAGAGAAAATTATTTTCCCTTTAAAGTAACAATTGGAGTAAATTATTTCATTTGCAAGGCTTGGGCAAGGAATATGAAGTGCATATAAGCATATTTTAAGCTACTTTTCATTATAAATGACTTTTATTTTGATATATATTCCTTACTTTGAAAGAAAAAAAAGGTTATCATTTGATGTAATCCTTGAAAACAAAAATAAAGTGTTAGCTTAAGTCTTGTTTATTGCATAGTTTGTCTTTATTTGCACATTTCATGTCATCATTTGTATTAGAATAGGATTAGATCATGAACCTTAGGTGTTTTCCAAATTAAAAAATAAACCGTAGATTTAGGGTAAATCTATAAATACCCTTTGTGAACCCATTTTCCCAAAGAAAACCTCCCAAATATATCGAAGGACTAGGTGTTTTCCCTTGATGCAAGGTGTGATGATGGGATCCCCATTTTCTATGCCACATTATTTAGTTAAATTTATGTGAACACCACACAAATCTAAATAAAACTTTGTCTATCTATACCTTAATCAAACATGATAATTTATGACACTTTTAATCAAGAATGCCTAAAGTTGTTTTCTTAGATTAAAACACTTTAATAAATATAAAAATAATATAATCAAAAGGTTAGTCCTACTAGAGGAATACTAATGACCCTTAAGTAAACCTTAGTATAAACCATGGAAGTTATACCTTTAGGAGAGTATAAAATGGTGGGCTAATCAAAGTCATAGGGAGGAAAAATTTTCTTAAGTGTGGATCTTAGGCCATGTACATAGGTGTGGCCATCATCAATACCAAATTATTTCTGTACCTTAAGGTCTTCTATTGTATACCAATGGGTATATCAAGAGAGTAGGTATATCAATCGATTAAAATATATCAAATACCCCCTCTGAGGTATATAGAATATATTATGACAAAGGTGATATAAGGGTTTTGAAACATATTATTAGTCCTCTTTAATCAACTTTCTAAACAAAATATTAATAAAAATTTAATATTCCCTTCCAAAATCCATGGTTGAACCTCCTTACCTTCCTTGCAATATGGCACACCAATTAGAAAAAAATAGAAATGCCTTATCATAATTACCTAAGCCTTAGGGAGACTAGGTGACATTTGAGAATTCCATATTTGAGGAAGAGGAGGAGGAATCCCCTCCCTTAAGAACCATCTCCACTATTCATAATGAACAAGGGGAGGTAGTTTTTAAATCTAGGGATCATTTATCCACTTTTCTTAAAGGAAATAGAGAAGCTATACAAAATATTTTAATGACATATGAAGATATTAACCCATTTGATTGAAAAATGACCCCTTTTGGATATTATGTAGTAATATAGGTCCACTAAAATAGTTTCCCATCAAAAATACCCATCTCACAAGTATTTTTATATGGATCTTAACACTTCTAGTCTTCACTACATAGGGTCTAACCCTCCTATTGTCACAACTTCTATAGAAGGTAGGCCACCTAGTCTCCATCCTCTTCAATATGTCATGGATTCCTACATGATAACACAAAACCACATAGGATAAATGTAATTCAACCTATATCCCAATCTATGAATGTCCATCAAGTTTAGAATGTATTTTCTTCATAGTGCACCAATTTCTACAAATAAATTTTCTTCTAACCCATTTCTCAATATACCATATTCCCAAATTCAAGTACTTCTCAAGCCTCATTCTACCAATCCATTTCTTCCAAGAATCTTGAGAGAAAATAGTGTGATCATATGAAGAACACAAGCTTATACTGAGAGGGGGGGGGACAATATAAGACCTCTTTTTACTTTTTCCTTTATACTTCAAAATAGTAAAGCAATATACCCAAAGCAATATCAAAACAATGCACAATATCATCCACAAAGTGACACCAATTTTAACGTGGTTCACCCGGAATGGTCAGGCTACGTCCACAAAACTTTTCTCTAAAAGTTATCTCAAAGTTCTTTGGGAATCCTTCCCAATTACAATGTTTATGAGCCTCGGCCCAAAGGAGATACCTTCCCCCAATCAGAATTTATGAGCCTCTGCTCAAAGGAGATACCTTCCCCTAAATCTAAATTTATGAGCCTCTGCTCAAAGGAGATACCTTCCCCTCTACTCTGGAAATGATCCCTCAGAAGATCAACTGCCTCTACCTCTTGCTAGCATGTGGAACTCCTTTCCATCGAAGACCTCCTGTCCTCAATGCTTAGCCTAAGAGACCTCTGCCTTCTATGATCATGTCCACAGTAGCTCAGCAACCTATACCAAACACAGTCAGTCGGTCTAGTACAAGTCTTCCTTTGTCTATCAGATCTGTCCAACACTTGAACAAATCAATCCTCTGCACACAAGCCTTCTCAAAGACTTGCCAAATCTGTCCTCAGGTTCTTCTCAAAGAACCAATGCACCTCTGTCCTCAAGTTCTCTGATAGAACTAACAAACTTAGCTCACAAGTCCTCTGCTAGGACCTATCCAAATATGCTCACAAGTCCCCATCGAAACCTGTCCAAAACCTGCTCACAAGTCCTCTGCTAGGACCTGTCCAAATCTGCTCACAAGTCCCCACCGAAACCTATCCAAATCTGCTCACAAGTCCCCACCGAAACCTATCCAAAACCTGCTCACAAGTCCTCTGCTAGGACTTGTCCAAATCTGCTCACAAGTCCCCACCGGAACCTGTCCAAAACCTCAACAAGCTCACCAAGAAAAACTTTCTTAGTAGGAAATCACAAGGTGAATTGTTAGAGACCCAATGTGATTTTTCAAACTCATAGAAGCATAAAGAGAATTTTTAGAGACTCAATATGTTCTATACTCAACTCCCAATCTCAAAACTCAACTCAAATCAACTCAGCTCAAACTCAATCTCAAATCTGAAAACTCAACTCAAAATCTGAAATGGATAGGATAGAATGCTTTCTTTCAAGAACATGAAACCCCAACAATTGCCAACTATGCAAAGAATCACATAACAATGATACTCATGTTCTTTTCACCATCAATTAGGGCTTCAACAACAATGCTCATCAAACAAGGTTCAATCAACACCATTCAGCTCAAAACACAACCTTGAAGCATTTCACAATCAACATCAGAAAAGGAAACAAGTAGAACTCCTTTTCTCTCCAATATTGTTTGAACAAAAAGCATCCACCAACTCAACTCAACAATAGCATAAAACAACTTTTCAATTCATCAACAAAGGAGTAAGCCCAACACTTTAACCAAGTAAAGAATAGCTTGATTATAACCAATTTAATGAAAGCAAATGTCAATCTCAAAGCTGCCCACTTAAGGTTTCACAACTTCACACAAGAAGCAATTAACCTTAAAACATCATGCTTTCATTTCCATAATCAACCAAAAGCACTCTCAACATTACAAGAAATATTTATCCATTATACACCTTATTTCTCCCTTATTGTCTCATCAAAAATAAAGTTTATCTCTTATAAGAATGCAATAAGATATTTCAACAACACCTTCAAACTAATATTTTATCAAAATAACAACAAGCTTTAAAACCCTTATTACTCCTAAGTTGTTTTTCTTCTAACAAACTTCGTCCATCCGCAACATACACTTAGCAAAAGATTAAATTCAAAAATACCTTAGCCAACATCAAAAAATCACTTTGGAGAAATTTGCACCCGAAATATAACACCACCCACTGCGTCCACGACGAAAAACCCTTTCGCGTGATTCGAACGTGGAACCTCCCATTCGGGTAGCGCACCAATAGCCTAGCCGCTACCGGTGCGCCAAAGGCACCCGATGAGGTTAAAACCTCACGCTGTTATGCTTGTCCCTTTTGCACCAAGAAAATAAAACACAGTCCTCCCTTCCTTCTGACGTGAATTCGTAGACGACAAGCTCTATGGCGGATTCGATAAACGGCGAGACAAACAAACGACCAACGGATTACGAAAATCGATGAAGACACAGTTGAATTTACAGCGAGCAACTCCTTTTGAAAAATTGGATGGGATCAATCTTTGTTTTCACCGAGGGGTATTAATATGAATCCTTGCCATAAGCTCTTTGACGTCGACGAGGAGATTAACACGTCGGCGGAGGTCTTGGCTAGCGCCCACCATGTTAAAACATTTGCGCCATGGATTAGGAGAACCCATTGCAAATAATTAATATTTATTTTAAAAATAATTAAAGGGAACCTTAACAAGGTTTTTAATTATTTAAATAAATATTTCCTCCTAGACCCAATTGCATTAAACTAATGCATCCACCTGTAATCTTTAAACCTGCCAACTTGGGGTTTACAAAAGACCTTTGAAACTGTCATGCCGAACCTTCATCAAAACAAATTATTTGACATCAAATCAAATTCCTTCAAGAGCTTCTTGACATCAATGACAACTTATACACTTGAGCAAAGGCAATGTACCCAAAGTACCCAAAATTGCCAACAATCTCCCCCTTTGTCATTGATGGCAAACCTTTACTGAAAACACTTCTCAAGAGCCAAAACTGAAACCAACTGTGCTAACAACTGACCAACTGTGCCCACAACTGAGAATCTTCCTTTGAAGTTTTTCTCCCCCTATCTTGAAGCTCTCCCCCTTACTCATATCTCTCCCCCTTTGTCATCAATGGCAAAGGGCCACCTTTGGGGCTTGGGACTAAGAATGAGCCTCTTAGCTTAGTCCCTCCCCCACCTCCTGATGAGGTGATTAATTTTGGGGTGGGAGTAAAACTCCCATTAGGCACTCGATCATCATCAGCATCTATAACTTCCTTGTCGGGCCTTCTCTTGAACTCTTTGTCCATATTCCTGTTCTTGTCACTGTTCTTGTTCTTGTTCTCATCCCTGTTCTTGTCCATGCCTTGATCCTTGGACCTGATCATGCCACCGTTCCTATTTCCGTATTCTAGAATTTTAGCTCTACACTATCTGATTATGTGACCTTCATTGTTGCACTTGAAACACTTGATGATGTTGTTTCTCTGAGGTAAACCTGATCTTTGAATCCACCTATTCTGACCAAACCTATTCTGGCCAAACCTGTTCTGACCAAACCTGTTCTGACCAAACCTGTTTTGACCAAACCTATTTTGATCAAACCTGTTCCTATTATTTACCTTGCAATAGACTGCCTTGTGCCCAAACTATTGACAAGAGTAGCAATACCCTTGAAAGAAACTAGCACTTCTGAAATTGTCATTTACCTTCTTCACTTGAGCCATGCAATGTGAAGCCATGTGACCAAACTTATGACAAGCAAAACATCTGCCTTGAAATTTTCCTTTATTTGACCTCTTGGGTCCTGAAAACTTCTTCTTCTCATTCTGAATTCTTTTTTCTATTTCTGTGCATCTATCATTCAAGGACTCATGATCTGAAATACTTTCCTCATTAGAACTCTCTTCCTTTTGGAGTCTCTTACTAGACTCTCCAACTTGTTCCTTGTGTGGCTTAACAAAACCAAGGCTTGTTTTATCTGTTGTCTTTCTTTGACCTTTGATGAGTGACTTAACCTTTTTGGAGCTATCTTGAAACCCGTAAAGCTTATCCTTGTACTCTTTAGTTTCCTCTTTCAAAGAAGCCATTTTCTGTTCTAACTCACTATACTCAAGAACCTTAGACTCTAACTCATCCTTGAGTTCTTGTGTCTTAGCTATAGAGAAATCAAGACTTTCTATAAGATCATCTCTCTCCATACAACATTCATCTAACTTATCCTTGAGTCTAGCATTCTTCTTTCTTTCCTTTTTCAAAGCACTAAGAGCACTAATAAGTTCACTTTCAAGATCCTTTATTTGTTTGCTTTCTGAATCATCAAAGCCTTTTTCAGATTTCTTATCACTAGAGGTGCTACCCTTTTCAAAAACCATACAAGCATCTTCCTTATAGTTTTCTGAAGCATCCTCATACATACTAGAAACCAAATCATTATTTGTACAATCATCCTCAAGGTGACCAAAATTTCCACATCTAAGACATTTCATGATAATGAATCTATGTTTCGGTTCTTCCTCTTTTTCTGATATGAACAACATCTCATTTTCATTATCACTTGAAGAACTTTCACTATCACTACTAGAACACTTACTTGCTTTGTCTAGATAGAAACTCTTCTTGTGCTTGTGAGAATACCTCTTTCCTTGATTGTTGTGCTCATCTTTGTTCTTTCTATGATGCTTATGCTTTTCAGAAACCTTGCTCATAGAATCTTGTTTATCTTCATCACTTTCATTCTTGGGAACAATACAGTTAGTAGCATAATGACCAAACTTTCCACAATTGAAACATCTTATATTTTTCATACTTTTGTGTTTTCTAGAGAACTTGCCTTTCTGTCTGTAATATGCCTCTTCATCACTAGAAGACTCATCACTATCTTGAAGTTGTTTACCCTTGGATTCCTTGGTAGCCTTGAAAGTCGCCTCTTTCTTGACATCAACCTTCACTTGAGTTCTCAACTCAAATGCTGTAAGTATACTATGGAGCTCATCCCTTTTCAACTTATCCAAATCTTTAGCTTCCTCAATAGCAGAAATATTTTCACTAAATCTATTAGGAAGAGATCTTAAAATCTTATCACAAACATCATTTTCAGCAAGCTCAAGACCTAAGTCTTTCATGGAGTTAACAACCTCATCCATACGAAGCATGTAGTCACTAATATTTTCATCATCATTCATCTTGAGTTGTTCAAACATACCTTTGAAGTGTCTCAACTTGGCCTTTCTAACATTTGTATCACCCGTATGAACCACCTTCAACTGTTTCCACATTTCACTAGTTGTCTTGAGGTGAATCACTTTGGTGAGATCTGCTTCTGTAAGCCTTTCAGGATTGCATTCATTGCTTTTGAATTGCTATGATGTAGGAGCCTTTCTTCTTTAGTATTAGGACCATGTACAGGAATAGTGTACTCATCTTCAATCACTTCCCATACCTCATTACCAAGTGCCATTAGATGAACCTTCATCCTTGCACTCCAAAGACCAAAATCTGACCCATCAAGAATAGGTGTTGCATTGCTACTTGAATGATCCATTGTGTTCTTTACTAGCTTTTCCTTCAAGTCGTTAAACTTTTCGAAGGCACCTGCTCCGATACCAATTGAAGAACACAAGCTTATACTGAGAGGGGGGTGAATAAGTATAAGACCTCTTTTTACTTTTTCCTTTATACTTCAAAATAGTAAAGCAATATACCCAAAGCAATATCAAAACAATGCACAATATCATCCACAAAGTGACACCAATTTTAACGTGGTTCACCCGAATGGTCGGGCTACGTCCACAAAATTTTTCTCTAAAAGTTATCTCAAAGTTCTTTGGGAATCCTTCCCAATTACAATGTTTATGAGCCTTGGCCCAAAGGAGATACCTTCCCCCAATCAGAATTTATGAGCCTCTGCTCAAAGGAGATACCTTCCCCTAAATCTGAATTTATGAGCCTCTGCTCAAAGGAGATACCTTCCCCTCTGCTCTGGAAATGATCCCTTAGAAGATCAACTGCCTCTACCTCTTGCCAGCATGTGGAACTCCTTTCCACCGAAGACCTCCTGTCCTCAATGCTTAGCCTAAGAGACCTCTGCCTTCTATGATCACGTCCACAATAGCTCAGCAACCTATACCAAACACAGTCAGTCGGTCTAGTACAAGTCTTCCTCTGTCTATCAGATCTGTCCAACACTTGAACAAATCAATCCTCTGCACACAAGCCTTCTCAAAGACTTGCCAAATATGTCCTCAGGTTCTTCTCAAAGAACCAATGCACCTCTGTCCTCAAGTTCTCTGATAGAACTAACAAACTCAGCTCACAAGTCCTCTGCTAGGACCTATCCAAATCTGCTCACAAGTCCCCATCGAAACCTGTCCAAAACCTCTCACAAGTCCTTTTGCCTGCCACCCATCGAAACCTATCCAAATATTCTCACAAGTCCCCACCGAAACCTGTCCAAAACCTGCTCACAAGTCCTCTGCTAGGACCTGTCCAAATCTGCTCACAAGTCCCCACCGAAACCTGTCCAAAACCTCAGCAAGCTCACCAAGAAAAACTTTCTTAGTAGGAAATCACAAGGTGAATTGTTAGAGACCCAATGTGATTTGTCAAACTCATAGAAGCATAAAGAGAATTGTTAGAGACTCAATATGTTCTATACTCAACTCCCAATCTCAAAACTCAACTCAAATCAACTCAACTCAAACTCAATCTCAAATCTAAAAACTCAACTCAAAATCTGAAATGGATAGGATAGAATGCTTTCTTTCAAGAACATGAAACCCCAACAATTGCCAACTATGCAAAGAATCACATAACAATGATACTCATGTTCTTTTCACCATCAATTAGGGCTTCAACAACAATGCTCATCAAACAAGGTTCAATCAACACCATTCGACTCAAAACACAACCTTGAAGCATTTCACAATCAACATCAGAAAAGGAAACAAGTAGAACTCCTTTTCTCTCCAATATTGTTTGAACAAAAAGCATCCACCAACTCAACTCAACAATAGCATAAAACAACTTTTCAATTCATCAACAAAGGAGTAAGCCCAACACTTTAACCAAGTAAAGAATAGCTTGATTATAACCAATTTAATGAAAGCAAATGTCAATCTCAAAGCTGCCCACTTAAGGTTTCACAACTTCACACAAGAAGCAATTAACCTTAAAACATCATGCTTTCATTTCCATAATCAACCAAAAGCACTCTCAACATTACAAGAAAGATTTATCCATTATACACCTTATTTCTCCCTTATTGTCTCATCAAAAATAAAGTTTATCTCTTATAAGAATGCAATAAGATATTTCAACAACACCTTCAAACTAATATTTTATCAAAATAACAACAAGCTTTAAAACCCTTATTACTCCTAAGCTGTTTTTCTTCTAACAAACTTCGTCCATCCGCAACATACACTTAGCAAAAGATTAAATTCAAAAATACCTTAGCCAACATCAAAAATCGCTTTGGAGAAATTTGTGCCCGAAATCTAACACCACCCACTGCGTCCACGACAAAAAACCCTTTCACGTGATTCAAACGCGGAACCTCCCGTTCGGGTAGCGCGCCAACAACCTAGCCACTATCGGTGTGCCAAAGGCACCCGATGAGGTTAAAACCTCACGTTGTTATGCTTGTCCCTTCTACGCCAAGAAAATAAAACACAGTCCTCCCTTCCTTCTGATGCGAATTCGTAGACGACAAGCTCTACGGTGGATTCGATAAACGACGAGACAAACGAACGAACAACGGATTACGAAAACCGGTGAAGACACAGTCGAATTTACAGCGAGCAACTCCTTTTGAAAATCGGATGGGATTCATATTTGTTTTCATCGAGGGGTATTAATATGAATCCTTGCCATAAGCTCTTTGACGTCGACGAGGAGATTAACACGTCGGTGGAGGTCTTGGCTAGCGCCCACCATGTTAAAACATTTGCACCATGGATTAGGAGAACCCATTGCAAATAATTAATATTTATTTTAAAAATAATTAAAGGGAACCTTAACAAGGTTTTTAATTATTTAAATAAATATTTCCTCCTGGACCCAATTGCATTAAACTAATGCATCCACCTGTAATCTTTAAACTTGCCAACTTGGGGTTTACAAAAGACCTTTGAAGCTGTCATGCCAAACCTTCATCAAAACAAATTATTTGACATCAAATCAAATTCCTTCAAGAGCTTCTTGACATCAATGACAACTTATACACTTGAGCAAAGGCAATGTACCCAAAGTACCCAAAATTGCCAACATCATACCCTTTGGATCAACCCCCGTAAGTTATCAAACTTACCCATTTTCTAGTTTAGAGCCCCATCTAATTATACCTCGCACTCTAGATCACCTCCCTTGCCCTACATACCAAGACATAAACTTTAAGTTGAACAATTATCCAAGAAAAATTATGAGTTCTAGATGTAATTGGATTCCCTCCAAGGAGCCTCAACTAGCAAACAATATTCCTATAAGGACTATTGCAATTAACCTTTAGACCTCTTTTTGGCAAGTTGATCTTACCTTCCTAATTTTGAAACCCCTAAGTTATGATTATACAAGGGATAAGGGGAAACAACTAACCACCATAGGACCTTTCAAGTTGCTTGACATGACATTTCTTATTATGAGGTATTTCTTCTAAAATTATTTCCTAAGATCCCTATTAGTGAATCCCTAAAATGATATTTTAAAATACCTTACCACTCAATTAAAATCTTTGAGGAGCTTGTTAAAATGTTTATCCAATAATTCTCTACATGTATTATAAAAAATGCACCATGGATGAACTATATTAAGATAAACATGACAAGGGTGAGTCTTGTATAAATTTCTTGACTCAATGATGAACCTTGATGAGAAAAAACACATTTTAATATCTCAAAAAGGATCTCATGTGTATATTTATATGCAATTTACAAGAACAATTTTCCTATCCCTTATAAATGACTTGCATATATTTGAATATGCAGTCAACCTAACTAAAAAGGTAGAAGCTACCCTTTCACATAGAGGACAAATAAGGACTAAGAAGGAAGAGGAAAAACCATCATCCTCTAATCCTAAAAGAGTGTAAAAAAATAAGCATGTTATGGGAAATAAGGTAACCAATTAATTCATAGCTAACAACATAAATACTATTTCAATATTCCAAAATATTTTCTTAGAAAAGAAAAAATATCACAAGCACAACTTCACAAAATTGGATCAACCTCATGTTTCCATTTTCGAGCAACTTCTTCAATCCAAATTTATAGAGTTCTCACCCATCAAGCCTATAGATCTTGAGAGGTTGAAAGCTCATTCATCATTCCCCAATGATTATTATACCTTCTATCATGTACAAGGCCACTCAACTGATAGATGTAAAAACCTTAGAAACTTGATTCAAGATCTCATTTATGGAGGTGAACTTTTCTTTAGAGACTCAAAGCCTTAGTCCTTTTAAAATTAGGACCTCAAAATATCTCAAGATCTACTTCACCATAACTAATCCTTAGCAAATCATGTTCAATACAGAAATGGACTACCTCTAAAACAAGGAGATTGGAGTATTATATATTTCTTTGATCAATATTCCCAATGTATTAACATCAAAATCGTCTATTTATTGATCTTCCTTCATTGATTACTTTGCAAAATCATGATGCATTAAAATCCTTGGACTTAATTTTTTGCCTAGGATAGGGATGTAATGGAATAGAGTGTACCCCTAGTAGTATGCTTGTAACTACTTCATCTTCACTTGACCATAATGATGAATCCAATACCTTTTAATTTCAAGATCCCATAGTTACATAATTATTGTGAATAGATTTGATTAGGCTAAAACAATTGAGGGTATATTTGCTTGTCGTAGGCCCTAACCCTTTACCACTCACATGTTTTACTAATATAAAATATTTAACCCTAAGTATTAATTAAATAATATTTTAAAATATATTGTTTTTATATCTTGATTGACTTCTTGATCATTTACCAATTTACATAGTTGCTTGTTTGCATAACTACCTAGTATCACACTAGCTTGTATTCGTGTGCTTAGTTTAATTTATTCCTTATCATGCAGTGAGTCAGAAGATCTACCAATATGTAATGATGATCCTATGTCATATAGTTAGCACATGCATTACACTTGTATTAGATGATTGATAATAACTATTTTTTCCTAGTAGTCCATTAGGATTGCTTGATGCATTCTAGTACTTACATCTTATTTTATCACACAATCTCATCAATCCCAAATTTTGATCACTCGTCATCATTTACCACATGCTAAATCCTATGATATTTATGAACACTAATGGAAAATATCCTAGAAAGGTAAAATTTACTCCTAATTGAGGGCATACAAATCTACTTACTACATTGATGATAATTAAATGGATAAATCAATATCTTTAAATAGACTAATTAGCTATATTATCTATATCGAATTACTTAGTTATAGGCCGATATATTTGGTTTTTTCTCTTTATGGTGCTCTACCATATAGCCTTCAACCTAATGGTACTCTACTATTTGGCCTTGCTATTAATTGCACTCTTCCACTTGGTAACCATACTAGCTACACTCTACAACTTCTTCATATGTAGTTTTAATGACTTGCAAGATTTATGCTTCTTCGATTGAGATCAAATTTACTTGCTCAATTTGAATTAATTTCATCAAGTTTACCTCCTCAATTAGGTTCACCTCCTCAAATGTGATTATTTTCCCCACCTCTTCTTCTTAACAAGGGTTGTAATTCTTCTCCAGTACTTCAAATTTGATATACATGATTAGTTTATCTTGACTCACAAGACTTTGATAGTCACATGTAAAATGTTAGTATATCTTAAGTTCCACTAGGATATTTCAGAGTTATCACTCTTGCATAAGGTTGGTAAGCTCCAAGTTATGTTTGACTGAGATATATTGGGTTGTTATAATTCAATGGCTCTCAGTGATCAGATTTGCTATTTATGCAAAGTTGATCTCATGGAATAATCAATCAATTATTGAGCTTTTGTGATTCTTTGTATGTCTAATTTTTTGGTCTTAAATATTATATTTCAATATTTCTAACATGGTATCAGATTGAGTTTAGATTTTTTTGCAAGAATTAAAGAGTTTGTTTTTTCAATATCTGGTTCAACCTGTCCATTCTTGTTAACATTTTTTGGACAAGACATTAGTGAAGCGATTTTTTTGGTGAACATGTTTGTCTACGTTTTTTTCAGCATTTGTGTTTCTTGTCAGATTGTTGGGTGCAATTGTGGAGAGAATTTTTTTTACTACTAAAGGTAGTCATCCATTTTATTCACCATCAAATTGCTATTTTTTGGTGAATATGTTTGTCTCTATATTTCTTTTCAGCATTTGCACTTCTTGTCAGATTGTTGGGTGTAATTATGGAGATCAATTTTTTTGTGGAGGGAAACTTTTTTAGATTGATAAATGCAGTCATCAATTTTATTCACCTTTAAAATTGCTACAGGATATTACTTCTTTTGTTGAAGTTTTTTTCTGCCTGTGCAGATCATAGTAAATGTATTCTAGTCAAAATTTTCAATGCCTGCCTTGTGACATTATTTCCTGAAGTAAGCACTATAGTGGTGACATACACTAGAAGATACAAAGATAGTTTTATGTTAAACTTTTGTATGCCAGACAAATTTCAAATTAACATAAAAATTGAGGCTCATTGGCATTCATAAAGCAATATAATTTATTTTTTAAACGTGACTTCTTTCAAGCTATGAATAACTGGAGGATTGAGTTTATTTTATGACATCTACAGTATGATTAGAAGGCATCAAGATTGCAAAGGCAGTCTATTTTTTTTGGGAAGTAGTGTAATTTTCTTGCATGGAGGTGGAGAACGATTATTTCATAGAACTCATTTTCAGAAAAGGGTTCAATTTTTTGTGTCTACCAGCTACACCATACCACTTGCCACACCAAAGACAACAAAGAAGTCTAGGGTGCAACATTAAATATTTTATCTACAATAAGACCTATTTTGTGATACCACAACTACTTTGGCTCCTCCAATGGTTGCTTCATAATCCCTTTGTAGTTTTGAATCATGTAGATCTAAATATGACGAACACACACATGATAATCTCTTGAATATTTTGT
The DNA here is from genome assembly GCA_028583015.1 of Wollemia nobilis. Lineage (NCBI taxonomy): Eukaryota > Viridiplantae > Streptophyta > Pinopsida > Araucariales > Araucariaceae > Wollemia > Wollemia nobilis. Next base: position 1,291,051 of record JAQPPZ010001465.1, on the reverse strand, counting down.
GTAAATATTATTTTTTTGATGTCAAGCTCTGATTGTTTATGATCTCATCTATAGGGACTGCCACTCTACATCCACAATGGAAAAAAATATGTGATGCATCTAGCGTAAGAGAAAGGATTTTGGTGTGAGTAGCCATTATATGCATGATCATGCGTGATTTCATCAATGATGTCCCACTTAGGTTTTTTTCTCTCTACTTATATCCAAGTGGTATTCTTTTTTGTTGTTCATGTTCATTGAATACAACTTGGCATGTGATGTTGCCATTGTATAATCAATATCACTGCTTTTTGAGCGTACTCCTTGTCACGTAATGCTTTTTCTTTTTTAAATGCATAGTTCACCATCTACAGTGAAGTTCTAGGCACATAATCACATGTTTTTATTTGTTCATTTTACAACATCCAAAAAAAATTGATCAGCTACAAATACATCATCACATCATCATTTCATACACTAAGATTTTTTTCACTAATATTATTTTCATAGAATATCTTGAGAAAGCGTAACCTCAAAGATTGTGTTTGATTTGGTGAAGTAGTAGGTTTCTTAGTGCACACATTGAAAGTTGTGGATCTCTATTGGTGATAGCGAACCAAGTTTTTTTTTTGTTTCAAATGATTGTATTTTAACTTGGTGCTTTGTGCTCATGTTGATGAATTCGAACCAGCTACTTAGTCGATTTGCATTTATCCAATACACCCTGGAGCTACGAGCCTTTATGATGAAGGAGGTAGCACTATTTCAAGTTTCATTCGAAGGCACTACTTTGTGCTCACACTAAAGAATCAAACCAGGTGCTCAGCCAATCTACATTTAGCCAATACACCTTGGAGCTTCAAGCTTTTGTCATGAACAAAGAAGTATTATTTCAAGTTTCATTTAAAGGAGGTTTGTTATCTTAGTCAACGGGAGTGACTCTATGTGCCATCATACTAGTTTTATTTATAGCCAAGCATAGGAAAATATGTTATTTTTTGATAACATTGAACCGAAGGTAAACTACATGTATTAATTTTTTTGTTGCAGTCCATCCTGGTTTTCTAAATTCGATCTGCAATAGGAGTTTAGCAACTATAACTACATCACCCTAGATCTACATCCTTCTGTGACAAAGAAGAAATATTTTTTTGTGTTTCCTTTCATGTTTTCTTGAGGATGATCACTGTTGCCACTATGTATAGTCTAGGATAAAATCTTGAGCATGTCATCAAATAACAAACCATTAGCCTCCATTATGATCATTGTTGCAAGTTGCACCTTCATTGTAACACATTATCTATTATTGTCGCTCTACCACTATTTCTGAAAGAAACTAATCTCAATATTCCTTGTTGAGAAATTCTACAAAATTGTAAGCGTGTTATATAAAGATATTCTTCATTAAGAGACATTCCTTTGTAAAAAAATAATAATTTTTTTTAGGTGGGAGGTTTATCAGTGCCAATTTTTTTCACCTCTTTGCTGCACTGGTTTAGAGGGGTCTTGGTGTTTTTTAGAACCTCTTTGCTGCTTTGGTTCAAAATTTTCTTGTTGTTGTTTCATGCTTGTATTTGTTGCATCAATTCCTTGTTTTTAAATGAATTCTCTAACACCAAATGCAATAGACCCACTTACTCCACATAATTATCATACATGGAAACCAAGAATCCTAAATCTCATTGCACAAAGGGGTCTCTCTCACCTGCTAGAAGAGAAACAACCTAAGTTCCAAAAAGAGTATGAGATATTTATTCATAAAGGAAAAATGTATGAAACAATGGGTATAATAAGCATGAATTTAAGTGAGAGCTTATGGTTTCACATTTCTAAGTGTAAAAATCCATTTGAAATTTGGAAAATATTAAAAAAAAAATTTGGTAAAGTGGACCAAATAATATTTATGCAACTTGAAGCAAAACTAACAACATTATCACCTCATGATTACAACACAATTGTGGAATTCTTCACCAAATTTAAGGAACTCCTACCTCAATTAAAAGGAATTCAAAAAAACAAAATATATTATGAGTGCATATACCTTATTCTGATAAAATTAAGGGGGGGCTTTCAAATATTTGCAACAACTTTTCTCTCCACAATGGATGTCCTTGGCACAAGTTTCAAAATACTCACACTAGAAGAATTTTGTGATACGTTCACTAGAGAAGAAATGAAACTCTCCAAATATGAGACCTCCCCTTATTCATCCAAAGCCTTGGTAGCTTCCAACTCAAAAAAATAAAAATTCAAGAAAAGAGAAAAAGCACCTGTAACATGTACCCATTGCAAAAAATATGGTCATTTAGTAAACAAATGTTGGAAAAGGTTACAAGAATTAGAAGCAACAATGAAGTATCATAAAATTGATGTCAAAAAATAAATTGGAAAGGCTTTAAATGTCCAAGGAATATCTATAAAGTCTTATTCAAAATATTGGGTTCTAGATTCAGGGGCTACTCATCATATGACTTCCTCAAAAAAGTCATTTGCTTCTCTTTCCTCAAGTTCCACTTTCAACATTGAAGTTGGGGATTCATCCTTCATTCCTATCAAAGGTAAAGGTAACATAATCTTATATGGTGGTTGCATCAATGATGTTCTTTATGTTCTAGATATATCTACCAATATTCTTTCTATCTATTAAATTTGTCAATCTGGGATGGAAAAAATAGTTTTATTCACACCCACAAGAGTTGAGATTAGAAGCTTGCAGGAGCCACATTCCCTTATAGCTAAAGGAGATATTGATCATAATGCCAAGTTTTATCACTTTGAATGTTTTAATGATACTGCTATAGCTTCATTTTTTGTTGCTCATGCAGATCTTGAGAGTAAACTTTGGCATGGAGTATTTGGTCATCTCAATTATCAATACCTAAAAGAGTTAAGTACTCATGATATGGTACTTGGTTTACTCAAAGTCTAATATGTTGATGGTGTTTTTCATGGTTGTGATCTTGGGAAGCAACACCAAGATAATTTTCCCCAAAGTAAATCCTAAAGAGCCTCCTCACATTTGGAACTTGTGCACAGTGATTTTATGACCTTCCCACATCCCTCTTTCAAATGAGCCAAATATACTTTGACATTAATAGATGGTTTTTCAACACGTACTTGGGTATATTTTCTCAAATACAAAAGTGATGTTTTCTCTCACTTTAAAATATTTAAATCCTTGGTTGAAAATCATACTTCTTGTAAAATCAAAAAGCTTCGTATAGATAATGGGGGAGAGTACTTCAGTAATGAGTTTTCACAATTCCTTTCTACTCATGGGATTATTCATCAATATTAAATCCTTAAAAGAAATGACTAATTGTATGCTCCACTCAAGGTATTTTTCAATAATTTTTTGGGTTGAGGCTGAAGAGCATGAAAAATGGTGCACCTAAAAAATGAATTTGAAATACATCTAATGTCCTATTAAAGCATGTAAAAGAGACGATAATGTAACCAATTAAATGATAAATAAGTTAAGAAGAAGGGGGGGTTCTCTTTGTATTCATAAATTTGAAAAATATGAGGTTACAATACATCCCATTGAGGGCTTTCAATTTGATACATTTTAAGTTACAAAGTTTGAGAGATCAAATCCCTCCATGAACCTATGGTGTGCCTTTAGTGTTCCTCTCACACTCAAGATTGCAGAGCGGTCTTGCATTGCCACTTATTTGAGCTATCTTTCTTCTACTCTTTATGGAGAGATATTTTATGCATTCAGTGACTCTAGAGGATGCCTATAATATTTTACGCATTCTTATAGAGGGATGGTTGATTGTATCTACTCATTGAGATATGAGAGATATGATTATGGAGAGATACTTTGATAGGGACTGGCAGGATTCAGTACATGACCTACTTAGCGGAGGTATACTAGTGGAGCTATGGTATGATATTGAGGTATTGACCACGAGGTATACCTTAATGATGATGTTGATCTCTAAAATGTTGCTACCAGAATCGTCAAGAGCCAGGTTCCTCTAGAACCTTTTAGAGTTGGTATTTACACTTGTGGAGTGCACTATTGAGCAGCTGCTAGTGATGGCTTGGGGCACTACATTTCTAGCACAGTTATATTATGATATGTATAAGATCCAATACCATGGATGGAAGGGCTTAGGATGTAGGTTTCTATTGTAGGTATAGGGATGGTAGCATATTTTTGTGGATTGACCATGGGGACTACCTTGGATGACACAAGCACAACTTGTAGATAGAGAGATAGGCTATGATATTCTATGGTAGTAAGCCCAGGATATAGGTCAGATTCATTGCTTTGTAGGTGATATTGACCATTACGCTTAGTCCTTTGCATGACTCAGGGTATAGGAGGTGACTTGGAGATCTTATAGGAATTGTCCAACATGGCCTAATGTTGAGGTACAACTTCATCGGGTGAGGTGAGGGAGATGGTTAGTTGGGTGACATTGGACTGAGTAGGAGTAATTTCCATAGGCTTGATTCCTATGGTAGTTTAGGCTATGCTAGGGGTTTCCTAGTGAGCTAGTGATCTATCGATACCACATGGATGAGAGGATACTTGGTTGGCCTATAGTTGAGATAGTGAGTGAGGAAGTAGATCTTGAAGTGGACATTTTTGATCTATATGATATTGGAACTACATCAAAGTATGATTCATGGTGGGTGACATGCCAGTGGTGGGGAGAGGTGCAACTAGGAGGTGATACAATGACAGTAATAGAGGAGGCTCATATGGATGCTCCTGATGAGGGTTATGACAAGGCTCTAGACAAGGAGGAGCTAGATGTAGGATAGTAACATGTGTATCATTGAGTATATGATGAGTGGATAGATATCATTAATGCAGGGGATCCACAAGATGACTTTGGTGAGGATTACTTTAATGATCAGGAAGTACGGGTACAACTAGAAGCATGAGATACTATTATTACAAAGTTATGAGACGAGCTGATTAGGGATATATGGGAGCACATCAAGGAGAGAGCTCTCCTATAGGTATAGGTACAAAGTACATAAGCTAAGATAATAGGCAAGCAATAGAGATAGCAATACTTTGGGCATAGGTTAGAGCATAGAGCCCTATCCATGAGGGATCTAGTAGTGGCGATATGGCCAGGGTACGAGAGGAGGTGACTTCCAAGCTCATTGTCAAGAGGAGTGAGCATACACTTAGGAGTTGGAGCATGAGATAGTGCACCTTAGGGGTGCTTACCATCTTGTTCTTTTGCTAGTGGGTTTCACAAGAGTCGAAGGAGTGGTACAAGATAGTCTTCTACAAGGATGGAGGTACCTAGATCTACATAGAGATCATACAAGGTAGGGAGTAGCAGATCTAGGATTTATTGATGGACTCCGACTAAGGGTAGGGGAGCATGATGTCTGAGGATCCACTTTATTGTATCCTATAGGCAGTTTATGGATTATGATGTATCTTTTGGTTCCATATATATATATGAGCTTTTATGTTATCATGTGTTTCCTTACTACTTTATGAGATGTATGTAGTGCTTATATTTGCTTTATGATGTTGTGATGGATTATTATCATGTATGCATGTATTGTAATATGATGTGATTTGATGATATGTATATGTGTGTATGCATAATGAAATGATTGATTTGTTAAGTTGTATGGTGAATAATGACTACTATTTGACATACTAGATGCTAGCACCATAGACAGTACAAAATTTATCTCATCATTTTAATGTTTGTCATGACACTATGTAATGGCTTGTATAACGTAATGTAACAAACATGTGATAGCATAATATGAAATGCAATAAATAATATAATGTTATATGATGTTTTTAGAATTTTCATGAGACTCAAAAACTCTAGTGACCTAATAAAAAGTTGTATATTAACCATGCAAGACTTTTTGGTAAAGTATAAATATTCTAACATAACCAAGATATTCAATATCCTTATGTGTGCATGTGAGTTCATTGCTATGATAATGCATAAAGTTACCCCAATTCCAAATAGGATTTATGCAGCCCATATGTACTAGAGATCACCCTGTGAGTATCATTATCCTAAGTTTTATACATAGTTGGATTAGACCACTAGGCAATACAGGATACCAAAATCTAGCTCATCCACATGCAAACATTGGTCTATATAAAAGTAAGTTGCTTATGTGAAATATATATCGTCATGCGTAAGGATACCACCATTGCCAGGCAATCTTGATGCCACCCAACTTGTAATGAGGATCACCTTATGGTTTTCAAATGCTAATAATTGTAGGGATTCAAGTTCAGTATTGCCTTCTTTTCTTTTATATTTGAATTGCTCTTAAGGATTTTGCTCCTTTTATTTGGTGAGCAAGGGATTTTGGTAGTGGTTATAACCACTGTTTATTTTACTTTGTACTTTTGTTAATGGTGATAACCACTTTTTCTTTTGAATATTGTTAAGTGGTAACAACCACTATTTATTTCTCTTTTGGATACCCCAATTAAAGTAAGAGATTTTTATTATTTTGGATAAGGAGAAACTTGTCCTTTTGTCAATTATCAACATCTTTTAACCATTCACATAAGGGTATGATTGAGGTAAATTTTTTGCTTAAGGAAACACATACCACTTTGTAGGTTTCATCTTTCCTTGTGCAATACTTGGATTTATTAGTGTGAAAATATGTTGGGATTTTGACATATACAAGGTACAATCTAAGCATGATCCTACCTCCTAAAATTCAATATAGCTTTCTACAAAATCTGAAAAGAAAACTAAATATGGCTGAGTGACCAAAAAATCTAAAGATGCGTTATGAAAAATGGCTAAGTGAAGGGAAATAGACACACAATATGGAATGTGGATGGAAATGATAAATATAATGTAAACATGTGGTAAAGCTGACCTTTTGAAAACATTGATTTTGACAGATGCCTAGTGTACATACCTAGTGCTAGACATGTATGATCAACTCTAAAATGCAAAATATAATTATTGGTATGCCTAATGCAACTAATGTTCTACTACAATGATATGAAATGCAATGCAATGCAATATTTTTGTGTTTTTGATATTTTAATGATGTTTTTGGATTTTTGATATATATATATATATATATATATAGTTTAACCAATGGGCTTGGTGAATGCCTTGGGAATTTTGGGTGACCAAAGAGTTTATAGATACCTTTGGGACTTTTTGGGGTGACCAAAGGGCTTATAGATGCCTTTGGAGCATTTTAGGGTGACCAAAGCATTTATAGACACCTTTGGGGCCTTTTGAGGTGACCAAAGGGTTTGTAGACCACCTTGGATCATTTTAGGTTGCCCAAAAGGGTCATAGACTACCTTGGAGCATTTTAGGTTGACCAAAGGGATAATAGACCACCTTGGAGTGTTTTAGGTTGACCAAAGGGGTCATAGACCACCTTGGAGTGTTTTAGGTTGACCAAAGGGGTCGTAGACCACCTTGAAGAATTTTAGGTTGACCAAAGGGGTCTTAGTGTAAATTCCAAATGCTCATTAAATTAATCGAAGAAAAATACAATGCATTATATAAGGTGCTAACATATGGTTAGCGAGAATTAAGGTAGGAGAAGAGAAAACAAATTAAAATTGTAATCTAAATATCCTTGCCGCCCAAAGATGTCGTCCAATGTGCCGTCCACATTGTCGTCCACTGTGCTGACTAGGATGTCGTCCAATGGGGTAAAAGGTAAGGATAGAATAACCCTTTTTTAACTTCCAACATTCTCCCCCTTAAAGTTGAGAGGACTGACTATACAGTCTCTTAGCTTTATATATTGAGCTTTAGCCATGCCTTTGGTGAAGATGTCTGCAATGTTGTCCAAAGTGCTGCAATGTTTAAGCTCAACGATCTGCTGCTCCACCATGTCTCGGATGAAGTGATACTTCATATCAAAATGCTTTGATCTGCTATGGTGGATTGGATTGTATGCCAACTGAATGGCACTCATGTTATCACAATACAATCGAGTTGGACCACTTTGACTTTCTCCAATCTCTTCAAGGATTTTTCTCAACCATAGGGCTTGAGTACTAGCATATGTGATGGCTATATACTCAGCCTCAGTAGATGACAATGCTACAACAGTCTGCTTCTTGGAACTCCATGTAATTAGTCCTGACCCTAGACTAAAATAGTTCCCTGATGTAGATTTCCTATCATCTATATTGCTGCCCCAATCACTGTCACTGAAGCCAACTAATTTAACAGAATTACATTTGTGGTAATGGATTCCAAAATCCAATGTACCCTTTACATATCTTAAGATTCTTTTAGTTGCTTGTAAATGCAGCTCAGATGGACTTGCCATAAACCTTGAAACTAGAGAAACAACATATTGAATATCAGGTCTTGTGTTGGTGAGAAACATCAAACTCCCAACCATGCTCCTGTAAGTGGTCATGTCAACCTTTGGTGCTCCGTCATCCTTGCTCAATTGGATTCCATGTCCAGTTGGAGTGGCAACTGATTTGCACTGCTCCATGGAAAATTTCTTGATCATGTCTCGAGCATACTTGTGTTGACATATGAAGATCCCTCTATTTGATTGATGAACTTCCATGCCTAGGAAGTATTGCATTAAACCAAGATCTTTCATCTCAAACTGCTTCATCATGGAGTTTTTGAACTCCATATTCATTTTAGTGTTACTACCCATAAATATTAGATCATCCACATACAAACAAACTATGAGAATGTCTACACCATGCTTTAGGTAGTAAAGAGTCGGTTCACTTTTGCTTCTAGTGAATCCATACTCGTTGAAATAGCCATCAATGCGTGAGTACCAAGCTCTTGGTGCTTGCTTGAGGCCATAAAGTGCTTTTTTCAATTTACAAACAAGGTTCTCCTTACCTTGTTCTTGAAAGCCTTGAGGTTGTTGAACATAAACCTCCTCATTCAAGTACCCATTCAGAAAAGCACTTTTCACATCCATGTGTTGAATGTTCCATCCTTTGTGGGCAGCTAAGGAAAGAACAGATCTAATTGTTTCCTGTCTTGCAACAGGAGCAAAGGTTTCCTCATAGTCAATGCCAAATTTTTGAGTAAAACCTTTTGCTACAAGTCTCGCCTTGTGCCTCTCAATGCTTCCATCAACATTGAATTTGGTCTTGTAGACCCATTTACATCCAACACATTTTTTTCCTTTGGGCAGCTTTACTAGCTCCCATGTATCATTATTTTTTATAGAGGTTATTTCCTCTTTCATGGCTTCTTGCCATACATTCTGAGTACAAGCCTTCTCATAGCTAGATGGTTCTAGTTGTGCACTAGTTAATAAAGCATAATTAACTACATCTCCCTTAGGATCTTGGGAGTCATCATCCCCATACATATGCAGATTTTCAAGTTTTTGCAAAACTGAATTCATTTCACTAGCTTGGCTTCTAGTGTATCTTTTCTGGAAATTTTGATCCAACATTTGAAAATATGGATGATGTTGTAATGTTCTTTTTCCTCTTGATGGAGAATCAATGTCCATCGGTGAAGAACTTACTGATCATTGTGGAGAAGGACTTGGAGTGGCGGCTGATGTACTTGATGTAGTACTCCTGCTTGGGCTTGGAGGAGGTGTGCCTTTGTTTTTCTTGGGAGGCACCTGCTATATTTGTGAAGAACTTACATCTTGGGATTCATCATCTACAAAAATTCTTTGATGACCCCATTCTCCCCCTTCATCAAAAATTACATCCCTGGAAAGTACAATTTTATGTGTCTTTGGATTGTAGAGTCTATATGCTTTGGTAGACTCACAATACCCTACAAAAATACAAGCTTGACTTTTGGGATCAAGCTTCTTCCTTTTCTCATCAGGAATGTGTGCATATGCTAAAGAACCAAAAACTTTGAAATGCTTTACATTTGGTTTCTTTCCATACCACCCCTCATAAGGAGTGATTCCATCTAAACTAGAAGTCGGACTCCTATTTAGAATGTATACACTGGTTCTTACAACATCAACCCAATACATATTAGTTAGATGCTTAGTCTGAAGCATCGTTCTCGCCATCTCTACTATGGTGCGGTTCTTTCTCTCTGCCACACCATTCTGTTGTGGGGTATAGGCAGTGGTGAATTGCCTTTTGATCCCACTTGCTTTACAATATTTCAAAAATTCTTTTGAGGAGTACTCGCCTCCTCGGTCTGTCCTAAGACATTTTACATAAAACTCACTTTGTTTCTCTACATTGTTTCTGAAATCTATGAAGCAATCAAAAGCTTCATCTTTATGTTTCAAGAAATAAATCCAACACATTCTAGAGAAATCATCTATGAAAGTGAGAAAATAGGAATTGTTTTCGATACTCTTTGTCTGCATTGGACCACAGATGTCCGAATGCACTAACTAAAGTGGATAGCTGGCTCTCCACGCTTGTCCTTTTGGAAACTTAGACCTTGAGTGCTTTCCCAAAGCACATCCTTCACAAACCTCCTTTTGTTCATTGATTTTGGGAAGTCCTGTCACCATAGCTTGAGAAGTTAGCAACTTCAAGCTGGCTGAATTAAGGTGACCATATCGCAAGTGCCAAAGCACACTTGGATTAGCTATAGCTACATTTGCAAGTTGAGCTCCCCCTGGCTCTCCAAAATTGAGGGGAAATAATCTATTCTTGGTCATTGGTACCTGTGTGATGACACGATTACAATTGTTTTTATCAAGAATGATACATTTTCCTTCATCAAAAACAAGTTTGTAATTATTCTCCATCATTTGCCCAATGCTTAGCAGATTGTGTTGAAGCTTTGGAGTGTAGTAGATGTCATTCACTTTCTTTATGCCTTCTTTCGTTGGAACCTCCATGGCTCCAATGCCTTCGACTTGCAAAGCTTTATCATCCCCTAACTTGATTCGGGATTTGTAAGTGGAATCCATTGTAGCAAAGAGTTCTTCTTTGCCACTCATATGGTTGGAGCAACCAGTATCCAAAATCCATGTATCATTTAGATTTTGTTCTGATTGTCCATAAGAAAGAAAAATATTAGAAGTTTCATCTTCTTCACCATAATTTCCATATTGACTATTGCTGCCTTGAGAAGATTTTGACCAACAGTCGTGAGCAAAGTGACCTGGTTTGCCACAGTTGAAACAAGCCTTTTTGGACTTGTCACTTCCTCGCCCTTGATTTCCACTTCATCCTGGATTTCCACCTCTATTTTGGTTTCCACCTCTATTCTGATTGCCTCCTCTGTTGGAATTGCCTCCTCTGTTCTGATTGCCTCTGCCTCTTCCTCTTCTCTGACCTCTGCCTTGACCTCTTCCACGTCCTCTTCCAACATTTTCATTGGATGTGAAGGCTTTATCATCGCCTCCATAGTTGGTTGAAGGAGATTCCTGTAATCTCTCTTCATGAGACATTAACGACCCGATTAATGCATCAAATGTTAAAGTGGAAAGATCTTTTGACTCTTCTATGATTATGGCTATGTGATTCCATATTTGTGGAAGTGTTCGCAACACTTTCGTTACAATTGTTTCAGGCTTAATTTCCTCGCCAAGAGTAACCATTTTATCAACTACTGCCTTGACTCTGACACAATAGTCACCTATTTTTTCGTCTTCTTTCATTTTGAGATTTTCAAAATCTCATTTCAGAGTTTGAAGCCTCACTTGCTTCACTTGATCACTTCCCTGGAATCCATCTTTCAAAGCTTTCCATGCAGCTTGTGCAGTTGTACAAGCGGCTATTCTAGGGAATATACTCTTCTCCAATGCTGCTTGGAGATGATAAAGAGCAAAAGAGTTGCTCTTTTGTCCTTCTTTTCTTGTTTTCTTATCTGTGGCACTTAATGTTGCCCAATCTGAGGGTTCTGTGTAACCCTCTTCCACTATGTCCCACAAACCTTTTCCTATGAGTAAGGTCTTCATTTTGATAGACCAGTACTCGTAATCATATCCGTTGAATTCTGGAATAGGTAAATTGTTATGTGAGGCCATAGCTGCTATAAACTAAAAAAAAACACTTTATTTCTCTGTTACAATAAAGCACTCTGCTTTTCAAAGAAGGAAGAAAGAAGAAGAAAAAGAAATTACAAATTGAGGTCAAGTCTGGATTGATTCACCCTTTCACTGATAGCTTGATCTTCTTGTTGTGGCGCTGCTATCACTTGATTCACGAAATTGTCTGCTACCTATTCTTCGTCATCACTGATCAAGATTATCTCTGGAGATTCAGGTTCTAGAATTTCAATGGAGTCATTATTGCTGAATTGTGGATTTACTGGTGCTTGTGGTGCAGATTTCGATTGTTCAAATCTGCTACCGAATGAGTTATCCTCAGAGTCTGCCTCGTACCCTGAATCCGGATGTCTCTGATGTGCTATTACTGCGTTCTGCAACTGACTAAACACAGTATGTAGCCCATAAGTTTGCACTTTTTCATCAAAAGTTTCAGCATTTTCTCTTACCAAAAGAGAACATAGGGCATGATAACACCCACTTGATCGTATCATCTATGTGCCTTTACAATTTCAAGTTTTCTTTTGCCTCTCTTACAAAGAAATTTTAAGCCTCTCAGGCTTGTTACAAAAGGAAAAATTTCCAGTTTTTAAAGCCTTCAGAGCTATTACAACATATTTTTCCACCACAATATTGATTCCTTGAATCAGGTGTAATGCTCCCTCTTTTACAAAAAATTGCCTCTTAGGCAATGTTCTCAATTTTCCCTTTTATAGTTTACTTTCAAAAAAATAATTTTTAAAAAGCTATTATAATAACTTGTCATCTAATAATAAAAAAAATTGCTTTCCTTTAAAAAATTAAAAAAAAAGCAATATATTTTTAATTATTAAATAACTTTTAAAAAAATAATGAAATAAACTTAAAAAAAAAAAATTGCTTTCATCCGCGAGTCGAACTCGCAACCTATGGAGAGCAACTAAGCCAATTCGGCTATACCAACTTTAGCATTTCCAAGGCATTCTCATGCCTTAAATAATTCCTCGACGCGACCACTCGAATGCTAAACACCTCAACACAAAAAAATGTCACTGGGATTCGAACCCGCGACCATTCGAATGCCAAACACCTCCTTTGCCACTCGAGCTACAAGCCGGGTTTGGTATTAACAAGGACTAGCTTCTACTTAAACCACGCGACGCGTTTGGCAATTAAAAAAAATGAAATTATTTTGTCCCACATTCACTGGGAATAGGCACTGAGAGGTGTATATTACCTTGGGCGCGCACAATGCTTGTCGATTGCCTTCGGGCAATCGGCCCTTGCCCCTTTTGCCACGTCGCGTTCGAATCGCTCCTTGCCACGTCACCTTCCAATCCCTCCTTGCCACGTCGCGTTCATGACCAACCAAATCGCCACGCTGTCCTCTACTTAGTAGTCGCCACGTGTCGCCTTGTAGTCATCCACGTCAGCCGATCTGCCACGTTGTTCTCTACTCAGTCGCTGCCACGTGTCCTTCGCTTAGTAGCTGCCACATGTCCTCCGATGTCCAGTCATTCAGGCCCCTCGGGTTTCGAGCCTGCGGGCCCTCCTGGTCTGCCTCGGGTTTCGAGCTTGCAGGCCTTCCTGGTCCGCCTCGGGTTTCGAGCCTGCAGGCCCTCCTCATTGGCCTCGAACAGATCCTCGCCTCGAAAATTGAGCCACCTCACGCCTCGAAAGTTGAGCCAGATCAGTCAGATCTGTCTCCTCGAAAACCGTGCCTTCCTCGGACCCTGTCCGCTTGGCTCCCAAACTACTGCGCTCTGATACCAGGTGTAAATTCCAAATGCTCATTAAATTAATCAGAGAAAAATACAATGCATTATATAAGGTGCTAACATATGGTTAGCGAGAATTAAGGTAGGAGAAGAGAAAACAAATTAAAATTGTAATCTAAATATCCTTTTTTTTTTATTTGTGGAAAACATCCCAAAAGGGATGCCACTTTCGGGTAAGACCCAAGGAGGCAGGGGTATCCATTCCACCAAAAATGCCCAGGACTCGGACTTGGCCTACCACCTTTGACATACTCAAGGAGCAAACAAACACACAAAACCAATTTAAAAATAAGTAAATAACAACAAAAATAATAAAATAAAATAAAAAACATGCTCCTTGAGTGTGTCAAAAACAAAAGCACAACCAAACACGCACAATAAGATAAAAGAAACCACAACACAAACCACATAGAAAAACACAAGAACCACATAACAAAACACAAACAAGACAAAAACAATAGAACACTACAAAGACATAACCCAAAAAAAAACATGAAAAATAAACACAACCAAAACCTAAAAAAAAATAAAAAAAATAAAAAACAACCAACAACAGACAATAAACAAAAACAAAAAACATAGAAAACACTCACACATAAAAACACGAAATAACACAAACAAAGAGAAACCCAAGAACAAGAATGAAAAAAACACAAGAACAATAACAAAAAACATAAAAAAAAAAAACAAGAACAACAAAAAACAACACAAAGAACACAAAAAAAAAACAAAACAAAAGAACCCACCCACCTTAAAAAACTAAAAAAAAAACAAAAAAAAAAAGAAAAAAATTGAACAAAACAATGACCTATCTAGACCAGAAGACTATTAAGGCAAGAATCAACAGAGGAAACAAAATAAAGAATAGAATGAGCTAGGGAACTAAAAAAAACTGAATGAACCAAAGAGAAGCAAAAAAAAAAACAAGAAGAAACTAGGTACCTTCGAACTGGAGCCATCCAAAGAAATGATAGAAAGAAGAGCTTCCCTAATTTGAGAAGCCCACCATATAGGAGGGTGGCCATAACAAGTAAGATCACCTTTGTCCAAAGCCCAATTAGCTAAAGCATCAACACTCTTGTTTTGATCTCTCGACCACATGATTGTAATCAACTTTCAAAAATCCCATCCGGATTAATTGAATCTTCTCAATAATTCTTTTTATTCTCCAATCCACCTTATGATTCTTAGAAGGAGTCTTCAAGAGATTAATCATAAGTTGAGAGTCAGACTCAACTAACACCTTTTCCCATCCAACCTTAGTAGCCTCCTGAAGGCCTCTCGAGGATACCATACCCCTCAACAAGGTTATTGGAAAGAATACCCAAATTCTCAGCAAAAGTAAAAACCAGGGAGCCATCTGAAAGTCTACCAATTCCTCCCACACTGGCTTTTCCAGGGTTCCCTCTAGAGGCTCCATCGGTATTGACTTTTCCAAAATCCTTAGGAGGAGGTTGCCAATTTCTAGTCCTATCCATCTTACTAATACTCACATTCCCTTTAAGTTGGTTGCCCTTAGAAGATTTAATCTTCAATCTTTGCATCACTTGATCCCATATTTGGTGGGAGTTTTGGGGGTGATTAAGGAGTTGATGGACTGATTCAACTAAGTTGGCTATGGTCTTTTGCCAAATATAGTGAATATCCTTCCTATCTTGATTAAAAATTTGGTTGTTCCTTTCATTCCAAATATTCCAAAGAAGAATGGTAGAACCCATCCAAACTAACCGCCTAATAAAATGATCAACACCCTCTTGATTAGGCCAATCCCTCCAAAGCTGTTCAAAAGTAAAAAAATTGGACCACTGTAAGCCAAGTAAAGTGGCCATTCTCCTCCATAGCTCGGAGGCTAAAGTACACTCAATAAAAATATGGTTGATATTTTCTACATTCTCTTCACACATTTCACATCTAAAAGGGCCATGAAAACCACGCTTCATAAGTTGCTCACCAGTAAGCACCCTACGATGCAATAAAATCCAATTAAAGAACCTCACCTTAGGCCAGAGCTTTTGAGCCCACAATCGAGAAAATATGTCAGAAGAATGGTTGGGATTATTATGGCATAAGGTCAAATAACCTTGAGCAACCGAATACTCACCCTTAGTAGTGTTGTTCCATCCAAAACAATCTTTTTCATGGGACCAAGAGAGGGATCTCATATGAAGGATGCCTTGGATATCTTGTCTTTGCCTTTCTAGGATTTGAATAGGCCAGTCCTCAATAGGGATCCAATATCTACCAACCTTTGAATTACCAGTATGGTACCGACAATAATTAGCCACCTTTATCCAATTAGCTCGGTGAAGCTCCTCCATCCAAGGCCTCCAATCGGGAAACCGAGTTATCAAAGGCTTGTGACCATCCCAAGAATCTGTCCAAAAATTTGCATGTTGACCATTATGAATGATCCAAAATAATTTTTTCTTTATCAAATCCTCACCAGTCTTAAGAACTCGCTAAAATGGGAGAACCTTTGGTAGGAAGTTGATAGCGAACAAGGTCTTCAGGACTTTTGTTCTCAGCATATTTAGCACGGAGATTATTGGCCCAAAGAGCATTGGGGTTATGCAACATCCTCCAATATAATTTAGCAGCTAAAGCTTTGTTGTTATTAATTGAAGACCGGAATCCTAACCCCCCTTCACTCTTAGGAAGACATAAAGTATCCCATTTCACCAAGGCCCATTTTCTTTTCTCCTTAGTACCACTCCAAAGGAAACGATGACTGATTTGATCCAATTCTCGAAGAACAACCTTTGGGATATTCAAAATGGAAGAAACATAAATAGGAATAGCTTGAAGGACTGATTTTACCAAGGTGATTCTACCCCCAGAAGAAAGCCACTTGTTGGTCCACTTTCCAATTTTCTTCTTGACTTTGTCCAACAACCAATTCCAATATTTATTTTTCTGCCTTTGAATATTTATGGGAATACCTAAATAAGTGATTGGAAGAGAGGTCTTCTTATATCTTAATTTATCCAAGACCATGGATTCCTGTCTAGCAGAGCAGTGAAAGAAAATAACTTTAGATTTGTCTTCATTGATCAACTGCCCAAGTAGCCTTAGAAAAATAGCTAATGATTTGCTTAATATTAGAAGCTTCCTTAACCCGTAGCTTTACCTAAAAGAGTAGAGTCATCCACAAATTGAAGATGAGAGATAGGTCTAGCTCCATGAGCAATGGTAACTCCCTCAAGGGTTTTGTTTTCCCTCTTTTTGGTTATAGTCCTACCCAAGCATTCAACAAGAATGATGAATAAATAAGGGGATAGCGGGTCACCTTGCCTAATACCTCTGGAAGCTGGGAAAGACTGAGAAGGTCTGCCATTGATAAGAACTAAGTAGGAAACTGAAGAGATACATCCCATAATCCAATCCATCCAATCCTTAGAGAAACCAAATTGCCTCAAAACTTTGATAAGGAAGTGCCAATCCACTCTGTCATAAGCTTTGGATAAGTCTAACCGAATGAACATGGAAGGAGAATTTTGCATATCCATGGAATGGATGGCTTCCTGAGCAAGAACTATCTCATCTACTATTTGACGTCCTTCCACATAACCCCCTTGCTCTGGGGAAATAATCTTATGCAAAAGAGGCTTCAACCTTTCTCGCCATGATTTTAGTAATGATTTTGAGAAGAACATTACATAAAGCAATAGGTCTAAAAGCTGAGATATGATCAACCTCTTGAGCTTTTGGAACAAGAGTAATATAAGTTTTATTGATAACCTTCAAAATTTCTTTGGCTTTCCTCGCTTCTTCCACCACCTCTAATAAATCAACATGAAGGATATCCCAGAACTCTTGGTAGAACTCAATGGGAAAACCATCAGGACTTGGGGTTTTCCCTTTTTGCATTTTAAAAACTACTTGTTGAAGCTCATTGATAGTAACAGGAGCAGTCAAAATAGAGTTCTCCTCAGAAGTGATAAGAGAAGGGATTGCTTGAAGAACATTTTGTTGTGAAGCTGAGTCAAGAGGAGTAGCAACAAAAATATTGGAAAAGTAATCAACAACAATAGAGTTCATGCCATCCCAAGTATAAACAACATCTCCAGAATCTGATTTTAAGGAAGAAATAAAGTTGTGAGATCTTCGAGCTAGAAGAGATTTGTGGAAGAAATTTGTGTTTCGATCTCCTTCTTTGAGCCATTGAATTCTAGATTTTTGCTTCCATAAGATTTCTTCTCTTTTTTCCCATTCCTCTAACCGAGTTGTGAGTTTAATTTCATCTTGCACTTCTCTTCTCTGTGAGGCCATCTAAATGGATTTTCTTATTCAAATTTTCAAGATGAGCAATAACTTCATGTTTTTTTTATGAACATCCCCAAACTCTTTCCAGTTCCAAGTCTTGATTTTGGATTTAATGTATTGCAATATTTTGGCAAAACAGAACATCTTAGTCCCATGCCTAGGTTTACCTTCCTTCCACCATTGTTGCACACGAGGTCTGAAGGAAATGTCTCTAAGCCACATTAATTGAAAACGAAAAAGGAGAGAAACTCACATTGGTTTTCCACATTTCCACCATGACTGGCCAATGATCCGAACAGAATTATTAAGAGTCTTCACTTTAGGAATGTGACCATGGATTAAGAAATTTTCAGAGAGCAAAAACCTATCCAATCTCTCCATTATACAAGCTAAGCCTTGCCTTCTGTTAGACCAAGTCATAAGGCCATTATCTCGGTTGGATATCCACAAGATGGAGGTTTGCAATATATTCGCTCATGAGGTCGGTGCTTTTGTCCAAATTTCTATTTCCCCCCATTTTCTCATCCAGAGAGAGGATGGTATTGAAATCTCCTCCGATCAAGATCCAAGCTTTAGGAAAATGAGAGATAATATGAGTAATATCCTTCCACTGTCTTCTTTTTTCCTCCAAAGAAGTCGGAGCATAAACAGTAATGCAGAGCATAATCTGGTTGGAATGTCTACTTTGAATAGCTATAGCCAACAAACCCCAACTGCCAACCATATGGTGAATAACTACCTCTTTTGGGTCCCAAAGACAAGCAATGCCACCCGAAGTCCCTTGGGAACCGAGGGAAACCACTTTTCCAGCTGGCCAAATTTTACTGGCAATTAAGTCCATATCCTCCATTGACATCTTTGTTTCTTGAAGGAAAACAAGATGTGGATGATTTATCTGAATCATTCTTCTAATTTCATTTTGTTTTGAAAGACTCCCTTTGAGTCCTCTAATATTCCAAGTGATGATCTTCATTAATACCAGGGCTAAAAAATTTGGGAAGGGCATTAATATTACCTTCCTCTACAAGCTTTTCACCTTCTTTTACCATATGATATTGATTGGTCTTGCGACCTACTTTTTGATTAGAATCCATCTTCAATTTTTTTTCCCTGTTTCTTGACTTATTCCAATTGAATCTGAGATGGCTTCTAACCTTGAAGAATGCTCGTACACAACCAAAATTTTACTAGATGGTTCAACGGAGTCTATATTGGGACCTGCATTATTTGAAGTTTTGACATTTGAAATATTGTTTTTCTTGTGTAAATTTTCTCCTTTTTTTTCTTTTGAAAACCTTTGATTTGTTGGTTTGTCTCTGAGTTCTTCCCTTCATATTTAAATTGTGTTTCTAAGATTTCAGTTTCCATTATTTCCTCTTCCTCACTTGGGACATCATTTGTGGAAAGGATTTCAAACATATTAGCAGATGACTTTGATTGATCCTTCATAACTGGTTTTTTTCGAGTGTTCTTCTTCTTAGGTATTTGGAAACCTGCTGAGTTTATATCTTCTTTCTTTTGATCAGGAATTTTATTTGGGCAAGCACTGGCCAAATGACCATATTCATGGCAAATTCTACAATGAAAAGGAATGTTCTCATAGTCCACTACTTGCTCCCAAGTGTCTTCCCCAAATTGTAATGTGATATTTTTAGGTAGGGGTTTGTCAAAATCCATTAAAACACAAATCCGAGCATAAATAATATGTTCAAAATTTTGAGTACAATCAACGATCATCATAAAAGTTCCTAAAGAGTTTCCAATTGAAGAAAAAATAGTAGGATTCCAAAATTCAATAGGGAGGCCAAAGAGTCTAACCCACACGGGAGCTATAGAAGGCATCTCTTCTTCGACTTTAAATTTAGTATGCCAGGGCTTCATGAAAAGCCCTGCCCTTCCAAAAAACCAAGGACCCCCTTGAAAAGTTTTCTCTCTATCTTCATTATTAGCAAATAAAACAAGAAAATAACCATTTGGATAAATAGAGATTTGTAACTCACCTTTAGTTTTCCAGCTTTTTGCAGCCCAGACTTTGAAAGCAGATAGACTCCGAAAAAAACCCACGAACCGACAAATTAGTCCTCTTTTTTCCAAATCTTCAATGCCAGTCTGAATGTTACCCATATCAAGCTTAACAATAGGAGTTCCATCATCTGCTTTAAGACATCCTGACTCCATTTTCCTTGGATCAATCTTAGGCATTCTTAGAGGTTTATGGGAAGCCCTAATATTGATATTAGCATTGGGCTGAGGCTGTCCACCATGAAGGGCATCCCTAAAATTCATTTTTGGGACCGAGTCTTCAAAATTCTTACCCTTGACAGGGGTTTTCACAGTAGAATTATTTTGTGGGTGCACCTTAGCACCAGATTCACTTGAGATATGAGCCATTTTTTGATCAACTACTTGAAACTTGTTTCGTGATCTCTTTAATCCTTGCCCTAGACATCGTGGAAAGGTATGGTTTTCACTTTTCTTTTGTGCAGCAAATTGGAAGCCGTTGTCACTCAAGTTCACAGTATGATCTGTTGAAAGACAAATTTCTAACCCATATTGTATCCCCTGCAACATTTCCTGCTAAAATATTGAGCATAAACCACAAAAATATTGGCCGCTAGGGCCCGAAGGCCCTAAAAACCAACCTCTGGAGCTGCTTGCACTCAACCCAGATGAAACCCTCGCATAGCCGCTTGCCAAATATCTCGTTCACACATAGGGATGCGCTAGGATCCGTGTTGCTCCAAATGATATGACCTAAAGGGCTTATACATGCCTTTGGATGGACCTCCTACCTATGGAACCCTTGTATATGGACCCCCTACATTTAGGTTATTGCAAGACTTGCGAGGGTGGTTGTGGTGGTGGTGGAATGATCGATGATGGTTGATGTGGAAGGCGACGAGCTTGATTTTCAAGTGGTAAAAGTTATCACCATATGGGATGTTGCACTAGAAACATATGCAGATAAAACTCTTATTCGTCATCTAATGGGATGACCTGCTCGTGTTCCTCATATGAACTTGGGTAATTTATGGGTGTTATACATAGTCTAAATCATCATCTAATGTCCATTTGTGAGGAGGACCTTGATCCTCTTTCAATATCAGATGGAAGGGTATGCGAACCTTCACCCACTTCCTCATATTGGGTAAAATCGTGAGATAACCCTTGATTAGTCATATTTGTGGAAAAGTAATCTCCCAATGAGTAGACATGATTTGGATTAGCATATGGATCGTGTGCAAGCTCATACCTGTAGTTAAAACCTAGGCATTCTAAAAAATATGTGAGGATATCTAAAGGTATCGGCTTGTTGTGTCCCAAACCAGAATTATCATATGATAATTGATATTTGTTGGACATTTTGAGTAGATGAAGTTGTCATTGATGTCAAGGATGAAATTGTCATTGATGGCAAGGATGAATTGTCATTGATGTCAAAAGGATAAATTGAGTAATGCAAAAGGTTGGTGGAAAAAGAGCTTTATAATGTTTATTTTTAAAAATTATGTGAAAGCAACAACTTTATAATGGAGGGATTGGCCTAATCAAAAGGGTGTTGATCATTTTATTAGGCAGTTAGTTTGGATGGGTTCTACCATTCTTCTTTGGAATATTTGGAATGAAAGGAACAGCCAATTTTTTAATCAAGATAGGAAGGATATTCACTATATTTGGCAAAAGACCATAGCCAACTTAGTTGAATCAGTCCATCAACTCCTTAATCACCCCCAAAACTCCCACCAAAGATGGGATCAAGTGATGCAAAGATTGAAGATTAAACCTTCTAAGGGCAACCAACTTAAATGGAATGTGAGTATTAGTAAGATGGATAGGACTAGAAATTGGCAACCTCCTCCTAAGGATTTTGGAAAAGTCAATACTGATGGAGCCTCTAGAGGGAACCCTGGAAAAGCCAGTGTGGGAGGAATTGGTAGACTTTCGGATGGCTCCCTGGTTTTTACTTTTGCTGAGAATTTGGGTATTCTTTCCAATAACCTTGTTGAGGGGTATGGTATCCTTAGAGGCCTTCAAGAGGCTAGTAAGGTTGGATGGGAAAAGGTGTTAGTTGAGTCTGATTCTCAACTTATGATTAATCTCTTGAAGACTCCTTCTAAGAATCATAAGGTGGATTGGAGAATAAAAAGAATTATTGAGAAGATTCAGTTAATCCAGATGGGATTTTTGAAAGTTGATTACAATCATGTGGTTAGAGATCAAAACAAGAGTGTTGATGCTTTAGATAATTGGGCTTTTGACAAAGGTGATCTTACTTGTTATGGCCACCCTCCTATATGGTGGGCTTCTCAAATTAGGGAAGCTTTTCTTTCTATCATTTCTTTGGATGGCTCCAGTTCTGAAGGTACCTAGTTTCTTCTTGTTTTTTTTTGTTTTTTTTTGCTTCTCTTTGGTTCATTCAGTTTTTTTTTAGTTCCCTAGCTCATTCTATTCTTTATTTTGTTTCCTCTGTTGATTCTTGCCTTAATAGTCTTCCGGTCTAGATAGGTCATTGTTTTGTTCATTTTTTTCCTTTTTCTTCTTTGTTTTTTTGTTTAGTTTTTTAAGGTGGGTGGGTTCTTTTGTTTTGTTTTGTTTTTGTGTTCTTTGTGTTGTTTTTTTTTGTTCTTGTGTTTTTGTTGTTTTGTTTTTTTTTATGTTTTTTGTTATTGTTCTTGTGTTTTTTTCATTCTTGTTCTTGGGTTTCTCTTTGTTTGTGTTATTTCATGTTTTTATGTGTGAGTGTTTTCTATGTTTTTTGTTTTTGTTTGTTGTTTTTATTTTTATTTTATTTTATTTTTTAGGTTTTGGTTGTGTTTATTTTTCATGTTTTTTTGGGTTTGTCTTTGTAGTGTTCTATTTTTTTTGTCTTGTTTGTGTTTTGTTATGTGGTTCTTGTGTTTTTCTATGTGGTTTGTGTTGTGGTTTATTTTATCTTATTGTGCGTGTTTGGTTGTGCTTTTGGTTTTGACACACTCAAGGAGCATGTTTTTTATTTTATTTTATTATTTTTGTTGTTATTTACTTTTTTTAAATTAGTTTTGTGTGTTTGTTTGCTCCTTGAGTATGTCGAAGGTGGTAGGCCAAGTCCGAGTCCTGGGCATTTTTGGTGGAATGGATACCCCTGCCTCCTTGGGTCTTACCCCAAAGTGGCATCCCTTTTGGGATGTTTTCCACAAATAATAATAAAAAAAATTATGTGAAGCACAAAATAAAGGGTTTTATTAAAACCATGGTTGGGAAAAATAAAAGGTTTTTACTAAAACCATGGTTGGAAAAAATAAAAGGTTTTTATTAAAACCATGGTTGGGCAAAATAAAAAGTTTTTTTATTAAAACCATGGTTGGGCAAATCAAAAATGTTTTCTAAAACCTAAGGAGGCTTTTATTTTAAATAGCCCAAAGAAGATTTAAATATTTAATTTATAATATTTAAATTCTTTTGAATTTAAATAATTATAAATAAAATAAAAAAGGTTTTCTAAAACCTAAGGAGGATTTTATTTTAAAAAGCCCAAAGGAGATTTAAATATTTAATTTATAATATTTAAATTCTTTTGAATTTAAATAATTATAAATAAATATTATTCGAAGGCAAATGTTAGCACTGACTCCCTAACGTATTTCCTCCACCGACATGTATGGTAAGGAAGGCATAAGGTATTAATACATTAACCATTCCAAAGTTTAGAATAAGATTTAATTAATCCAAAAATACGAAGAGCTCATGCGAAATACTAAAAGCACCTCCCGATCGAATGAAGTGTGGTTACGCCAGGCATCAAAGGAAGAGCCAAGGGCTCTTAGGAGGTTGATGAAGTCAAAGCATGTATTGCGCTTTGAGGCTCCAAGTGGAGCACATGGCTCACACGGTGTAGAAGCCACAACCAAGACTCTGTGGAGTGTTTGGTGCAAGTTTTTGAGCCCCGTGGATTGTGAACAGTGGTAAAATTATTTTTGGAAAATATTTTATTTTGCTTTGCTAAGGTTTTAAGGAGAGATAAGGTGGAAGTTAAGTTGTGTGTTGAGAAAAAATTGTTTTGATATATGAAATGTTAATTGTTGATAAAGTAAAAGTGTTTTACCTTAGAAAAATGAGAGATTGACTTATTGCATTATTTTATAAAGTGATTTATTTAATTAATGCAATATTAACTAGGGAGTCATAAGTAGAGTTTGGATTATTTTTGAGATATTTTTCTAAAAAGGGTTATGATGAAATTAATTTAAGAGGTTCTTTTGATGAGTTAGAGTTTTGGAAGAAGTGTTTTGATTGAAGATATGTGGTGTTGGATATTATTTTAAGAAGGAGAAATAAGGTGTAATTAAGTTTGATTAATTTTTGTAATTGAGAATTATTTTGTGAAGAGGTTAGTCTGATATTTTATCATCTAACTATTGAAATTGGCAAAAGAGAAAATTGTGATTGAGATAGGTTTTCTAAGGTCACTACTACATCAAATAAAAGGTATGGGCATATTCTTCTTTGGTTGAAGTGAGTGATTGAGATTTTTTGAAAACAAGATTGGAGTGAAAAGGAATTTGTTAAGTTTTCCTTGTTGAGTGTGTTTTGAATTAATGCTTCAAGGTTTTCTGGAATAGAGGTGAAGGAAAGTAACCTTGTTTGATAAGCATTATTGTTTAAGTGATTGGTTAAGTGAAGAAATTTAACTAAGGTTTGCAAAGATCATGAGTATCATTGTTATGTGAGATTTATTTGACAAGCATTGTTGTTGAAGTGATTGGTTGAGTGAATAACTTGAACTAGGGTTTGTAAAGATCATGAGTATCATTGTTATGTGAGATTTATTGATAAGCATTGTTGGAACATTTGAGTGAGTGTTCATATGCTTGGACTAGGGTTTGTGAGAAAATATTATTTTTATAAGTAATTTGTTGAGTAAATTTGGTTGAACCTAGTCAAGTGGATGTGTTGAAGTGATAGTTCAAGTTATATGAAACAAATTGTTCTATATTATGAATTGAGTTGAGAAAGTGATTGAGAGTTTATGAGTGTGAAGCATATTGAGTCTCTAATAATTCTCTATATGTTTCTAAAAGAGTTATTGAAAGTGATTGAGCATTGTGATGAATGTGAAGCCTATTGAGTTTCTAACAATTCTCTTTATATTTCTATAATATTGGATAAGTTATAGTGAGGACTTGTTGAGAATATTTGAGGTAAGTCTTTGAGAAGACTTGTGGATAAATTTGTGTGAGCTTTTGTGGAAGATTACAATACAAAGTTTGAGGATAGAGATAGTTGACCAGAGTGGATAAGTTCTAGAGAGGACTTGTTGAACATATTGGACAAGTTCTAGTGAGGACTTATTGAGTATATTGGACAAGTTCTAGAGAGGACTTGTGGACATATTAGTGTGAGCTTTTGTGGAAGCTTACAAGATAGATTTGAGATAAGTCTTTGAGAAGACTTGTGAGCAGAGTTGATTGATTGATTTTTTCTAACCTTGAGTTAAGATTTGGGGTAGATCTAGCAATGTTGATTTATTATTGGATTAAGCTTTGTGTTAAGAATTGAAGATAGAGATTGAGGACATATTTATGCTAGACAGAAGGATGGTGTTTAGTACAGATTAAAGGATAGATATTCAAGATAAAATTGTGCTAGACCGAAGGACTATGTTTAGTACAGATTAGAGGATATACATTAAGGACAAAGTTTGGTGTAGATTTAAGGATGGGTTTGTACCACACCAAAAATAGATATTGAGTAGATTTGTGTTAGACCGAAGGACTATGTTTAGTGTAGATTTGAGATAGAGTTGAGAGCAATATTTGGAGGTGACAGAGTATAGAGGATGATAGTATCTAGTGGATAGAGATCCATTAGCCATGGTAGTGACGACAGGTGTCTTCAGTGGATAGAGATCCATTAGCTAGAGTAGTGGGGGTAAGAGTTCTTCTAGAAGATTACCAGCCAGAGCTAAGGGGAAAGGATTTATCTTATGGATAGAGATCCATGAACTTGATTAGGGAATTGGTGTCTCCTTTGGATAGAGGTCCATAAATATTGTAATAGGGAAAGGATTCCCAAGAGATTGATTGAGAAAATTTTAGTGAAATATTTTCTCCGTGGAGTAGCCCACATTGGGTGAACCACGTTAAATTGGTGTCTCTATTATGTGTGGTGATTTGTGTATTGCTTTGATTACTACTATTGATATTGCTATCTTTACATTGCATAATATTGATTGAGAAAGAAAAGTAAAAAATGGTCTTATACTATTCATCGCCCCTCTCAGTATAATCTTGTGTTCTTCAATTGGTATCCGAGCAGGTTCCTTCAAAAGATTTTAACAACTTGAAGGAAAAGCTTTCAAGAACATAATGGATTCAAATAATGGGTCCTCAGATAATTCAACACCAATATTTTATGGAAGTGATTATATATTTTGGAGTATGAGAATGAATATTCACCTAAAAGCACTTGGCAATGAAATTTGGGAAGCATTTGAAAGTGATACATACCACCAGATGATCCACCTATAGATAAGGAAGGTAATATTATACAAAATTACAATTCAAAAGCAATAAATGAAATTTTGAGAGGTTTGCATAGAACAAAATTCATAAATGTTATGCATTGTCAAGATGCAAAAGGAATTTGGGATAAGTTGCAAAGCATATATAAAGGAGATAAAAGTGTGAAAAAGGTAAAGATACAAAATATCAAATGAAAATTTGAATAATTAAGAATGAAGGGTGAGGAAAATATTAGTACTTATCTACTTTGGGTAGATGA
Source organism: Wollemia nobilis (assembly GCA_028583015.1). Taxonomy (NCBI): domain Eukaryota; kingdom Viridiplantae; phylum Streptophyta; class Pinopsida; order Araucariales; family Araucariaceae; genus Wollemia; species Wollemia nobilis. Next base: position 1,264,361 of record JAQPPZ010001465.1, on the reverse strand, counting down.
TTTTGTTAATGCCATGCAAGGACTTGGACTTAAGGTTGAAGAATTTGATGTTTGTGATAAGATCTTAATGTCTCTCCCAACAAGGTTTAGTGAAAATATTTCAGCTATAGAAGAAGCAAAGGATGATGATTCTTTGATAAGAGATACGTTACTTGGTATTCTTACAAATTTTGAGTTAAGAACAAAAGAGAAACCTAATCTCCGAAAGGAAGCAACCTTCAAATAAATTAAGAAGACAAAGGGTAAGAAGTCAGATTCAAGCAATGAGTCATCTAGTGATGAAGAAGCAAATTATGGCAGAAAGAATAAGGATTCAAGAAGATTTAAAGATGTAAAATTTGTTAGATGTTTCAATTATGGAAAGTATGGTCACTATGCAACTGATTGTCAAGAAGCCAAAAATAACAATAATGAAGAAAAATAGGATCATAAGAACAAGGAATAAAAAATATACAGGTACCAAAAGAAATGTAAGGATGGACAAGGAAAACAAGAAAATAAGTTCTTTCAAAGACAAAAGAGGAGCTACTATGCATATAAGGCAAGTAAGTACTCAAGTGATAGATATGTTAGTTCTTCAAGTAATGATAAATATGAAGTCCTATTTCTGATTGAAGAAAAAGAAGAAGTTAAGAAAATATCACCAATAATTCTCAAGTGTTTTAGATGTGGTAATTTTGGACATCTTGAAGATAGTTATACAAGGAATGGTTTCAGTTTTAGTGATGATGAATATGAAGATGCACTTGAAGGACCAAAAGAGAATATTCTAATGGCACTAGAAGAAGAATAATGTGATCCTATAGAAGACAAGTCAAAATAAAATGAAGATGTTGACAAAGGAAAACAAATAGAGGAAGAATTTGAAAAATGAGGACTTGATCTTTAGGGAGAGCTTATTTATGCTCTTAAAAATTTAAAGAAGGTAAGAAAGTAAAAATTCCAACTTGAGATCCAGTTTCAAGAATGTGATGAAGAGAGAGGAAATCTTATAGATGATCTAAACAAGTCAATGGCTAAAACAAAGAAGTTCAAGGATAAGTTATAAGTAAAGGTATTAGAATGTGAAAGGTTAGAACAAGAAGTAGCTCTACTAAGGGAAGAATTAGAAAAGTCCAAGGATAAGATACACAAGTTTGGGAAGAGTTCAAATAATTTGGATAAGATTATCAAGTCACAAAAGCCTACATCAAGCAAAACAGGTCTTGATTTTGAACAAGATAAAAAAAAACAAGAATAAAAGTCAACCTTAAGTTCTGAATAAGAAGAAAATTCAAAAGAACACAGTGTAAGATAAAGTGAGACTTCTGAGGATTATTTGGACAACAAAAAGTTCAACAAGGAAAGAAAAAATGCACAAAGGAGAAACAATTTGAACAGGAACCAGAATAGGGTAATAGAGACTAAGAGACCAATGAGGTCAAGGTAAGAAAATTTCAATGGACGATGTTTCTCATGTCACAAATTTGGGTACATGGCTTCACAGTGCAGGATACATGAAAAACAACAATATGGGAACTTCAGGAACATGTAACTTTTCCATGGGTATTGCTACTCATGTAATCAGTTTGGTCACAAGGCAATAAATTGTAGGGTCCATGATATGAATAGATATGGCTTCACTAGGAGAAATCCTAAGATATTTGCACCTCCAAGGAATAATAACATTAAATGTTACAAGTGCAATAATGATGGACATACAACAAAGTGGTGTAGAGAAGACATTCCAGAATCAAGCATGAATAAGAACAGGAATAGGAACAAGAAAAAGAACAAGAATATGGATATGAATAGAAACAAGAATACGAATAGGAATAGGAATATGGACATGAATAGAAATAGGAATAAAGATAGGAATAGGAATATGAATATGAATAGGAATAGTCAAAGAAATCAGAAGGATCAGATGAGAAGAAAAGAGGACAAAGGTAAAGAACAGTCCTTGTTGGGAGTAGAAATACTCCCACCCCAGAATTAACCACCTCAAGAGGAGGTGGGGGAGGAGCTAAGCTAAGATACTCATTCTTAGCCCCGAGCACCAAAGGTAACCCTTTGCCATTGATTTCAAAGGGGGAGAGATTTAAGTAAGGGTGAGAGATTTGATTTAAGAAGAGAGCATTGATTCTGGGGGAGTAGTTTCCCAGGGGGAGCAGGATAAAAACAAGTTAAGAAAATTTGAAAAGATAATTGGGTTGCCATAAATGACAAAGGGGAATATTGTTGGACATTTTAAGTGGATGAAGTTATCATTGATGTCAAGGATGAAATTTGTTAGTTTCACAATGACACTGAGAGGGGGGGTGAATCAGTGTGGCTCTTTAAAACTTAAAAACTTCAACTCTTAAAGCCAAAACAATGAAAGCTTAAAACCACATAAAGCAAATATAACAAGAGAGCATTCCACAACACATGATGTAACGAGGTTCACCAATTTGGCTACTCCTCAAAATGACTGCTTGGACTCCCATCCAAATCCAGCCTTTGCAAAATACCAATTTTACAAACAATTTACCAGCACCCACTGGAAGGAGCACCAACCCCTGGTTTATCTGCACCAACAAAAAGGAGCACCAACCCCTGATTTATCTGCACCAACAGAAAGGAGCACCAACCCCTAATTCCAAGCACCAACTTGGACTGCAATTTTGAAACTATAAGTTTGACATAAAGATGCCTTCGCTTATACAAGACCCTGACTGGTCTATTGCTAACCCAACCTCTCTCGCTATTCACCAAAACACCACACACTCTTACGGATCTACTTACTACACTTTTACGGCCCTCTTACAGCCCTCTTGCTGTGCTTCTTACAACATTCTTACGGCTCTCACGGCTCTGCTTAACGCTCTCTTACGACACTCTTCCAGCCCTCTTTTCGTAGCACTTTCACTCTCTACAACCACTAATACTCCACGTAGACCTCCTTTTATAACAAAGTTCTCTGTAACTGCACCTGTAACTATCGTACTGACTTTTCTTATTTTAGCTGCATGTTCTTCTTCTACGTCTACACCTGTAACCGTCGTACTGACTTCAGTTACCTTTTCTTATTTTAGCTACATGATTTTCTTCTGCATTTGCACCTGTAACTGTCGTATCGACTTCAGTTAGCTCTTCATATTTTAGCTACATGATTTTCTTCTGTAACTGCATCTGTAACTATCGTACCGACTTTAGTTAACTGTCACATATCTTATTTCGGTTGGGTTCTCTTCTTAGCTCATACCAAAATGACCTGTCATGAAATCGTGACACTTCTATCTCTTTGTCCTCTTCTCGGACTTGTACCCACAAAAACACATGTCATGATATCATGACACTTTCACCTCCTTGCTACTCTTCTTGGCTTGTACCAATAAAAACACATGTCATGATATCACGACACTTTCGCCTTCTTACTTTCTCTCTCCTCATTTAGTCATGAAAATGCGACATGTCGCGATATCGTGACACTTTCTCTCATTTGCTCTTTCTCTTGCCTTCGGGTCATGAAAACCCGACATGTCACGATATCACGACACTTTTTCTCCTTGACTCTCTCTCTTGCCTTCGGGTCACGAAAACCCGACATGTCACGATATCGCGACACTTTTTCTCCTAAACTCTCTCTCTTGCCTTTGGGTCATGAAAACTCGACATGTCACGATATCATGACACTTTTTCTCCTTTGCTCTTTCTCTTGCCTTCGGGTCATGAAAATGCTACATGTCACGATATCGTGACACTTTTTCTCTCCGACTCTCTCTCCTGCAACATGTCACGAAATCATGACACTTTTTCTCTTACTCTTTCTCTTTGCAACATGTCACGAAATCGTGACACTTTTTCTCTTTGGACTCTCTCTCCAAATGCAACATGTCATGAAATCGTGACACCTTTTTCTCCGTACATCTTCCTTGCAATATGTCGTGAAATCGTGACACTTTTTCTCCTACTACTTCCTTGCAATATGTCACGAAATCGTGACACTTTTTCTCCGTACTCTCTTCCTTGCAATATGTCATGAAATCGCGACACTTTTTCTCCTACCTTTCTCTTCAATATGTCGCGAAATCATGACACTTTTTCTTGTACACCTTCTCTTGCAATATGTCACGAAATCGTGACACTTTTTTTTCCATACTCTCTTGCAATATGTCGTGAAATCATGACACTTTTTCTACTTGCCTTTCTTTCTTTCAACATGTCGTGAAATCGTGACACTTTTTCTTGCTTGCGCTTTCTCTCCGAACATGTCACGAAATCGTGACAATTTTTCTTGCTTGCGCTTTCTCTCCAAACATGTCATGATATCGTGACAGTTTTTCTTGCTTGCTTTCTCTTCGAACATGTCACGATATCGCGACAGTTTTTCTTTCTTCTCAACATGTCGCGATATCGCGATAGTTTTTCTTTCTTGCTCTTTCTCTTCCAACATGTCATGATATCATGACAGTTTTTCTTTCTTCTCAACATGTCACGATATTGCGACAGTTTTTCTTTCTTCTCAACATGTCGTGATATCGTTTTTATGCGTCGCGTTTTCTTACTTATGATTTTCTTTGATCTTTAGCATATGGGCCACTTCTATCTTTTGGAAAATCACTATACATTCTCTGAAGAATCTCTTAACTCCTGTTTCATCATTAAAATTTTTCTACTTAAGAATCTCTTAACTCCTGTTTCACTGCATCAACCGATCTGTCTGATTGTGTTGACAACAATGACAATACTATTGTTGCACCTTGCTCAACAATCTCCCCCTTTGGAATTGTTGGCAACACTCATGCACTTCCCTGTAATTCTTCTCCCCCTTTGACAATAATACCAAAGGGCTGCTGCAGACTCCCCTTGAGTCCATGCACAACATTCTCAGGCACAAATTATTACAGTTAGCAAAAATTACAAACATGAGCAAAAATATAACCAAATATATAAATGCTCCCCCTGAAAATGTGGTCCCGATAGCTAGTCAGTTCTTGGGAAGCATGACCACTCCCAATTTATTGCGAAGGTATCCGCTACTGACTGGTGGACCTCTCTTCACTTGAAGAATCCTCACTCAGATCTATCTTCAACTGTGTTGGCTACTGGATCTCTATCCATTTAGACTCTATCCTCTGTACTCTATCAATAGGCTCACACAGAACCTGCTTAACAAGCTCACATAGAACTTGTCCAATGCTGAATAACAAGCTCACACAGAACTTGTCCGAATCTACTCTAGAAATTTGTCCCAACACTGTCCTCAAATATTTCCCAAAGGCCTTCTCAAAGGCTCAATCAATCATGCTCAAGTAGTACTCAAAATGAACTCAACAATGAATGGCAATCTCAAATCAAATCCACTTCATAGAAGCATAAAGAGATTTGTTAGAGACTTAAAATGTTCTAACCTCAATCTCACCTCAACATAGAATGATGGAATAATTTATTTCATAGAACTTTAAAAATCACTTCACACATAACTTGACTAGGCTCAATCAAATCAACTCAACCAATCATCACAAGGGACAACTCTCTCTCACACAACCCTAGTCCTAAGTATGTATCAACCAACTCAATCATTTCCAACAATGCTCAACCACAAATATCACATAACAATGATACTCACGTTCTTTTCTAACTCAAGTTCTTTCACAACCAATGGGCTTCAACCACTATGCTTATAACTTGTTCCCTACCTTCATCAACTTTAACATCGGCAATCTCCACAATTTTCTTTAGCCTCTTGACTGCCACCTCCTCCGTGACTAACGACTTTGCCTCGCATCCGTTGTGCAGCTCAATGTCTCCGGTTTCTAATGGCTGCCATGAATGTTTTCATCGTCTGCGTAGGTATTGATAGTGGACCGTTATATCTAGCGTTGGAACCTCAATCTACGTGCAATCATCAACTCTCGGTATTCTGCTTCTTGCTAGGGCATATGTCAGGGCTACTCAATGTCTTAGACGAACGTTCTTCGAAGCATTTCTCCTCGCTGCGATCAAGGGATTCCTCGGGCAATATCTCGCATTTCTCAAATAATGCAAGACTTTCTTAGTTGCATAGGCATCTTGTCCTCCTTGACGCTTCACCACCTGGGTGCTATTTTCTCAACGTCTCTGCCTTGCATGTGCCACTTGGCACTCTTGACCAACTGGGTGCTAGTACCACTGTTTGCTTTGACTCTGGCATCTCTTTGATAACGACTACTTCTTTAGAGAAAATTGATGCTCTCTTATACCAAACGATGTGATGTATTTTTGGTTAAGAACCTCACGCTTTCCACCTACACTTTGGCAGTAATTTTCATAACGATCATGAAGATCTTTACCATAGTCCTCCATCGATATTGGTAGATGAATTGAGATGTACTCACAACACGGATTCTATTTTATCTGCAGATTGGGAATGTTACAGGCTTCAAAACCAGCACCTGCCAGCTTATGCTTCCATGACACGTCGACCTGTGCTGCATGTTCTATCTCAGATAACGCCTATCAGTTGCTGCATCGAAAACCTCTTCTTCAAGCTTCCCATTCAAAAACGCTGATTTCACATCTGTCAAAAAATTGTCAAGTGACTCACACTTGTACCAACTTTTGTCCAACACTGTACCGACACTGCAATTTTACTGCCAACTCTGTGCAAGCATCAAACACTGTACCACAACACCAACCAAATCCCTTTTTACATTTTCAACTTGGTCTATGTTTTCTACAGTCACCGCTGGTCACACCTTACTTTCAACTGTTCGAATCAGGAGACAACATTTTGTCAAACACTTCATAGCCAACTATAGTGCACCTTACTCAAACTCATACTTCTGGACCTCGGATAGGTATGATTCACAAAGCAAAGTTTCTCATCTTGATGAGCTAAACATGAATCAATAATCAGACTTCAATATTTTTCACCACAACGTCATAATAGATCTAACAATCTTCACGTCAATGTGTAGTTCAAATACACACTGCTTTTATCGAAACACATATATGCGGCTAGGGCAACATTCTTTCACTAACCAAATTATCTGAACTGTTATAATCCTTAACTTTGGATAGTGGCAGTAAGAACCATCAACAGTACAACAATGACATATAGCAATACTTCCAATAATGACAACTCTCAATTTAATCACCACCCTTCACGGCACTTCCACAAACAACTACATGAACTGAAAACACACTTCGACAACTATACGACAACTTCCCTGACTACTTGCCTTTCATCCTCAGATAACCAAACAAATACATAGGAGCATTAAAATGAAACTTCAAGATTGCTCCCCCTGAGGATGTGCTACCTGGAGTTTCTTAGTGCAATAGCGGAGTAGTCTCCTTCAGTCCAAGGAGATACGATTCCCTTTCTTCTTTCTTTCTCCACTCTGGTTTGATTACAGTTTTGGGCTCTTGTTTTGACTTTTCTTTTTCAGTAGCTTGTGCATGTTTTCTGGGAAATCTTCTATTTTGTCTCATTCCATTTGGTTGAAATTTTCTTCCCTGAAATTGATTAGATGCAAATGTACTTCGACAATTTCTTGCAGTGTGCCCAAAATTATGACAGTTATAACATTCTACTGCATAATCCATCAAAGGTGAAAAACCATTTCTACTGGGTGGTTGTCTCTTGTGCATCCTTGATGGATGATTATTTTCCTTTCTTTGATGCACATGATTTCTTCCCTGTCTATGTTGCATTCTTTGTGTCTGATGAAATCTATTGTCTTGCCTTAGATTAGATACAGAAATTCTTGGACAAAGATTTTCTATGTGCCCATGACCATTACATTTAAAACATTGCACATGGTGTTCAACCGGAATAACGAGATGTATTTCTACCAAGCATAACTCTTTGATCTATTATTCAATCCACAATAAATTGCCTTGTGACCATAATGGTTGCATCTAAAACAATAGCCATTAAAAGCATTATTATGAATAGAGTGAGAGTGATAGAACCTCTTTTGTTGTGGTTGCTTTGTTGTAGATCTCCTTTGAGATTTTCTTCCTTTTGAAGATTCAGCTTCAAGCTTTTCTTGCTTTGATCCTTCAGCAGTGGACTTCTTCTTCTCTATAGATTTAGAAGATGAAGGTTGTTCAGCTTCACATCCAAGACCAAGCTTAACCATTGGGCTTCTTTGTTGCCTTATCATTTTATCTAGCAACTCTGTGCTCTTCTCAAATTTGAGATTTGTATTGGCCTCTTCTAGTTGTTTCCTCAATGAAACAATCTCCTCTTCTTGTTTGTAGCAAACAATCTCTTTCTCATTGATCTGTGACCTGAGAGTTTCTTTAGTCCTTTTGGACTCTTCTACTTGCAGCTTTAGATCACTAATAACTTTGTTAGATTCCTCTTCACGTTTGCTACATACATCGCCTTTATCATCCAGGCGTGACTTCAAGGCTTCTTCTATTTTCTTGGCTTTCTGAATTTGTAAGAAGAGATCTTCAATATTATCCCCATATTCTTCCAACTTCTTGGACAGTATTTTGTTCTTTTTCTTTTCTATACCCAACTCTTCAAGTGCAGCGATCAACTCACCTTCTAGATCTACTTCAGGCTCAAGGTTTTCATCACATACTTCAGAATTCACTTCTTCTATCTTTTCTGGTTCAATTTTCTCTTCCATAGGAACTAAAACTGACTGAGATGCCTTATTGGAGGAAGATCTATTCTTCTTACCCATTGCGTACTAATCCAAGATCAACCCTAGCTGATTTAGCCTGACAAGGGAAACTGGATCTGATACCAATTGTTAGTTTCACAATGACACTGAGAGGGGGGTGAATCAGTGTGGCTCTTTAAAACTTAAAAATTTCAACTCTTAAAGCCAAAACAATGAAAGCTTAAAACCACATAAAGCAAATATAACAAGAGAGCATTCCACAACACACGATGTAACGAGGTTCACCAATTTGGCTACTCCTCAAAATGACTGCTTGGACTCCCATCCAAATCTAGCCTTTGCAAAATACCAATTTTACAAACAATTTACCAGCACCCACTGGAAGGAGCACCAACCCCTGGTTTATCTGCACCAACAGAAAGGAGCACCAACCCCTGATTTATCTGCACCAACAGAAAGGAGCACCAACCCCTAATTCCAAGCACCAACTTGGACTGCAATTTTGAAACTATAAGTTTGACATAAAGATGCCTTCGCTTATACAAGACCCTGACTGGTCTATTGCTAACCCAACCTCTCTCGCTATTCACCAAAACACCACACACTCTTATGGCTCTGCTTACTGCACTTTTACGGCCCTCTTACAACCCTCTTGCTATGCTTCTTATAGCATTCTTATGGCTCTCACGGCTCTTCTTAACGCTCTCTTACGACACTCTTCCAGCCCTCTTTTTGTAGCACTTTCACTCTATTCAGCAGCACACTAATACTCCACGCAGACCTCCTTTTATAACAAAGTTCTCTGTAACTGCACCTGTAACTGTCTTACTGACTTTTCTTATTTTAGCTGCATGTTCTTCTTCTACGTCTGCACCTGTAACCGTCGTACTTTTCTTATTCTTTTGTCGTACGACTTCAGTTAGCTCTTCCTATTTTAGCTGCATGATTTTCTTCTGTAACTGCACCTGTAACTATCGTACCGACTTCAGTTAGCTCTTCGTATTTTAGCTACATGATTTTCTTCTGTAACTGCATCTGTAACTATCGTACCGACTTTAGTTAACTGTCACATATCTTATTTTGGTTGGGTTCTCTTCTTAGCTCGTGCCAAAATGACCTATCACGAAATCATGACACTTCTATCTCTTTGTCCTCTTCTCGGACTTGTACCCACGAAAACACATGTCACGATATCATGACACTTTTGCCTCCTTGCTACTCTTCTTGGCTTGTACCAACAAAAACACAACATGTCGCGATATCGTGACACTTTCGCCTTCTTACTTTCTCTCTCCTCCTTTAGTCGTGAAAATGTGACATGTCGCGATATCACGACACTTTCTCTCCTTTGCTCTTTCTCTTGCCTTCGGGTCGCGAAAACCTGACATGTCACGATATCGCGACACTTTTTCTCCTTGACTCTCTCTCTTGCCTTCGGGTCATGAAAACCCGACATGTCACGATATCGTGACACTTTTTCTCCTAGACTCTCTCTCTTGCCTTTGGTTGTGAAAATGCAACATGTCGTGATATCGCGACACTTTTTCTCCTTAGCTCTTTCTCTTGCCTTTGGGTCATGAAAATGCGACATGTCATGATATCGTGACACTTTTTCTCTCAGAATCTCTCTCCTACAACATGTCACGAAATCATGACACTTTTTCTCTCGGACTCTTTCTCGCTGAAGCAAAGACATGTCACGAAATCGTGACACTTTTTCTTTCAGACTCTCTCTCTTGCAACATGTCGTGAAATCATGACACCTTTTTCTTCCGTACAATCTTCCTTGCAATATGTCATGAAATCACAACACTTTTTCATCCGTACAACTCTCTCTTGGCCCCCAATGATGTCACGAAATCGTGACACTTTTTCCTCCGTACAACCTTCCTTGCAATATGTCACGAAATCATGACACTTTTTCGTCCGTACAACCTTCCTTGCAATATGTCATGAAATCGTGACACTTTTTCATTCGTACAACCTTCCTTGCAATATGTCATGAAATCGTGACACTTTTTCTACTTGCCTTTCTCTCTTCCAACATGTCACGAAATCATGACACTTTTTCTTGCTTGCGCTTTCTCTCCGAACATGTCACGAAATCGCGACAGTTTTGCTTGCTTGCGCTTTCTCTCCGAACATGTCATGATATCGCGATAGTTTTGCTTGCTTGCACTTTCTCTCTGAACATGTCGCGATATCGTGACAGTTTTTCTTTCTTCTCAACATGTCGTGATATCGCGACAGTTTTTCTTTCTTCTTCTTAACATGTCACGATATCGTGACAGTTTTTCTTGCTCTTCTCTTCCAACATGTCATGATATCGCAATAGTTTTTCTTTCTTCTCAACATGTCGCGATATCGCGACAGTTTTTCTTTCTTGCTCAACATGTCACGATATCGCGATAGTTTTCTTCCTTGTGATTTTCTTTTGATTTTTTGCATATGGGCCACTTCGATCTTTTGGAAAATCATTGTACATACTCTGAAGAACCTCTTAACTCCTGTCCACTACATCAACCGATCTGTCTGACTGTGTTGACAACAATGACAATACTATTGCTACACCTTGCTCAACAATCTCCCTCACTGTACATTCTCTAAAGAATCTCTTAACTCCTGTTTCACTACATCAACCGATCTGTCTGACTGTGTTGACAACAATGACAATACTGTTGCTGCACCTTGCTTGACAAAATTGTCATTGATGACAAATATGAAATTGTCATTGATGTCAAGTATGAATTGTCATTGATGTCAAAAGGATAAATTGAGTAATGCAAAAGTTTAGTGGTAAAAAATATTCATAATGTTTATTTTTAAATATTATATGAAGCACAAAATAAAGGATTTTATTAAAACCATGGTTGGGCAAAATAAAAGGTTTTTTATAAAAACCATGGTTGGGAAATATAAAAGGTTTTTTATTAAAACCATGGTTGGGCAAATCAAAAAGGTTTTCTAAAACCTAAGGAAGCTTTCATTTTAAATAGCCCAAAGAAGATTTAAATATTCAAATTCTTTTGAATTTAAATAATTATAAATAAAATAAAAAATGTTTTCTAAAATCAAAGGAGGCTTTTATTTTAAAAATCCCAAAGGATATTTAAATATTTAATTTATAATATTTAAATTATTTTGAATTTAAATAATTATAAATAAGTATTATTCAAGGTAAATGTTAGCGTCGACTCCCCAACGTATTTCTTCCACCAATGTCTATAGTAAGGAAGGCATAAGGTATTAATACCTTAACCATTTCAAAGTTGTGAATAAGATTTAACGCATCCAAAAATACGAAGAGCTCATATGAAATACTAAAAGTGTCTCCCAATCGAAGATAGAAGAGAAAAATAAACTCTAATAAAATCTAGAGCAAAGTAGAAAGGAGAAAGAAAAGTATTGAAGCTTTCTACAAAATATATTGGAAGATTATATATTGAGCAACAATTCTATTCAAGGTAGGTAAGAAAAAATTCAAGCAAATTTTTAAGAAAATTATTGCATTAAGAAAGTCATGCGAGCAGAAGTAAAGCAAGAGCATAAGCAATCTATAAAGGACCAGAAAACATAGGTATTCCAATAGAAGATTAATTCAAACTACATAGAAGCTGACTGAATCAACTAAGTGATCCTAAAGGGGTTATAGTCAGGTAAACTTTAAAAGTCAACAATTAAGAATCATCCAGGAACTAAGAGTATGTAAAGAAGACAATCACTAAGTCATGTAAGAAGAAAATGACTAAGTGCATCTAAGAGGACTTAAGCTAAGTCTATCTAAAGAGAATACTGATAAAATGCATCTCAGAGGATCTACCACAACCAAAATCTAATAAGAAGAGCTAGAGCAACCAGCTTCTAACCAGAGAAGCCAATATAACCAGCATTTAACTAAAGGAACCAACATACCCAAAATCTCACTAGAGGTGCTAGCATAGCCAACATCTAAGTAGAGAAGCCAACATAGCCAACATCTAATTGAAGGATCCGACGTCTAACCAAAGAAACCAACATCTAACTAGAGAGACCTATGTCAAACCAGATAATCTAGCATCAAACCAGAGCAGTCATCATAGCTAGCAAATAACAATTTGATCTAAAATGATACGACTTTCTAGACCTGATAAAGGAGCATGAATAAAAATGGTCTGATAGTGCCTCATGAGAGTCAATAAATTTTAGATTAGCATGGGAAAGCTCTGAGAGCAAAGGAAGAATCTTCCCTACACATTATCTAACAAAAAAAATTACAAATAATATTTTGAAAAAATTATTATTTATATTATAAAGGATAAAATAAAATACAACAAACAAATTTTAATCAAAATTCACATCAAATAAAAGGAATATATTATTTAATTTATATTTTGAAATATATAATATTAAAAAAACAATTTATTTTTAAATTTAATGAAGACATTATAAACCAATTAATCAAACTTTACAATATATTACTAAATTTATATTTTGAAATATATAATATTAAGAAAACTATTTATTTTTTAATTTAGTTAAGACATTATAAATCAACTAATCAAACTTTACAATATAAATGATTAAACCATCATTACCAAACTCTACATAAGTATAACAAACACAACCGATTTAAAAATAAAATAGGCTTGGTAAAGTGCCCTACTTAGAGACTAATGGTCAAAGTGGTCCTAAAACATTTATTTATTTATTTATTTATTTTTGAAAATGCCAAGATTCCAAAGAATTACCATATGAACTCTTTGTTCACAGACTTTGACCATGTGGATGGCATGTAATGTTTTTTTAAATAAGAGAAGAACAAAAGGGACAAATTTAAAAAATACTGTTTGTTGTTGACATCTACGAACATTTTTTTGTAGATACTTGAATTTTATTTATATCCTTCGCCACCTAAATTTGGAGGGTCCAAATGCGCTAAGCGTCGCTCTGAGAACTAGCAACTGTGGGAGTCACTGACTGCCTGCAGCGACTTTAGGCGTCACTCGTAAGATGAGCGATAATCAGCGGTTGCTTTAAAACCAAGCGACGCTTGGTATTGCTCAATACAATGAGTGATCATGGGAGGTTGTCAAGGGAAGAGAAACCACTGGAGATAAATTATAAGGGAGATGGCGATCGTTGACTAAGTGAATAACTTGCTTGAAATCACTTAAATTCCAAGCGACTCTTGAAATCGCTCATGCCAATGAGCGACAATGGATGACCTTTTTATGAGATGAGAATCGCTCATTAAAATGAAGGGAGAATAAGACAAAATGAGAGATAAGTCCAAAGGCCTTAATTAAAAGATAGAAATTGCAAAGTAAATGTAAATCACTCAAACCATGGGTGACAAAGGGAGTTGCAGAGGAAAAAGAAGCAATAATGATCCTCACTCACCAAACAGGAGAATGAGCGGATGCTCATAGAATATCGCTGACGTCTAAGAGAAGGATTAAAATCATCGTTTAAAATGAGATAAGTAGAGAAGGATTAAAATAGTCTAAAACTTACAAATTACCCATAATAATTTATGAATAAGACATGTAGATCTGTATATTGATGAATGAAACAACCAACAATACAAACTATCCTCTTTTGAGGAGTAATAATCTTCTACATGAGCTGTAGGATAAACATAAAATGGAGAACACAAATTTTTTGTTTGGTTCTTCTAGAGTTTTGCAACTGTTTTACCTCTTATTTATACTGATGCTCCTCCTTCTGCTTTTCCTCTACTATCAACAAAATGCCATTGACCTAGTATATATAGTTGGCTTGGAAGATAGAAGGCAAGAAAAAATGCACCAACCCGCACGTAAAAAATAACTACAATAGGATAAGAGACACATGCGACATCAAATCATGTCTAAGGAAGGAAGCTCATTATCGCTATTTTTGTTGAGTGATTACCAAAATTTCTCCTTTCTTGAGTGATTCCCAGGATCATTGTAGTGGGCAAGCGATTCCCAAAATCGCTCACCTTTGGAGTGACCTATGTTAGGAGTGAAAGAAGGTTTAATTTTTCTAAAACCCTCCTTTAAACCTGATTTCACAAGCACTTTGATGCCCAATTACTCACGCAATCTGCTAAAGTATTCCTCCTTAAAAGGCTTGGTGAAAATGTCTACTACCTACTCCTTGGATCTGCAAAACTATAACTAAAATTTGCCCGACTTCACCAGTTCTCTGATGAAGTGATACCTGATGTCGATGTGCTTTATCCACCCATGAAACACTAGATTCTTCGACAATGCTATGGCATAATTATTGTCACAAAATACTATTATCGCCCCTTTCGATGGATGATTTAGTTCACCCAAAATCCTCCATAGCCATACTGCCTAGCATGCGGCTAATGTGGTGGCAACATATTTAGCTTTAGTAGTGGAAAATGCAATGATTGGTTACTTATTGAATGACCATGAAAGTATACCCAAAAGTGC
Organism: Wollemia nobilis; assembly: GCA_028583015.1. Taxonomy (NCBI): domain Eukaryota; kingdom Viridiplantae; phylum Streptophyta; class Pinopsida; order Araucariales; family Araucariaceae; genus Wollemia; species Wollemia nobilis. The sequence goes on along the minus strand of JAQPPZ010001465.1, from coordinate 1,249,345 downwards.
TCTTTCGATCATCAATGTTGTTAGCCTAATAACTATCTATGTAGCCCACCAATTCCTATTGGTCTTGTCTGGCATAGAATATACCATGGTTTCATGTCCCATTGACATAGCATAAGATCCACTTTCTTGCTTGCCAATGTGTATCATTTGGGGTCTCCATAAATTGACTGATAAAGCTCACTCCAAACATAAAATCTAGCCAAGTTGCAGTGAGATACATCAGACTTCCCACTAACCTCTTGAACAGAGTTGGATCAACATTTTTTCTAGAGTCCAACATGCTAAGCTTCAAACTTGTGGTAATAGGTGTGATGGCAGGTTTTCTGTCCTTCATCTTGAACTGCTTCAGGACATCCTTTGCATACTTACCCTGAGAAATAAAGATGTTGTAGACACCAAAACAGCACCAATCCGATTATGTGACAACAAGCGCTGATCGCATTGACACAAACAGCCCCTAGGGCAGCCCCCAAAGGTTAAACAGTGGTCCTAACCACTCCCAAAAGTAGTTTGGAAGGTCAAAGGTCAATTTGGCACCTTTTTGGCACCTTTCTCTCTGCTCGTCCCACCCCGGGACGAATACAAACTGGCATTCATCCCACCCAGGGATGAATAGCAGCATTCGCCCTAGGGTGAGGCGAATAGAAGGTTTGACTGGCAAAAAAAGTCAAACCTCGGCAACTCCGCCAGTTAACTGAGGCTTCAGGCCATGCAATTGCGAGGAATAGCTTTTATTCAAGAAGAGAGACTTCAGTGATGAGTGTATTTATTTTAGAAACCTCATGCAAGAATATTTTTAATCAGGGAGTTAGCTTTTCTCTGAAAATAGGACAGTTAACTCAAGTGGCGCCCTCGCATGCGCAATTCAAACAAGGAGACCCTAAGGTCTATAAATTGGGGAGTTTTCCCACCCAAAATATATACAGAGAAGGAGCATTTGAGCAACGAAGTGCTGCCAATTTACATACCTACTTGCGATTTGTGCTTTTACATCCTTAATCTCTCATTCGAAAGGGAGGTTATTGGGCGACTATTAGAAGCGCGAATCCGGACCCAAAACCCGATTTTTGGCCACAAAAATTCCCAAAATTTGTCGACAACACCCCATAACCAGTTTTGGACCCATCCCAAGTGGATTGGTGCCAAAACAGTGCCTCAAACGGTGGGCGTCCTGCCCCCGGGCGCTCCCCAATCTGTCACAGGCAAATTCGCCCCACCCTGGGATGAATAGAAATATGTGATATATTTCTCTAGTTTTTCTTTTTCATTTGATTCTAGATAGGTTAAATAGGTTACAGTTCAAATTTCATTTCATTCTGAGCAATTTTGACTAGGTTTTTGTTATTTCTCGCTTTCACTAACTTGTAGATGCCATCTTCAAAATCTGGGTGCTAGAGGCAAAATTGGAGAAATATGACCATCTGGGTCTTCCCAAAACACCCCCAATTAGCTAACCCCAAGTTTGTAGGTCATTTGGAGCTTCCAAGATAGGACATTGAAGAGGGTGCTTTTTGACAAGTTATTGCAAGTCTATTCGTCCCACCCTGGAGCGAATACAAATATGTGAGGAATTTCTAGACTGTTATTTTTGCAATGGTCTTATGTTAATATATTTATGCTACTGTGAAATTTTTAGGTCGATCCGAGGTCATTTGATAATCGTTTTAATATTTTCATGCATTTATTGACAGTAGGCCTTGGGAAATACATGCTTCATTCTGTCCGTAGGTGCTACTAATATTTTCTATTTCTTTGAACGCAGGTTTCTGACAGCAGAGGAGCAGGAAAGAGCAAAGAATCATATACGCAAGTGGTGGTGACGTTTTGGTCCGCCCATCTTACATGTGGGCATGCGGAAGAAGGATTGTGATCCATGGATGTTGTGACAAGAAACACATTTGACTCTCCTATCCCCTAAAAAGGAAGGAGACGTATTGTAACACATTTTGAAAAGCGTATCAATAAAGAGATTACGATATTTCATATTGCTTTTATCTTGTGTCAATTTGCATATGTCCTTTCTTGTTCTTTCTTGTGGCATATTCCTTTTTGTTTCCGTATCCTCGTGCTTTCAGTGGCGATCACGGTGGGACCTGTGTCCCTTGATTTTTAAGATTAAAATTCTGATTAAAGTTTCTTGTTTTGTTGCTTACAGGTACCAAGTTTTCAAATGCTAGACTATTTCAGGCAGAAATTCAGAGACATCCGATTTAGGCAGAGAAGAGGTAGGGGTTTTAAACACCCTTTGTCAATTTTCTGTTTTCTATTCTCTGATTTTTGCTTGCATAGGAGAGTTTAGAGGCTTGCTTGTTTCAATTTTGCAACTTAAAAATAACCCCACACACCACGTGGTATTTTAAACACAAGGATTTGGTCGTAAAACCCCAACCCTTGAGCAAGACCAACGGTGGATTTCATCATCACCTTGGCTTGAGATATTGCATCCATAACCCCGATCGTGACTGTTGCTAGACGTAAATCCTGACGAAAGCTGACCAAGTGTAGCTTGGGGTGATTCCCAATGCATGAGGATAAGTCTTCTATGGTAGGTGTCATAAACAGAGTGATTCCCCTTTCGTACCGCCTATGTTCCATGTATCATCTGCTCTCACGTACCTATAGTCTCCCTCACGTAAGGGCGGGTATATAGAGAGGTTGGTATATCGGTCCGACAATGGTATATTGAAGGGGTGACCATTTTGGGAGTCATAAGAGCCTTCATAATTGCATTTAAATGGTTTTCACAAAAAGCTTTCAAAAACAAACAACAAAACACACTAAATCAGATTTAGGGCACACTTTTAATCTTTAAAAGAGATAATCATTGCTTGTGTGTGTATGCTATTTTCTGTTTAGTGTATCAAAAAAATCATAAAAAGAAAAATCCAAAAAAAATAATCTACGCATCTTTAGGTAAACATCACCATGGTGTACACCCGTAGCCAAGCCCAATCACGGGCAGAAGCTGTAGAGAGTGCACCAAGGGGGACAAGTCACCTCCGATATAGTCTTGAGGACTTGGTCATCCCACCTTGGTGGCAGGATACACAAGTTAGTCCACACCATGCAGTTATAGAACATGACTCTAGAGGCACCTCCTTGAGGGGCACTCCAACTCATGCCATCACTAGACAAGACTATAGAGGCACCTCCTTGAGGGGCACCCCCACTCAGCAAAGATCCTTTCAAGAAGACAACCTACATGTAGCACTCGACCTAGATATAAGGCCTCCCTTGGAAACTCATTATGGGTGGCCTAGTGATGAAGTGCTTGAACAACAAAGGGTCCACAAGGAGGAACCATATGATTTTGTTACTCCTAATTTACCCCTGATTAATGTCAGAAACACTAGACCATATCCAGAGTATCAGGTTCTCCCGACAGGGCAAGACAATTCTGCCCGCACCTTTTATGCATATAACAGAGAGTGTGAGGAAGATCACTACGTTCCTCAAGAATAGTACACAGCATGGGAATGATGCACGTCCGCACCCACTATGTATCAGGATCACTCATTGAGGCCAGAGCCTCAAGTGAATGCCGCTAACCTCGATAGAGGGAAGCAACCCATAGGGGTCTCAGAGCACCATGACCAAGAAAGACATGTAGGGGAGGCATCTAGGCCTCCTAAACAAGAGACGATGGAACAAATTGACTTGGCATTTGCCAAACTAGCCGCCCACCAAGCGCAAATCACGCGGCTCAGGCAAGACCAACAATAATTAGAACATTTGTGTCACCTTAACCAAGAGCGCATTCAGCGTCAGACAACTGAATTGCTTCACAACAATGTGCCTGAGAAGGTCCCAGTCCCTCGCGCACATAAATCTGAGATGTATGAGAGGCACAACCCCTTAGTGCGAGACAGGTCTCCATGACCTCATCAAGCACTGCCTCTAAGACCTCCTAGACCTGAGCGGGAGGCCACTCCCCGAAACCATGATGGGCACCCTCCACGGGCACCCATCAATGTTTACAGGCCTAGGCTAGACACTCCTCAAGAAGCTTATGAGGATTATGAACAAGAAGAAGAGCGGGCTGAAATGCCCTATCAAGGCAGAAGGGGTGCTACCCAGCTATCCCTCCAAAGGCCTCAAGTTCCCCACAACCCACAGTGGGAGCAAACCAAGGAGGAGGAGATCAAGTCCTCCGATGCATACAAAGTGTTGTTAGAATGCTTAGAGACTATGGAGCTCAAGACTTCTGGGCCCCAAAAGCCTACTTTATGCCAACTCCGTAGTCATCCTGTGCATCCGTCAGTGTCGGCACCTCCATACCCCGAACATTTTAAGCTGCCCCAGTTGGCACTCTTTAGAGGGGAGGAAGATGCCCAAGAGCATGTGACTCGATTCCTGAGCCAATGCTTTGGCATTCAGGACAATGATGCTTTGCTATTAAGAACATTTATAACCACATTCGTAGGCCCTACCTCGGATTGGTTTACTCAATTACCAAAGCATAGCATCTGCAACTTGGATCAGCTAGTGGATGCGTTCCTAGAACGTTTCACTTTCAACACAAAGAAAAAGGCATCACTAAGCGATCTAGCTAGCCTCAAGCAGTATGAGGAGGAATCTATGGTGGCATATGGGAACCGGTGGAGGACGTTGCTTTCAAAGCTACCCTATCTCCCTCCTATGTCTGACCTAACTCAAATGTTCGCAAAGAGCTGTTTGCGATCGATCTCTGTGCTATTGCAGCTGCAGCAATATGCCACTTTAGAAGAAGCTCTGGCGCAAGCTAGAATCATCGAAGAGATCAAGATACAGGATGGCAAAATTGCCAAGCCTAAGAAAAAAGAATGGAATAAGAGCACTAAAATAGGGACTACGCAACAAAAACCCATCGCGGTCAATCAAGTTGCTATCAACGCCCCTAAGCCTACCCAAGCAACACAGCCTCAAAAGGCTAACTATCAGGCGGTGCCTCCAAACAATTATGATAGAGAAAACCAAAAGCAGGAACAAAATCAGCAGCGTCACCCTAGGCAACAATTTACACCATACACAGAGTCCAGGGACTCCTTGTTTGACCGTTTGTCAGTGACAAACTTGATTAATCTTCCAGAGATTCAAATGATAGATCCTAATGCGCCAAAGCCTAAGGGGTACAGGGAGGACTTGTACTTGTAGGTTCCATAGACGAAAGGGACATGACCTTAACGCCTGTTGGAAGTTCAAAGGTTTGGTGCAAGACCTCATTGACAATAATACATTGGCAGTGGATAACCCCATAGCGCCCAACAACCAACAAATGGGCATTTTTAGAGACCCTTTGCCCGCACATGATGCACAAGCAAAACCTCTTCACGTCAATGAGGTGCAACAAAATTGCCCCATGGAGGGGTATGTGGGGATGATAAGCATAGTGACAAGGAATAAGAGATACCCAGGAGCTGCCCCCGTGGCAGCCACAAGAGAAGTTCCATCAACGTCACAACCTCAACCGAACCCTACACAGCTTCCCCCGCCTAGACCAATGGCCACGATTCGAACTAGACTTACTCAAAGTCTAAGGACCACGTCGGCTAGGCTCTCCATATATGAGCTTATTCAACAATCAGCGCCCCATCGGGAGGCTCTCATGGAGATATTAAAGGCAATTGAGCTGCATCCCCATGAAGCAAATTCTTTCAACAACTTCGTGGGCCATGTGAAATAATGTATGGAACCAGTCATCACCTTTAGAGAAGATGAATTAAAATCGATGGTTGGTGATGTGGCGGATCCACCCCTACACGTTATTGCATGGGTCAATGGGATTCCGTATAAGCGGGTGTTGGTAGACACTGGTTCGTCCAGTAACATTATTACAACCACCGCATTAAAACATTTGAAGTTGTCGGCCTCTCACATCGTACCTTCCACTTATACTCTTCGAGCATTCAATGATGCGATATGCTCGACAGTTGGCACAATTGTCCTACCCATACAAGTGGGACAAAAGACCATTCATACATTGTGCCACATTTTAGAAGGTGAGATGGCTTACAATATCTTGCTAGGGCGACCTTGGATCCGGGACATGAAGTGTGTCCCTTCAATTGCTCATCAATGCTTGAAGTATACATTTGAAGGATAGGTGCATGTAGTCCCTACAGACTTAGAGCCTTTCAAATACTACAATTCAATGCAACTAATGCCGCAGTCGACCCTTCCATCAACGCATTTGGATTTTTAGTTAAATCCATCTAAAAGGGGTCCGATTACGCAGGAATCTCCATTACCAAGGCAATCAAATTCCCAGGTGGGTCCATCTTCTTCATCTGGTCCTCCCACAATGATGCCACCTATGGTGGCCACACCAAAGGACAAAGGAAAGAAGCCCCTGGAAGAGGAACCACCCTTAGTCTCCAACATCTCGATAGAAGAGAAGCCTAGTAGAATGGAAGTCGAGACACCTAGTTCACCCCACATGGAGTGGACTCAGGGAGAACTTCCATTCGCTCCCCCTCAAACGCCAACAATCATAGTTGAGATGGCCAACACAGGATTGGGGGAGTATCTAGTGCAAAACATTATAGCAACGCCCACAATTGAGTCCATGCAAGACATGGGGAGACCTCGACTCCCCATAGGCTCTGTGGTTCCTTTAGGCTACCCACCTAATCAGACAAACTTTATTTATGGGGGCCTGGATAATGGCGTTGAACCTTCCCTACAAGAAGAGGAAGATGAAGAGCCCTTTGTTGAGGATGTCAATTATCTGTCTAACCCAGACTTCGCATTGAGATATCTTAGCCAATGCAATTGGCATGGATATGGGTTGGGCAGGTATGAACAAGGAGTGCGTGTTTTGTGCCAACCAAGATACCAAATGCCTTATGACAAGTCAGGAGTAGGGTTTAATCACCCTTTGCCCCTCGACATCTTGGTCGAAAACATGCAAGGCCTAGGGATAGGCAACAAGGATGGGTTGGCATCAGATCCATATGCCAATCCAAATACAACTTATACATTGGGGGATTATTTCCCATTACACACAAACAACCTTGTTGACCTCAACAACCCTTTCCCTTCGGTCACAACGGGAGACAATTCAAGGACTCACCTCCACGAAGGGTATGAACAAGACCAAGAAGGGTCTTCGGATGATGAGTTGGAGTACGAGGTAGCACCTTGGGATCCTCTTGAGTCAGGAAGCAATCATTCCCACATGCATCCCATGGATGATTATCAAGAAAGCTTCCTGACCATGTTCCCATTGGATGATCCAATTGAGCATAGGCCACCTCAAGAAAATCAGGTCCCCCCGTAGAGAGCGGAACAACCTCGATGGGACCACATTAATTTGCTCGAACAAGATGAGCCCCATCTATCGCAAACCATTGTTGCAGCAAATGAAGGCCTTTGGATCTCTGATAGTGATTACGAAGATGAAATCGAGATGGCCTATCTCAACCACATGCGACAAATGCAACAACAATATCCCTTGGACATAGATGACATGTTTGAACACTTACACATAGGTCCAAGACATAGGTGGCACCTCAACCCAGCGTAGTTATAGCAATTACTGCACCCGCCACTCCAGGTACACAGAGAGCATCTTCCGCCTGGAGACCCTATCAAACCATCAGTGCCTAGGGCAGACCCTATCTGCATGTCCACGCATAGGGCTGATCCCTTTGTACCAGTGCCTATAGAGCCAGATCCAAAGCATCAAGAACATCTAGAATGTCAGAGTTATCACACCTACGGTAATGGAGGTTACAATCATTTCATCAACATGATCTCCATTGACTTGACCGCCCCCATCCATGATCCAGCCGACCCAACATGGTCATTGCATCTAGACATAGAGGCTATAGATTGGGATCGCGCTGACACACCACCATCCCCATCAGAGTACTGGCCTTGCGGTGGGATGTTTCATTTCACTCCCGGATAGACTCAGGATGTCTTCCATGCTGAAGAGGAACCTGACGTTCCTAACGATGATCTTAATTCAGCAAATGATATCCATCTGATCCCAACTCCACACCAGTTGGAGGACGGATCCCACATGTCGATCGAGGCAACGACTGACATAGACATCAGCACAGATCCAATGAATCCATGGATTCTCAAGTTGGGGGTAAGTCTCTCCCTCGAAGAGCAAGCCGATTACATTGCCCTTCTCAAGGAGAAGAAGGAGGTTTTTGCATGGTCATACAAAGACATGTCGGGACTAGACCCATATCTAGTCATGCATAATTTAATGCTTGATCCGACAATCAAGCCAGTAAAGCAAAAACTATGCAAGATGCACCCAACAATGGCCTTAATGGTCAAAGACGAATTGCAAAAGTTGTTGGATGCACAGTTTGTCATCTGCATGGATTATCCACCATGGTTGTCTAACATGGTACCCGTCAAGAAGCCCGACGGGAGGATTCACATATGCACCGATTTTTGAGATCTAAACAAAGCGAGTCCTAAGGATGATTTCCCCTTGCCTAGCATCGACGCATTGGTAGATGCTACAGCGGGCCATGAAATGCTTTCCCTCATGGATGGTTTCTCAGGATACAATCAGATTCGTATCAATCCCGAGGACCAACTAAAAATGGCATTCACAATGCCTTGGGGGACATTTTGTTATAAGGTCATGCCTTTTGGCCTTAAAAATGCTGGCGCCACCTACCAACGTGCCATGACGTACATCTTCCATGATTACATGCACAAAACTTTGGAAGATTACATGGATGATTTGTTGGCCAAATCTCTTTTGCGCCCCAATCATCTCGATGACTTACGCAAGATCCTTGATCGCCTCATTGAGCATAAAGTCAGACTAAACCCCAAGAAGTGCATCTTTGGCATCACATCTGGAAAGCTCTTGGGTTTCATAGTCTCCAAACGAGGAATCGAGGTGGATCCCAACAAAGTCAAGGCAATCCTTGAAATGCTTCCCCCAACTACCATCAAGCAGCTCAAAAGTCTGCAGGGAAAGGTCGCGTCGATCAAACGCTTCATAGCACAGTTATCTGACAAGTGCCGACCCATGAATAAATTATTGCACAAGGGGGTAGCATTCCATTGGGATGACGAGTGCCAGTCAGCCTTTGATGATATTAAATAGTACTTGGCTTTGCCACCAGTATTGGCACCACCTAGACCAGGAGTGTCGTTCTACTTATACATCTCAGCTACTGAGGTGGCACTGGGTGCCATGCTGTCCCAACATAATGAATTGCACAAAGAACAGGCTACTTACTATCTTAGCCGCACCCTGGTCAGTTATGAACTTAACTATGCATACGTCGAGAAGCTCTGCTTGGCAGTGGTGTTTGCTACCAAGAAGCTATGCCATTACATGCTGAGCAACAAGATGTATGTTGTGTCTAAGGAGAATCCATTGCGATACATGATGAGTCATACTTATCATAGTAGCCGCATGGCAAAATGGATCATGTTGTTGATGGAGTTTGACATAGAATTCATTGGATAGAAATCCATAAAAGGTCAAGTCATCATCGATCAACTGGCAGAGGCTCCTCTTGAAGATGATCAGCCTCTGACCTTCGAACTACCTGATGATGGGGTCTTCCATGTTTTAGAATCGCCAGATTCTGATGAGCCTGAGTCACAGGTTGACATAACCCTATTCTTCGATGGTTCTAAGTGTGAGCAAGGAGGTGGCGCAAGAATTGTATTCTTCACTCCATAAGGGGCTCCAATGCCTCTGTCATTTAAATTAGACTTCCCGTGCACCAATAACAATGCAGAATATGAAGCCTTGCTCATAGGTCTTCAGACAACAGTCACCATGAACATTAAACGATTGAACATCTTTGGTGATTCGCTGTTAATTTTCAATCAAGTTAAGGGGATATTCCAATGTAAATGCCCAGTTCTATAGGCCTATAAAGCCCTTGTGGACAAATTCCTGGCACAACTTGACTGGTATGACATCGAGGCACTCCCTCGATCATCGAATCATTTTGCGGATACTATGGCCTCCTTGGGGTCACTAATCCCGCAAGACCCTTTCGGTGAGATGACAACCATTCAGGTCAAGACATTATCACAACCCACGATGGAGCGTGCAAGCTCTGACCTCATGCCAAGAATCCACTTGATCCAGATTGAACCATCTACGGATAGGTTTTCTCGAATCCAATATTGTTTGACTCAAGCCAACTAGGGGTCCTTGTTCTCCCCTACCCCTCTTAATAGCAATACAACACTATTTTTACAAGTTCTTTCCTGCTCAGCTTTTGCTCGGGATGAACTTCAAGAGGGATTGGTTGTTCATACCATCGAGGTTTCTGATCAGCAGGATTGGTACACACCCCTAAGGGATTACCTCAAGCTAGGTACTCTCCCACTTGGATTGACACAAGCCACGAAAAGATCATTCAAATAGAAAGCGGCAAAACATGTCTTGCTAGGAGACATTTTGTATCGTCGGAGCTATGAAGGAATCCTCCTCCATTGCTTGGACCAGCAGGAGTCCGCTTGGGCGATCACCCAAGCCCATGATGGTACATGTGGTGGCCACTTCAGTGGTATGGCCATCGCAAAGCGCATTCTCCGCATGGGTTATTATTGGCCATCTTTAGAGCGAGATTGTTGCGCATATGTGAAGAAGTGCGTGAAGTGTCAACATCATGCCAATTTGACACACGTACCTTCTTAGGCCTTGCAACCGATCCAATCGGCTTGGCCTTTTTCACAGTGGGGCTTTGATCTAATCGGAAAGATCTCCCCTACGTCGTCGGGTCATCACACATTTATCATTACAGCCACAAAGTATTTTACCAAGTGGGTGGAAGCAATTCCGTTAACCTCTATGACTGGACCCCGCATTGCAGAGTTTATTTTGCATAATATCATTTGTCATTTTGGTATTCCATCCAAGATCCTCTCGGATAATGGGATGCCCTTCAAGAACAAAGATGTGCATGCTTTGACCACAAAGTACAAAATTCAGCATAGTTTTTCAACACCCTATTATCCGTAGGCAAATGGGCAAGCAGAGGCATCTAATAAAATGCTCGTCACCATCCTCAAAAATATTATCGTAGATAATCATAAGGATTGGCACATTCAGATCTCGCTTGCCCTATGGGCTTATCGCACTAGCATTCGGACGCCCACTGGGGCAACTCCATTTTCGTTGGTGTATGGCTCCGAGGCTGTCATGCCTCTTGAGTTGGAAATCCCTTCACTGCGCATATCAATGCAAGAGTTCATCGATGATGACACTGCGTAGTAGGCCCGGTTAGATCAACTTACGTTGCTTGATGAACGACGCATCAATGCTCTCGAGCATTTGCGTATCTATCAAGAGCGACTTAAGAGAGCATATAACATGAAGGTTCACCTAAGGGATTTTTAGGTTGGAGATTTGGTCTTAAAAGAGAACCAACGAGAATTCTAATTTGTCGTCCCATCTCCGAGACAAGTTCACGGCAAACTGGTTAGGTCCTTATGTGATTGATAGTAAGATAGGACCTGGAACATACCGGCTCACCTCTCTTGAAGGAATCAAGGAGCTAGAACCCTTGAACATCATTCATTTGAGGCCATTCTACATTTAGAGAGCCATAGTCCACACAAAAGCTCCAAGGATTTCCACAATCGCTTGGTCAATCCCAAAATGCCCCAAAGGTGTCCATAAACCCTTTGGTCAAACCAAAAGCTCCAAGGATTTCCATAATCGCTTGGTCAATCCCAAAATGCCCCAAAGGTGTCTATAAACCCTTTGGTCAAACCAAAAGCTCCAAGGATTCCCATAATCGCTTGGTCAACCCCACAAATGCCCCAAAGGTATCCATAAACCCTTTGGTCAAACCAAAAGCTCCAAGGGTTACCATAACCGCTTGGTCACAACAAATATTCAAAAATAAACAAAAACAATAAAATCATCAAAAAATAAAAAAATTGCATCTCCATTCCATGCATACTCATAAAACATCAAAAATACAAAAATATAGGTTGCATTAGGCATCACATTCATACATTGCATATTTGCTGGTTATACAAGTCAAAAGCACCATAGACTGTCATTACTTGGCAATCCCATCATTTTTCACATCAAATCAATTTTATCAATGCATACATCCCGCATCACACCATCCCTATTTTTAGCAAAGTCATTTGTCTCCTAATGTATTTAGGGTTTTCGTCATTCATTTGTCTTTAACTTTCTAGCCAAAAATTGTACAAAGTCAAACAGATTTTACACAGGAAAGTTTTACTTGGGTCACGCCTCGTTATGTAATATCCCTACACAAATTAACACACATAAAATAATTCCTAAGTTGTGTGAACGCAAGAGAAACCTACAAAGCAGTCTAGGGTACCATCGGTGAAAGATTAGCCTATTCATCCCCCTGTGCGAATGGTTCAAGAATGCTGAGAATTGACAAAAGGACAAGCTCTTCCCCATCCATTCCTTCTAATCAACAGTGGTTTTCATCACTAACAAAAATTCAAAAATCACCATTGGTTCCTAAGGTTGTAAGGATTCGTACTACACGTCCCTGCCAAGGATGGGTAGTCATCCCCAAGGCCTAAAAGAATCAATGACCATTCAAAAACACCATTTCCATAAGCCATCATCACAATCACCTTTGGTCTCTCAAGTCGTAAGGATTCATACTACACGTCCCTGCCAAGGATGGGTAGTCATCCCCAAGGCCTAAAAGATCAATACCCTTACTTCATAATCTCCATACTACCCTTTGGTTCCCAAAGTCGTAAGGATTCATACTACACGTCCTTGCCAAGGATGGGTAGTCATCCCCAAGGCCTAAAAGGATCAATGTTATTCACCAAATAACCTTACAAAGCTCAAAAGCCAAATCAAATAATAGTGGTTATCACCACTATTCAAAATCCTTGCTCAAAAGAACACAAAAAAATAACAAAATAAACAGTGATTTTCATCACTTTGTATACGAGCAAATATCCTAAACCATTGAGCCAATAAAAATCCTGAACTTGAATCCCTAGAATTCTCAGTATTCGAAAACCATCTAGGTGATCCTCATTACAGGTTTGGTGGATAGCCTACCTGGCAATGGCGGTATCCTACCCGCATGACGATATGTCTGTCACATTAGCTTTGCGTGTGAGCAGACCAATGTTTGCATGTGGATGAGCTAGCTTATGGTACCTTAGATTGTCTCATGGATTAATCTTTCTAAATACAACAATGGAGTTAGTGGAGCTAGTTAGGTGATCCTCAGTACAGGTTTGGTTGATAGCCTATCTGGCACTGGTGGTATCCTGACAAATACCACATAAATGAACTCAATTGCACACACAGGGATGTGAAATAACTTGGTTAACCTCCAAGTCGGATTTATACCTTGTTCAAAAGTCTTGCGAGATAAATGTACAGTCTTGGCTAGTTAGTTAAAATATCTGAATCTTCGAAAAGCTTAACTACATTTTAAAAATACAACTGGTCCATTTCATTCCATACATCACCATCAAAAAAAATGCAAAATACAAAAACATAGTTGTCACATGCAACGTCATTCCACAAAGTCATCCCATAAGTACAACAAGCCAATAAATCTTGTACAATCTATGGTGCCATCGACAAGTTATCAACAAATAATTTCATTCATTCCATATGCATACATCATATAATTAGCAACATCACAATCATAATCCCACATGCATACATCATCATAAACAAACATTTCAAAAACATCAAAAAAAGGCACAAAAATGCACAAAAACAAGCAATAAACTGTCCAATGAGAGTGCTTTTGCACTTGACATTCCGGGCATGCAAAATAGATGTCGGGGTCACAAATCCTCACTATCCTACTCCCTAAGAAGGCTACCATAGCCGGACCGCTCCACGGGAGGACGGATTTTTGAGAATTTCATCCCCAAATGGCGTCACCAAAACGGGTCAAAACCCACCCAAAAATAGCAATAACATTGCCGAATGAAGGCGCATTTGCGCCTGACATTCTTGGCATCCAAAATAGACGTTGGGGTCACAAATTGTCACTATCCTACTCCCTAAGAAGGCTACCATAGCCGGACCGCTCCATGGGAAGACAAATTTTTGCCAATTTCAGCTCCGCAATGCATCACAAAAAGGGTTAACACCCACCAAAAATAGGTTAGAATGTTCAAAAACTGCTTTCGCATTTAATGGTAAACAACTGAAGGCACCCTTACCTAAGTCATCTTGGGTCAAGTGACTCATCACTTTTCTCATGTCGGTCATTCCCTCATCGATTCGTCACTTGAGGGGGTAGTCACACTTAGTCGCCAATCAACAACAACATACCCAATCTTGGAAATGACACGCATTCAAAGGATCATTGACAAAGACAATCACGCCCCTACTTGGGGCAGCAAACAAGCAATTATCACAAGCTGATCAAACACTTGGCATTCGTGAATCATGAACTCAAGGTTCCCACTAGACAAAAGGTTGCGCCCTTTGCCTATTCATGATCGATCAATGTCCAAGTTCAAGTAACACCTCACCGAACAAGGTTAACACTTGAATTAAGTTCCTTAGCTCGTCAGAAGCAAGGATTCAAGAATGCGTGCCCTTTCCATACTTGGGGCATCAAGAGTTGGTTAGGTTACTGAGAAACCCTAATCATTAGTGCTTTGGTTATCTATTTTTGCTCGACGTTGCACCTTGCACAGCGCTTCCCAAAAAGGGGCATCTGTAGACACCAAAATAGCACCAATCCGATTACATGACAACAAGCGCTGATCGCATTGACACAAACAGCCCCTAGGGCAGCCCCCAGAGGTCAAACAGTGGTCCTAACCACTCCCAAAAGTAGTTTGGAAGGTCAAAGGTCAATTTGGCACCTTTTTGGCACCTTGCTCTCTGCTCGTCCCACCCCGGGACGAATACAAACTGGCATTCGTCCCACCCAGGGACGAATAGCAGCATTCGCCCCAGGGTGAGGCGAATAGAAGGTTTGACTGGCAAAAAAGTCAAACCTCGGCAACTCCACCAGTTAACTGAGGCTTCAAGCCATGCAATTGCGAGGAATAGCTTTTATTCAAGAAGAGAGACTTCGGTGATGAGTGTCTTTATTTTAGAAACCTCATGCAAGAAGATTTTTAATCAGGGAGTTAGCTTTTCTCTGAAAATAGGACAGTTAACTCAAGTGGCGCCCTCGCATGCGCAATTCAAACAAGGAGACCCTAAGGTCTATAAATTGGGGAGTTTTCCCACCCAAAATATATACAGAGAAGGAGCATTTGAGCAACGAAGTGCTGCCAATTTACATACCTACTTGCGATTTGTGCTTTTACATCCTTAATCTCTCATTCGAAAGGGAGGTTATTGGGCGACTATTAGAAGCGCGAATCCGGACCCAAAACCCAATTTTTGGCCACAACAATTCCCAAAATTTGTTGACAACACCCCATAACCAGTTTTGGACCCATCCCAAGTGGATTGGTGCCAAAAAAGTGCCTCAAACGGTGGGCGTCCTGCCCCCGGGCGCTCCCTAATCTGTCACAGTGAAATTCGCCCCACCCCGGGATGAATAGAAATCTGTGATATATTTCTCTAGTTTTTCTTTTGCATTTGATTCTAGATATGTTAAATAGGTTACAGTTCAAATTTCATTTCATTCTGAGCAATTTTGACCAGGTTTTTGTCATTTCCCGCCTTCACTAACTTGCAGATGGCACCAGCAAAATCTGGGTTCTAGAGGCAAAATTGGAGAAATATGACCATCTGGGTCTTCCCAAAACACCCCCAATTAGCTAACCCCAAGTTTTTAGGTCATTTGGAGCTTCCAAGACAGGACATTGAAGAGGGTGCTTTTTGACAAGTTATTGTAGGTCTATTCGTCCCACCTCGGAGCGAATACAAATATGTGAGGAATTTCTAGACTGTTCTTTTTGCAAGTGGTCTTCTGTTAACATATTTATGCTACTGTGAAATTTTTAGGTCGATCCGAGGTCATTTCATTATCGTTTTAATATTTTCATGCATTTACTGACAATAGGCCTTGGGAAATACATGCTTCATTCTGTCCGCAGGTGCTACTAATATTTTCTGTTTCTTTGAACGCAGGTTTCCGACAGCAGAGGAGCAGGAAAGAGCAAAGAATCATATACGCAAGCGGCGGCGATGTTTTGGTCCGCCCATCTTACATGTGGGCACGCGGAAGAAGGATTGTGATCCATGGATGTTGTGACAAGAAACACATTTGACGCTCCTATCCCCTAAAAAGGAAGGAGACGTATTGTAACACATTTTGAAAAGCGTATCAATAAAGAGATTACGATATTTCATATTGCTTTTATCTTGTGTCAATTTGCATATGTCCTTTCTTGTTCTTTCTTGTGGCATATTCCTTTTTGTTTCCGTATCCTCGTGCTTTCAAATGCCATCTGATGATTGGTCATCTTCAATGTCAAGAAAGTACTTCATCAGCCCCAAATATGTCATCTCAAACTCCTTTTTCATGGTTGTTTTGAACTGGTTGAACATGGTAGTGTTGTTTCCAACGTAAATCAGATCATCCACATATAGGAAGATGATTATCATCTCCCCTACAACATTTGTCTTCAGGTACAAGGTGTGCTCATATGGGCATTTTATGAACTCATTCTCCTAAAAATAGCCATCAATTCGATTGTACCATGCCCTGAGTGCCTGATTCAACTCATGTAGGACCTTCTTCATCTTTAGGACCTTGCCCTATTGGCCTTCAATATCATAACCTAGTGGAAGGCTGACTTGATGTCCATCTAGTAAATACTCCAGCCCTTCTGAGCTTCCAGTGCCAGTATCATCCTGATTGTGTCAAGCCAGGCTATAGGTGCATACACTTCATGGTAGCAAATGCCTAACTTTTGCTTGTAGCCCTTTGCCACCAATATGGACTTATGGCTATCAACTTCTCCTTGGGTACTGAACTTTATTTTATACACCCACTTGACCCCAATGGTCTTCTTTCCTGCTGGGAGCTCTGCAAGTTGCCATATCTCATTCTTCTCAATGGCGTCTATCTCATCATACATTGCCTTCACCCAATTCTGATTCTGACTTACCTCTTCACACTCAACTAGATCACACTCAGTAAATAATGCAAAGTAAAAATGTTCCTCATATTCATGATTTCGGGTTGCCTCGTAGATGTCTTGCAAGCTCCTCATCTTCGCAGGTGTCCTCAAGTTTGAAATACTACTTGCAAGTTGAGGTGACTAATATGGTGAGGTTGTGCTACTACTGGAACCATTGCTACTACTTGAGGCTACAGGTGGTTGCACCGTGTTCTCCTCTAAGTCCACAAATTCAATAACTATTGGCTTAGGCTGGCCAGTATTCAATTTCGAGTTCCAGGCTTGATCCTCTAGGAACTTCATGTCTTGGATGATGACGAGCTTCTTCATCACAGGATTATACAAATGATATGCCTTCGTCTACTCACTATATCTTGTGAATATACACTTCTCCACCTTGTCATCTAGATTTTGCCTCTTCTCTTTTGGAACATGTGCATATGCTATGCACTCAAAAACCCGTAAATGAGCCACACTTGGCTTTTGGTTATTCCACACGTCCTTAGGAATCTTGTCCTTCACACTCTTGGTGGGACATTTTTTTAGAAAATAAACTACACATGTTACATCTTCTGCCCAAAACACATGTGGAAAGTCCTTCACCTTCAGCATACTTCGTGCCATCTATATAATGGTTTTGTTATTCCTCTTAGCTACGTCATTATGCTACGGTGTGTATCTGGTAGTAAGTTATTTCTGAATTCCATTTGTCTTGCAAAAAATTTAGAATTCATTGGAGATGTATTCACCTCTACCATCTACTCAAAGAGTCTTCACTTGATAGCCACTATGTTTCTCCACCAGAGCCTTGAACTCCTTGAATATGGCAAATTCTTCTGACTTCAGCTTGATGGGATAAATCAATATTTTTTGGCTGAAGTCATCAATGAAATTTAGGAAGTACTTGTAATCAAAAAATGTGTTGGTCTACATCAAACTACAGATATCTGAGTGCACCATCTCCAGTGGCTATGAAGCCCTCCAAGACTGCCCTGAAGGGAAAGAATCCCTATGTTTTTTGTCGACTAGGCAACCCTCAAACCTAATTTGGCTGCTCAATAAGAGGTAAACCCTTCACCATCTAGTTCTTGTGTAAAAAATTCAAGCCAATGAAACTTAGGTGATCGAATTTGAGATGCCACAACCAGGTAGTATCTTTCACAATTACACTCAGAGATAGCAAAGATTCATTTTGAATCTGTAGCGAAAACATCTTAATTTTGTCATGGATATGGTTGCAATATGTCCATGCTCCCTGTATCTAATGGTGTAGACTTCGTACTTGAATTGAATAGAGTGCCCCTTCTGCACAAGTTTTCCAATGCTCAGTAGGTTGTGCTTCAGACCAGATACATAGTATACGTCACAGATCTGCTTTCTCTCATTGTGCCTGGTGTAGATGATAATTTTACCTTTACCTTTGATGGGAACCTTATTATTCCCCATATTGACCTTGGACTAGACTGATTCATCCAATTGTGAGAACATCTCCTTGTTCCTAGTCATATGGTTGTTGCACACACTATCAAAATACTAGATGTTCTTTTGGATCTCCTCCTCAATACTACACATCAACATCATGTTCCCACATGCATCTCTAGTCCTTACATTTTTGGCTTCATCTATGTAGTGGGCTTGTTGTTTTTTCTCCTTGCCCATATTTTTTTTGCACTCAGAGATGTAATGGCCAAACTTCTTGCAGTAGTAACATTGGACCTTTGATTTGTCCTTCTTCTAACCAGATCCACTTTGCTAATTTTTCCCATTGCCTCTTCCTCCTTGTTGATGGAAGTTGCAGTTAGTCTCTCCATCATTAGGGTTTGACCTTCCTCCTTATTTTTTCCCTTTCCTATGCCTACCTCTACCTCTTCCTCCTTGATAACTAGATAAACCATGGTGGGAATCTTGTATGCCACTATCTCAGAATGAGACCTGTGCCTTGAACACATGCTCCAGAGAAGACTGAGATGAATGACTCAGTATCTACTCATGTGTCTATAGGGAACCCATGAGCTCATCCACCGAGAGGGTTGTTAGATCCCTCTATTCTTTGATTACTATCACAATCGAGTTGAACTTAGTAGGTAGGCTTATGAGATTCGTCTCCACAATTCTTTGGCTCTACTTGATCTCTCCATTCAATCACATCTGGTTGATGACGTCTGTTGTTTGGGTGAAGAAATCACCCATGGAATCTAACTCATTCATATGCAGGTTCTTGAACTCCCTCCTTAGCATCTATAGCTTCACCAACTTCACCTTGTTGGTGCCCTGATATGAACTAACAAAGATCTATCAGGCTTGCTTCACCTTGGTTACTATTGCAATCCATGGGAAAATCATCTCTTCGATCGCCTGCATGATGTAGAATAGGGCTTTTTGGTCTTTCTTTGTGTTTTTCTTCAATAGGTCCTTATCGGCTTGGGAGAGTGTGGCTAGTTCTACTGCATCTTCCGATTTTGGGTAGTCATTCTCGACCAAGTCCCACAGCTCCTGAGACGCAAATAGGATCTTCATCTGGATCCTCCAATAGTCATAGTTCTTGTTGTTAAATCGTAGGATATGCAACTACAAGGAATGGTTACTATCAAAATCCATGCTTCAATATTTCATTTCATGACACTAAGGCTTTGATACCAATTTGTTGGAAATAAATTATTCATAAGTTGCCTTAATTCCAAGCGATGCTTGGAATTTCTCACATCGATGAGCGACTGCGAGCGTCACTCAAGGAATGAGTGATAGAGAGCTTCTTCTATAATATGAGAATCACTCTTATTCTAAGCGATGCTTGGAATCACTCATGCTAATGAGCGATCATGAGCATTGCTCAAGGAATGAGTGATAGAGAGCTTCTTGGACCGCGAGATTTAAAATTAACAATTGTCAAATGAAAATCATGATCGCTAGCAAAAACCATGATTTCGAGAAACACAAATAAGCGGGAGTGATTGAGAATAAAAAAATTCAAACTTGGACAATGATCGCCATCAACATGTGTGATATTTGAAGATTTCAAGTCAAGACAAGTGACAGAGGTAACCTTGTTTTAAACTACCAAAGGACAAACATCTATTAGAGAAGAAAAATGACTCTTGAAGTCGCTAACAAAATGAGTGATGCTCGTAGCCGCTCTTGGGCATGAGCGACATACGGAGATTTTAGTAGTTTTGAATGACTTGGAGTTTTTTAAGTGTCAAGGAGCGATGCAAGGGAGAAAGAAAAGAGACAAGCTACCTGTCATTTTAAATGGGGTTTCATAGTTCACTCATCATGGAATATAGATAAAACATAATGAAAATTTTGAGACATATCCTTCTAGATCTTGAGAGGAAATAATATTTAACACAAAATTAACACAAATTTTTATTAAACAAAAAACGACCAAGTTTCTCCTTAGAGGAGTTACAAACATCTACATAAACGTAGGATAAAATGAAAATAAGAGGCTTTAAAACTGTTGTTCGATAATGCTTCTTCTAGCTGCCACTCTACTCATCTTATACACTCCAACCTAGTATAATTAGCTAATGTTGAACACAAAATACAGGAATAAACACACCAACCCACATGAGGAAAAATAACTGTGGATGTCAAATCTATCAGGAAGAAAGTACTTCATCATACGATGGAAATAACTACAGGTCAAATCACTCAGGTGATAGGGACCCTTCATTGCTATTTTTGTAGAGTGATTCCCAGAATCGCTCCTTTCTTGAGTGATTCCTGGGATCACTGTAGTGGGTGAGCGATTCCTAGAATCACTCGCCTCTAGAGTGACTTTCGAATGAGGGTGAAATAAAGGTTTAATTTCTCTAATAGGGTGCAGTTCCATATGGTGTACAGTAATGATATGAATTAATTAGATAAAATAAAAGGTTAGTGAAGAATCGAAAATTTTAATCCTCGCGGCCTGGACGGAGTCCCATCCTGTCGTGCGTTTCAAATTAGTGTTTTGAAACTCCGAAAAAACTCGGCAGCTTAATTTAATAAACACAACAGAAAGAAAGAATAGAAATAAACAACCAATTTATTAAACTTGAGGTTATAAATATTAAACAACCAATTTATTTAACTTGAGGTTATAAATATTAAACAACCAATTTATTTAACTTGAGGTCATGAGTCCATTTCAAAACTAACAACATTTTGAAGATGGGATAATGGTATACTAAGGATTCCAACTTCGCATTTGAAAAGTGCAGAATTATTTTCCTTTCAATTTGATGTTAGATAAGTGAACAATCATTTATAATATAATAAAAAGGTACGGAGGTTGACATCACAAAGTATTGTGGAAATGAGGCATGGTGTCATTTCAGAAGTGAGAGACAAAAATACAAGTTAATCGAGATAGAGTTCACCACCTATACCAACATATTGACAACCAGGGTGTCTTCATTACCAAGTGACTAAGAAGAGCAAAATGACTTCATACGGCGACATGACAAATCATTTTCATTATCAAGTTTATGGGTAGGGAGATAAATTATCCCTTCAAGATTTCAATATCTAGCTGGTATATGCAAGGGTTGCAACCCTCTGCATGGAGTTAAAGTTTTGGTGAAGACTTGGAAATGTATTAAAATATTTCAAGCTAGTCCGAGGTTCAACGTCATGTATTGGCTACCGTGCATCACTAGCAAGGAAGCCAATAAAATCTTTAATTATGACACCTCATACAAGTTATCACTAAGAGTAACTTTACTAAAACTACACAGACAAATGTTGTGGTTATACAACTAAAATTAAGTTCAAAAAGCAAGGTTCTGGTTTATCAATCTGATACTTTTCCAAAACCAGTAAAAGTGTTTCTCCTTGTCTCAATCCTATAATAACATTTTCAACATTTTGCATTGTTCTACTGCCTTTAGAACCTCCACGTAGACACTAGCAATAGTTATTAAGTGGCCCACAATTTAGGACTTTAATCGCTAAAAATATGATGTAAATGTTAAGCTAATAATTTTTCTATTGGAATACCATAGAACATAATATTTATGGGCATGACTAGATCAAAAATATGGAAGTATACAACCATTAAATAATTGTCATTTGAGATTCAAAAAGAATGTTTAACTCTTCCCCAGATATATGTTTAGAAAAAAAAAAAAACATAATATCATGTCTTTGATCTTTGTCAACAAAAAATTACAATAAAAGTGAAATGAAAAGTATTTTTTTAAACTACTTTTTTTTTCTCCTTCTTCCCCTTGAAGTTGATGTTGATGGTTGTCCTTGACTCGAAATTATTGGGTGAATTGGACGTTATTCAAGCGCAATATCATCATGGTATATATCTCCTCAAATCCTCTTAAAAGTCTTGCTTCCTCCTCAAGTGCATCAAGGTCCTATGTGGTAAAATTTGCATCTAATGAACCCTCAAAAATTAATCAAAAAATAGATTTACCTCATCCAATCAAATTGCCTCGTAGGATTCACTACCCTCCACTTGTCTTGTGCAAAGCCTAAGATTGTATTGCACAAAGACAAGGTCATTGAGGCACTCTTGGCTCGACGTATTGTGCTTCTTGGTGTGTACGGCCTCAAATAAAGACCGATCACACTTGCACCCATTAGGACATACCCCACTTAACCAACTTTACAATTCTCTTAATATTTTATTTCATTTATAAATAAATACTCAATATGATTGTCTTTCTATATACTGCATTCCTATAGATGCAATACTTTTTTATTAGGCCTCTAGGAAAACAAAAAAAAGTTATATGCTGTCAACCTCGCCTATCATATATAGAAGAAATTTTCTTTGACATCCTATTAAAATATTCATATGAGACTATTCAAAGGAGATAATATTTTGTAAGTTCTTTCATAATGTTGTAAGGAAAAATTGAGTCTAAGACACTAACAACATCTATTACTACAAAAAAAGTAAATGCTATACAAGAAATTAAAATAATTGGTACAAAGAAAGCAAAAACAAAAAAATCTCTAAAATCTACAAGAAAATCATAGGTAGATCAAATTATTTAAAATATTTATGTTTTTAAAGCAATGTTTACTATACATATTTTAGTTAATAACACGTTTAAAATATGAAAAAAAATACGAGTTGTACTAATACTTGAAGATCCAAAATTTCAACAAAAACTCAAAAAAATCTATTTTATGATGAAAATTGTTATTTCACCAAGCTTTTGTATTTGTATTAAAATATAGTGCCTTATCTAACCACTTTCTATCTTGATTATAAATATATCTTTTTATGGTATTGTGAACGTTATTATAAATTATATTGGCCAATATATATTTTGATTGCTCTTAAATTTTAACTCTACTCTTGATTAAATATATTTAGACCCACGATACCATGGCTTAATTATACTGGGACATGAGATAGTTTAGCTTAAAATACTACAATGGAATTTGAGCTATTGCTAAACTCTATCCATTTTTTAGAGTCATATTCAGAGCCACCATCATATGTTAGAGTTTGTTCATTTTAAAGGCAGTGAAGACTTAGACTCAGATTTTGATCAAGATCCTTAGCTAGAGTCTATCCACTTTAGAGGAAGGGAATACTAGGACTGCATTTAAGATCTTGGAGGGTATATATATTAAGGGGACAAATAAAAGTCACCTTAATTTGGATGTTAGGGTCTATCCACTTGGTTCAAGGAAAACCAGTGAAGACGAGGACTCAACAAGAAAATATTAAGATCCAGCTTAGAAGAAAGTTAGACATGAGGGGACATTAAAAGTCATCCTGATATTAATTTGGAATCTCTATAAAAGTGGAAAATCACACAGTGCACTCAGGATAGAATTTGAGAGAGAGTGTAAATATAGAAGAGAAAAATAAACTCTAATAAAATCTAGAGCAAAGTAGAAAGGAGAAAGAAAAGTCTATATTTCCATAAGCCTACTCCAATATTCTTTCCTTTGCAAACCCTATCCCACTTACAAAGAGGAAACCTAAATATTTCCTCACAACTTTTCCATATGAAGTATATTTAAATTTAATCAATTTTTGATGTTATACCTATTGGTAGTCTTGAAACTGACATCATATAAATAGTAATGGATTTCAATGTACTCTTTATGACTGTAGCCTTCTTGCCATGGTTAAGAACTTATCTTTCTAACATACCAAAAAAGATTTTATTTTATCTAAAAAAGAGATCTAAAGATCATTTTTATTCCCTTTATTAGACAAAGGAATACCCATGTAGGTTGATGAAATTTTTTTAATTTTAAACCATAAAATATTCATAATAATTTGTTGTAAATATAGGGTAGAATTAATGGAAAAAATTGTATATTTTGTAGTATTTACCAATTATCCATTAGCCTTCTCATAGCATGATAATATTAATTTAACTCTATGGCCTCACTAATTGAGAAATATCCCAAGAAAAATGTATCATCAACAAATTAGAGATGATTTTTTTTTTTGCGGAGGTCCAAGGTTCAAATATCGGGCCTCATCGGACTGAACGCTTGTCCCTTTCCTGGTGCTTTCAGCAGTGTAAAAGGTTTAAAATGATTGTGGCATGGTGGTTATAGGGGCAGACTGCGCAAAGATCTGTGTGGTGGCTTCTAGGGCGCACATCGTAGAATACTATGGCAGCCACAAAAATATGGACAACCTTCCCAAATTCATGGTGGCTACCGATTCCACCATGTAAATTTAAAAAAAAACAAATTAGAGATGAGATTTAAAGGGATGATGTTTTACAACTTGAATACCCTTGATTTTTCTTCCATTTTTGCCTTTGAAAAGGTTCTCCCTAATGCTTCTGCTAGAATAATAAATAGATAAGGAGAAAGTGGATCACCTTAACAAAGTCCACAAGATAACTTGAAGTAATCAAGAAGAGAACCATTGATCAAAATAGAAAATTTTGCAGTACTATAATAGCATTTAATCCACTCACAACAACTATAATCAAATCCAAAAAATTTTAGATAGCATGTATATGAAACCCTATTATATGCTTTTTTCATATCTAATTTCAAAAGTATACCTAGTTTTTTCATGGACTCAAGAGAATATATGGCCTCTTATGCAATAATTATATCATCAAAAATTTGTTTAGCATGAACAAATCCACCTTGTTCCTCTATGATAAGACAAGATAAACTACAACTTGATTGACCACTAATAAAAATATTTGCGGAGAAAAAAACTACTCTGCTAGGGTTTGATGAGGAAAAAAATACTCTGATAGGGTTTGATGAGGAAAAAATACTCTGCAGGGATGGTAGCAGCTTCTGGAGGAGGTCTCAAAAATTTGAGGAATATCGTGATGACATCAGATCTGTCACAAAGAGTGCATGCTTGTGATGTTTTTCATCTAAAAATAATTGGAAGGAACAGGA
The DNA here is from genome assembly GCA_028583015.1 of Wollemia nobilis. NCBI lineage: Eukaryota > Viridiplantae > Streptophyta > Pinopsida > Araucariales > Araucariaceae > Wollemia > Wollemia nobilis. The sequence goes on along the minus strand of JAQPPZ010001465.1, from coordinate 1,223,989 downwards.
TTTTCCAGTGCATGTCAGGAACCTCTTGTTAAAGAACAATGGATGTTCAGAATGATGTGAAGCCAGGACAGTTCTAGTGGTTCAACTAGACTCAATGGCGAAAGATGTGGAGTATCTAACCAAACCTGCACTTATTGGTAAATTTTTGGGCATCCAAATTTCTCTCCTCTTGGTGGAGGCTTGTGTCAGGAAGACTTGGAATCCTAAAGGTGATGTGGAGGTGACGCTGAGTGTGAATAAATATTTTATGATGGTTTTATCTTGTATTGCATATCTTAACAAAGCATTTGAAGGGGGTCCTTATTTCTATTACCAAGCATGATTCTTTATTAAACCTTGGCATGTGGGTTTCAACCTGAAATAGGAGCGTCTGTCACGAGTTCTAGTATGGGTTCGGCTTTCGTGACTCTCGTTAGAATTTTGGAGAACTGATATCTTGCATAATATTGCCTTTATTCTTGGAAATCCGGTTGGACCGTCACAACAAACAATGGATAAAAAGGTAATATCTATTGCCCGTATTTTTGTTGAAATTGATTTAAATAATCCTATTCCAGATTCTATTGAAATATAGTTTGGATCAACTACATGGGTTCAAAAAATTGACTATGAAGCTCTTTTGTTTCGTTGCCAAATTTATCATGAATATGGCCACCTACAAAGAAAATGCCCTAAGTTTGTCCCACCTGTGGCTTCAAATTTTGGGCCCTCTCAGTATGGTTAAATTTTGGATAAAGTAAAAGCCCTGATAAAGGAAGGGGAATGGGATAAGGAAGGCTTTGTTTCAGTAAAAGCCTAAAACAGAGGACGAAGGGCAAATAGAGACTTTAAGGATAGCCAGCAAAATGCTCTACTCAACCATTTTGATATATTAAATGATCTTGATTAGTGCATGGAGATACCTGAAACATCACTACCAGATGCAAATATAATAGGGCCAAATCATATATCTCTTCTTGAGGTGGAACTTAAGGAATCAGATCTAGGGGGTTTAAATGAAGAACAAAGGGCTTTGGATCTGAGTATAGGTGACATGGTTGGATCTAGCCCTAGAAGGGAAACTATTTTGAAAAGTGGTAGGGATTTAGTTATGCCCTCTCCTACTCAACCACTGATGCAGTCATCCTTGGACTGCAAAACTTCTACAGTGTTGGGATTGTAGCAGAAAATAATTAAAAAAAGTTTTTCAGATAAGAATATGAATGTGGGTCAAAAGAAGGACCAAAATAAAATTAAGTTAATGGGGGGGAATTTGGTGGAGTTAGGCTTGGTGAGAACATTGGAATCCCATTCTTCTAACCCCAAAAATTGATTATCCTTTCATGGAATGTAAGGGGGTTGTACAACATCCCTAGATAAAAATTTGTTCATGTACATTCTCCGGATGTGGTGTGGTATTTGATAAAAATATGCTAAGGTCCTTCCAACATCTTTCATGAGGAGTAACTATAGTTGGAGCACATATATATTTATAATCCCAACTTTTATGGTTTCCTCTTTCTTGCAAAATAATTCAATAACCTAATTATTTTTTGCTTCTAATAATTGTCCATTCCATTTATATTTACCCCATAATATTGTAATACAACCTGAATCTCCTATAGAAGAAAATTCTAAAAAATCACCCATCTTCCAAATATTATTAAGAGCATCCTTACATTCCTCATCGCTTAATTTTATTTATTGTATTAAAATAAGTAAAGGACTATAAAAACCTATTAATTCCTTAATAACTCTTTTTTCTGGATTTTATTCATACCCCTAATATTCCATGATATCATTTTCATCATCAATACTTTTTTTTTTATTAGTGAGCTTAGCTCCACTTCTTGTTAACAACTATGATATTTTTATTTGGCTTCCAATATCAATATCCTTTTGATTTTCTTTTTCTCTTTGCTATTACTTTTATGACCTTCCTCTCCTTCTTCCATTCCTACCAACACTCTCATCTTTAATAATCTCTTCTATTTTTTCATATTGTTCATAATGAGACTTATCTTCTAAATATTTATGTTGCCCTAAAGAGTCAAAAGTGCAAGGAATAGCCTCATTAGAATTTTCTTCTTTATGTTTCCTTGAAAACTCTAAACTACATAGATGATCCTCCACAATCATTAATTTCTTATGTTGACCTAAAAAACCTAAATTTTATTTGATATCCTCCATAAAATTTTATTTAATATACTGATCTTGAAACCCTAAAGTGCAAGAAATACACTATGTACTACTTTATTTTTATTGTAAGGAGAATATTTTATGTTACTTGAGTATAATAAAGGTGATTTGCCTTTATTAAGCTTAATCCACTTCATTTCATTTGCTTTAACATTCACCTTCTAATCTTCCTTTTCTTTAAACTTTGTCTTTGTCTCTTCCTTCATACCTCTAGCTCCTATATTTGAACTTGTGCATTGTACTTCCTTATTCCTCATATCATTTTTCTTCTAATGGTTGATTCAAGTGAACTATAATGGCATTTTCCATCTAATGATGTAGCATGATTTTTCTAGCCACTTTCTTAGGAGTGGAAAATACTTGATTTGGATTAGCTACTCCTATGATATGATCTCCTTGTTTCAAATTGAAGCTACCCTCATGCCCAAAATTTTCTATTTTTTTCTCTATAATTTTCACTTTGCAGTCTCTCTCCATGTGCCTAGTTCCAAAACATTTGCGACATCAGAATGCAATATTTTCATAATCCACTTGTTATATTATTCTCTTCATTCAAATTAATCCTAATCGATTGCAATAAAGGTTTTTAAATATCCATGTAAACACATATTCTAGTGTATATAGCATGCCTTCTTTCCTTAGTACTTGGTCCCTCTTGGATGAATTCACCTAGAATATTACCAATATTCTTCAAAACCTCCTTATTTATGAGTTGATAAGGAAGTCTAGAAAGCCTAATCCATACCAGAAGCCTTTTAATAGTTTCAATTTCTATAGAAAATATCTCACTCCATGGTCTTAAATATAATATATCTTTGCCCTAAACAAGATGTCTCCATCCATTATTTTATCCCTTATTTATAAACCGGAGAAAATAATCAGGAAAAAAAAAATCTTTTGGAAGAAAATTTATGGATTAATTTGAATTCAATCCCCACTTCCACTTGATCTAATTTTGACTCTAAAAAATCCTAACCAGTATCCATGAAAATTATATATTATGCCCTAGTTTTAAAAACCATTATATCTTAGTTATCAAGTTCAAGTTTGTGTTTGAGTTTGACACTCTTAAAGTTTGAAATAAATTCAACATGTTCAAAAATTTGGAATAAAATTCGACATAAAATTTGATATATTATAAATGAACATATATCCTATTTTTTTGGTAGTTAGATGCAAAGCAATGTGCCAAAAGGCCTTCAATATGGTATCGATTTATAGGTGCACAGATGTAATTCTGGTCATAGCCATAACCAATATCTAATTAATATCATTCGGTTAGTTACAACACCCAATTAGTTTGGGTTGTTCCTCTATCAATCCAATTACTCAAAGTTATATTCATTTACTAATTTACTCATACAAGAATCGATATAAATCTGTGATTGATATGTTTCTTTACTAATTGTGGTATTTACTGTGTGGGTTTACGTCGATCATAATATTTTCAAACCTAGGTGATTTGCGGATCAAATTTGTCTATTTAATGTTATTTTATTTTTAAAAGTAATAACGGTTTAGTTTTGGGTATCCAAACTACCAATATACAATGTGTAAACTTGTTTAATTTTTTTAATTAATATTAAATATTATTTATACATAGGTTCTGAACTTTTTTATGAGACTCAGGTGAAAAATATGCATATGTACGGGGATTTGAGATCCTGCATTCTAGATTATTTGCAGTTAATAAAGTTTACAGTGACAAATGTGACCTGACCGGGTTGTTCTAACGAGTGATACACAAAATACTATGTTTGACCTGTTGCAATTGGTTTTACATACAAATGCGAGACATAAACAAATTAAGATTCTCCACACCATACTTTGAGCAATGGGTTGTGACCATAAATTCATATGGCTCATTTTTTTGCCCTTGTAATGTCATGTTGATCCGCTTGCACCTTTCTTCCATGTTGTACTTATGCCCCGATCCACTTACATATTTTTTCCATGTTGTACTTATGTTTGACAGTTTACACTGCCTTGAAACTTCAAACATCCACCATTAAAACAATTTTAAAAACTAATAGGTCGACATGTACATTCACCAATTTTTTTTCCATGATGAATTTAAGGTTTGTTCATCAAATTTATTTTCGAGGGTTTTAAATTTCATGAATTTCAAATTTTATCTCAAAAATTGGATGAATTTGATAACTAAGCATTATATCATGCTCAATCATCTCATCTTTGATAATGATGTAGAATATGCCACATGAATAAATTTTGCCATAGATTCACTCTTCCTCTTATTGCTAGGCAAGGCATCCATACTTCCAACTTGGCCATTCATACTTTTATCCATACTTCCAACTTGGTCATTCATACTTTTAGTAAGGACTTTCACAAATGACTTTTTTTCCAGGTTATTTTAATTTTGTTCAAATAATTTTACTTCCAACTTATTCATTGATCGTACTTTACTATGTACTTCCTACTTTCCTGCATACTTCCTCCTCGCTCTCAGGTCATAACTTTTTAGGTATGTTTATGCAAACCTTCACTTAAGGATATAATAAAATTTTGTAAATCTTAATAAATTTTTAATTATTTAATATTTTAATTTGTCAATAACGACTATGATACACATGTTTTTTATGTTTATTTTTTAAAAGTGCTTTATAATGAAGTAAAAATGTCCACTTCGAAAAATTGAATTTTTTTAATATGTTAAATATATATAATTATAAAATAATATTTATTATGTATATCTAAATTAATTATAAATAATTATTTTATAATAATTTTATTTGTTAAAAGTAGATTAATTTTATTTAAACTTAAAAATAAATTGATTATTAATTTTATAATTATATTATTATTTTATCCATAAAATAATATAATATTTCATTTTATTTTTATTAACTATATATTTTCATGTAAATTATGATGTATATATTTTAATAATATATAATAATTATTAGGTTGGTTTATAATTTATATTATAATTTATAATTTATAATTTATAAAATATAATCACATTGGCTCTAACCATACTTTTTTAGGTTGGTTTTTCTTAAAAGCTCAACAATAATCTATTTTATTATATTTAAAAATTTTATTTTTATTTGGATATTATGATTTTTTTGGTGTTTTAATTAATATTAATTTTAAATATTATTACTAATAAAACATCAAGATATCATAATATCATTTATATTTTTAATGGATTTTATTTTTATACAACATGAATTAGTAAAACTATGGTGATAAATATTTTAGGGTTTTTAGTTCTTTAATAGGTTCAAGGTTCAAATGTAGCATGAGTGAATGTGTGAGGAGGTGAATCTATAGTTAATATATATTGAATTTCTTATTGATAAATATAACTCTTAACTTTAAAAAAGTAATGATTGAGAAGAAACTATAGTTAACTAAATAAAAAATATATATATAATATTAAATTTAAAAAATTATAATATTAAATTAAAAATTAAATATTTTTAATAAAACATTTTTAATATTAACAAACGACAACCATAAAACTAAGGTAACTATCAATAAGTATTTACTACTAAAACAAGTTTTCTACTGTGAATAAAAAAGCCAATATTAAAATGATATTAAATGAATTTAAAATATATATTATTTAAAATATAAATAATTATAAATAATTTATATAAAAATAATAATAGATATCCTATGACAAGAAATTTATATATATAATACGGTCATCAACCATACCTAAATAAACAAAATCACCTTTATAAAAAGATTTCAACAATAATAATAAAAAAATTGTATTACACTCTTATCATCCTAATTAAATCAAGAAGAAAAATTATTAATAAATAAGATTGTCCCATAGTTTAATTTTTAGGATAATAAACATGTGATGTCCTATATATCATTATCTAAAATAGAAGAACCTTTTGCAATATGATGATATATATATATTTTTAATGGAGATTAAACCCATGTCAGTAAATGGTGTCTTTATCCGTAGACAACACTCAAAACGATCATTATAATTATTTTAACATCTTATAAAATTCATTAAATTCACCAAATATTTTTAAATTAATTTACAACATCACAAATAAATATTGACAAAATCTTAGAGGGATAACCTAGTAATGGATTAAAGTGAGCTATAAGCACATTTAGGAAAATTACATATTATTTATATCATTTATTTTTATCCCTAGACGAAATTATTTATTAATTAATAAAATAAAAGTTATCAAGTGTTATGTATCCATTTTTAAATTTTAATAATGATATATTCATAATTTCAAAGTACTGTTGTTTGATTTGTTAAAATATTACACCAATATTGTCTAATGAAAATTAAGTCATTATCATCTAATCAATTAAAACATATTAATAAATCATTTTTAAAAATAAATAATAAATATTTTAAATTGTCCAATAAGGGATTTTTCACAAACGTTTTTCTTTGTGGATACTAAATGATCTAAATAACCTACGATACTTTTTTAAATAAATATGTTTATATTTCCTTATATTTATATAAACCTTAATATATATGTATGTGTATATAGTAAATGTATATAAACGTGGAAAAAAAATGTAACAAATTAAAAAAAAACATAATGATAATATAAATTTATAACTCAAAATATATATATAAACAAACAATCAAAATTAAATTTATGCAAGAATTCAAACAAAATTTATTTTAAAATAAGAAGAACAAAAATTACAATGTAAATGTTTATCATCGTTAAAATTTGTATTTTATAAAGTTATTTATAATTTAGTTTATTTTTTAAGTTCTTTTAATATTATAATAATTTTTAATTTACCTTGTTACAAGAGAGAATGGAGAGAGGGAGAGAGGGATCATTGTGCTGAATGATTTGATTTCAATAGGGATAGGGGTCGATTCAAATCCTTGGATATTTTGGTCTCTACAGTTTTGGGCATTAGGGCAATCTAAAGATAGAGTTGTTGTGGTAGGTTGAGTGATAGTGGATAAGTGAGATGCATCGGTTTGTTGGATGGGTGTGGTAGACTATGTTGTAGTGGAAGGGATGATCTTAGAAAAAGAAAAATTGGTCTGGGTAGGTTTGGTTGTGGGATTTTTTTGGCAGTGTTTGTTGTTCTTGGGTCTGTAGTTCCAATGAATATCCTAATGAGGAATCGTTTTCTAAGGTCTATTTTGGTGAGAGAGGATCCCCAACCATCATATGTGGTGTGGATGATCTTAGATTTACTCTATCTAAAACCTTAGGTCCTTCAGTGGATCTAAAGAGGTTTGTGCAAAATTTTGTCTTGGATCCATTAGACTTCGTTGTGATCTCAGTCTCAATTGGGATACTAGATTTCATCGTTGATGTAAAAAAGATTTTGGCTCAAAGTTTTCTCTTTGCTATTTCTAGTTGTGTTTCAACTATAATTGAGGATCTTGTTTTGGTGAGTTTTATCATATCCTTACAGGTTTTGTTCCTCGAGATTTTATTATTGTATGGGAATACAATCCAAATGTTGACTATTGAGCCAAGCAATTTCTATGTTTAGATTTTTGGGTGCTTAGTGGTTTTGGCTCTTATCAGATTATTGGATGAGAAAAGCTCAACTATATTTTGGTTTTCTCTTTTGGACATCTGTTACAATACTTTAATATCCAGAGTGATTCCAAAAATTTTATTGGGGTAGAAAAAAATTATTTTTGAATTATCAACCAATTTTATGTAGGAACATGGCTGGGGAATTTTTGAGGATACTTATGAGGTTGTGGGGTATGGTCGCTTTATTGTGTGGTTTTATTGATGTTTGACCACCCCGTAAGACCATGTTTGTACCTTCTAGAGGTCTTGATATAGTGTACCTTTTGTCTTAGAGCTATAGGATCGAGATGTTGATATGGTGTAAGCATACTCTTTAGAATTTATTGGGTAAAACTTGTTAAGAATGAATCTGTGAGCCTGTTGAAAGAAGTTAGATCCAAAAATATGGTTCCTGTGCAAGAATGTATTTTTAAAAAATTGAAATGATCATTCTTGGTTTAGTTTGGGTGGGAACTGTATGTTCCTATCTTTGATCCTATTTTTCAAAATTATTTTGGGTGAGTCCTTGTTTTTGGTGGGATATGTCTTTCTAGATCTCTTGGTTTTATCAAATCCTAAATCCTATGGGGCCTTCAAATGTTTGGTTTCATTTCTCTTGGGGTGTCAATCCTATTTATGTTTTGCTTTGGTTCTCTTTGAAAAATTTTGTTGCTTTGTAAAAATTTCAAAGAGCCTTTCAAAACCCCTTCTTTAAGGAAGCCTTTCAAAACCTCTTATTTTCTACCTAATTAAAAAAATAATATAATAATTTTAAATAGGTATTATTTTAAATTTTGTTATAATTTTTAGATATATTATAACTTAAATATTTAAAAAAAAAAATATATATATATATATATATATATATATATATATATTTTTTTTTTTATATATATATATATATATATATATATATATATATATATATATATATAATATTATTTAATTTAAATATTACAATTTGTATGATTGCAAAATATTTATAATGGTATCTTTTGAGATAAAAAAATACATGATTAAAATCGTGAAATTTAAAAATAAACCTTATATTAATTTTAAAAAATAAAAAATGGACAAACATATTTAAAAAATATATATATACATTTAGTTTATTTTTTACTTTTAATGTGTCAATTTTTTTAGATATGATTTTGTATAAAGAGATGACATATCTCAAAATTTGAACTCTTTACTAATAAATTTTAAATTGATATATTTGATAAATGAAAAGTAAAAGCTTGACCAAGACTTAAAAAAGAGGGGGTGGAGTTTGAGTAAACATTTCTTTTATTTTAAAATTATTTCATAATATATAAACAATTAAAATTCAAAAAAAAATTACAATGTAAATATCTATTATAATTATATTTTTCATTTTATAAAATTATTTATATTTTATTTTATATTTGAAGTGATTTTAATATTAGAATAATTTTAAATATATATAAGTTTCATACTTTAATACTTAGGTATATTATGATTTATATATTTTGAATATGCTAATTATATATATACATTTATAGTTTCCATTATTCTGTATTTTAAATACTACATTTGTATGATTACAAAATATAATGGTATATATCACGATGAAAAAAATATATGGTGAAAATATTAAATATTAAAAAAAAAATTATATATTTTTTAAATAAAAAATTAAATAAATATATTTTATTTATTTTTAATTTTTTACTCACCAGAGGTTTTAAATAAATATGATTGGTCACATATCTCAATGTTTCCCTCTTTACTAATAAATTTTAAACTGATATATTTAACACTGAGAAATAGAAGCTTGACCATACCTTAAAAAGAAGATAGAGCCTGAGGATTCATTTCTTTTATGTTAAGAATTATTACATTATAAGTAAAACCATTCAATATACGATACATATTAATTATTGTTATACCAAATTTTATAATTATTGTTATACCAAATTTTATACGATAGGTCCACTCATGGTTAATTATTGTTATACCAAATTTTTGCATTGCATTGTATTTAAATGTTTTTCATCTCATAACGCAAATCATAGAAACATCTCTCATTAGCAGTCTTAGTGGTAGGAGGGTAAGTTGAGGACAGAGCCATTGGGCTGGTGAGATCACCCTCCACCTGTTTTTTATGAAAATCATGGCCTGGATGCTTGTGCGGTGTTGAAGGCTTTTGAAATGTTCATCGAGCTCGCAGCTTTGAGGAACGTCATCATACAATATACAAATTAAAAAAAAACCCTCTCACCCAAAATACACAAACCTACATTATACACATACTTACCTCATCATACACAAACCTACCTTATACGCCTACTTTGCCTCATCATGGGCCTATACAACCTAACTTACAAATACCACATTTTGACCAACTCTGGATTCCAAAATGTTACACTAGTGTTCATGGCATTTTTGGTACGTATAATCTACGCGTGAAAATGAAGTTGTCAATAATCCTCCTTCCAAAGCTTCTCGATTCATATCTAATAGATATAATTTGTTACGCCATCGTTGACAATTTGTTGTTGTAAATCAGAAATAAATATTTCGTACAATAGTTATAACTTTGACGGCAACAGATATCGACATAAAGGATTGAAGATTAACTTTGACCGCCACGGATTTGTGCTGGTACTCAACATTTGTAGGAGGTTGACCTATTCGCAAATTGTCCAAAGAAATAATTAAATATATTCCAAAGGACGTTATCATATAATATATATATCGTAATTCATGGAAGACTGACATGTTCATTCAGACGAATTTAGGGAAAATTCCTTACGTTGGAGAAGATGTCTTGATGCGACATGTCATTGTCACCAGCTTTGTCTGACCAAAGGATTTCAGTTACGCCGTAGTTTCCACAAGAATTGGATAAACATGTAAACCGCCAGTTTTTTTGGCAGATAATAAAATTTTGAAAATTTTAATTATACTTGTCTAAATCATTATTATTAACGTATCAATTTTTAATTTAAAGGCATCTGTTATAATTTTTAAAAATTAAATTTATATTAAAATAAACTCCTGTCCAAAAATTTATCAAGATAATAAACTACTCTAATTACCTGAGAGTGATTTACAAGCTTTCCCTGCACTACCCTATAAATATGCTGTCATGAGCTTCCATGATGAAATTGCTAATTTCCTATAACAATGGCCATAGAAAGCTATTCCTCCTGGAATTTATGGGAGAAAAATACTCTCTTCTCTCCTACCAACCGCATTGACCTCTTCTTCCAGCCAGCTTGGCCCGACTGCACTGTTAATATCGATCAACAATTTATGCACAACGAAATCTCTAATTCTTCGTTATATGAGTTTCCTTCCACATCATTTGGACTTGAATTCCAGGCTTACACACATAACCCAATTCGGTGACGTCTATTTCCCTGAGGTTGGAGACATGTTACTCTGCCATGGAACCAGCGACAGCGACATAGCTTCCTGTACTACAGAGCCGAGTTATCAAAATGATCCGATCGGATCGACTCCCCAGAGTCCCAGTTTTATTGATTTGGACTTGGGTTTCGGACAAGTGCTAGAGCAGCCTCTGGAACGCGAAGATAATGTTGGATCTTTGCCTTCTAGTCCAGAGATAATTCTTCCTTTTCATGTTGAAGGGAAAACTTATTGAAAGCTTTGGCGGAAGCCCTGGAAAGGGAGGCGTGGGATCTATTGAAAATCATTGTAAATCGACTCCAAAGGATGGTTTCTCCCATGGGAACCACCTGGAGAGAGTCGCATATTACCTTCTTCAGAGTTTCAGGCCCCATGACGTGCCGGGTGGTGCAGCGCACAACAGTTTGATGAAGGAGGTATGTACGCAAAGCAGTTTAAGAGCTTGGCATTCGCTTTATGAACTCTACCCTTATGCCAGATTTGCTCATTTTACGGCCAACCAGAGCATTTTGGAGTCCTTCAGTTTTATACACAAAAACAAGTTACATATCGTTGATTTCGATGTGATGGAGGGTTTGCAGTGGCCGCCGTTGATGAAATCTCTGAGGGATAAATCTTTGGATCTGCTTCGTATTACTGCCATCAAATGGGATGATGACGAGGCTGCCGGCTACGGTGGCATCGGTGGGAGAGACAGGGTCCAGGCTTGCGGATTGTGCTCGTTCTCTGGGAATTAACTTCTTTTACGAGGAAATTCGGCTTCAAGACCTGAAAGGGCATATGTTGTCTGATATGGAGGAGGAAGAGAAGACGCTGGCATTTAATTTGATGGTGCAGCTGCCGCATATGGTGTCCCACCGAAGGAAATCCAATATTTCGGAGTTTTTGACAGTCGCAGGCGGTTTGCGACCAGCAGTTCTTACAATGGCAAGTGCAGGCGTGGATGCCGAATGTGGGGATTATTATGTTGGGCATCTGAACAAAACGGTGGAATACTTCAGTGCGATGTTTGAATCCGTGGAAGCAGGACTGCCAGATCAGGTGTTGGCCACAACTGTTGTGGAACAACTATTCATGGCCCCTAAGATCCAGCGATCTGTTTCAACAAGCCAGTGGAACGACACAGAATTGATGTATGGAAAGATTGGTGAACTTCCAAGCAAGTGTGGATTTAGCGGAGCGGGGGTTGAGATAAGCGAAGAGAGCATGGCAGAGGCAAGGGAGGTGCTGGCATTTAGCAGAGGATCATCGAATTACTCGGTAGAGATGACGGAGGGAGCGAAGAATGAGGTTATTCTAAAATGGCGTGACACGCCCATAGCATGGGCTTCCACATGGAGATAATAGAGGATATAATCGCTTGTCCTTGGATATCATCTAAAACACGTGACACTCCCATAGCATGGGCTTCCACGTGGAGATAATAGAGGATAGAATCGCTTGTCCATGGATATCATCTAAAACGTGTAACATTTATCTATACTGTTGTTGCTTCTGTGAAATTGTCAGGCTCTAAACTGAAGGCATAATCTGCGAAGCCTGTAGAGTTGACATCACGCTACACCACTAAATATATCAAAGAAAAGAGATCTTTGCGGCTGCGAGATAGACATTTTTCTTTTTAATTGAATAAGTTATATTTAAACCAAATGCAACAGCACAAGCAAATGCCTTATAAACGATGATCAAATTAAGAAAATAAATAGAATAATTTATTATTGTATTTTTTTTTTTTTGGTAAGTAGTGTTTGTATTTACAATGGGTTTTAACAAGGATCCCAAAACCTGATTACATAAGCAATGGGCCTAGGGCATCAATCCTTTGAAACTGAACACCAAAACAGAAATCCCACCTAGTAACAGTAAGCATGAAACAATCCCTCTCAGCGGGAAACAAACAAATAAGAAAGAAAGTAGTTTTGGAGATCCCGCCTAGCAGGGAGTAGCCAAAAACCACCATCGAGAAGATCCCGCCCAGCAGGAAGCAAAGAAAAACCGTTACAATAAAATCCCGCCTCGTGGGAAGCAGTGAAAACCACCACAAACAGTCTCGCCTAGCGAGAAGCAACAGGGAAATCCCGCCATCCGGGAAACCAGCAAAAAAGAAAGGATCCCGCCTCACGGGAAAACCGACGGATTTGGCGGATCCCGCCCTGTGGAGAAACCATCCCGCCCACCGGGAAAACATTTCGTTCAGCAAGAGCCATCCTGCAAGAAGCCGACAGCCAGCACAGAGAGGATCCAACCCATCAGGAAGTGACCAGAGAGTTACACCACAAGGAACCCGCCCTAGGAAAACAGAAGAGGATCCCAGCAGCAGGGACCAAGAATCCCGTCCAAGCACAGAGCCCGTCGAGGATTCACAAGAAAAAGGGGGAAGTTGTCCAAACCCTAAACCGTCACCTCCACCGCACCGAGAAACGCAGGGGACCAGATCCACGCGAATAACCTGCAAAAACCCCAGGGGGAAGCCTGAGGGAAAAAGGGAAGGGATCCCCAACCAAACAGGGATCCCTGGGAAGCACCAATCCGAAAAAAACAACCAAGGAAACTCTAGCCGACCGGGAGGGGCGCAGATAGTGGAGAAGGATCTCCCCCGGGAGATCATCTCGCAAACAACCACTCCCCGAGAGGGATGACCTGGGTTGAGCCAGGGACTGGGCAGGAACCAGGAGCCATGGGAGGGGGAGCAGGGGAGGGACCAGAGCCCTCCCCTCTCTACTTTCTTCCAATTTATTATTGTATTTATTAATGTTGTTCATTTTTTTTTGGTTAATGTGAGAAATTTTACTCCTTTTTAATAAAATGGTCTGATATTGCAAAATAAGTTATATATTTATTTTTATAAATTATATGTATTTTTTAGTAGGGTCATTTTTATAAAAATATTAAAATATTATATTTGTTGTAACATATCTTTTTATCACTATTTTTATTTATTTATTCTTTTAAATATATTCTTCAACTTTTTGGAAGTGCTATGTTTCTACAATTTCTTGACATTATTTAATTAAGAGATAAAATCTCACTTGACTAGTTGCTTTCTAAAATTTGAATTTTACTAATGAATATCAACACTACAATTTGTTAATTTATCTACTATTTGATTTCCTTTTCTATAAATATGCTTACACTTCCATAAAATTACCTTTAGTAATAGATAATAAACATCAACAATAATATTATTTTTTGTTCAATCTCCACATTCATTTTTGTTAATAACATTAACGATAACTTGTGAGTCCCCCTTAATTGAAATATATTTTCTTCATTTTTCTACTACAATTCTTGCCTCTAATAATAGATAATGAACATCAACAATAATATTAATTTTTATCCAATCTCCACATTCATTTTTGTTAATAGCATTGACCATAATTTGTCAATCCCCCTTAATTGAAATTATTTCCATCCTTTTTCTATTGCAATTTTAATTTTTATAAGAAGTGCCCTAGCCTAAGCACAATTTTATTTTTTGGTATACTAGAGGAATCGGTAGCTCATTACATTTTTATTATTTTGTCATGGGTTTGAATCCTACTCCTTGCTTTCACTATAATCTCTAGTTACAGTGCGTAAACTTCTTAAATTAGCTAATGATGTTAGCGTGACATGCCCTCTAGTTCTATGAGGCTTGAGGGATTCAAACCATGGTATCCACCCTCCCATTGAAGTGTTTTGACAAACTAGTCATATTTTCATACATTTAGCCTTTGCATAGTTGTTAGTTGAAGTTCCATATGATTATGAATAAGTGAGGAGAATTTGGTGTTCACTATTTCTAAAAACACCACCTTCACCAAATTTTCCTGGATTTTCTTTAGAAGCGCCACCAAAATTAATTTTGATAAACCCAATTTTTTGATATTTTTATATGACTGTAGATCAAAGTAGATCCTTTGTTTTAATTCCATTATCATAGATGACTCTTCCATGTATGTTCAAAATTTATAGCCAAGTTATTAGACCTCTTCTACAATTAAGACTTCCCATGATGAGAACCATATTTGTAGATATTTTGCAAGATGCAATAATACAGTTCTAAACTTGGGCATGAATTTGAGACTTTTTTTTTTTAATTATTATTCTTTTAAGCCATAAATTGCAACAAATAATAGTATGGACAATCCTCCAATAAACTATATAATGCTTTAGATTTTAAATAATTAATCCAACATTTTATCATCTCTTTCAATGTTGATGGAGTTACCCAATATAATTTCATATATTTTTTTAAATAACCTCAAATAGTGTGAGGAAATGGACAATGAAGAATTAAATGGTCTATTATTTCGAAATCCTTATCACATAGGACATATATGAAGGGTCCATAATATCATTTTCTTTGTAGACACTCTCATGTAAGAATATTACTTTGAACTACTAACCAAAGGAATGTTGAGGCCTTAGGGAGAGCCTCTAATGACCAAAAATTCTTCTTAGGAAAATCTTTGGGAGAAGGAAATATTGATTGATCTAAATCCTCATACCCCAAATTTACTGAGTATCCACCATCCTTTGATAAATTCTAAACCAACTCATACTTTCATGTAGAAATTGGTAAATAAAACTCTTGAAGCATATTTTATAACTTATTTATAATTTGTTTGAGTTCTTCTCCTTCGACCAGGTTATTAAAATAAATCCATGATCTAGAGTTTTTTATGATAATAATATAGTCTTTGACCTTTGAACCTTTACATGCTAAACATGCTTGAGCCAATATTTTTCATTTTGTGTTAAAGAAAATTACGTAACTTCCCTTATTGATTGATCATCTAATATGTTTCTTTATCAATTGCAAACTCTCTAATGTGAAGTTTCATGTTGATGATCTTTTTGGTAGAGTTCTTTTCCTAAATGCTTTCTTTGCATCAAGAGAACCTATATATTTTTGAAGTAATATTTTTAACCAATTCTTTCCTTGATACCCAAATAATATCCACCTAAGCTTTGTTCCTAATGTCAAATTCATAATTCTATATTTCCACAAGCTTGGTTCTCTAATATTCTTTCCTTTGCAAACCCTGTCCCACTTACAAAGAGAAAACCTAAATTTTTCCTCCCAACTTTTCCATAGGAAGTATCTTTAAATTTTATCAATTTTTGGTATGATACCTGTTGGTAGTCTTCAAAGTGACATCATATAAATAAGAATAGATTGCAACGTAGTCTTTATAAGTGGGTTAAAAAATTACCTTTACAACTTGCGAGACAAGCTTTCATTCTATCCTAAAAAGATACCCAAATATCCTTTTTTATTTTCTTTATCAAATAAAGGAATACCCAAGTAGGTTGATGGGAACTTTTAAATTTTTTTTTTAATTTACATGGTGGAATCAGTAGCTGCCACGAATATGGGTAGGTTGTCCAGTTTTTATTGGTGCCACAATATTATGCATTGTCCACCCTAGAAGCTACCACATGGATCTTCATGTAGTTTTTCCCTATAATATAATGCCCCTTCCTCGCTCTTGATCAGTGTCATAGGTCATTAGCCTATATTTGAGCTCTTGTAGGCTAGTTGAAGTAGTGCTAAGGAGTTCTGAGTCCTTTCGAGGGCTTTGTTGGGTGATTTTGATGGAGTTACTATTTATAGTAACTACTAATTTTGGTAGTGTCAGCTTTGGTTTGCTTCATTCCACATTTGTAGTGTTCGGGTTACCTTATTTGATGAATCTGTTTCTAAGGTTGGGAAAAATATTTGGAAGTTAATAAAGTTAATTTTTAATTAAAAAGGGCCAAATGAAAAGTAACTTTATGTTTTTAAAAAAATAACATTGTCCTACTAGGCCAATGGGGTGGGTGCACATCCCAAGGAGGGGTGTAGGAGTTCTTAAGGCAATAAAATAATATTACTTTAAAATATATTTGGAGCCAAATAACCTAAAATGAGGTGTGGGGTTTATATTGGAGATGTGTAGCTCATTTGTAGTTGGCAACATAATAGAACTCTATCAAATTTACTTCAAGAATTATAGAATTTAGCTTTTGGAGATGAAAACCTCTATTGGTATCACTGGTTTTGAGGGTTAAAGGTCATCCCTAGTCAGTTATGGGTGATTCTACTTCAAGGGACATAAATTTGAGGTTGATTTATAGCAGTAGGGTTTGTGATTTTGGCAACTTCAGTGGGTGTTTGAGGAGATCTTATTATTCTTCTAGTTTTTGGTCATTTTCATCTAGGTGTGCTTCAATTTAGTGTTTTATGTGTTGATTTGGGGGTTCTTGGAGCTAGAGGTACCATTTACGAGTGCATTGGAGAATGTGTAAAGCAATCATATCTCTTAATCTGGTAAGTTTCTCATTTTGGGTTTCTTAACATATATATTTTCAATTTTGGGTGATGATAATGGAGGCATTTTGATAAGGGTTTGGAGCTGGAGTGAATTTATTTTGTTGGACGTACCTTTTCCAGCAGGCCATACCATTACCTTGGGAAGTGTGCAATAATTTTAGTCAACTTTAGGGTGTGTTTGCTATCCATACATTGGCACCTAGCTTGTACAATATTATTGCATTTTACAGTAAGTCATTCAGATCCCATTTGATGAAATTATGAGCATTTTGGTGTTTTAGCTATGTATGGTTCATTTCCAAAATTTTGTATCAAACTTGTACTTGCATTTCTAGGTCAAAAAATTGAATAAATAATGTTGTTTGGTGTTGGGTTTCATTTTGTTTCATTTCAATTTATGTTTATGCAATTTAGAGTTTTTCTTTATGCATATGTTCACAAATTATAAAGCACAAAAACCCCAAAATAATTGCATATCATACCTATGAGAAAAAACATCAGAAGGAATAAAAAAAATCAGACATTACAAAAATGGAAAAAAGTAAAAACCCTCAGATATTTCAAAGTAGCAAACACGGGTATTTATTACAGCGGTATCAGGCACATCTTGGTCTTGCCATCATATTGGGTAACTCATGCATACACACCAATATTATTTGAGGAGGAATAAATATAATATGGTCTTTGTTCACTAGGAGACATTCTTAGATCAGGAACAAGTACAAGGAGATTTATATAGCAAGTCTAATAATAACAGTGCTATAGAGGCTACTCCTAATTTGTCTAGTCCACCTAAAGACATGGGAGACATGCAAAAGGGTAGACAGGGCTCAATTAGTCCTAACATTTGTAGACACCAAAACAGCACCAATCCGATTATGTGACTGCAAACACTGATCGCTTTGACAAACACAGCCCCCAGGGCAGCCCTCAGAGGTTAAACAGTGGTCTTAACCACTTTCATAGCAATTTTGTAAGGTCAAGGAGCAATTTGGCACACTTGGACACTTTGCCCAATATTCGTCTCACCCAGGGACGAATTCAAAATAGAATCCGTCCCACCCCAGGACAAATTCTGAATCCGTCCCCGGGTGGGACGAATTCTAAGCTTAACGGGCAAAAAGGCAAATGGTGCCAAGTGGCAGCCCGAACGATCGGTTAAGGGCTCCTACCTTGCACGCATGTGTAAGTGGACAGAGGGGCCGTTAGAGGACCGTTACAAGAAGCATTTATCAAAGTTCAAGTCAATGGAGGACTCCCCTCCCTCATGGGAAGACAAGACTGCCACATGGCGCCCATGGCCAACACTTGGCTTTTGTGCTTCCCTCCCAAAAGAGACCCCTTGGGTCTATAAAAGGTGGGACTTTTCTCACCCAAAACATGCAGGTGGAAGGAGTGTTCAAGCAACGAAGTGCTGCCGAATCGAAGACTCATTTGCATCCCCCTTTGTTCACCTTCCTACATCCATCAATCTCTTTTGCAAGGGAGGTTGTTGGGTGGCCTTTGGAAGCTCGAACCTTACTCAAATCCGACGCATGGACATCCGAACCTACCAATTCGCCGACCCCCCAATCCTAAAAGGTTTTGGGCCCATCCTTGGTGGATTGGCTCCAAAATCGAGGGCCAACGGTGGGAGGCCCACTTGGGCACCCCCGCACCCCCAAGTTCTAATTTCAGTTTTTGAGCACTTTAGATTAATTTTTAGATTGCATTCTGTGTTACTAGGTCCGATTAGTCTATAATTGCAATTTTGTAGCTTTTGGTCAGAGTTTAGGGTGTTTTGTATTGCTTTATCGTTTCGCTAACTTGCAGGTGTCAAGGTTAAATTCCCGAGGGAGGAGGCCAAATTGGGAAAATCCGACCATCTGGGTCGTCCCAAAATGGCCCCAATTACCTAACCCCCCTGTTTGCAGGAGTTTTGCAGGTCCCGAGATCCGACATTGGAGCAGCAGCGAGTCGATTTCTCCTATTCAGAAGAATTCGTCCCACCCAGGGACGAATTACGATCAGAATTCGTCCTGCCCAGGGACGAATTCCGGTTTAAGGTGAATTGGCCAGCTGCCTCGATGGCGATGGCCTTCGGTGACTGTTCTTACCTTCCGTCGATTTTGAAGCAATTTGGATTCACTGTTTTCATGGTTTCAAGCAAATATTCGTATGCATATTTTGTTAGTTTTAGAGAGAGAATGCTTTTCATTTGCAGCAGGTGCTACTAACGTCTTGATCATTTCTTTGTTTGCAGGAGAAGCAGCAGAGGCGAAGAACCCATCAACATCAGCGGCGGCATCATCTTAGCCCGCCCGGTGCAATCGTGGGCACGCGGAAGGAGGAACCATTCAGCGATTGTAATCAAACCTTATTTGCGCTCCTAGCCCCCGAAAAGGGAGGAGGCATTATTGTAACAGAGATCGAAAGAAATTAATGAAAGGGCTGTTTTTCTTTATCCGATTGCGTCTCTTACAACATGTCTCTTTTCCGTTTCATGCAATGTACATTCCTAGGACTTAGGCGTGCTTAATTTTGAATGCAATTGCACTTGGTGTTTCCTTTGACCGGAATCTCGTGCTTTCAGTGGCGATCACGGTGGGACCCTGTTCCCTGGTTTTTGAAATCACAGAAACTGATCAAAGTTTTGTGTTTGTGCTTGACAGGTACACTTTTTTTTGTTGCAGACTGCTATTCGTCTCGACGAGGGACGAATCCTTTTCTCGCAATTCGTCCGACCCCTGAGACGAATTCAAATTCGTCTCCGGGTGGGACGAATCTGGTTCTGCAATTCGTCTCCCGGAGGGACGAATTCCTGTCTACGGATTTTCAGAGCAGAAATTCAGAGATAACAGGAGCAGGCAGAGAAGAGGTAGGGATTTTCATGATCTCTGTTATAATTTTCTGTTTCTGTTTCTGTTTCTGCTTCGTTAATTGTTTTCATTTAATCTTGCATTGCATTAGGAAAAGTCATGTATGCTAGTTTCATTTTGTTGGATAAAACGAATCCCACACACATCACGAGACAACTTTAAACCAAGGAGCTGGTCTTAAGACCCCAGCCCTTGATCAAGACCATTGGTGGATTTAATCACCGCCTTGGCTTGATTTGCATCCATTTCCCGATTGTCAACTGTTGTTAGGCATAAATCCCGACGAAGACAGACCGAGCGTAGCTGGGGTGATTCCCATGCGCGCGAGGATAAGTTTTCTATGGTAGGTGTCATTAACAGGACAATCCCCCTTCCGTACCGCCTATGTACCACGTACCTTCTGCTCTCACGTACCTATAGTCTCCCTCTCGTAAGGGCGGGTATATAGAGAGGTTGGTATATCGGCTTGGTTGGTATATTGAAGGGGCGACCTTTTTGGAGTTATAAGAGCCTACATGATGCATTTAAACGTTCTACAAAATCTACAAAAACAAAACAAAACATCAAAATGCACTAAACCAGTCTAGGGCACACCAAGAATCCTTAAAAGAGATAATCACGGTCTTGTGAATGTGTGTGTTTAATTCTGCTTAGTGTAGACAAAAAAAAAAAAAAGAGAAAATCATAAAACGAGATAAAAACTTATTTAGATAGCATAGAAGCACCGCAATGGTGTACACCCGTAGTCAAGCCCAATCAAGGGCCGAAGCTCCGAGAGGTACACAAAAAGCAAGCACAAGTTGCCTTCACTTCAGTCCTGAGGATTTGGTTATACCGCCTTATCGGTCTAACCTACAAAAGAATCCAATTCAGAATCCTCGGTGGGGTATGCCTATTCAAAGCAGCCCCTTTCGGGAAGATGCCTTACATGTAGACCTTGACATAAATAGAGAATCACCTCTTGAAGGTAGGCATGAGTGGCCACCGCGCAATGAAGCGCTAAACAGGCACACTGTCCATTTAGAGGGGCAACATGGATATGGCGTCCCTTCTTTACCTATCATCAGAACAGAGAGACCACATCCGGAGCGCAGGGCTCCTTACATAGGGCGACCTAACTCCGCCCATCCCATTTACACTCATGAAAGGGAGTATGAGGAAAACCATCACATTCCTCGAGAGCAACAAACAATGCGGGAACCTTGCATTTCCGCACCAGCAGGATATCATGATCACCCCTTGAGGCCAGAACCTCGAGCACATACCACCTACCTCGACAGAGGGAAGCGACCCATTGAAACCTTAGAGCATCAAAATCAAGGTAGACCCATAGGAGGAACATTTGAACCTCCCGAACAAAATAGGGTAGAACAAATTGATCCGGTTGTCGCCAGATATACCACCCGTCAAGCCCAAATCATGCGGCTTAAACAAAGTCAACAAGAGATAGAGTATCAATACCGCTTGGATAAAGAACGCATGCAACGCGAAGCGGATGAGTTACGCTATGAAATACCTGAGAGGGGGCCAACCCCTCGCATCCAAAGAGCTGAACAGTATGAGAGGCGTAATCCGTTGGCGCAAGACAGGTCTCCACGACCTCGTCAAACTCTGCCTCCAAGACCCCATAGATTTGAAAGGGAGGCAACTCCCCGAAACAATGATGGGTACCTTCAGCAAGAACTTGATCAGGGTCATAGGTTTCGCCCTGAGACTCCTCAAGAATTTTACGAGGAGTATGAACCAGAAGAGGAGTATATCGAAACTCCCCATCAAGGCGGGAAGGATGCCATTCGGCCACCCCTCCATAGGCCTCCGGTTTACCGTAACTTGCAACAAGAGCGAACAAGAGAGGAAGAAATAAAATCTTCCGATGCATACCAAGCGCTATTGGAGCGTTTAGAGTCGGTGGAGACAAAAGCTGCTGGGCATCAAAAACCCACATTACGTCTACTCCGCAATAATCCGGTGCATCCCTCAGTGCCTACACCTCTCTACCCCGAACACTTTAAGTTGCCTCAATTGGCAGTTTTTAAAGGTGAAGAGGACGCACAGGAACATGTTACACGGTTTCTAAGCCAATGCTTCGGCATTCAAGATAATGACGCGTTATTGCTTAGAACATTCATAACCACATTCGCAGGCCCCGCCTCGGATTGGTTCACACAGCTGCCCAAACACAGCATAAGCGACTTAGATCAGCTAGTAGATGCGTTTCTTGAACGCTTCGCCTTCAACACAAGGAAGAAGGCATCACTTAGTGATCTTGCTAGCCTTAAACAATTTGAGGAGGAAACAATGGCAGCGTACGGGAACCGATGGAGAGCTTTGCTTTCTAAGTTACCCTACCGTCCTCCCATGTCGGACCTCACGCAAATGTTCACGAAAAGTTGTTTAAAATCAATCTCCGGTCTATTGTTGCTGCGACAATACGACAGCTTAGAAGAAGCTTTGGCGCAAGCCAGAGTCATAGAAGAGATTAAGATAGGCGAAGGCGCAATTGCCAAGCCTAAGAAGAAAGAGTGGAATAAAACCACTAAAACTGGGACAACGCAACCACAACACGCTGCAATCAACCAAGTTGCGATAAATGTCCCAGCGCCTGTGCAAGAAACGCAGCCTCAAAAGGCTAACTACCAGGCAGTGCCTCCTGCTTACGAAAGAGATAACAGGAGACAAGAACAGTATCAGCAGCGTCGCCCTAGGCGACAATTCACCCCGTATGCGGAGTCTAGGGACTCCTTATTTGACCGCTTGTCAGCGGCGAATCTAGTTACTCTGCTAGAAATCCAAATTTTTGACCCTAGCGTTCCTAAGCCTAGGGGGTATAGGGAGGAATTGTATTGCAGATTTCATAGATGCTAGAGGACATGACCTAAATGGGTGCTGGAAATTCAAAGAACTAGTCCAGGATTTGATCGACAATCGAACATTGGTCGTGGACAACCCCATCGCACCTAACAACCAACAAATGGGGGTATTCAAGGACCCCTTGCCTGCCCACGAGGCGCAGACAAAACCGCTCCAAATAAACGAGGTGCGACAAGATCTTCCCGCACAAGGATTTGTGGGAATGATTAGCATTGTAACAAGGAACAGAAAATACCCAGCAGTTGCCCCCGAGGTACCTGCGAGGGAAGTTCCGTCGACATCGCAGCCTCAACAACGCCCAATGCAGTTACCTCCGCCTAGACCTGAGGTCACGATACGAACCAAACTCACGCAGAGTTTGCGGACCACGTCAGCTAGGTTGTCCATCTACGAGCTTATTCAACAATCAGCTCCACATAGAGAAGCTCTTATGGACATCTTAAAAGCCATTGAAGTACAACCCCACGAAGCTAATTCTTTCAACGCTTTCGTGGGACATGTGAAACAATGTACGGAGCTTGTCATCACATTCAAAGAAAATGAGGTCAAAACAATATCGAATGACATGCCGGATCCACCCCTGCACGTTATCGCGCGGGTCAACGGGATCCCGTACAAGAGAGTGCTGATAGATATTGGCTCGTCCAGTAACATTATAACCACTGCTGCGTTAAAGCATTTAAAACTGCCAGCCTCTCACATCACAGCTTCCACGTACACACTGCGAGCTTTTAACGATGCAATTTGCTCGACAGTCGGCACGGTTGTTCTGCCTATACAAGTAGGACAAAAGTCAATACCCACACTATGCCATGTGTTGGAAGGCGAAATGGCTTATAACATACTGCTAGGGCGGCCTTGGATCAGGGACATGAAGTGTGTCCCCTCGATCGCACACCAGTGCTTGAAGTATGCCTATGAAGGGCAAATACATGTAGTCCCAATGGACTTAGAGCCCTTCAAGTATTGCAATGCGGTACAATTCATACCTCAATCGACCCTACCATCAACGCATTTGGATTTTCAATTAAATCCATCTAAACAAGGTCCGATACCGCAGGCACAACTGGTGGCCAATAAGGTAAAATCCCAGCCAGGTGAGATGTCATCATTGGCTCCTTCATCATCAGCGCCACCTATCGTGGCCCAACAGAAGGACAAGGGAAAGCAAATCATGGAGGAGGTTAAGCCTCTAGAAGAGGGGTTGCCCACGATCTCAAGCAATATCAACAGAGGAAGCGCCCAACGCAACGGAAACCAAGATTCCCGAACAACCAAACATGGAATGGACTCGGGAAGGACTACCGTTTCCTCCTACCCAATCATCAACAATCACTTGTTGAGATGGCCGAGTACGAGCCCGGGAGAGTACATAGTGCAAAATGTTGTGGCAACCCCCACACTGGAGTCAGTACAAGACATGGGAAGACCTCGCCTTCCCATTGGAACAATCGTCCCTTTAGGCTACCCACCGAACCAAACGAATTTTGTGTATGGGGGCCTTGATCATGGTTCTGAACCATGCGAACAAAAGGAAACAGATGAAGAACCTTTTGTCGAAAACATCAATTATCTGTCGAACCCAGAATTTGCCCTAAAATATCTCGAACAATGCAATTGGCATGGGTATGGGCTAGGCTGATACGAGCAAGGGATGCGGATCCTTTGTCAACCAAGATATCAGATGCCATACGACAAGTCGGGGGTAGGGTTCAACCATCCCCTGCCATTAGACATCTTGGTTGAAAACATGCAAGGCCTAGAAATAGGCAACAGGGGGGATTGGCACAAGACCCATACGCCAATCCAAACACAGAATACACATTGGGGGATTATCTCCCATGGTCTACAAACACCCCTGGTAACAACAATAATCCCTCTCCTTTGCTAGAGAGAGGTGAAAGTTCAGAGAGCAGTCCTCGAAAAGAACAACAACGGCTTCCAGATATTTTTCTGAAACTGTTCCCCTTAGAGGTTCCAGACGAAATAACGCAGTCTCAAAAGAATCAGGTCCCTCCACTAAGAGTGGAACAACCGCAATGGGATCAGATTAATTCACTGGAACAAGAAGAGTCCTCAATGTCGGAAGCAACAGATGTTGAAGAGGATGAGCAATTTTGGATCTATGAAAGCGATTCAGAAGACGAGACTGAGATGGACTATCTCAGACATGCGCGACGACATCACCGCGCTCTAACCCATGAAGATCTAATGGGACAAATGGGTATACGGTTGGGACATGAATGGCACTTAGACCCAACGAGGTGGGACCAAGTGCTAGGCCTATGGCTCCAAATTCAAGTTGAGCATCGTCCACCTCAAGATCCCATCAGGACAACAGTACCAAGGGAAGACCCCGCCTTCCTTTCCGCACTTAGAGACGAATTTGCACCTAGAGAGGATCCATTCGTGCCTGTTCCCGTAGAGCCAGATCCGAATATAGGGAACATCTGAAAGAATCAAGTCGTCACACCCGTGGTTCCGGAGACCAAATTCATTCCATCCACATGATCTCCATTGATTTGACCACACCCATCCGCAATCCGACCGATCCATCACGGTCATTACATCTAAACACGGATGCCATTGACTGGGATCGCGTCAACTCACCATTGTCACCATCAGAGTACCGGCCTTTCGGTGAAATGCTTCATTTTACCCCAAGGACAACTCAAGATATTTTTCAAGTCGAAGAGGGACCCGAGGTCCCCAACGCAGATCTTAACTCAGCTGATGATATCCATTTAATCCCAACTCCACATCAGTTGGAGGACGGATCTCACATGTCAGTCGAAGAGACGACTGACGTAGACATCGGCACAGATCCAATGAATCCACGGATTCTCAAGCTGGGGGTAAGCCTTTCCCCCGAAGAGCAAGCCGATTACATTGCCCTTCTTAAAGAAAAGAAGGAGGTTTTTGCATGGTCATACAAAGATATGCCAGGACTAGACCCATAGCTAGTCATGCACAATTTAACGCTTGATCCGAAAATCAAGCCAGTAAAGCAAAAACTAAGAAAGATGCACCCAACAGTGGCCTTGATGGTCAAAGACGAATTACAAAAGCTGTTGGATGCACAATTTGTCATCTGCGTGGATTATCCGCCATGGTTGTCCAACATGGTTCCCGTCAAGAAGCCCGATGGGAGGATTCGCATATGCACCGACTTTCGAGACTTAAACAAAGCGAGTCCTAAGGATGATTTCCCCTTGCCAAGCATCGACGCATTGGTAGACGCTACGACGAGGTCACGAAATGCTCTCCCTAATGGACGGTTTCTCGGGATACAATCAAATTCGTATCAATCCTGAAGACCAACTCAAAACGGCATTCACAACGCCTTGGGGGACATTTTGTTATAAGGTCATGCCTTTTGGCCTTAAAAATGCTGGCGCTACATACCAACGTGCTATGACGTATATCTTCCACGATTACATGCACAAAACTTTGGAAGATTACATGGATGATTTGTTAGCCAAGTCTAAATTGCGCTCAGATCATCTCGGTGACTTAAGCAAGATCCTCGATCGCCTCATAGAGCATAAGGTCAGATTGAATCCCAAGAAGTGCGTGTTCGGCGTCACATCTGGAAAACTCTTGGGTTTTATAGTCTCCAAAAGAGGCATCGAAGTGGACCCAAACAAAGTCAAGGCAATCCTTGAAATGGCTCCCCCAACCACTATCAAGCAGCTCAAAAGTCTGCAAGGAAAGGTCGCGTCGATTAAACGCTTCATAGCGCAATTATCTGACAAATGCCGACCAATGAACAAATTATTGCACAAAGGGGTCACATTTCATTGGGATGACGAGTGCCAGTCAACCTTTGACGAAATCAAACAATACTTGGCTTCGCCGCCAGTATTGGCACCACCTAAATCAGGTGTGCCGTTCTACTTATACATCTCAGCTATCGAGGTGGCACCGGCGCAATGCTAGCCCAGAAGAATGAACTTCACAAAGAACAGGCTACTTACTATCTTAGCCGCACCCTGGTCAGTTACGAACTTAACTATGCATACGTTGAGAAACTCTGCTTGGCAGTGGTGTTTGCCACCAAAAGGCTACGCCACTACATGCTGAGCAACACGACGTATGTTGTGTCTAAGGAGAATCCATTGCGATACATGATGAGTCGTACTTATCATAGTAGCCGCACGGCGAAATGGATCATGTTGTTGACGGAATTTGACATTGAGTTTATTGGACAAAAATCTATAAAAGGACAAGTCATAGCCGATCAACTAGCAGAGGCTCCTCTTGAAGACGATCAGCCTCTGGTCATAGAACTACCCGATGATGAGGTCTTCCATGTCTCAGAATCGCCAGATTCTGAAGAGCCTGAGTCTCAGGCCGACATAACCTTATTTTTCGATGGTTCTAAATGCGAGCAAGGTGGTGGCGCAGGAATTGTATTCTTCACACCGCAAGGCGCTCCAATGCCCCTGTCATTTAAATTAAACTTCCGATGCACCAACAACAATGCGAATATGAAGCCTTGCTCCTAGGTCTTCGGACAGACAATCGCCATGAACATCAAAAGACCGAACATCTTTGGCGATTCGTCGTTAATCGTCAATCAAGTCAAAGGGGTATATCAATGCAAATGCCCGAGTTCTGAAGGCCTATAAAGCCCTCGTGGATAAATTCTTGGCAAAATTTGAGTGGTATGACATCGAGGCACTCCCTCGATCATCGAATCATTTTGCGGACACAATGGCCTCCTTGGGGTCACTAATCCCGCAAGACCTTTCCGGTGATATAACAACCATTCAGGTCAAAACCTTATCGCAACCCGCGATGGAGCGCGCAAGCTCAGACTTGACGCCAGGAATCCACATGATCTAGATCGAACCATCTTCGGATAAGTTCTTTCGAATCCGAGACTATTTGAAACACGCCAACTGGGGGTCTTTGTTCTCCCCCATTCCCATTAATAGCAACACAACGCTATTTTTACAAGTTCTATCCCAATCAGCATTTGTTAGGGAAGAACTCCAAAAGGGATTGGTCTGTTCAAACCGTCGAGGTATCTGATCAACAGGACTGGTATTTACCCATAAGAGATTACCTCAAGTTAGGTAATCTACCCTTTGGATTGACGCAAGCCGCAAAACGAACATTCAAACAGAAAGCGGCAAAATATGTCTTGATAGGAGACATTTTGTATCGTCGCAACTACGACGGAATTCTTCTTCGTTGCTTGGACCAGCAAGAGTCCACTTGGGCGGTCACCCAAGCGCATGACGGTACATGTGGCGGCCACTTTAGTGGTATGGCCATTGCAAAGCGCATTCTTCGCATGGGCTATTATTGGCCATCTTTAGAGCGAGATTGCTGCGCATATGTCAAGAGGTGTGTGAAATGTCAACATCATGCCAATCTGATGCACGCACCTTCCCAAGCCCTACAGACAGTCCAGTCTGCTTGGCCATTTTCGCAGTGGGGCCTCGATCTAATTGGAAAGATCTCCCCTGCATCGTCAGGCCGTCACACGTTTATCATAACGGCCACAGAATATTTTACCAAATGGGTGGAAGCAATTCCGTTAACCTCTACGACAGGACCCCGCATTGCGGAGTTCATTTTGCATTACATCATATGTCGTTTTGGTATTCCATCCAAAATAATCTCGGATAATGGGCCATCATTCAAGAACAAAGACGTGCGTGCTTTAACCACAAAGTACAAAATTCAGCACAACTTTTCAACACCATATTATCCGCAAGCAAATGGGCAAGCAGAGGCGTCAAACAAAACGCTAGTCGCCATCCTTAAAAAGACCGTCGCAGACAGTCATAAGGATTGGCACATACAAATCCCACTTGCCCTTTGGGCCTATCGCACTAGCATTCGGACGCCCACTGGGGCAACTCCGTTTTCACTAGTGTATGGCTCAGAGGCAGTAATGCCTCTCGAGTTGGAAATTCCTTCCCTCCGCATATCAATGCAAGAATTCATCGATGATGACACTGCGCGGCAAGCCCGGTTAGACCAGCTTACGTTGCTTGATGAAAGACGCGTTAATGCTCTCGAGCACTTACGTATCTATCAAGAGCGGCTTAAGAGAGCTTACAACATGAAAGTTCACCTAAGAGACTTTCGGGTTGGTGATCTGGTTCTGAAGGAAAACCAACAAAACTCTAATTTGCCGTCCCATATGAGGGACAAATTTGCGGCAAATTGGTTAGGTCCGTATGTCATTGATAGCAAAATAGGACCAGGAACGTACAGGCTAGCTTCTCTTGACGGTATCAAGGAAACGGAACCCTTGAATATCAGTCATTTACGACCATTTCATATCTAAGACAGCCATGTACCAAAAAAAAAAAAATAAAAAAAATTCAACAAAAACAAACAAACAAAAAGCTCCAAGGATTATCGCAATCTCTTGGTCAACCCAAAAAGCTCCAAGGATTATCGCAATCTCTTGGTCAACCCAAAAAGCTCCAAGGATTATCGCAATCTCTTGGTCAACCCAAAAAGCTCCAAGGATTATCGCAATCTCTTGGTCAACCCAAAAAGCTCCAAGGATTATCGCAATCTCTTGGTCAACCAAAAAGCTCCAAGGATTATCGCAATCTCTTGGTCAACCCAAAAAGCTCCAAGGATTATCGCAATCTCTTGGTCACCCAAAAAGCTCCAAGGATTATCGCAATCTCTTGGTCACCACAAAAAGCTCCAAGGATTATCGCAATCTCTTGGTCAACCCAAAAAGCTCAAAGGATTATCGCAATCTCTTGGTCAAACAAATATTCAATAAATTCAAAAATTAAAAAAAACAAAAATCATCAAAAACAACAAAGATTTGCATCTCAATTCTAGGCATACTCGAATTCATCAAAATAAAAAAAAACACCATGCATAAATTTTACCACACTACGATCGGTGGTCCGGGAATGTACTAGGAGTTTCGTGATTCGAGTCATCATTTTCCTCTTTAGCCATGTAGTGTACCAAGTCGAACGGATTTTATAAAGGTAGAGTCATACTTGAAATACACCTTGTTACGTAACATCCCAACACAAATCAAAACACTAAAATTCCCAAAATTGTGTGAACGAAAGATGAAACCCGCAAAATAACTAGGTCACCACAAGCGAAACGGTTATCTTGCTCATCCCCCTGTGCGAATGACCCCTAGAATGCTGAGAGTTGGCAAAAGGACAAGCTTCCTCCCTACCCAATTCCCTAAGAATCCCTAAAGTTCTCAATAGTTGCAAAACACAAAAATTTGCAAAATGTCAAAACTCAAAAATTTGACAAAATATAGTGCACACATCAAAAGGCACAAACAACAGTGATTTTCGTCACTCCATATCCCCAATCCCTTGCTCAAAAGAAAAATCAATCAAAATAAACAGTGATCTTATCACTACAAAAGAGCAAGTATCCCAATACAATTGAAAAAAAGAAGGGAGTTGACCTTGAATCCCTGGAACTCTCAGCATTCTGTAGGTCATAAGGCAAGCTTCAATACCAACTCGGTAACAGAAGTAAACCTCCCGCATGACGATATATCTGTCACATTAACTTGCGTACAGATCAATGTTTGCATGTGGATGAGCTAGCTTATGGCATCCTGGATTACACCGCAGATTAATCTTAGTACATACAACAAAGGAATTCGTGGAGCTAATTAGGTGATCCTCGATACAGGTTCGGTTGAAAGCCCATCGGCACTGGCGGTATCCTAACAAATACCACTAAATGAACTCAATTGCACACACAGGGATGTGAAATAACTTGGTCAAAAACAAGTCCGATTCATACCTTGGTCAAAAGTCTTGTAAGATAAAGTACAGTCGTGGCTAGTGAGCTAAAACCGTCTGTCTCAGAAAACCTTAGCTACATTTCTAAACCAACTGCGCTACTTTTCATCTTTGCAAATACCATCAAAAAATACAAAAATAGAAAAACCATGTATACATGTAGAGTCATACATCACAACAATCACCTAAAAACAAAATAACAGAGTTCTAAATAGTCTTTGGTGCCATAGCCAAACATCACAAACCCCATTCATCCATTTCATATCTGCATATCACATATAAATCAAAACCATTTGCATTCATCATAGCATATGCATCCATCAAAATAAATCAACATGCATACATCCATATTCATCAACCATCATGCACAAGATCAAAGAAAATCAAAACAACAAAAACAACAAATAAATGCAACACAAAAACAAAAAGCAATAAACATTGCCAGACACAAGTGCTCTTGCACTTAACCTCTTGGCATAGCAAAATTGATGTCGGGGTTTACATTGTCACTATCCTACTCCCTAAGAAGGCTACCATAGCCGGACCGCTCCACGGGAGGACGGATTGATGACAATTTAATCCCAAAATGGTGTCACAAAAACAACAAAACAAAAAAACAAAAAAAC
Organism: Wollemia nobilis; assembly: GCA_028583015.1. Taxonomy (NCBI): domain Eukaryota; kingdom Viridiplantae; phylum Streptophyta; class Pinopsida; order Araucariales; family Araucariaceae; genus Wollemia; species Wollemia nobilis. Next base: position 1,192,474 of record JAQPPZ010001465.1, on the reverse strand, counting down.
AATAAACATTGCAAAATGCGGCTCTTGCACTTAACCTCTTGGCATACAAAATTTCGCTCCGGCTGACGGATTGCCGACAATTCAATCACCAAATGGTGTCACAAAAACAACAAAAACAAGTACAAAATTCAACAAAAACAAACACAAAACTTGCCAGACACAAGTGCTCTTGCACTTAACCTCTAGGCAAAGAAAATCGATGTCGAGGTCCAAATTATCGCTCTCCTAGTTCCCCAAGAAGGCTATCATAGCCGGACCGCTCCACGGGAAATAGGTTTTCGACGATTTCACCTCATTATGACATCACCAAAAGGGTTAACACCCACCAAAAATAGGTCCATATGTTGGAAAAATTGCACACGCTTAACGGTAAACCCTCTAAAGGCAAACCTTGCACAAGTCATCTTGGGTCAAGCGACTCGTCGCTTCTCTCACGAAGGTCATTCCCTCATCGATTCGTCGCTTGAGGGGGTAGTCACACTTAGTCACCAATCAACAATCACACACCCAATTAAGGAAAACGACATGCATTCAAAGAATCATTGACAAAGACAATCAAACACTTGGCATTTCGTGAATCATGAACACAAGGTTCCCCTGAGGATAAAAACGCCCTTCACTTGTTCATGACTCGATAAATGTCCAAGTTCAAGTCACACCTCACCAAAACAGGTTAATACTTGAAATCAAATTCCTTAGCTCGTCGAAGCAAGGATTCAAGAATGCATGCCCTTTCCATACTTGGGGCATCAAAAGTTGGTTAGGTTACCAAGAAACCCTAATCATTAGTGCTTTGGTTATCTATTTTTGCTCAAGCACTGCGTCACCCGCAGCGCTTCCCAAAAAGGGGCATCTGTAGACACCAAAACAGCACCAATCCGATTATGTGACTGCAAACACTGATCGCTTTGACAAACACAGCCCCAGGGCAGCCCTCAGAGGTTAAACAGTGGTCTTAACCACTTTCATAGCAATTTTGTAAGGTCAAGGAGCAATTTGGCACACTTGGACACTTTGCCCGCATACTCGTCTCACCCAGGGACGAATTCAAAATAGAATCCGTCCCACCCCAGGACGAATTCTGAATCCGTCCCTGGGTGGGACGAATTCTAAGCTTAACGGGCAAAAGGGCAAATGGTGCCAAGTGGCAGCCCAGAACAGTCAGTTAAGGGCTCCTACCTTGCACGCATGTGTAAGTGGACAGAGGGGCCGTTAGAGGACTGTTACAAGAAGCATTTATCAAAGTTCAAGTCAATGGAGGACTCCCCTCCCTCATGGGAAGACAAGACTGCCACATGGCGCCCATGGCCAACACTTGGCTTTTGTGCTTCCCTCCCAAAAGAGACCCCTTGGGTCTATAAAAGGTGGGACTTTTCTCACCCAAAACATGCAGGTGGAAGGAGTGTTCAAGCAACGAAGTGTTGCCGAATCGAAGACTCATTTGCATCCCCCTTTGTTCACCTTCCTACATCCATCAATCTCTTTTGCAAGGGAGGTTGTTGGGTGGCCTTTGGAAGCTCGAACCTTACTCAAATCCGACGCATGGACATCTGAACCTACCAATTCGCCGACCCCCAATCCTAAAAGGTTTTGGGCCCATCCTTGGTGGATTGGCTCCAAAATCGAGGGCCAACGGTGGGAGGCCCACTTGGGCACCCCCGCACCCCCAAGTTCTAATTTCAGTTTTTGAGCACTTTAGATTAATTTTTAGATTGCATTCCGTGTTACTAGGTCTGATTAGTCTATAATTGCAATTTTGTAGCTTTTGGTCAGAGTTTAGGGTGTTTTGTATTGCTTTATCGTTTCGCTAACTTGCAGGTGTCAAGGTTAAATTCCCGAGGGAGGAGGCCAAATTGGGAAAATCCGACCATCTGGGTCGTCCCAAAATGGCCCCAATTACCTAACCCCCCTATTTGCAGGAGTTTTGCAGGTCCCGGGATCCGACATTGGAGCAGCAGCAGGTCGATTTCTCCTATTCAGAAGAATTCGTCCCACCCAGGGACGAATTACAGTCAGAATTCGTCCTGCCCAGGGACGAATTCCAGTTTAAGGTGAATTGGCCAGCTGCCTCAGTGGCAGTGGCCTTCTGGTGATTGTTCTTACCTTCTGTCAGATTTTGAAGCAATTTGGATTCACTGTTTTCATGGTTTCAGGCAAATATTCGTATGCATATTTTGTTAGTTTTAGAGAGAGAATGCTTTTCATTTGCAGCAGGTGCTACTAACGTCTTGATCATTTCTTTGTTTGCAGGAGAAGCAGCAGAGGCGAAGAACCCATCAACATCAGCGGCGGCATCATCTTAGCCCGCCCAGTGCAATCGTGGGCACGCGGAAGGAGGAACCATTCAGCGATTGTAATCAAACCTTATTTGCGCTCCTAGCCCCTGAAAAGGGAGGAGGCATTATTGTAACAGAGATCGAAAGAAATTAATGAAAGGGCTGTTTTTCTTTATCTGATTGCGTCTCTTACAACATGTCTCTTTTCCGTTTCATGCAATGTACATTCCTAGGACTTAGGCGTGCTTAATTTTGAATGCAATTGCACTTGGTGTTTCCTTTGACCGGAATCTCGTGCTTTCAACATTAATGGTGAGAGATAGTTTACAGCGATGATGGATATGATGCCACAACTATTTTCTAAGTTTCAACAGGGGATACCAGTGTAGACATAGGGTAATACTGAGCATACTAGAGCTCACACAACTGAGGCTAGTCATGCTAACCAACACACTAGTCATGGTCCCACAGTCTCTTCATAGAGACCATTACAACTAACCTTTTCTCCTCATGTTGAGGCATCATTGATACAAGAGCCTCCAATTACTCTAGCAAAAGCATACGAGGAAGCCTATGCAGAGCATGAGACCTTACCAAATGAGATTAAAGCCCTTACCACAATTAATAATTTTATGCGTGAAAGGAGGGCAATGGAAAATTCACATAGGCATGATCAACGTGGACCACTAGTCCAATGGGAGATGCATCATGCTTTGGGTAAGGTAAAATTACCCCACTTTGATGGTAGTAGGAAGACCATAGCGAGGGTATAGATTGAGAAATTGAACAATTTCATTACACTTTGATCTATCCCAAAGGATGAGATGATTATGTTTGCTACATTACATTTAGATGGTTGTACCTAGGGGAGTATTGCTATAACTCCTCATACCATATGTCCATCAGGATGTCTCCCTTCATGGCGTTATATGGATATGAAGCACCTAGCTTCATGGATCTGTTGTTGGGAGATAGCAGGGTACCGAAGGCAAGGGATCTTCTTCAGGATTGCCAGGACATTATGCGTTCATTGAAGGATAATATTCAGCATACCCAAAATTAGCAGAAGAGGTATGCAGATCAGCATAGAGTGGAGCACACATTTGAGGTTGGAGACTTGGTCTATTTATGTCTACAACCTTATAGGTAATCCTCACTGAAGAAGAGTGATGCAGAGAAGCTCAAACCTCATTTTTATGGGCCTTTTAGAGTTGTTAGGAGGATTGGTGAGGTAGCCTATGAGCTAGAGCTTTCAGAGGGAGCATAATGTATTTCATGTGTCATACCTCAAGAAGGCATTGGGACACAATGTGGTGCCATCAACAGAGTTGCCTCCCCTTGATGAGGAAGGCAAGTTGATACTGATTCCTGAGATAGTGCTTGATTCTAGAGAGAGGATCCTTAGGTGAAGGACAGTCAGAGAGTATCTAGTTAAGTGGAAGAATCTACCTGTTGAGGACACCACATGGGAGGGAGAGCACATACTACAACATCTAGACCTTTGATTGCTTGAGGACAAGCAATCTTGGGGAGGGAGGACTATAATGTCCCCTCCTCACTCTTGATCAGTGCCATATGTTGTTAGCCTATCTTTGAGCTCCTATAGGCTAGTCAGAGTAGTGCTAAGGAGTTTTGAGTCCTTCCAAGGGCTTTTCTGGGTCATTCTGATGGAGTTACTATTTATAGTAATTTCTAGTTTTGGTAGTGTCAGCTTTAGTCTGCTTCATTCCATATTTGCAGTGTTCGAGTTGCCTTATTTGATGAATATATTTTATTTCTAAGGTTGGGAAAATTATTTGGAAGTTATTAAAGTTACTTTTTAATTAAAAAGGACCAAATGAAAAGTAACTTTATGTTTTTAAAGAAACAATTTTGTCCTACTAGGCCAAGGTGGTGGGCACACATCCCAAGGAGGGGTGTAGGAGTTATTAAGGAAATAAAATAATATTATTTTAAAATGTTTTTGGACCCAAATAACCTAAAATGAGGCGTGAGTTTTATATTGGAGTTTTGGAGCTCATTTGTGGCATCTTTTTTCTAGCAACATAATAGAACTCTGTCAAATTTGCTTCAACAATTGTAGACTTTGGATTTTGAAGATGAATACCTCCATTGGTATCACTAGTTTTAGGGGTTAAAGGTCCTCTCTAGTTAGTTCTAGGTGTTTCTACTTCAGGGGACATAGATTTGAGCTTGATTTGCAGTAGTAGAGTTTGTGATTTCAGCAACTTTAGTGTGTGTTTGAGGAGACCTTCTTATTCTTCTAGTTTCTAGTCATTTTCATCTAGGTGTGCTTCAGTTTAGTGTTTTATGGTGTGATTTGGGGGTTATTGGAGCTAGCGGTACCATTTAGGAGTGCATTGGAGAACATGTAAAGCAATCATATCTCTTAATCTGGGAAGTTTCTCATTTTGGGTTTCCTAGCATATGTTTTTCAAGTTTGGGTGACGATAATGGAGGCATTTTGATGAGGGTTTGGAGCTAGAGTGAATTTATTTTATTGGACGTAACTTTTCCAATAGGCCATACCATTACCTTGGGAAGTGTGCAACAATTTTAGTCAACTTTAGGGTGTGTTTGCTATCTAGATATTGGTGCCTAGCTTGTACAATATTGTTGCATTTTACGACATATTATTTAGAGCACATTTGATGAAGTTATGAGCATTTTGGTGTGTTCAGTTGTGTATGGTTCATTTCCAAAATTTTGTATCAAACCTGTACTTGCATTTCCAAGTCAAAAAATTGAATAAAATAATGTTTTTTGGTGTTGGATTTTAGTTTGTTTCATTTTAGCTTATGTTTATGCAATTTAGAGTTTTTCTTTAGGCATATGTTCACACATTATAAAGCACAAAAACCCCAAAATAATTGTATATCATACCTATAAAAAAAAACATCATAAAATGTAAAAAAAATTAGATATTACAAAAATAAAAATAAATAAAAAAACCCTCAGATATTTTAGAGTAGCAATCAGGGGTGTCTATTACATATAACCACCATGCCACAATAATTTTAAACCTTTTACACTACTAAAAGCACCAAGAAAGGGACAAGCATTCAGTTCGATGAGGCCCAATATTTGAACCTTGGACCTCTGTTCCCTTTATTGATTTAAACTCCATGGCCTCACTAAATGAGGGATGTCCCAAAAAAATGTATCATCAAAGGATTGGAGATGAGATTCAAAGGGATATTTTTTTGGAACTTGAATACCCTTGATTTTTCTTCCATTTTTGCCTTTGAAAAGGCTCTCCCTAATACTTCTGCTAGAATAATAAATAGATAAGGAGAAATTAGAACACCTTCACAAAGTCCACAAGATGACTTCAAGTAACCAATAGGAGAACCATTAAAAAAAATAGAAAATTTTATAATGTTATAATAGCATTTAATCCACTCATATCAACTACAATCAAAGCCAAACATTTTTAGACTAGAATGTAGAAAATGTGAGGAAACCCTATCATATGCTTTGTTCAAAACTAATTTTAAAAGCATACCTAGTTTTTTCATGGATTAAAGAGAATGTATGGTTTCTTACACAATAATTATACCATCAAGAATTTGTTTACCATGAACAAATTCACCTTGTTATTCTAATAGAAGACACCCTAGAAGGCCCTTATAAGTCATATTACAAAGGCCTATTGGACAAAAATTATCAAAATGTTTTGTGTCACCTTTTTGAAAACCAAGATAATAAAGTTAGCATTGATCTCACTTATTATAATCTTCATTTTCCAAGCCTTTTCAACTGTAACTAACATATCACACTTGAATAAATCCCAAAATTTTTGAAATAAAATTGTAATAAATCCACTAGGGCCAAGTGCCTTGTTATGATGGAAAGAGGAAACTACTTCATGAAGTTCCTCCATAGATATCTTCTTCATAAAGATTTCATTTTGTCCTTGAGTGATAATTGATGGAATATTTTGTAGAAGTTTTTCTTGTACCTCCTTATATTGCCTAGAATCTAACAAAATATTTTTGAAATAATTAATTGCTTCCTTCCTTATGTCTTCTTTATCCTCAATATGTCTTCCATATAGAGTTAAAATATTTTTCATATGACAAACAAAATGAATTTTTTTGATATACCATTTTTTTTTTCTATTTTTATCTCCTTCCTTCAACCATTTCTCTCTATATTTTTGGAACCACTATGACTCCTACTTTTTCAATGCATTATGATAATTAGAAAGAAATTGTTTATCTTTCACATAAGAATATTGATTCATTCTATTAATTTCTACTATCTCTTGTAAATTTTTTATCTTGGATATAATTTATTTCTTTTCCTTAAAAATATTACTAAAATATTTGGTATTCCATATATTCATTTTCTCCTTTAAATATTTTAATTTTTGAACAAGCATGTACATATATGATCCTTCAAATTTTGTTTCATCCCACCATAACACAACCATATAGAAAAATTACGATCTTGGAGCCACATAGACTATAAGCAAAATGGATCTGGATGACTATTATTAGGTAACTCACAAGTCAAAAGAATGGGTTTGTGACTTGATTCTAATTGCAATAAAATATTTGAAGAGATTGTATATTCTATTTCCAACTATTTACTAGATAACAAGAATATAACTAGAATTTTTTTATATGATCTTTCATAATGCATCTATTATCCCATGTATATTAAAATCCTATAATATTAACATCCCAAAGGTCATTTGAATTGACAAATGAAGCTAAATATTGCATTGATTTACACCATCCTATAATGCCACTCTTCTTTTTCCAAAAGATAGAACAATTTAAAATCACCCTCAAGAATCCATATATCACAATGAATCATCATTGTATTTGACAAATATATGCTAAGGTCCTTCCTACATCTTTCATGAGGAGTAACTATAGTTGGAGCATATATATTTTTAACCCCAAATTTAATGAATTCCTCTTTCTTGCAAAATAATTTAGTAACCTAATTATTTTTTGCTTCTAATAATTTCCATCCCATTTACATTTATCCTGTAATATTACAATACCACCTGAAGCTCCTATAGAATAAATTGCTAAAAAATCATCCATCTTCCAAATCTTCTTAAAAGCATATTTACATTCCTCATTGCTTAATTGTATTTCTTGTATTAAAATAAACTCAGTTTTATTCATACCCCTAATAATTCATGATATTGTTTTCATCATTAACACTTTTTATTTTTATCAGTGGGCTTAGCCCCACTTCTTTTTAACACCTATGATACTTTTAATTGGCTTCCCAAATCAATATCCTTTTGATTTTATTTTTATATTTGCTCTTGCTTTGATGACCTTCCTCTCCTTCTTCCATTCCTACCAACACTCTCATCTTCATCAATCTCTTCTATTTTTTTCTATTTTTTCATATTATTCATAATGTGACTTATCTTCTAAATATTTATGTTGCCCTAAAGAGTGAAAAGTGCAAGGAATAGCCTCATTAGCATTTTCTTCTTTATGTTGCCTTGAGAGCTCTAAAATACATAGATGATCCTCCATAATCATTACTTTCTTATGTTGACCTAGAAATCCTAAAGTTCCTTGGATATCCTCCATAATATTTTCTTTAATATACTGCTCTTGAAACCCTAAAGTGCAATGAATACACTCTATACTAATTTCATTTTTATTATAAGGAGAAGATTTTATGCTATTTGAGAATAATAAAGGTGATCTTCCTAGATTAAGCTTGACCCACTTCATCTCATTTGCTTTAAAATTCACCTTCCAATATTCCTTTCCTTTAAACTTTGCCTTCACCTATCCCTTCATACCTTTAGCTCCTTCTATATTTGAACTTGCACATTGTACTTCCTCATCCCTCATATCATTTTTTCTTCTAATGGTTGATTCAAGTGAATTGTAATGGCCTTTACCATATGATGATGTAGAGGGATTTTTCTAACCACTTTCTTAGGAGTGGAATATCCTTTATTGACCTAGCTACTCCTATGATATGATCTCCTTGTTTCAAATTGAAGCTACCCTCATGTCCAAAACTTTCTATTTGTTCCTCCATCAATTTCACTTTACAATCTCTTTCCATGTGCCTAGTTCCAAGATATTTATGAAATCGAAAAGCAATATTTTCATAATCCACTTGTTGATCTTATTCTCTTCAATCATATTTAATATTAATCGATTGTAATAAATATTTTAAAATATCTATGGAAATACATATTCAAGTTTATATAACATACCTTATTTCCTTAGTATTTGGTCCCTCTTGGATGAATTCACCTATAGTATTACCAATATTCTTAAAAATCTCGTTATTGATTAGTTAATAAGGAATTCTAGAAATACTAATCCATACAAGAAGCCTTTTAATAGTTTCAATTTCCATAGAAAAATCTCAATCCATGGTCTTAAATATAATGTATGTTTACCTCTAAACCATATGTCTCTATCCATTATTTTACCCCTTATTTATAAACTGAAGAAATTAATAAGAAAAAATCCTTTTGGAAGAAAATTCATGGAGTAATTTGAATTCAATCCTCACTTCCACTTGTTCTAATTTTGAATCTCAAAAAAACCTAGCCAGTATCCATGAAACTTACATATTAACCCCTAGTTTTAAAAAATCATTATATCATGCTTAATCATCCCATCCTTTATAATCCCTTTTGGTGTAGAATTTGCTACCTAGATAGGGTTTTCCATAGATTCACTATTCCTCTTATTACTAGGTAAGGCATCCATACTTCCAACTTGGCCATTCATACTTTTAGTAAGGATTTTTACAAATGACTTTCTTTCTATGTTACCTTAATTTTGTTCAAATGAATTCTTTAAATTCTCCTAAGATCTGTAAAAAGAAGTGGTACTTATTTATTGATTGCACTTTGCTTTCTACTTTTTACTTCCTTGTTCACACTTCCTCCTTGTTCCTATCATGTAACTTTTTAAGTATTCTTAGTATAGTGATGTTTATGCAAATCTTCACTATGTAAGGATATAATAAAATTTTGTAAATCTTAATAAGTTTTTAACCATTTAATATTTTAATTGGTCACTAGCGACTATGATACACAATTTTTTATTTTTATTTTTTAAAAAGTAGTAGTTAATGAAGTAAAAATATTCACTTTAAAAATTTGAAAAGTTCTAATATGTTATATATATAATTATATAATAATATTTATTATCTATATCTATGTTAATTAAATATAATTATTTGATAATGCTATAAAAAAAAATCAATTAATTTTATTTAAACTTATTTTGAATTGGTTATTAATTTTATAATTTTATTTTATTTTATCCATAAATTAATATAATATTTCATTTTATTTTTATCAGCTATATTTTCATGTAAATTATAATTTACATTTTTTAATAATATATATAATAGTTGTTACACATTTGTTATTGATATGTTGTTAAAATATAATTAAGCTAGCTCTAGCCATACTTGTTTGGGTTGGTTTTTTCCTTAAAAGGTAAAAAATAATCTATTTTATTATATTTAAAATTATTAGTGATAAAAAACCAAAAAATCATAATATCATTTATATTTTTAATGGATTTTTTATATCAACATGAAGAGTAAAATTATGACAATAATTAAATGTTTTAAAATATTTTTAATACAAACAACCATAAAACTAAAGTCACTATCAATAACTATTTATTACTAAAAAAGCTTTCTACTAGGTTCCAATCCCACGGGCGTGACCATGCATAGTCAGTAGTCCGATTCGACTCCTCTACGTGTTGCTCCTAACTAATGATGGTGATTTGTTTCCTGCTTGTCCGACGGTCCCTATTCATGCCATGTGTTAAACTAGATTGACGAAGACGGTGCAAACCCTATGCGTTCGACTGTCCCCATATCATGCCAGGTTATCATTAATGAGACGATGGGTGTGTTGGAAACCTTCGCTAATAGTTTGAACCATGTCAGTGTTGTGCTAACAGTTACTAAAAATTGTGATTGTAACCAATTAATCTATGTAACGCAAAAAAAATAATATTAAATGAATTTAAAAATACATATTATTCAAAATATAAATATCATTAGAAAATCATATAAAAAATAATAGATATTATATGATAAATTTAAAAATATATTTTATAAATGTAGATCATCTACCATACCTACAAAGAACAAAATCACCTCTATAAGAATATCTCGATAAAAAAAAATTGCATTACACTCTTATCATCCTAATCATCCTAATTAAAGTAAGAAGAAAAATTATTAATAAATAATATTATCCCCTAGATTACATTGCAAATAAGGAAATTTTTTAAGATAATAAACATGTGATGTCTTAGATATCAATAACTGAAATAGAAGAACCTTTTGCAATATGATCACTTTAACATCTTACACAAGTTATTAAGTTCACCACCTATAAAAGTGGGTGAATATTTTTTAAAAATAATTTATAACATTACAAATAAATATTTATAAAATATTACTGGGATTATCTAGTAATATTTTGGAAGCAATTCGGAGCGATGTGGTACCCTGGTGATTCGGTTGATGGTGATGATTTGGTGGTGGAGGAGGTCAATGTGGACGATCATTTCTGGTCAGGTAAGTCTTCCTTCAATGGTGTTTGCCCATGGTGGGATCCTGGTGTCTTACAGCAAGGGCTTGCTGGTTTCTCCCGATTGAAGGTTTCTCCCCTTTCATCTTCTGCTCAAGTCATTTCGAGAGTCCCTCTTGATGAAGAGTTTCCACCCTTGTGTGGTTGATGGGAGCTCTTTCAAAGTCCTCATCCTAGATTTTACTATCAATTCTTTGTTGAAGAAGGGGACATGGGATCTGGTGGGAAAGTTGGCTGGTGGTCGACCGGAGTTGGACTCTCTGAGGCATTGGGCTCTCTCTAAATGGTGACCAAGTGGCTCCCTTGACATTGCGTTGCTTCCTCATAATTTCTTCCTTATTAGGCTTTCGTGTGAGGAGGATTCGAGGAAAATTTTGGAGGGTGGTCCCTAGTTCTTTGGTAAACGTGGTTTGTTTCTTTGGTGGTGGGGCCATGATTTCAACCCGATGACTCAAAGAGTTAATGTGGTCCTAATTTGGGTCTGTCTTCCTAAATTCTTGACTTATCTGTGGCATGAGAGTGTTTTTCGGGTTGTTGTTGCGACTATTGGAGACTTTGTCTCCTTTGAAAAAGTTTCTTTGTCCCACTCTCAGCGTTAGTTTTTCAGGATGTGTTTATTGGTGGATATTGAGAAAGAACTTCCAAGTTTAGTGGAACTGGTGTCCCATTTGGGAACTTGGTCTCAATCTATATTTTATGAAAACAAGCCTCAAGCTTGTCAATCTTGTGGTCTGGGAGGTCACCATCAAAGTATGTGCCCTCAAAAGAAATGTGGGGTCCCTCCCAATCCTCTTCCAGGTTCTGGCCATGCTCCAGAGAAACAAAATGATTGGAAAACCCTGACAAAGAAAAATTGAATTTGGAGAAGAAATACTCCTAATCATTCCTTGGGTTCGAAAGGTAAAAAAGTTCTTTCTTCCCGGCCTCCCTGTTGGGAGTGGTCCTATGGTCATTTCCTCAAAAGGGGCTTCTCCTCCCCTTCCAAGGACCCAAACTATTCAAAGTAACTTGGAGGTGGTGCTTTCAATAGATCCTGTTGAGTCTGGCTTGGACATTCCTCTTTTGAATTATTTTCAAGGCTTGGACCTCCTCGGGGTTGAGGACTCTTTGGAGGCCCCTATGTGCTGGAGTCATCTCCTTTGAAGGTGGCTTCCCCCAAGGTTGTGAGGTTTTCTCTAGTCGAGTGTGTGTTCCCAACCTAACTGATTCCCCTAAATATGTTATGGAGAAAGGCTCTCCTGGCCCTAAAACAAGAAGCTTGCATAAGAGACCAGTAGACTATGGTGTATCAAAGAAAGTTGGTAGACCTTCGACTAAGTCTGGGAGGAAAAGGTCCATGGATGAGGCTATGGTGAATGGTGGTCAAGCTCACTTGGTTGTGGAAGGTGATAATGGTGATACACAGCTCAAGTTGGATGGGTTCAAATATCCTCAATTGGGGGGAGTTGGTAAAAAGCTCTCCTTTTAATCCCAATGAAGGTTTGCTCTTGGAATATTAGAGGACTTAATAGTGCCTCTAAAAAGCATCTTCTTGCTTCTTTGCGCATGGAGAAAGCCCCAAACTTTTTGTGTATTCAGGAATATAAGTTGGATACCTCTACTTGGTAAGATACTTAGAAGGTGGTCTGGAAAGACTCAGGTTTTATGGCTTCTAAAGCCTCTGGTTCGGCTGGTGGTCTTCTATTTTTTGGGGATTCAGCTAAATTTGAAGGCCATGTTATTTTGTCATCTAATAGGGTGATCAATATTATTTTTTGGTGCAACCTAGCTCACAGACGTTGGGTAATGTCCAATATTTATACCCTGAATTCCTAGTCTGATAGATGTAGATTTTGGGAACTTATATTGGAGATGAGGGCCACTTTTCAAAATGAGTCATGGATGGTAGTTGGTGACTTTAATTCTCCCTTGTTTCCCTCTGAAAAATGAGGTGGTAACGTTGTTGATGATAGGAGTCTCTATGACTTTCATGAGTTTGTTAGCCAAGTGGTTCTCCATGACATAGACCTTATAGGTGCTAAATTTACCTGGAGTAACTGGAGAGGGGGCAATAGTCTTATCCTTAGTAGACTTGATAGGATCTTCATTTCCAATTCCTCCTTTGATATTTTTGGAGATGCTTCTTTATCTACCCTTCCTAGAATCGGGTCGGACCATAACCCTTTGTGGCTTGAAATTCTTGAGGGGCTTTCGTTTCTTCCCCATCCCTTTCGTTTTGAAGTGATGTGGTGTTCCCACAAGGATTTTGAGTCTTGCATCTCTGATTGGTGGTAGGAACCTGTTCCAGGAGTAGGAATGTTCAAATTGTTAAACAAGCTGAAGAAACTTAGAGTCCACCTCAAGATTTGGAACAAATTTTCCTTTGGGAATATTTTTTAGGAAAAAGAGCATTTGAAATCTCTTTTGTCTTCTATTGAATCTCAGATTGAATCCCAAGGTTATTCAGAGGGTCTCCTTGCTGATGAAAAATCCACTCTTTGTGCCCTTCATAACGTTCAGGCTGAAGAGGAGTTGTTTTGGAAACAGAAATCCAGAGAGCTTTGGCTAAAAGAAGGAGATCGTAATTCCCATTTTTTCCACTCTTCCACCTTGCGACGGAGAGGTCAGAATAGAATTAGGGAAATTGTCAAATCGGATGGAGTGCGTACTTCAAATGTTTTGGAGATAAGGGAAGAAGTTGTGGATTTCTTTAGCTCTCTTTTATGCTCTCCGTCGACCTAGGATAGAAATGTTGAATCTCGTATGTTGGAGGCAATCCCTTGCCTTGTTTTGGATGATATGAATGCTGCTCTTCTTGCTCCATTTTTTGATGATGAGATTCTGGTAGTAGTGAAGTCTATGGGCCCTCTTAAGGCTCCTGGCCCTGATGGATTCCCTCCTATTTTTTTCCATAAGTTTTGGCACATATGTGGAAGGGATGTTTGTGAAGCAATTCACCATTCATAGAAGTCGTGTGTCTTCCCTAAGGCCTTGAATGCTACTTTTCTAGCTCTTATTCCTAAAAAGGACTTTGTGGCATCGTTCAGTGACTTCAGGCCCATAAGCTTATGTAATACTATCTACAAAATATTTTCTAAAGCTATGGCAATTAGATTGAGGCCTATCCTCCCCGTTCTCATTGACTCGGTCCAAAGTGGCTTTGTTTCGGGAAGACAAATTTTGGATGGTGCTATTGTTATCCATGAACTTCTTCACTCGATGCAGAAAAGTGGGAGGGTGGCCTTCTTTCTTAAGTTGGACGTCAAAAAAGCCTATGATAGAGTGTCATGGCCATTTTTTTTATGGTCCTAAGAAATTTTGGCTTTAGCAACTCTTGGGTTAACCTCATGGAGGTTGTGATTTTGTCAGCTTGGTTTTCGATGTTGATAAATGGTTCCTATGATAACTTTTTTAACTCATGCAGAGGGATTCATCAGGGTGATCCTATTTCCCCCTTCCTTTTTATTATCATGGTGGAGGCTCTTGGTTGATCTATTAAAATATGTAGTATGGAATTCGGTTTAAGGTCGACCTTGCAGATAAATCTGATCTCTCATCAATAGTTCACAGATGACACTCTACTCTCCTGTGTGGCATCGGTATTTCATGCTTGGGATGTTAAAGTGATTCTTGATTGCTATGGGAGGGCAGCGGGCTAGGTGATCAATTACCTTAAAAGCAATGTCTTCTTTGTTAACACCCCCGAGATTCGGTAGCAGAGGATTGCTTCAGTTTTGGGATGTCGGATTGTTTCTCTCCCAATTACTTACTTGGGCCTCCCTTTATTTGTGGGTCATTTGAAGGAGTCATTCTGGACTCCTGTTCTGGAGTGGGTATAGAGAAAAATTTCCTCTTGGAAAGGAGCCCTCCTCAGTCAGGTCGAAAAAGTGGTGTTAGTCCAGAGTACGCTCCAAAGCATTCCTTTATATTTTATGTCTCTCTTCAATATTCCATCCAGGGTGGCATCTAAATTTGATAGCATTTGTAAGGCCTTTCTTTGGGCAGGCCCGGATTTGAAGGGTAAGTTTCATCTTCTTTCGTGGGATCAAGTCTGTAAAAGGAAAAAGGATGGAGGCCTAAATTTAAAAAGTGTGGTTGGTATGAATAAGGCTCTGGTGTCCAAGCTGGCCTGGTAGGTTGCTTCTGGCATTGATCGCCTTTGGTGCCACATTTTAAAAGCTAAATACAATTTTAATCATTTCCTATCGGAACCTCTCTCTTCTAGAGGTTCTACGTTTTGGAACAGTCTGATCAAATCCAAGGATTTTATTAAAAATAATAGTTGTTGGGTGATCGAGAATGGTAGGTCGGTCTCCTTTTGGGATGACCCGTGGCTCAAAAACCACCCCCTCATGGAGGACCATCATTTTAGGAATATTTGTTTGCTCTCCAAAGAGGTTGGCTTCATTATGGTGGCAAATTTTTTTATCCTTCATAATAACCGTAGAGAATGGTCCCCGTCTCCCCCCTTTCTCAGATCAACCCAGGATCGTTTGGAGTGGGAATCTATTCTTGCTGAATTGTGAAGGTACATTGTTCTCTAGGAGGAGGTGATGGATTGGCTGGTTTGGGATGGAGATAGTGAGGGCTCTTATACTGTTAAATTAGCTTACTCTCTCCTTTGCCATCGGGGAGGTGGTGATTTCCCATGGTCAAAGATCTGGATTAAAAATTTAACTCCAAAAATTAATATCTTCTTTTGGTTGGCAGTGCATAATAAGGTCCTTACGATTGAGAACTTACACAAGTGGGGTTTTAATCTACTCAATCGGTGCTTTCTTTGTAAACAAGATTGGGAATCTACTTCCCATTTGTTCCTCAAGTGCAAGGTATTCCAGGAGGTTTTTTATTCCTATCTTCAGCATATTGGGCTTGCTTGGACGTTACCGAATTCTATCAATGATTTGATTCATCAGTGGACGTCACCTTTTTCCTCGCCCCATATTAAGTATTTTTGGAAGTTTTGGCTTCCCCATCTTCTTTGGGGAGTGTGGAAGGAATGAAACACGAGGGCATTTAAAAATAAGGAAGGAGATCTCTTGCACTTAAGCCAGAAAATCTTGTGGAAAGTAGGTGAGAATGTGTCTTCTGCATTAAAGGACTCACTCCCTTCTATTCCTAGGGATCATCCTGATTTTGTGGTTGAGTGTTCTCTCGATTTTTGCCCAGATTTAAGACCACCTCTAGCTTCGAACTTACGTACTTTCATCCATTGGTCCCCGCCCCCTCCGGGGTGGTTCAAACTTAATTTCTA
Source organism: Wollemia nobilis (assembly GCA_028583015.1). Lineage (NCBI taxonomy): Eukaryota > Viridiplantae > Streptophyta > Pinopsida > Araucariales > Araucariaceae > Wollemia > Wollemia nobilis. Next base: position 1,176,393 of record JAQPPZ010001465.1, on the reverse strand, counting down.
TGGGGCATCAAAAGGAAATTCGGGCCACTCTGGCATTGGGGGCATTATTCGGGATCAGTCTGGCACTGCCATATTGGCCTTTGTGGAAGACATAGGTGTTCAATCATCTCACTTTGTCGAATCTCGGGCTGCCTTTATGGGGATTCAGATGCTTAAATATCTTGGCATTCATAGGGCCATTATTGAAGGAGACTCATTAAATATTATTAATATGCTAAAGGGTGATTGCAATCCAGGATGGCGAATCTCCAATTTAATTGTAGAATCAAGAGCGCATTTAATGTCTTTGGAGGAGCTGATCATCAGGCACGAGTTTAGAGAAGCGAATGTGGTGGCTGATTGCCTTGCTAATTTGGGTGTTTCTAGTCAGGGCTTAATGATATGGTGCACTAAATTTCCTCTAGATATTATCCACCTTATTAATGATGAGAATATTTTATGATCTTTGGGGTGCATTTGGGCTTCTGATGCAGCTCCTTTCGCTTAGCGGTTGTTGGAAGTTACTCTTCTATGGGGTGATGGTGGAGGGCCTTTACTTTGCTCGGCTACCTTGTACTTGGGAGCCCTCTTGGCTATACGTTTGCTCTTTGAGAAGACAGGTGACCCCTTTCCCTCTCCCGATTTTTGAAATTCAAATTTTGAATCCCTTCCCAACATCTTCTCAGGCCCTCGAGAGATGGACCACCCTAGGTTATGTGTAGTCTCTAGAACATTCTAGGTGGGTGCTTGTGTCTATGGTTCTGGGTTGTAGTGTCTGTTAGATCCTTGGGATGGTGTCCACATTGTGCAGGCTAAATTATGAATTTTCTTGTCCCGGTGTAGTTTCTGCCCTTTTTGATGCTCTCCTCTTTGCTTTGAGTTGGTGCTTGCATGGCAGTTTTGTGATCAAGATGTCTTGGTGGAGCCTTACAAGTGTTGGGGCCTTACTGTTCTAGCGAACACCTGGTTCCTTTCTAAATTTTGTTAAGACTCACCCCTATTGGGGCTTGGGGCTCTTCCCCTTGTCCTTTGTGCTCCCACATGATTATCCTGTCCGCTCTCTCTTGCTGGTTACGTTGCTTCTCCCCATGATGGGTTTAGTCTTGCTACCCGTTGCATGGTTTTTTGCTTCTTGGTATGAGGATGGTCGATTTCTCTAGATGACTAGTCTCGGGACCTTTTGTTTTTCCCCTCCGGGGCCTCCCAAGCCCTTATTTGGTGCTAGTTTGTTGACTTTGGGGGTGAGGCTTCTATTTTTTAACTTTGTTATGGCCTGGGTTGTCCTTTTTTAGAGTTCTCTTGTTATTGGGAGTTTTGTTGTTTGGGTTTTCTCCCTCATTTATATCTGTAAGTTTTTCTAGTTTGTTGTTAGTATGGGTAAAGTGAAGATCTACCTAGCTAAGCTTAAATTAAGTAAACACCATCTTGAGTCTGATTCTATGTCCTTTACTAATGAGGTCAAATATATCTTGGCAAAAGGGGTCTTCTGGAATGCATTCAAAAGTTTCATGGTCATAGCTCGGTGCTTACTAACTGGATGGTTTCTTCTTGGAATGATGGTTGGGTCAGTATTGGCTCCTGGTCATTTCAAGTCTCGATGGAGCTCATCAGTAGAACTACCAGCTTGGTGTTGGATGGTGCCTATCACAACCATGATAGACATTCTCTATTGTAGGAGATTAGTCTATTTTTAGACAAGGAGGAATTCTTGCCGTGGATCCAGAATGGTTTCAGTGTTGCGGCCCTGCCTCCTCCTTGGGATAGGGTTGCTAGGGTTATCATGGACTATTTTACCCTTGACCCTTCCTATGAAATTATTAGGAGATTTCATGCTATATTTTTAAATCATTTGAGATGTAAAGCCTGCATGAATATTCCTTTGTTTCTTTTCCATTCTATGAAGAAGTCCTTTTTGAGTGTTCAAGGCGGTCATGGTCAGGCCCCTATTCATCAAGGCCTTGCATTGCTGGTGTTTGAGCAGGCTGCCTTTGAACGTGGTTTAAATGCTGACGATTTGCTCAAGCCTTTTGCAGACATTCCTCATCCCATGGTTGGTGGTACTAAGAAGGTGGTGGAGTCTCCTAGCTCTCTTGGTGGTGGTTCCAGTTCAACCTCTGGGATGGATTCTGATGGCAGTGAAGATATCTATTCCTTTTCCTTTGGGAAGGGTTCTAAGAAAATTTCCAGGAAGATTCAAGTCTCTTCCAAAGGTGTTTGGGGGAAGGCCTCGATTGTGGAAGCCCTTACTCCTTCGGTGGGTCCCATTGTAAAATTTGATTTACCTCCTAAAGTGATCTTTGAAGATCCTATGAATTTGGATCTGGAGGCTTCTCCTCCTGCTGCTGATTGTGGTCATCATAAATCTAAGTGCTTGCATTGCAAAGAGGGTGTGTCTATTAATTCCTCCCTTCCCCCTGCCCTCCCGGATTCTGACATTCTTCCTCGGGTGTGCATTCGGGAGAAATCTATGGAGGAGGTCTATGCTCTAGAGGCCTCTAGGGAGCTCAAACATTCTGTTTTTCATGATTTAAAGCTTATTGATGTTAATCAAAGAAATATTTGGTGTTCATTGAAATCGGTGCTAGATATGTCTGAGAATGTTTCGCGTTTAGCTGCTTCTGTTGCTCAGGGTATGGAGAAGTTGGTGTAGAACTATCTCAGTTCTCCCTTCTTTGGTGCCTTGAGCATTTGTTGTCAGTAATTTTTTGTTTGCCTCATTTTTGTCTAGTGAGGTTTTGTTTTGTTTATTGCTCTTGTGACCTTTTCTACAGTAGTTGTGGGATCCTGATAAAACCCTGTCCATTTTAATATTACCAAAAAAACCTAGTAATAAAAATAAAGTGAGTTATAACTTACATTCAAAAAAAATATTATTTATATTATTTATTTATCTCCTTAGATGAAATTATTTAAGTGAATTATAGCTTACATTCAAAAAATATATATACTATTTATATTATTTATTTATCTCCTTAGATGAAATTATTTATTGATTAATAAATTAAAAGTTATCAAGTATCCTGTTCTCATGGGTTAAAATGTTGGATGCAAATGTAAATATCTAATTTTAAATTTTAATAATGATATATTTATAATTTCAAATTCCAAATTGTAATATTGTTGTTTGATTTGTTAAAATATTACACCAATATTGTTAGTGATAATGGAAATTAGTTCATTGTTATCTAGTCAATTAATAAATCATTTTAAAAATAAAAATTAAATTTTTTAAATTATCAATGTTTTGGACACACAAAAAGTAATGGGTTTTCCACAAACATTTTTTCTTTGTGGATACTAAATGGTCTAGATAACCTCTTATACTTTTATATTTCCTTATATTTATATATTAATGTTCAATATAATAATTAAAACCTAATATATGCATGCATATATAGTAAACGTATATAAAAGTGAAAATGACATATAACAAATTTAAAGAAAAAATATCATAGTAATAATAATATAAATTTATAACTCAAACAATATATATACACACAAACAATCAAAATTGAATTTATGTGAGAATCCAAACAAAATCCATTTTAAAATATAAAGGGCAAAAATTACACTGTAAATGTCTATTATCATTATAATTTATATTTTATAAAGTTATATATAATTTATTTTATTTTTTAAGTTTTATTAATACTATAATAATTTTGAATTTACGACCAGAGAAAGAAGTTTGGGAGTGGAAGTGGGAGGGGAAGAGGAAGACGAAGTAGGAGAGGGTTCAAAGTTAGATTAGGTGTTCTGAATGGCCTAGTTTTAATTGATATTGGGGCCGATATAGATCCCCTAGATCCTTTGGTCTCTGCAGTATTAGATTGTAGGGCGGTCAAAAGATAGTTGTTGTGGTAGGCTAAGCAGTAGAAAATGGATGAGATGTCACGGTTGGTTGGATAGGTATGGTAGGTTATGTTGTAGTGCAAGGGAATTCTTCTTCATTGGGAGAGACCATCTCCTATAGCAATGTTGTGGCCCTATCCCTGTTTTTACTTTTGGTGTATCTTATTTCTTAGGGTTTCTATTTCTGATTTCCTTAGAGAAAAAACTTGGCCTGGGTAGGTTTGTTTATGGGATTTCTTTGGTAGTGTATGTTGTTCTTGGGTCTAACGTTCTAGTGAATATCCTACTAAAGAATTTCTTTTCTAAGGTTTTTTTTTGTGAGAGAGGATCCTCAACAATAAAATATAGGGTTCATGATCCTAGATTTACTTTGTCTGAAAACATAGGTCCTTTCGTGGATCTAAAGAGGTTTGTGTAGAATTTTGGCTTGGAGCCATTAGACTTCGATGTGATCCCAGTCCTAATAAAGATGCTTTATTTGAACATTGATGTAAATAGGATTTTAGCTCAGATTTTTCTCTCTGCTAGTCCTAGTTGTGTTTTGCTTATAATCAAAGATCTCATGCTAGTGAGTTTTGTCATATCCTTATAGGATTTGTTCCCCGATCCAAATATTGACTGTTGAGCCAAGCAATGCAATTTATCTATTCAAATTTTTGGGTGCTTAGTGTTTTTGGCTTATATTGGACTATTGGGTGAGAAAAAACCTAGCTCTATTTTGGTTTTTCCTCATTGAATATTTGTTATAGGACTTTAATATCCAAAGTGGTTCTAGAAATTTGATTTATGGTTGGGGGAAGAAAAATTTTAATTTTGAATTTTGAATTTTGAACCAATTTTATGCAGGAACATAGCTAGGGAGTTTTTGGGTTTTTGGATAGCTCCTATCATTTATCATTTGGAATGTTATCCTTGTGAGGTTGTAGGGTATGGTTGCTTGGCTATGTGATTTCATTAACGTTTCTACTGATGTGTTGAGATTCTGGGCAAAAGACTAGGTGGATCTTAAGACCACCCTACAGGATTATGTTTATACCTTTTGGAGCTCTTGGTGTATTGTGCCTTCTATCTCAGATCCAGTTGGGAAAATATCTATGGGCTCAAGGTGTTGGTATGGTGAGCCTATCACATGCAGTTAGATCAAAAAATAAGGTCCATGTGTGGTTAGGCCTTCAGATGTTTGATTTCTTTTTCTCTAGGGGTCAATCCTATTTGTGTTTCGTTTTGGTTCTCTTAAAAAAAAAATGTTACTTTATAAAAGATTTGGAAAACATTTCAAAACCCCTTATGTAAAAGGTTCGAGGACCTTTGAAAACCCCTTCTTTCACCTAATCGAAAACAAAATATTATAATAATTTTAATATTAAAAAACCCTTACAAAACCCATTATTTTCTACTAATAAAAAAAAATATTATAATAATTTTAAATAAATATAAATTTAACATTTATAATACATTTTAAGTATATTACAACTTAAATCATTAAAATAAGGAAATAATTTTTTGATTTTAAATATTACAATTTGTATGATTACAAAATATTTTTTAATGGTACTTTTGAGATAAAAAAAATAGTAAAATTTTAAAATAAAACTTATATTTATTTTTATTTTAAACAAAAATATATATTTAATTTGTTTCACACATTTTACTCATCATTCTTTAAAAATGTTTTAAATATGATCTTATATAAAGTTTGTTCACATATTTTAATAAATTTTAAATTAAAATTTTTGATAAATAAAGAGTAAAAGCTTAACCAAGTCTTAGAAAAAGGAAGTTGAGCTTAAAGTAACCATTTCTTTTATTTTAAAAATTATTGAATAATATATAAACAATTTTTTTTTCAATGAGTACATAATATAAACCTACGAATTCATTTACAAAATCGCATTCTTTGACAAGGGTGCAGGGTTACAGACGCTCCTGCAGTACAGTGACGCGGGTCGGCAATGGGATCAACCCTCGACGGCCCGAGCATTCTGCGGTATTTGCTCCGCGAGCGCGTTGGGACGTGCTACCTGCAGCTCAATTTATCTGCGCGTAATAACTAGAACATCAAGATCTAGAGTTAGCGAAGCCTTAGGTCTCTATTCCCAAGAGGGCAACTATCTATCCGTTTTCCAAACCTAATTAGGATTCCCATCCTATTGTTTGTCAATAATTTTTATTTTTTTAATTAATAATATAATTTATTATATATGTATCATATTGATTTATAATTATAATATATAAAAATAAAAATGTTTAAATACGTTTAATATACTTTAACGATACATTAAATAAATTAAATATACTTATAATATGTAAAATTATATTTATATAATAATATATATATTTTTAGTAATATTTTTTATACACATTTATCATAAAGATTGAACCCTGGTCACATCACCATAATATAAGTGACGTCGCCCATGATAATTTTTATAATCTTTAGTTTATTAAATTTAATAAGAAAATAAAAAGAGAATATATAAAATACATTTCACTGCATAATTTTCCTATATTTAAATTTTGAAATTTTTTCAGGAGGTTTAATATATTTTAAGCATGACTTGTGTAGGTTCTAAGGGCCTGAATCCTTTTTTATGAAGGCTTAATTTTTTTAATTGTTGAATTTATGGTTGTTGAAAACAGGATAGACATGGTCAAAATTATAAAATTTGTTGCAAATAATTCTTTAATTTCATCGGAACTTCTAGCTTTTAAAGCTTTTATATTTACTTATGAGATCTTTAGCACCTCTGAGTTCTGCTCGAATTTGGAGCCTCCGTTTAATCCCCAGGTCAAAGAGTTATTTGTATCTTTTTTTGGGTGCCTGGTGGGAACTTTAGCTGGTCCATAAAGTCTGGGGCTTGACTCTTTGGATGGTAGTCGGCATTCAAGAGGGCTTTCAGTCACCTCGATTGGGATCTGGGGCAGCAAAAAGTGTTGTTTCATTAGACTTTCAGAGAAGATTGTTAAGCTGTAAGTATCCATTTTTTCCGTCGGATGACTTTCAGAACAAACGTCATCAAAGATGGTCCATTGGAAAGACTGTTTCAGACAGCACTAAGAACGAATCCATCCTGATTCAGTTGATCAAGTCCATTGCAGATATGCATAATTCAGTGGACACTTTTAAAATGGCTGTAAACTTTATGGAGGACGTGAAGAAATAAATAAATGTTATGTTGGACGTCGTTTCAAACACGAACGCTTCTGATAAAGCTAAGTTTCAGTCCTAACCTTCTGGCCCCTATTCCTGTAGGAAAATTTTGGAGTTTGTCATCCAGAAGGCTCTTATCTTTGTTTTTCTCTAGTTTTATGATGTAGCTTTTGTCTTTCTGAAACCCTACTTTCAAATAGATAAATAAATAAATAAATAATTAAAAAAAACTTCAGTACAAATTTTACACTATACAAATTTAAAAAAAATCTCTTCCATTCAAAAGCTACATTATAAACATACTTTGCCTAATCATAGACCTATACAACCTAACTTACAAATACCACACCTAATCATAGGCCTATACAACCTAACACATACCACATTTAGTCTATTATGGCCAACTCTGATTCCAAAATGTTACACGAGTGTTGATTATGACCAACTCTGGATTCCAGAATGTTACACTAGTGTTGATTATGACTACTCTGGATTCAAGACTTTTACCCTAGATATCATGGCATTTTTGGTACGTATAATCTACGCGTAAAAATGAAGTTAGTCAATAATCCTCCTTCGAAAGCTTCTCGATTCATATCGAATGGACATAATTTGTTACGCCATCGTTGTCAATTTGTTGTTGTAAATCGTACGCGTATCTGAATTAGTTTATTAGGATTGAAGATTAACTTTGACCGCAAAAGATTTATGCTAGTACTCAACCTTGGGAGGATGTTGACCTATTCGCCAACTGTCCAAAGAAATAATTAAATATATTTCAAAGGACGTTATCATATATTTTAGAAAATTTAATACAGTGTTGGGAAGCCATGAGCTGGGCTTGGTCATCTGGTCAAAATGTTGATATTTTGTTGCTTGATCTCAAAAAGGTTTATGACCGTGTGGAATGGGAGTATATCTTTATGGTATTGGATGCTTTTGGTTTTTCTCCTAATTTCTGTAGGATGGTTAAGACTCTTTTAATGGATGCGGTCACTTATATTAATATTAATGCCTCCCTATCTAATCCTATACATCTTCAATGATCTATACGCTATATGCTAGAGGTGTCCCTTGGTCCCTAGCCTCTTTGTCATTCTATTTGCTGAGGCATTCTGTGTACTTTCCTAAGGTTAGAGGCCTTATACTTCCTAATGGGGAAGATCTTATTAATGTCCAGTTTGTTGATGACACTAATATTTTTGTTTCGCTTGAAGAAGATAACATGGATAATTTGTTCTATGTTTTGTCTATTTTTGAAAGTGTTTCTGGTGCTAAGATTTCCTTGCCTAAGTCTATTCTTTTAAGCTAGGATGACAATCCTCCTCAGTGGCTTTCTAGATTTAATATTCCTTGGGGGTCCTTCTAAACAGGTGTGTTATCTTGGTATCCCCTTTGCGGTTGATCCCTGCCTTAAGAGTATGTGGGATTGGGTGAAAAATAAGGTGATTGGGAAACTTAGCAAGTGGAATAAACTCCACTCGAATATTGATGGTCGTATTCAAGTTTGTCAGAAGATCTTGTCATCTTACACTACATATTTTGCTTCTGCTTGGCTATTTTCTGCTTATCAAGTTCATATTATTCAAAAGTATATCAGGCATTTTCTGTGGTCTGATGTAAAGGGAGTCGGTAAATGCCATTCTATCAATTGGCATTGGTGTACAGCTAATAAGTGAAAGGGTGGTTTGGGGCTTAAAAATATTAAATTACAAAGCATTGCTCTATCAATTAAATGGATTGTGAATTGCGTTGAAGGTAATGAACCCTAGAAAGTTCTTGTGCGTCATAAATTAGCTAATGTTGTCTCAAAGAATGCTAAATTTTGGAAAGGTCTTCACATTACGAAAAATTCTATTTGGTGAATTTCCTATTACACCTTTTGGTTCAGTTGTTTTTTGTAGTATTTGAAAAGCTTGGGAATTAGTTAAAGATAAAATTTTGGTTTCTAAAGTTGTTGGGCATGAGATTGTTTTGTTGTTTAAAAGCAGCTCTATTTGGTGGAATATTTGGCACAGTAATAGGCCTCTTGCTCGTACTCCTAGCTGCTCTGCTAAGAAATGGTCGTCTAAAGGCATTAATACGTTTAATGATGTTCTGATTAATGGTTCTTTTATGACATGGGAATATCTATGTGCTACGTATGATCTTCCACAGTCTCAGTGGCAGACTTATTAACTTTTACGAGATTCTTTTATGGTTGTCAATAATCTGATTTTGATTGATAATGAGATGAATTTTTTTTATGCTTTCAAATGGCATGATGGTACCAGATTGAGATGTATAAAACCAAAAATTTTGTATCACTTGCTTTATGATGTTTCTGGTATCGTAAATCATGTTAATACTAGATGGATATTTACTCTTACTGAAAAACAAATGTACATTTTTTAGCACATTTGGCACAGTCCGTTAGAGTCTAAAAAGGCTTGTTTTCGATGGTTATTTTTGTTGCAGAGGTTACCGATCAGTAAATATCCTAAGACTTATACTGTTTGTTCTTTATGTCGGGTGCCTGATACTGTTGAGCATATTTTCTTTGACTGTTTATTTGCTCGTGAGATATGGGGGTTATTTCTTTCTGATTTACATGGATGAAATATTGATCATTCACACTTTCGACATTATATTATTTCTGGCTTTATCCCTCAGTTTCATCATTGTTATAATAAATTTTGGATGCTCTTTTCTACGGAGGTTTTATGGTTTATATGGTTATCCAGAAATGAGGAGTTATTTAGTGGTGTTACGAGGGTTCTTACTGAGTCTCTGAGGAGACTCACCAGATTTAAAATTTTGCTTCAGGTTGCTCGGGTTCTTATTGCTTTCAAATCAAAGTTCAGATCCAAGAATCTGATGGTGCTCCCCCAACTTCAGGTTCTACAGGTTAATAACCTAGATACCTTCAGGTGCAATTGTTACAGTTTTATTTACAACTATTTATTCAGATATATAATTTACACTTTGCGGATGGCTGACACTTGGTTTTTGCAGAGTTTTGACCCTCTGACTCTGTTGCTCATCTTCTACCGTTTGTATTTAATTTTGGACATGTATATATATTGTTGGTTATTTTTATTAAGGTTTTATGCCACTCTTTAGTTTATGGCTGATGTTTATATGTTAGTACTGTTGCCTTTAGACTAATTTTGTTTGTATATTCCTGATTTTGATATATATATATATATATATATATATATATCTCGTAATTGTAACGCAATTCATGGAAGACTGTGACATGTTCAATGAGACGAATTTAGGGAAAATTCCTTGCGTTGGAGAAGAATGTCTTGATGCGACAAGTCATTGTCACCAGCTTTGTCTGGACCAAAGGATTTCAATTACGCCGTAGTTTCCACAGGAATTGGATAAACATGTAAACCGGCAGTTTTTTTTGGCATTAAAGTATCAATTTTTAATTTGAAGGCATCTGTTATAATTTTTAAAAATTAAATTTATATTAAAATAAACGCCTGTCCAAAATCTGTCAAGATAATAAACTACTCTGATTACCTGAGAGTGATTTAGAAGCTTTCGTTGCACTACGCTATAAATATGCTGTCATGAGCTTCCATGATGCAATTGCTAATTTCCCGAGAGTAATCTGTCTGCCATACCTAAAACAATGGCCTTAGAAACCTATTCCTCCTGGAATTTATGGGAGAAAAATACTCTCTTTTCTCCTATGAACCGGATGGACCTCTGCTTCCAGCCAGCTTGGACCGACTGCACCTTTAATATCGATCAATAATTTATGCACTACGAAGTCTCTAATTCTTCGTTATATGAGTTTCCTTCCACATCATTTGGACTTGAATTCCAGGCTTACAGCCATAACCCAATTTCTAAGCCAGAAGTTGTGACCACCCAATTCGGTGACGTGTATTTTGAAGAAATTATTTCAAATTTCTTTTGCCGAAGTAGGGAGAGCGCAGTGCGAAGTGCGCAGTAGGGAAGGGCGCAGTCGGGTTGCGCGGGCGAAGTCGGGTTGCGCACGGGCGAAGTTGGGAAGACAGCTCCAGACTTAGCCAAATTTTGGCCTTGCAAAATTTTCCTGTCCGGAGGCTTGCGCGGCTGCGGCTTTGGTTTCCCTGGCTTGGGAAGAACTGTACGGAAGAGAGAAACACTGGATCTGAGTCCAATGTTTCAGATCTGAGCTCTAACTTATAGAACCCAAACGAAATCGCTCTGAGGCGATTTGTACAAAGAACAACAGACTTTAGCACATAAAAATAACTGCAAACCCTAAAGATGCCTTAAACAACAACAAACTTTATTCATATGAAACGAGGGTTACAGAAGTCCTCAACTGAGAAAATAACAACATCTGCAGACTAAGCTGCAGGATAAACTAAAAGGAAAAATGTCGAGTCGACTGCTCGGACATTAATCAGATGAGCCACACTGCTCACTGAAATGCTCTCCTTTCTTTCTCTGCTCTATTCTCCGTGCTTTCTCTACACTTCCACTCACTTTCTCCACTCCTATGTCTGAAGACCCGATCTGCCTTATATAGCCGTGGGGAGAGGAAGATAGGGTTTGTCCTCTGACAGGTTCTGACAGACCCTCAACTAGGGTTTTTGACCAATCACCGAACTGGCATTAACTTCTGCGACGATCGGATCTATCAGATGTCACATCTGTCAGAGGGTAGGTGCGACGTCATGTCAAACTTTTGTCGGGATCCCTGACTGCGCAAGCGCAGTCCGGCTTAGGTGTGAAATCTGGATTAATATTTCTAACACCCTCCTTTAAGCCTGATTTCATGAGCGCTTTGACTCCAAGCTGCTCTCGCAATCTGTTGAAGTCTTCCTCCTTCAAAGGCTTCGTGAAAATATCTGCCAATTGCTCCTTGGATCTGCAAAACTACAGTTGAATTTCTTCGGACTTCACCAACTCTCTGATGAAGTGATAACGAATATCGATGTGCTTTGTTCGGCCATGGAACACGGGATCCTTTGACAGTGCGATGGCCGAATTGTTATCACAAAAAATTGTTGTCGTGCCTTCCAGAGGATAGTTCAGTTCACTCAAAACTCTTCGCAGCCAAACTGCCTGGCATGCGGCTGACGTGGCGGCGACATATTCTACTTCGGCTGTGGACAACGCAACGATGGGTTGTTTCTTGGACGCCCATGAGACTGCCCCTGATCCGAGATGGAAAGCATACCCGGAGGTGCTCTTCCGATCGTCGGTGCTGCCAGCCCAATCACTATCTGTGAAGCCGACCAGTTCCAACTGGTCCTGTCTAGCATAAAATAGGCCATTGTTCCATGTCCCATTGACATAGCGCAAGATCCTCTTGCCTGCTTGCCAGTGCGTGTCCTTCGGAGTCTCCATGAAATGGCTGATCAGACTGACTCCGAACATCAGATCTGGCCGAGTTGCAGTCAAATACATCAGGCTGCCAACTAGCCTCTTGAACAGGGTTGGATCTACATTCCTCCACTGAATCCAGCTTGCTCGACTTCAAACCTATGGCTACGGGTGTGATGGCGGGTTTGTTGTCCTCCATCTTGAACCGCTTCGGGACATCCTTCGCATACTTACCTTGATAAATGAAGATGCTATCTCCTAATTGGTCAACTTCAATGCTGAGAAAATACTTCATCGACCCTAAATCAGTCTTGTCAAACTCCTTCTTCATGGTTGTTACGAAGCGGTCGTCGAACAGGACATTGTTGTTGCCAGTATAAATCAAATCGTCCACATACAAGCAGACGATAATGAGCTCACCTGCTTCATTTGTCTTCATGTACAGGGTGTGCTCATATGGGCATTTGACAAACCCATTTTCCTGAAAATAGCTGTCAATCCGACTGTACCAAGCTCGGGGCGCCTGCTTCAAACCGTACAGGGCCTTCTTCAGCTTCAGGACTTTGCCCTCCTGGCCTTCAATTTTGTAACCTGGTGGCTGGTCTATGTAGACCTCTTCCTCCAACACTCCGTTGAGGAAGGCTGACTTGACATCCATCTGGTACATCTTCCAACCTTGTTGGGCTGCCAATGCCAGGATCATCCTGACTGTGTCAAGTCGGGCTACAGGCGCATATACCTCATGGTAATCGATGCCTGACTTCTGCTTGTAACCCTTTGCCACCAGTCTGGCTTTATGCTTGTCAACGTCTCCTTGGGCGTTGAACTTTGTCTTATACACCCACTTGACCCCAATGGTCTTCTTTCCTGCTGGAAGATCAACCAGCTGCCATGTCTCATTCTTTTCAATGGCTGCTATCTCCTCATCCATCGCATGCACCCACTTCTGATTCTGACTTGCGTCTTCGAACTCTACTGGATCAACTTCAATAAAGAATGCAAAGTCAGAGTACTCTTCATCTACGTGGGTTTGGGTTGCCTCGTAGATTTCTTGCAAGCTCCTTGTCTTCGCTGGCGTCACCAGGTTCTGGATTCTACTTGCACATGGAGGCGACCGAGATGGAGTGGTTGTGCTACTGCTGGCACCGTTGCTACTACTGGAAGTTGCAGGTGGCTGCACACTTCCTTCTTCCAAGTCAACAGACTGTACTACTACTAGCTCTGACTGGCCAGTCTCTGACTTCTAGTTCCAGGCTTCATCTTCAAGAAATTTTACATCACGGCTGATGATGAGCTTCTTCGTCACAGGGTTGTATAGCCTATATGCCTTCGCCTACTCACTGTACCCTATGAAAATGCACTTCTCAGCTCTATCATCCAACTTCTGCCGCTTCTCTTCTAGAACATGTGCATATGCAATGCACCCGAACACACGCAAGTGAGCCACACTTGGCTTCACACCGCTCTAGGCCTCTTGAGGGATTTTGTCCTTCACACTTTTGGTGGGACATCTGTTCAGTAGGTAGACTGCACATGTTACAGCCTCTGCCCAAAATTCGTGCGACAATCCCTTCGCCTTCATCATGCTTCGTGCCATCTCCATGATGGTTCGGTTCTTCCTCTCAGCTACGTCGTTCTATTGTGGCGTGTATCTGGCAGTGAACTGCCTTCGAATTCCATGTTGCTTGTAGTAGTTATGGAATTCGTTGGAGATGTATTCACCTCCACCATCTGTCCTGAGAGTCTTGATCTGATATCTGCTCTGTTTCTCCACTAGAGCCTTGAACTCCTTAAATCTGGCAAATGCTTCTGACTTCAACTTGATGGCATAGATCCAAGTCTTCCGCTTGAAGTCATCTATGAATGTTAAGAAGTATTTATTACCGACAAACGTGCTGGTCTGCATCGGACCACAAATGTCTGAGTGCACCAGCTCCAATGGTTGTGATGCTCTCCAAGACTGATCGAAAGGGAACGAATCCCTGTGTTGTTTGCCGACTAAGCAGCCCTCACAAACTTGATTTTGCTGCTCTATCAGGGGTAAACCCTTCACCATCTGCATCTTGTGCAGTTGATTTAGGCCATTGAAGTTTAGGTGACCAAATCTGAGATGCCACAGCCAGGTAGCATCTTTCACAACTGCACTCAAAGACATCAATGATTCATTCTAAATCTACAGTGGAAACATTTTGTTCTTCGTCATGGACACTGTAGCAATTTGCCCATGCGACTTGTCTCTGATGGTGCAAGCTCCATCTTTGAACTGGACCGTATGTCCCTTACGCATGAGCTGTCCAACGCTCAGCAGGTTGTGCTTCAGGCCAGGCACATAGTAGACGTCATAGATCTGCTTCCGTTCGTCGTGCCTGGTGCGGATGAGGATTTTTCCTTTCCCCATTATGGGAACCTTGTTGTTGTTCCCCATATTCACTTCAGACTAGATTGTTTCATCCAGTTGGGAGAACATCTCCTTGTTCCCCGTCATGTGGTTGCTGCACCCACTATCTAAGTACCAGACATTCTTCTGGCACTCCTCCTCAATGTTGCAAGTCAACAACACATTTCCTCCTACCACATTTTTGGTTTCATCCGTGTAATGGGCTTGCTGCTGGTTCTCCATGGCCATCCATTTTTTGCATTATGAGATGTAATGGCCGAACTTCTTGCAGAAATAGCACTGGACCTTTGACATGTCCTTCTTCTGACCAGATCCAGCTTGCTGATTTCTCGAACTGCCTCTTCCACCTTGTTGATGGAAATTATAGTTGGTCTCCCCTTCGCTAGGGTTTGACCTTCCTCCTTGCTTGTTGCCTTTCCCATGCCTGCCTTTGCCTCTTCCTCTATGAGAACTAGAGGCGCCATGGTGGGAATCTTGTCTGCCGTTGTCTCGAAATGAGACTTGAGCCCTGAATGCTTGCTCCAGAGAGGTCTGAGATGAATGGCTCAGCCTCTGTTCATGTGTCTGCAATGAACCCATGAGTTCATCTATCGAGAGGGTTGTCAGATCCCTCGACTCTTCGATTGCTATCACAACCGAGTCAAACTTGGCAGGCAGACTTCTGAGAATCTTCTCCACGATTCTCTGGCTCTGCACATTTTCTCCATTCAACCGCATCTGGTTGATAATGTCCATCGTCCGGGTGAAGAAATCACTCATGGACTCGGACTCACTCATCTGCAGATTTTCAAACTCCCTCCTGAGCATCTGTAGTTTCACCAACTTTACCTTATTGGTGCCCTGGTACGAGCTGGCTAGAATCTCCCAGGCCTGCTTCGCCTTGGTGGCTGATGCGATCCGCAGGAAGATGGACTCCTCGACCGCTTGCATGATGTAGAAGAGGGCCTTCTGGTCCTTCTTCGTGTTCTCTTTCAATAGGTCCTTGTCTTCTTGAGAGAGGGCGGCCAATGCTGCTGCATCTGCCGGTTCTGGGTAGCCGTTCTCGACTAACTCCCATAGCTCCTGAGATTCGAACAGGATCTTCATCTGGATGCTCCAGTAATCATAATTTTTCCCGTTGAAGCACGGGATCTGCAACTGCAAATTGTTGTTGCTGGAAGCCATTCTGCTTTGGTCTCCGCATCAAGGGATCAGTAGCTCTGATACCAATTTGAAGAAATTATTTCAAATTTCTTTTGTCGAAGTAGGGAGAGCGCAGTGCGAAGTGCGCAGTAGGGAATGGCGTAGTCGGGTTGCGTGGGTGCAGTCGGGTTGCGCACGGATCTCGGGCGAAGTCGGGTTGTGTGGGCGAAGTCGGGTTTCGCACGGGCGAAGTCGGGTTGCGCACGGATCTCGGGTGAAGTCGGGTTGCGCACGGGCGAAGTTGGGAAGACAACTCCAGACTTAGCCAAATTTTGGCCTTGCAAAATTTTCCTGTCCGGAGGCTTGCGTGGCTGCGGCTTTGGTTTCCCTGGCTTGGGAAGAACTGTACGGAAGAGAGAAACACTGGATCTGAGTCCAATGTTTCAGATCTGAGCTCTAACTTATAGAACCCAAACGAAATCGCTCTGAGGCGATTTGTACAGAGAACAACAGACTTTAGCACATAAAAATAACTACAAACCCTAAAGATGCCTTAAACAACAACAAACTTTATTCATATGAAACGAGGGTTACAGAAGTCCTCAACTGAGGAAAATAACAACATCTGCAGACTAAGCTGCAGGATAAACTAAAAGGAAAAATGTCGAGTCGATTGCTCGGACATTAATCAGATGAGCCACACTGCTCACTGAAACGCTCTCCTTTCTTTCTCTGCTCTATTCTCCGTGCTTTCTCTACACTTCCACTCACTTTCTCCACACACCGTGTCTGAAGACCCGATCTGCCTTATATAGCCACGGGGAGAGGAAGATAGGGTTTGTCCTCTGACAGGTTCTGACAGACCCTCAACTAGGGTTTCTGACCAATCGCCGAACTGGCATTAACTTCTGCGGCGATCGGATCTGTCAGATGTCACATCTGTCAAAGGGTAGGTGCGACGTCATGTCAAACTTTTGTCGGGATCCCTGACTGCGCAAGCGCAGTCCGGCTTAGGTGTGAAATCTGGATTAATATTTCTAACATATTTCTTTGTGATTGAGGACATGTTACTCTGCCATGGAACCAATGACAGCGACATAGCTTCCTGTAGTACAGAGCCGAGTTATCAAAATGATAGGATCGGATCCCAGTTTTATTGATTTGGACTTGGATTTCGGACAAGTGCTAGAGGAGTCTCTGGAAGGCGAAGATAATGTTGGATCTTTGCCTTCTAGTCCAGAGATAATTCTTCCTTTTCATGTCGAAGATGAAGTCGAAAGGAATCGGCTTATAATGGAAAACTAATTGAAAGCTTTGGCCGAAGCCCTGGAAAGGGAGGCGTGGGATCTATTGAAAGTCATTGTAAATCGACTCGAAAGGATGGTTTCTCCCATGGGAACCCACCTGGAAAGAGTCGCATATTACCTTCTTCAGAGTTTCAGGTCCCATGACGTGCCGGGTGGTGCAGAGCACAACAGCTTGATGAAGGAGGTGTGTACGGAGAGCAGTTTAAGAGCTTGGCATGCCCTTTATGAGCTCTACCCTTATGCCAGATTTGCTGATTTTACGGCCAAGCCAACCAGAGCATTTTGGAGTCCTTCAGCTGTATCCACAAAAAGAAGTTACATATCGTTGATTTCGATGTGATGGAGGGTTTGCAGTGGCCGCCGTTGATGGAATCTCTGAGGGATAAATCTTTCGATCTGCTTCGTATTACTGGCATCAAATGGGATGATGACGAGGCTGCCGGCTACGGTGGCGTTGGGCTTTCGGTGGGAGAGACAGGGTCGAGGCTTGCGGATTGTGCTCGTTCTCTGGGAATTAACTTCTTTTACGAGGAAATTCGGCTTCAAGACCTGAAAGGGCATATGTTGTCTGATATGGAGGAGGAAGAGAAGACGCTGGCATTTAATATGATGGTACAGCTGCTGCATATGATGTCCCACCAAAGGAAATCCAATATTTCGGAGTTTTTGACAGTCGCATGCGGTTTGCGACCAGCAGTTCTTACAATGGCAAGTGCAGGCGTGGATGCCGAATGTGGCGATTATTATGTTGGGCATCTGAACAAAACGGTGGAATACTTCAGTGCGATGTTTGAATCCGTGGAAGCAGGACTGCCAGATCAGGTGTTGGCCACAACTGTTGTGGAACACCTATTCATGGCCCCTAAGATCCAGCGATCAGTTTCAACAAGCCAGTGGAACGACACAGAATTGATGTATGGAAAGATTGGTGAACTTCCAAGCAAGTGTGGATTTAGCGGAGCGGGGGTTGAGATTAGCGAAGAGAGCATGGCAGAGGCAAGGGAGGTGCTGGCATTTAGCAGAGGATCATCGAATTACTCGGTAGAAGTGACGGAGGGAGCGAAGAACGAGGTTATTTTAAAATGGCGTGACACGCCCATAGTATGGGCTTCCACATGGAGATAATAGAGCATAGAATTGCTTGTCCTTGGGCATGATATAAAACATGTAACATTTGATTATTTTTTGGATATCATCTAAAAATGTAATATTTGTCTATGTTGTTGTTGCTTCTGTGAGTAATTGAGGCATTCTTGAGAACCTATGAAACTGAAGGCGAAGCCTCTGCTGAATGTGTGGAGTTTACATCACGCTACTCAAGTAACTAAATCAAATAAAAGAGATCTTTGTGGTTGAGAATGGTTCGAAATTTTTTTTTAACATTGAATAAGCCATATAAACCAAATTCAACAACACAACCAAATGCCACATAATCCATGGTCAAATCAGCAAATAAATGAAATAATTTATTGTTGTGTTTATTAACATTGTACATTTCCTAACTATGAAAACAATGAAGTAAAAATGTTTAATAATTGTAAAATTTTAAAATGTTTTATTTAATTTTTATTAATGGTGAAAAAGTAGGGTTTTGAAGAATATTTGAACCTTTACATTAGAGGAGGCAGAGAAAGAGAAGGTCAATTAAGCATAGGCCAGCTTCCAAGGTCAAAGAAACATAAATTAAACCCAACAACCATTCAAGAGAACAAAGAGAAAGATAATACCATGATATAACATAGACCAAACCACCACCTAGCAGTGCATAAATAAATTTTTTTGTTTCAGCTTTCATTTAGAGGCACCAAAGATCTTGCTCCATTTTGCATAAGATTGGAAGGGCAAAAAATACATCAACATTTAGATAATAAAACCCAAATCCCAGAGAACAAGAGTGAGGGCAATACACCAAGCATATTCCATGAGAATGGAAACCACTAGGGAGCAAAACGATTAACCACTCAAAAAAGACCCCGTAGAGAGAGGATCACTACAACTCAAATGAAACCTCATTCAAGTAGAAAGACAATAAAAGGTCTACTGGATGGGTAGATCCAATGCTTCCAAAGCAACAATTGTCATTAATAAGAACAAGATTTATATGCTTATCTCCGTTCTCTTCAAAAACAAGCCTTGCTTGCCCATCATTGGCCAAAGCCTCCATTTATTTATTTCTGTTAGCTTTGCTAGAGGACCTACCTGGATGTTTGGAAAGGCCGAGGTCCAAACTCTTCTTACGCTGACTTCTTGTCTTTGGGCTCGGGGAACCCTTTTCAAAAATTACTTTAGGAGATTCCATTGGGCTACCTAGACCACTCGAAGGCATCAAGAAATAATCTTTCGGGAAAGTGCAGACCACCTTAGGAGTAGAAACCGCATTCTCCATCATCATGTCCAGAGCCTACGTGGCCTCCAAACTCAAATGATGGGGTGCTTTGCCAAACACTTGTGCTTGGTGGATCTAAATAGTGAATCTTGTGGTGCTTCATGCTGGTTTATGGCTTCCATGCTGGGCAGGAAGCGAATATCTCTGATGCGCCATTGTCAAAAACCATAAACGATTTTCAAAAGTGATGCGTTCTCCATAACAAAACACAACTTCGTTGTCTTCAAAATTGTGTGGCCCAACCCAAACCGTTATTGTGTTGAATTCAAACCTGCCATCTAGGTCAGGACACTCC
The DNA here is from genome assembly GCA_028583015.1 of Wollemia nobilis. Classification (NCBI taxonomy): domain Eukaryota; kingdom Viridiplantae; phylum Streptophyta; class Pinopsida; order Araucariales; family Araucariaceae; genus Wollemia; species Wollemia nobilis. The sequence continues at coordinate 1,156,587 of JAQPPZ010001465.1, read as the reverse complement.
ATGATCTGTAATCGCTTACAATAGGGACTAGTAATTTTACAACAACAACCAAAAAAATAAATACCCCAGCAAACAATTTCCATGACTATTGAAACACAGCGGCCTCTCGAAACAGTGGGAACTTTTAAAATAAAAAATTTCCATGATAACAACAGCAACATGCTGATATAGCTTCTACACTTTTTTAGCATCATTACCAGGTGTCTTACAACAATGAAAAGCATCTTACAATAGCAACAAGCCGCTGCATGCCAGGTTGAGATAAATGTAGTTTTCTCCATGCCACAACTCAACTACTCGGCCACTTGGAAATTTCAAGGCGATTTCAACGCAGAATTTGAGAGCAACAGTGGCCAAAAAAACACTAATTTGCTGGCTCAGCACCTCCGAAAAAAAATAATCGAAACAACCATCTAATTTCTCAAGGAAAAAAATTAGGTAACCAGGGATTTTTCATTAATCTACAATGCCATCAGGATTTTTCGTGGATCTCAAAGGTGTTAGAAATATTAATCCATATTTCACGCCTGTACCCAACTGCACTCCGAACTTGGGCGAAGTCAGACTGCACTCCGAACTTGGGTGAAGCTGGATTGCACTCACGCAGTCGGGGATCCTGAAAAAATTTTGACTTGACGTGGCACGTGCCTTCTGACAGATACGATCACCGCAGAAGTTAATGCCAGTTTGACGATTGGTCAGAAACCCTAGTTTAGGGTCTTTCAGAACCTGTCAGAGGATAACCTTTATCTTCCTCTCCCCATGATTATATAAGGTAGTTCGGGTCTTCAGACAAAGTGCGGGTGAAGAGCGAGAGGAGAGTGGGGGAAATTTTGGAGAAACAAACAAGAGAAAAATAGTCATTCGCAGAGTAGCAGACGAGATTGTTTCAGTGACAAGTTTAGCTCATCTATTTAATGTCCGAGCAACCAACTCGACATTTTTTTTCCCTCTCAGTTTATCCTATAGCTTTAGTCTGCAGATGTTAGTTTTTCCTTAGTTGAGGACTTTTGTAACCCTCATATTATATGAATAAAATTTGATATTTTTTAAGGCATCTGTAGGGTTTGCGGTTATCTTTATCGGTACAAAATCAGTTGTTGTTTGTACAAATCACCTCAGAGCATTTTCTTTCAAGTTTAATAAGTTTGAGCTCAGATCTGAAACATTGCATTCAGATTCAATGTTTTCTATCCTCCCATACACTTCTTACCGAGCCAAGCAAAACCTCGTTGTAGTCGTGCAAGCCTTCGAACAACAAAAGCTCGCAAGGCAAAAATTTGGCTAAATCTGGAGCTATCTACCCGACTACGCAGCAAGGTCGGACTTTGTTGCCTTTGACCAGTGCAGTAGGGCATTGACCAGCGGCTTCCTAGACTTAGCATTTTTCTTCATGCACAGCCTGATTGTTCATATTTTTCATGCGCAACCTGACTGCACACATTCCCCATGCGTAACTCGACTACATTTGCATAGCCCAATTGTGTAATATTCAAGAGTGCAACCCGACTGCGCTTGCATAGCCCGATTGTGCAATATTCGAGAGTGCAACCCTACTACGCTTGTGTAGCCTAATTACACAACTTGACTTCGGGCCCTCCCTCCTTTGCCCTGTGCTCATCTTGAACTACAAAAAAATAAATAAATTAAATCTTCAAATTGATATCAGAGCTACAGATCCCTTGATGCAGAAATCGAAGCAGAATGACTTTTAATAGCAACAATTTACAGTTGCAGATCCCGTGCTTCAACGGGAAGAATTACGATTACTGGAGCATCCATATGAAGATCTTGTTTGAATCTTAGGAGCTATGGGAGTTAGTCGAGAATAGCTACCCAAAATCATCAGATGCAGCAGCACTGGCCGCCCTCTCTCAAGAAGATAAGGACCTGTTGAAAGAGAACACGAAGGACCAGAAGGCCCTCTTCTACATCATGCAAGCATTCAAGGAGTTCATATTCCCACAGATCACATCAACCACTAAGGCGAAGCAGGCCTGGGAGATTCTGACGAGCTCATACCAAGGCACCAATAAGGTAAAGTTGGTGAAGCTGCAGATGCTCAAGAGGGAGTTTGAAAATTTGCAAATGAGTGAGTTTGAGTCCATGAGTGATTAATTCACCCGAACGATGGAAATTATCAACCAAAAGCGGTTGAATAGAGAAATTGTGTAGAGCCAGAGAATCATGGAGAAAATTCTCATAAGTCTACCTGCCAAGTTTGACTTGGTTGTAATAGCAATCGAAGAGTCGAGGGATCTGACAACCCTATCAATATATGAGCTCATCAGTTCATTGCAGACACATGAATAGAGGTTGAGCCATTTATCTCAGACCTCTCTGGAGCAAGCATTCAGGGCTCAGGTCTCATTCCGAGAAAGTGGCAGACAAGATTCCCACCATGGCACCTCTAGTTCTAACAGAGGAAGAGGTAGAGGTAGGCATGGGAAAGGCAACAAGCAAGAAGGATGGTCAAACCCTAGCGAAGGAGAGACCAACTGTAATTTCCATCAGCAAGGTGGAAGAGGCAGTTCAAAAAATTAGCAAGCTGGATCTGGTCAGAAGAAGGACATGTCAAAGGTCTAGTGCTATTTTTGCAAGAAGTTTGACCATTACATCTCACAGTCTAGAAAACGTATGGCCAAGGAGAACCAGCAACAAGCCCATTACACAAATGAAACCAAAAATGTGGCAGGAGGAAACGTGTTGTTGACTTGCAACATTGAGGAGTGCCAGAAGAATGTCTAGTATTTAGACAGTGGGTGCAGCAACCACATGACGTGGAATAAGGAGATGTTCTCCCAACTGGATGAAATAGTCCAGTCTGAGGTGAATATGGGGAACAATAACAAGGTTCCCGTAATGGGGAAAGGAAATATCCTCATCCGCACTAGGTACGATAAATGAAAGCAGATCTATGATGTCTACTATGTGCCTGGCCTGAAGCACAACCTGTTGAGTGTTGGACAACTTGTGTAGAAGGTACATACGGTCTAGTTCAAATATGGAGATTGCACCATCAGATACAAGTCGCATGGGTATATTGCTACCATGTCCATGACAAAGAATAAAATGTTTTCGCTGTAGATTCAGAACAAATCATTGATGTCTCTAAGTGTAGTTGTGAAAGATGCTACCTGGTTGTGGCATCTCAGATTTGGTCACCTAAACTTCAGTGGCCTGAATCAACTGCACAAGAAGCAGATGGTGAAGGGTTTACCCCTGATAGAGCAACAAAATCAAGTTTGTGAGGGTTGCTTAGTTGGCAAACAACATAGGGATTTGTTCCCTTCCGGTTAGTCTTAGAGAGCATCACAACCACTAGAGTTGATGCACTCAAACATTTGTGATTTGATGAAGACCAACATGTTTGTCGGCAACAAATACTTCTTAACATTCATACATGACTTTAGCCGAAAGACTTGGATCTATGCCATCAAGCTGAAGTCAGAAAATTTTACCAGATTTAAAGAGTTAAAGGCTCTGGTGGAGAAATACAGCGGATATCAGATCAAGACTCTCAATACAGATGGTGGAGGTGAATACATCTCCAATGAATTCCATAACTACTACAAGCATCATGAAATTCGAAGGCAATTCATTGCCAGATACACGCAACAGCAGAATGACGTAGCTGAGAGGAAGAACCGGACCATCATGGAGATGGCATGAAGCATGATGAAGGCAAAGGGATTACCGCATGAATTTTGGGCAGAGGCTATAACATGTGCAGTCTACCTGCTGAACAGATGTCCCACCAAAAGTGTGAAGGACAAAATCCCTCACGAGGCCTGGAGCGATGTGAAGCCAAGTGTGGCTCACTTGCATGTGTTCGGGTGCATTACATATGCACAAGTTCCAAAAGAGAAGCGGCAGAAGTTGGATGATAGAGCTAAGAAGTGCATTTTCACAGGATACAGTGAGCAGGCAAAGACATATAGGTTGTACAACCCTATGACGAAGAAGCTCATCATCAGTCGTGATGTGAAGTTTCTTGAAGATGAAGCATGGAACTGGAAGTCGAAGACTGTCCAATCAGAGCCAGCAGTGGTAGAGTCAGTTGAATTGGAATAAGGAAGTGTTTAGCCACCTAAAACCTCCAGTAGTAGCAGCGATGCCAGCAGTAGCATAGCCACTCCATCTCGGTCGCCTCCATGTGCAAGTAGAATACAAAACCTGGTGATGCCAGCGAAGACAAGGATATTGCAAGAAATCTGAGGCAACCCAAACCCATGTAGATGAAGAGTACTCTGACTTTGCATTCTTTACTGAAGTTGATCTAGTAGAGTTCGAAGATGCAAGTTCGAATCATAAGTGGGTGTAGGCGATGGACGAGGAGATTGAAGCCATTGAAAAGAATGATACATGGCAACTGACAGATCTTCCAATAGGGAAGAAGACCATTGGGGTCAAGTGGGTGTATAAGACAAAGTTCAATGCCCAAGGAGACGTTGAAAAGCATAAGGCCAGACTGGTGGCAAAGGGCTACAAGAAAAATTTAGGCATCGATTACCATGAGGTTTATGCGCCTATAGCCCGACTTGACATAGTTAGGATGATCTTGGCATTGGCAGCCCAACAAGGTTGGAAGATGTACCAGATGGATGTCAAGTCAGCCTTCCTCAACGAAGTGTTGGAGGAAGAGGTCTGCATAGACCAGCCACCAGGTTACGAAATTGAAGGCCAGGAGGGCAAATTTTTGAAGCTGAAGAAGGCCCTGTACGGTTTGAAGCAGGTGCCCCAGGCTTGGTATAGCCGGATTGACAGTTATTTTCAGCAAAATGGGTTTGTAAAATGCCCATATGAGCACACCCTTTACATGAAGACAAATGATGTAGGTGAGCTTATAATCATCTTCCTGTATGTGGACGATTTAATTTACACTTGCAATAGCACAATACTATTTGCCCAGTTCAAAACAACCATGAAGAAGGAGTTCGAGATGACGGACTTAGGGCTGATGAAGTATTTTCTCAGCATTGAAGTTGACCAATCGACAAATGGCATCTTCATTTCTCAAGGCAAGTATGTGAAGGATGTCCTAAAATAGTTCAATATGGAGGACAACAAACCTGCCATCACACCTGTAGCCACAAGTTTGAAACTAAGCAAGCTAGATTCAGGGAGGAATGTAGATCCAACCATGTTCAAGAGTCTAGTTGGCAGTCTAATGTATTTGACTACAACTCGGCCAGATTTGATGTTCAAAGTCAGTCTGATCAGCCATTTTATGGAGACTCTGAAGGACATGCACTGGAAATCAGGCAAGAGGATCTTGTGCTATGTCAATGGGACACGAAATAATGGCCTATTTTATGCCAGATAAGACCAGTTGGAACTGGTGGGCTTCACAAACAATGACTAGGCTGGTAGCACCGATGATCGAAAGAGCACCTCCGGGTATGCTTTCCATCTCATATCGGGGGTAGTATCATGGGTGTCCAAGAAGCAACCCATCATTGTGTTGTCCACAACTGAAGCAGAATATGTCATCGCCATGTCAGCCGCATGCTAGGCAGTTTGGCTGCAAAGAGTTCTGAATGAACTGAACTATCCTCTAGAAGGCATGACAACAATTTTTTGTGATAACAATTCGGCCATCGGACTGTCAAAGGATCATGTGTTCCATGGCCAGATGAAGCACATCGATATTCGTTATACTTCATCAAAAAGTTGGTAAAGTCTAGAGAAATTCAATGCAGTTTTGCAGATCCAAGGAGCAGTTGGCAGATATTTTCATGAAGCTTTTGAAGGAGGAAGACTTCAGCAGATTATGAGAGCAGCTTGGAGTCAAAGTGCTCGTGAAATCAGGTTTAAAGGAGGGTGTTAGAAACATTAATCCAGATTTCATGCCTCCGCCCAACTGTGCTTCGAACATGGGCGAAACTAGACTGCGCTTCAAACTTGGGCGAAGCTAGACTGTGCTTGCGTAGTTGGGGATCTTGATAAAAGTTTGACTTGATTTTACACGTGCCTTTTGATAGATGTGATGTCTGATATATCTGATCGTCGTAGAAGTTAATGCCAGTTCGATGGTCAAAAACCCTAGTTCAGGGTCTGTCAGAACCTGTTAGAGGATAACCTCTATCTTCCTCTCCTCGTGGCTATATAAGGTAGTTCAGGTCTTCAAAAAAAGTGTGGGTGGAGAGCGAGAGGAGAGTGGGGGAAATTTTGGAGAAATAGACAAGAGAAAAATAGTCATTCACAGAGTAGCAGACAAGATTGTTTCAGTGAGCAGTGTAGCTCATCTGTTTAATGCCCGAGCAGCAGACTGGACATTTGTTTTCCCTCTTAGTTTATCCTACAGATTTAGTCTACAGATGTTAGTTTTTCCTTAGTTGAGGACTTTTGTAACCCTCATCTTATATGAATAAAATTTGTTGTTGTTTAATGCATGTTTAGGGTTTGTGGTTATATTTGTCAACACAAAATCAATTTTTGTCTGTAGAAATCACCTCAGAGCATTTTCTTTCGGGTTCTATAAGTTTGAGCTCAGATCTAAAACATTGCATTCAAATTCAATGTTTTCTCTCCTCTCGTACACTTCTTACCGAGCCAATAAAAACATCATTGTAGCCGCGCAAGCCTCTGGACAACAAAAGCTCGCAAGGCAAAAATTTGGCTAAGTCTGGAGCTATCTACCCGACTGCGCAATGAAGCCAAACTTCACTACCTTTGACCAGCGTAGTCTGGCGTTGACCAATGGCTTCTTGAGCTTAGCATTTTTCTCTATATGCAGCTCAATTGCACACATTTTTTGTGTGTAACCCGATTATGCACATTCCCCGTGCACAACCCGACTGCGCTTGCATAGCTCGATTGCGCAATATTCGAGAGCACAACCTGACTGTGCTTGTGCATCCTGATTGCACAATATTTGGGAGCGCAACCCGACTGCGCTTGCGTAGCCCGATTGCGCAACCCGACTTCGGGCCCTCCCTCCTTTGCCCTGTGCTCATCCCAAACGGTGAAAAAAAAATAAATTAAAATCTTCAAAAGGTTAGAGAATAAATGGATATGGACGCAAACCAACCAAATAAAATAGGCCATGGATTCCATAAAATAATTTCCAGCGATCACAAGGCCAAACAGGCTAATTTGTTGGTTCACCATCAACATGAGCTGGCTGATTTTTAACCATACATAACTTCTCTGGTCCATTGACTCCTACGAAACTCGATTGTTGGTGAAATCAATAGCACATTATTGCAAATTCTCACAAGCACACATGTTGAGACTGTCAAAAATATAAATATTGGAGGATCATAGATAGCCTCGCTAGAAGCAATACAATGCAGACAGAAGTAGAAAAAATAGACAAATATTATTAAACAACAGACAAGATACAAAGAAGCTCTACTGAGAATACAGACTGCAAAATAAACTGCCTGTAGAATATAGCATCGAAATGTAGTATAAACTACCAAATGCGAAAAATATCACCAAATGCAGAATACTCTGCCAAATGGCCTGCACTTCTAGTGTGCAGGGAACCTAGTGCTGTTGCATCCAAATTTCCAAATGAGGACACAGACACAGGTATTTAGAGATCTCTCCATGTGCTTTGGTGGTGGCGGGAAACACGAGGCCAGCTGGAAACATCTGGAGCTCACCTACTGCATTAACTCAGCCCATGCTTCTACTGCCATATGACCAAATGACAGGACGTCTACGATGGCAAAAATGTGTGTGACTGGTCTGTCCTCATGTCAGGCAAGAATTTAGATTAAAATATTTCCAACATCCCCCCTTAATCTAAATTCTAGCTACAATAAAACATTTTGATATGCCTCTCATAGCAAGTCACCAACATTGGAAGTCAAATAAAAAACACTACCACATACGGGAGGTGCAGTCTTCTGCATCATATCTCTTGGCCGCTTCACTATCTGAGACTTTGCTTGTCACCTCGAAACCCACTTCTGAAAGACCCATCAACTTGCAAGCAACTTGAATCAATCCAAACAGATAGGACGACACGCCCCTTATCATCCACATCCTTTGCTCGTTCCACCAACTCCTAAGCAAACGTCCAATGTCTATGAGATTGAACAAACTATATTGCACGTACCAATAGAAATGTGAATAGGAGAAACCATGGATCTAAAATATTCAAGAATAGTGATTGGCCGCTGAGCATGGATAGCGCTGGAACCAAACCGTAGCAGATTATATGCAAGCAAGATGGGGCCCATAAGCAGTAAAAGCCGTAACCCATTTTCTCTGCTATTCCAACACGGTGAATCCCATACTTGAATGGGCAATATTTGCTCACAAAAATCTCTAACTTGACCCCTCCTGAGTGTGCTGAGGAGCCCTGCAACGTCGGGCTGCGCAGGGTGAGAGATACGAAGGTGGGCGAACGCGGGGGTAAACGCCTGGTCAACACCCAACTACACATGAAAGTGAGTGCATAGTCTAACTACGTTACGCATTCAGGCAAATGGCTAGGACTTAGAAAAATTTGGGTCTCGTCTGGCTACGCATAGGAATGCTTGGGCAGTCGGGTTGTGCAACACAGTTGGGAGACCAAAGAAAAAAAATATGGATAGCCCAAGAGAAAAAATTATGCCTCGCTATCGGTGATCATGAACAAGAGACTTTGCCTTCACTTTGATCTCGCCATGCCCATCTACCTTAATCTCATCGAGTACAAGGTCGGCATTGTCCCCATCTTGCACACAAGGGTGGAGTGTGGTTCACCATTAATGGCTTCAAGTACTTCAACCTAGTTTTGATCACCAACATGGTAGGATCAGGGGACATTGTGAGGGTGAGCATAAAGGGGCTAGAACTAGGTGGATGCCAATGTCGAGGAACTAGGGCCATTGTAGATGGCAGGATTCAAACTCTTGATGCACAGGAAAAAATTTGAACTCTCAAAAAATAAACTCAGACGAGGTGGCAACCAAACCCTCGGTATCAACAAGATCTCTGACCTCTGCTTGCTGAAATCCTGTCACCAAGCTCTGATACCATGTCAAAAATATAAATATTGTAGGATCATAGACAACATCGGTAGAAAAAATACAACACAGACAAAGGCAAAAAAAATAGACACATATTATTAAACAACAGACAAGATACAAAGAAGCTCTACTGAGCATAAATACTGTGGAATAAACCACCTACGGAATACAACGTCGAAATGCAGTATAAACTTTTGAATGCAGAAAAGACCGCCGACTGCAGAATACTTTGCCGAATGTCCTATGCTACTGGTGTGCAAGGAACCTGGTGCTCCTGCACCCAGATTATCGAATGAGGACTTAGGAGCAGGTATTTATAGACCTCTCCAGAGGCTTTGGTGCTGGCAGGAAACATGAGGTGGCAACCAAACCCACGACATCAACAAAATGACAACCACAGACATACATAAAACTATATGAGATAGACAAGGGCAAAAGATAATTTATATTGAGAAACAGACGCAACACAAAGACAATAACGGCTCTGCTGAGCATACATCGAAAACCTCAAAAAAATGCGGAATACACCTCCGAATGCAGAATACTCTAGCGAATGCGAAACACTCCGTTGAATGGCCTGCACTACTGGTGTGCAGGGAATCTAGTGCTGCTGCATCTAGATTGTCGAATGAGGACTTAGGAGCAGGTATTTATAGATCTCTCCAAAGGCTTTGACGGTGGCAGGAAACACGAGGCCAGCTGGAAATAACTGGAGCTCACCTACTGCATTAACTCGGCCCATGCTTCTACTACCAGATGACCAGATGATAGGATGTCCACGATGATGGAAATGCATGTGACTGGTCTATCCTCATGTCAGGCAGGAATTTAGATTAAAATATTTCCAACAGAGCCCAATGCCATCAACTCCTCGCTCGAAAAAACTTGTTGTCAATTCTAGATAAAGGCAGTGCTCCTTTTAAAATGAACACCTTTCAAGGCAGTGCTCCTGGCAGCCTGTAGAACTTCTTCTCACCCTTGGAAATAGAATTGAGCATTGAATCGACTGCTCACCAAGGCCACGCTGAAAGGGCACATTTCACAGACTATCATGCATTTTAATTTTTGTACCACCATAGCAAGTTAGATCTGCTAACGACTACTGCACCATCACCAGATCTAGCAAATCAAAACAAATGAACCTCGGCCAAAAAAATGTAGCAGCTTTCGTTGATTTTAGAAATAAAACACACACCGAACAGATCTGGCATCTTTCCATGATGAAACTTGTTCAAGATGAAACTCCCACGGTGAGTGCCAATTTTTTATTTCAAAGCTTTATCTGTGCATCACATGGTTGTCGGGCAACATCGCAACTCAGAAAAAAAAACAGAAACCTTGGACTTCTTAGGTGTGGGAAAAAACTTCTCTTCACGCTCCCCCATCACAACAGCGCTTTATTGGACTGTCTCCACTTTTGACAGACAAAAAAATAATGTATTGAAACATGCACTCGAACTCCCCGTCATCCGGGAAACAACAGTTTAATGTCCCGTAGACCGTAGAGCAGAAAAAACATGACAAAATATGTGATAGAATATCCGCATCCATACAAATCTAGTGTCAGAAATAATGATCAAAAATTGGCTTTAAAGATACCACCACCTCTTCGCTCATCTGAGTGCAAACTGAATATTTCTTCAGATCATCACACAGATAATGTTGTATTCTGATCAGCTGTAACAAACTCCAGATCGTGAGCCCAAGCCACATTCTGGCTAATCTAGAGACGACTGCACTTTGCCAGATTGTGTCACGTAGAAAAAAAATTGGTGCTGCCCCGATCTGAGAGTTCGTGGAGTCCAGCAAATGCTTTACATTTTCTTTAGGCACAACAAACGCCTCATCACACCATCGTCACAACTCCACTGTCCGATCTAAACAACCTGTTACCTTCGCCCGTTTTTCACTCCTGGAATGCGCAAGTAACATCTCTAATCTTGTTCACTCTGGGTTATTGGCAATGCCGAGCCTGAAGCCGCATTGTTTACTGTATTTTTAATTTCTCCTAATCTGATTTGCTAAGATGGCTTCTTCCGTGGTGGGCCACGATTTTCGCTGAACGAATCTACTTCCATCATGCACAAAATAAAATATCAAGATAGTTTTAAAATAATAAAAAATGCAAGCACTGCAATCTTCAGGAAGAACAGGTGTCATATTCGTAGCTTGAAAACAAATACTATCGATGTCATCACCGCAGGCTAAACAACTCGGAAGGTTACGAATACTTCCTATAGCAAAAAAAAATTTGGCAGCACCATCCCGTAAAATTGTTATCGATATCAAAGCAATTTCTCCCGTGCAGGCACGCATTTCAGTAGTGGCAATTGTAGGTAACACTCAGCACACGAATTACTTTAGTTTGGACGAAGATCTATTGCTAATGACGAATTGCGACATGGCCAACATGTAGAGAAAAAAGGATAACATTAGGCCCGTTGAAAAATACAGCATTCTTTTCTTCCGAACTCAATAGACTGGAACGTGTCTCCTCCACATCCAATCTCCACAAAAACACATTCGTGACGACGCGCAAGGTGAACACACAAAGGCTATTGTATTAAAAATGGTGCTCCCTTGTCGATGTAACAGCGATTTATGTTAGAACCTACAGATGAGTGAGTCCGAGTCCATGAGATTCTGGTAAGCTCATATCAGGGCACCAACAAGGTGAAGTTGGTGAAGCTGCAAATGCTTGAGGAGAGAGTTTGAGAACCTATAGATGAGTGAGTCTGAGTCCATGAGTGACTTCTTCACTCGAATGATGGACATCATCAACCAGATGTGGTTGAATGGAGAAATCGTGTAGAGCTAGAGAATCATGGAGAAGATTCTCAAAATTTTGTCTACCAAATTTGACTTGGTTATGATAGCAATCAAAGAGTTGAGGGATTTGACAACCCTCTCGATAGATGAACTCATGGGTTCATTGCAGATGCATGAGCAGAGGCTGAGTCGTTCATCTCAAACCTCTCTAGAGTAGGCATTCAAGGCTCAGGTCTCATTTCGAGACAATGGCAGACAAGAATCCCACCAAGGTGCCTCTAGTTCTCAAGGAGGAAGAGGTAGAGGTAGGCATGGGAAAGGAAATAAGCAAGGAGGACGATCAAACCCTAGTGAGGGAGAGACCAACTACAAATTCCATCAACAAGGAGGAAGAGGTGGTGCAAAGAACTAGCAAGCTAGATCTAGTCAGAAGAAGGACATGTCAAAGGTCTAGTGCTATTATTGCAAGAAATTTGGCCATTACATCTCACAGTGCAGAAATAGGATGGCCAAGGAGAACCAACAACAAGCCCATTACACGGATGAAACTAGAAATGTGGTAGGAGGGAACATGTTGTTGACTTGCAATATTGAGGAGGAGAGCCAGAAGAATATCTGGTATTTGGATAGTGGGTGCAGCAATCACATGACGGGGAACAAGGAGATGTTCTCACAACTGGATGAAATAGTCCAGTCCAAGGTCAATATGGGGAACAATAGCAAGGTTCCCATGATGGGGAAAGGAAAGATCCTCATCCACACCAGGCATGGTGAATGGAAGCAGATCTATGATGTCTACTATGTGCCTGGTCTAAAGAACAACCTGCTGAGCGTTGGATAACTCGTGCAGAAGGGGCATACGGTCCAGTTCAAAGATGAAGTATGCACCATCAGAGACAAGTCGCATGGGAAGATTGCAATCGTGTCCATGATAAAAAACAAAATGTTTTTATTGTAGATTCAGAATGAATATTTGATGTCTCTAAGTGTAGTTGTGAAGGATGCTACCTGGTTGTGGCATCTCAGGTTCGATCACTTGAGTTTCAATGGCTTGAATCTACTACACAAGAAGCAGATGGTGAAGGGTTTACCCCTTATTGAGTAGCAAAATCAGATTTGTGAGGGCTGCTTAGTTGGCAAACAACATAGGGATTCATTCCCTTTTGGATAGTCTTGGAGAGCATCACAACCATTGGAGCTGGTGCACTCAGACATTTGTGATCCGATGCAGACCAACACATTTATCGATAACAAATACTTCTTGATATTCATTGATGACTTCAGCCGAAAGACCTGGGTCTATACCATCAAGCAAAATTTGGAGGCTTTTGGCAAGTTCAGGGAGTTCAAGAATCTAGTGGAGAAATAAAGTGGATATCAGATTAAAACTCTCAGGACAGATGGTGGAGGTGAATACATCTCCAACGAATTCCACAACTTTTGTAAGCAACATGGAATTCGGAGGCAGCTCACTGCTAGATACACACCACAACAGAATGATGTAGCTGAGAGGAAGAACCAGACCATCATGGAGATGGCACGCAACATGATGAAAGTGAAGGGATTATCGCATGAGTTTTGGGTAGAGGCTATAACATGTGCAGTCTACCTACTGAATAGATGTCCCACCAAAAGTGTGAAGGACAAAATCCCTCAGGAGGCCTAGAGCGGTTAGAAGCCATGTGTGGCTCATTTTTGTGTGTTCGAGTGCATTGCATATGCACATGTTCTAGAAGAGAAGAGGCAAAAGTTGGATGATAAATATAAAAAGTTTCTCTTCACAGGATACAATGAGTAGGAGAAGGCATACAGGTTGTACAATCTTGTGATGATAAAGCTTATCATTAGCTGAAACATGAAGATCTTGGAAGATGAATCCTAGAACTAGAAGTCAAAGACTAGCCAGTCAGAGCCAGCAGTAGTTGAATATGTTGACTTGGAGGAGAGTAGTGTATTGCCACCTATAGCCTCAAGCATCAGTAATGGTGTCAGCAGTAGCACAACCTCACCATCTCGGTCGCCTCCACTTGCAAGAGAGGATCCAAAATTTGGTGACACCTGCGAAGACAAGGAGCTTGCAAGATATTTATGAGGTAACCCAAACTCATCAAGATGAGGAACATTCTGATTTTGCATTCTTTACTGAGGTTGATCCAATGGAGTTCGAATATGCAAGTCAAAATCAGAAGTGGGTGAAAGCGATGGATGAGGAGATAGAATCCATTGAGAAGAATGACACATGGCAACTTGCAGATCTTCCAGAAGGGAAGAAGACCATTGGGGTCAAGTGGGTGTATAAGATGAATTTCAAAGCCCAAGGAGAAGTTTATAGGCATAAGGCCAAATTGGTGGTAAAGGGCTACAAGCAGAAGTTAGGCATTGATTACCATGAGGTATATGCACCTATAGCTCGACTTGACACAATGAGGATGATCCTGGCACTAGCAGCTCAGAAGGGCTGGAGTGTTTACCAGATGGACGTCAAGTCAACCTTCCTCAATGGAGTTTTGGAGGAAGAGGTCTACATAGACCAGCCACCGGGATACGAGATTGAAGGCTAGGAGGGCAAAGTCCTGAAGTTGAAGAAGGCCCTATACGATTTGAAGCAGGAACCTCGGGCTTGGTACAGCCAGATTGATAGCTATTTTTAGGAGAATGGATTTGCCAAATGCCCATATGAGCACACCCTATACATGAAGATAAATGAAGCAGGGGAGCTCATAATCATCTGCCTGTATGTGGATGATTTGATTTACATTGGCAATAATGTTGCACTATTTTACCAGTTCAGAACAACCATGAAGGAGTTTGAGATGATGGACTTAGGGCTGATGAAATATTTTCTTGGCATCAAAGTTGACCAATCGATAGATGGCATCTTCATTTCTTAGGGCAAGTATGCGAAGGATGTCCTAAAGCGGTTCAATATGGAGGATAACAAACCTGCCATCACACCTGTTGCCACAGGTTTGAAGTTAAGCAAGTTGGACTCAAGGAGGAATGTTGATCCAACTTTATTCAAGTGGCTAGTTGGCAGTCTAATGTATCTGACTACAACTCGGCTAGATCTGATGTTTGAAGTCAGTCTGATTAGTCATTTTATGGAGACTCCAAAGGACACGTATTGGCAAGCAGGAAAGCACATCTTGTGATATGTCATCAAGATGCAAAACCATGGCCTATTATATGCTAGACTAGACCAGTTAGATTTGGTGGGCTACACAGATAGTGACTGGGCTGGTAGCACCAATGATCGAAAGAACACCTTTGGGTATACTTTCCATCTCGGATCAGGGGTAGTCTCATGGGTATCCAAGAAGCAACCTATCATTGTGTTATCCACTACTGAAGCAGAGTACGTCACCACCATGTCAGCCGCATGCTAGGCAGTTTGGCTATGAAGAGTTCTAGGTGAACTGAACCATCCTCCGATGGGTGGGACAATAGTATTTTGTGATAAAAATTCTACCATTGCACTATTGAAGGATCCAGTGTTCCATGGCTGGACGAAGCATATTGACATTCGTTATCACTTCATCAAAGAGTTGGTGAAGTTTGATGAAATTTAACTATAGTTATGTAGATTCATAGAGCAATTGGCGAATATTTTCACGAAGCCTTTGAAGGAGGAAGACTTTAGCAGATTACGAGAGTAGCTAGGAGTCAAAGTGCTCATGAAATCAGGTTTAAATGAGGGTGTTAGAAATATTAATCCTGATTTTTCACTCTTCACCCAACTGCGCTTCGAATATGTGCATCTTCGGACTGCGCTCGCCAAAATCAGTGAAGTTGGGCATCCCACCTAAAATCTGGATATGATACCACACATGTCGCTTGTCCAATCAATCTTTATTTCCCACGTGCGAAATTAGGTGATTGGTTAATTTCATCCATGCGGTAGTTGGTGATTGGCTCCTTAGCCCATGCTTTATAAACCCTAGCTTGGGGTGCATTTTGTTGGTGGGGATTTTGGAAAGGCGGGCATCAGTGTGGAAGAGGAAATAGCAGCAGTCATTTTGCAGACCAGAATAGTGAGCAGTAAAGCTCATTTTGTTTCATGTCCAAGAAGCAACCTTAGCATTCGATTTGGTTTTTAGTTTATCCTACAGTTTTTAGTCTGTAGAAGTTTGTCTATCCTCAACTGAGGATCTTTGTAACCCTTGTTTCAGAAAAATAAACTTTGTGATTGTTTTTGGCATTCGTAGGGTCTCATTTTTATCTCTATTTGCGTTTATTGTGACTTGCTTCTTTGTTTTTAAAGTTGTTGTTTTTATTGCAGTCATTTTATAATAATTCATTGACTGCTAACCCCTGCTAATAGCACTCAGTTTGTTCCTTTTGTGAAACTTGTACAATCACCTCCTCAACGGAGCGATTTCGTATTATACTAAAGTTTTGAGCTCAAACCTTGAACATTACCTCCATATTTTGGGTCCCTCTCCTGCCTGCACAACTCTTGTCAAGCTAAGCAAGGCATCATCGCATTTGCACATGCCCCAAGACAACAAAGCCCTCAAGGTAAAAATCTACCTAAGTCTAGGATTGCCCGCCCAATTGCATAGCGTATTTCAACTACGCAAGCTGTCTTGTGCATAGTCTGATGGGACAACCCAAAATAGACAACATAATTTTTCAAAAATTAGGCTAAGTGTGGGTGCACCACTCGACTGTGTTGTGCAGCCCGACTGCATAGTCATTGACCTGCACAGTCCGATGATGCACCCTTTGACCAGAATGACCCCTTCAGAGTTGAAACACCTACCATCGTAAATTTTTCCCTGTGCAACCCGATGTCGTGGGTAAATTTGTGTAGCCCGACAGCTTGGAAATTGGAAAAGAAACTTCAATTTACACTGAGCAACGACCACTCAGTTTGAAATCAAAGTGAATCTTGCTATCAATGCCCAAATACTATGATAAAAAAAATGATTGCAACTACTCTAAATAGTTGTTGTGGGGCCACCAATATTTTTTGGTGCATCTACCAGATGCAGTTTGAGGTAGGAGATGAGATGAATTACCAGCATGGCATGATTGTAAATCAAATCGTGCTAATATTCCTATGCTCAGCCACACAAATAAACAAATCCAAATTATATGTATTCATATGTTATTGTTAGAATCATCTATTTTATTTTATCACGATCAAAATCTAACACCAAGAAAAAACAATGTCAGGAAAAGCAATGCATTAAAAAATCTTTGAAAAAGCATCGACATCCATCCACTCGAACACAAAAAATGGCTTTAAAAAAATAACCATGATTTTTAGCTTGTGCACAAAACTCTCTAATTGCATTCTATGCAGCAATAGTCATAAGCTCATAGGGCCCTGGTAATGTGGATACTATCTTTGATCCAGTCTCCTCTTCACAGTCACGTTGCATCAAATGAACATAGCTACAGAGAAAACTTAGAGCAGGAAAAAAACATCTCCTAGTCGGTTCAGATCTTCCATGGTGCTCAAAAAAAATTCCTCCACCTTGGATATTAAACATAAAATACTCTCCAACTCCTTTAGGAAATATACCACCACATATTTGTGGTCAAACCCTCATACTTGCTCCTCCTCAAACTGCAAAAAAAAACTAAAAAGGACCTCTAAAAACTATAGTTTTTTCTTTTAACCATCTAGTTTTTTATCCATAAAAAGAGATGGAGAGCATACTCCTTTAGTTTTAGAAAAAAATGGGGAGCAAAAAAAAGGTGGGGATTTCCATGAGGGAAATCCCCCCATGAGGAAAAGCTCCTCAGGCTCATAGGGCAGGGAAAGCCTGCTCTGATACCATGTTAGAAAATTAAAATACTTGATTGATTTATTTCATGGATCAACTTTGTATAAATAGCAAAGTTGATCATTGAGAGCCATTGGATTACAATAACTCATCAAATCTGAACTAGGATAAACTGAGAGTTCACCTAACTCATGGAAGAGTGGTAACTCAAGTAAGTCTATCCTAGTATAACTTAAGAGAATAATTATTTATTCATAGATTAAGGCTTTGAGTACCCACATCACTCCAACCAACAACTGGCCCAAGTGGAACTGGTTGAACATCATCCCACCCCCCAACCTGGTAGGATGAAAAAACAATGTCAATATTAGGCTACTTCCTGACTAGTGAGGGTTGGGACCAATGCTTGTCTACGAGAGCACTTCTTACATATGACGAAGGCCAGTGGTGAGAGAGGGATCAAAAACACTCTCAAGAAGAGTAATCTGGGGGATCTGATTGATTGTACAAAGAGCATTAGCCCATTGTGCCAGAAGAACTTACAGATGATCCAACTCCATAGCAAATGTTTTGACTTGAGTACATATCTATAGCCATGTGTCATTAAAAACTTATATTTTGTCAACATGAGTAAATGTGATAGGAGGAGTATACTTTTTAAAAATAATTTTGTTACAAGTCTTCCAAATATGAAACAGCGGGCCAATCCTGAAAACCTACCACACTTCAAAAAGTGATAGAGAAAAAGTAAAAAAGTCCCCAAGAAGATCTTGGGGCCAAGAAAATCTTGCAGTTGTAAATGGGGAAAAAAAGGAAAGAACCCACTCTCAAGCTTATCTAGATATTCTACAATTTTAAATGAGGTGAGTACAAGACTCAAGTACACCACAAAAAGGATATTTAGGATCAAGAATTCCAAGGTACTTCAAAAATTTCCCCAAGGAAAGGCCTTGACACAATAAGCTCCATGTAAAAAATGTTTGCTTAGAATCAACATCAGTAGCCCAAACATTCTAAAATCTATAATTCCATCTAGTCCTTATAGAAACTAAGTCCCAATGTTTATTAAACTTAGTCACTAGATGAAGATGAGGAGATAACCATTTATACCTCAAATGAGCCTTATAATTAAGCAAAGGAGTGTCAACATGCCTAATCCAGTCTGACCACCAAGGATGTTGCGAGCGCACACCAATCTTATGCAACATAGAAAAAAATGTGAGAGCAACAACAAAATCATACGTATCTTTATCTACACCATTTAGCCTGAAGATGTGTTTGAACTCGTTCCATGGGATCTAATCTCTAGTATGGTGAGAAAATAAATCACCTATTGTAACAATACCCTTTTTGAAAAACCATTGAGCATGAATCCATTACACTCAAGCTAAGAGAGAACCTTGATGAAGAAACATGGAGGACCACCAAATATTCATATAATTGATGTATAAGCCTTTACAGAAGCCATCCCATCTTCAACATATCCAACGAGTGACCTGCTTCTAGCCTTTCCATATACTTTTAATAACAAAAGAACCAAAAATATTAACAAAAACTATAGCAATAATGAGAGAGAGACCAGAGGAGATGAAATATTGAACTAAACTTTCCAAGCTTTAGCTCCCCTTAGAGCCTTGACCACCCACTTAGCACATACAACGATACCTTGTCGTCTACAGTCCAATAGACCCATTTTGCTAGATTCTCTAATAAGACAAAAAATATCCTAGGCAACTCCATGAAATCCCTTTGTTTTAGAATAATTATTCCAAAGAAAATATTGAAGGAGTTTCTCAAGCTTCTTATAGCAAGCCTATGAAGGAACCCAGCAAGAGGAATAGTATACATGAGTGGTATATGAAACTTTAGATCAAATATAAAATTTACCTACTAATGACAACTTCTTAGTAAGCTAGAAATCAAGTTTGTTTTCAAATATTTGAAGCACATAATTCCAAAGCTGAGTAGGGGAGCCTTGAAAGGAAAAATGAATACCAAAAAACTTAAAAACTTCTCTAGGAGGGATCCAATTCCAATGATACCCTTGAAGCCAAGGTGGCATAGGCAAGGGAGATTGTTTGAAGTAGGAGGTCTTCCTCCATTGTATGCTAGAACTAAAGGTTGTGCAAAAGGTGTTAAGACAAAATAGAGCATTAGAAATAGATTGCTCCTCTTCCCTTATAGTAATAAAGGAGTCATTAGCAAAGTGACCATTAATAAGTTTTCCCTAATCATTCGAAAGAGTAATTCATTTAATAAGATTTGAAGAAGCTTGAGCAGCTAAAAGATAGCCAAAGGGGAGCAATAGGATACCCTTGCCAAGTAGACCTAAAAAGGCCCACTACGTTAGATTGTGAATTGTTCAGATTGAGAATTGTCGAAGAATATTTGAATAGCATAACAATAGTCTGAATAAAAATTGGCTTCAATCCTAAAGCTTTGAGCATAGCAAGAATGAATCTCCATTTTATACGGTCATAAGCTTTCTCAAAATCAATATTAATAAAAAGCATGTTCTGGTTTGACATCCGAGCCCATTCCATGCCCTCCTAGATAGCCATAACGTTGTTGAGGATGTACCTTTCTTGAATAATTCCAGTTTGCTCTGATCTGACTATCAAAAGAAGAAGAGGACTAAGGTGAAGAGCCAAAGATTTGGCAATGATATTATAACTAACATTCAACAAAGTAATAGGCCTCCAATTAGTGATCAACTCTGGGTCCCCTTGCTTGGGTATGAATTTGATATTGCCCCTATTAATAATTGCTCCCAAAGAACCTACTCGAAGAGCCTTTAGATAAAATTTATGCAGATCAAGATAAACTAAGTCCCAAAGACCCTTGTAAAACTCATAGGGAAAGCCATCCAAACCTGATGCTTTGTCATTTTCAATTTAAGATAATACATCCTCTAGATCTATAAGCGAGAGTAGTTTATCACACCTTGCTCTTTGAGATTTTGAAACCTTAACTGGTACAACTGTCATAAAAGTTGTCAGTGCTTGCTTCCGCTCAGGGGAATAAGCTTGAGTGGTCAAAACATTAGTATAGTGCTTGAAAAAAGCATCAATCATCTCAAGAAGAGAGGTAAGCATTATTCCATTGTCTTGAATGGCTTTGAATTGAATAGCTTACTTGGTAGAGCGAAGCCTTTGATATGTGTATTTTGAAAATGCTAATTATATATACATTTGTAGTTACCATTAAAATTATGTTTATTGTTATATATTTTGTATGGTGGTTTTGTTCTGGTAGGAGCTGCTGATTGGACCTGTCGGCGTGTAGATTTGTTATATTTTGTATGGCGGTTGTATAGCTTCGGTAGGAGCTGAAGTGTGTTGAGTGGACCCACTGGTGTGTGGTATTGTTATATTTATTGTGTGGCGGTTGTGGGTTGTGGGTTGTGCTCCTTTTGAAGCTGATGTATAAGATTGAAGGATTCCTTTCAAATTCCTTGTTTCCAAATAATAAGGTCCACTCATGGTTTATTATTGTTATACCAAATTTCTGCATTCAACTCATAATGCAAATCATAGAAACATTTCTCGTTAGCAGTGGTAGGAGGGCAAGTTGAGGGCAGAGCCATTGGGCTGGTGAGATCATCCTCCACCCGTTTATGTGAAAATCATGGCCTGGATGCTTTTGCGGTGCTGTAGGCTTTTGAAATGTTCATCGAGCTCGCACCATCAAGGAACGTCTCCTATGCTGCCAAAATCAAGGACATCGCGGGCAGCCTCCAATTACGGGTGCTGAGTCCCTAGCAACAACACCGGCAAATGCATCAACACTTCCAGCAGAAGTTTGTCCTCTGGACATTGGTCAAGTGACTTCCTATCGAAGGATGATTAAAAACTGAAGCCCTCACGCGAATACAGGGCACTCTTGCGATATGTTGACAGACATCATAAAGATGTTCTTGTTTTAATGGCCTCACACCACCGGATCTTTTTCTTGCTAAACGAGAGCAAGCGCAAGAGCAACGCAATGCATGCTCTCGCAAGAGCAACGCGTGCTTGGAATGCAAGGAGCTCATCGAACTGGGGAAACCAACCAAAACCAGGCCTTTGTAGAATTCTCTGACCTGAATCAGGCAATCGCCATGATCTCATACTCTAGGCCAAACCCGCCCGGGCCCACGATAGGCCCGTGTATTTTACAGGCGTTCCTGCAGTACAGTGACGCGGAGACGACGTCGGCAACGGGATCAACCCTCGACGGCCCTCTGCAGGTCAATTTATCTGCGCATATTAACTAGAACATCAAGATCTAGAGTTACCGGAGCCTTTAAGTCTCTATTCCCAAGAGGACGACTATCTATCGGCTTTCCAAACCCAAACGGGATTCCCATCCGTTTAAAAATTAATTTATATATATTTTTTAATAAATAATATAATTATATATATTAAAAATAGATGTTTAAATATGTCTAATATATGATATATTATATAAATTAAATATAGTTAAAACAATTTTTATAGTCTTTTGTTTATTGAATCTAACTCTCTAAAAAAATAAAATATGAAAAAAATATTATAAAATACATAAAATACATTTCACCCTGCATTATATTGATATAGACCTTCACCCATATTAATGCGTTTTTATTTTTGATTTTGGGACAGTTCAGTGGGTTTTGGGTTCTTTCAAGAGGTTCAATGGGCCATGAGACAGAGCCCTGTTTCTCTTTTCAAAATGGGCCATGAGACAGAGCCCTGTTTCTCTTTTCAAAATGGGGGCTCTTTAACATGTAGATCTATAATGAAAATATTGAACGTAAAAAAAAAAAAAAACTCTCTACCATCCAAAATACACACAAAGCTACATTATACACATACTTTGCCTAATCATACGCCCATGCAATCTAACTTACAAATAACACATTTAATCTTGATTATGACCAACTCTGGATTCCAAACTTTTACTTTTACACTAGTGTTCATGGCATTTTTGGTACATACAATTTACGCGTGAAAATGAAGTTGTCAATAAGCCTCCTTCGAAAGCTTCTCGATTAATATCGAATAGATATAATTTGTTACGCCATCGTTGTCAATAAATCAAAAATAAATATTTCGTACAATAGTTATAACTTTGACCGGAACAGATATCGACATAAAGAATTGAAGATTAACTTTGACCGCCACAGATTTATGCTGGTACTCAACCTTTGGATGAGGATGACCTATTCGCCAATTGTCCAAAGAAATAATTAAATATATTCCAAAGCATATATATATATATATATATATATATATATATATATATATATATATATATATCGTAATTGATACGCAATTCATGGAAGATTGTGACATTGTTCAATCAGACGAATTGAGGGAAAATTCCCTACGTTGGAGAAGGATGTCTTGATGCGACATGTCATGTCTCCAGCTTTGTCTGACCAAAGGATTTCTGTTACGCAGTAGTTTATCCATGTAAACATAAAGTTTTTTTTTGGCAGATAATAAAAATTTGAAATTTTTAATTATAATTGTCTGAATCATTATCACTAACGTATTAATTTTTAATTTAAAGGTATCTGTTATAATTTAAAAAAATTAAATTTATATTAAAATAAACTCCTGTCCAAAAATTTATCAATAAAATAAACTATTCTAATTACCTGAGAGTGATTTAGAAGCTTTCCTCGCACTACCCTATAAATATGCTGTCATGAGCTTCCATGATGCAATTGCTAATTTCCCCAGAGTAATCTGTCTGCCATACCTAAAACGATGGCCTTGGAAACCTATTCCTCCTGGAATTTATGGGAAAAAAATACTCTCTTCTCTCCTACCAACCGGATGGACCTCTGCTTCCAGCCAGCTTGGCCCGACTGCAACTTTAATATCGATCAACAATTTATGCACAACGAAGTCTCTAATTCTTCGTTATATGAGTTTCCTTCCACATCATTTGGACTTCAATTCCAGGCTTACACCCATAACCCAATTTCTAAGCCTGAAGCTGTGACCACCCAATTCGGTGACGTCTATTTCCCTGTGGTTGGGGACATGTTTCTCTGCCATGAAACCAGCGACAGCGACATAGCTTCCTGTACTACAGAGCCGAGTTATCAAAATTATCGGATCGGATCGACTCCCCAGAGTCCCAGTTTTATTGATTTGGACTTGGATTAAGGGGAAGAGATAGGGTGATTCTCATAGATGGCAAAGGTGTTTCTTTAGGGAATAATATTGACCCATCTTTGATGAACTACTGATCTCATTGGCATGTCTGAAGTGGATCAGAGTTGACCCATCTTTTCTCTTTTGGATTTTTGCATGACCTATCTTTCGGACCTTCATAAGTATCAAACTTGAGCTCATTGTTAGTAGATTCTTTTGGAATAAGATTTTGAAAGTAGCAATCTATTCTTTGTAGTAAACTTTCTTCAGGGCTTTTATAATACTTGTATTTATAGTAGCAAAAGAAATATGAATGATTTTTCCCTTCACAATATTTACATGGATGGAAATTCCAACAATTGATCTTTTCATGATCCTATTGATTGCAATAGGTGCACAATAGATATGTTCTAACTGCTTTGTAGTCTATCTTGGGGATATCATGTTTATCAATATCTCTAACTAGATCTTTAAACCATATGTGCACAATTGAAGCTATTCCATTTTTACTTCTTTGTATGATGTCTTCTTGATCTATCTCTTTTTCTCCCTTGTGGCCTTTTTTATTTTTATTGATATAAGTATCATAACTTCATTAGAAGAATCTAATTTTTAACTTATTTCCCGTCTTATTTATTCTTCCTTTCCTTTTGTACTTTCCTTATTATTATCCATTGTATTACCAATCATGGTTTTTAATCCATATTGGTATTTTTCTCATTCCACTTTTAAGTGTATTACTTAATGTGTTGGTAGTCATATTTATAGCTCCTTGGATTAGAGTATATAGTACTTTGATGGAGCTTGTATCTTATGAGATCGAATTTTCTAAGTAGTCTACCCTATAAATCCCTAGTTATGAACTTGATTCGATAGAACCTTTAAGAGCTTATATTTTGTAGGCTTCTTTATATCTCTCTAGTTAAGATATGTGAATTAGTAAAGTCCTTATAAGATTTATAGAGACCTTATGATTCTCAAATGGACTGAGTACTTGATAAATTTTGAATAAATACTATTATTATCAATTTTTTTAGAATTCCTTATGTCTCCCTAGTACCTTTGGATATGTTCATAAATAAAGTGCTTTTGAGAATAGTAGTTCAATTTTGGGTTGATTTTGTAAAGTTTTGTGAATAGCAAAAATCAACTTCTTTTACACCTTATTTCTCCTATTGAACTTAAGCACTTTCTAATTTGATGAGGTTCTATTTGTTGGATTTCTTTTGTCCCTTTAATGTAGTTTTGAGACAAGTATATCAATTAGTTTCCAAATCTTGATTTTTCTTAATAAACCTCCTTTTATAGTCTTTAATAACCTGATATTTAATGTTTCTATATTCCAATTACCTACTTTGGTGTAGTAATCCTTATAACTTCCTAATATGGAATATTAGAAAACAATGATATTTGCAATATTAGATGTTTAATCTATCCAGGTAGAAATCCTTATTTCTCCTATGTTTTAGATTGCAAATATTAGGCTATTTAATATATATATTTCTTTTTAATATTGCTTTCAAATATGGTTGATTTCCCTTAGTGTTTCAGCCTTAAATTATACCTTATATCTCTCTATTAATGAAAGCAAATTAGAATAATGTATAGTCTTACCTTTGTGATGTCCCAAACCTCTATGTATCTAGTGTTGATTCTTAGATGTAGATGACAACACTCTTTAGTGCTCTTTTGATCGTTATCTCCAATGTATGGGTGTAGGATTTAGTTTCTCTTTAACTCAAATGGTAGTTAGTTTCTTGATACCTTTGACAACAATGCTTGGACAATTTATACTTCACTTCTGACTACTTTGACTAGGATATTTAAATGTTCTCTTTTTGTTGATGCTATGATACAGATGTTGTTGTATAAATCTACCATGAACTCGACTTCTAATGTTGCTACAAATTCAGCCTTGAATGCTATTATTTTTTGGTCTTTGATACCTCAAGTAAGAGTTGAATCTTGAAGTGAGTGATAAGTGTCACATCCTTTTCTATTAATGCCTTGGAATTAGCATTATAATTATGTTTGGGTGCTCATGCTTCTTGGTGATAAGTGTTACTTTTCTTCCCTATAATGCCTTCTTGGTCAAGCTTGCAATGGATGGGTGCTTGTGTGGAAATTTTAGGGTTTCCTTCTAGGTGACAAGTGTCACCTTCCCTTTGTGCATGAGCTTTCTATGTAATGCCTCTTCAACGTATCTTTGCAATACATTTATTATCAATACAACATGGCCAAATCCTCCTTTGTTGTATGCATTCAATGGCATTTGGAGTGAGTTGTTTCCAGCTGGAATGGTGAGCAACACCTTGGAAACTTGGAGCAACAATTTTGTAGACTTCTATCAATGCTCTTGTGGAGTTTGAGCTACTCCAATGGTGCTCCTCGGATGTACATCCACTTCTTTGTGTTTTTCTTATTTTTGTTACATACTCTTTTACCTTTGAATATAATGCTTCTCCCTCCTTGTATTGTGCTTCATTTTATTGTATGTTCGGCTATCCATATTATAGATGATATGAGCCTTTTGGAATACCCATTTACCTTGCTTAGATAATGCTTTTACATGGCTGCCTTGGACTATTTTTCTCCTTTCAAAGAGTGTGCTCTTTTAGCATCGAAGACCTGTCCTTCTTCCTACATAGGGAAGATTAGAGTAGTGCAATATAATGTAAATACTTTTAAGAATATAATACCTTTTTGCACCTCTTTTACAATATTTGGTTTTATGGCAGCTTTTGAAGTAGGCAATGGTAGATTTTGGAGTTGTCTTCTTGATTAGACAACTCTCTCCTTTGCTTGTTAATGAACCCAAGCTTTATTGATAAGGTTCGAGGTGTAGACCAATTGGTTCATCCAAACCCCATAAGGGGGCGGAGGTCCAAGGTTCAAATCTCGGGCCTCGTCGGACTGAATGCTTGTCCCTTTCCTGGTGCTTTTAGTGGCATAAAAGATTTAAAATGATTGTGGCATGGTGGTTATAGGGGCGGACTACACGAAGATCTGGGTGGCTTTCGGGGTGGACAACATAGAATACTTTGGCGGCCATAAAATTTGTACAACCTACCCAGATTCGTGGCGGCTACCGATTCCACCATGTAAATACAAAAAAAAAATGAACCCAAGCTTGTAATCACATAGATAGAAACTCTTTTGTAGAAGTGATTTTTGCACTATTTTTTCTGTAAATAGACTTTAGTGCACTTTGAATCTGAGACTCACCAAGTCTCAATTTGAAGCTTCTATTTATGATTTTTATGGTGGCTTTCTTCTCCACTCCTTGGAGGAATCTGATCTAATTTTTGTGGCTTCTTTGGGCCACAAAATGTTGCAGGTTCTATGCACCAAATAGTATCTCTAAACACTTTTATAATTTGTTGGGTTTTGTGTCCTTGATCTTTAACAATCAACAAACACAAACTAAACCTTTTGAGAGTAACTAGTTAGAGATCAACTAGTATAGTGCCAATGGATTAATAATACACTTTTAATGGAAACAAAAATCTCACCTTATTTATCCTATAAATAAACTCTCAAAACAATTTCAGATGCACTTAATAATGTTTACAAGTTTTAAGAGTAATCTATAATTTACCTTTAATAAATATGCTATAAATTTTCACTACAATAAATATTGTAGGATATAATTTTCTTACTTTCTAGATACCAGATAGGTAGATGATAATTTTATTTCTTTCAAAAATACCCAACTCCTATTTAATGTGCAAATAATCCTTAAAATGAATTCTCCATTTTTTCACTTGAAGAATATAATGCAATCTATCCTTATACAACTTTTAATCAAAATATGGTGCCTTAACAAATTTTGATAATAATCCAATTTGATATTTAATCGATGAACCTAATTGCACCCAATTTTCTTACCTCGTTGATGGCTTCTTAAGTAGATGTAGATCTTGGTTTTTTTATTTACCAAGTTGTTGCCTTGTAATGATTGAATTCATAGATTCTTATTGGTTGTCTAGAATAGCTTTCTGCTTCGCCAAATTGTAGCTTTTAAATTTTTGTCTTAAGCCTTGGATTTGGTGGCTTGATCATTCCAATGATATTTTATTTTTGATAGAATATTCATAGAAGTCCTTTCTTTGAACTGTTCCTTTTTGCTATGAGAGGTAATCTCCAAATATCCTAGATTTAGCAGGCTTCTTCTATCTGAATCTTCCTTAAAACTTATTATTGAATTCTAAATTCAAATAGGACCTTCTTCTTCTCAAGATTCTGAATTTCTCGAGGTATTCACTAGATTCTTCCTTTAGGATTTGGAAATCCTTTTCAAATTCTTATTCTTGAAATTTTTGTCAGATGGTGAAAATTGTCCCAAGTTCTTCACTATCAAGAACTTATCCTTGGTAGTGGATTTCTCCAATGAGTTACCCTAGGAAATTTTTTGATGATGCTTCTATGAGCTCTAAAATAAGGCTCTCCAAGCCTTCTCCTTTTCTCTTTGAGACCTCTCCAAGGTCTTCTATCTTGCATCTTCTATGGTCTTCCCACTGAGACCTTTTTGTCAACCTTATGATTCTATAAGTGTAATGAAATATTCTTCTTGGATCTTTGATTTTGTTGCTTCTAGATTGTATAAGACTCTCCTAGTCCTTTTCTATCTTCCAGGAATGGAAGTTCTTCAATGAGATATTATCTTGATCTCTTCAGCTCCTTCTTGAAGGAAATATTTAATTAGTAAAGGAGATCACCAATCTCCTATTTATTGGACTCTTCTCTAGAGTCTTCTTTAGGAACTTCTTTTTGGAGTTTTCTTCTGAATAATAAATTTATCTTCTAAATCAAGAAATTTTCTCTAAAGTAATCTTCAAAAACTCTTCTTTGGATTATTCTTTTGAATCATTAATTTTTTCTAAAGTATTCTTTAGGAACTTATTTTTTGAGTATTCTTATGAATTAGGATGTTTTCTTGTGAATCAAAAATTCTTTTCTAAAGTATTCTTCATAATTAAGGCTTCTACAACCTTCTTCTTAGTCAATGTTTCTATGTCCTTTTCTGCTTCTACACTTTGTATGTATTACTATTGAATGGAGACAACCAATATCCTATCTTCTTCATTGACTCAACTTTTGGAGTCTCTTCTTCCTTGAGTCTGCTATAAGGCTACTATGGCATTTTCTTTATTTCTACAATTTGCAGGATTGTAACTCTTCTAATGGGACCTTTCTCAAGATCTTTGAAATCTTCATTTTTCTTCCTTGTTGTTGCAAGTGTGGGAATAATTCTAAGAAGATATTCTTACTAACTCTCTTGTAGGAAGCTTCTCAACCTTTTTCTAAATCTCCTTATCCTGCAAAAAGCTATTAGAAACTGGAATTTAAGAATTTGTAATTTTGGAGATAATAATCTTGACTAGTTGATTTGTCAATCTAATGGCTTGAATGTTGAGTCCTAGTCTTCACATGCTTTTTTTGCAACTTTGTGAAAATACTCTAGCCAAATATAATCTCAGAATTTTTGTAAATGAGATTTATTTCAATTCTCACTTTTGACTCTCCCTATTCCTCTTGACCTACTGGACTTTTCTTATGGTAACTTTTATAAGTGATGGTGCACACTGGTGAGTCCGATTTACAAAAATATAAATAGGAACTATGATGGGTATAGGTCCTCCTATATTGATTTATCATGGCTCTAATACCACTATTAGCTTTTGAGGATATATGTAGTGGAAGAGATCTAACACAGGTCCTAATAAGATGCAATAAATATGAAAGTGAATCTGCAATATGATTGAAATATACTATAAATAGATGTGATAAAATACAATGTAGTATGGAGGAAATGGTCACTCCATTAATATGAGCTAAAGAGCTACATTGTGCTCCATACAAGAGCACTACTACTATCTACTACACTACACTTGATAAGAACTTGATATTGACTTGATATATGATCTACCACTATGAGGCCCTTTATATAGGAATATAGATTCCTTGACCAACACTCTATCTAGTTGTACAAAGGGACACCTTGCACATTATAACTTGCACATTGACACTTGTACATTTATTACATTGCTTGAAGTAACTAGCTAACTTTCCCCTAAAGTAATATCCTACTCTAATTGAGTACCTAAAGTGGTACATTTACATGATCCAAATGATGTAATATACTCTAACTCTACATTTAATCTCTTTGATTACTCTATCTTGAGCAAGTGCTTCTGTGAACATTCGATATTGTTGTAATTGAAGTAGCAAAGAGATGGATTTGGAGTAACTTTTTGTGAACATTCAAGTTAATTCTAACATAGGGAAGGTGAATGGCAACTTGGTAATGACCCCCCTCCAACAAGTTTTGAGATCATAAACCAACTTTTCATCAAATTTTCATAGATTAAACAAGTTAGTTAATGTTGTTTTCTTCTTGATATTCAAGGAGAAACACTCTAAGAATTGATCTACCAATTGCTCAAAATTTAGGAGGTTGTGATGTGGCAAATGATTATACCATTCTAGAGCATCTCCTCCAAATATTTGAGGAAAGGTTCAGATCATCAAATAATCATTATATTGTATTCTAAAATATGCATTGATAAATCCACTTACATGCTCTCAAGAGTCCTCATCCCCTTTGAATTTGTCAAACTTTGGTAATGTAAAGTATACCAATTCAGTTGGTGATGGTACCGAAGGATGAATCAAGTGATTGAATAACTATCTTAATTTAGTTTTTGGTATATCATATCAAGCATTTTCATAATCAACCTATCAATATGATTTGGTAAAAACTAAATTTTAGGATCTTCCACTAGTGCTTGGAAGTCCTAGTTTGCTTGGTAAGTGTAGGTGGGTGGATTTTGATGTATTGATCAGAGATAACTCTAGTTGGCTAAAGAATTGATGTGAGTGGGTATATAATGATGTTGAGTGTGTTGTTAAAACTAGATATTGAGTGATTTATATGGATGAGGTGATGTTTGATGATGTGGATTTTAAGGTATGATTGAGTATTGAGGTGGGAATTGATGATGTGGATTTGGAGGAATGATTGTGTGTTGAGTTGATGAGGTGATGATGTTATTAAGCAGATGGGTGGGTATGGTTAGTGTAGATGGTCGAGACACCTAAGATGAATCTTGAGTGAAGAAGGTATTCTGGTTCACGATGGGTGGATGATTAAAATCTACCACCTATAATTGGTGTTGTGACATGTGATGAAGACTTTGATTGATATTATTTATAAGTAATTGTTATAGCCATTACAATATTTGTTGTTTAGCCATCACATATGAGGGTTGCATGGTTGTACAGGTGGTAGAGTTTGGTGGGGGATTAGTTGCAAAGGAGATCGTAACTGAATGGAAAATGACATGGTGCATAGGATAAATGGATCCAAATGATGTAAGTGGGATGGAGGTTGGTACTTGTGAAGTACCATTGATTGGTGCCTTTAATAGCGGGTTAGAAAAAATAGTGGTGTTATTGGATGATATTGGAATGTATGGTTTGGATTATGATGGATTTTGGTTTAGAGATGTGTTTTCAAATAGGGGATTGAAAAAATGATAACTAGTGGTGTTGGTATGTGGATGGTTGGGTTCTTGTTGAAATGTAAGAATAGGTCGGTGTGGAATAGTAAGGGATGGAAAATATGAAAAATTCATACTTAAATAGGATCTAAGAGCATCATAATATATGTAAGTAGTATGATTATCTAAAGGTGTGGATGGTTCAGCACGTGGAGCCTTAGGAATGGAAGTGTGGACCACCCTATGCATCATTTCTATATTTGAAGTGGATGCTAAGTGAGAGGTTCCAATAGACAAGTCAAGAGATATAGTCGAGGGTTCTTATTGAAATGTAAGAATTGGTCAAGGTGGAATGGTAAGAGATGGCAAAGATCAAAAATTTGTACTTAAATTACATCTAAGAGAATCATAATATATGTAAGTAGTATGATTATCTAAATGTGTGGATGGTTTAGTACATGGAGTCTCAAGAATGGAAATTTGGACCACCATGTGCATCAAGTCTGCATTTGAAGTGGATTCTAAGTGAGAGGGTCCAATAGATAAGTCAAAAGATATAGTCCATGACACTTCATCTTGACTAACCATATAAGTAGCTCAGGAATGGGATGTTTGAGTATAGTGCTCCATGAATAAAAGTGGTTGGTTTGCAGGTAAAGCTTTGGATTGACTTTGAATCAATACCATAAGCTAAAGGAATAATAAATGTGCAATGTATGGGTCTGTAAAAATATGAAATTTACACTATGAACCAAGAAAAAACGCACACCAAAAAAATAATATTTTTCAAAAATTTGTAATTTATTTGTTGATGATTTTTTAATTTATTTTTTAAAGGTTTTTAGTGTGTTTGAGGTAGACCCTAGGCCTAGAAACTATGCAATATGAGTGTTGTAATGAATCTACAAAGGTGTGTTCAAACCCACCCCTATGACAAAGGATGAATCATGAACGGTTGATATGGCTTCCTAGATGGATAATTAACAATGGGTATAACCTAAGGAAACAAAACACCTCTGGAAGAGGTCACACTATCTAATTCCTTGCTACCAACCCATCTAGGATTTCACTTCCCTCTCTCATTTGAGCTTGGGTAAAAATAATAGTTATGATTCTATGATTATTAAGCCCTCAAAATGAAGGGCATCTAACCTTGGTTACCCTGAGCTAGTCTCAAGAGTAACCAATTTCTTGGTGATGAAATCCAAGAAACTATCGTAACTAGTTATGGCTCTCTCATGCTTGGTGATGAAATCCAACCGTTCAATAGAGTTTTTCCTCACACTTGTACTACAAAGGTGTGCAATAATGATATGTACATAGTTTGTAATAATTATACATGCACCCTGAGTCCAATAGCTTTCAAAGCCTCCAACTCTTTTATCCATTTTTAAAAACTAAAACTAGAATTAGGAATGGTGACAGAATTTAACTAGGGTGCACCACTTTCACCAAAATAAATTGAAGGTTCCTTTTTAATTGGTAATGGTACATAAAATTTCCCACAATAACCCACATTATCTTTCACCTATGGAAGTAAAATATCATGGCTCTCATTAGGCCCTAAAATCTTAGAACTTTCTTCTTCCATTTTTACTTCCAAATTTCAAATTCAAATAAGGGGTTAAGGGTTGTTGTTCCTCTTCTATTATTCACTGAATAAACACCATTTCCATATATAATAATCACCCTATCTCTCCCCCTTAATCTTCCTCTTCCTTTGGAAGCTCTCAAATACCTAAACCCTCTCATGGTTTTAGGTTTTCTTCTTTAGCCTCAACCTTGTATGCTTTTGCTGGTCCACTAAGGTTTTCGAAGCCGCTATTCTAATAGGGTTTTATAAACCACTACCTAGATCTTGATCCTTCCATGGAACCTCCATTTCACACACCTTTATCATCGCTACTTTGCTAGGGTTACCATAATCGCTACTTTGCTAGGATTTCCAAAGCCACTATTTTGCTAGGGTTTTTGAAGCTGCTACTTAGATCCTTCTTCTCTTGTAGAACCTCCATTGTGGGTACCATGTATGAAGGACTTTTTACAACATGGAATTCACAAGCATATACCATTTTTTTAAGTTTTTCTTTAGCATGAGATATGAATATTTCCATTACTTTAAATGGGAATACAAAGAAGCACACATAATGGAGTCTAGAATGTGGAAGCCTAGCAACACGACTCTTACTATTATCATGTTTAGAATATGTGGTTTGGCATGAGCATAATATCTTGTGACATGTGGCTCTCTTGCATCTCATTAGATTCTAGAGGTACAAGGAACTCATGACATAAAATCTCTAGTCACATGTGGATATTCATCTGCATTGTTGTTTGCTATTTTTGGCCATGTGGTCATCGGGAAGATTTTGTTAGTCTTTGAAACTCATGTGAAATTGGAGTAACCTTTTTCCTCAGCCACACACAAAGACCCAACTAATATTTCAAATTCAGATATCTCTTATGTGGTCACATGTGGTAGTTTGACTACATGGTGGATCACACAAGCCTTATCTTTTTCCATGATGTCTTGAGATGGAATATTTTTTTCTCATCTATGTGGTATAATTTTATGGAAAGATCTATTTTTGTTAATGGATATTTTAACCAAGAAATCCCATCTTCTCATCATGGTAACATCCACCTTGTTCGAAGTGCCAACAAGCTTAAAAATAACTTTGATGGCACTTATTTCCACTCTACTAATGGTACAAAGTCTCATAAGAAGTGTTAGTATGAACGATAATTATCAAATTGATAGTTTTCAATTCCAAGTGAGTAGGTAATTGTTATATTTCCTCGATCACTTACTACTGAATAATTTTGAATCATGCCTCTCTCTTTTATTGATTCATCCCCATTGGCATGTGATACTCGTAATTAGGTACTTTGTCATCATTGGGAACATTACTCACAAGTCCTCCCTCTTTTCAATAGTTAGCGAGTTCTCTAGAAAAATTATTGTGCCTTCACTCCTTCATGGAAAAGACTCCCTTCACAATTTTCCCTCGATTTGTGTTGCTTGTTTCAGATAGTTTACCTTCTTTATATGGAGAGTTGCATCACCTATTTCAACAAAGTTAAGTTGTTTTCTTTCATCATCTTATTGTATACCTCTAGATTTTTGCACTCCTCTTCTACTTTTTATGTGTGTGTGCTTCCCCTTTCCATGGTGGACTTTGAATCCAAGTCTCTTCATCTTGATGCTCTAGTTGAAGATATTTTCAAGGATCATGGATTACTCCATTTTTTGTAGAAGTTTAGAGAGTGATAGGGACCTCTCCATAGAGTTTGTACATATGTGGGAAGATTGCCACATCATTATTCATGTCTTAAACTTCATTTTTATAGTTGATCTCATGGTAGAGATAATTGTATTACCAACTGATGGAGAGATCATTCACAAAGAGAAGCACTCTCTATAGAGTGAGCTATCTCTATTCAAATATAAAGGGGAGAAATTGGACAGGAACAAATGAGGGATCATTCGAGAGACCCTTCCCATACCTTGGGATGTCGTGATGATAACAATGTTGTAGTACTTCACTCTAGATGATCCTGGAGCCATTTTGATAAGTTTCCATCTGGCCTTTCTCAATCACTTTAGAGGTAAAAAAACCATCAATATCCAAGAATACCTCTATAGGTCGATTGAACATTCTATTTTGAACGTTAAGAAATGTGTATCTTCCTTTCCCCTTCACCAAGGGTTACACATGATTCTCTACAAATATGTACTCGAGTACAAAGTGAGGAGAGTGGTAGTAGTGGTTGTCAATCCTATGGATGATATCACTATTGAAGATGCACCATCTCTAAGAACTAATCAATAGCTTGATTACTTGTTGAAAGAGGAAAGAACACCCAACTCTCTAAGGTCAGAGAAAATATCACTACCATACTAGGAATAAATCTAGAAGTAGAAAGTGCAAGTTCCCTATCATCATCGATAACTTGGACCAGTTAGATTATTCTCTACCCTTTAATATGTAGATCTTTAGCCCCAAGAAAGGTCACACTCAGGAGTGTTCTTCCAAAAAAACCTCCTCTTCTAGCCTCCCACATGTCATGTTGGCCCTCTTTCTCTGATAAGGGCCACCTCCAGGACATTTAGGACATCATGAAGACCCTCTCCCAAGTAGCCAATATGACCTCTTCCCAACTGGTCCAAGTGGATTCTCTTTTGGAAGAGCATAAATTCTAGTTTGATATTCTAGAAGAATTCAA
This sequence comes from Wollemia nobilis, assembly GCA_028583015.1. Classification (NCBI taxonomy): domain Eukaryota; kingdom Viridiplantae; phylum Streptophyta; class Pinopsida; order Araucariales; family Araucariaceae; genus Wollemia; species Wollemia nobilis. Next base: position 1,121,257 of record JAQPPZ010001465.1, on the reverse strand, counting down.
TAGTTTGGTTGTCAATGATGGGCAAGTTGGCATACGCCATGATGACAATAATACTAGCATTTAATCTCACTTCTCTTCTACTTGGTTTTCACTTTTTATCGAGGAAGGTATGGACCTCTTATTTTGTCTCTTCTTTTACCCTTGATAGGTCATCTCTTTTTGCCCTACAAGGCTTTCTCTTCAGCCCCTACATGAGTTGTTTCTTTTTTTGTTTTAACAATTTATCTCTAATGGTTCGAATAGGTTCTATCTCTTTCAATGTACTTTAGTTGGAAGCTTATATCTCAGTAATCATTTTTTTGTAAAATATTACAAGATCCTTTCAAAACCCATTTTCACCAATAAAAATAATAATTATTTTATTTTTCAAGTCTTTTTAATATTATAATAATTTTAAATTTACCTTATGACAAGAGAGAACAAGTAGGGGGATAAGGAGAGGAACTGGATCATTATGTTGAATGTTTTAATTTTGAATAGTATTAGGGTCGATCCAAATCCTTGAATCCTTTGGTATTTCTAGTGTTGAGCGGTAGGGTCATAAAAAGATATAGTTGTTGTGGTAGGTTGAGTGATAGTGAGTGGGTGAGATGTAATGATATATTGGATGGGTGTGGTAGGATGTGTTATAGTGGAATAGGTTTCTTCTTTGCTAGGATATACCATCCTCTATAGTAGTACTTTGGTCCTATCCTTGTTTTTGCTTTTGGTGTACCTTATTTCTTGGAATTTCTCTTTCTAGTTTTTTAAAAGAGAATAATTATCCTAGGTAGGTTTGGCTGTGGGATTTATTTGGCAGTGTATGTTGTTCTTGGATCTACAATTCTAATGAATATCCTATTGAGGAAGTCCTTTTCAAAGGTTTATTTTGGTGAAAGAGTATCCTCAACCATCAAATGTGGGGTCGATGATCCTAGATTTACTTTGTTTGAAAACTTAGATCCTTCAGTGGATCTAAAGAGGTTTGTGCATACTTTTGACTTGGAGCCATCAGACTTTGATGTGATCCTAGTCCTTGGTGAGCAGAAATTCATGTCCCAAAAACATTCATTTCTCTTCCATAAATTATCAATTTGGTAAGTCCATAAACTTATGATTGTCATGCACAGCATATGCTTGTAGTGTTCGGGAATAAATCCGACTGTACCTTATTTAGTTTGGTGGGGGATGTTTGTGTATTTTCATTTCAGCCAAACTAAATAAACTAAGTGTGGAATAATTAAATAAATAAATTACAACTAAATTAAGGTGCTGAAAATAAAGAACGAAAATAAAATACAATTAAAATAAACACACATCTAAATTAATTATAGAAAGAAACAAAGCAATAAACTAATCTACAAAAAATAAAGAACAAAAATAAATAGGGGAGGACTACTGTAGGGAGTGGGCCCAAGCTCCCACAGATAGCCTGCACAGCTAGCTATGTAGAGCTTGCTCAAATAAGAGGAATTGCACTCTTAATAAATCCAACAAGAAATAAAATAGAATAATTTCTCCATAAAATTAATCATCCTTCTCTTAGGGAAGACCTGTGCATTTATACAATGCACAACCTTCCTCGATTACAAATTTAGGCAAGTCTATGTCATACTTGTAGTTACAATAGATATGCAATGAGAATTTCATCCGTTCAATTATAACAATAATATATTAATTAAAATAATCATGCACTAATTTTACCCTCTTGTAGGATAAATCAGGCGTGTTCTATTTTATCATCACAGAATATGTTTGGAAGAAAATAATGGATGCTTTATTCTATTTTAATAATATTGCATAAAATAGAATATCTCCCAAAATGATCGTTGGAAAAATTGTTGCTCTTGGTTCATCCGTGAGCGTGAAAGAATAATGCTCACATTACAAAGGTATCTAGCCAATCAAATAATAGAAGTGTTCATTCTATTTTAATAATAGTAAATAAAATAAAATATCTCCTTTTTGTCTTTATGTGCAACCTCCTCTTTAGCCCATTGGTCAACCGGTCAAAGATGGCTTGATCAATATTGCAAAGTATGAAGGCGTGGAGGCACCTTCTTCATGAGGAAGGTGCCTACTTTTTTTTGGTTCCTTCCTTGTAATAAATGTGCCTACTCCTGCTGGGTTCTTTTGGACGCCTTCCTTGATGAGGAAGGCACCTACTTATGTTGGGTGCCTTCCTTGAGGAGGAAGGCGCCTACTTTTGTTGGGTGCCTTCCTTGAAGAGGAAGGCACCTACTTCTGCTGGGCACCTGCTCTCATGCCTTAGTCTCTGAAAGCATAAGTATGCCAGGTCCAAGTGGATGTAGATTGGAAAACACCATATTAGTAATAAAACATGCATTTATACACAATTCCCACTAAAAACACCAATCAAACATAATACCGAATTTTCTATCAATTATATGCATAATTTATATAAAAATGCACCTCACATGCTAATTAAACTAGTAATGATGCCCCTTAATAGTGTATAAAAATATACATTTTTGGGACTCATCAGTCCCAATTGGGATACTAGATTTGACCATTGATGTAAAGAAGATTTCAACTCAAAGTTTTCTCTCATTTGGTCTTAGCTATGTTTCGTCTATAACTAAGGATCTCGTGTTGGTGAGTTTTCTCATATCCTTATAGGATTTATTCCTCAAGAATTTTGTGTTGTACGGGAACACAAACTAAATGTTTATTGTTAAGCCAAGTAATTTCTATGTTTAGATTTGTGTATGCTTAGTGGTTTTGGTTCTTATCAGACTATTAGGTGAGAAAAACCTAGTTATATTTTGGTTTTTCTCCCTTGGACATCTGTTACAAGACTTTAATATTCAAAGTGGTTCCAAAAATTGTATTAAGGTAAGAAAAAATATTTTTAAATTTCAAACCAATTTTATATAGGAACATGGTTAGGGAATTTTTAGGGTTTTAGACACCTTCTATCATTTAGGATATTATCCTTGTGAGGTTGTGGGGTATGGTTGCTTGGTTGTGTGATTTCACTGATTTTTTTGCTAGTGTGCTGAGATGCTAGGTGAAATATTAGGTGGATCTTGGGATCACCTCGTAAGATTATGTTCGTACCTTCTAGAGGTCTTAAAATAGTGTACCTTCTATCTCAAATCCAATTGGGGAAAGATCTATGGGCTTGAGGTGCTGGTATGTTACAAGAATACCCTTTAGAATTTATTGACTAGAACTTGTTAGGAATAAACCTGTGAGCCTATTGCAAAAAGTTAAATTTGAAAATAGGGTTCCTATCTGGGTAAGAATGTATTTTTTTAATTTGAAATGATCGTTCTTTGTTTATTTTAGGTGGGAACTATATGTTCCTGCCCTTGATCCTAATTTTCAAATTTATCTTGGGTGAGTCCTTACTTTTGGTAGGACCTACCATTTTGGATCTCTTAGTTCTATCGGATCCTAAATCCTGTGATGCCTTCAAATGTTTGGTTTCTTTTCTCTTGGGGGTTCAATCCTATTTGTGTTTTGCTTTGGTTCTCTCTGAAAAATTTTGTTTCTTTGTAAAAGGTTCGGGGAACCTTTCAAAACCCCTTCTATAAAAGGTTCAAGGATCCTTTCAAAACCCCTTCTTCCACCTAATCAAATAATTTATAATAATTTTAATATTAAAAACCCTTTCAAAACTCCTTTTCTATCTAATAAAGAAAATAATATAATAATTTTAGATAGATATAAGTTTAAAATTTGTAATGCTTTTTAGATGTATTATAACTTAAATATTTTAAATATTATATATATATTAAAATAGGAAAAAATATTATTTTAAATATTAGAATTTGTATGATTGCAAAATATTTATAATGGTATCTTTTGAGATGAAAAAATACATGATCAAGATTGTGAAAATTTAAAAGAAACCATGTATTAATTTTTTTAAACAAAAAATTAATAAATATATTTTAAAAACAAATAATATACTTATTTCAATTCTTACTTTTTACTTATCATCTTTAAAAAAATATTTTATATATGATTTTGTATAAATATTAGTAACATATCTCAAATTTTTAACTCTTTACTAATAGATTTTCAATTCATATATTTAATAAATGAAAAGTAAAAGCTTGATTAAGTCTTAAAAAATAGGAGGTAGAGTGATAGTTTTTGGAGCGATGTGGTATTCTGGAGCAGTGCCTACTAATGGTGAAGAGGAGGAGGTGATGGAGATCATTGTGGAGGATCTATTTTGGATAGGTAAGTCCTCGACCTATGGTGTTTGCCCTTGGTGTGATCCTAGGGTATCTCATTGAGGGTTTGCTAATTTTTGTGTTGAGAAGAGCTCTATGTCCTATGTCAGTGTGGTTTCGAGAGCTCATGTTGAGGGAGAGTTCCCTCCTTGTTTGGTGGATGGTAACTCCCTCAAAACCCATGTTTTGAATGCTATCGTGGACTCATTTCTTAAGAATGGGATTTGGGATTTGATAGGCAAGTTGTATGGGGGTGCCTCGAGTTAGACTCTCTAAAATGATGGGCCCTTTCTAAATGGAGGCCGAATGGCTCCCTATACTTAGCATTGCTCCCTAAAAAAATTTCCTCATAAGGCTTTCATGTGAGGAGGATTCGAGGAGAATTCTTGAAGGTGGCCCTTGGTTTTCAGGAGGCAGGGACTTTTTCTGAGAAGATGGAGTCATGATTTCAATATTACCACTCAAAGAGTTAATATTTTCCTAGTTTGGGTTCATCTTCTTGAGTTTTCGACTCACATGTAGCATGAAAGTATTTTTCATGGAGTTATTGAAGTGATCAGGGATTTTATTTCTTTTGATAAAATCTCTTTATCTCATTCTTGTCGCCAGTTCGTTCGAATGTGCTTATTGGTTGACATTGAGAAATATCTCCCTACTTCTATGGAATTGGTATCTCGAGTTGGGACTATAATTTAGTCTATTGTTTATGAAAATAAACCTCAGGTTTGTCAACATTGTGGTATGGGTGGCCATCACAAGAAATTATACCCAATGAAATGTAAAGCTAATCTTTCCAATTCTGGTAAGGCGGATAAGTCTGGTCCTTTCTCCTCTGATGGATTTTTTTGGGAAAGCATAATGTATGGCAAACCCCAAAAAAAAAGAATAGAATTTGGAAAAAGAAGACTCCTTATGCTTCCCAAGGTTCGAAAGGAAAGAATATTGTGTCTTTTGGCCCTGTTGTTGGCGGTCTTGGTGTCGCTTCTCCTAATGAGAATTGTCACTCTCCTCCTCCTCAGTCCCTCCCCTATCGGGGAAATTTGGAGATTGTTTTGATGGGGGACTTTGTTGATGTGGGGAAGGATATTCCTCTCTCAAATTCATTTTTGGGTTTGGAATGTCTCGAGGTGAAAGAAGCTCCTATCCGGAAAACTCCTTTGAAGGTGGTCTCTCCTGTTGTTTCGAAGTCCTCTCTAGTTGGAAATTTTTTGGAGATGGCTAGGTATCCTAAGTTTGTCATTGAAAATGGCTCTCCAGGCCCTAAAACTATAAGTATTTGTAAAATACCAGTGGATGTCGTCTTTCCCAAGAAGGTTGGTAGGCCTCCTTCTAAGTCTGGTAGGAAGAGGTCCACTAATGTGGCATTGGCAGATGGTGGTCAAGTCCATCTTATTGCTAAAGGTGATATTGGAGAGAAACAACTCATATTGGATGGGTTTATTTCCCCACAAGTTGGGGGAATTGGCAAGAAACTTTCTTTTTAATTGGTCATGAAGATATGCTCATGGAATATTAGGGGACTCAATAGTACCTCTAAAAAGCATCTTCTTGCATCTTTACGTAAGGAGAAACTTCCTAATATTTTATGTATTCAAGAGTCGAAACTTGATGCTTCGGATTGGGATGTTACCCATAAGTTAATTTGGAAAGATGCGGGTTTTATGGCTTCAGAGTCTATTGGATCTGCAGGTGGTCTCCTTTTATTTTGGGATGCATCCAAGTTTGAGGGCCATGTTATTTCATTGTCCAATAAAATTATTAATATTATTTTTTGGTGTAAATCCTCTCACAGACGTTGGGTGATGTCAAACATCTATGCACATAACTCTTTTTCTGATAGACGTAAATTTTGGTCCCTTCTTTTGGATATGAGGGCTACTTTTCAGCATGAGTCTTGGCTAGTGGTGGGAGATTTCAATTCTCCTCTTTTTCCTTCTGAAAAGCGAGGTGGTAATGTCGTGGATGAGAGAAGCATCTTGGATTTTCATGATTTCATCAATCAAGTTGTTCTTCGTGACATTGACCTCTCGAGAGCCAAGTTTACTTGGAGTAATCAGAGGACAGGTAATGGCCTTATTTTGAGTAGATTGGATAGAATGTTAGCTTCACATTCTTCTATGGACTTATTTGGGGATGCCTCTTTACATGCTCTTCCTTGCATTGGATCGGATCATAATCCTTTGTGGCTTGTTGTTCCTGAGGGGCTTCCTTTTCTTCCTCGTCCATTCTGATTCGAAGTTATGTGGTGTTCCCACCTTGATTTTTAAGCTAGAGTATTTTAGTCGTGGCAAGTGCTTTCTCTTGGTGCTGGTATTCACAAATTGCTATTTAAGCTAAGAAGGATTAGAGATAACCTCAATTTGTGGAACAAATTCTCTTTTCAAAACTTGTTTCAGGAAAAATAAAGGCTAAAGTCTCTCATGTCTTCCATTGAATCCAAGATTGAAATTCAGGGTCTCTCTGAAGGTTTACTTTCTGAGGAAAGATCTGTTCTTTGTGCTTTCCATGACATACAGGCTAAAGAAGAACTATTTTGGAAGCAAAAGTCCAGGGAGCTATGGCTCAAGGAAGGTGATAGGAATACATGTTTTTTTCATTCGTCTATCCTTCGACAAAGAGCCCAAAATAGAATTAGGGAGATCAATACGTCGGATGGTGGTAGTTCTACTTATATCTTAGAAATCAGGCAAGAAGTGGTGGATTTCTTTAGTTCGTTACTATGCTTCTTGCCTCCCCGTGATCGGGTGGCAGAGGTTGAAATGCTAGAGGCTATTCCCTATTTGGTTACGGGTGAAATGAATGATTCTCTTATTGCCCCACTTTCGAATGATGAGATTCTTTCTACCACAAAGTCTTTGGTCTTGTTAAAGGCTCCTGGTCCAGATGGTTTCTTGCCTATTTTTTCCCAAAAATATTGGCATATCTACAGGAAGGATTTTTGTGAAGCCATTATACATATCCAAACCTCGAGGACTTTCCCAAGGTGTTGAATTCTACATTTCTAGCTCTAATTCCCAAGAAGGTTGCTTCGTCTTTGTTCAATGACTTCAGACCAATAAGTATGTGTAACACAGTTTATAAAATTTTCTCCAAGGCTATGGTCAATAGGTTAAAACCTATTTTGTCTTCCATTATTGATGTAACTCAAAGAAGCTTTGTTCTAGGAAGACAAATTTGGATGGGACGATTGTTATCCATGAGCTTCTTCATTCGGCTCAGAAAAGCAGACGGGCTTTTTTTTCCTTAAATTGGATGTTAATAAAGCTTATGACATGGTTTCTTGGCCCTTTTTATTCTTGGTCCTTAGAAATTTTGGCTTTTGCGATGCTTGGGTTAGTCTAATGGAGGCCGCTATTTCTTCAGCTTGGTTCTCAATTTTGATAAATGGATCCCCGACCAATTTTTTCAACTCGTTGAGAGGCTTGCACCAGGGTGATCCGATCTCCCTCTTTCTCTTTATTATTATGGCAGAGGCCCTCGGGTGCGCAATTAAGGTGTGGGGTTTAGAGTTTGGTGCCAGGTCGGCTATGCATATCCCTCCTATTTCACATCAATAGTTTGCTGATGATACAATGATTTCCTGTTTGACATCGGTTTTCCATGCTAGAGATATTAAAAGAAATTTAGATTGTTATGGGAGAGCCTCTAGTCAGCTAATTAACTTCCTTAGCATTTTCTTCACTAATACTCCTGAGATTCGTCAGCACAGGATTACGTCCTTATTAGGATGCCAGATTGTTTCTCTCCCAGTCACGTATTTGGGTCTTCCTTTATTCTCTGGGAATTTGAAAAATGAGCTTTGGACTCCGATTGTGGAGAGGATTCAGAAGAAAATTTCTTCATGGAAGGGTGCTCTTTTAAGTCAAGTTGGTAAAGTTACTCTCATCTAGAGTACTCTTCAAAGCATTTCGATTTATTTTATGTCCATTTTCAATGTTCCTGCTAAAGTGGCAGTAAAATTTGATATTATTTGTAAGGCTTTATTATGGGCGGGCCCAAAGCTAAAAGGTAAGATTCATCTCTATTCCTGGGAACAATTTTGTCTAAGGAAAAAATATGGAGGTCTTAACTTGAATAATGTCACACTCATGAATAGGGCCTTGGTCTCTAAACAAGCTTGGAGAGTCGCTTCCGGTGTGGATAGTCTTTGGTGTCGTATTTTGGCTACCAAATACCAATTCATAAATTTTTTATCTGATCCTCTCCCCTCGGATGGTTCTACCTTCTGGAAAAGCATCATCAAATATAGGGACTTCATTAAATTTAACAGTTCTTGGGTGATTGGAAATGGCAGATCAATTTTATTCTAGGATGATCAGTGGCTTAGGGATCGTCCCTTGGTGGTGGATCAATGTTATAGTGATTTATGTGCACTCTTTGTAGACACCAAAATAGCACCAATCTGATTATGTGACTGCAAACACTGATTGCTTTGACACACACAGCCCCCACGGTAGCCCTCAGAGGTTAAACAGTGGTCCTAACCACTTTTGTAGCAATTTTGGAAGGTCAAAAGGTAATTTGTCACATTCAGGCACTTTGCTCAGTATTCGTCCCACCCAAGGACAAATTCTAACTGGGATCCGTCTCACCTAAGGACGAATTCTAACTGGGATCCGTCTCACCTAAGGACAAATTTTGAATTTGTCTTTGGTTAGGACGAATTCTAGGTTTAATGGGCAAAAAGAAGAATGGCACCAAGTGGCAGTCGAATATTGTCAATTTATGACTCTTGCCTTGCATGCGCGTGTAGGTGGGTAGATTGGCCGTTGGAGGACTGTCACAAGGGCAGTCATGGAAGCCCAAGTCAGGGAGGAGTCTCCTCCCTCTTGAGAAGGCATGGCCACCACATGGCACCCCTGCATGCCCCTCCAAAGAGACCCCTTGGGTCTATAAAATGGTGGACTTTCCCACCTAGAAAAGGACAAGTTGGAGGCATTTTCAAGCAACGAAGTGCTGCCAAATTGGAGACCACATTTTATCCTTTTTGATTCACCTCTTCCACATCCTTGATCTCTTTCGCAAGAGAGGTTATTGGGTGGCTATTGGAAGTGTGAATCCGGACCCAAAACCCGACATTTGACCACATTAATCCACCAATTTTTCGACAACCCATTCCAAGATATTTTGGGCCCATCCTAAGTGGATTGGTGCCAAAATCAAGTCCCAACGGTGGGCAGCCTGCTCGGGCACCCCGCACTTTTTTTTAGTTTCATTTTAATCTATTCTGTTATCACTTGTTTATCTTCCATTACATGTTATGTTTTTTAGGTAGTTTATGATTTTGATTCCATAATATTTTGATTAAATATTATCATGCTTTGTCGATTTTGTGGCCCTCACTAACTTGTAGGTAACGACGTCGAATTCTCATGGATGGAGGCCAAATTGGGAAAATCCGACCATTTGGGTCATCCCAAAATTCCCCCAATTAGCTAACCTCCATGCTTGTAGGTATTTTGGAGATCCCAAGACATGACATTTGGGCAGCATCACCTCAGCGTTTTATCACAATCGAATTCGTCCTACCCGGGGACGAATTACAGTAGAATTCGTCTTACCCAGGGACGAATTTTAGTTGAATGCAAATTGGCCAACTTTTTCGATGGCAGTGGCCCTCTGGTAATGTTTTTTGGTCTCTGTCAAAATTGCAGGTCACTTAGAATCATTTCATGCATCATTTTATTCAGTCTTAGGCATACATCCTTCATTATTTTTAGAGAACAAATGTTTTATATTTGCAGTAGGTGCTATTAACGCCTTTGTTGTTTCTTTGAACGTAGGATTAGCAGCAAAGATCAAAGACTCATCAACGCCAGCGGCGGCAATGCTTTGGCCCGCCCATTTTGCATGTGTGCACATGAAAAGAAGATCACTATTCACTTTTGTAATGGAAACATGTTAACGCTCCTAGCCCCTAAAAAGGGAGGAGACGTCTTTGTAACCGAGATTAAGAGAATTAAATAAGAAGGGTTGTGCTTTCTATACCTCTGTTCTTTCATTTTTTATTCGTCTCTTTTCTTTGTTTCGTGCATTTCAAAGTCATAGGATTAAAGCGTTATATTGTGTTTTACACTGCATAGCTTTAGTGTTTCTTTTTATTTCCATAATCTCGTGCTTTCACTCTCTAAGGAAGTCAGTTTTATCAAAGTGGAGAATTTCATTCTTTTCCAAGATAATCAAAGGACCTGGTTGTTGGCCCTACCTTTTATTCGAACTATTCAGGATCATAGGGACTGGAGTTCTATTCTGGTGGAACTTCATTGTTATGTGCTTTGTAGAGAGGAAAGGAGGGATAGGTTGGTTTGGAATAGTGATAGTGAGGGTAGCTTTACAGTGAGATCTGCTTACTCTATTTTATGCCCTCAAGGAAATGATGCTTGGCCTTGGGATAAAATTTGGATGAAGAATCTAACGCTTAAAATCAACATCTTTTATTGGTTGGCTTTCCAAAATAAAATTTTAATGATTGACAATCTTCTTAAGTTGGGATTCAATTTGGTCAATCATTATTTTTTGTGTAAGCAGGGATGGGAATTTGTTTCTCATTTGCTTCTCAGATGCAGGGTGTTTTAGAAAATTTTATATTTATATCTTCAGCAAAATGGGTTATCTTGGGTGCTCCCAAATTCCATTATCGATATGTTCAATCAGTGGTCGTCTCCTTTTCAGTCGCTTCATATGAAATGCTTTTGGAGATTCCTATTACCTCATGTTTTATGGGGATTGTGGAAGGAACGAAATGCTTGAGTTTTTTAAAATAAATAGGGTGACCTGACTCATATTTGCTATAGAATTATTTGTAAGGTTTGTGAAAACATTGTTGCCGCTCTCAAGGAGACCCTCCCTTCTATTCCAAAGGATCATCCTGACTATTTTGTGGAGTTAAAATTGGGATTTTTTCTAGATCTGAGACCTCCCCCAGTGCCCAATATTCACAAATCTTTTAAGTGGTCCCCACCTCCTCTTGGATGGCTAAAATTGAATTTGTATGGTGCATCGAAGGGAAATCCTAGAAAATCTAGTGCGGGTGGTTTAATTAGATATCATCTTGGTGATATCATTCTAGCCTTTTTTGAAGACTTAGGTTTTCAATCTTCCCACTTTGCTGAGTGTAGAGCTATCTATAGGGGTATTTTCTTATTAAAGTATTTTGGAGGGCACAGGGTCATAATTGAAGGTGATTCATTGAATGCAGTGAATTTTTTGAAAGGTTCATGTTGTTCAGGTTGGCATTTTTTTAATCTTATTGATGAATCCAAGGCCCACCTTTTTTTGTTCGATGATTTCTCTATTAACCATGTGTATAGGAAAGGTAATGTTGTGGCTGATGTTTTGGCTAATTTGGTTGTTGGAAGTTAGGGGTTTAAGATTTGGCATTCAAAATTTTTGACAGAGTTGATCAGACTGGTTAATGATGATAAGCCATCAAGTTGATTGCCTTAGAATTGGGACTCTAATGATGTTTCGGTGTTTGTTGAGAATGTCGGTTGATAAGCTTGAAGACATGGTTAGTGGGCAATTGTTGTCTTGTTTAATGGCCTATCTTCTCTTGGCGATTTTCAAATTTCAAATTCAAATTTTAAACAAGTGTTTTGAGATGGAGAGTTTGGTGGCCTCATTTAATTCTGCTTTTATGGGAGAGAGTTTCGATTCAAATTTTAAATGTTGTCCCATTCTATATTCTACTAAGATATGGTGGTTAGCCTTAGATGTCATGATGATCACTTCCATTTATGATGTTATATGACAGGCGTGGTGCAGTTCTCTGAAGGGTCCTATCTTGGAGGGGCTATTTTTTAAATTCTAGTTCTCCTTTGCTCCACTATTTATTCATTTGGGATTGGATTTCTCTGGGAGTTGTGCTGATGGCGGTTGCTCAGTGTACTTGGTGGGATTTTAGTCCTTTCTATGTCAGGGGGAGCTTCAATTTTAGTACATTTATTCGGATTATCCATGTCAGACGATTTTATGGGCCCTCTTTTATGAGACTTTTGATTAAGCATTTTCATGCTTTTGGGCTAGAATATCTGACTTCTAGAACATTCAAGAGCATGGTTTCAAGGTTTTGTGATCATCACCCCCTTTTTGAAATGGGTACCTCGTGGTTTGTGTTGTTTGATGGTTTATTCCTAAGCATGGTTGTTGGTGGTCTTCCCAAGTTTGGATGGAGGTGGCGGTTGGGAACTTCTCTTTTGCTTAGATTTTTAATTAATTTTTGCACACATGTCCCTCCTTTATCCCTGGATAAGATAGTTGGGCTCCTTTGTGTTACCTTTTTCTAATTTGGAGCTCGTTGAAACTTACCCTTGATTTGATGGAGAATGTTTCAAGTCTGGCGGCTAATGTTACTCAAGGTGTTCAAAAGTTAGGGTAGAACCTTCTCAGTTCTCCTTTCTTTGTCTCCTTTTGGTCTGGCTTCCGCCCTTGTTCTGGTTTACCTTTGGTTTCTTCCTGGGTTTTTTTGGGGTTTTCTCCCATTTGGTCTTCCTTGTAGTGGTTGTGGGATCCCGTTAAAACCCTATGTTTTTAATAGTACCAAAAAAATAGGAGGTAGAGCTACATAATATATAAATAATTAGAATCAAACAAAAAATAATTTAAAATGAAAGAAAAAATTACAATGTATTATCATTATATTTTTAATTTTATAAAGTTATTTATATTTTATTTTATATTTCAATTTTTTTAGTATTATGATAGTTTTAATTAGATATAAGTTTCATACATTAATACTTAGATATATTATGATTATATATTTTGAATATGTTATCTATATATATATATATATATATATATATATATATATATTTATTTATTTATTTATTTATTTATTTATTTATTTATTTATTTATTTATTTATTTATTTATTTCTAAATATTATTCTCTATTTTAAATATTATATTTGTATGATTACAAAAATATAATTGTATTTTTTCTTTCTTTTTTAAGATAAACTTAGGTTATATTCATTCATTAACCAAAAATTATAATATTATGGAGTTAACATTGTCCATTACTTGAAAAACAAAATGAGGTGGATAAGGAGTAAAACATCCATAATTGAATATATATAAGAATAGAATATGATAAATATCAATGCTCATCTATGGGAGAGCTTGTTATATGGAGAAATTATGGGTGTGTCTTCCATGATATCTTTTGAATTATGTAAAGAAGAAATAAAAGTAATCATAACGGAACTTGCTCATCATTGTTAACTACCTTTTTTTACTTTCTTGTTGGACCTTCTGAATATCTTGAACCATATGAGCAAGTTGATGAAGTCTATCAATAACATCATGAGGTGTGTTGGAAGTTTCATAGACTAAGGAATGAATGCATCCTAGATGTACCAAAATATCAAAGGTCAAGTATGCTAAAACTATATCCCATGGAGAAGCAGATACAATAAACACCTTTTTACATTTGCACTTCCAAATGTGCTTGAGAAGGATGAGTCTACAAACATCCTAGAGTTTGGGGCACTAAGCCAACCGAGAAAAACCAAGTAGAGAAATTTTTCATGATCTAGTGAAAGAGAGAAAAATAAAAGTGTAGAAGACATCCCAAAACTGCTTAGCCATATCACAAAATCAAAACAAGTGAGTAAGAGTTTCTAAATCATTAAAAAAATTACATCAAGGGGAGATTTGTAAAATCAAGGCTAGACTTTCAAAAGTTAGAAGTTTTTGATGCAAAATCTGCCATCCAAGAAGTTGAGTTTGGATTCAATAAGAACTTTCTAAATTTAAGTAGCAAGAGACTGTCATTGGGCATTGGTAAAATTCACTTGCCACTTGACATAAAGCTTAGAGTCTAAAGAAGGAGGACACAAAATATTTTTGCATATCCAACTAGAAGTAATGGAGAGATTCTATGACCATTAAGGCATCTCCAATCATTCCATATATTATGGGAAGTTGTTCCCAAATTTATAAGGACTTCACAAGGAATGGAAGCCACAACTAAGTCATAAGACTCTTTGAACCTATAGGGAAGGAAACAATAATTGCAAATCTAGTTCTAGGTAAGAATTGAGCAACTACCCGGATCCCAAATATCTCTAATTCTATTAATTCCTTTCTTCAAAAAAGCTAGACCATGAATAGCACTACATAAAGCTAAAGGTTTATCATTATGGAGGATAAGTTTATTCCACCAAAGACTGTTTAGATCAATGCTCAGATTTGTCTCAAGGGGTCAGACTTCCAAGTCAATAAATGAGAAATTGATTGTCAAGCTTTCTAGTTTTGGGTAATTGGAATAGATCCTTTAACCATAAAGTAAGCCATGTTAAGGGTCTTATCCTCTCAAGGGTTTCTTTCCATTTACCTTTGTGAGTAGCTAACGAGAGTCCATAATGAAATAGGTGTTTCTAATTTTCATCACCAATGATGGGTGTCGCAACCCATTTTGCAGCCAAACTTTTGGGTAAGAGGACCAATGATGCCTACACCTCCTAAAGCCTTAGGTTGAATACAAAGTTTCCAAAAAATAACTTTTGGACAAAAGGATCAATGATACATAAACCTCCTAAAATCTTAGGTTAAGGACAAAGTTTCTAAAAGATGGCTTTTGAAATGTTCATCCATGAGGAACGTCTCCTATGCTGCCAAAATCAAGGACATCGTGGGCAGCCTCCAATTACGGGTGCTGAGTCCCTAGCAAAAACACCGGCAATTGCATCAACGCTTCCAACAGAAGCTTGTCCCCTGGACATAGATCAAGTGACTTCCTATCAAAGGATAATTAAAAAATGCAGCCCTAACGCGAATACAGGGCACTGTTGCGATATGTTGACAGACATCATAAAGATGTTTTTGTTTTGATGGCCTCACACCACCGGATCGTTTTCTTGCTAAACGAGAGCAAGAGCAACGCATGCTTGGAATGCAGGAAAGAGGAGCTCATCGAACTCGGGAAACCCGTCGGCAAAATCGTGAGAACCAAGGTCAATGTTGGAACCAACCAAAACCAGGCCTCTGTAGAATTCTCTGACCTAAATCAGGCAATCGCCATGATAGGCCCGTGTCTTTTACAGGCGCTCCTGCAGTACAGTGACGCGGAGACGACGTCGGCAACGGGATCAACCCTCGACGGCCCGAGCATTCTGCGGTATTTGCTCCGCGAGCGCGTTGGGGCGTGCTACCTGCAGCTCAATTTATCCGCGCATAATGACTAGAACATCAAGAGGAGCCTTAGGTCTCTATTCCAAGAGGGCAACTATCTATCCGTATTCCAAACCCAATCGGGATTCCCATCCTATTGTTTGTAAATAATTTTTTTTTTTTCTAATAAAATAATATAATTTTTTATATATATATATAACTCATTTATAACTAGAATATATAAAAATAGGAATTGTTTAACATACCTTAACGGTACATTATATAAATTAAATATATTTATAATAATAATCTTTTATTATATAATTAGGATATAATCGTTACATAATATATAATATATAAAATTATTATATAATATATATAAAACAATTTCTATAATCTTAATCTAACTTTCCAGAAATAGAAAGAGAATATATTCAACCTGCATAATTTTGATATAGACTTTTTTTTATTTTTTTAGTGGATTTTAGTTTTTTAAGAAGGTTAATATTTAAATTATATGTAAGTGTTAATCTTCGTAACAATATAAATACTCAACCCTAAATATTAGAAATTTCACACATGATCATAGGCCTAACTTACAAATAACACATTTAATCTTGATTATGACCAACTCTGGATTCCAAAATGTTGCACTAGTGTTGATTATGACCAACTGTGGATTCCAGACTTTTACACTAGTGATCATGGCATTTTTTGTACGTATAATCTACGCGTGAAAATAAAGTTGTCAGTAATCCTCCTTCGAAAGCTTCTCGACTCATATCGAATAGATATAATTTGTTACGCCATCGTTGTCAATTGTTTGTTATAAATCTTACGTGTATGTGAATTAGTTTATTGTGATTCTCCGTTTGCTTTAAGAAATAAATATTTCCTACAACAGTTGTAACTTTGACCGCAACAGATATCGACATAAAGGATTGAAGATTAACTTTGACCGCAACAGATTTATGCTGTTACTCAGCCTTTGGAGGATGTTGACCTATTCGCCAATTGTCCAAAGAGATAATTAAATATATGCCAAAGGACGTTATCATATAATAATATATATGGTAATTGAGACGCAATTCATGGAAGA
This sequence comes from Wollemia nobilis, assembly GCA_028583015.1. NCBI lineage: Eukaryota > Viridiplantae > Streptophyta > Pinopsida > Araucariales > Araucariaceae > Wollemia > Wollemia nobilis. Next base: position 1,104,860 of record JAQPPZ010001465.1, on the reverse strand, counting down.
CTGTGACATGTTCAATCAGACGAATTGAGGGAAAATTCCCTACGTTGGAGAAGGATGTCTTGATGCGACATGTTATTGTCATCAGCTTTGTCTGATCAAAGGATTTCAGTTACGCCGTAGTTTCCACAAGAATTGGATAAACATGTAAGCCGGCAGATTTTGTTGGCAGATAATAAAAATTTGAATTTTTTTATTATAATTGTCTAAATCATTATTAACGTATATGTTATAATTTTTTTAAATTAAATTTATATTAAAATAAATGCCTGTCCAAAAATCTATGAAGATAATAAACTCCTCTAATTACCTGAGAGTGATTTAGAAGCTTTCCTTGCACTACGCTATAAATATGCTGTCATGAGCTTCCATGATGCAATTGCTAATTTCCCCAGAGTAAAGTGTCTGCCATACCTAAAACAATGGCCTTAGAAACCTATTCCTCCTGGAATTTATGGGAGAAAAATACTCTCTTCTCTCCTACCAACCGCATGGACCTCTGCTTCCAGCCAGCTTGGCCTGACTGCACTTTTAATATCGATCAACAATTTATGCACAACGAAGTCTCTAATTCTTCGTTATATGAGTTTCCTTCCACATCATTTGGACTTGAATTCCAGGCTTACACCCATAACCCAATTTCTAAGCCAGAAGCTGTGACCACCCAATTCGGTGACGTCTATTTCCCTGTGGTTGGAGACATGTTACTCTGCCATGGAACCAGCGACAGCGACATAGCTTCCTGTACTACAGATCCAAGTTATCATAATGATCCGATCGGATCGACTCCCCAGAGTCCCAGTTTTATTGATTTGGGCTTGGATTTCGGACAAGAGCTAGAGGAGCCTCTGGAAGGCGAAGATAATGTTGGATCTTTGCCTTCTAGTCCAGAGATAATTCTTCCTTGCCATGTTGAAGGCGAAGCCGAAAGGGATCGGCTTATAGTGGAAAACTTGTTGAAAGCTTTGGCGGAAGCCACGGAAAGGGAGGCGTGGGATCTATTGAAAGTCATTGTAAATCGACTCCAACGGATGGTTTCTCCCATGGGAACCCACCTGGAAAGAGTCGCATATTACTTTCTTCAGAGTTTCAGGCCCCATGACGTGCCGGGTGGTGCAGCGCACAACAGCTTGATGAAGGAGGTATGTACGCAGAGCAGTTTAAAAGCTTGGCATGCGCTTTATGAACTCTACCCTTATGCCAGATTTGCTCATTTTACGGCCAACCAGAGCATTGTGGAGTCCTTCAGCTGTATCAACAAAAATAAGTTACATATCGTTGATTTCGACGTGATGAAGGGCTTGCAGTGGCCGCCGTTGATGGAATCTCTGAGGGATAAATCTTTGGATCTGCTTCGTATTACTGCCATCAAATGGGATGATGACGAGGCTGCCCGCTACGGTGGCGTCGGGCTTTCGGTGGGAGAGACAGGGTCGAGGCTTGCGGATTGTGCTCGTTCTCTGGGAATTAACTTCTTTTACGAGGAAATTCGGCTTCAAGACCTGAAACGGCATATGTTGTCTGATATGGAGGAGGAAGACAAGGCTCTGGTATTTAATATGATGGTGCAATTGCCACATATGATGTGCCAGCGAAGCAAACTCCATATTTCGGAGTTTTTGACCGTCGCACGCGGTTTGCGACCAGCAGTTCTGACATTGGCAAGTGCAGGCGTGGATGCCGAATGTGGGGATTATGTTGGGCATCTGAACAAAACAGTGGAATACTTCAGTGCGATGTTTGAATCCGTGGAAGCAGGACTGCCAGATCAGGTGTTGGCCACAACTGTTGTGGAACACCTATTCATGGCCCCTATGATCCAGGGATCGGTTTCAACAAGCCAGTGGAACGACACAGAATTGATGGATGGAAAGATTCGTGAACTTCCAAGCAAGTGTGGATTTGGCAGAGCAGGTGTTGAGATAAGCGAAGAGAACATGGCACAGGCGAGGGAAGTGCTGGCATTTAGCAGAGGATCATCGAATTACTCGGTAGAGATGACGGAGGGAGCGGAGAATGAGGTTATTTTAAAATGGCGTGACACGCCCATAGCATGGGCTTCCGCATGGAGATAATAGAGGATATAATCGCTTGTCCTTGGACATGATATAAAACATGTAACATATGGCTATTTTTTTTGGATATCATCTAAAACACGTAACATTTGTCTATATTTTGATATCATCTAAAATATGTAACATTTGTCTATATTGTTGTTCCTTCTGTGAATAATTGAGGCATTCTTTCTGAGAACCTATGAAACTGAAGGCATAATCTGGGAAGCCTCTGCTGAATGTGTAGAGTTTGCATCACGCTACTCAAGTAACTAAATCAAATAAAAGAGATCTGTGTGGTTAAGAATGGTTCGACATTTTTTTTTTAACATTGAATAAGCCATATAAACCAAAGGCCACAACACAACCAAATGCCATATAATCCATGGTCAAATAAGCAAATAAATGAAATAATTTATTTTTGTATTTATTAAAACTGTCCATTTCCTAACTATGAGAACATAGTTGTTTAGGCATTCTTATTATGGCGGTGTTTATGCAAATTTATATAATAAAATTTGGCAAATCTTAAATAAAAATTTTACTATTTGATCGATGCTTTTATATATATATATATTAGTAAATGAAGTAAAAATGTTTAATAATTACAAAATTTTAAAATGTTTTATTTACTTTTTATTAATGGTGAAAAAATAGGGTTTTGAAGGGTCTTTGAACCTGAAAGAGAAGGTCAATTAAGCATAGGCCAGCCTCTAAGGCCAAAGGAACAAAATATTAACCCAAAAATCACCTAAGAGAACAAAAGATAAAGATAACACCATGATACAATATAGACCAACCCATAACCTAGCAGTGCATAAAGGAGAATTTTTGTTTCAACTTTCTTTTAGAGGCACCAAAGATCCTACTCCATTTTTGCATAAGATTGGAAGGGCAACAAATACATCAAGATGTAAATAACAAAACCCCAATCCTAGAGAGCAAGGGTGAGGACAATACACCAAGCATATTCCTTGAGAATGGAAACCACTAGGGAGCAAAAGGACTAGCCCCCCAAAAAAGACCCCCTAGAGAGAGGATCACTACAACACAAAGGAGACCTCATCCAAGAAGAAAGACAATAAAAGACCTACTAGATAGGTAGGCCCAATGCTTCCAAAATAATAATTATCATTAACCATGGAGGGAAATTGTCTTACCAAATTTTGAATTGGTCACTATTTACCCCAAATTGGCCATAACACTAACGGCCTAGTTACCTTCCCTATAAATATGGTCAATTTTAACTTCAAACATACCTTCCAGAATCTTCAAGGTTTCCTTAATAATATTTAGGATGAGACAATTGTTAATATTTCTAGCCTACAAATCTTGAATAATGTTCAAGAAGTCACCTTGGACAAGAATTCTACTAAAGCCCCTCTCAAAAACTTGATGAACACCTAAGAAAAGTACCTTAGCTTCAGCTAGGTGGTTGGTTTGAATACCATAATCTTTAGTGTAAGCCCAAATGACCTCACCATTATCATTTCTAACAACACCCCCTCCACCAGCCCTCCTAGGGTTACCTTTGGAAATCCCATGAAATTTCATAATGACCCACCCTTTAGCTAGTTTATGTCATCTAGTAGCCAATTTTTTTTAACAGTAGATACAGAAGTAGAAGACCTTAGAATTAATTTCCAACTAACAACAACCTCTTTCTCTACAACTTTCTCCCTACCATTTCCAGCAGCAAAGATAGCCATATTATTCTCAATAGCAATATTCATCCTAGTTTATTCTCAATAGCAACCTCCTAGGTTATTCTAAAGGTAAAGGATTCATCCTTAGCAATATTCTTGAAAGTTCTTTCAATCCTCTCCCACCAAATATTCCATAAAAAATGAATAACCAAGGCCCACACCCTAGTGAGACTATGACTAATGAAGGGGGATTTTCACTAGAGTGAAAATTTCCTTGAAATTTTGAGGTAACACCCACTTGATAAAAAAATAATCTAGTAAAGCATTGAACACCTTATTTTAGAAATCACAATGGATGAAAATATAATCCACATATTTAGCATCATTAGAAAACAAAAGACAAATATTAGGAAGATGGAAGTCTTCCTTACATAAATTATCAATAGTCAAAATTATGTTTTGCAAATACAACCATACAAAATTGTAATCTTGGGGATCAAATGAGGATACCAAAGCTTTTCCAGCAGAAAATATCCTCCCCTAGATAATTTTTGGGCCTCATATGTAGTCTTGACAGAAAAAAGGCCTTTAGGAGAATGAATCCATAGAAGGAAGTCCTTGTCATTATGTTCACGAAGAAAATATTGTTGTAGCAACATGTTCAAATTTGGAAAACTCTAAAGGATCCAATAATTAGTTGTATGTAAATTTAGATGCTTCCAGATCCTCTTACCATTAGCAATGATTATATAATCAATTACTTTTTCTCCATATTTCAATGAAAAAATAGTCTTCAACTCATTAAACTCAGGACTAAGAAAGGGGGGTTCAGAAATAATCCAAGTATCCTCCCAGAAGAACACATCCTTGCCATTCCCAATATACTAGTGCATCCCCTCCATAACCAAATTTTTTACCCCAACAAACTATTCCAAATCATAGAGCCCTTAGGAGAAGCAACAGTTCTAAAAATTAAAATTTGATTTTCTAGATACCTACCTCTTATAATATCTTTTCATAGTTGATCCTCCTCAACACATAATCTCTAGGATATTTTTACAATCAATGCCTTATTGAACAACAATAAATTTCTAATCCTAATATCACCTTCTTTCTTAGAAGAGCAGACCCTATCCCAAGAGACAAGGGACACCCTCTATTTTTTCTTTATCCCAACCCACAAAAATCTCCTAAAGTTTTGATCAATCCTCCTCCTAACTTTGAAAAGCATTATAAAAAGAGATATAATATATGGGAATGCTTTGGAGGGTAGCTTGAAGCAATTACAACTTACCTTCCTAGTTCAGAAGATTACCTTTCCACCAAGATAACTTACATTGAATCCTATCCAACATAGGAGACCACAACTCCTTCATCCTACCAGTGAACAATGGCATACCTAGATATAAAGAAGGAAGGTTAGCAAAGCCACAATTAAAAATCCCTATAATTCTATATTGAAGCTGCCCCCAATATTCACCAAAGATATTTGAATTTTATGGAAGTTAATTTGTTAGCAAGAATATTTCTTATATAGCTGTAAAATATTCATGAATTCCTTAGCCTCTCTCACAATAGCCTCACTAAGAAGTACAATGTCATCTACAAACTATTGATAAGAAACTGCCTCCACAATACTAGCAGGTCTAATACCCTTAATATTAGAGGATAAGCTAGCAGCAAGAATTGATATTCCTAAAGCTTCATCCATCAAAATGAAAATATATGGAGACAAGGGATCACCTTGCCTAATACCTCTTTGCCCCCCCAAAAAACCACTCGAAATACTATAAATGGTGATAGAAAATTTAGTAGAGGAAATATAAACTCTAATCCACTTCCTCCATAGATCCCCAAAGCCACATTTTTTCAACACCTTGTCAAGGAACTCTAGGAGACCTTGTCATAAGCCTTTTGTATATCAAATTTAGAGAAGCATTCTAGCCAACCCACTTTTGGACATAAAATGTAAAGTCTTATGAACCATGATGATCCTATACACAATCTTCCTACTATGAACAAAGTCACCTTGAAGAGAAGAAATCAATATGGGGAGAAGACTTTTCAACCTTTTAGCAAGTGTCTTAGTATGCAAATTATATAGGGTATTGCATAAGTTGATAGGTCTGAAATCCCTTAGAGAAAAGGAACCATGTTTCTTCATAACCAAAACAATAAAGGTAGTATTCCATACCTACAACAAAGAGAAAGAAGATTGGAATTCTATTAAGGCTTCTGAAATATTTGAACCAAGAAGGTGCCAAAACCTCTAAAAAAACCAACAAGGAATGCATCCAACCCAGGCACTTTATCCTTATTCATACTAAATAGGTTGATCTTGATCTCATCATTAGAAAAGGGGGTATTCAAAGCATTATTCATATCAATTATCACCATCTAGGGAATATTCCTAAGAAGTTCCTCTAAAGTATCCTCATCTTCCTCCCTATCTCTAGAAAATAATTCTTGAAATAAGGATATCGTGGCAGCAATAATTTCTTCCTTATCTTTAAGGTATTCATTAGAATCCAATGTAATTTATCTTATTTTATTAACACTTCTATATTTCAAGGTTGAGATGTGGAAAAACTTGGTATTCCTATCCCCCTCCTTAATCCACATAGCTCAAGATTTTTACCTCCAAAAAGACTCCTCATTGGAAAGAATATTATGAAATTCTACAAGAGTAATTTGCTCTTTGTTGGTCAACTCCTCTGATCAACCTTTACTTTGGTATTTTTTCTCAATTTTCTATAATTCTTGAAAGATATTTTGCTTCCTATGGAAGAGGTTCCCAAAAACCTCTCGATTCCACCTCTTCAAGTTAGCTTTGATGATTTTTAGCTTCTTGGCCACTTGAAACATCTTAATGCCATAGACATCTAAATTCCACTAAGCCTTAATCAAGCCTTCAATATCTAGATGAGAAAGCAACATTGTCTCAAAACTAAAAGGATAACCTTTCAAATGTTTCTCCTCCATGAGTTCTAACAATAACAAGTTGCAGTCAAAAGTAATTCTTGATAGAGTCCTCAAAAAGTAATATTGAACCATGGTGAGCCAACTCACCAAAGCAAGGGCCCTCTAAATCCTAGATTGAATCAAACCCCTTCCCCTTCTTCTATTGGACCAAGTGAATTTAGAACCTTGCAAATCAATATCTACTAGTCCCATGGAGGTCAAGAACTCACCAAACTCCTCCATGTTGTCCAAAAAAATAGTTGAGCCTCCAAGTTTCTCACAAGGGAGAAAAATAGAATTAAAATCACCAATAAGCAACCATGGAAGGTCAAACAAAGAACCAAGGGATTTTAAGTCAACCCAGAGTTTCCTTCTATCCACAACAACATTGGAAGCATACACATTGGTATAAATCCAAGAAAATTTAGTCTTTTTACAACAAAATAAAAAATAAGAGAACCTATCAACCTAATGAATGAGCTTGCCCTCCATAGAATTAGGATTCCAAAGCATCCACAACCCTCTAAAAGAACCACGAGTAGCCCTACTCACACCTTCACACCCCTTACAAAAAAACCTTCATAATCTATCAAAATCCTCATCGCCCATATTAGTTTCTTGTAAGAAAATAATATCAAGATTGAAACTTTTTCTAAAATATTTTAGCACTCTTTGTTTAGTTGGGACATTCAAATCTAAATATTCCATGAGACAATCTTCATTACTTCAAGTATTGTAGAGCCTTCCCTTTGCTCAAAGGTAATGTAGGCTGGGAGCCATTAGCCACATCTTGAGTCATTTTATTTAAGAGCACCTCAATTTTTTTTGGTCTTCTTGGCCCCTTCCCACTACTTAGATTCATTGTTTTTTGGGTGTTTCTAATGGGCCACATAGAGCCAATTGTTCCCTTATTGATTGATTCTACTTATTTAGGAAGGAGTTGTTGTGGCTAAGCTATATTCTTTAGTTTTATATTTTACCTATTTATAACTTCTTAAAGTTCATCTTCCTCCAAGGAAGACCAGACCTCCTCTAATTCCCTATCCAATATATTTTAAGAAATCTCTCCTGCTTCTACATCCCAAAGAGACTCCATGATAGCTTCATCACTTTCCTTATCAAGAGGGACAACAACCCTCTCATTATACAAAATAGGGGTAAATGCTCCCAAAAACACCTCAACATGAGCCTCTTGAAGGGGGAAAAAGGAACCTAAGTAGAAGGCAATTAATCCCCTTGATGATCTAGGATCTCAACTCCCTTATCCAAAATAGCATCCAACCTAGCCTCAAGACCAGAAGGCAACAACTCTCCTAATACAATAAATTTATTTGGATTCACCTCTACACCTTTGGAATGCCCACCAACTTCTAGAAAAACCACATCAACTTTAGAGCAATATTCTTTTTTCTTTCTCTAGATTTGGACCTCCTATTTCTGAGGAGGTTTCTTCTCAGGACACTTAGTCTGTAAATGACCAACCCTTTTACAATCAATGCAAATGGGCATAGAGGTTTCATATTCTATATCTTGGATCCAAACTCCAAAATTAGAGTTTTTTAATATTTTATATTATATATAAAATTATAAAATATATTTTATTATGTATTTATATATTAATTATAAATATTTTTTATAAAGATATAATAAATTTTTTTGTTTAAATTGTTGTAAATATCACTCTCCCATGTCTTATTTTTAGCTTGGATATACAACTTTCCTATTACTGAGAACAAACATGAAATAACAAAAGCAACTAAATGGAGATTTGCAAATTAAAACCAAAAACCAAAAATACAATCACAAAGTGCACATAGAAATATTGAATATTTTAAATAAGTATTTGTTTCTCTAAGATTTACAAAGCAATTTTCTTCTTCCCCTTCTTGGGTAACAAGCTCTATTTTTCTCTACATAAATAGAGATTTATTGTAGCACAATAACAAAAAAATGGAAAGAAAGAAGATTCCATCTAAATAATTGACATGCATTAATTCAAGAGCAATTTCTATCTAATCTTTAGGAAACTATAGCTACCAAACATAAATACAACTATTTGGTTTTATTACTTCAGCATGGTGGAGGATGTTCATAGGTACAAGAAAGATATGTTAGAAAATAAATTTGGATTAATCAAACACCCTCCCTTAGGCTATATTTTTGAAAACTGTGACACCTAAGATTTCCTTCAATCTTTTAGAATATTCTTTCTTAAAGGATTTTGTGAATATGTCTGCAATTTGTTCCTTTGACCTTCAAAACTTCAATTTTATTTCTTCATTTTTTACTAGCTTTATGATGAAGTGAAATCTGATGTCAATGTGTTTGCTTCTTCCATGAAACACTAGATATTTGGACAAAGCTATAGATGATTTATTTTCACAAAATATTTTATTTGTCACTTCTTATACTTGGTTCAACTCACGTAGAATTCTTCTAAGCCATACTGCTTGACATGCAACAAATGTGGTGGTAGCATACTGTACTTTAGCAGTTGAAAATACAACAATGGGTTGTTTCTTATATTATCGTGAGATTGCACCTAATCTAAGATGGAATATGTACCCTGAAGTGTTTTTCCTATCATAAATGTTTCCAACCCAATCACTATATGTATACCTAACAAGTTCAAGTTTGTTTGATATTGCATAAAATATATCATATTATTTAGTTCCATTCACATACATTAGAATTCTCTTTCCTACTTGCAAGTGAGTATTCTTTGGTATCTTTGTGAATATTGAAATCAAGCTAACTGCATACATTTTATCCAGTCTAGTGGCTGTCAAGTACATGAGGCTTCCAATTAACATCTTGGAAAATATTGAATTTACATTGTTGTTGTGATCATGTTTGTTTAACTTTTGACCTATTGTAATTGGTGTGCTAGTTCTTTTACTATTCTCTATTCTAAATATCTTTAGAACGTCTTTGGCATATTTAACTTGTGAAATGAAGATACCATCCGTTTATTAAGAGGCTTAGTTCCAATAAAATACTTCATTAAGCATAAATATGTCATTTCAAATTCACTTTTCATTGTACTTCTAAATTCATCAAATAACATATAATTTTTGCCAATATAAATAAAATTGTCTACATACAAGAAGACTATTATCATTTCTCCTTGTTCATTTATTTTAATATAAAGGGTGTGCTTATATGGATACTTGAGAAAGCCATTTTCTTAAAATTAAGTCGATATGACTGTATTAGGCCCTAGGTGCTTGTTTGAGTCCATACAAGGCTTTCTTCAACTCATATATCTTCCCTTCTTGTCCTTCAATTCATAACCTAGTGGTTGATCTATGTAGACCTCTTCTTCCAACACCCCATTTAGAAAAGTAGATTTGACATCCATTTGGTAGACTTTCCACCCTTTTTGGGCTGCCAATGCTAGAATCACTCTAACTATGTTAAAACTTGCTATAGATGCATAAATTTCATGATAGCCAACCCCTAATTTTTATGAATACCTCTTTGCAACCAGCCTTGCTTTATGTATTTCTACATCATCCTTGGTATTAAATTTTTCTTTGTACACCCATTATGGTTTTCTTTCTTTCTAGAAGATCCATTAATTCCCAAGTTTGATTTTTATGTATATCATCAATTTCTTCATCCATGGCTTTCACTCATTTACTATTTTTATTGCATATTCAAAAGAAACAGGATCACTTTCAGAAATAAATAAATAAAATAATAGCAACTCTTCATCTATATTTTTATTTCTTTTGACCTCATATAATTCTTATAGGATCCTTGTTTTTTAAATAAATGGACCTTATTCTTGCACCTGGTGGTGAGTTTTATGATGAAGAAAGGATTCTACCCATATTGGTACTATTTCTTAAACCAAGGGTTGATTTATGCTTTCTCCATTCAAATTTTCCATCTCAATTCTTGTTGTCCCTTATTTATCAGCTTTGGTATTCCAACTCCAAGCTTCATATTCAATGAATTTCACATATCTTCTTATAATTGCTATATTTGTCATAATATTATATAGTTTGTATGATTTTTTTTGTTCACTATATCCAATAAAAATGCATTTCTCCCCCCTATCATCCAATTTCCTTCTCTTCTCTTCTAGAATGAGTGCATAGGCTATGCAACCAAAAACTCTTAAGTGTGCAACACTTGGCTTTTTGTTGCTCCATGCTTCTTGAGGGATTACATCCTTAACACTCTTTGTAGGGTACCTATTTAGCAAATAAATTGCACATGCTATAAATTCCACCCAAAATGCATTTGGTAATGCTTTTGCCTTTAGCATACTCCTTACCATCTCCATTATGGTCCTATTTTTTCTTTCTACAACACCATTTTGTTGTGGTGTGTATCTAGCTATAAATTATTTTATGATTCTATTTACCTTACAAAAATTATGAAATTCATTTGAGATGTATTCACCTCCTCCATCTATTCTTAGTGTCTTCACATAATATCCACTTTGCTTCTCAATTAATGCCTTGAACTATTAAAATATACCAAATGCTTCTGATTTTTGTTTCAAGAAGAATACCCATATTTTTTGGTTGAAATAATCTATAAATGTCAAAAAAATATTTATTATTCCCTAATGAGTTGGTTTGCATATGCACACAAATATCTAAATGCATAAGCACTAAAGGTTGTAAATCTCTCCATGATTTTCTTGCAAGAAATGCATCTCTAGTTGCTTGCCCATAATACAACCTTCACATGCTTTATTAGGTTTCTCTCTAAGTGGAAATCCATTTATTTTTTGTACAAAAAAAATAGTCCGCTAGAACTCAAATGACCAAATTTGAGGTGCCACAACCATGTAGCATTTTTTACAACAACATAAAAAGAGAGCAAAACTTCACTGTGAACTTTTAAAATATATATTCTATTCTTTATCATATTCACATTTACTATGAGTATATCTTCACTATCTCTAATTATGCAAGATCCATCTTCAAAATACACTTTGTGACCTTTTTGTACAAGTTTTCTAATTCTCAATAAATTATATTTCAATTCAAGCACATAATAAACATAAAAAATGTGTTTATTTTCTCCTTGTTTTGTGCAACTTAGGTTGTTGTCTTTACCCATAATATAAAATTTACTATTGTTTCCCATATTTATCTCAAATTTTATATTTTCATCTAGTTTTGACAATAATTCTTTTTTTTGAGACATGATTACTACAACCACTATGTAGATACCATATATTTTTTTGACTCTCTTCGTCAAGATTGTAGGTTATCAACAAAGAGTCACATGCATATTTTATTTCTTCATTTTTATTTGTGTAGCTTGCTTCTTGTTTGTTTTATCTAGCCATTTTATTTCTACATTCATAACTATAATACCCAAAATTCTTGCAATAATAACATTGGATTTTTTACTCATTGTATTTTTGATGTGTGCATTCTTGTTGATTTTTGTTGTTGTCTCTTCCTCTTGCTTCATAAAATTTGTAGTTGGTTTATCCTTTGTTAGAGTAATTTTGTCCTCCTCTTTCATCGCTTATACCACCTCTACCTCTATTGTTATGTACTCTTCCTTTTTGAGAATTTGAAGCTACCTACTAGGATTCTCCTTTTCTACTCTTGTCCTTGAAAGAAACTTGTGTTTTGAATGCATGCTCCAAGGAAGAGTAAGATATTTGGTTCACCCTTTATTCATGTTTTTGCAAAGAGCCCTTTAACTCATCCACTGATAGGCTTGTTAAGTCTTTTGATTCTTCAATAGAAATGACAATTGCATCAAACCTTGTTGGTGGGCTTCTCAATACCTTTTTCACTATTCTTTGGTTTTCGATATTTTCACCATTCATTATCATTTGATTGATAATACCCATTGCATGGTTAAATAAGTAATTCATGGACTTATATTCACTCATCTACAAGTTTTCAAATTCTCTTCTCAACATTTGCAATATCACTAATTTGACTTTGTTGGTACCTTGAATTTTCCAGGCCTGCTTTAAGTTGGTTTTTGTTGCAATTCTTAGAAAAATGGATTCATAAACTACTTGTATAATGAAGAACATAGCCTTTTTATCTTTTAGTTTTATTTTTTTTTAAAGCATCCTTTTGATCTTGAGTAAGTGTATTATATGCTACTAAATTTTTAGGTTCTACATACCCATTTTTAACTAAATATCAAAGCTCCTATGATTCAAATAAAATGTGTATTTGTATGCTTCAATAATCATAATTTTTGCCATTAAAGCATGGGATTTGTAGTTGCAGTGGACTATTTCTAGAATCCATGGTTTAATTTTTCATTTATATCAATAACTTCTTGGAGAGTCAGATTCTTGGAGTCACCTCTTTGGTTTTCGGAAAATTGAGAGTTACATAGATCATGCAATAGGAGAAATATTATTTAAATTAAATTAAGAATTTATATTTATGCATGGGGGAAACTAGATACTTTCTAATGACTTGCTATAACTTTAGAGAAACAATATGATTTGTTTTTGGGTAGGAGGATTAATATAGTGACCAAAATTTTATCCTTATTGTGATGTATATAGTTTTATACTCTTATTTTATAGTCCATTATTGTGGTGGCCAAATGGCTTAGTTAAACAAGACTTATACAAAGTTGACATCATTATCAATGTAAAATATTTTGGAGGAGATGATGAGCTCTTACCACCAATTTCACCAATATCATCAATTTTCTTGAGCTCAACCTTCAAACCCTTAATGGTTTCCATAAGAACGCATAGCTTAGACTTCATCTTCTCTAGGGATTCTTGCTCTCTGGTAGTCATAGCTCTCTTAAGGGCCTCTAAGATCTTTTCCTCTTCTTTCTTGTTTTTCTTAGATTTGGTGATGTCAATGGGGTCCAACTTGGGGATGAGTTGTTTGTGTTGCATCACAACTTATATTATGTATACAAGCATACATTTAAATCCAATTTCTCTCCATAGGGGGTGCCAATGACTATGGTTGCACTATGTCGACTACCCCCTAGCACGTGTGTCACTATTATGATGATACCCATGACTTTGAACATGCCTATCATGGTTTTGTGCCACTTTTGTTGTAAATATTATTCCCCTATATCATCTCTTTTTCTATGTGAGCAAACATAAAATAACCAAAACAACTAAATGAATATTTGCATATTAAAACTTGAAACCAAAAATGTAGTCACAAAATGCATAGATAAATATATATTTTGTTTTGAATATTTTAAATAGAGAATTCCTACTCCAAGGTTTACAAAAATAATTATTTGTTCCCTTCTTGGGTAACAAGACTCTATTTTTCTCTACAAAAATAGGGGGTTGTTGTAGCAAAATACCAAAATTAGGTAAATAAAGGAGAGTCCAACTATCTGGCATGCATTAATTAGAGAGTAGTTTCTATCTAATCTCTCAATAATTATAGCTACCAGGCATAAATATAGGTACAAGGTGTTATTACTTCAACATGATTGAGGATGTTGATGAGTATGGGGAGAAAGAAAAAAAGAAATTTAGATTAATCTAACAAAAAATTAATTAATTTATTCACACTTTATTTTGAATTGGTTATTAATTTTTTAATTATTTTTCATTTTATATATAAAATAGTTATATAATATTTTATTTTATTTTTATTAGTTATATTTTCATATATATTGTAAGATTTTTTTAATAAAATATATAATGGTTATTATGCATTTGTACTTAATATGTTGTCAAAATTTAACCATATAAAATATAACTATTTATGCCACGTCTCGAGAGAAGGGGTAACCTAAAATAAAAAAAATTATTTTTTTCTTGTGCGTTGAGGAAAGAGCCCATTCATCCTTCCAACAAAAATTTATCTCTTGTGTTTGCACTGCATTTTGTTTTACACAACACGATATAAAAAGAGGCATCTATAGATACTAAATCCTAGCCATTTATATATTTATATTTATATGTTTATATATATATATATATATATATATTTTATATGTTTATATATTTATATATTTATATTTATATATAGATATAAATGATGTCAAATCATAGCCACTAGTCAAATCTTAATCCTGGCTTGCCACTTGGTAGTGCTAGCTTTCACGCCACTTCCAAACCCTAACCCTAGTTGTTCAAACAGTTATAAAACATCATTCACCTTTGTGAATGAGGAAGGAGAGAAGAAAAAGTCATTTCAGCATCTATAGAAAAACTTTGCTGAGATCATAAGATTAACTTAAATGGAACTTGAAATTTGATAAATCGAAGCTTCACATTATCTCACATTTGTTTTGCGCATTAGATTATAGATGTGGCTTTGCATCAACAAATACATGGCATTACATCCAACCATTCTCGAACGCGATACCACATGTGCTTGTTAAGGTTTTAAAACCCTCATAAACATAGATCGAGAGAATTTTTAGTAAGGAAAATCTAATTTGTTTTTATTTTCTATCTTCTACATGATTTCATATTTTTATAAGTACTTTTATTAGGGTTAGCAGATTTTTTTTTATATAAAAGAAGGCCTTGCACAGTAGAGGCCCCTCATATGCTATTGATCCTTTTGTATTGTTTGCATTTTGTAGGTGGAGGTGATAAGTTATTGAGCCCCTCATATGCCCCTCATACTATTCTTTTGGATCGTAAAAAGGGTTTTACCCATTTTTATAATTGTATTCGAATAACAAGCACATCTTTGTAACCCCTAGCATATCAGTGTTGTAAAAAGTGGATATCAAGGCTCCCATATCAATATAAAATCATTCACTTTTATTTGCATATTGCTTGTTTTCATTTGTCATTATCTGGTGTTAATATTTCTGCTTACAAAATGGTGATCATGATGGGACCCCCAAGGGGTTTTTGTTTGTGATTTGCCTTGCTATTTTTGATTTATTGATCTGTGTTTGTTTTCTTGCAGGTTTTGGAGCCCCATTGCGTAAAAAGTTCAAATTATTTTGGGAGATCTGAAGCTTGTTAGGGTTTGTTTATAGTCGATCAAACATAGAATTACATCTAGGAGATCTGAGTAGATGCATCTTTTTATTTATTATCCTAATAAGATGTGTTACCACATCTCGAGAGCTAGTAGAATATAGCAAAAGGCTTCCAGGTAAGTCGTTCTTGAAACCTCAACTTTATGTTTTCATTTTTGAAATGAAAAAGAAAGAAAATTTTTAGTGTTTAGATCCATCATTTATGTGATCCTTTAGGTTTTCTATAGGTATTCTAAGGGTTTTGCAAAATTTGCATTTTAGGGCATTTAGTTATTTTAGGCAATAGATCAAGCCCTTTACAATAATTTTAAGGGTTTAAAAAAATATATTACATTCAAAAAAATTATAATATCTGCATGTAGAAAATAAATCATAACATCTGCATTTAGAAAACAAAAGCATAACAATTATATTTAGAAAATAAATCATAACATCTGCATTTAGAAAAAAATCATAACATCTACATTTAGAAAACAAATCATAACATTTGCATTTAGAAAAATTCATAACATATGCATTTAGAAAAAAATCATAACAATCGTATTTAGAAAATAAATCATAGCATCTACATTTAGAAAAAAAAAATCATAACATCTGCATGTAGAAAATAAATCATAATATTTGCATTTAGAAAATAAATCATAACATCTGCATTTAGAAAAAAGTCATAATGGTTTTATTTAGAAAATAAATCATAACATCTGTATTTAGAAAAAATCATAACATTTGCATTTAAAAAAATCATAATAAGGTGATAAAAATTGCATTCTAAATAGCATCTTAGGTTTTTCTCATTTTTTTTGTTGATTGCATCTATAGGCAAGGAATTTGAAGTGCATACTAGATTTGCATCTTAGAATAATTTTACACTTTTGTTAAAACAAAATCAAATATCACACAATGTGCATGTCTCATTATTCTTCACCTCTTCAAGACAAGTGCAAGAAAAACATCTACTAAACAAGTTGGCTTTCGTAACCAACCGTCAAAGAGCCCTAGTGAAAGTGGATGCTAAGTGAGACAAATTCCAAGCAAACCTTGTGCATCATATCTGCATTTTAAGTGGATGCTAAGTGAGACAAATTCCATAACACTTTGACTTGATTGACCATAGAAGTAGTTGGGGGATGGGAAGTTTGAGTGTAGTGCTCCATGAGTGAAAGTGGTTGGTTTACAAGTAAAAATTTGGCTTGACTTCGATTTAATACCATAATATAAAGGATTAACAAATGTGCAGTGATGGGTGTGTGAAAATGTGAAACCCACACTATGAACCAAGTAAAAAATCACACCAAAAAAACAATATTTTTCACAATTTTGGAATTTTTTTGTTGATGATTTTTTTTTATTGATTTTTTGAGGTTTTTAGTGTGTTTTATGTAGACCCTAGGCCTAGAAACTATGCAATGTGAGTGGTGGAATGAATCTACAAAGATGTGTACAAACCCACCCCTCTAATGAAGGATGAATCATGAATGGTTGATATGGATTCCTATATGGAGGATTAGCAATGGGTATAATCGAAGGAAAAAAAACACCTTTGGAATAGGTCGTGCTATCTAATGTCTTACTATCAGCCCATCTAGGCTTTCACTGCATCCTCTCATTTGAGCTTGGGTAGAAACAATAGCTACGATTATGTGATTATTAAACCCTTGAAATGAAGGGAATCTGATCTTGGTTACCTTGACCTAGTCCTAAGAGTAACCTATTTCTTGGTGATGAAATCGAAGAAAATATCGCAACTAGCTATGGCTTTCACTAGGGCTCTCTGATTGTTGATGATGAAATTCAACTCGTTCAGTAGAGGTTTTCCTTGCACTTGTCCTACAAAGGTGCAGAGTGAGGAGACATGCATAGTATGTGATATTTTATTTTTTTTTAACAAGAGTGCAAAATTATTCTAATATGCAAATCTAGTATGCACTTCAAATTCCTTGCCCATAGATGCAATCAACCAAAAAAATCAAGAAAAACCTAACATGTTTGTTGCGGTCCAAACAAGGTGAATGGTTTCCTATTTTTGTCACATGCTCGTGCATTTAATTATCAACCCAGGGAGCTTCGTAAACTTGCGAAGATTCGGAATTAGGTTACTACAATACCACTGGAGGTGAATCTGCTAATCCTACGTTTTGGGGGGTGTTCTTGAAATGGTTTGTCAATCATTCCCGCACTCCTCAATGATTTACGTAAGAAGAACATAATTAAATCTACAAAAATAAATCATGTACACATTCCTGAAAATAAATCTACTACAAATACTGGAACTAGCAAACTAATGAACATTCTTATGAAAGCAATAAACTAATTAAAATAAATAAACAAAAGGAAATGGGGAAGAAATACTGGCTTGGAGTGGGCCCAGGCTCCAGCAACTTCTTCCCGATCAAACACGTGCTTAGAATTTCTGGAACTTTAATATATTCGTCAACACACTATAATTTATCTCTGTACGTCTAAATGGATCTTTATTTTATTTCTCTATATTTTTTAGAATGATCTGCGTGTGTTTATATAACACACCCGTAGAACTTCTGTTACAGAAGTAGTTACAATAGTCAATCTGTCCCAGACTAAATCAAGATAGTCTGGTAAATGCAATCGACAACTGGCATTCTGCTCTAATGGTGACGTCTTCATTGTTCAGTTCATGCTTTGCCTGGCATCAGTAAGATGTTTCGATATGTTGGTGCAATATCCAATTTAGCTCTGCATGATGCAGAGCTAGAACTGCACTAGCCGTTGTCGTCCATGTTGTTCAAATCTGGTCAACAGGAAAAGAATCAGTGGCGCCTTCTGGTTGTGGGGAGGCGCTTGCCTTTTGCTAGCGCCTTTTGACTGTGGGGAGGCGCTTGCCTTTTGCTAGTGCCTTTCGACTGTGGGGAGGTGCTTGTATTTGGTTGGTGCCTTCCGGTTGTAGGGAGGCGCTCGTCTTCGGTTGGCACCTTTCGACTGTAGGGAGGCACTCGTATTCAGTTGGCGCCTTTCGACTATAGGGAGGCGCTGGTATTCAGTTGGTGCCTTTCGACTATAGGGAGGTGCTCATATTCTCTTCATTAACCCTCGATGAAATAAAGTGCCAGGTCCATCAAAAGGACCTCGACCGTTCCAAATCTAACTAAATCAACTACAATTCTACAAAACATACTAAAAACACACAAATTAGATAACACGCATAATTATATCAAATATCTATATAATCATTCATAAAAGTACGCAATCCTTATTATACAGTTGCATATTGATCAAAGAAATATGTACAAAATATGAGCATTTCTGGTGCTCATCATCCCCCCACACCTAACATATGCCACGCCCTCGTGGCATCCAAGCTACAGGTAGCCCTCTGACTTTTCATCATCACCATCTCTTGGAGGATTTTGCTGCCCCTGTGGCCCGAGTCTGCCTTTTCGTGTCGGCATTTGAAGGTGTGTTTCGCCTTTGCCTATGGGAAACTATGGCTGTCAATTGTCCTCTTCTTGTTCTGGCCGCTACTGGTGGTGGTCTAGCTAGCGTTGTTCCTACTGATTGAAATGCAGCTTCGACAGCTTGCCAGAGGTTGGCGTCTGGAGGTCTGACCACTGCCAAAGGGATATCCGAGTTATCCCCTCTAGAAGGCACTACTTGGGCCTAGTATAATCTGGCCATTTTAGGGGTAAGCCCTGCATTCTCCTTTGCAATCGTAGTGGCCTCCAATTGTCGGCCATATACTCCCCACCGTTCCAAGTACTTCCTCATCATGGAAGGCCACCCTCGATATGAACCATAGATGTCCCAAAATTGGCTGTCTTCTATCGGATTGATGCAGATGCTAGAATCTCCTTTTACCCTCCAGGATGCCTTCCTGGAATCCTTGGCTACTTTCATTTCGTTGCACCGTTGCTTGAAATATTTTTGCCTTTTGACGAATGGCTACATGTCCCATTCGTCCTCTTCAGAGTCGGCAAAGGTCACTTTTGCCTTCTGTCAAGCCGTCCTGGGCCTCTTTGCTTTGGCTTTTGTAGAAAATGTGGCGGCTTGGATAGGGGTCTCTCCTTTCTCCTTCGGGGACTTCTCCTTGCTCTGAAGGATCGGCTATGCTGCTATCTCTGGGGGTGATCCTTCGTTTGCCTGTCTACCTGGTGTCGACCCCTCAGGATCTTCTCCTTCTTCAGGCCTAGGGAGGTCCTCCTTATCCTCTGGTCTTATCTATTGTTGGAGACCTTCGTCCTGCTCTGTGTCACTCAGGACAATGACAGGGGGCATGGTAGGACTTCTTTCTTTTCACCCCTAAAAATAGAGGAATCCTCCCCTACCTCCAGGCTGCTCTGTCGGGCATCCGATCGAATCTCCCTCAAAGAGAATACTTGTGTAGACACCAAAATAGCACCAATCCGATTATGTGACTGCAAACACTGATCGCTTTGACACACACACAGCCCCCAGGGCAGCCCCCAGAGGTTAAACAGTGGTCCTAACCACTTTTATAGCAATTTTGTAAGGTCAAAAGGCAATTTGGCACATTCAGGCACTTTGCTCAGTATTCGTCTCACCCAGGGACGAATTCAAACTGGGATCCGTCTCACCCAGGGACGAATTCTGAATTCATCTCTGGTCGGGACAAATTCCGTGTTTAACGGGCAAAAAGAAGAATGGCGCCAAGTGGCAGCCAAAGACAGTCAGTTGATGACTCCTACCTCGCACGCGTGTGTGGGTGGGCGAGATGGGCCGTTAGAGGACTGTCACAAGGGCGATTATGAAAGCCCAAGTCATGGAGGACTTTCCTCTCTCATGAGAAGACATGACCGCCACATGGCACCTATGACCAACACATGGCGCTTATGCATCCCTCTCAAAAGAGACCCCCTGGTTCTATAAAATGGTGGACTTTTCCCACCCAAAACATGAAGGAGGAAGCATTTTCAAGCAACGAAGTGTTGTCGATTTGATACCACGCCTTTACCCCTTTTGATTTACATTTTCCACATCCTTAATCTCTTTTGCAAGAGAGGTTATTGGGTGGCTATTGGAAGTGTGAATTCGGACCCAAAAACCAGACATTTGGCCATTTGAATCAACCAATTTGCTGACAACCCCATCCTAAGAGATTTTGGGCCCATCCCAAGTGGATTGGTGCCAAAATCAAGTTCCAACGGTGGGCTGCCCACTTGGGCACCCCGCACCTTTTGAGTTTCATTTTAGTTCATTTTTCTGTCATTTGTTCATATTTCATTTTATTCTCTGTTGTTAGATAGTTCACAATCTTGATTTCAGAAGACCTTTATCAAATATTATCATGCTTTTGTCGCTTTAGTTGTCCCACTAACTTGCAGGTAACAACATCAAAATTCTCGGTGATGGAGGTCAAATTGGGAGAATCCGACCATCTGGGTCGTCCCAAAATGGCCCCAATTACTTAACCCCTTTGTTTGCAGGTGTTTTGGAGATCCCGAGGTGCGACATTGGGATGGCATCAACTCGGCATTTTAACACAGTCGAATTCGTCCTACCCGAGGACGAATTACAGTCGAATTCATCCTACCCGGGGACGAATTATAGCAGAATTCATCCTGCCAAGGGACGAATTTCAGTTGAGTGCAAATTGGCCGACTGTTTCGATGGCAGTGGCCTTCTGGTAATGTTTCTCGGTCTCTGTCGAGTTTGCAGGTCATTTAGAGTCATTTTGCTTATCGATTTGGCTAATATTTTACATGCATATTTCATTAATTTTAGAGAACAAACGCTTCTTATTTTGCAGTAGGTGCTACTAACATCTTTGTTGTGTCTTTGAATGCAGGATAAGCAGCGAGAAGGCTAAGGACTCATCAACACCGGCGGCGGCAACGTCTTGGCCCGACCCATTTCAAATGTGGGCACGCAGAAAGAGGAACATTAAGTCTTGATTGTAATCAAATTCTTTTAACGCTCCTAGCCCCTGAAAAGGGAGGAGGCATCTTTGTAACCGAGATCAGGAGAGTTTAATAAAAGGGCTATGTTTTCTCCATTTTCTTGTATCTCATTTCAATGCGTCTCTTTCATTTCATGCATTCTACATTTCTAGGACTTAAGCGTATTTGATTTTGAATGCATCGCAAGTAGTGTTTCCTTCACCCGAAATCTCGTGCTTTCAGTGGCGATCACGGTGGGACCCTGTCCCCTATTTTTAAAGATCAAGAAACTGATCAGATTTTTGTGTTTTGTGTTTTGTGCTTGACAGGTACCTTTTTTTATTTTTGACTGTTATTCGTCCTTGACTGTGGTGATTGCTTTACTGCAATTCGTCTGACCCTGAGACGAATTCGAATTCGTCTCTGGGAGGGACGAATTCTGTTCTGTAATTCGTCTCATAGAGGGACGAATTTTTGTCTGCGAATTTTTAGAGCCGAAGATCAGAAAACAACAGATTTGGGTAGAGAAAGGTAAGGGTTTTTAAACTGTTCCTGTTACTTTCTATTTTTCTGTTTTTGTTTTCTTTCAAATTTTTCTTGCTTAAGGAAAGTAGTGCTTCTGCATGTTTCATTTTTCAAATAAAAAGAATCACACACACTTCACGCAACATCTTTAAACCAAGGAGCTGGTCGTAAAACCCCAGCCCTTGATCAAGACCAACGGTGGGTTCATCACCACCTTGGCTTGATTTTGCATCCATTTCCCCGATTGTCACTATTGTTAGGCGTAAATCCTGACGAAAGTTGACCGAGTGTCGTTGGGGTGATTCCCATGCATGCGAGGATAAGTCTTCTATGGTAGGTGTCATTAACAGGACAATCCCCCTTCCATACCGCCTACGTACCATGTACCATCTGCTCTCACGTACCTATAGTCTCCCTCTCGTAAGGGCGGGTATATAGAGAGGTTGGTATATCGGCCTGGTTGGTATATTGAAGGGGCGACCATTTATGGGAGTTATATGAGCCTTCATTACGCATTTAAACGTTCTTCAAAACTTTCAAAAAAACAAAACAAAATCATCAAAACACACTAAAACCAGTTTAGGACACACCATTAATCTTTAAAAGAGATAATCACCATTTGTGTATGTGTGTGTTCATTTCTGCTTAGTGTAACAAAAAAAAAATCAAAAATCATAAACGAAAAGATAAAAATCTGCTTAGCTAGTAGAAAGGTACCACAATGGTGTACACCCGTAGCCAAGCCCAATCAAGGGCAGAAGCTCCGAAGGGTGCACAAGAAGCGGGCACAAGTCGCCTTCGCTTTAGCCCTGAAGACTTGGTCATACCGCCTTGGCGGTCCGGGCCACAAGAGAATCCACATCATTCCATGTCTAGGTGGAATTACAGGGACACCCCTCTTGGGGATACGCCCATTCAGAACAGCCCCTTTCGGGAAGAAGCTTTACATGTAGCACTCAACGCAAATAGAAAACCGCCTTTTGAGGCTAGATATGAGTGGCCACAACGCGATGAAGCGCTAGAGAGGCACAGTGTCCATGAAGAGAGACAACGTGAATACGACATCTCTCCTTTGCCTCCCATTAGAACTGAAAGACAAAACCCAGAGCGCAGGGCTCTCCACACAGGGCGAGCTAACTCTGCCCGCCCCTTTCACACCCATGAAAGGGAGAACGAGGAAGATCATCGCATTCCTCGAGAGCAACATACAGCGCGGGAGCCTTGCGCTTCCGCACCTGCTAGATATCATGATCACCCATTAAGGCCGGAGCCTCAAGTAAATGCCGCTAATCTCGATAGAGGGAAGTGCCACATAGAAGTCTCGGATCCTCAAAACCAAGATAGATACATCGAAAAGGTGACTAGGCCTCCTAGAATCAAAACAACAGAGCAAATTGACCTATCATTTGCTAGACACGCCACCCGCCAAGTGCAGATCAAGCAGCTTGAGTAGGATCAATAGCAGCTAGAACAATTATATCACCTTAACAAAGAGCGCATTCGGTGCCAAACAAATGAGCTGCTCCGCACCACTGTGCCTGAAAAGGTTCAGACCCCCCAAATGCAGAGGGCAGAAAGGTACAAGAGGCACAACCTCATAGTGCATGATAGGTCCCCAAGACCTCGCCAAGAGGTGCCTTTAAGACACCCGAGACATGAGCGGGAGGCCACTCCTAGGAATGACGATGGGCACCCTTCGCGGGCGCCCACTCCTGTTCATCGAGCTCGCCCAATAACTCCTCGAGAAGCTTATGAGGAGTATGAACAAGAAGAATGGGCCAAAACGCCCTATCAAGGCAGAGGAGGTGCTATCCAGTCACCCCTCCATAGGCCCCCAGTTGCCCATAACGCACAACGGGAACGAGTTACGGAGGAAGAGATTAAATCTTCCGATGCATACAAAGCGCTATTAGAGCGTTTGGAGTCTGTGGAGACAAAAGCTTCTGGGCATCAAAAGCCCACGTTACGTCAACTCCATAGTCATCCAGTGCATCCCTCAGTGCCCACACCTCTTTACCCCGAACATTTCAAGTTGCCTCAATTGGCAGTCTTTAAAGGTGAAGAGGATGCTCAAGAACATGTCACAAGATTCCTGAGCCAATGCTTTGGCATTCAGGATAATGATGCATTGTTGCTCAGGACCTTCATAACCACATTCGTGGGCCCTACCTCGGATTGGTTCACACAGTTACCGAAGCACAACATAAATAACCTAGATCAATTAGTGGATGCGTTCCTTGAACGCTTTGCCTTCAGCACCAAGAAGAAGGCATCACTGAGTGATCCGGCCAGCCTCAAGCAATATGATGAGGAGACAATGGCGGCCTATGGGAATTGATGGAGGACTATGCTTTCTAAGCTACCCTACCTTCCCCCTATGTCCGACCTCACATAGATGTTTGCACGAAGTTGCTTGAAATCGATCTCTGGGCTATTGTAGTTGCAGCAATATGCCACCTTAGAAGAAGCTTTGGTGCAAGCCAGAGTTATAGAAGAGATCAAAATAGGGGAGGGCGCAATCGCCAAGCCTAAAAAGAAAGAGTGGAACAAAAACACCAAGACAGGGAATGCGCAACAAAAACCCGCTGAGGTTAATCAAGTCACGATAAATGTCCCCAAGCCTGTGCAAGAAATACAGCCTCAAAAGGCTAATTATCAGGCAGTGCCTCCTAATTATGAAAGAGAAAATAAAATACAGGAGCAAAATCAGCAGCGTCGCCCTAGGCGACAATTCACCCCTTATACGGAGTCCAGGGACTCCTTATTTGACCGCTTGTCAGCGGCAAATCTAATCACCCTTCCAGAAATCCAAAACATAGATCCTAACGCTCCCAAGCCTAAGGGATACAGGGAGGATTTATATTGTAGGTTCCACAGGCGAAGGGGACATGACCTAAATGCATGTTGGAAATTCAAGGGACTGATACAAGATTTGATTGATAATCAAACATTGGCAGTGGACAACCCCATAGCACCAAATAATCAATAGATGGGGGTATTCAAGGACCCTTTGCCTGCCCACGAGGCACAGGAAAAACCTCTTCAGGTTAATGAGGTGCGACAGAATCTCCCCATGCAAGGATATGTGGGAATGATCAGCATAGTAACTAGGAACAGGAAAATACCCAGGAGGCTGCCCGGAGGCAGCTACAAGAGAAGTTCCTTCAACGTCGCAACCTCAACAACCCACTATGCAATTGCCTCCGCCTAGACCCGAGGTCACGATACGGACCAAACTCATGCAGAGTTTGCGGACCACATCGGCTAGGCTTTCCATTTATGAGCTTATATAGCAGTCAGCGCCCCATCGAGAAGCTCTCATGGAAATTCTGAAAGCCATCGAATTACAGCCTCACGAAGCAAATTCCTTCAATAACTTTGTAGGACATGTAAAACAATGTACGAAGCCAGTCATTACCTTCAGAGAGGATGAAGTTAAAATAGTACCGAATGACATGGCAGATCCACCCCTGCACGTTATCGCGCGGGTCAACGGGATCCCGTACAAGAGAGTGTTGGTAGATACTGGCTCGTCCAATAACATCATTACCACTGCAGCATTAAAACATCTAAAGCTACCAGCCTCTCATATCACGGCTTCAACATACACACTACGAGCATTCAACGATGCAATATGCTCGACAGTCGGCACAATTGTTCTACCCGTCCATGTAGGACAAAAGACGATACCCACATTGTGCCACATTTTGGAAGGCGAGATGGCATACAACATACTGCTAGGGCGACCATGGATCAGGGACATGA
The DNA here is from genome assembly GCA_028583015.1 of Wollemia nobilis. Classification (NCBI taxonomy): domain Eukaryota; kingdom Viridiplantae; phylum Streptophyta; class Pinopsida; order Araucariales; family Araucariaceae; genus Wollemia; species Wollemia nobilis. The sequence goes on along the minus strand of JAQPPZ010001465.1, from coordinate 1,079,099 downwards.
AGTGTGTCCCTTCGATAGCTCACCAGTGTCTGAAGTATGCATTTGAAGGAGAAATACATGTAGTCCCAATGGACTTAGAACCCTTCAAATATTGCAATGCAGTGCATTTGATGCCGTAATCGACCCTCCCGTCGATGCACTTGGATTTCTAGTTAAATCCATCTAGACAGGGTCCGAGGCCGCGGGCACCACTAGTGACTAATCAATCAAAACCCCAGCTAGGTGCATCTTCATCATCTGCTCCTTCACTACCAACGCCACCTGTCATGGCTAAATAGAAGGACAAAGGAAAACAGATCCTGGAAGAGGCTCAACCCCTAGAAGAGGTGTTGCCAACGATATCAACTGTCTCAACAGAAGAAATACCTAGCACAATAGAAGCTGAGGCTCCTAATCCACCCAACATGGAATGGACTCAGGAGGGCCTTCCATTTCCTCCCTCTCAATCGTCAACAATTACTTGTTGAAATAGCCAGTGCGGGCCTAGGAGAATATCTGGTGCAAAATTTTGTAGCAACACCCACGCTAGAATCAGTGCAGGACATGGGGAGACCTCGCCTTCCCATAGGGACAATTGTTCCTTTAGGTTACCCACCAAACCAGACAAATTTTGTGTATGGGGGCCTTGATCATGGTGTTGAACCATGCAAGCAAAAGGACGAGGACGAAGAGCCTTTTGCCAAAAATATCAATTATTTGTCGAACCCGGACTTCGCTCTGAGATATCTAGGCCAATGCAATTGGCACGGATACGGGTTAGGTAGGTATGAGCAAGGGGTGCATGTCCTTTTCCAGCCAAGATATCAAATGCCTTATGATAAGTCGGGAGTAGGGTTCAACCACCCCCTGCCCTTAGACATCTTGGTGGAAAACATGCAAGGCCTAGGAATAGGCGACAAGGGTGGATTGGCATCAGATCCTTATGCCAACCCGAACACAACGTACACATTGGGAGACTATCTCCCATGGTCAACAACCACCCTTGGTAACATCAATAACCCTTCTTCGTTGATAGAGAGAGGTGAAAGTTCGGACACTAACTTCCAAGGAGAACATAAACAGTGTCCAGATATCTTTTCAAAATTGTTCCCTTTAGAGGTTCCAATTGAACCAGTGCAATGTCAAGCGAATCAGGTCCCCCCACTGAGTGTGGAACAACCGCAATGGGATCAGATTAATTTTCTCGAACAAGATGAGCATAATATGGTGCAGACAACTATCGAGGCTAATGAGGGCCTTTGGATCACCGACAATGATTACATAGATGAAACTGAGATGGACTATCTTAATCATGCACGATGGCACAATCACCCTATAACCCATGAAGAACTGATGGCACAACTAGGCATAAGGTTAGGGCATGAATGGTACATAGACCCAGCAGGGTGGGACCATGTGTTGGATCAATGGCTCCAAGTTCACGACGAGCACCGTCCACCCCGAGACCCTATAATGACATCAGTGCCGAGGGAAGACCCTGTCTTCCTATCAACACATAGGGCCGATCCGTTCATGCCCATCCCTACAGAGCCAGATCCAGAGCATAGGGAGCATCCAGAATGTTTGAGTTATCACACCCGCGGTAATGGAGACCAAATTCATTTCATCCACATGATCTCCATTGATTTGACCGCACCCATCCGCAATCCGGCCGATCCAGAATGGTCATTGCATCTAGACATAGATGCCATCGACTGGGATCACGTCAATTCACCGCTCTCCCCATCAGAGTATTGGCCTTTCGGTGAAATGCCTCATTTTACCTCAGGGACAACTCAGGATATTTTTCAAGCTGAAGAGGGACCCGAGGTTCCAAATGCAGATCTAAACTCAGCTAATGATATCCATTTGATCCCGACTCCACATCAGTTGGAGGACGGATCCCACATGTCAGTCGAGGAGACGACTGACGTAGACATCGGCTTAGACCCAATGAATCCACAGATTATCAAGCTAGGGGTAAGCTTATCCCCTAAAGAGCAAGCCGACTACATTGCCCTTCTCAAAGCGAAGAAGGAGGTTTTTGCATGGTCATACAGAGACATGCCGGGACTAGACCCGTAGCTAGTCACACATAATTTAACGCTTGATCCGACAATCAAGCCCATAAAGCAAAAACTACGTAAGATGCACCCAACAGTGGCCTTGATGGTCAAAGATGAATTGCAAAAGTTGTTGGATGCACAGTTTGTCATCTGCATGGATTATCCGCCATGGCTGTCCAACATGGTGCCCATCAAAAATCTCGATGGGAGGATTCGCATATGCACTAATTTTTGAGATCTAAACAAAGCGAGTCCTAAGGATGATTTCCCCTTGCCAAGCATCGACACGTTGGTAGACGCTACAGCAGGTCACGAAATGCTCTCCCTCATGGATGGTTTCTCAGGATACAATCAGATTCGTATCAATCCTGAGGATCAACTCAAAACGGCGTTCACAATGCCTTGGGGGACATTTTGTTATAAGGTCATGCCTTTTGGCCTTAAAAATGCTAGCGCCACCTACCAACGTGCCATGACGTACATCTTCCATGATTACATGCATAAAACTTTGGAAGATTACATGGATGATTTGTTAGCCAAGTCTCTTTTGCGCTCAAATCATCTCGATGACTTAAGCAAGATTCTCGATCGCCTCATAGAGCATAAGGTCAGACTGAATCCCAAGAAGTGCGTATTCGACGTCACATCTAGAAAACTCTTGGGTTTTATAGTCTCAAAGTGAGGCATCGAGGTGGACCCAAAGAAAGTCAAGGCAATCCTTGAAATGGCTCCCCAAACTACTATTAAGCAACTCAAAAGTCTGCAAGGAAAGGTCGCGTCGATTAAGCGCTTCATAGCATGGTTATCCAACAAGTGTCGACCCATGAACAAATTATTGCACAAGGGGGTTACATTTCACTGGGATGACGAGTTCCGATCAGCCTTTGATGAAATCAAACAATACTTGGCTTCGCCGCAGTATTGGCACCACCTAGACCAGGAGTGTCCATTCTACTTATACATCTCAGCTATCGAGGTGGCACTGGGCGCCATGCTGGCCGGAAGAATGAACTTCACAAAGAACAGGCTACTTAATATCTTAGCCGCACCCTGGTCAGTTACGAACTTAACTATGCATACATCGAGAAACTCTACTTGGCCATGGTGTTTGCTACCAAGAAGCTACGCCACTACATGCTGAGCAACACTACGTATGTTGTGTCTAAGGAGAATCCATTGCGATACATGATGAGTCGTACTTATCATAGTAGTCGCATGGCAAAATGGATCATGTTGTTGACGGAATTTGACATAGAGTTTATTGGACAGAAATCTATCAAAGGATAGGTCATAGCCGATCAACTAGCAGAGGCTCCTCTTGAAGACGATCAGCCTCTAGTCATAGAACTACCCGATGATGGGGTCTTCCATGTCTCAGAATCGCAAGATTCTGATGAGCCTAAGTCACAGGCTGACATAACCCTATTTTTTGATGGTTCTAAATGTGAGCAAGGTGGTGGCACGGGAATAGTATTCTTCACACCGCAAGGCGCTCCAATGCCCCTGTCATTTAAATTAAATTTCCCATGCACCAACAATAATGCGAGTATGAAGCCTTGCTCATAGGTCTTCAGACAACAATCGCCATGAACATCAAACGACTAAACATCTTTGGTGATTCGCTGTTAATCGTCAATCAAGTCAAAGGGGTATACCAATGCAAATGCCTAGTTCTACAGGCTTATAAAGCCCTTATGGACAAATTCCTAGCAAAACTTGAATGGTACGACATCGAGGCACTCCCTCGATCATCGAATCATTTTGCGGACACAATGGCCTCCTTGGGGTCACTAATCCCGCAAGACCTTTCTGGTGATATGACAACCATTCAAGTCAAAACCTTATCGCAATCCATGATGGAGCGTGCAAGCTCTGACTTGACGTCAGGAATCCACATGATCCAGATTGAACCATCCTCGGATAAGTTCTCTCGAATCCGTGATCATCTGATACATGCCAACTGGGGGTCCTTGTTCTCCCCTACTCCCATCAATAGCAACACAACGCTGTTCTTACAAGTTCTATCCCGCTCAGCATTTGTTAGGGAGGAACTTCAAGAGGGATTGGTTGTTCATACTATCGAGGTTTTTGATCAACAGGACTGGTATTTACCCATCAGAGACTACCTCAAGTTAGGTAATCTCCCGCTTGGATTGACGCATGCCGCAAAACGAACATTCAAGCAGAAAGTGGCTAAGTATGTCTTGATAGGAGACATTTTGTATCGTCGCAGCTATGAAGGGATCCTCCTTCGGTGCTTGGACCAGCAAGAGTCCACTTGGGCAGTCGCCCAAGCACACGATGGTACATGTGGTGGCCACTTCAGTGGTATGGCCATTGCAAAGCGCATTCTTCGCATGGGCTATTATTGGCCATCTTTAGAGCAATATTGTTGCGCATATGTCAAGAAGTGCGTGAAGTGTCAACATCATGCCAATTTGATGCACGTACCTTCCCAGGCCTTGCAGATAGTCCAGTCTGCTTGGCCATTCTTGCAGTGGGGCCTCGATCTAATCAAAAAGATCTCCCCTGCGTCGTCAAGCCGTCACACGTTTATCATAACGGCCACAGAGTATTTTACCAAGTGGGTGGAAGCAATTCCGCTGACCTCTATGACAGGACCCCGCATTGTGGAGTTCATTTTGCATAACATCATATGTCATTTTGGTATTCCATCCAAAATAATCTCGGATAATGGGCCATCATTCAAGAACAAAGACGTGCGTGCTTTGACCACAAAGTACAAAATTCAGCACAGTTTTTTGACACCCTATTATCCGCAAGCAAATGGGCAAGCAGAGGCGTCAAACAAAATGCTAGTTGCCATCCTTAAAAATACGGTCGCAGACAGTCATAAGGATTGGCACATCCAAATTCCACTTGCCCTTTGGGCTTATCGCACTAGCATTCGGACGCCCACTGGGGCTACTCCGTTTTCGCTCGTGTATGGCTCCGAGGCAGTCATGCCTCTAGAGTTGGAAATTCCTTCCCTGCGCATATCAATGCAGGAGTTCATCGATGATGACACTGCACGACAGGCCCGGTTAGACCAGCTTACGTTGCTTGACGAACGACGCGTTAATGCTCTCGAGCACTTACGTATCTATCAAGAGCGACTTAAGAAAGCTTACAACATGAAAGTTCACCTAAGGGACTTTCGGGTTGGTGATTTGGTTTTGAAGGAAAACCAACAGAACTCTAATTTTCCGCCCCACCTAAGGGACAAGTTCGCGGCAAATTGGTTAGGTCCATATGTCATTGATAGCAAAATAGGACCCGAGACGTACCGGCTAGCCTCTCTTGATGGAATCAAGGAAATAGAACCCTTGAATATCAGTCATTTGCGACCATTCTATATCTAAGAGAGCCATATCCCAAAAATGCTCCAAGGATTCCTAAAATCGCTTGGTCAATCCCAAAAATGCTCCAAGGATTCCTACAATTGCTTGGTCAATCCCAAAAATGCTCCAAGGATTCCTGCAATCGCTTGGTCAATCCAAAAAGCTCCAAGGATTCCCGCAATCGCTTGGTCAAACCAAAAAGCTCCAAGGATTCCCGCAATCGCTTGGTCAATCCCAAAAAGCTCCAAGGATTCCCGCAATCGCTTGGTCAAACCAAAAAGCTCCAAGGATTCTCGCAATCACTTGGTCAAACCAAAAAGCTCCAAGGATTCCCGCAATCACTTGGTCAAACCAAAAAGCTCCAAGGATTCCCGCAATCGCTTGGTCAATCCCAAAAAGCTCCAAGGATTCCCGCAATCGCTTGGTCAAACCAAAAAGCTCCAAGGATTCCTGCAATCACTTGGTCAAACCAAAAAGCTCCAAGGATTCCCGCAATCGCTTGGTCACCCCAAAAAGACCCCAAAGGATTCTCGAAATCCCTTGGTCACCATCAAAAAAAAACAACAAAAATCATCAAAAACAACAAAAATTTGCATCTCATTTCAAGGCATGCTCAAATTCATCAATAGAGAGCTTTTCTCACATCTCATCTTCATAATCAAAATCAATCCATCAAAAATACAAAAATATGTAGCTGCATTAAGCATCACACCAATACACATTTGTGGTCGTACAGGTCAAAGGCACCATAGACTGTAATTATTCTGCTAATCCATCTTGTTCCATACTTTTCCATTTTACAAAACAAACAAACAAACACCATTAACTGTTGTTTACCACAATAGAGTCAGTGGTCTTGTAATGTATCAAGAGTTTTCGTCTTTCTATCGGCATTGTGCTTTCTAGCCACGTACTGTACCAAGTCAGAGAGATTTTACGAAGGTAGAGTTCTACTTGAAATATGCCTTGTTACGTAACATCCCATCACAAGCTAAAACACTAAAACAATTCCTGAGTTGTATGAACGAAAGATGAAACCTGCACAATAATCTAGGTCACCATAAGCGAAACGGTTATCTTGCTTATCCCCCTGTGTAAATGACCCAAAGAATGCTGAGAGTTGGCAAAAGGACAAGCATCCTCCCTACCCAATTCCCCAAGAATCCCAAAATTGCAAACGTCAAAACTCAAAAATTTGACATCCCACAGTGCACACATCAAAAGGCACATACAATAGTGATTCTCGTCACTCCATATCCCAATCCCTTGCTCAAAAGAAAAATATATAAAAATAAACAGTGATTTTTATCACTACAATCGAGCAAGTATCCCAATACAATTGAAGAAAAGAAGGGAGTCGAACTTGAATCCCTGGAACTCTCAGCATTTCGAAGTCATGAGGTAAGCCTCAGTACCGGTTTGGTTGACATCCTATTGGTCACTGGCGGTAAACCTCCTGCATGACGATATATCTATCACATTAACTTGTGTACAGATCAATGTTTGCATGTGGATGAGCTAGCTTATGGTATCCTAGAAAACATCGCAGATTAATCTGACTAAATACAATAAAGGAATTAGTGGAGCTAATTAGGTGATCCTCGAGTACAAGTTCGGTTGAAAGCCCATCTGGCACTGGCGGTATCCTGACAAATACCACATAAATGAACTCAATTGCACACACAGGGATGTGAAATAGCTTGGTCAAAAACGAGTTCGATTCATACCTTGGTCAAAAGTCTTGTAAGACAAAGTACAGTCGTGGCTAGTGAGTTAAAAACCGTCTGAGTCTCAGAAAACCTTAGCTACATTTCTAAACCAACTGTGCTACTTTTCATCTTTGCAATACCATCAAAAAATAACAAAAAAAGAAAAACCACATGTAAACATACAAAGTCATACATCACAGTAATCGCCTAAAACAAAATAACAGAGTTCTAAACAGTCTATGGTGCCATAGCCAAACATCACAAATCCCATTCATCCATTTCATTTCTGAAAATCACATATAAAACAAAAACATTTGCATTCATCATAGCATATGCATCCATCAAAATAAATCATCATGCATAAATCCATATTCATCAACCATAATGCATAATATCAAATCATCACATATGCATAACCACAATAAAGCCGATATATATATATATATATATATCATCAAAAATGCCCGTAGGCTACAAAATTGGTCCTCAGACCCCGCAACCATGTAACAAAAACCACCCAGCCTAAGGCGTCGACCACCATGATCACACAGGATCGGTGCGACGGGAACTACCCCCCGTGGTGTGGGTCCTATGGGACCCCCAGGGATGGCTACTGCTAGCCCCCACATCATGCCTACTATCGCCTCCCTCATCCAGCCGCCTACGACGAGATGATGCTGACTGCTCAGTACCGTTGTCCCTCATCCGGTATGAAGATCCACCTCCCGATGGCTCAGGTAGCCGCCCGCCAAGGCGGATGACCTCCCTCTCCAAATCTAGCCGATGCCGACACCACTCTGCCTCCCGTCGATGGTAGTAAGCTACTGCATCGTCGCACTGAGCCAAAACCCTATCCCGCTCTGCTAACTGAGCCCGCAGGAGATCCCTCTCCCGCAGCGCATCCCCCAGCTCCTGGTCTCGCCTCCACAATAGCTCTGCCAAACATGCATTCTCAGCACGTACCCCAGACTCCATCTCCTCCACACCAGCCTGAGGCATGGGACTCTCCGAAACAACAACCTGCTCTAGCTCCAACTGCTCCGCCATGTCCTGCATCTCCGGCTGATTCGGAGCCCCCAAATCCGCATCAACACCCTCCACCTCCACCATGTCCTCCAAAGGAGCTCCCCAATCATCCCCTGGTGCCTCAGCACCCTCCCCACCCGTCATTGTAGCCTCCGCGCCTCCCAGTGGCCCCTCTCCCCGCCATCGCCGTAGTACCCACCACTGGTCGTACTCTGCAGTAGTCCCGACGTCATCAATGTCAGGGACAACGATAACCGTGTCCGAATCCTCGCCCAGTGGCGCGATGACCGGTCGGTCTAGAGTCCTCTCATCTCCTCGGCATCGATAGACCACGGGCTCACCAGGAAACCCCTGGCGCACCCCAAACTGTCGTGTAACCCGGCTATATGAGAAGAACTCATGCTCGGTCCCGTGCCGCCCAATCAACCATCGCTCCCTACGTACCCGTCGGAGCCACTCTCCAGCCTTCGGCCAAGCTGGACAGTCCCGATAAGGGCACCAAACCACATCCCCTGGAGTGAGCCGAGAGAAGGCATCAACATAGTGCCCTACAGCACCTGCCCACCGTCGACTCTGCCCCTGCTCTACGGACCGCCACCACAGAACTCCATACCCTATCTCCTTATCCTCCATCGTCGCCCGAGTCATCCATGGTAACCCGGTTGGCCTCTCAACTGCTATGTGCTGCCAACCCCAGCACTACAATAGATAACTATAACTGATCCCCTTCCGCTATCGATAGCGGACCTCATACAGCTCCCCATAGAGCTGTGCCAACAATGTCTGTCCCCATCTAAAGATAAGCGGTGCCTCTATCGGACACTCTACCAACTGCCAAACCAAATCCAGCAGGTTCCATGGGAACCTCGCACCTGAAGAGTCAGGTAATAGCATGTTGGAAATGAGGCCCATAAGGAATGCGTGCCTCACTCCCAACACCCCCCTCTCCTGCCACCATCGAACAAAAATCCCACCAACCTGACAGTCAATCTCGGTCGTCTCCACTGGGCTCTCTACGCCCAAACGCTCCCCATGGCCGAAGCATCTCGTCAGTACAGTTGTCCGCTGATCATGCGATGATGTCTTGATGGGCAGTCCATCTATCGAAATCCACAGAAGCCGATAGATATCCTCCAAAGTAACAGTCATCTCCCCTGTCGGGAGATGGAAGGTGTTGGTCCGCGGATCCCAGAGATTGATCAGGGCCATCAAATAGGCCTGATATGCGACCACTGGCTCTAGACGAGCCACCTGCTTGAGCCCAAGGGCATCAAGCCACTCCCAGTCAGCCTCAGTCAGCGCCCCACGCGCTTCAGCAAAAGCAATGGATACACGGTACCGGCTCCTAACAACCTGCGAAAGAAAACAATTCAAAAAAAAAAAATTAAAATCACGAAAAGAAAACTGTACAACAAAAACATGCATATAACACATTGCCTATCAATGTACAACCAAAACAACAAAATTAAATTTTAAGTTCTAGGGTTTCTAATCCTAACTGTGAATTTAAAACAAAAACAAACAAAAATTCAAAAAAAAATTAATTAATTTTTCAGTTCTAGGGTTTCTAATCCTAACTGTGATTTTAAAACAAAAAAAAAAAAAAACAAAAAAAAATAAAAAAATAAATTTTCAGTCTAGGGTTTCTAATCCTAACTGATTAATTTAAAACAAAAACAAACAAAAATTCAAAAATTCAATAAATTTTTCAGTCTAGGGTTTCTAATCCTAACTAGTTATTTAAAAACAAAACAAAAAAAAAAATGTTAAAAATACAAACATTACGCCTTAGGGTTTTACATTCCGTTATCCTAGGGTTTAGTTGTAAGCAAAATTCTTTAATTAAATTTTATGCTACGTTTAGTTTTACACTAAGTCTTAGTTGTTTTCAATTCAGTTTCAGGGTTTAAGTTTTAAAAATTTTGAAAAACATCATCACAAAAATAATCAAATAAAACAATTGCAATTTTAAACAAAAATAAAAACTAGGGAGCACTTACTGGTCTCGCTTCGGCTCCGCCGCTCGATCCGGTTTGAGTACTCATGATGGCAGGGAAAATTCGGCAGCGCTTCGCTTCGCAGAATAAACCTCCTCCTCCCCAGAGCTCCAAATCGCAAGAAAAATCGAAGAAAAATGAGCCCAAACCCTAGTTTTGCAGCTTAAATAGGCTTCTAAGCTGGAATTCGTCCTTCACTGGGATGAGCGCTCTGGTTAGCGCTCGTCCCACCCAGGGACGAATTCTAAAGCTGGAATTCGTCCCACCCCGGGACGAATTCAGACCAAAAACTTAAAAAACATCAAAAATAAGACAAAAATGCACTAAAAAAGATAATAAATTTGCCCGATGAGAGTGTTGTTGCACTTAACATCCCGGGCATACAAAACAGATGTTGGGGTCACAAATTGTCTTTATCCTACACCCTAAGAAGGCTATATTAGCCGGACCGCTCCATGGGCAGACGGATTTTAGCCAATTTCAGCTCCAAACGTCACAAAAAGGGTTCACACCCACCAAAAATAGGTCTAAATGTTGGAAAAATTGCACATGCTTAACGATAAACCATCTAAAGGCACCCTTGCACAAGTCATCTTGGGTCAAGCGACTCGTCGCTTTTCTCACGAAGGTCATTCCCTCATCGATTCGTCGCTTGAGGGGGTAGTCACACTTAGTCACCAATCAACAAACACACACCCAATCAAGGCAATGACATGCATTCAAAGAATCATTGACAAAGACAATTACGCTCCTGCTTGGGGCGATAAACAAGCAACAATCACAAATTGATCAAACACTTGGCATTTTGTGAATCATGAACACAAGGTTCCCCCCATGGACAAAAGGTTGCGCCCTTTGCCTATTCATGACTGATCAATGTCCAAGCTCAAGTCACACCTCACCAAAATAGGTTAATACTTGAAATCAAATTCCTTAGCTCGTCAGAAGCAAGGATTCAAGAATGCATGCCCTTTCCATACTTGGGGCATCAAAAGTTGGTTAGGTTACCGAGAAACCCTAATCATTAGTGCTTTGGTTATCTATTTTTGCTCTACGTTGCGCCATGCATAGCGCATCCCAAAAAGGGGCATCTGTAGACACCAAAACAGCACCAATCCGATTATGTGACTGCAAAAACTGATCGCTTTGACACACACACAGCCCCCAGGGCAGCCCCCAGAGGTTAAACAGTGGTCCTAACCACTTTTATAGCAATTTTGTAAGGTCAAAAGGCAATTTGGCACATTCAGGCACTTTGCTCAGTATTCATCTCACCCAGGGACGAATTCAAACTGGGATCCGTCTCACCCAGGGACGAATTCTGAATTCGTCTCCGGTCGGGACGAATTCCAGGTTTAACGGGCAAAAAGAAGAATGGCGCCAAGTGGCAGCCAAAGACAGTCAGTTGATGACTCCTACCTCGCACGCGTGTGTGGGTGGGCAGATGGGCCGTTAGAGGACTGTCACAAGGGCAGTTATGAAAGCCCAAGTCATGGAGGACTTTCCTCTCTCATGAGAAGACATGACCGCCACATGGCACCTATGACCAACACATGGCGCTTATGCATCCCTCTCAAAAGAGACCCCCTGGGTCTATAAAATGGTGGACTTTTCCCACCCAAAACAGGAAGGAGGAAGCATTTTCAAGCAACGAAGTGCTGTCGATTTGATACCACGCCTTTACCCCTTTTGATTTACATTCTCCACATCCTTAATCTCTTTTGCAAGAGAGGTTATTGGGTGGCTATTGGAAGTGTAAAATCGGACCCAAAAACTAGACATTTGGCCACTTGAATCAACCAATTTGCTGACAACCCCATCCTAAGAGATTTTGGGCCCATCCCAAGTGGATTGGTGCCAAAATCAAGTTCCAACAGTGGGCTGCCCACTTGGGCGCCCCGCACCTTTTGAGTTTCATTTTAGTTCATTTTTCTGTCATTTGTTCATATTTCATTTTATTCTCTGCTGTTAGATAGTTCATCATCTTCAATTCAAAAGATTTTGATTAAATATCATCATGCTCTTGTCGCTTTTGTTGTCCCACTAACTTGCAGGTAGCGACATCAAAATTCTCGGTGATGGAGGTCAAATTGGGAGAATCCGACCATCTGGGTCGTCCCAAAATGGCCCCAATTACTTAACCCCTTTGTCTGTAGGTGTTTTGGAGATCCCGAGACGCGACATTGGGACGACATCAACTCGGCATTTTAACACAGTCGAATTCGTCCTACCCGAGGACGAATTATAGTCGAATTCGTCCTACCCGGGGACGAATTACAGCAGAATTCGTCCTGCCAAGGGACGAATTTCAGTTGAGTGCAAATTGGCCAACTGTTTCGATGGCAGTGGCCTTCTGGTAATGTTTCCCGGTCTCTGTCGAGTTTGCAGGTCATTTAGAGTCATTTTGCTTATCGATTTGGCTAATATTTTACATGCATCTTTCATTAATTTTATAGAACAAACGTTTCTTATTTTGCAGCAGGTGCTACTGACATATTTGTTGTCTCTTTGTTCGCAGGAGGAGCATAGAGGCTAAGGACTCATCAACACCAGCGGTGGCAACGTCTTGGCCCGCCCATTTCAAATGTGGGCACGTGGAAAGAGGAACATTAAGTCTTGATTGTAATCAAATTCTTTTAATGCTCCTAGCCCCTGAAAAGGGAGGAGGCGTCTTTGTAACCGAGATCAAGAGAGTTTAATAAAAAGGGCTGTGTTTTCTCCATTTTCTTGTATCTCATTTCAATGCGTCTCTTTCATTTCATGCATTCTACATTTCTAGGACTTAAGCGTATTTTATTTTGAATGCATTGCAAGTAGTGTTTCCTTCACCAGAAATCTTGTGCTTTCAACTCGTTTGGCGGATGTGGGAGAGTTCATCGGCACTTCTTATGCCCAATCATTTTGAGTGGATGCCTCCTATCTTGTTGTTCCTCTGTCCTGGAGCATTTGATTTTCCTCCTGCAACTGTCAGACCAATTGCTCGAGCTGAGCAATTTGCCTATCTCTTTCCTCCAATTCCCTTTTATGCTGGTTCTGGAAATCTTCCAGAATCTATTGTGCCATCCAGCAATCGGTTTGCCATTTGAGCGCCTCCTCCAAGGCCGCATCGATTTGGTCGTTACTCCCAAAATTTCCTTCATTTCGTGGGCTCTGGTTCATTAATTCTCAGAGGATTTGGGTGGCAACGTCTATCTCTGGGTCACTATGTCCTTTCTCTATCGAGAGGAATCGCCACAGACATTTAGTATTTCGGCGTATAGTTTTAACACTCCACCCTTGTATGTACATTCCCCCATGAGAGGCAATCCAATCGCCTGTGAGATGAACTCAGGGGTGACTGGAATTTCCACCCCTCATACTTGGGCCACATCGCCCCTCAAAGAGGCGATGAATTATCTAGTTGCCTCCACATCCTGGCCCTGACTAACCAGGGTGCAATATTTGAGCCACCCCTCGGCTTCGAATTGGATCTTCACTGCCCCTCTAATCCCATCAGTATCACTGGGTTCATTCTTCTTGATCGCTGATGGGATCAATGAGGGGACTGTTGAATATTAAAGCTGAATCTCTCCCAATACTCCTCAAGAGACTCATCTTCTCTTTGTGTCATGCTCAGGACCTCCTCCTTGGAGTCTCTTGCTCTCCTGAAATCTTGATATTGCTCTAGAAAGAGCTTCTTCATCTGGTCCCAGGTGGTGATGTGTTTGTCTCCCAGATCTATGAACCATCGTAGAGCTGCATCGTCTAATGTAGAAGGAAATAATTTCAACTTTTGCGTGTTTGATTTGTAATCCATAGACCTACACAAAACATCAAACTTGAATAAAAACAGGTCAGGGTCCTCAGTCGGGTGTCCTCTGAAGGACGAAAGGTGATTAGGGGATATGTTTTTCATTTTGGTATCTCCTACTCCCTCCTCTATTGGGAAACTAAATCCAGATGAGACTTCATTGTTATCTGCCATTTTTTTCAGGAAATGTGGTTTCTAATGCAGCGTTTATGGCCTTTTGGCCATTTAAAACCTTCTGAGTCAATGTTCTAAGGTTGTCTGGCGAGATCGTCTGATCCTCCACAGCCTTCCACAATAGGGCTTCCTATAAAGGAGTCCTATTAAATAGGGGATTTATGATGATTCGTTCGTCCCCTTGTTTATGGGATGAGGTGGCACTTAGCACAAAGTGTGGTTCCTCACTCCAATGGACTGCAGGTAGGTCGGGCGAGTCTAACTCAAATGCAAAATGCTCGGCTGACTCAAGTCCTGATGGATTAGTTCTTATAAAGCGATCGTCAGGTCCTCTTCTTCTTGAAGAACTCATACAAGGTCAGATGGAAGGTTTCAGGGTATTGTAAGTAATCTAATTAAGACGCTTCCCCAGCAACGACACCAAAATATTACGGGCCAAACAAGGTGAATGGTTTCCTATTTTTGTCACATGCCCGTGCATTTAATTATCAACCCAGGGAGCTTTGTAAACTTGCGAAGAGTCGGAATTAGGTTACTACAATACCACTGGAGGTGAATCTGCTAATCCTACATTTTGAGGGGTGTTCTTGAAATGGTTTTTCAATCATTCCCGCACTCCTCAATGATTTACGTAAGAAGAACAGAATTAAATCTACAAAAATAAATCATGTACACATTCTTGAAAATAAATCTATTGCAAATACTAGAACTAGCAAACTAATGAACATTCTTATGAAAGCAATAAACTAATTAAAATAAATAAACAAAAAGGAAATGGGGAAGAAATACTAGCTTGGAGTGGGCCCAGGCTCCAGCAGCTTCTTCCCGATCAAACACGCGCTTAGAACTTCTGGAACTTTAATATATTCGTCAACACACTAAAATTTATCTTTGTACGTCTAAATGGATCTTTATTTTATTTCTTTATATTTTTTAGAACAATCTGCGTGTGTTTATATAACACACCCACAAAACTTCTATTACAGAAGTAGTTACAACAGTCGATCTATCCCAGACTAAATCAAGACAGTCTGGTAAATGCAATCGACATCTGGCATTTTGTTCTAATGGCGGTGTGTTCATTGTTTGGTTCGTGCTTTTCCTACCATCAGTAAGATGTTTTGATACATTGGTGCAATCTCCAGTTTAGCTCTACATGACACAGAGCTAGAACTGCACCAGCCGCTGCCATCCACGTCGTTCAAATCTGGTCAATGGGAAAAGAATCAATGGTGCCTTCTGGTTTTGGGGAGGCGCTTGCCTTTTGCTAGAGACTTTTGACTATGTGGAGGCGCTTGTCTTTGGTTGGCACCTTCCGATTACAGGGAGGTGCTCGTCTTCGGTTGGCGCCTTTCGACTGTAGGGAGGCGCTCGTATTCAGTTGGCACCTTCCGACTGCAGGGAGGCACTGGTATTCAGTTGGTGCCTTTCGACTGTAGGGAGGCGCTCGTATTCTCTTCATTAACCCCCGATGAAATAAAGTGCTAGGTCCATCAAAAGGACCTCGACCATTCCAAATCTAACTAAATCAACTGCAATTCCACAAAACATACTAAAAACACACAAATTAGATAGCACGCATAATTATATCAAATATCTATATAATCATTCATAAAAGTAGGCAATCCTTATTATACAGCCGCATATTGATCAAAGAAATATGTACAAAATATGAGCATTTCTGGTGCTCATCAATGTTGTTTAGAATGCAATTTTATCACCTAAATGCAGTTGTTATGATTTTTTTAAATGTAGATGTTATAATATTTTTCTAAATACAGATGTTATGATTTATTTTCTAAATGCAATTGTTATGATTTTTTTTCTAAATACAAATATTATGATTTATTTTTTAAATACAAATATTATGATTTATTTTCTACATGCAGATGTTATGATTTTTTTTCTAAATGCATATTTTATGATTTGTTTTCTAAATACTGTTGTTATGATTTTTTTCTAAATGTAGATGTTATGACTTTTTTTGGTAATATTAATAATGGAGAGGGTTTTAAAGGGATCTCACAACCACTACAAACAAAAATCCACCTGGGTAAGACAACCAGAACAAGACCTCACCAAAAAGTAAGAGGTAAACCAGAAAAATACTGCTAAGACCAGGACCCCAAGACACATAAGGAGGGAGAACTGAGGTAGTTCTACACCAAATTACCCAGACCTTGAGCAACAGAAGGAGCTAAATGAGTAACATTTTTAGACAAGTCCAATACCGATCTCAACAAACTCCACAATTTTCTTTGATTGATGTCAATTAGCTTCAGTAGACACCAAAACAACACCAATTCGATTATGTGACGATAAGCACTGATCAACTTGACATACATAGCCCTTAGGGCAGCCCCCAAAGGTTAAAAAATGGTCCTAACCACTCCCACAGTAGTTTTGGAAGGTCAAAGGTCAATTTGGCACCTTTTCAGCACTTTGCTCCCTACTTGTCCCACCCTGGGACGATTACAAACTGGTATTTGTCCCACCCTAGGATGATTAGCAGTATTTGCTCTAGGGTGGGGCGAATAGCAGGTTTGACTGGCAAAATTCAAACCTCGATAGGTCTGCAACTTAACTACGCATTCAAGGCATGCAATTGCAAGGAATGACTTAAAATCAGAGAGAGAGACTTCAGTCATGCATATCTCGGTCATGGAGGCCTCATGCAAAGAGACTCTAAATCAAGGAAGAATCTTTTCTCCCAAAATAGGGCAAGCAAGTCAAGTGGTGCCCTCACATGCGCATTCAAAGAGAGAGACCCTAGGTCTATAAATTGGTGAGTCTTATCACCCCAAAAAAAGGATATATAGGAGCATTTGGAGCAATGGAGTGCTACCAAATTACATCCTCACCCATCGTTTGTGCTTCTTACATCCTTGATCTCTCTTTTCGAAGGGAGGTTATTAGGTGATTATTGGAAGCGCAATCCGGACCCAAACCTAAACATTTGGCCACAATACCCCACAAAATTTTCTGAAATAACCCCATAAGAGGTTTTGGACCCATCCCAAGTGGATTTGTGTTGAAAACAAGTCCTAAATGGCGGGCATCCTACCCCCGGGTGACCCCACACTGCTACAGTTCTAATCGCCCCACCCCGGAGTGATTAGAAATCTATGGTATATTTCCCTAATTTTTCTTTTGCATTTGATTCTAGGTTATTTACATATGCTGATATTCAAGTTTCATGTGATTCTGACAAGTTTTGGCTATGATTTTACCATTTCTTGCTTTCGCTAACATACAGGGAGCATCATCGGATACAGGGCAATCAATGCTGAATTTGTAGAATCTAACCTTCTGGGTCATCCCAAAATACCCATTTTTGTATAACCCCAACTTTTTAGGTGTTTTAGAGGCTTCTAGATAGGACATTTAGGAGGTGGTTTTCTGACAGCTTATGATAGTTCTAATCGTCCCACCCCGGAGCGATTAGAAATCTATGGTAGATTTCTTGACTGTTCCTTTTGCAGTAGGTCCTTGGTAATTTTTTCTTGTCTCTTTCCAAATTTTAGCTCATTATGATATGTTTTAGTTATCATTTAAATCATTTTATGCATGCATTGACCGCAGGCTTTGGGGATCGCATGTTTCTCTCCATCCGCAGGTGCTACTAACTATTTACTATTTCTCTGAATGTAGGATCTCAACATCAGATGGGCAGCAAGGAACCATAGACACATTCATGCAAGCAGCGGTGCCATTTTGTCCACCCATTTTCAATGTGGGCACACGAAAGATCTCAAAGGGGAATATATCATTCATGGTGTAATAAAAATATGTCCAACGCTCCTAGCCCCTAAAAATGGAGGAGACGTATTGTAACCTGATTTGGAGCAAATTAATAAAATAAAGGGCCACACTTTTACACTTTCTTTAAATCTCATTTCAGTTCGTTGGTTTTCCTTCTTTTCATGCATTCTCGTTCGTAGGACTTAGCATTACATTTTCCCTTCGATTTTGCTTACAAATCCTCGTGCTTTCAGTGGCAATCACGGTGGGACCCCTATCCCTTGATTTTGATAACAATTTTTTGATCAAAAATTGTGTGTTTTTACTTGTAGGTGTCAATCTTTCAAGCACTGGACTGCTGCTCGTTCCACCCTGTGGTGAATACAAAGCTGGAATTCGTGTCACCCTGGGACGAATAGGAATTCGTCTCACCATATGACGAATACAGATATGTTATTCATTTCACCCCAAGATGATTACCTCTTTGTGCAATTTCAGAGCAAAAACTCAGAGGCATCCGGTTTGGGCAGAGAATAGGTAGGGGTTCTGAGCATCCTCTATCATTTTCTATTTTCTATCTTTGTCATTTCTTGTTTCTTTGCTTGCATAGGATAGTTTTACTGCATGTTTTTCTTTCTTTGTGCAAATAAAAAGAACCCCACACACCACGTGGTAATTTAAACACCAAGGATTTGTTCATAAAACCCCAACCCTTGATCAAGACCAACAATGGATTTCATCACCACCTTGGCTTGAATTTTTGCATACATAACCTTGATCGCTACTATTGTTAGACGTAAATCCTGACGAAAGTTGACCAAGTGTAGCGGGGGTGATTCCCAGTGCATGAGGATAAGTCTTCTATGGTAGGTGTCAAAACAGAGTGATTCCCCTTTCGTACCGCATAAGTTCCATGTACTATTCTGCTCTCACGTACCAATAGTCTCCCTCACATAAGGGCGGGTATATAGAGAGGTTTGGTATAATGGCCTGGTAGTGGTATATTGAAGGGGTGACCATTTTGGGAGATATAAGAGCCCTCATATTGCATATACAACAAAAATTTATTTACAAGGTTTTCAAAACAAAAATCAAAACACACTAAACTAGATTTAGGGCACACTTCTAATCCATAAACAAGATAATCATTGCTTTGATTGTGTGTTTCCCTTTCTGTTTAGTGTAGCATAAAAAATCGTAAATAATATAAAAACATACACATATTTAGATAAACATTACCATGGTGTACACCCGTAGTCGAGCCCAATCACAGGCAGAAGCTATGAAAAGTGTACAAAGGGGCATAAGTCACCTCCGATATAGTCATGAGGACTTGGTCATACCACCTTGGTGGCCTGACCCACAAGATAGTCCACATCATGCCATTACAAAATGGGACTATAGAGGCACCCCTATGAGGGGCACTCCCACTCAGCATATAACCTTTCAAGATGAGGCCATACACGTGGCACTCAACATAGACGGGAGGGCTCCCTTAGACACTCGTTATGAGTGACCACCGTGTGATGAAGCGCTAGAACAATGTAGGGTCCATAAGGAGGGGCCACATGATTACTTCATCCCTCCTCTATCCCTTATTACTATCAGAAACAATAGGCCAAATATAGAGCACAAGGCTCTTCAGACAGGGTAAGCCAATTCTACTTGCCCCTTTCACACATACGAAAGGGAGCATGAGGAAGATCACTACATTCCTCAAGAGCAATACATATCCTGGGAGCAATGCACCTCTACACCTGCTATGTATCAGGATCACCCACTAAATCCAGAGCCTCGGGTGAATGCCGCTAACTTCAACAGATGAAAGTGACCCATAGAGATCTCGGATCACCATGATCGAGATAAACATGTAGGAGAGGCATCTAGGCTTCCTAAACACAAGACAGCATAACAAATTGACTTAGCCTTTGCCAAACATGTCACCCGCCAAGTGCAAATCACGCAACTCAGGCAAGACCAACAATAGTTAGAGCACTTGTATCGCCTTAGCAAAGAGCACATTCAACGTTAGACAGACGAATTGCTCCATAACACTATGCCTGAGAGGGTCCCAACCCCTCGCACGCATAAGATAGAGTTATATGAGAGGCACAACCCCTTGGTGAGAGACAGGTCTCTGCGACCTTATCAAATATTGCCTTCAAGACCTCCTAGACCTGAGCGGGAGGCCACTCCCAAAAACAACGATGGACACCCTCCGCGGGCACTGAACCATGTTTATAGGTCTCACCTAGGAACTCCTCAAGAATCCTATGAGGAGTATGAGCAAGAAGAACAGGCTAAAATGCCCTACCAAGGCAGGGGGGATGTTGTCCGGATACCCCTCCATAGGCCTCAAGTTCCCCGCAACCCCCAATGGGAACAAACCAAGGAGGAAGAAATAAAATCTTCTAATGCATGCAAAGCGCTGCTAGAGCGCTTAGAGTCTATGGAAACCAAGACTTTTGGGCCCCAAAAGCCCACTTTACGCCAGCTCCACAGTCACCCTGTGCATCCATCAATGTCAGCACCCCCATACCCTGAACACTTTAAACTACCCTAGTTGGCAATATTTAGAGGGGAGGAGGATGCCCAAGAGCACGTGACTAGATTCCTAAGCCAATGCTTTGGCATTCAGGACAATGGTGCTTTGTTGTTAAGAACATTTATAACCACATTCGCAAACCCTACCTCAGATTGGTTCACTTAGTTGCCAAATCATAGCATCAGTAACTTGGATTAGCTAGTGGATGCATTCCTCGAATTCTTCACCTTCAACATCAAGAAGAAGGTGTCACTAAGCGACCTAGCTAGCCTCGGGCAGTATGAGGAAGAAACCATAGCGGCATATGGAAATCAATGGAGGACATTGCTTTCAAAGCTACCCTACCTCCCTCCTATGGCTGACCTGACCCAAATGTTCTTGAAAAGTTGTTTTATATCGATCTTCATGCTATTACAGCTACAACAATATGCCACTCTTGAGGAAGCCCTAGCGCAATACAGAATCATTGAGGAGATCAAGATACAGGATGGCGATATTGCCAAACCACGGAAGAAAGAGTGGCCTAAAAACACCAAAATAGGGACCACACAACCAAAATTCATTGCGGTCAATCAGGTTGCTATAAACATGCCTAAGCCTACTCAAGCAACGCAGCCCTCACAAGCTAACTATCAAGCAGTTCCTCTTGATAGCTATGAGAAGGAGAATCATCGGCAAGAGAAAAAATAGTAGTGTCACCCTAGGTGACAGTTCACACCCTTCACAGAGTCCAAAGACTCCTTGTTTGACCGTTTTTCCATGGTAAACTTGATACACATACCAGGAAGTCAACCCATAGACACCAACGCACCAAAACCTAAGGGCTATAGGGAAGACTTGTACTGTAGGTTTCATAGGTAGAAAGGACATGACCTTTACACATGTTGGAATTTCAAGAGCTTTGTGCAAGACCTAATAGACAACAAGACACTGGCAATGGACAACCCCTTAGCGCCAAACAACCAACAGATGGGAGTCTTCAAAGACCCCATCCCTTCCCATGATGTGCAGGCAAAAACCCTTCAATTCAATGAGATGACACAGAGCTACCCCATGCAGGGGTATGTAGGGATGATAAGCATAGTGACTTAGAACAAGAGGTACCCAAGCACAGTTGCCCCCACGGTAGCTACAGGAGAGGTTCCATCAATGTCACAACCTCAACAGAACCCTACACAACCTCCCCCACCTAGACCAGTGGCCATGATTTGGACTAGACTTACCCAAAGTTTAAGGACCACGTCGACTAGGCTCTCCATCTACGATCTCATTCAACAATCATCACCCCATCGGGAAGCTCTAATGGAGATATTAAAAGCCATCGAGTTGCAGCCCCACGAAGAAAACTCTTTCAACAACTTTGTGGGACATGTAAAATGATGTACATAACTAGTCATCACCTTTAGAGAATATGAACTGAAATCAATGACTGGTGATATGGCAAATCCACCCCTGCACGTCATTGCACGGGTCAACGGGATTCCGTTTAAGAGGGTGTTGGTGGACACTGGCTCGTCTAGTAATATAATCACAACAACGGATTTGAAACACCTCAATTTGCCATAATCTCACATCCTGGCCTCCACCTATACTCTTCGAGCATTCAATGATGCGATATGCTCGATGGTTGGCACAATTGTCCTGCCCATCCAAGTGGGACAAAATACTATTCCTACGTTTTGCCACATCTTGGAAGGTGAGATAGCCTATAATATCTTGTTGGGCTGGCCTTGGATCAGGGACATGAAGTGTGTCCCTTCGATAGCTCATCAGTGCCTAAAGTACACATTCGAGGGGAAGGTGCATGTAGTCTTGGCAGACTTAGAGCCCTTCAAGTATTGCAATACAGTGCAACTGATGTCGCAATCGACCCTTCCATCGAAACATTTGGACTTTCAGTTGAATCCGTCCAAACAAGGTCTGATTCTGCATGCATCCCCACTGTGAAGTCCATCAAATCACCAATCGAGACCATCTTCATCATCTGGTCCTTCACCAACAATGCCACCTACGATGGCCACACCGAGGGACAAGGGGAAGAAACCCCTAGAAGAGGCACCGCCCTTAGTCTCAACCATCTCTACCGAAGAGATGCCTAGCCGAATGGAAGTCGAGACGCCTAGTTCACCCTACATGGAGTGGACCCAGGAAGAACTCCCATTCCCTCCCCCTCCACCGCCAATGATCATTGTTGATATGGCCAGTACGGGCCTGGGGGAGTATCTAGTGCGGAACATTGTAGCAACACCCGCACTTGAGTCCATGCAGGACATGGGGAGACCTCGCCTCCCAATCGACATTGTGGTTCCTCTAGGCTACCCACCAAATAAGACAAACTTTGTTTATGGGGGACTCGATAATGGCATTGAACCTTACATGCAAGAATAAGAAGATGAAGAGACCTTTGCTGAGGATGTCAACTATTTGTCCAACCCAGAATTTGCTTTGAGATATCTTGACCAATGTAATTGGCATGGATATGGGTTGGGCAGGTATGAGCAAGGAGTGCACGTTCTTTGCCAACCAAGATATCAGATATCGTATGACAAGTCAGGAGTAGAGTTCAACCACCCCCTGCCCCTTGACATCTTAGTAGAGAACATGCAAGGCCTAGGGATAGGCAACAAGGATGGGTTGGCATTAGATCCATATGCCAATCCTAACACAACATATACATTGGGGGATTATCTCCCATTGCTAACAACCAACCTTGTTGACCTTAACAACCCTTTCCTTTTGATCGAGAAAGAAGAAAGTTCGAGGACTCACCTACAAGAGGGATATAGACAAGGCCAAGAAGGGTCTTCAGAATATGAGGTAGCACCTTGGGATCCTTTTGACTCTGATAGCAATCACTTGCAAGTGACACCCATAGATGATTATCAGGAGAGCTTCATGACAATGTTCCCCTTTGATGCTCCAATCGAGCAAATGCAACCTCAAGAGAATCATGTCCTCTCATAGAGAGCGGAACAACCCCGATGGGACCAGATCAATTTGCTCAAGCAAGACAAGCCTCACGTGTCCAAAAATCTTTCGGAGCCAAAGAAGGCCTATGGATATTTGATAGCTATTATGAAGACGAGACTAAGATGGCATATCTCAATCATATGCAACAGTAGCAATACCCCATGGACATTGATGACATGTTTGAATAGCTACACATAGGGCCAAGGCATAGGTGGCACCTGAACTAGGCACAGTTGGACCAACTTTTGTACCTGCCACTTCAGGAATACAGAAAGCACCTTCCGCCTAAAGACCCTATAGAGCCATTCGTTCCAAGGGCAAACTCTGTCCTTTTATCTACACATAGGGCCGATCCATTTGTGCTAGTACCCACAGAGCCAGATCTGAATCACAAAGATCACCTAGGATGTCCGATTCACCACACCCACGGTAATGGAGACCAAAATCATTTCATCAACATGATCTCCAGTGTATCCTCGTGCTTTCAGTGGCGATCATGGTGGGACCCCTGTCCCTTGATTTTGAGATCAAATTTTTGATCAAAAGTTGTGTGTTTTTGCTTGCAGGTGTCAATATTTCAAGCACTGGACTACTGCTCGTTCCACCCTATGGCGAATACAGAGCTGGAATTCGTGTCACCCTAGGATGAATAGGAATTCATCTCACCCTATGATGAATACAGATCTATTATTCATCCCACCCCGGGATGATTAGCTCTCTATGCAGTTTCAGAGCAGAAACTCAGAGGCATCCGATTTGGGCAGAGAAGAGGTAGGGGTTCTGAGCATCCTCTGTCATTTTCTATTTTTTGTCTCTGTCATTTCTTGTTTCTTTGCTTGCATAGGAGAGTTTTATTGCATGTTTTTCTTTCTTTTTGCAAATAAAAATAACCCCACACACCACGAGGTAATCTAAACATCAAGGCGTTGGTCGTAAAACCCCAACCCTTGATCAAGACCAACGGTGGATTTCATCACCACCTTGGCTTGAATTTTTGCATACATAACCCTGATCGCTACTGTTGCTAGACGTAAATCCTGATGAAAGCTGACCAAGTGTAGCTGGGGTGATTCCCAATGCATGAGGATAAGTCTTCTATGGTAGGTGTCAAAATAGAGTGATTCCCCTTCCGTACCGCCTATGTTCCACGTATTGTTCTGCTCTCACGTACCAATAGTCTCCCTCACGTAAGGGCGGGTATATAGAGAGGTTCGGTATAATGGCCTGGAAGTGGTATATTGAAGGGGCGACCATTTTGGGAGATATAAGAGCCCTCATATTGCATATACAACAAAAATTTCTTTACAAGGTTTTCAAAAAAAAAATCAAAACACACTGAACCAGATTTAGGGCACACTTTTAATCCATAAACAAGATAATCATTGCTTTGATTGTGTGTTTCCCTTTTTGTTTAGTGTAGCATAAAAAATCGTAAAGAAGATAAAAACGTACACATCTTTAGAGAAACATCACCATGGTGTACACCCGTAGCCGAGCCCAATCATGGGCAGAAGCTATGGAAAGTGTACAAAGGGGCACAAGTCACCTCCGATATAGTCCCGAGGACTTGGTCATACCACCTTGGTGGCTTGACCCACAAGATAGTCCACATCATGCCATTACAGAATGGGACTATAGAGGCACCCCTTTGAGGGGCACTCCCACTCAGCATAGACCCTTTCAGGAGGAGGCCATACACGTGGCACTCAACATAGATGGGAGGGCTCCCTTAGACACTCGTTATGAGTGGCCACCACGTGATGAAGTGCTAGAACAACATAGGGTCCATAAGGAGGGGCCACATGATTACGTCATCCCTCCTCTACCCCTTATTACTATCAAAAACAATAGGCCAAATCCAGAGCACAAGGCTCTTCAGACAGGGCAAGCCAATTCTGCCCGCCCCTTTCACATATATGAAAGGGAGCATGAGGAAGACCACTACATTCCTCAAGAGCAATACACAACATGGGAGCAATGCGCCTCCACACCTGCTATGTATCAAGATCACCCACTGAGGCCAGAGCCTCGGGTGAATGCCGCTAACCTCGATAGAGGAAAGTGACCCATAGAGATCTCGGATCACCATGACCGAGATAGACATGTAGGAGAGGCATCTAGGCTTCCTAAACACAAGATGATAGAACAAATTGACTTGGCATTTGCCAAACATGCCACCCACCAAGCGCAAATCATGCAGCTCAGGCAAGACCAACAATAGTTAGAGCACCTGTATCACCTTAGCAAAGAGCGCATTCGACGTCAGATAGATGAATTGCTCTAGAACACTATGCCTGAGAGGGTCCCAACCCCTCACACACATAAGATAGAGTTATATGAGAGGCACAACCCCTTGGTGCGAGATAGGTCTCCATGACCTTATCAAATATTACCTCCAAGACCTCCTAGACCTGAGCGGGAGGCCACTCCTAGAAACAATGATGGGCACCCTCCGCGGGCACCCACCCATGTTTATAGGTCTCACCCAAGAACTCCTCAAGAAGCCTATGAGGAGTATGAGCAAGAAGAAGAGCGGGCTGAAATGCCCTACCAAGGTAGAGGGGATGTTGTCCGGCTACCCCTCCATAGGCCTCAAGTTCCCCGCAACCCACAATAGGAACAAACCAAGGAGGAAGAGATCAAATCTTCCGATGCATATAAAGCACTGCTAGAGCGCTTAGAGTCTATGGAGACCAAGACTTCTGGGCCCCAAAAGCCCACTTTATGCCAGCTCCGTAGTCACCCTGTGCATCCATCAGTGCCGGCACCCCCATACCCTGAACACTTTAAACTGCCCCAGTTGGCAATATTTAGAGGGGAGGAGGATGCCCAAGAGCACGTGACTAGATTCCTGAGCCAATGCTTTGGCATTCAGGACAATGATGCTTTGCTGCTAAGAACATTTATAACCACGTTCGTAGGCCCTACCTCGGATTGGTTCACTTAGTTGCCAAAGCATAGCATCAGTAACTTGGATCAGCTAGTGGACGCGTTCCTTGAATGCTTCACCTTCAACACCAAGAAGAAGGCATCACTAAGCGACCTAGCTAGCCTCAGGAAGTATGAGGAAGAAACCATGGCGGCCTATGGAAATCGGTGGAGGACATTGCTTTCAAAGCTGCCCTACCTCCCTCCTATGGCCGACCTGACCCAAATGTTCTCAAAAAGTTGTTTGAGATCGATCTCCATGCTATTGCAGCTACAGCAATATGCCACTCTTGAGGAAGCCCTGGCGCAAGCTAGAATCATTGAGGAGATCAAGATACAGGATGGCGAGATTGCCAAACCATGGAAGAAAGAGTGGCCTAAAAATGCCAAAATAGGGACCACACAACCGAAACCCATTGTGGTCAATCAGGTTGCTATAAACATGCCTAAGCCTACACAAGCAACACAACCCTCATAGGCTAACTATCAGGCAGTTCCTCTTGATAGCTATGAGAAGGAGAATCATTGACAAGAGCAAAATCAGTAGCGTCACCCTAGGCGACAGTTCACACCCTTCACAGAGTCCAAAGACTCCTTGTTTGACCATTTGTCCATGGTAAACTTGATACACCTACTATAAAGTTGACCCATAGACCCCAACGCACCAAAACCTAAGGGCTATAGGGAAGACTTGTACTATAGATTTCATAGGCAGAAAGGACATGACCTTTACGCATGTTGGAAGTTCAAGAGCTTCGTGCAAGACCTAATAGACAACAAGACGCTGGCGGTGGACAACCCCATAGCGCCAAACAACCAATATATGGGAGTCTTCAAAGACCCCCTGCCTACCCATGATGCATAGGCAAAAACCCTTCAAGTCAATGAGGTGACATAGAACTGCCCCATGCAGGGGTATGTAGGGATGATAAGCATAGTGACTCGAAACAAGAGGTACCCAAGCATAGCTGCCCCTGTGACAGCTACAGGAGAGGTTCCATCAATGTCACAACCTCAACAGCACCCTACGCAACCTCCCCCACCTAGACCAGTGGCCACGATTCGGACTAGACTTACCCAAATTTTAAGGACCACGTCGGCTAGGCTCTCCATCTATGAGCTCATTCAACAATCATCGCCCCATCGGGAGGCTCTAATGGAGATATTAAAAGCCATCGAGCTGCAGCCCCATGAAGCAAACTCTTTCAACAACTTTGTGGGACATGTAAAACAATGTACAAAACCAGTCATCACCTTTAGAGAAGATGAACTAAAATCGATGATTGGTGATATGGCGGATCCACCCCTGCACGTCATTGCATGGGTCAACGAGATTCCGTATAAGAGGGTGTTGGTGGACACTGGCTCATCCAGTAATATAATTACAACAATGGCATTGAAACACCTCAAGTTGCTAGCATCTCACATCGTGGCCTCCACCTATACTCTTCGAGCATTCAATGATGCGATATGCTCGACGGTTGGCACAATTGTCCTGCCCATCCAAGTGGGACAAAAGACTATTCCTACATTGTGCCACATCTTGGAAGGTGAGATGGCCTATAATATCTTGTTGGGCCGGCCTTGGATCAGGGACATGAAGTGTGTCCCTTCGATAGCTCATCAGTGCCTAAAGTACACATTCGAAGGGCAGGTGCATGTAGTCCCGATAGACTTAGAGCCCTTCAAGTATTGCAATACGGTGCAACTGATGCCACAATCGACCCTTCCATCGACACATTTGGATTTTTAGTTGAATCCATCTAAATAGGGTCCGATTCTGCATGCATCCCCATTGTTAAGTCCATCAAATCACCAATCGGGTCCATCTTCATCATCTGGTCCTTCACCAACAATGCCACCTATGGTGGCCACACCGAAGGACAAGGGGAAGAAACCCCTAGAAGAGGCACCGCCATTAGTCTCAACCATCTCTACCGAAGAGATGCCTAGCCGAATGGAAGTCGAGATGCCTAGTTCACCCTACATGGAGTGGACCCAGGAAGAACTCCCATTCCCTCCCCCTCCACCGCCAACGATCACCGTTGAGATGGCCAATACGGGCCTGGGGGAGTATCTAGTGTGGAACATTGTAGCAACACCCGCACTTGAGTCCATGCAGGACATGGGGAGACCTCGCCTCCCCATCGACACTGTGGTTCCTCTAGGCTACCCACCAAATCAGACAAACTTTGTTTATGGGGGCCTCGATAATGGCATTGAACCTTACATGCAAGAAGAAGAAGATGAAGAGCCCTTTGCTTGAGGACGTCAACTATTTGTCCAACCCAGACTTCGCTTTGAGATATCTTGGCCAATGTAATTGGCATGGATATGGGTTGGGCAGGTATGAGCAAGGAGTGCACGTTCTTTGCCAACCAAGATATCAGATGCCATACGACAAGTCAGGAGTAGGGTTCAACCACCCCTTCCCCTTGACATCTTGGTAGAGAACATGCAAGGCCTAGGGATAGGCAACAAGGATGGGTTGGCATTAGATCCATATGCCAATCCTAACACAACATATACATTGGGGGATTATCTCCCATTGCTAACAACCAACCTTGTTGACCTTAACAACCCTTTCCCTTCGATCGAGAAAGGAGAAAGTTTGAGGACTCACCTACAAGAGGGATATAGACAAGGCCAAGAAGGGTCTTCAGAAGATGAGTCAGAGTATGAGGTAGCACCTTGGGACCCTTTCGAGTCTGATAGCAATCACTCACAAGTGACCCCCATAGATGATTATCAGGAGAGCTTCATGACAATGTTCCCTTTGGATGCTCCAATCGAGCAAATGCCACCTCAAGAGAATCAGGTCCTCCCATAGAGAGCGAAACAACCCCGATGGGACCAGATCAATTTGCTCGAGCAAGACGAGCCTCACATGTCACAAATAGCTATCGAAGCCAATGAAGGCCTATGGATCTCTGATAGCGATTATGAAGATGAGACTGAGATGGCATATCTCAATCATATGCGACAACAACAATACCCCATGGACATTGATGACATGTTTGAACAGCTACACATGGGGCCAAGGCATAGGTGGCACCTAAACCAGGCATAGTTGGACCAATTATTGCACCCACCACTTTAGGCATACAGAGAGCACCTTCCACCCAGAGACCCTATAGAGCCATCAGTGCCAAGGGTAGACCCTATCCTTTTATCCGCACATAGGGCCGATCCATTTGTGCCAGTACCCACAGAGCCGGATCCGGAGCACAAAGATCACCTAGGATGTCCGAGTCACCACACCCATGGTAATGGAGACCAAAATCATTTCATCAACATGATCTCCATTGACTTAACCGCCCCCATCCATAACCCAGCCGACCCAACATGGTCATTGTATCTAGACTTAGATGCTATAGACTGGGATCACGCTGACACACCACCATCCCCATCGAAGTACTGGCCTTGCGGTGGGATGTTCCATTTCACCCCAGGACAGACTCAGGATGTCTTCCATGCTGAAGAGGAACCCGACGTTCCCAACGTAGATCTAAATTCAGCAAATGATATCCACCTGATCCCAACTCCACACCAGTTGGAGGATGGGTCCCACATGTCAGTTGAAGAGACGACTGACGTAGACATCGGCTCTGATCCAATGAATTCACAAATCATCAAGCTGGGGGTAAGTCTATCCCCCGAAGAGCAAGCCGATTACATTGCCCTTCTCAAAGAGAAGAAGGAGGTTTTTGCATGGTCCTACAAAGACATGCCGGGGCTAGACCCATAGCTAGTCATGCATAATCTAACGCTTGATCCGACAGTCAAGCCAGTCAAGCAAAAACTACGTAAGATGCACCCAACAGTAGCCTTAATGGTCAAATATGAGCTACAAAAGCTGTTGGATGCACAGTTTGTCATCTGCATGGATTACCCACCATGGTTGTCCAACATGGTACCCATCAAGAAGCCCGATGGGAGGATTCGCATATGCACCGATTTTTGAGATCTAAACAAAGCGAGTCCCAAGGATGATTTCCCCTTGCCTAGCATCGATGCATTGGTAGATGCTACAACGGGCCATGAAATGCTTTCCCTCATGGATGGTTTCTCGGGATACAATCAGATTCGTATCAATCTCGAGGACCAACTAAAAATGGCGTTCACAATGCCTTGGGGGACATTTTGTTATAAGGTCATGCCCTTTGGCCTTAAAAATGCTGGCGCCACCTACCAACGTGCCATGACATACATCTTCCATGATCACATGCATAAAACTTTGGAAGATTACATGGATGATTTGTTGGCCAAATCTCTTTTGCGCCCAGATCATCTCGATGACTTAAGCAAGATCCTCGATCGCCTCATTGAACATAAAGTCAGGACTAAACCCCAAGAAGTGCGTATTTGGCATCACATCTGGAAAACTCTTGGGTTTCATAGTCTCAAAATGAGGAATCGAGGTAGATCCAAACAAAGTCAAGGCAATCCTTGAAATGCTTCCCCCAACTACCATCAAGCAGCTCAGAAGCCTACAGGGAAAGGTCACGTCAATCAAGCGCTTCATAGCGTAGCTATCTGACAAGTGTCGACCCATGAATAAATTATTGCACAAGGGGGTAGCATTTCACTGGGATGACGAGTGCCAGTCAGCCTTTGATGACATCAAACAATACTTGGCTTCACCGCTAGTATTGGCACCACCTAGACCAGGAGTGTCATTCTACTTATACATCTCAGCTATTGAGGTGGCACTGGGCGCCATGCTAGCCCAAAAAAATGAACTACACAAAGAACAGGCTAATTACTATCTTAGCCGCACCCTGGTCAGTTATGAACTTAACTATGCATACGTCGAGAAGCTATGCTTGGCAGTGGTATTTGCTACCAAAAAGCTATGCCACTACATGCTTGAGCAATACGACGTATGTTGTGTCTAAGGAGAATCCATTGCGGTACATGATGAGTCATACTTATCATAGTAGCCGCACGGCAAAATGGATCATGTTGTTGATGGAGTTTGACATCGAATTCATTGGACAGAAGTCCATCAAAGGTCAAGTCATCACCGATCAACTAGCAGAGGCTCCTCTCGAAGATGATCAGCCTCTGACCATAGAGCTACCCGATGATGGGGTCTTCCATGTCTCAGAATCGCCAGATTCTAATGAGCCTGAGTCACAGGCCGACATGACCCTATTCTTTGATGGTTCTAAATGTGAGCAAGGGGGTGGCATGGGAATTGTATTCTTCACACCGCAAGGGGCTCCAATGCCTCTATCATTTAAATTAGATTTCCCATGCACCAACAACAATGCCGAATACGAAGCCTTGCTCATAGGTCTTCAAACAACAATCACCATGAACATCAAATGCTTGAACATCTTTGGTGATTCATTGTTAATTGTCAACCAAGTAAAAGGGGTATTCCAATGTAAATGCCCAGTTCTACAGGCCTACAAAGCCCTTGTGGACAAATTCTTGGCAAATCTTGAATGGTATGACATCGAGGCACTCCCTCGATCATCGAATCATTTTGTGGATACTATGGCCTCCTTGGGGTCACTAATCCCGCAAGACCCTTCTGGTGAGATGACAACCATTCAATTCAAAACATTATCGCAATCCATGATGGAGCATGCAAGCTCTGACCTAATGCCAGGAATCCACCTGATCCAGATTGAACCATCTCAGGATAAGTTCTCTCGAATCCATGATAGTCTGAATCATGCCAACTGGGGGTCCTTGTTCTCCCCGACCCCTCTTAATAGCAACACAATGCTATTCTTACAAGTTCTTTCCCGCTCAACTTTTGCTAGGGATGAACTTCAAGAGGGATTGGCCATTCATACCATCGAGGTTTCTGATCAGCAGGATTGGTACACACCCATAAGAGACTACCTCAAGTTAGGTAACCTCCCACTTGGATTGACGCACGCCATGAAAAGATCATTTAAATAGAAAGCGACAAAACATGTCTTGCTAGGAGACATTTTGTATCATCGGAGCTATGAAGGAATCCTCCTCCGTTGCTTGGACCAACAGGAGTCCACTTGGGCGATCACCCAAGCGCACGATGGTACATGCGGTGGCCACTTCAGCGGTATGGCCATCGCAAAGTGCATTCTCCGCATGGGCTATTATTGGCCATCTTTAGAGCGAGATTGTTGCGCATATGTAAAGAAGTGCATGAAGTGTCAACACCATGCCAATTTGACACACGTACCTTCTCAGGCCTTGCAACCGATCCAATCGGCTTGGCCATTTTCATAGTGGGGCTTAGATCTAATCGAAAATATCTCCCCTACGTCGTCAGGTCATCACACGTTTATCATAACGGCCACAGAGTACTTCACCAAGTGGGTGGAAGCAATTCCGCTAACCTCTATGACTGGACCCCGCATTGCGGAGTTTATTTTACATAACATCATATGTCATTTTGGTATTCCATCCAAGATCATCTCGGATAATGGGACGTCATTCAAGAATAAAGATGTGCGTGCTTTGACAACAAAGTACAAAATTCAGCATAGTTTTTCAACACCCTATTATCCGTAGGCAAATGGGCAAGCAGAGGCGTCAAACAAAATGCTAGTTGCCATCCTCAAAAATATGGTCATAGATAGTCATAAGGATTGGCACATTCAAATCCCACTTGCCCTGTGGGCTTATCGCACTAGCATTCGGATGCCCACTAGGGCAACTCCATTTTCGTTGGTGTATGGCTCCGAGGCAGTCATGCCTCTCGAGTTGGAAATACCTTCCCTACGCATATCAATGCAAGAGTTCATCGATGATGACACTATGCGGTAGGCCCGGTTAGACCAACTTACGTTGCTCGATGAATGACGCATCAATGCTCTCGAGCATTTACGTATCTATCAAGAGCGACTTAAGAAAGCATACAACATGAAAGTTCACCTGAGGGACTTTCAGGTTGGTGACTTGGTCTTAAAAGAGAACCAACAAAATTCTAACTTGCCACCCCATCTAAGGGACAAGTTCATGGAAAATTGGTTAGGTCCCTATGTAATTGATAGTAAAATAGGACCTGGAACATACCGACTCGCCTCTCTTGAAGGAATCAAGGAACTAGAACCCTTGAACATCAGTCATTTGAGGCCATTCCACATTTAGAGAGCCATAGCCCACCCCAAAAGCTCCAAGGATTCTCACAATCGCTTGGTCAACCTAAAATGCCCCAAAGGTATCAATAATCCCTTTGGTCAAACCAAAAGCTCCAAGGATTCTCACAATCGCTTGGTCAACCTAAAATGCCCCAAAGGTATCTATAAACCCTTTGGTCAAACCAAAAGCTCCAAGGATTCCCACAATCGCTTGGTCAACCTAAAATGCCCCAAAGGTATCAATAATCCCTTTGGTCAAACCAAAAGCTCCAAGGATGCCAAAAATCGCTTGGTCAACTAAAATGCCCAAGGTTAATAATCCTTTTGGTCAAACCAAAATCAAGGATTTCTCAATTTGTGGTCAACCTAAAATGCCCCAAAGGTATCCATAAACCCTTTGGTCAAACCAAAAGCTCCAAGGGTTCCCACAATCGCTTGGTCAAAAACAAATATTCAAAAACAAACAAAAACATAAAATAATCAAAAATAACAAAAAAATTGCATCTCAATTCCATGCATACTCTTAAAAATCAAAATACAAAAATATAATAAATTGCATTAGGCATCGCATACATACATTGCATATTTGCTGGTCATACATGTCACAAGCACCATAGACTATAATTGCTAGGCAATTCCATCATTTTCCACATTCAATCCATTTTATAAACACATCCATCCAGAATAACACCATCCACATTTTTAGCATAGTCAGTTGTCTCCTAATGTATTTAGGGTTTTCGTCATTCAACTATCTTTAAATTTCTAGCCAAAAACTGTACAAAGTCAGACATATTTTTACAAAGGGAGAGTTTTACTTGGATCACACTTCGTTACGTAACATCCCTACACAAGTTAAAACACATAAAAAAATTCCCAAGTTGTGTGAATGCAAGAGAAACCTACAAAGCAGTCTAGGGTACCATAGGTGAAAGGTTAGCCTGTTCATCCCCCTGTGCGAATGGTTCAAGAATGCTGAGAATTGACAAAAGGACAAGCTCTTCCCCATCCAATTCCCCATAATAAATAGTGGTTTTCACCACTATCAAAAATCCCAAACACCTTTGGTCCCCAAAGTCGTAAGGATTCGTACTACATGCCCCTGACAAGGATGGGTAGTCATCCCCAAGGCCTAAAAGGATCAATGCCATTCAAACATAATCATATCTCCCAAATCACCTTTGGTCCCCAAAGTCATAAGGATTCGTACTACACACCCTTGACAAGGATGGGTAGTCATCCCCAAGGCCTAAAATATCAATGCCCTTACATAATAATATCCCCAATCACCTTTGGTTCCCAAAGTCGTAAGGATTCATACTACACGTCCCTGAACAGGATGGGTAGTCATCCCCAAGACCAAAAGGATCAATGCCATTCACAAGCCAAAAACCTACGAGCTCAACTTTGCAACCTAAAATGCAAAATCAAATAACAATGGTTATCACCACTATTCAAAGTCCTTGCTCAAAAAGAAAAACAAAAGAGAAAAATAAATAGTGATTTTCATCACTATGTATGCGAGCAAGTATCCCAACAAGTTGAGCAACCGAAAGATGCCTGAACTTGAATCCTTGGAATTCTCAGCATTCAAAAAACCATCTAGGTGATCCTCATTACGGGTTTGGTGGATAGCCTACTTGACAATGGTGGTATCCTAAATGCATGACGATATGTCTATCACATTAGCTTTGCATGTGAGTAGACCAATGTTTGCATGTGGATGAGCTAGCTTATGGTACCTTAGATTGTCCCATGGATTAATCTTACTAAATACAACAACGGAGTTAGTGGAGCTAATTAGGTGATCCTCAGTACAGGTTTGGTTGATAGCCTATCTTGCACTGGCGGTATCCTGACAAATACCACATAAACGAACTCAATTGCACACACAGGGATGTGAAATAACTTGGTCAAACTCAAGTCTGATTCGTACCTTGTTCAAAAGTCTTGTGAGATAAATGTACAGTCTTGGCTAGTTAGTTAAAACATCTGAATCTCAGAAAACCTTAACTACATTTTAAAACAACTGGTACATTTCATTACTTACATCACCATCAAAAAATATGAAAAAATACCAAAACAAAATTATCATATGCAAAGTCATTCCACAAAGCAATCACATAGTACAGAAAGCCAATAAATCTTGTACAGTCTATGGTGCCATCGACAAGTTATCAACAAATCATTTCATCCATTCCATATGCATACATCATATAATTAGAAACATCGCATTCATAATAACACATGCATACATCATCATAAATAAATGTGCATAAAAAGAAAAAATAATCATGACAAGTGTATAACCAAAAAAAAGTCATGTATATATATCATCAAAATGCTCGTAGGCTACAATAAGTCGGTCCTCTGACCTCACAAAACAAAGCAAAAACTCAAAAACCCCCAAGCCTAGGGCGTCGACCACCATGATCATGTAGGATCGGTGCGACGGGAACTACCCCCGTGGTGTGGGTCCTATGGGACCTCTCAGGGTGGCTGCTGCTAGCCCCTGCATCACGCCCACTAGTGCCCCCCTCATCCAACCACCTATGATGAGAGGAAGCAGACTGCTCAGTCTCACTATCTCTCATTCGACATGAAGACCCACCTCTAGGGAGCTCAGGTAACCGCCCATCGAGGTGGATAATCTCTACCTCCAACTCCATCCGATGCCAAACCAAATCCATCTCCCATCGATGGTACGTAGCCAATGCATCATCACGCTGTGCCAACTGAGTTCATAGGAGATCCCTCTCCCGTGATGCATCGATGTCCCCATCCCATCGATGGTACATAGCCAATGCATTCTCCTACTCTACCAACTGAGTCCATAGGAGATCCCTCTCCTATAGAGCATCCCCAAGCTCCTCATCCCATCTCCAAAGTAGATCCTCCAATCATGCTATCTCAGCATGATACCTAGCCTCCATATCCCTCGAGACTGCCTGAGGCATAGGCATCTCCGAGACGACGGGCTACTCCGACACCCACTACTCTAGGATGTCCTACGTGTCCGGCTGCTCTAAAACTCCAAAATCATCCCCCATAAAATCATCAACCTCCACCATGTCCTCATCCTCCAGTGGAGCCCCCCAACCCTCCCTCGATGCCTCTACATCCTCCCCACCTATGCTACCTCGGACCTCCTAGAGGCCCCTCACCTCGCCACCGCCGCAACGTCCACCACTGGTCATACTCAATGGTCACCCCAACGTTGTCCACATCAGGGACATCGATCACAGGATCCGACTCCTCACCAAGCGGCTCGATGATCGGCCAGGCCAGAGTCCTCTCATCGCCCCAACGTCGATAGATCAAGGGCTCACCAGGAAACCCCTGGCGCACCCCAAACTATCACGTCACTCGAATGTATGAGAAGTACTCCTACTCGGTCCCGTGTCGCCCGATCAGCCATCTCCCCCTATGCACCCATCGAAGCCACTCTCCAACCTCAGGCCAGGATGGACAGTCCCGGTATGGGTGCTAGAACACCTCCCCTGGAGCAAGCCGAGCGAAGGCATCAACATAGTGCCCTACGACACCTACCCACCACTGACTCTACCCCTGCTCCTCAGACCTCGACCATAGAGCCGCATACCCTATCTCCCTATCCACCATCTCTACCCGAGTGGTCCATGGCAAACCCTATGGCCGCTCCACAGCTATGTGCTGCCACCCCAACACTACAACAGGTAGCTGCACCCAATCCCCTTTCACTTCTAGTAGCGAACCTCGTACAACTCATCATAAAGCTATGCCAGTAGTGTCTGCCCCACCTCATAATCAAGGGTGCCTCCGTCGGACACTCCACCAATCTGAACACTACCTCCAGTAGGTTCCATGGGAACCTCACCTCGAGGAGTCGAGAAGCATGTTGGAGATGAGGGTCATCACTAATGCATGCCTCACCCCCAACACGCCCCTCTCTAGCCACCACCACACCAAGATACCACCAATCAAGCAATCCCCCTCTGCCCTCTCCACCGGACTATCCACCCCCATCTCCACCCCATGCCCGAAGCACCGTGTCAGCACCATCTCGCTGATCACGTGGAGTAGTCCGAATAGGAAGCCCGTCTATCGAAATCCATAGAATCCGATAGACATCCTCAAGAGTCACTATCATCTCCCCTGTTGGGAGATGAAAGGTATTAGTCTGGGGATCCCACAAGTTGATCAGAGCCATCAGATAGGCCCGATCCCCCACCATAAGCTCTAGTCGAGTCACCTGCTTGAGCCCAAGGGCATCAAGCCACTCCCAGTCCACCATAGTCAGCGCCTCCTGCGCTTAGAGAACACCGTCGGCACACGGTATCGGCTCTTCACAACCTGCAAAAGAAAACAAAACAAAAACATTAAAACATGATAAAAAAAAAAAAAAATGTACAACACTAAAACAAACATACACAATGTCTAAACACAAAACATTTAATAAATGTACAATACACACATTAAGACAAAAACAAATTAAAACACAAATTTAAACTAGGGTTTTTAACTCTAGTTTAAATAAATAAAAAACAAAAATCAAAAAAATTTTTACCTAGGGTTTTTAACTCTAGTTTAAACAAAAAACAAAAAATTCAAAAACAAATTTGTCAGTTACCTAGGGTTTTTAACTCTAGTTCAAACTGATAAATAAAAAACAAAAAATTCAAAAATAAATTTGTCAGTTACCTAGGGTTTTTAACTCTAGTTCAAACTAATAAAAAAACAAAAAAATTAACAGTTAACCTAGGGTTTTCATCCTAGTTAAAAAAAAAAAAAAATAAAATGGTTATTAGTTAAAAAAAAAAAAAAAATAAAAATTAACCTAGGGTTTTCATCCTAGTCTAAATAAAAAATAAAAAACAAAACAAATAGTTAACCTAGGGTTTTCATCCTAGTCTAAACTGATAAAAAAAAAACAAAATTAAACAGTTAACCTAGGGTTTTCATCCTAGTCTAAATGATAAAATAAAAAAAATAAAACAATTTAACCTAGGGTTTTCATCCTAGTTTAAAGAACAAAATACAAAAATAATAAAATTAAACTAGGGTTTCTAAATCTCAGTTTAAAAAAAAAAAACAAAAAAAATATACTAGGGTTTTTAAATCCTAGTTTAAAAAAAAAAAAAACAAAAAATAGTTTAACCTAGGGTTTTCATATTAGTCTAAAAAACAAAAAATAATAACAAAAGTTTTTACCTAGGGTTTTTAACCTTAGTCTAAACTGATAAAAAATAGAAAACAAAATAAAAACATTTTTTAAGCTAAGTTTTCAATCTTAGTTTAAACTAGGGTTTTTTTTGTTTACAATAACAACAAAACAAACACAAACAAACAACAAACATTTAACTAGGGTTTTCATTTTTAAATCGAAAAACAAAATACAAAAGAAAAAAATTGCGGTTTTAAACATAAACAAAACAAAAATAAAGAGGAGGATCACTCACCGGTCTCGCTTCGGCTCCGCCACTTGATGATCCGGTCCATGAACTCATGGTGTCCAAGAAATTTGATAGCGCTCCACTACGCGAACTCGACCTCCTCCTCCTCACAGCTCCCAAACGCCAGGAAAAACAAATGCAAATGAGCCCAAAACCTAGTTTTGGCCCTTAAATAGGCTTTTAGGCCTGTAATCGTTCCCCCTAGGATGAGCACTCTAGTTAGCACTCGTCCCACCCTGGGACGATTACTAAACTGGTATTCGTCCCACCCAGGGACGATTACAGAGCAAGAAATTCAAAAACAACAAAAACTGCACCAAAATGCACAAAAAAATAGCAATAAACTTGTCGAACAAAGGGGCCTTTGTGCCTATGATTCTTGGCATGCAAAACTGATGTTGGGGTCACAAATCCTCACTATCCTACTCCCTAAGAAGGCTACCATAGCTGGACCGCTCCATGGGAGGATGGATTTTTGAGAATTTCATCCCCAAATGGCGTCACAAAAAGGGTCAAAACCCACCCAAAAATAGCAATAAAATTGCCAAACGAAGGCGCCTTTGCGCCTGAAATTCTTGGCATCCAAAATAGATGTTGGGGTCACAAATTGTCACTATCCTACTCCCTAAGAAGGCTACCATAGTCGGACCGCTCCACGGGAGGACGGATTTTTGACAATTTTAGCTCCAAAATGCGTCACAAAAAGGGTTCAAACCCACCAAAAATAGGTCAAAATGTTCGGAAACTGCATAAGCATTCAATGGAAAACAACTGAAGGCACCCTTACAAAAGTCATCTTGGGTCAAGTGACTCATCGCTTTTCTCATGTCGGTCATTCCCTCATCGATTCGTCGCTTGAGGGGGTAGTCACACTTAGTCACCAATCAACAAAAACACACCCAATCAAGGAAATGGCACGCATTCAAAGGATCATTGACAAAGACAATCACGCCCCTCCTTGGGGCAGCAAACAAGCAATAATCACAAGCTGATCAAACACTTGGCATTCTAGAATCATGAACTCAAGGTTCCCATAGACAAAAGGTTGCGCCCTTTGCCTATTCATGACTGAACAATGTCCAAGATCAAGTAACACCTCACCAAAAAAGGTTAACACTTGAATTAAGCTCCTTAGCTCGTCAAAAGCAAGGATTCAAGAATGCGTGCCCTTTCCATACTTGGGGCATCAAAAGTTGGTTAGGTTACTGAGAAACCCTAATCATTAGTGCTTTGGTTATCTATTTTTGCTCAGCACTGCACCATGCACAGTGCATCCCAAAAAGGGGCATCTGTAGACACCAAAACAACACCAATCCGATTATGTGACGACAAGCACTGATCGAATTGACATACATAGCCCCTAGGGCAGCCCCCAGAGGTTAAACAGTGGTCCTAACCACTCCCACAATAGTTTGGAAGGTCAGAGGTCAATTTGGCACCTTTTTAGCACTTTGCTCCCTACTCGTCCCACCCTGGGATGATTACAAACTGGTATTCATCCCACCCTAGGATGATTAGCAGTATTCACTCCAGGGTGGGACGATTAGCAAGTTTGACTAGCAAAAGTCAAACCTCGATAGGTCCGCCACTTAACTGCACCTTCAGGGCATGCAATTGCGAGGAACGACTTCAAATCAAGGAGAGGGACTTCAGTCAAGCATGCCTTGATCATGGAGGCCTCATGCAAAGAGACTCTAAATCAGGGAAGAATATTTTCTCCCAAAATAGGGCAAGCAAGTCAAGTGGCGCCCTCGCATGCGCATTCAAAGAGAGAGACCCTAGGTCTATAAATTGGTGAGTCTTCTCACCCCAAAAAAGGATAGAGAGGAGCATTTGGAGCAATGGAGTGTTGTCGAATTACACCCTCACCCATCATTTGTGCTTCTTACATCCTTGATCTCTCTTTTGGAAGGGAGGTTATTGGGTGATTATTGGAAGCGCAATCCGGACCCAAACCCGAACATTTGGCCACAATACCCCACCAAATTTTTTGACACAACCCCATAAGAGGTTTTGGACCCATCCCAAGTGGATTGGTGCTGAAACCAAGTCCCAAACGGTGGGCGTCCTGCCCCCGGGCGCCCCGCACTGTTGCAGTTCTAATCGCCCCACCCCAGAGTGATTAGAAATCTATGGCATATTTCCCTGATTTTTCTTTTGCATTTGATTCTAGGTTACTTACATATGCTGCTATTCAAGTTTCATGTGATTCTGACAAGTTTTGGCTATGATTTTATCATTTCTCGCTTTCGCTAACATACAAGGAGCATCATCGGATATAGGGTAATCGAGGCCGAATTAGCAAAATCTGACCTTCTGGGTCATCCCAAAATGCCCCGTTTTGCCTAACCCCAACTTTGTAGGTGTTTTGGAGGCCTCTGGACGGGACATTTAGGAGGTGGCTTTCTGACAGCTTATGACAGTCCTAATCGTCCCACCCCGGAGCGATTAGAAATATGTGGCAGATTTCTCGACTGTTCCTTTTGTAGTGGGTTCTTGGTAATGTTTTATTGCTTCTATCAAATTTTTAGCTCATTCTGATATGTTTTAGTTATCATTTTAATCATTTTATGCATGCACTGACCGTAGGCCTTGGGGATCGCATGTTTCTCTCCATCCGCAGGTGCTACTAACCGTTTACTATTTCTCTGAACGTAGGATCTCGACACTGAGGGCAGCAAGGAACCATAGACACATTCACGCAAGCGGCGACGACGTTTGGTCCGCCCATTTTCAATGTGGGCACGCGGAAGATCCCAAAGGGGAATGTATCATTCATGGTGTAACCAAACTATGTCCGACGCTCCTAGCCCCTGAAAAGGGAGGAGACGTATTGTAACCCGATTTCGAGAAAATTAATAAAATAAAGGGCCGCACTTTTACACTTGCTTTAAATCTCATTTCATTTCGTTTGTTTTCCCTCTTTTCATGCATTCTCGTTCGTAGGACTTAGCGTTACATTTCCCTTCGGTTTTGCTTTGTAGAAAGCACGAGGATACGGAAGCAAAACGAAGGGGAAATGTAACGCTAAGTCCTACGAATGAGAATGCATGAAAAGAAGGAAAACCAACGAACTAAAACGAGATTTAAAGCAAGTGTAAAAGTGCGGCCCTTTATTTTATTAATTTTCTCCAAATCGGGTTACAATACGTCTCCTCCCTTTTCAGGGCTAGGAGCGTCGGACATAGTTTGGTTACACCATGAATGATACATTCCCCTTGGGGATCTTCGCGTGCCCACATTGAAAATGGGTGGACCAAACATCGTCACCGCTTGCGTGAATGTGTCTATGGTTCCTTTCTGCCCCTCCGGTGTCGAGATCCTGCATTCAGAGAAATAGTAAACGGTTAGTAGCACCTACGGATGGAGAGAAACATGCGATCCCCAAGGCCTGCGGTCAGTGCATGCATAAAATGATTAAAATGATAACTAAAACATATCAAAATGAGCTAAAATTTTGATAGAAGCAATAAAACATTACCAGGAACCCACTACAAAAGGAACAGTCGAGAAATCTGCCACATATTTCTAATCGCTCCGGGGTGGGACGATTAGGACTGTCATAAGCTGTCAGAAGGCCACCTCCTAAATGTCCCATCCAGAGGCCTCCAAAACACCTGCAAAGTTGGGGTTAGGCAAAAAGGGGCATTTTGGGATGACCCAGAAGGTCAGATTCTACAAATTCAGCCTCGATTGCCCTGTATCCGATGATGCTCCCTGTATGTTAGCGAAAGCGAGAAATGATAAAATCATAGCCAAAACTTGTCAGAATCACATGAAACTTGAATAGCAGCATATGTAAATAACCTAGAATCAAATGCAAAAGAAAAAGTAGGGAAATCATACATTTCTAATCACTCCGGGTGGGGCGATTAGAACTGCAACAGTGCGGGGGCGCCGAGGGCAGGACGCCCACCGTTTGGGACTTGGTTTCGGCACCAATCCACTTGGGATGGGTCCAAAACCTCTTATGGGGTTGTGTCAGAAAATTTGGTGGGGTATTGTGGCCAAATGTTCGGGTTTGGGTCCGGATTGCGCTTCCAATAATCACCCAATAACCTCCCTTCCAAAAGAGAGATCAAGGATGTAAGAAGCACAAACGATGGGTGAGGATGTAATTCGGCAGCACTCCGTTGCTCCAAATGCTCCTGCTCTGTCTTCTTTTGGGGTGAGAAGACTCACCAATTTATAGACCTAGGGTCTCTCTCTTTGAATGCGCATGCGAGGGCGCCACTTGACTTGCTTGCCCTATTTTGGGAGAAAATATTCTTCCCTGATTTAGAGTCTCCTTGCATGAGGCCTCCATGATCAAGGCATGCTTGACTAAAGTCTCTCTCTCGATTTGAAGTCGTTCCTCGCAATTGCATGCCCTGAAGGCGCAGTTAAGTGGCGGACCTATCGAGGTTTGACTTTTTCCAGTCAAACCTGCTATTCACCCCACCCTGGAGCGAATGTTGCTAATCGTCCCAGGGTGGGACGAATACCGGTTTGTAATCATCCCGGGGTGGGACGAGTAGGGAGCAAAGTGCTAAAAAGGTGCCAAATTGACCTCTGACCTTCCAAAACTACTGTGGGAGTGGTTAGGACCACTTTTTAACCTCTCGGGGCTGCCCTAGGGGCTATGTATGTCAATTCGATCAGTGCTTGTCGTCACATAATCGGATTGGTGTTGTTTTGGTGTCTACAGATGCCCCTTTTTGGGATGCGTGGCGCAGTGCTGAGCAAAAATAGATAACCAAAGCACTAATGATTAGGGTTTCTCAGTAACCTAACCAAATTTTGATGCCCCAAGTATGGAAAGGGCACGCATTCTTGAATCCTTGCTTCTGACGAGCTAAGGAGCTTAATTCAAGTGTTAACCTTTTTTGGTGAGGTGTTACTTGATCTTGGACATTGTTCGGTCATGAATAGGCAAAGGGCGCAACCTTTTGTCTATGGGAACCTTGAGTTCATGATTCTAGAATGCCAAGTGTTTGATCAGCTTGTGATTATTGCTTGTTTGCTGCCCCAAGCAGGGCGTGATTGTCTTTGTCAATGATCCTTTGAATGCATGCCATTTCCTTGATTGGGTGTGTTTTTGTTGATTGGTGACTAAGTGTGACTACCCCCTCAAGCGACGAATCGATGAGGGAATGACCAACATGAGAAAAGCGATGAGTCACTTGACCCAAGATGACTTGTGTAAGGGTGCCTTCAGTTGTTTTCCATTGAATGCTTATGCAGTTTCTGAACATTTTGACCTATTTTTGGTGGGTTTGAACCCTTTTTGTGATGCATTTTGGAGCTGAAATTGTCAAAAATTCGTCCTCCCGTGGAGCGGTCCGGCTATGGTAGCCTTCTTAGGGAGTAGGATAGTGACAATTTGTGACCCCAACATCTATTTTGGATGCCAAGAATGTCAGGCGCAAAGGCGCCTTCGTTCGGCAATGTTATTGCTATTTTTGGGTGGGTTTGGACCCTTTTTGTGACGTCGTTTGGGGATGAAATTCTCGAAAATCCATCCTCCCGTGGAGCGGTCCAGCTATGGTAGCCTTCTTAGGGAGTAGGATAGTGAGGATTTGTGACCCCAACGTTGGTTTTGCATGCCAAGAATCACAGGCGCAAAGGCCCCTTTGTTCGGCAAGTTTATTGCTATTTTTTGTGCATTTTGGT
The DNA here is from genome assembly GCA_028583015.1 of Wollemia nobilis. Classification (NCBI taxonomy): domain Eukaryota; kingdom Viridiplantae; phylum Streptophyta; class Pinopsida; order Araucariales; family Araucariaceae; genus Wollemia; species Wollemia nobilis. Next base: position 1,034,664 of record JAQPPZ010001465.1, on the reverse strand, counting down.
GTAGTTTTTGTTGTTTTTGAATTTCTTGCTCTGTAATCGTCCCTGGGTGGGATGAATACTAGTTTAGTAATCGTCCCAGGGTGGGACGAGCGCTAACTAGAGCGCTCATCCCAGGGGAACGATTACAGGCCTAAAAGCCTATTTAAGGGCCAAAACTAGGTTTTGGGCTCATTTGCATTTGTTTTTCCTGGCGTTTTGGAGTTGTGAGGAGGAGGAGGTCTAGTTCGCGTAGCGGAGCACTGTCAAATTTCTCGGACACCATGAGTTCATGGACCGGATCATCAAGTGGCGGAGCCGAAGCGAGACCGGTGAGTGCTCCTCCTCTTTATTTTGCTTGTTTTAGTTTATAGTTTAAAATCGCAATTTGTTTTCTTTTGTATTTTGTTTTTCGATTTAAAAATGAAAACCCTAGTTAAATGTTTGTTGTTTGTTTGAATTTGTTTGTGTATTGCTTTGTTAGAACTAGAGAAACCTAGTTGAAACGTAGTTTATTTTGTGTTGTTGTAAACTAAAAGAAAACCCTAGTTTAAACTAAGATCGAAAACTTAGCTTAAAAAAATTGTTTTTATGTTGTTTTATGTTTTTTATTAGTTTAGACTAAGGTTAAACCCTAGGTAAAATTTTATTTTGTTTTTGTTTTAGTTTAATAGCTGAAAACCCTAGGTTAAATTTTTTTTGTTTTTGTTTTTTTGTTAGACTAGGTTAAAACCCTAGGTTAATTTTAATTTTGTTTTTATTTTGTTAGTTTAGACTAGGATGAAAACCCTAGGTATACTATTTTTTTATGTTTTTTTTTTTTGTTTAGACTAGGATGAAAACCCTAGGTTAATTTTTTTTGTTTTTGTATTTTTGTTTAGACTAGGATGAAAACCCTAGGTTAAACTGTTTAATTTTGTTTTTGTATTTTTGGTTTAGACTAGGATGAAAAACCTAGGTTAACTATTTGTTTTGTTTTTGTTTTTGTCAGTTTAGACTAGGATTAAAACCCTAGGTTAACTTTTTACTTTGTTTTTGTATTTCATCAGTTTAGACTAGGATGAAAACCCTAGGTTATTTGTTTTTGTTTTGTTTTTTTAGTTTAGACTAGGATGAAAACCCTAGGTTAATTGTTGAATTTTTTTGTTTTTTTTATGGTTTGAACTAGAGTTAAAAACCCTAGGAATGAAAATTTGTTTTTGAATTTTTTATTTTTCATTTATCAGTTTGAACTAGAGTTAAAAACCCTAGGTAACTAACAAATTTGTTTTTGATTTTTTGTTTTTTATTTATCAGTTTGAACTAGAGTTAAAACCCTAGGAACTGACAAGTTTGTTTTTGAATTTTTGTTTTTTATTTATCAGTTTGAACTAGAGTTAAAAACCCTAGGAACTGACAAATTTGTTTTTGAATTTTTGTTTTTTATTTATCAGTTTGAACTAGAGTTAAAAACCCTAGGAACTGAAAATTTGTGTTTTAATTTGTTTTTGTCTTAATGTGTGTACTGTACATTTATTAAATGTTTTTGTGTTTAGACATTGTGTATGTTTGTTTTAGTGTTGTACAGTTTTTTGTTTGTTTTATCATGTTTTAATGTTTTTGTTTTGTTTTCTTTTGCAAGTTGTGAAGAGCCGGTACCGTGTGCCGACGGTGTTCTCTGAAGCATGGGAGGCGCTGACTATGGTAGACTGGGAGTGGCTTGATGCCCTTGGGCTCAAGCAGGTGACTCGGCTAGAGCCTGTGGTGGGGGATCGGGCCTATCTGATGGCTTTGATCAACTTGTGGGATCCTCGGACTAATACCTTTCATCTCCCAATAGGGGAGATGATAGTGACTCTTGAGGATGTCTATCGGATTCTATGGATTTTGATAGATGGGCTTCCTATTTGGACTACTCCACGTGATCAACGGACGGTGGTGCTGACACGGTGCTTTGGGCATGGGGTGGAGATGGGGGTGGATAGTCCGGTGGAGAGGGCAGAGGGGGATTGCCTGATTGGTGGTATCTTGGTGCGGTGGTGGCTAGAGAGGGGCGTGTTGGGGGTGAGGCATGCATTACTAATGACCCTCATCTCCAACATGTTGCTCGACTCCTCAGGTGTGAGGTTCCCTTGGAACCTACTGGAGGTAGTGTTTAGATTGGTCGAGTGTCCGACGGAGGCACCCTTGATTATGAGGTGGGGATAGACGCTTCTGGCATAGCTTTATGATGAGTTGTATGAGGTCCACTATCGAAGGCGAAAGGGGATTGGGTGCAGCTACCTATTGCAGTGTTGGGGGTGGTAGCACATAGTTGTGGAGCGGCCACAGGGTTTGCCATGGACCACTCGGGCAGAGATGGTTGATAGGGAGATAGGGTATGCGGCTCTGTGGCGGTGGTCTGAGGAGCAAGGGGAGTCGGTGGTGGGTAGGTGTCGTAGGGCACTATGTCGATGCCTTCGCTCGGCTTGCTCTAGGGGAGGTGTTCTGGCACCCATACTAGGACTGTCCAGCCTGGCTTGAGGCTGGAGAGTGGCTTCGATGGGTGCACTAGGGGAGATGGCTGATTGGGCGGCACGGGACCGAGCAGGAGTATTTCTCGTATGTCCGAGTGATGCAATAGTTTGGGGTGCACTAGGGGTTGCTTGGTGAGCCCTTGATCTATCGACATCGGCGATGAGAGGACTCGGCCCTGGCCGATCATCGAGCCACTTGGTGAGGAGTCGGATGTAGTGATCGATGTCCCTGACGTGGACAATGTCGGGGTGACTATTGAGTATGACCAGTGGTGGACGTTGCGGGTGGTGAGGTGAGGGGCCTCTAGGAGGTCCTGACGCAGTAGCAGCAGGTGGGGAGGATGCAGAGGCATCGGGGGAGGGTTGGGGGGCTCCACTGGAGGATGAGGACATGGTGGAGGTTGATGATTTTGTGGGGATGATTTTGGAGTTTCGGAGTAGCTGGACACGTAGGACGTCCCGAAGCGGTGTGTCCGGAGATGCCTATGCCTCAAGCAGTCTCGGGGGATATGGAGGCTAGGTATCATGTTGAGATAGCATGATTGGAGGATCTACTTTAGAGATGGGATGAGGAGCTCGGGGATGCTCTGTAGGAGAGGGATCTCCTGTGGACTCAGTTGGTGGAGCGGGAGAACGCATTGGCTACGTACCATCGGTGGGATGGGGACACCGATGCTTCATGGGAGAGGGATCTCCTATGGACATAGCTAGTACAGCATGATGATGCATTGGCTGCATACCATCGATGGGAGATGGATTTGGTTCGACATCGGATGGAGTTGGAGGTAGAGATTATCCGCCTCGGTGGGCGGTTACCTGAGCTCCTTGGAGGTGGATCTTCGCGCTGAACGAGAGATAGTGAGACTGAGCAGTCTGCTTCCTCTCATCGTAGGTGGCTGGATGAGGGGGTGCTAGTGGGCATGATGCGGGGGCTAGCAGTAGCCACCCTGAGAGGTCCCATAGGACCCACACCATGGGGGTAGTTCCCGTCACACCGATCCTGCATGATCATGGTGGCCGACGCCCTAGGCTTGGGGGTTTTTGAGTTTTTGCTTTTTTTTGTGAGGTCAGAGGACCGACTTATTGTAGCCTACGGGCATTTTGATGATATATATACATGACTTTCTTTTTGGTTATACACTTGTCATGATTTTTTGTTTATTTTTATGCACATTTATTTACTTTGATGTATGCATGTGTTATTATGAATGCGATGTTTCTAATTATATGATGTATGCATATGGAATGAATGAAATGATTTGTTGATAACTTGTCGATGGCACCATAGATTGTACAGGATTTACTGGCTTTCTGTACTTATGTGATTGCTTTGTGGAATGACTTTGCATGTGGTAATTTTGTTTTGGTATTTTTCATATTTTTTGATGGTGATGTAAGTAATGAAATGTACCAGTTGTTTTAAAATGTAGTTAAGGTTTTTTTGAGATTCAGATGTTTTAACTAACTAGCCAAGACTGTACATTTATCTCACAAGACTTTTGAACAAGGTATGAATCAGACTTGAGTTTGACCAAGTTATTTCACATCCCTGTGTGTGCAATTGAGTTCGTTTATGTGGTATTTGTCAGGATACCGCCAATGCCAGATAGGCTATCAACCAAACCTGTACTGAGGATCACCTAATTAGCTCCACTAACTCCTTTGTTGTATTTAGTAAGATTAATCCATGGGACAATCTAAGGTACCATAAGCTAGCTCATCCACATGCAAACATTGGTCTGCTCACATGCAAAGCTAATGTGATAGACATATCGTCATGCGTTTAGGATACCACCATTGTCAGGTAGGTTGTCCACCAAACCCGTAATGAGGATCACCTAGATGGTTTTTTGAATGTTGAGAATTCCAGGGATTCAAGTTCAGGCGTCTTTCGGTTGCTCAACTTGTTGGGATACTTGCTCGTATACATAGTGATGAAAATCACTGTTTATTTTTCTCTTTTGTTTTTCTTTTTGAGCAAGGACTTTGAATAGTGGTGATAACCACTGTTATTTGATTTTGCATTTTAGGTTGCAAAGTTGAGCTCGTAGGTTTTTGGCTTGTGAATGGCATTGATCCTTTTGGCCTTGGGGATGACTACCCATCCTGTTCAGGGACGTGTAGTACGAATCCTTACGACTTTGGGAACCAAAGGTGATTGGGGATGTTATTATGTAATGGCATTGATCTTTTAGGCCTTGGGGATGACTACCCATCCTTGTCAGGGGCATGTAGTATGAATCCTTATGACTTTGGGGACCAAAGGTGTTTTGGGAGTTTGTGATGATGGATTGTTGGGATTTTGCTTTTGAATGGCATTGATCTCTTAGGCCTTGGGGATGACTACCCATCCTTGTCAGGGGCATGTAGTACGAATCCTTACGACTTTGGGGACCAAAGGTGATTGGGATTTTTGTTAGTGGTGAAGACCACTATTTATTATGGGGAATTGGATGGGGAAGAGCTTGTCCTTTTGTCAATTCTCAACATTCTTGAACCATTCGCACAGGGGGATGAATAGGCTAACCTTTCACCTATGGTACCCTAGACTGCTTTGTAGGTTTCTCTTGCATTCACACAACTTGGGAATTTTTTTATGTGTTTTAACTTGTGTAGGGATGTTACGTAACGAGGTGTGATCCAAGTAAAACTCTCCCTTTGTAAAATCTGTCTGACTTTGTATAGTTTTTGGCTAGAAATTTAAAGACAATTGAATGATGAAAACCCTAAATACATTAGGAGACAACTGACTATGCTAAAAATGTGGATGGTGTTATTCTGGATGGATGTGTTTATAAAATGGATTGAATGTGGAAAATGATGGAATTGCCTAGCAATTACAGTCTATGGTGCTTGTGACATGTATGACCAGCAAATATGCAATGTATGGATGCGATGCCTAATGCAGTTTATTATATTTTTGTATTTTGATTTTTATGAGTATGCATGGAATTGAGATGCAATTTTTTTTTTTGTATTTTTGATTATTTTATTTTTTTGTTTGTTTTTGAATATTTGTTTTTGACCAAGCGATTGTGGGAACCCTTGGAGCTTTTGGTTTGACCAAAGGGTTTATGGATACCTTTGGGGCATTTTAGGGTTGACCAAGCGATTGTGGGAATCCTTGGAGCTTTTTAGGTTTGACCAAGCGATTGTGAGAATCCTTGGAGCTTTTGGTTTGACCAAAGGGTTTATTGATACCTTTGGGGTGTTTTAGGTTGACCAAGCGATTGTGGGAATCCTTGGAGCTTTTGGATTTGACCAAAGGGTTTATTGATACCTTTGGGGCATTTTAGGTTGACCAAGCGATTGTGGGAATCCTTGGAGATTTTGGTTTGACCAAAGGGTTTATTGATACCTTTGGGGCGTTTTAGGTTGACCAAGCGATTGTGGGAATCCTTGGAGATTTTGGATTTGACCAAAGGGTTTATTGATACCTTTGGGGCATTTTGGGTTGACCAAGCGATTGTGGGAATCCTTGGAGCTTTTGGGGTGGGCTATGGCTCTCTAAATGTGGAATGGCCTCAAATGACTGATGTTCAAGGGTTCTAGTTCCTTGATTCCTTCAAGAGAGGTGAGCCGGTATGTTCCAGGTCCTATTTTACTATCAATTACATAGGGACCTAACCAATTTGCCATGAACTTGTCCCTTAGATGGGGCGGCAAGTTAGAATTTTGTTGGTTCTCTTTTAAGACCAAGTCACCAACCTGAAAGTCCCTCAGGTGAACTTTCATGTTGTATGCTTTCTTAAGTCGCTCTTGATAGATACGTAAATGCTCGAGAGCATTGACGCGTCGTTCGTCGAGCAACGTAAGTTGGTCTAACCGGGCCTATCGTGCAGTGTCATCATCGATGAACTCTTGCATTGATATGCGTAGGGAAGGTATTTCCAACTCGAGAGGCATGACTGCCTCGGAGCCATACACCAGCGAAAATGGAGTTGCCCCAGTGGGCATCCGAATGCTAGTGCGATAAGCCCATAGGGCAAGCGGGATTTGAATGTGCCAATCCTTGTGACTATCTGTGACCGTATTTTTGAGGATGGCAACTAGCATTTTGTTTGACGCCTCTGCTTGCCCATTTGCCTACGGATAATAGGGTGTTGAAAAATTATGCTAAATTTTGTACTTTGTTGTCAAAGCACGCACATATTTGTTCTTGAATGACGTCCCATTATCCGAGATGATCTTGGATGGAATACCAAAATGACATATGATGTTATGTAAAATAAACTCTGCAATGCGGGTCCCAATCGTAGAGGTAAGCGAAATTGCTTCCACCCACTTGGTGAAGTACTCTGTGGCCGTTATGATGAATGTGTGATGACCTGACGATGCAGGGGAGATCTTTTCGATTAGATCTAAGCCCCACTATGAAAATGGCCAAGCCGATTGGATCGGTTGCAAGGCCTGAGAAGGTACATGTGTCAAATTGGCATGGTGTTGACACTTCACGCACTTCTTTACATATGCGCAACAATCTCGCTCTAAAGATGGCCAATAATAGCCCATGCAGAGAATGCACTTTGCGATGGCCATACCGTTGAAGTGGCCATCGCATGTACCATCGTGCGCTTGGGTGATCACCCAAGCGGACTCCTACTGGTCCAAGCAATGGAGGAGGATTCCTTCATAGCTTCGATGATACAAAATGTCTCCTAGCAAGACATGTTTTGCCACTTTCTATTTAAATGATATTTTTGCAACGTGTGTCAATCCAAGTGGGAGGTTACCTAGCTTGAGGTAGTCTCTTATGGGTGTGTACCAATCCTGCTGATCAGAAACCTCGATGGTATGAATGGCCAATCCCTCTTGAAGTTCATCCCTAGCAAAAGTTGAGCGGGAAAGAACTTGTAAGAATAGCGTTGTGTTGCTATTAAGAGGGGTCGGGGAGAACAAGGACCCCTAGTTGGCATGATTCAGACTATCATGGATTCGAGAGAACTTATCTTGAGATGGTTCAATCTGGATCAGGTGGATTCTTGGCGTTAGGTCAGAGCTTGCACGCTCCATCATGGATTGCGATAATGTTTTGACTTGAATGGTTGTCATCTCACCAGAAGGGTCTTGCGGGATTAGTGACCCCAAGGAGGCCATAGTGTCCGCAAAATGATTCGATGATCGAGGGAGTGCCTCGATGTCATACCATTCAAGATTTGCCAGGAATTTGTCCACAAGGGCTTTGTAGGCCTACAGAACTGGGCATTTACATTGGAATACCCCTTTTACTTGGTTGACAATTAACAGCGAATCACCAAAGATGTTCAAGCATTTGATGTTCATGGTGATTGTTGTCTGAAGACCTATGAGCAAGGCTTCGTATTCGGCATTGTTGTTGGTGCATGGGAAATCTAATTTAAATGATAGAGGCATTGGAGCCCCTTGCGGTGTGAAGAATACAATTCCCATGCCACCCCCTTGCTCACATTTAGAACCATCGAAGAATAGGGTCATGTCGGCCTGTGACTCAGGCTCATTAGAATCTGGCGATTCTGAAACATGGAAGACCCCATCATCGGGTAGCTCTACGGTCAGAGGTTGATCATCTTCGAGAGGAGCCTCTGCTAGTTGATCGGTGATGACTTGACCTTTGATGGACTTTTGTCCAATGAATTCGATGTCAAACTCCATCAACAACATGATCCATTTCGCCGTGCGGCTACTATGATAAGTATGACTCATCATGTACCGCAATGGATTCTCCTTAGACACAACATACGTCGTATTGCTCAGCATGTAGTGGCACAAGATTTTTGGTAGCAAATACCACTGCCAAGCATAGCTTCTCAACGTATGCATAGTTAAGTTCATAACTGACCAGGGTGCGGCTAAGATAGTAATTAGCCTGTTCTTTGTGTAGTTCATTTTTTTGGGCTAGCATGGCGCCCAGTGCCACCTCAGTAGCTGAGATGTATAAGTAGAATGACACTCCTGGTCTAGGTGGTGCCAATACTGGCGGTGAAGCCAAGTATTGTTTGATGTCGTCAAAGGCTGACTGGCACTCGTCATCCCAGTGAAATGCTACCCCCTTGTGCAATAATTTATTCATGGGTCGGCACTTGTCAGATAGCTACGCTATGAAGCGCTTGATTGACGTGACCTTTCCCTGTAGGCTTCTGAGCTACTTGATGGTAGTTGGGGGAAGCATTTCAAGGATTGCCTTGACTTTGTTTGGATCTACCTCGATTCCTCATTTTGAGACTATGAAACCCAAGAGTTTTCTAGATGTGATGCCAAATACGCACTTCTTGGGGTTTAGTCCGACTTTATGTTCAATGAGGCGATCGAGGATCTTGCTTAAGTCATCGAGATGATCTGGGCGCAAAAGAGATTTGGCCAACAAATCATCCATGTAATCTTCCAAAGTTTTATGCATGTGATCATGGAAGATGTATGTCATGGCACGTTGGTAGGTGGCGCCAGACATTTTTAAGGCCAAAGGGCATGACCTTATAACAAAATGTCCCCCAAGGCGTTGTGAACGCCATTTTTAGTTGGTCCTCGGGATTGATACGAATCTGATTGTATCCCGAGAAACCATCCATGAGGGAAAGCATTTCATGGCCCATTGTAGCATCTACCAATGCGTCGATGCTAGGCAAGGGGAAATCATCCTTGGGACTCGCTTTGTTTAGATCTCAAAAATTGGTGCATATGCGAATCCTCCCATCGGGCTTCTTGATGGGTACCATGTTGGACAACCATGGTGGGTAATCCACGCAGATGACAAACTGTGCATCCAACAGCTTTTGTAGCTCGTATTTGACCATTAAGGCTACTGTTGGGTGCATCTTACATAGTTTTTGCTTGACTGGCTTGACTGTCGGATCAAGCGTTAGATTATGCGTGACTAGCTGTGGGTCTAGCCCCGGCATGTCTTTGTAGGACCATGCAAAAACCTCCTTCTTCTCTTTGAGAAGGGCAATGTAATCGGCTTGCTCTTCGGGGGATAGACTTACCCCCAACTTGATGATTTGTGAATTCATTGGATCAAAGCCGATGTCTACGTCAGTCGTCTCTTCAACTGACATGTGGGACCCATCCTCCAACTGGTGTGGAGTTGGGATCAGGTGGATATCATTTGCTGAATTTAGATCTACGTTGGGAACCTCGGGTTCCTCTTCAGCATGGAAGACATCCTGAGTCTGTCTTGGGGTGAAATGGAACATCCCACCGCAAGGCCAGTACTCTATGGGGATGGTGGTGTGTCGACGCGATCCCAGTCTATAGCATCTAAGTCTAGATACAATGACCATGTTGGGTCGGATGGGTTATGGATGGGGGCGGTTAAGTCAATGGAGATCATGTTGATGAAATGATTTTGGTCTCCATTACCACGGGTGTGGTGACTCGGACATCCTAGGTGATCTTTGTGCTCCGGATCTAGCTCTGTGGGTACTGGCACAAATGGATCGGCCCTATGTGTGGATAAAAGGATAGGGTCTACCCTTGGCACTGATGGCTCTATAGGGTCTCTGGGTGGAAGGTGCTCTCTGTATGCCTAAAGTGGTAGGTGCAATAGTTGGTCCAACTACGCCTGGTTTAGGTGCCACCTATGCCTTGGCCCTATGTGTAGTTGTTCAAACATGTCATCAATGTCCATGGGGTATTGTTGTTGTCGCATATGATTGAGATATGCCATCTCAGTCTCATCTTCATAATCGCTATCAGAGATCCATAGGCCTTCGTTGGCTCCGATAGCTATTTGTGACATGTGAGGCTCATCTTGCTCGAGCAAATTGATCTGGTCCCATCGAGGTTGTTTCGCTCTCTACGGGAGGACCTGATTCTCTTGAGGTGGCATATGCTCGATTGGAGCATCAAAGGGGAACATTGTCATGAAGCTCTCCTGATAATCATCTATGGGGGTCACTTGTGAATGATTGCTATCAGACTCAAAAGGATCCCAAGGTGCTACCTCATACTCTAACTCATCTTCTAAAGACCCTTCTTGGCCTTGTCTATATCCCTCTTGTAGGTGAGTCCTCGAACTTTCTCCTTTCTTGATCGAAGGGAAAGGGTTGTTAAGGTCAACAAGGTTGGTTGTTAGCAATGGGAGATAATCCCCCAATGTATATGTTGTGTTAGGATTGGCATATGGATCTAATGCCAACCCATCCTTGTTGCCTATCCCTAGGCCTTGCATGTTCTATTGCCAACTCGATGTAAGGGTCGATTGCAGCATCAATTGCACCGTATTGCAATACTTGAAGGGCTCTAAGTCTGTTGGGACTACATGCACCTACCCTTCGAATGTGTACTTTAGGCACTGATGAGCTATCGAAGGGACACACTTCATGTCCCTGATCCAAGGCTGGCCCAACAAGATATTATAGGCCATCTCACCTTCCAAGATGTGGCACAATGTAGGAATAGTATTTTGTCCCACTTGGATGGGTAGGACAATTGTGCCAATCGTTGAGCATATCACATCATTGAATGCTCAAAGAGTATAGGTGGAGGCCATGATGTGAGATTCTAGAAACTTGAGGTGTTTCAATGCCACTGTTGTGATTATATTACTAGACGAGCCAGTGTCCACCAACACCCTCTTATATGGAATCTCGTTGACCCGTGCAATGACGTGCAGGGGTGGATCCGCCATATCACCAGTCACCAATTTTAGTTCGTCTTCTTTAAAGGTGATGACTAGTTCTGTACATCATTTTACATGTCCCACAAAGTTGTTGAAATAGTTTGCTTCATGGGGCTACAGCTCGATGGCTTTTAATATCTCCATTAGAGCCTCCCGATGGGGTGATGATTGTTGAATGAGCTCGTAGATGGAGAGCCTAGTCGACGTGGTCCTTAGACTTTGGGTAAGTCTAGTTCGAATCATGGCCACTGGTCTAGGTGGGGGAGGTTGCGTAGGGTGTTGTTGAGGTTGTGACATTGATGGAACCTCTCCTGTGGCCATCATGGGGGCAGCTCTTGGGTACCTCTTGTTCCGAGTCACTATGCTTATCATCCCTACATACCCCTGCATGGGGCAATTCTGTGTCACCTCATTGACTTGAAGGGTTTTTGCCTACGCATCATGGGCGGGTAGGGGGTCTTTGAAGACTCCCATCTATTGGTTGTTTGGTGCTACGGGGTTGTCCACCGCCGGTGTCCTTGTTGTCTATTAGGTCTTGCATGAAGCTCTTGAACTTCCAACATGCATAAAGGTCATGTCCTTTCTGCCTATGAAATCTACAGTACAAGTCTTCCCTATAGCCCTTAGGTTTTGGTGCATTGGGGTCTATGGGTCGACTTTCTGGCAGGTGTATCAAGTTTTCCATGGACAAATGGTCAAACAAGGAGTCTTTGGACTCTGTGAAGGGTGTGAACTGTCGCCTAGGGTGACGCTATTGATTTTGCTCTTGCCGATGATTCTCCTTCTCATAGTTGTCAAGAGGAACTGCCTGATAGTTAGCCTATGAGGGTTGTGTTGCTTGTGCATGCTTAGGCATGTTTATAGCAACCTGATTGACCGTAGTGGGTTTCGATTGCGTGGTCCCTATTTTGGCATTTTTAGGCCACTCTTTCTTCCGTGGCTTGGCAATCTCGCCATCCTGTATCTTGATCTCCTCAATGATTCTAGCTTGCGCCAGGGCTTCCTCAAGAGTGGCATATTGCTGTAGCTACAATAGCACGGAGATCGATCTCAAACAACTTTTTGAGAACATTTGGGTCAGGTCGACCATAGGAGGGAGGTAGGGCAGCTTTGAAAGCAACGTCCTCCACCGATTTCCATAGGCCGCCATGGTTTCTTCCTCATACTGCCTGAGGCTAGCTAGGTCGCTTAGTGATGCCTTCTTCTTGGTGTTGAAGGTGAAGCATTCGAGGAACGTGTCCACTAGCTGATCCAAGTTACTGATGCTATGCTTTGGCAACTGAGTGAACCAATCCGAGGCAGGGCCTGCGAACGTGGTTATAAATGTTCTTAGCAACAAAGCATCATTGTCCTGAATGCCAAAGCATTGGCTCAAGAATCTAGTCACGTGCTCTTGGGCATCCTCCTCCCCTCTAAATATTGCCAACTGGGGTAGTTTAAAGTGTTCAGGGTATGGGGGTGTCGGCATTGATGGATGCACAGGGTGACTGCGGAGCTGGCGTAAAGTGGGCTTTTGGGGCCCAGAAGTCTTGGTCTCCATAGACTCTAAGCGCTCTAGAAGTGCTTTGTATGCATCAAAAGATTTGATTTCTTCCTCCTTGGTTTGTTCCCATTAGGGGTTGCGGGGAACTTGAGGCCTATGGAGGGGTAGCCGGACAGCATCCCCCCTGCCTTGGTAGGGCATTTCAGCCCGCTCTTCTTCTTGCTCATACTCCTCATAGGCTTCTTGAGGAGTTCCTAGGTGAGACCTATAAACATGGGTGGGTGCCCGCGGAGGGTGCCCATCGTTGTTTCGGGAGTGGCCTCTCGCTCAGGTCTAGGAGGTCTTGGAGGCAATATTTGATAAGGTCACGGAGACCTATCTCGCACCAAGGGGTTGTGCCTCTCATACAACTCTATCTTATGTGTGCAAGGGGTTGGGACCCTCTCAGGCACAGTTTTCTGGAGCAATTCATCTGTCTGACGCCGAATGCGCTCTTTGCTAAGGCGATACATGTGCTCTAACTATTGTTGGTCTTGCCTGAGCTACATGATTTGCGCTTGGCGGGTGGCATGTTTGGCAAATGCCAAGTCAATTTGTTCTATCGTCTTGTGTTTAGGAAGCCTAGATGCCTCTCCTACATGTCTATCTCGGTCATGGTGATCCGAGATCCCTATGGGTCGCTTTCCTCTATCGAGGTTAGCGGCATTCACCCGAGGCTCTGGCCTCAGTGGGTGATCCTGATACATAGCAGGTGCGAAGGCGCATTGCTCCCACGCTATGTATTGCTCTTGAGGAATGTAGTGGTCTTCCTCATGCTCCCTTTCGTATGTGTGAAAGGGGTGGGAAGAATTGGCTTGCCCTATCTGAAGAGCCTTGTGCTCTGGATTTGGCCTATTGTTTCTAATAGTAATAAGGGGTAGAGGAGGGATGACGTAATCATGTGGCCCCTCCTTATGGACCCTATGTTGTTCTAGCACTTCATCACATGGTGGCCACTCATAACGAGCGTCTAAGGGAGCCCTCCCGTCTATGTTGAGTGCCACATGTATGGCCTCCTCCTGAAAGGGTCTATGCTGAGTGGGAGTGCCCCTCAAAGGGGTGCCTCTATAGTCCCATTCTGTAATGGCATGATGTGGACTATCTTGTGGGTCAGGCCACCAAGGCGGTATGACCAAGTCCTCGAGACTATATCGGAGGTGACTTGTGCCCCTTTGTACACTTTTCACAGCTTCTGCCCGTGATTGGGCTCGACTACGGGTGTACACCATGGTGGTGTTTATCTAAATATGTGTACGTTTTTATCTTCTTTATGATTTTTTATGCTACACTAAACAAAAATGGAAACACACAATCAAAGCAATGATTATCTTGTTTATGGATTAGAAGTGTGCCCTAAATCTGGTTCAGTGTGTTTTGATTTTTGTTTTGAAAACCTTGTAAAGAAATTTTTGTTGTATATGCAATATGAGGGCTCTTATATCTCCCAAAATGGTCGCCCCTTCAATATACCACTACCATGCCATTATACCGAACCTCTCTATATACCCGCCCTTACGTGAGGGAGACTATTGGTACGTGAGAGCAGAACAGTACGTGGAACATAGGCGGTACGGAAGGGGAATCACTCTGTTTTGACACCTACCATAGAAGACTTATCCTCATGCACTAGGAATCACCCCTGCTACACTTGGTCAGATTTCATCAGGATTTACGTCTAGCAACAGTAGCGATCGGGGTTATGTATGCAAAAATTCAAGCCAAGGTGGTGATGAAATCCACCGTTGGTCTTGATCAAGGGTTGGGGTTTTACGACCAACTCCTTGGTGTTCAGATTATCTCATGGTGTGTGGGGTTCTTTTTATTTGTGCAAAGAAAGAAAAACATGCGATAAAACTCTCCTATGCAAGCAAAGGAAATGACAAAGACATAAAATATAAAATGACAGAGGATGCTCAGAACCCCTACCTCTTCTCTGCCCAAACCGGATGCCTCTAAGTTTCTGCTCTAAAATTGCACAGAGAGCTAATCATCCCAGGGTGAGATGAATAATAGATCTGTATTCATCACAGGGTGAGACGAATTCCTATTCATCCCAGGGTGGCACGAATTCCAGCTCTGTATTCACCACAAGGTGGAATGAGCAGCAGTCCAGTGCTTGAAATATTGACACCTGCAAGCAAAAACACACAACTTTTGATCAAAAATTTGATCTCAAAATCAAGGGACATGGGTCCCACCATGATCACCACTAAAAGCACGAGGATACAAAAGCAAAATATAAGGGAAAATGTAACGCTAAGTCCTACGAATGAGAATGCATGAAAAGAAGGAAAACAAACGAACTGAAATGAGATTTAAAGCAAGTGTAAAAGTGCGGCCCTTTATTTTATTAATTTGCTCCAAATCGGGTTACAATACGTCTCCTCCATTTTTAGGGGCTAGGAGCGTCGGACATATTTTTATTACACCATGAATGATATATTCCCCTTTGAGATCTTCCGCGTGCCCACATTGAAAATGGGCGGACCAAACGTCGTCATCGCTTGCATGAATGTGTCTATGGTTCCTTGCTACCCCTTCAGTGTCGATATCCTACGTTCAGAGAAACAGTAAATGGTTAGTAGTCTGTAGCACCCTAAAATTGGCATAGTTAAACCTTAGTAAAAATATAAAAATTTGAATTTTAACCCCAAATCGCCCGTTAACTGCCTGTTACCCACTTCCCTTGTTTTTCATGCCATTTTTAGGATTTGTTTTGACCGTTGTATGATATCAACACATATCAGATGAAATCGTTCCAGATCTGACGAATTCTTTTGGAACAGAACGTCCAAATGATTTTGTCCCAAAACTGATTTTCATAATTAGCTTTTGTTTCAACAGCTTCTCTAACCTGGGTAGAAAGTGTGTCTGCATAGTTAGAGTCTCCCCCGTTGGAGATCTCCCAAATTGGGATGATCTCCAACCTCCTAACCTCTCCCTAATCCTATATAAATTGGGATTTTCTTTGTTTATCCCCCTGAACCCCCTAGCTGACTGATTTCCCTGCAAATTTAGTTCCTTGTGCCTTAGAACACCTTTATACTTTTTTTTGCATTGCGTATTTCAAGTTTTCTTGTAGGAACCTTAATGTTTTTCAGCTGGAGCAAGCTTGGATCATCGCAGGCGATTTCAGACGATCCTGTCGTAGATCGACGATGATCTCGTACGATTAGAGGCAATCTCGACTGTAGTCCATATTGGGGGAAATCAGAGCCCAGAGTTTGCATTTTCTTATCGTTTCTCTGCATTTCTTTATGCATTATCTTAGTTATTATATTTATGCATCCTGGAGTTCACCTCATTTAGTATAGATGCATGATAAAGTCAAAATAAATTGTCAAATTGATGCATTTCCTTTTAATTGCTATCTGGATTTATCATTTGAGCTAGTTTACTGTTATTTATCTCATTTCCCCTTGCTTTTGCAGTTGCATTTTTGGTATTTTGTATCTTTTTCTGTGATTGTAGGTTTCTGACGAATTCGTCTGATGAATTCATCAGATCGACGATGATCTCATCTGATATCAGACAACCGACTGAGATATGAGATGATTATGTGCAATTACGGATGATTATGTACAATTTGAGATGATTTGGACTACTACAAAACTTAGAATCTTCATCAGACATCCGAAATTAGGTATGTTTTATTTTATTTAGCCTACTTTCTATGTTTAGCACTTACGCATGTTTTATGTATTCATAAAAATCAGCATTGGCATATAGAATGGCTTAGATTCATCTTGGAAAAACCTAGGAATTGAATGATTAAAGCACAAAATGAACACATCAAACCTAGTCTCAACCTAGGCGTGGAAACTTCCACTCAAAAGTTTCCTGGTGAACCCACCATCCATCGAAAATTCACCCTTATACCCCTCCCTCGAGAGGTGGGACCTTCAAAGGGCCTCTCAGTCTGAGGTATTGTCTCATCCTTCTCGCATCCCCCTTCCGGGCGTGGATCCTATAGCCTGAAGGTAAGGATGCGAAAAATTTGGAGCGATACATTTTGGTGAACCCGACGTGAAAACTAAAAACATTTCGAAAACAATCCAAAAAACAAAAACATAAATGCATTTAGAATCAAAGATTGCATATCATATTTAGATGGTAGATTATGATAAAAGATGAGCTATCACCATTAATGTTGAGAATCAATTAGCAGCTATAGATATTACTTCTGTACTTAGAGTACCTCAAACAAATAGGGTTCAACCTTTATGGGACGAACTTAATAGGAGATTGAATATCATTGAATCTAGATCAAACGAACTTAGGCAAATAAAGAGGTTTGTCCTAGATAGAATCCTGGATCCTAATCAAGTGACCTTATATCATGAACTTCATAGAGCTTGCCATAGGTGGTTAGCAGATAAAAGAGCCCTTGTGTCTTCTAAGTTGTACACCTTTGAGGAATACCTCGACAATGCAGTTGTAGTGCATAAATTTCTATCTCGTATAGAGGATCAAGAGGTCGTCCTTATGGATAGAAATAGATGGAATAGAGTTCCTAGAGCTGTGTTATATTGAGAGTATTTCCATGAGCTTTATTTTTACAAGTCAGAGTCAGAAGTAGATAACATCACCATAGCACACTTTGTCAAATTCTTGAAAAACCATTTTCAATTTGAAGAGGAGCATTTCATGACTCCTGATGAACTTGATCCTATTAATGATATCCATAAACTATTTATAGAAAACTAAGCCATTATTTTATTGTTTCTTGCATTTAGTGTGCTATTTGTTGTCTTTATAATCATAAAAACAAAAAAATAAAAACAAAAACAAAACAAAAACATAACAAAAATCAAAACATTTTCTTTTAAGTATTATAGTAGGTATATATTTAAAATATATACCTCCCAAATTTGTTGCAAATATATATATATATTATTTATATATATATATATATATATATATATATATATATATATATATATATATATATATATATATATATATATATATATATATATATATATCAATATATATTTGCTAAAATCTAAGTTTAAGCATAATGACTAGACTTAGGAATGGAAAACAGGCTGAAGTAGAAGATTGGTTAGGAAAACCAATAAATAAACCAGATGTCCTTCCTGAAGACCCAATTCAGGAAGAAGAAACACTAGACCAACAAGAAGAAGAGTTTGCTGAAGCAAACGAACAAAGAGAAACTATTAGAGGGGAAGGATCCTCATCCCCTAAAATGTCTCTGGAAGGAGCTGTTACTTTTGAGAACATGGAACATTTCTGGAAGTTCCTCAGTACTAATATTGGCACCCTTAATAGAGCTGTCCATATGGATAAGGATCAAATTAGTGACACTCAAGCAACCCTAGAAGAAATATATCACACACGCACTAATCCCTTGTCCTTCATTGATCAAGAAAGTGATAAAGCTGGAACATCCAATTTGGATATGGCCGCTATAATCCAGAACATGCAACAAAAATAGGTTACCCATCCACCTAGAGTGCCTGTTACTAAGCCTAGGGTTATTCCCACATGAAAGAAACCTTCATTCACTACTCTATTTCACCAAGTTATTGATCAACATACCTCAAATCAACAAAAGCCCAAAACAAAACTTGACACCAATTTCCAACAATCTGGGATACAACATAATGCTACAACAAATCTTATTCATAATACTCTTCCTACCAACCATTTACATAATAGCAATATAGCATCCAATCCTTATGTCACGCCATCATACGCTCAAATACCACCAAACCAATATGGTGGACAAACTGGTAATCTAGAAGCCATGGTGAAATAGTTAGTCTCTCGCATGGACTAGATAGATCCCTACCATCCCTCATACAATTATAGAGAGATGTGCAGTCAGCCTCTAGATCCTATAGTTGTAGCACAACCATATCCTAAACACTTTCCTATGCCTGTCCTACCTATATACAAAGGAACTAAAGATCCCATAGAGCATCTTCGTATGTTTAGGATAGCATTTCATGACATATCACATGATGACTTGTTATTACTAAAGATATTCCCAAAAAGTTTAGGAGGAATGGCATTGGAATGGTATTATCAACTACCCACTCATTCTTTGAGGAATTTCGAAGAAACTGCCGAGTCTTTTGTTGATAAATTTAGTGCCTACATTGAAAGGCATGTAACCATTAAAGATTTATAAAACCTAAAACAAGACAAAGATGAATGTTTTTCTGATTTCCTAGCACGATGGAGATAGTTGATAGGAAAATTGCACTTTGTGTTACCTTATCGAGAAATGTTGGATATTTTTATCAATAATTTATAAGAACAACTATCCTATGAGTTATCAACTGCTACCTTAACCACCTTCGATCAAGCTATAGATTTAGCTCGAAGAGTGGAATATGCTATTATTAGGAGAGGTCAACTTAAAAAGAAAGATGATGAGAAAACATCTAGAAATCAATATAAAAATAAACAAGTTGTGGGTGATGGAGTCACTGATAGTAGAAATATCGCTACTATTAATGTTGAGAAAACAACAAAGAAATTTAAACTGAAACCTCCTGATAAACCACCTTGAGAATTTACTAGGTTAAATCAACCTTTATCAACCATTCTCCCACAATTACTAGCACGAGGTTTGATCCAATTACCAAATATCCAAGAACCTGATCCAACTATACCCGGATACAGAGCTTATTTATACTGTGATTTCCATAGAGGACCTAGACATGCTACCAACTCTTGTAAAATATTAAAACATAAAATACAAGACCTGATTGAGAACAATGAGATGGAGTTGCAAGCCTTTCAACCTAAACAAAATCCTCCTAATAATGCTCAAAATAACATCCCTCAAAATCAAAACCAGAATGCCAATAAATCACAGGACATTTTTCAACATCCTTTACCAAAGCATGGTAAAGAAGTGGCTAATCAAATTGAGCACCATAATGTTCCCCCTCCTACCCGATATGTAGGAACTATTAGTGGACATTACCTACTCATGATTTGGAAATATTTGACACAACTTTATCCATGGTTACGACTAGACCTCTATATAATATTCAAACACCTAATCTTAGTGATACCGAATACAAGACTGAAAGTGACATGGAAATCACCTCAAATCAATCGAATAGTTCTGAAGATGAATCAGATCCTATTCAACCTATCACAAGTTCTATGGTTCCAGAAGAACCATTTCCAAGAAGAGTCACTACTCGACCATCGTCTCACCAATTAATTTATAATGAACAAGCCATAAACGCTAGACCAAGGCCCATTCATCATCCTAAAAATAATATTGTAGGTACCATTGGAGTTGTTACTCGACAATAGGCTCAAAATTCTCAACAAGATCAAACTCAAAATGATGGATCAGCTCCATTTGTTTTGAAAATTCCTAATAAAGGGAATCATGCACCTAATGTTCAACCTAAGCCTCCTTATAATATTAATGAACAATTATCGAATACTATAGCTAGAATTTCCCTTTTGGACCTTTTAATATCTTCTACTACACATAGGGATGAATTAATGCTCACATTAAGCCAAATGATAGTACCACAAAATATTCAACCTAAAGCCATGTCCAATACTATCATAACTCGCGAAGTCGATTGTATTGACTTTCGGGATAGAGATATACCACAACATAGTTTACATAAGGATAACCCCTTATATATTACTGCCCTAATTGGAGATGTAGCAATTAAATGAGTCTTGATTGATAATGGTTCATCTTTAAACATTTGTACTTTTGACTTCTACCAAATATTTGGGTTTAGAAGTGATGAAATGAAAAGAACTAATATGATCATCAAAGCCTTCAATGATGAAACACAAGAAACGTGTGGAGTTATCATTATCCCATTGCAAGTTGGTCCAAGAACCTTAGACACAATCGTATTTATTGTACATTGCCCTTCATCGTACAATATACTTTTGGGTCACCCTTGGATCAACGCAATGCGAGTTGTTCCCTCAACTTTACATCAATGTGTTAAATTCAAATTTAAAAATCAGTTGGTTACCATTCATGGTGATCCCAGACCCTTTGATATGTGTGCTTTGGCAGAACCTGTTGGAGTTCAATTTTGCCCTTCTTTGTCATCCACACATCCTAATTCTAATCATTTGTCTAAACGTATGAAACACACACTCATAACATCATCTACTCCATCAACTACACCTCTACATATAGTTCAACCATCTTTCGAAAAAACCACATTAGGACCCCAAAAGGATCCTAAACCCACAACCAATGCTTCTTGTCTTACTCCTATCACTTATATACCTATAGACCCATCAATAGATATCTCTATAACATCTACATCCACTAAAGGCATACTTTCCGCATCCGATGATGTAGGAAATGTTCCTTCTACCTC
Source organism: Wollemia nobilis (assembly GCA_028583015.1). Taxonomy (NCBI): domain Eukaryota; kingdom Viridiplantae; phylum Streptophyta; class Pinopsida; order Araucariales; family Araucariaceae; genus Wollemia; species Wollemia nobilis. Next base: position 1,013,721 of record JAQPPZ010001465.1, on the reverse strand, counting down.
TTATGCTCTTACTGATGAGCTCTTACCTAATTTATATAAAATTCTTATATCATAAAAAACAAATGTTGCTATGCAAGATTCCCTTATTTTAAATAAATTGTCGCCCTCTCCTCACACCTTGGGTCTCCCATAGCCTATGGGAAGTATTTACCAAGTCGGGAGTTGCACTTTTATTTATAAGGGATATGACTGGGGAAGAATACCTAGAAACATCAAGACACATTATGATGGATATGCTCGATGTTATTTTTCTAATGAGTATATTAAAGCTAAGCCAATAATGCTTAAATTGGGATATAAAGGGAAAGGTTTGGGACCTTCCCAGAATGGTATGAAAGAACCTTTTGAGGTAGAACCATGGCCTGCCCGATGTGGTGTGGGCCTATTTCCTAGTAAAGGTCAGCCCTTCCCATTTGAGGATGATGACCATATCATATCTTACCAAGATTATTTGGATGAACATGATGCTTTGCATTTAAGGAATAACCCATTTACATGTAATATGTTATCCATAGCTTACCCTGAAATGATTGCTGAATCCGACGATGAGTTGGAAGGGGATTTCTTCCATGATGTCTCCATTGAGGAATTGTTATATAACATATTTTATTTTTATGGCTCTATACCTAGTATAGCCCAGCTTGAGGCCACAACTCCTCAAGCTGAATTATCCAAGCTAACCTTGGAAGAATTACAAGAATTGGGAATTTCACCCACCTAATTTTGAGAGAGATATACACATGGAAGTAGAGAATGTCATAAAAATTAACATTGGAACCGAAGATAACCCTCACATAATAAACATTGGATCAGAATTGAGTCAAGAAAAACAAGATAAATACATTGCATTTCTTAAACAATATGAAGACATCTTTGCTTGGACATATGAAGATATGCCAAGATTAGACCCTTCTGTAGTTATGCATCACCTAGTAGTCCATCCGGATGCTAAACCTGTTAAACATAAACATAGAAAAATGCATCCTAAAGTGGCTTTAATCGTCAAAGGGGAATTAGAAAAGCTCTTGAAGGTTATTTTTATACAAGCCATTGATTATGCTAAATGGATCTCAAATTTAGTTCCAGTAACTAAGAAAGAAGCTACAAAAGTTAGGGTTTGCACATACTTCAGAGATATTAATGTTGCATGCCCTAAAGATGATTTTCCTCTTCCCAACATGGATCATATCATTGATTTTACTGCTGGGAGTGGAATGATATCCTTAATGTATGGATTTTTTGGTTATAATCAGATCAGGATAGCTCCTGCAGATCAGGCTAAAACATCCTTCATTACCCCTTGGGGAACCTTTTGTTGGAAAGTGATGCCATTCGGTTTGAAGAATGCAGGTGCAACATATCAACGAGCCATGACTTATATATTTCACGATATGATGCATGATATTCTACATGATTATGTAGATGATATTATAGCTTGTTCCATCAAAGAAGATGATCATTTAGATGACTTGAGAAAAGTCTTTGATCGGTTAAGGGAATATCTTATCCGACTAAATCCAGCTAAATGTATATTCGAAGTTAAGTCCAATAAATTATTAGGGGTTATAGTTTCTTTACGTGGCATCGAAATTGACCCTCTCAAGATTGCGGCTATCACTGATATGCCCGCACCCACAAATATATCTAAATTACAAAGTCTACAAGGTAAACTTCAAGCTATTCGCCACTTCATCGATAAGTTGGCAAACAAAACCAGACCCTTTCTTAAGCTTCTTAAGAAATATGTCTCTTTTCATTGGGACGATAAATTTCAAGAAGAATTTGAACTCCTCAAATAATATCTTCTTAAACCATCGGTGCTTTCACCACCTAGATATGATCTCCCATTTATCTTATACATTTTTGCTTCAGATTTTGCCTTAGGAGCTATGTTAGCTCAACTTGACGATGAGAAGAAAGAACATGCTAATTATTAAATTAGCAGAACTTTAATCAGTTATGAAACTTGCTATATAGTATTAGAGAAGTTATGTCTCACAATCGTATTTTCTACACAAAAATTATGCCATTATATGCTCAGTCAAAAAACATATGTTATTGCTAAATTCGACCCTTTGCAATATCTCATGAGTCGACCTTATTTATCTGGTTGCACAACAAAGTGGGTTCTTGCACTAAGCAAGTTTGAACTCACGTTTATAGGATAGAAGTCTGTTAAGGGTCAAATCATAGCAGATCAGTTAGCTACTGCACCCTTAGAGTCTACCCATCCCCTCATCATTGAGTTTCTTGATGAATGCCTTAAACTAGAGGCAGACCATCCAGAGCAATGGTCCCTATACTTTGACAGAGCTCGATGCATGAGTGGGGCTGGTGTAGGTATTATTTTAATATCTCTGTAGAAACATCTTATACCTCTGTCCTTCAAACTAACATTTTCTTGTGCTAATAACACTACTGAATATGAGGCTCTAATCCTTGGATTACGAGCTACCTTGGCACTGAAAATTAAAAATTTATTGGTTTTCGATGATTCTCAACTTGTCATAAATCAAATAAATGATGTTTATCAGACCAGAGATGATAAATTACACCCATATAAAGCATATGTTCTACAATTATTAGCTTTATTTGATCAAGTTACCTTGGAAGCTATTCCTCGAACTAGAAATCGTGCGGCTGACGCTATGGTTGTAGCTGCATCTCTTTTGCCCTTGGAGTTAGATAATGAATATGCTACCATAATTATTCATCGACTCTAGGAACCCGCTTCAAATAAATCATGCTTAGAACCTTTGGATGTGTTTTTAATCAACAAAACTACTCCTAAACCATGGTACACTCATATATTTAATTTTCTTCAAAATGGGACCTTTCTTGAAGGTTGCAATAGCAACCAACGTCGGTTGTTATGTATACGAGCAAGTCGCTTCGTGATTATTGGTAATACCTTGTATAGGAGATCTTTTGAAGGCATCCTACTAAGATGTTTGAATCTAGAAGAATCTAGATCAACTTTGAGTGAAGCCCACAATGGATCTTATGGGGGACATTTTAGTGGTAGCGCCATTGCTAAGAAGCTCCTTAGGATAGGATATTTTTGGCCTACCATGGAGAATGATGCACATGATTATGTGCATCATTGTGACAAGTGCCAAAAACACGTTGACCTTGTCCATGCGCCTGCACAAGAACTACAGGCTATTTCATCTCCTTGGCCCTTTTCAAAATGGGGCTTAGACATCATCGGAAAAATCAACCCTGTGTCATCTGATGGACACAAATTTATCATAACCACCACCGAGTATTTCATGAAGTGGGTTGAAGCTATGCCCTTAGCTTCTTGCACTAGAACCCAAGTTTCCAAGTTTATTTTTAATCAAATTATTTGTAGGTTCGGAATTCCTGCAAATCTCATCTCAGATAATGGAACTTGTTTCAAAAATAAAGATGTCAAAAAATTATGTCAAAAATATAAAATTCAACATTGTTGGTCCACCCCCTATTATCCTCAAGGTAATGGCCAAGGAAGCATCTAATAAAACATTAATCAAAATCCTCAAAATACTAGTCAATAAATCTGGTCGAGATTGGCACATTGAATTATATCCTACTTTGTGGGCTTATCGAACTAGCATTCGCACCCCCACATGTACTTCACCTTTTGTTTTGGTTTATGGCGCTGAAGCTATTTTTCCCTTTGAATTAGAAGTTCCTTCTTTGGCTCTACTACTTCAAGATACTGAAGTAGGAGATGAATATCGTGCTGGCAGACTTAGTCAGCTGGAAATCCTAGATGAGAAGCGCATCAATATTTTGGAGCATCTTGATGCCTACTAAAACATGATTAAATGAGCATACCTCAACAAATTTCATCATCGATCCTTTGAGATCTGCAACCTTGTCTTAAAAAAAAATCAAAAAAATACTAATGCAACTAAAGACCTTAAAGGTAAATTTGAGCCCAACTGGCTTGGACCATATATCATCACTGCTAAATTTGGCTCGAGAGCATACAGATTATCTACCTTAGATGGTAAATATCTTAAAGAACCTATGAACATTATGCATCTCAAACGCTATTATGCATAAAATCTGGTCATTTCATCATTGTATATATTGTTATTTTGCATATTGTTTCATTTTCGTTATCCATATAAAAATTTCAAAAAATAGTAATAGTATTTATTCTTTCCATTCATAAATTAAAATCAAAATATAAAAACACTTCAAAATCATCAAAAATATTCAAAAACATATTTTATTTTTGTACCTGTCGAATTCTTGAAGTATTGCAGTTATATTTTCAGTTATTTTGGATAAATTAGCATTTATTTGGAATCCCGCACTTTCACACTCACATGAATAAATATCTTGATTTTATTTGGTATGATTATTAATCTCTCTTATATCAAAATCCACAGTTGAATTAAATAAAGTTTTTTGAGCATAGAGAACTGATCTTGTTATTTACTTGAACCAAGTATATCTCTTCACATTAAAATGATTTCATTGCAAATTCGATATGATGCTACATAATAGAAATGGTTTCTTGAGCAAAAATTTTCCCCTGCTATCCTATCATGCACATGGTCTAGAATCTTTGAGAATTGACAAAAGGACAAGCTCACCCCTGCCCGAATAAAAATCCCTTGCTCTACGACCAATCCGAGAAAGTATCCCTAGCATAGGAAGAAAAAGAAAAGTCAAAGCAAATGAGAAAAAGAAAAATATCATTTTGTACCATCACAACAATATTTCAGCATTATCTCAGTTCCAAGCAAAAATACAAAAAAAAAACAAAACAAAACAAAAGAAGCAAAAGAGAAAAGAAAAAGCAAAAAGCAATAAAATCCCCTTTGAAAAGAAAATAAGGGTGAATGAGCTTGAATCCCTGGAATTCTCAATTATTTGAAAACTGTGAGGTAAGCCCCATAACAGGTGGTTTGTGCCCAACCCGCTTGGCCTTGGGTAATCCCTAGCATGGTGATATATATGTCACATTAGCGACCTTCTTTTGTACAGACCTATATCTGCTTATGTATTAGCTAGCTCTTGATGACTCGAATTACACAGCAGTCTGGTACGGTTACATGCATATAAATCATGGTCAACGAACACTCATTTGGTTAATTCAAATTACTTGTATCAAATTATCTTGCTCAAAATTGATAAATGGACAATACAATTACACACACATTTATATTTGAGAGATTTTTGTATCATTATGATAAATCAATATCGGCAATGAACTCACATATGCACATGAGGGTTCCTTATAAATCTACATTTGTCTTTGAGATAATTTAAAATATTTCTGCAACTCTTTTGGAATAGTTTTTTCTTCTTATTTCAGAACATCTGTTTAGTATAAAAACAATTACGTACATTATTTTCACAAATCACAAAATTATTTCAAACAACGTATTACAAAATCTAGTAAATAACGTCAAGTTTATATATTATTATTCTCTATTTATCTCAAAATCAAAAATCAATCATGCAATAAAACTAAAATATCAATTTCTTCTTTGGATTTCGCGATGATGGTATAAGTCTATACCTATAATTCTATGCCTAGCGCAAACCATTGTTCTAATTTTATTTTCCCATTTATTTTAATTTATAAAAACATATGGCTTACATCATTATGTTACACAATTGTGCTTTAAAAAGAACGAACACATTTTTTTCATTTCATTATGTCAACATTCAATTTTGCAATGATGGTATAGTTCCTAGGGACTTATTCAAAAAATTTATCACACTTAGGAATGTATGCCTAGCAAAAAAATCATATTTCTTTAATATGTCATGCATAATATTTTTTATGAAAATCTGAAAACAAATCATCACCATCATCATTTTTTTCATCATCACAACCCAAAGTCTTAAGATAGTCTCTTAAGCACTCTTTTACTTTTCACAATATTTCTATACTGGGATTAGCTTGACAACCTAGTGAGCGGCAACTCCATGAAATGGTCTATAACAGCAACAATGTCCTTTGAAATTATTGTTACAAGTCTCTTTTATTTTTCATCAAATCACACCACAAAACAACCAATTTATTCACATCAGATTATTTCATTTACAAGTTTATGCCATGACATGAATATTATAATTTATTTCAAAACGACATAATTACATGAATCATCAATCACCAAAATTCAAAAATTAAAGCATCATTAAACATATACACAAGTCATATCATCAAAAACAAGACCATATATATATATATATATATCAAATTATGTACATCATATCAAAACTGGATGGTATGCCATAATCTATACCCTGGCATACTCAATCCTCTCAAAAATCTATACAATCTCTGTGCAGTCTATAGTTAGCTAGTCTCGAGAAGCCCTCGAGCTCTCCGCCTCATCTCCTCTCCCACCCTGGCATGGAGGAGGTGGTCCCATAGAGGTCCGTGCTGTGTCTCGGGTCCTCGCTGTCAATCGTGAGGATGTCCTCACCGATCCCATCCTGATTGGTTCAGCAATGCCGGTTGGCAGCTATACCCTCTGGCCCTCTAGAACCAGTTGTAAGTATACCCCCTGATAGAATGTGGTCTACATCATAGACCACACTAGCTCCTCCATGCTCACCCCTCTGCTTTGAGCCCTGACACGTGTAGCCTCATCCTGTAGTGTCTGCACCTGAGCCTGAAAGCGAGCATTCTCAGCTCGGAGAGCCGCCATCTCATTGCTCTCCCCCACCTCGACACCCTTGCCCTTATCGAGTTATGGTGGCCTCTCCCCCTGTTGAGAAGGGAATATCTCCTCCCTCCTCCCTATCTGTTGTGGCCTCTGTGGAACCCGTGCCATCCTTTGGCGTCTCTCCTACAGAGACCGTCATTGCTCTCTCCCACCATGACCCCATGTTGCCTCAATAGTAGCCTGGCGTCGCCTCCCCATCCATTGCACCATGATGTGCATCGAACCTTATGCCCTCATCATCTGAGGATGGTGGATGCCTGTGTACCAGGCATCATATCCATCGAAAACCCTAGCGTCATCACCATCCACTGGCTAGATGGGGGCATCATCTGTGTCCTGAATCCAGAACCGCTGCATGTCTGGAGCCTCGCTTAGTGTAGTACTATCCTAGATAGTTTGGGAGTACTCATAATCCCTAAGAGAAGGGATCCCCTACTGAATACCAAACTGTCATAGAACCCAGTCGTAGTGGTGGAGCTCTACCTCTCCCTGCTCCATCCTTAGCCAACAGACTCGCCTGATGCAAGCCAACTCCTGCCCATCCTATGCCCACCCTCGATGCTCTCTCCATGGCCTCCAGGTGATCTATTCTAGGATGATGTCATCCAGAAACCTCTGTGACATCGATAGATCTATCCGTCGCTATGACCCCCTCCGTAACCACCAGTAGAAAACTCGAGGCCTCTCCCAGTAGACCCCTGTCAGTGGGAGCCCTATCGGCCTCTGCACCGTGATGTGCTCCCAACATCAAACCTATAGTAGTGATGTCAATCCTAGACATCGGCCTCCCTTGTATACGACCCCGTGTAGGATCCTATAAAAGTGACATAGTACAAAGCTACCCCATGCATATCTATATCCATGGTCTCTCATGTCATAGACCACATCTAAAAGGAGCCATGGTAGCCTGCACCCGCTCTGGTGGCATAGCAGTAAGCCACCTACCACCCCTGCCAAAACTCGAGTCAGCCTAGATGCCCCAAGAATCTGCCTTAGAGACTCGATGTTCACTTTGCCCTTCTCCAGGGCGAAGCTTGGGTCTTTGCTCAGCCTCATCATCGCCTGGCCCTGATTTTCCGTAGGAGTAATCAGTCGTCCCTGTATGGAGATCCTCAAGATCCTCCATACGTCCTCTAGTGTGGGAGTCATTTCCCTGTCGATAACCAAAATTAGGACGACCCCGGATACCACCTCTTTTCTAGGGCTATTAGTAGCCCCATGTCCATCGATACTTGTGGCATCTCTGCCACATGCTGCAAACCGACCTATGCTAGTCGGTAATGCTCTGCCTGGTCGAGCGCGACTATGTCGTCTCTCAGCCCCCCATATTTCCACTCCCGAATCTTTAGTAATCCCCTCTGCAAAACAAACAATAAAACAACAAAATTCATTAATAAACCAATTATTAAATTCAATTAAATATAATTCAAACAAACTTAATTTCATCAAATGATGATATCATTCACTATTGGACGATATTGTCCTAAATTGGGCAAAATTGTCCTTTGTAGGATGAAATCATCTCCTATTTTGCAACTTGGGGATCATCCCTTGTTGTACGAGATCGCCCCTAGTTCATCAATTTTGCCCTTAGAAAAAATCAACGATCTAGAGACGATTTCGACGAAATAGGGACGATTTCGTTCCGACATCATCGATGGCCTAAAAACGGCCACGATGCCCCAAACAATCAAAATTTCAATCAAAAAATTGCACAAATTAAATCCAAACATAATTCACTAGGATTAGATCCTTACCCGTAGCCCACGTCGGACCTCTGTCGATCGGTGCGTTGTCTCAACCATTTTTTTTCGTAGAGCTCTAAAACAGTAAAAATGAATTAGGGTTTTACCCTATTTTCTTAATTTTATTTTAAATCAACAACTTTTTTTTAATTTTTCTTTTCTATGTTTTTACCTCAAACATTCGATTTGGGTAAAAACACGGAGGGGGCACCATAGTTAGTAGTCATATGATTCGACCAAGAATCGTCATCTAGAAAATTGAGTAAATTTTTGCTTTCTCGTAAAACAAGAAGAACTCGTCTTTAACGCATTTTCTTTGAAAAATTCGCTAAAGAGGGGGCAAAATGTAGCACCCTAAAATTGACACAGTTAAACCTTAGTAAAAATATAAAAATTTGAATTTTAACCCCAAAATACCTGTTAACCACCTGGTACCCGCTTCCCTTGTTTTCCACACCATTTTTAGGATTTGTTTTGATTGTTGGACGATATCATCGCAGATCAAACGCAATCGTCCTAGATCTGACAAATTTGTCTGGAACAGAACATCCAGATAATTTCATCCCAAAATTGATTTTCATAATTAGCTTTTGTTTCAAAATCTTCTCTAACCTATGCAGAAAGCGTGTCTGCGTAGTTAGAGTCTCCCCCGTTGGAGATCTCCCAAATTGGGATGATCTCCAACCTCCTAACCTCTCCCTAATCCTATATAAACTGGGATTTTCTTAGTTTATCCCCCTGAACCCCCTAGCTGATTGATTTCCCTACAAATTTAGTTCTGTGTGCCTTAGAACACCTTCATACTTTTGTTTGCATTGCGTATTTCAAGTTTTCTTGCAAGAACCTTAATGTTTTTCAGCTGGAGCAAGCTTGGATCACCGTAGGCGATTCCAAACGATTTCGAACGATCCTGTCATAGATCGATGACAATCTCGTACGATTAGAGGTGATCTCGACTATATTCCATATTGGGGGCAATCAGAGCCCAGAGTTTGCATTTTATTATTGTTTCTCTGCATTTCTTTATGCATTATATTAGTTATTATATTTATGCATCCTGGAGTTCACCTCATTTATTATAGATGCATGATAAAGTCAAAATAAATTGTCAAATTGATGCATTTCATTTTAATTGCTATCTAGATTTATCATTTGATCCAGTTTACTATTATTTCTCTCATTTCCCCTTGCTTTTGCATGCGCATTTTGGTATTTTGTATCTATTTTTGTGATTGCAGGTTTCTGACGAATTCGTTTGATGAATTCGTCAGATCGATGATGATCTCGTATGATCTCAGACGACCGACTAAGATCTGAGATGATTCTGTGCAATTACATATGATTACGTATGATTTGAGATTATTTGGACTTATAAAAAACTTAGAATCTTCATTAGACATCCAGAATCAGGTATGTTTTGTTTTATTTAGCCTACTTTCTATGTTTAGCACTTACGCATGTTTTCTGTATTCATAAAAATCAGTATTGGCATATAGAATAGCTTAGATTCATCTTGGCCAAAACTAGGAATTGAATGATTAAAGCACAAAATGAAACATCAAACCTACTCTCAACCTAGGCATGGAAACTACCACTCAAAAGTTTCCTGGTGAACCCACCATCCATCGAAAATTCACCCTTATACCCCTCCCTCGAGAGGCGGGACCTTCAAAAGGCCTCTTAGTTTGAGGTATTGTCCCATCCTTCTCGCATCCCCCTTCCAAGAATGGATCATATAGCCTGAAGGTAAGGATGCAAAAAATTTGGAGCGATACAGTAGCACCTACGAATGGAGAGAAACATGCGATCCCCAAGGCCTGCAATCAGTGCATGGATAAAATGATTAAAATGATAACTAAAACATATCAAAATGAGCTAAAATTTGAATAGAGGCAAGAAAACATTACCAAGGACCCACTGCAAAAGGAACAGTCGATAAATCTACCACAAATTTCTAATCGCTTCGGGGTGGGACGATTAGAACTGTCATAAGCTGTCAGAAAGCCACCTCCTAAATATCCCATCCATAAGCCTCTAAAACACCTACAAAGTTGGGGTTAGACAAAAAGAGGTATTTTGGGATGACAAAAAAGGTTAGATTCTGCAAATTTAGCCTCGATTGCCCTGTATCTGATGATGCTCCCTGTATGTTAGCGAAAGCGAGAAATGGTAAAATCATAGCCAAAACTTGTCAGAATCACATGAAACTTGAATAGCAGCATATGTAAATAACCTAGAATCAAATGCAAAAGAAAAATCAAGGAAATATTCCATAGATTTCTAATTGCTCCGGGGTGGGGCGATTAGAACTGCAGTAGTGCGAGGGGCATTCGGGGGCAGGACGCCCATCGTTTAGGACTTGGTTTCAGCACCAATCCACTTGGGATGGGTCCAAAACCTCTTATGGGGTTGTGTCAAAATATTTTGTGGGGTATTGTAGCCAAATGTTCGGGTTTGGGTCCGGATTGTGCTTCCAATAATCACCCAATAACCTCCCTTCCAAAAGAGAGATCAAGGATGTAAGAAGCACAAACGATGGGTGAGGATGTAATTCGGCAGCACTCCATTGCTCCAAATGCTCCTGCTTTGTATTTTTTTGGGGTGAGAAGACTCACCAATTTATAGACCTAGGGTATCTCTCTTTGAATGCGCATGCGAGGGCGCCACTTGACTTGCTTGCCCTATTTTGGGAGAAAAGATTCTTCCTTGATTTAGAGTCTCTTTGCATGAGGCCTCCATGATCGAGACATGAATGACTAAAGTCTCTCTCTCTAATTTGAAGTTATTCCTTGCAATTGCATGCCTTGAAGGCGCAGTTAAGTGGTAGACCTGTCAAGGTTTGACTTTTGCCAGTCAAACCTGCTATTTTCCCCACCCTAGAGCGAATACTACTAATCGTCCTAGGGTGGGACGAATACCAGTTTGTAATCATCCCAGGGTGGGACGAGTAGGGAGCAAAGTGTTGAAAAGGTGCCAAATTGACCTCTGACCTTCCAAAACTGCTATGGGAGTGGTTAGGACCATTTTTTAACCTCTGGGGGCTGCCCTAGGGGCTATGTATGTCAAGTCGATCAATGCTTGTCGTCACATAATCAGATTGGTGTTGTTTTGGTGTCTACAAAAGCTAATTGACATCAATCATAGAAAATTGTGGAGTTTGTTGAGATCGGTATTGGACTTGATCATATAAAATGATGATCACGATGGAATCCTCGTGCTTTCAGCTTCAAATCATGAAAGACAGACTGTTTAATCTCCTAAGAGGTCTTTGGAGCATAAACCTCCTCAATCGATTTCTTTCGATGGTAATCTTGAGGAAGAACATCAAAATCAGGGAGAGCAGAAAGAGGGGAGGAATCATCCTCCTCACTCCCTTTACTACGTAGACATTTAGATTTACGTCGACCACTAACAATAGCAAAATGGGTAGGCAAAAGTTCCACCTTCTCAAACTCCTCCTTGAGCTCTTTAGGGGGCAAATCAAACTTCATAGTGGGGCCAGTTGGGGAAGTAAAATATCTTCATCATAAGCATTTCCCCAGAATCCTTTAGTAGAAACTTGAATCTTCCTAGAAATATTCTTAGAACCCGACCCAAAGGTAAAATAATAGATGTCTTCACTACAATCAGAGTTCATCTCCAAGACCATCCTAGAGCCACCACCAAGAGAACCAGGAGGATCCGCCACCATCTTAGTGCCACCTACCAAAGGACCAGGAGAATCTACAAAAGGCTTGAGAATTTTGTCAGCATTTAAACCATATTCCAAGGCATCCTGTTGAAACACCAGCAACGCAAGACCTTGGTGAATGGGGGCCTGACCACGACCATGTAGATGTTATGATTTTTTTTCTAAATGCAAATGTTATGATTTTTTCTAAATGTAGATGTTATAATTTTTTTTCTAAATATAATTGTTATGATTTTTTTTCTAAATGCAAATTTTATGATTTATTTTCTAAATGCAGATATTATGATTTTTTTTAATGCAAGATTTTTTTTGAAACCCTTAAAATGATTGTAAAAGGTTTGATCTACTACCTAAAATAACTAAATGCAATAAAATGCAATTTTTGCAAAACCCTTAGAATACCTAAAAAACCCTAAAGGATCACAAAAATGGTGGATCTACTGAAAACATAAATAAACAGTAGAAAAATTCTTTCTTTTTTCTTTCAAAAATGGAAAACATAAAGTTGGGGTTTCAGGAACAATTTACTCGAAAGCCTTTCACTATATTCTACATACTCTCAAGATGTGGCACTGCATCTACTAAGGATCATAGATGTAGATATGAATCTATGCAGATATCCCAAATAAAGTTTTGCTTCTGCTCAGCTACAAACAAACCCTAACAAGCTTTAGATCTTTCAAATAAATTCAAACTTTTTATGCAACAGGGCTTCAAAACATGAAAGAAAACATAGATATAGTTAATCAAAAATAGAATGACAAATCATAAACAAAAAACCCTTGGGGATTCCACCGTGATCATAATTTTGTAAATAAAAATATTAACACCAAATAACGATAAATGAAAACAAGCAATATGCAAATAAAAGTGAATGATTTTATATTGATATGGGAGCCTTGATCTCCACTTTTTTTTACAACACTAATATGCTAGGGGTTACAAATATGTGCTTGTTATTTGAATACAATGATTCAAAAAAGGGGAAAACCCTTTTTGTGATCCAAAATAATAGTGGTACCAATAATATTTTTTGTTACAATCAATTTTGTAGATGAGATTGAGTATCCTTGCAGGTCGTCTTCACTTCAATAGCTGCTCAATAACTTATCACCTGCACCTGCAAAAATACAAACAACATAAAAGTATTAGTAACATATGAGGGACCTCTACTGTGTGAGGCCCTCTTTGATATAAATGGAAATCTACTAACCCTAATGAAAATGCTTGTACAAATGTGAAAATGTGCACAAGATAGAAAACAAAAACAAATTACATTTGCCTTGCTAAAAAGGCTCTTGATCTATGCTTGTGAGGGTTTTAAAACCTTACCAAGTAGACACGAGGTTGCATCCAAGAATGGCTAGACACAATACCACATCTCTATGGATGTAGAGTCTCGTTTGTAATCTGTTGTGCAAAATGAATGTGAGACAATGCAAATCTTTGATCTATTGATATTTGAGTTTCAGTTAAGTTGCTCTCATGATTTTGGTAAAGTTTTTCTATGGATTCTTGGATAATGTTTTCTTCTCTCCTCCCTCATTCACAAAGGTGAATTATATTTTATAACTTTTTGTTAGGATCTCATCCTAACCCTTAATGTAATAACTCCCTGATGTAATAATTCCTAGTGAACGTGGGTAGTACCCATGATTAATATTTTGTAATGTTCTAAGTTTTAGCTTAGGTAGTGCCTATGACAAATGGCACCCTTTTTATGTAACACATGGTAGATAGGTTAGGTAAGGTGGCATTGTGCATGTAATTCGTGTGGCATTATGCATGTAATTCGAGTGGCATTGTGCATGTAGTTCAAAGTGGCACTATGCATGTAATTCAGGTGGCATTATGCATGTAATCCAGGTGGCATTTTGCATGTAAGCCAACCTTGAAAGGAAACTCCTTATATACCCGAAAAGGCACCAATGTAACCATCTTTTTGCAAATTAATGAAGTATTGAAGGAGGTTGCCCCCTCGAAGAGGCCTGCAATTCTGTCTTATTGTGAGATTGTTCCTTTATGCAAATTTTTGTTATATTAATATGATGTTTATGTGAGTTTATTTCCAAGAAATCATGTGAGAGTGTGTTATTTGAGTTTATTTTATAGCAGGATCTTAACAAGTGGTATCAGAGTGCTTTCCAGGGCCAAGTTTTGCTGCAACTGCAACGATTCTTGCCATCCAATCCGCCTGTTAGGTATAAATTCTGTGTGTTTTTCCCATTTCTATTTTTCCTTATTAAAAAAAAAAATCCAAAAAAATATAGTGCATTTTTTTTCCAGACCAAAAAAAAAAAATAAAAATCTTTTTAGTTGAGTAGGTAGAAACCTTGTACCGGGGGTTTTAAAATATCGTGAAGGATCTATCATTATTGGCTAAGCTAGATAGCCCATAAAGCGTCTAGTGAAGTGAGGGGCGATCAGGCTCCAATACCTAGGCCTCAGACAGAACTCGCACACAGACTTGAGCTCCCACGTATCTTCGGGTCTATCAGGAGACCATCTAGGATTAAACAAACTTTTAGCCATTAGGAAGCTCTTCAGCTTTGTATTACTCATAGTCTACGGGACACAGCATCCTGGACGATTACCCTCCCGTATTGTCAAAGAGGCAGGTAGTGTGCTCAAGGGTATGTGTGGAATCCTCCTTGAGTAGTGGCCTAAAATATTGGTTCGAGCACTATTGTTCGTCACTGTCGGTATATTAGAGGGCCTATGGGTGGTACATACTCCTATACTTAGCATTCCCTGGTTCTGTTAAAACTTCAACCTATAAAAAATGCAAAAAAATAAAAAATAAAAATCCAAACATCCCTGTTCGTAAACCTGCATTTCAAAAGTGAGCATATGAGAAAGGAGTCCTCTACTAAAAAAATAATAGAAAGGACATGCATTTGGGATAAGCCATGAGGGTGACACTTAAGTTGACAATCTGGAGAATAACAGTCAAATTTACAAGTGGCGATCATAGTCAGTCGACCGAGTCAAAGAGGTCAAGCACGATCGAGGCAGAATTCACAGTCTTCAGGGTTAGAACAGAACTGTCACAACAGTCACCTGCAAAATATAGAGAATCTTGAGTATGAAACGAGGCTAGTTATGGATAGTGCTCTAGTACCCAAATTTTTCTCTGTAGCTCAGAATCAGAAACTGTAAACACCGTTAGACTTGGCAAAATAGGAGATAAAAAAAAATTCTAGGGTGCCAAAAAGTAGTGTTGAGAGATATAGCTCATTGTGACCACCTCCTTGAGCTGATCGTTTTGATATATAGCACCCAAGCACTTTTTTGGGCACTTACTAAAAATAGTAAGTCCTAAAAACTCAATTCTATTTTTAGTAACTGGTCACAAAAGGTTTAAAAAATGGCCCAGGGTACCCGTGGACACCAAAAAGAACTAGAACACTTGGAATCCCTAACAAAATCCATTGAGAACTTGAACTCGGATTTTCACTCCATAAGGGAAGAAGTCCAAGGTCTTTGCCTAGAGCATGAGGCCACTAGCAACCGCTTAGAAGAAGCATTGACAGAAGTAGACAACAAACTGAAAAGAGGACCACCCAAATCAGAATACCAAGCTGAGAGTTCTACAAGGAATCATGACCATGATCCACCCTTTAGAATTCCCAAATTGGACTTTCCCAAATTTAGTGGGAAGGATGTTGATGGGTGGCTATGTCGGGTTGACCAATTCTTTCGACTTCATAATGTACCCGTATTTCATCGAGTCCAGATGGCTTACTTTAACTTGGAGTCTGAGGCTCTACACTGGTTTCAATGGTTATGTGTTGCCTACCCAAATCTCTCTTGGGAGGATTTTGAATCCCAACTACTCACTCGATTTGGTCCTAGTGAGTATGAGGACTTTACAGGAGCCTTGACCAAACTACAAAAAACAGGGTCAGTCCGAGAGTACCAAGCTCAATTTGAAAAATTGTCCAATAAGACAAGAGGATTGAGTGAAGGGTTCTTCCAGAGTTGTTATATCAGTGGGTTGAAGTTGGAACTCCAAGCGGAAGTAAAAATTTTGAAACCACGAACTATGATGGAAGCTATCAGTTTGGCCCGTTTGGCCGAATCTAAACTCTCTGCCCAAAGACGCCCATCAAAGTTTCCTCAAAATAGACCTTCATTTCCTCCTAGAGCCCAACACCTAGCTGATAATAAACCTGCTACACCCAAGCGCCTCACCACCGAAGAGATGGATGCACGTCGTGCCCAAGGATTATGCTACAATTGTGATGAAAAGTTTTTCAAAGGGCATAAGTGTGCACACAAAAAATTGTTCTTGATAGATGTTGAAGAACCTGATACCTCTGACAAGAGTGATGAGGATGAGGACCCTCCAGAAAAACCTCCTCCACAAGAAGAAGTGAAACAGGAACCTGAGACAACAATTACAGTCCATGCCCTTGCAGGCATTACTACTCCTCAAACCATGAAGGTTACAGGATTTTTCAAGGGCCAACGTCTTTCCATCCTTATGGATTCGGGAAGCACGCACAACTTCATTGACCCTAGAGTTGCTCAGCGGGAAAATTGCTATATCCACACTTGTAATTCCTTTGAGGTCATGGTAGCCAATGGGGGAACCTTACCTTGTAAAGGAAAGTGTCGCAATGTTAAAATCAATATAGGGGACTATGAACTGAAGTAGGACATGTTTGCCCTCCAGTTGGGTGGATGTGATATTGTTTTGGGATCTCAATGGTTGAGTACGTTGGGCACTATCAGTTGGAAATTTTCTGAAATTTGGATGCAGTTCTCCCGAAACGGACAAACACACATCA
Source organism: Wollemia nobilis (assembly GCA_028583015.1). Classification (NCBI taxonomy): domain Eukaryota; kingdom Viridiplantae; phylum Streptophyta; class Pinopsida; order Araucariales; family Araucariaceae; genus Wollemia; species Wollemia nobilis. The sequence continues at coordinate 996,809 of JAQPPZ010001465.1, read as the reverse complement.
TCAAGGGCTCCTCGACAGGAACACCTCAAATTATCAGTTCAAACGGCATGGAGAAATTGCTAAAGAAATCATCCCGTGGGGTCATTGCACAACTATTCTCCATCCAACCATCCACATATCCAATGGGTGAAATCCCACCAGACATGCAACAGATTCTCCACAAACATGAGGCCATCTTTTCAGAACCAACCACACTACCACCACATCGCTCTCACGACCATGCCATTCCATTATTTTCAAATAGTACACCTCCCAATATCAGACCATACAGGTACCCCCATGCCATGAAGTCAGAGATTGAGAAGATGATACAGGAATTACTCAAGGCGGGTGTCATTCGGCCTAGTACTAGTCCCTACTTTGCACCAGTCTTACTGGTCCTCAAGAAGGATGGCTCTTGGCGATTATGTATTGACTACCGAGAACTCAATAAGATAACTGTCAAGGATAAATTTCCTATCCCTGTGGTTGATGAATTACTAGATGAATTACATGGGACCATGTACTTCACCAAGCTAGACCTACGCTCTGGGTACCATCAGATCTGGCTCAGGGATGAAGATATTCCTAAAATTGTTTTTCGCACTTATGAAGGTCATTATGAATTCTGGTAATGCCATTTGGTCTCACAAATGCTCCTTCCACATTCCAAAGCCTGATGAACAACATATTTCACCCTTTTTTGCGAAAGTTCATCCTTGTGTTCTTTGATGACATCTTGATTTACAGTCACACATGGGAAGAGCATCTCAAGCATGTAGATCAAACCCTCCAACTACTGGCCGACCATAAATTGTTTGCAAAAAGGTCCAAGTGTTCCTTTGGTTTGACTGAAGTAGAGTATCTGGGACACATTGTCTTAAAGGATGATGTCAAGGTTGACCCTAAGAAGATCCAAGCAGTCCAAGAATGGCCGAAACCTCGCACACTCAAGGGGCTTTGAGGATTTTTAGGGCTTACAAGATATTACCGTAAATTTGTATGCAATTATGGAAAGATAGCCGCCCCCATCACCTCCATTTTGAAGAAGGATTATTTTACTTGAACAGGGTCGGTTGAGCAAGCATTCCTAGACCTCAAGCATGCCATGACCACCACTCCAGTTTTAACCATGCCAGACTTCTCTAAAAAAATTTTCATTGAAAGTGATGCTTCTGGTCATGGTATTGGGGCGGTATTGATGCAAGAAGGATGCCCTTTGGATTTTACCAGCAAAGCCCTATCTGATTGCAATTTGGGGAAATCCACATATGCCAAGGAAATGATGGCAATATTGCATGCAGTCCTGCATTGGCGACCTTACCTCATTGGGCGCCATTTCTCCATCAAAACTAACCACCAGAGTCTGAAATACTTTCTAGAACAACGGGTTGCCACCCCCGAGCAACAAAAGTGGGTATCAAAACTCATGGGCTATGATTATGACATCACATACAAAAAAGGGAAGGAAAATCTTGTGGCAGATGCTCTCTCTCGCCAATTTGAGACCCTTAGTATGTTATGTGCCATCTTTGCACCATTGCCCCAATGGATTGAGCCCTTACGTTAGGAAATACTTCAAGATGCAAATTTGAAAGACCTGGTTGCTTCACTTAGGGATGATCCAGAGTCTACACCAGGATATAGTTGGGATGGCCAGGATCTGTGTTACCATCAATGCCTGGTTCTTCCTCCTAATTCCCCACTTTGAGAGCTCCTCATGAAGGAATCACATGCTACTCCATCTGCTGGCCATTCAGGGTTCCTAAAAACTTATGAGCGACTCAAGCGCACCTTCTTTTGGAAAGGTATGAAACAGGAAATTCGCTCTTTTGTAGCGGACTACGACACATGTCAAAGGATGAAAGGAGAAATAGTGCGCTCTCCGAGCACTCTTCAACCATTGCCAATACCAGATCAGGTGTGGACTGACATCTCTATGGACTTCATAGAAGGGCTACCTAAATCTAGAGGTAAGTCTATTATTTTTGTGGTAGTGGACCGCCTTTCAAAGTATGCTCACTTTTGTGCCCTAACCCATCCTTACACAGCATCCACTATTGCCCAAATTTTTCTTGACTCCATATTTTGCCTTCATGGCATGCCAACCTCCATTGTATCTGATCGTGATCTCACCTTTACTAGCAATTTTTGGCAAGAGTTGTTTAATTTGCAGGGGACTCATCTCAAAATGAGTTCATCCTACCATCCACAAACGGATGGTCAAACAAAGGTTGTTAATAAATGCTTGGAAACCTACCTTCGCTGCTTTGCCTTCGATCATCCTACTCATTGGGAAAAATGGCTTTATTTGGTCGAATGGTGGTACAACATTTCCTTTCATACCGCCACCAAACTCACACCGTTTGAGGTAGTTTACGGGCGCCCTCCACTCACGCCTTCCTCCTACATTTCGGATAGCTCCAAGGTCCAGGCCGTCGACAATGCTCTGAGTCAACACACCGAGGTCCTTTGCAAACTCAAGCAAAATTTGAACATGGCCCAGAATCGGATGCGCCAACAAGCTGATCAAGCATCGTTCCGAGTGCGTTTTGATGTGGGTGATATGGTCTTCCTTCGCTTACAACCATACAAACAATCATCCCTACAACTCCACAGGTGTTAGAAGCTCGCTCCAAAATTCTATGGTCCTTATCAGGTTCTACAACGGATTGGTCCAACAGCTTACAAATTGGCTCTTCCCCCCACTTCCAAGATCCACCCTGTTTTTCATGTTTCCCTTCTCAAGAAATTTATGGGCACAAAGGTACAGGTTCAATCAACACTCCTCGAATTAGATGAAGAAGGCTCCATCTTACTTGCACCGAAGCAGCTACTGGATCATCGAACTCACACTCTGCGCAACCGTACCATTACAGAGGTCCTGGTTCAGTGGCGTGGACTTCAACCTGAGGATGCTACATGGGAGTCTCTCCATCAACTCCAACAACAGTTTCCTCATTTTTAGCTTTGAGGACAAAGATTCTTCAAGGAGAAGGGCATGTTAGGATCTCATCCTAACCCTTAATGTAATAACTTCCCTAATGTAATAATTCCTAGTGAACGTGGGTAGTACCCATGATTAATATTTTGTAATGTTCTAAGTTTTAGCTTAGGTAGTGCCTATGACAAATGGCACCCTTTTTATGTAACACATGGTAGATAGGTTAGGTAAGGTGGCATCGTGCATGTAATTCGTGTGGCATTATGCATGTAATTCAAGTGGCATTGTGAATGTAATTCAAAGTGGCACTATGCATGTAATTCGGGTAGCATTATGCATGTAATCCAGGTGGCATTTTGCATGTAAGCCAACCTTGGAAGGAAACTCCTTAAATACCCGAAAAGGCACCAATGTAACCATATTTTTGTAAATTAATGAAGTATTGAAGGAGGTTGCCCCCTCGAAGAGGCCTGCGATTCTGTCTTATTGTGAGATTTTTCCTTTATGCAAAAATTTATGTTATATTAATATGATGTTTATGTGAGTTTATTTCCAAGCAATCATGTGAGAGTGTGTTATTTGAGTTTATTTTATAGCAGGATCTTAACACTTTTTGAATGGCTAGGGTTAGGGTTTGGAAGTGGCGTGAAAGCTAGTGCTGCCAAGTGGCAAGCCAAGATTGAGATTTGACTAGTGACTAGGATTGCCAAGTGGTAAGCTAGGATTACAATTTGATGAGTGGCTATGATTTGGCATCATATATATATATATATATATATATATATATATATATATATATATATATATATATATATATGGCTAGGATTTGGTGTCTACAAATATTATAATATTTTATTTTATTTTTATTAGTTATATTTTCATATATATTATAAGAATTTTTTAATAAAATATATAATGGTTTTTATGCATTTGTCATTAATATGTTGTCAAAATTTAACCATATTAACTCTAAATATTTTTTAAGGTTGATTTTTGGTTTAAAAGCTCAACACTGTATTTTATTATATTTGGAGTATTTACTATAAGACACAAAGAAAGAATAATATCACTTTTTTTTTATGGATTTTTTATATACAACATGAAAAGTAAAATTATCACAACAAATTAAAAATTAAATGCTCTTGATAAAAAAAATTTAATTTTAAAAACTATAATAATAAAACTAAGAAGACTACTATATAGTCATAATTGTCATCCGTTACTGAAATATGAGAGGGTTTGAGAAGCAGATAGAGTAAGTAAGGGTTTCCTTGTTGTGGTACCCTAGTTTTCATGAGGTTCTTATTGTTCCTGCTATGGGATTGGAACCTACTAGGATTGGATTTTTTGCTACTCTAGTGGTTTCTTAGGATTTTTATATGGTCCATTATTTTGAGGAGATTTGGTTGGTTCTCCAATCTATTTTTGATGAGACCTGGTTGGTTCTTTTTGTGGTTTTTGAGGATCTTTGTTTAGCTTTGGCTTCTTCTATGGTTGGGGAGATTTATTTAAGTCCCCTACTTTTGATTTTTAGGAAGATTCTTTGGGCTCCCCTTTTTGTGGTCTTTAGGAAGTTTCATTTGGCTTTCCCTTCTTATGTGAAAGAAATTTATCTATTTCTCATGTATGTGATTTGGAGGGAGAGTTGTTGGGTTCTCCTAACTTGGAAGCCCACCTTGGGTGAGATGATTAATTCCTATTCGACCTAGTTTTTGGGTGAGTTTTTGGTTGGAAATAGGAGATTGCTTTTTACCAGAGCTTCTCTAGGTTGTTTAGATTAGATGCACTTTGGATCTCGATAGATCCTATACCTTCCTTGTTAGTGAACCTAGATTATATGATTCTTGATGTGATTAGGTTCATGTGGGCTTTTCTATCCATGGATTTTAGGCTAGACAATAAAATGCTTTACTTTTCTTATGTTGGAGTACTCGGGATCTCAATGAAGTGCTTTCCTATTGAAGAACCAAGACCTATTTTTCTAGTGATTTTAGCTTTGAATTATGTATGGCTCTTGTAATATTTTTTTATCATTGGTATGAGGTTGATTTGGAATATGACTCAATTTTTTTTATCCATTGAGAACTTTTTCTTTATGGCTAGATATTTTATTGTGGGGATTGAATATTCTATCCTTACGAATCTAAGATTTGTGAGTTCAAAGCCTCTATTTTAAAATGTTCCCCTCATGGTCCATGTGTAGGTTATAAGAAAGGTCCATTTTTTGTGGGTCTGGAGAACCTATTTTAGGAGAGACCATTTTTAATATGGAAGAAGCTCCAGAAGTTTTTTACAGTTGATTGGTTTCCAATTGTTAGTTTCAGCCCCCTAGACTCCTTTCTCAATTTGGATTTGGTGGCTCCTTCAGGTGGTTTTTTTCATCAAACGATAATATGGGCTCATGGGGCAATTTTATCCCCTTTATTGACATCTAGATTAAAACTATTTTTTCTTAAGCTGCAGCTCATGAACCAGTTTTTATTTTTATTTTTATATGGTATGGACTCTGGCCTTTGTGGGTGTCAACTAGAAGCAAGAAGGTCCCTACATGACTAGGTAGGAAGTTTTTGTTTAAATTCTGGTTGTAATTCTTTATGCAGGCTTCAATTCTGATTTGGACTCTGATTTTTGTGGGTGATAGTTGGAAGCAAGTTGATCCATGCATGGTTGCACAAGAATTTTTTGTTTGAATTTGGCTCTTATTGTTTAGGCAGGATTTTATTTGTAGTTTCAATTTGAATTGAACTCTTATATTAATGGGTTACAATTGGATTTAAGTTTCAATTTTTTTTAAGGCACTTGTTTGGTTGGGTGGCTCTTTAGTTCTAAATTTTTCTATTATTTTTAGGTTCGCTCGAATCTTGAGAGATCTTGTATATCCTCTTTATGATTTTCCTTGTATCTCTTGGTGATGGAAATCTTGATCTCTTAGTTTTTCAATCCATGTTTTTCTTAAGGCTATATTTATGAGGTCCTTATTTGATGCAATATTGTTTTTTTTTTTGTATTTACATGGTGGAATCGATAGCCACCACGAATCCGGGTAGGCTATCCAGCTTTTATGGCCGCCACATTATTCTGCGTTGTCTGCCCTGAAAGCCGCCACACAGATCTTCGCACAGTCCACTTCTATAACCACCATGCCACAATCATTTTAAACATTTTACACCGCTGAAAGCACCAGGAAAGGGACAAGCGTTCAATACAGCGAGGCCCGAGATTTGAACCTTGGACATCCACCCCGCTTATGGGGTTTGGATGAACCAATTGGTCTACACATCGAACCTATTTGATGTAATATTGTTGTAAAAGGTTTGGGGACATTTCAAAGCCCCTTCTTTCCAACCAATCAAAAAAAAAAAACTAAGAAGGCCACTATCAATAACTATGCACTTATAAAATAAGTTTCCTACCATGAATATAAAGTTTAATATTAAGAAGATACTAAATATATTTTAAAAATAAAATATTATTAAAAATGACAAAATTTTTAATAAGAATTCATATTAAAAATAATAGATATCATATACCAAGATCTTAATAATAAATTAATCTAGGAAGACTAGGGAGCCTCATCCAAATAGGAGAAGTATTAATATTTTGAGTGTCTAGATCAAAGTTCATTCCCCATTTGTGGAGGAACAAACTTCTCTTACCAAAAAACCAAGGGCCACCACCAAGGATGTGATTCATGTCTTCCTCACTTGAAATATTAACCATAAATAAACCTCTAGGTAGGACCACTAAATCCATGAGTCCACGTAAAATTATTTATATATTAAATTCATGCAAACCTTTTCGTGTTAAATTATTTAAAAACAAGGTTTAGATAGGTAGTATTTATAAACAAGGGTTTATACGCAAAATTATTATACACATCCGAGTGAAAAGGTTGGTTTTTGGAAGCATTAAATTAAAATAGGAATAGTATCTTTGAAAATCGTGTCATAATTCATGGGGAGGTTTCTTGTGAAATTAGGGAAAATAATAAAAGTTTGCTTCAAAGAAAGGGTGCATGATAGGATAGTCATATCCACTCAATTTTACCCATGAAAAATATTATTTTATGGGACGTGGAGAGATGACAAATTCTTAATATGCATATACAAAAATTATTTCTATATTAGACTTGGCGACCCGTAGAGTTGGGTTGCATTGGGTTGCATGTGTCACATGTCAATTGCATCTCTATGCCTACACACCTACACAAGATAAACAAATTTCTCTCTTAAAAAAATTAAATTAATATTTTCTTAGAGCAATGCATTTAAATTTTAGTACATACTTGAAGACAAAATCTCCTTTCTGGTATAAATATGTCTTTATCATGGGTTATTTTCTGAGTTTTGGAAATGGCCCATTTTGACACTCTTATATTGCTTGGGTGAGGAACGATTATCTTTCAATTATTGGAAGATCTAAAACTTTATGTTTATTGATTGAGGATCTCTATCTCTCTCATGTACCCATGTGTGTTCATTCATCATATTTTGCTTTGACATTAGTTTACATATATACAGGAAGAATAATTTTTTAAACAACTTCTATTTATCAAATATTTTTAAATATTTCCTTTATGAGGTAATCATAGATAAATTCCATATAGACACAAGAGGTGGAAAGGTTTTTATCCTATTATATTGTTGAAATTAAAAGGTTCTATCCATAGAGAAACAAAAATTGTAGGAAGCCTAGGCTTCTCATTTTCATTGTTCCAAAGAGGACTATACCTTCTTATTAAATCCTCTTTTCTTTCATTCCTTTACCAAATAAACTTCTGAATTTTGACTAGTTCTTAATGAACTTATAATGACCATATTATCTAGTCTCTTCTAATTTTATCACCAATAATCATCTCATTTTGAAAGGATTCTCTTTTTCTAACATGCATATGTTAGACAAGAGTTGAGTATAGTGTAGCTCAGTATTTATTAGATGAATTACTTCTTTTCCATAGACAAGATAATAAGGAGACATCCTAGCATATTCTTTATTTAAATACTATCATTTCATAATACAAATGATATCTTATTGTGGTAAGTTTATTGATTCTTATCAACAATATTTTCAAAATTTATATGATGCTTTTATTTGAGGACATGGCCAACCAGTTTCCTTATGGATAGTAATATAATTAATTCCATACAATAATATTATAAGATCTATAAAAATATAAAAATAAATATAAAATAAAATAAGTATCATCATTAGGAACAAAATTTATAGGAACCAAAACTTCAACATTAGTTATTCAAAAAACCTGGTTATAGATAAATGTATGTAGTCCTTGGTTGAGATATTCATAATCCATTATGTAAAGTAATTGATTACAATGAGGATATATGAATTTTTCTTGTTGGAATGGGTATTGAAAGGACTAATGAAATATGTGGTCTATTGTCTACTAAAGCATCAATTATCATCAGTTTGAGTGGGAGTGACGAATATTGTTATCTTCTTCAATACTTCTGATATGGAACATATTTTATTTACTTCTTGGTAGACATCATTAAAAATAATAGGCAAGTAATATCTTGATTTCAAAATATAATAACTCATGTTCCAAAGAGAAAATTTTCCACCACAAGATCCATGGTGATACTCTTTTATGACCAAAGTAATTTCCTCTAAATTTAAACATTTCATCAAATTACCATCTAATCCTTTTTGGTATAAGATTCCATTCACTAGTATAAAATTGGCTACATTCTAACTTAGCTTCCTGCTCTTCCGAAAAACTAAACCAATTGGACAAGCCTCATAGGTCAAATAGTAAACCAAAATGGTACCATTCATTAATAATTTGAGTCCACAAGACCAAGTATATTCTATTTTATCTTAAACATATAGTTAAGGGACATCAACAATCATATTCCTTTCTTGTAAAATAATTTGATGGTATTTATCTATAATTCAAACTCATATGCTTTAGATACACATGTATCCCTCTTATTTCCAAGTTTATTTTTATTCAAGATGGTTTTTACAACAATATTAGAAACAAAAATAAATACTTTGGAATTTAAAACAAAAAGAAAAAGGCAAAAAAATTTCAAAGACTTTACCACTATCAAAGTGTGCTTCTTGAATTGGATGTAATTTATCTCATACTTATTTAATACATGGTTAACAAAAAATATGGGATTATCTATACCATCATCATTTAATTACATTAATATCCTAAAAATTGCATGTTCAAAGATATATGTGAATAATACAAAATATATATAATTTATGCACAAGCCAAAATAGGGATAGATTTGATTACCTCTTTTATTTTGAAAATTTCTTGCTTATATGTTTCATCTCAATTTAAAGAAAAATATTTTTTATCAAACAACTAAGTGGGTTAACTATTTTAGTAAAATCAAGTATAAATCTTTGAATAAAAATGATTTTTCTAAATAAATATTGGACACATTTTTTACTAGCATACAATGGGAGTTCTTTTACTGCTTAAACATGCTCAACATCCATCTTGGTCCTTTCCATAGAAAAAAAATAGCCTAATAATTTTTCTCACATTTCTTAGGGTTGATAAAAAATTCCTATTAAATACACCTATCAAGTATTTTTCTCACATGCATGATGTGATCCCACCCTCTTTTGGAAAGCACTGTTAAATCATCCAAATATATGAATATGAACTTATTTTTCATATCTTTGAATGCAGAGTTCATTTCTCTTTGGAATGCCTTTCTAACGTTAATTAACCCAAATGAAATTCTATTCAAGCAAATATAACCCGAAGAGTTATATATATCATCTTATGTTTATCTTTAATGACTACTTAGATTTGGTTGTATCCTTAAAAGCATGGATACCATTTGGGCTCCACCAACTACTTTTAATATTTGATTTATGATGGAAATATGGTAGTTATCTTTCACTAAAGCCTATTATAGGTTCAAAATTCACTCAAATCCCAATTCCTCATTCTTCTTCCTCACAAGAATGATATTCACAATTCAAGTGGAATGTTGGATAGGAAAAATTATTCTAAATTTCAAAATTTTATCAAACTCCTTTCTATTCGCATCTTCAATTACAAGATTAAATATAGACCACTTTTGCAAGAATGGTTTTATATTTTTTCAAATGAATACCACGACGTAAATTTTTCATCTTGTATGTTTTTAAATCATCGTGTGACCAAGAAAAGATATTCAAATTATTTAAACAAAGGAATTAATTTTTATTTTTCCTTAAAGGTATAACATTTTATGACCAATAAAAATTTACAATTTTATTTTGATCCAATATTAATATACTCACATTCTCTTAAAGCAATGTTATTGTCAAAATATTTTTCTTAATATATTTTTCATGGTGGTCAAACAAATATTCAAGAGAAACCAACCCTTTGGAAGTTTGTTACTTTTCAATTAGAAAATGTAGTCTTCTACCTCTTTGGATAAGTCTAAGAACTAAGAGGATGGCTCCCCTCAAAACATAAATGGTGGAATTCTCTTGAGAGTTTTAAAAACATTTTAAGTTGTGTTCATTATAAAACACTTGCTAGAGATTAATATATCTAGCATGTGAGGCCTATATACTATCTTCATTGAATAAAAAATAATAGGCAGTGAAGATTTAGGTAGAAAATATATGCCAAAAGAACCAAAGTATTTTCCATCCTATTATTGTCAATGATAAGTTAATGCCTCTAATTCATATAACACTAGGTTTATGTAACCCTTCAAATAATAAATTTTTATTTGGAATTTTTATTTTACTTATTTGATGATCAACTCTATGTCATTAAACACTAATAAATTGGTAATTTTCAATTTATTTGTAGCTTTAAGCCCAAGAAAAGGATATTCATAATTTGTTGTATTGTTGATGCAAAAAAACTCAAAGTGGAATACATATGGACATAGTCCATTTTAAGGAGACTAGAAAATCATTCCTAGTCCATTATCTTCTTTACTCATGTTGACATTAAAATACATGATCCAAGTTTCATTCAAGATGACAATCTTTTATTTTTCTCTTCATTATAATTTATTCTTTTTCATATTCCCCATACAATAATGGTAAGCTTAAAATATAGGTTATATAGTTATTCCTTCTCATTTACACCTAAGGCAAAGCCCCAATCATAGGTAATCAAAACGTTTATCTTGAATAAGAGGAACCCAAGATAAGTCTCAATAATTAGAACTTGTGCAAAAGTATATGTAGATAAATGTTATGATAGATGAAGCAATGAGGAGATTGCACCAAGGGGTATTTTATTTCAAATTAGTTTTGATATAGGATATTTTACAATCCCCAATGAAGTTCCAACAACAAAATTCCTAACCAATCTATAAGATGACCTTGAATTTTGAAAAAATAAAGGACACGCAAGAAGTTAAGTGGATACCAATGCCTAGGTCAAGTCAAAAACATGTTGATATATGACAAATGTAGGTGAATTAAGTTAATATTTTTTTAACCAAGGAATTAAAGACCACCTACTAGAAGACATCTTTACTAAATGTCTTAGACATTCATTTAATACAAGTATAGTGATTATAGTCTCAAACCTGATAGCTATTATGATCAAAGGGTACCTCAAGATCCTTAGGATAAGTAGCTAAGATTGTCAATTCCACTTACATATAATTTTGAAGGGAAATTTTTCCTATTATAACCTATAAATAGCACTATAATAGACTATATAATGGATTGGCAAGTTTGCATTTGTATTCTCTTGTAATATTTTATTTCATTTCTTTCTGTAGAGTAGTTGTATCTTGAGCAGCTTATGAGTAAATTGAACCCCACTTCTGGCATAATCTTTGTAAAAAATTACTTGCACACATATATATATATATAGAAGCCTATGTCAATTTTTTATTTTATCATTTGTGACTCCCTATAGACCCATTTTGTGTGTATGTGTGTGTCTATGAATTTTTAACTATTCATTCGTTTTGATATGTATGTGTGTATGTGAAGCCTATGTTAATTTTTTGTTTAGTCATCTATGACTCCTTGTAGATCCATTTCCTTATGCACACATATGTGGGTGGAGTTCATATATGCTTAACTATATCAAGGAGTTGAAGCATTCACTGTTAGCACATAGTATTTAATATTTTTATGGAGGAGGTCGCAGATATTTTGGTGCATCACCACCCTTTTTCTTTTATTGAGTCATTTTTTATTTTGTTTCTTGCTTTAATTTTCCCTATTGATGTTAAGTGTACCTAAAATATCACATATTAAGAGGGATATAGCCTTGTAAAAATCTCTCAAAGACCCTCTATTAAGCCAAGCCTCTCGCTTGAGGCCATGACTCCATTGTATCACTCTCCATGAGGTACAATTGCCCCACCAGGGATAATCAAAGACAATAATAGTTTAATGGCATGTTTGATGGGACCTTAGTGATAAATTATTGGTTCCAAAATCACAATAGCAAGTAATTATTAGACTCGATAAGGGTCTTTGCCTATTCCTGCTTGTTGAATCATCTCTTTACTCACCTATAAACTTTTTTGCTTTACTAATACTAGAAGAATCCACTATAAAAAGATATCAAATTAAGAACATAATGATGGCCTCATTATATCTACTTTGAGAGCAAGTCATTCTCACCTAGTGAATCTACATCAATAGAATAAATCTATAGGTATGTAGGCAAAACTCGCTACCAAAGCTTCTATTTTCTATATTCCAAAATATGGTCAGCTTCGTAGTCAACATTCCCCCAAGCCAAGAGGACTCAATCCCTCTATTCCCCCCAAGTCCACCTAATGTGTGGAAAAATCTCCTATAAACTATACTAGTAAGGGCCTAATTACTCCACTAGAGCACCTAAAGAAACTAGTATTTATGTACCAGACACAATATTGTAGATCAAGATATGGTTCTAAGATTGTTAGTGGTATCATTCAAAGAAGATGCACTCAAGAAATATGAATATCTTCCTCATTGTTAAATCATAGAATGGAATCATCTAACTTATTTACTCATGAATAATTTCATAATAAAAATCAAGGAAATGGATGTTGAAATAAAAAAGAAGCCAACCTTGGAAGGAGAAATACCTCTTGACCATTATACAAAAGAAAACAACTGAATAAATAACCAATTGATCTTCCCCAAATTATAATATTATTGGTAGATTATGAAATTTAACAAGGAATACCTATTAGAATAGTTAGTTAAAGAATAAATTACCATCCAAAAACAATCATCTTGGGTGAGGAGACATGACTTGAAGCAATAAAATAGACAGTCTCAAGGCAAATCCAATTGGAATTTTTATCTACCCACCTTCATTAGCATATAAAATACGTTATTAAGGGTAAGAATATCTTGGGGGTGAATGCTTTAAATTCTACATACTACATATATTTGATATTTATAGAAGTATTTTGTTTCATCCTATTAGTAAGAATGTAGCCAAATCAAGAATTACAATAATTAGAAGCCCATACACCCATGATGAACAAAAGTGTCAATGGTTGATTATAGTATGGGATCTAGTCCCAAATAAAGATGAATTTGGAGACATAGGTTAATAAAAAACCATGTCTACCCCTAAAAAAAAGTGAGCCAAGATGGGCAGCATGTGAATCAAGGTAAACCAACCATAAAATCAATGGATGAAATTTAAAACTGTTAGCCAACTAGAAAAGGACACAACATAGCTCTCCTACTAGAAGAACCCTTGGGAATGAAAATTTGGTAACCATGTGCAAGAGGTCACATATAATTTCATCCCCTTTCCAAATCCCTATTAACAAATGAAAGCTAACAAGGAAGATTGTGGAAATAAATTAACCTTGAAAAGCATGGATATGCACAAAGGCATTATCTAAAACATGTGGGCATCCTCCAAAAATTGAGTAGGTAAGGGACAATAAATGCAATGCATGTAGGAAAAGTAAAATGAAGTAAGGTGAAAAGGATTACCCATTTAAAACATAAAAATGCACAAGCATTATACACTTCTGCAGTAAGGGGCCATAGTCAAAAAATATTGTAATTGGCATCCATTACCAAGTTAGAGAAGAAAACCACATACTCCTCCAATATCAAAAAATTAAGTGACAAATCTAAATATTGCTCAGATCCTAAAATTTACAACGAGGCTAAGAGATTGAAAATAGATTCCTATGAATGCTTCAGAGCCAGTAAGCTTTCAATTTTTGGAGCAAAAATATGGACCAATTTCTTGGCACAATATATGGTGATTGAAGTACATTTCTAATACAAACTAGTGAGCACATGTGCAAAGTTTTATAAGCCAACTACCCAAGAAATTAACTCCATAGATTGCAAATTCAAAGTAGAATAAATTATGTTGTTACAAAAATTCCAAGTACACATTAGAAAAATGTTATTGTTACTAGAAGGCCAAATATACATTGGTGAAGAGGAAGAAAGGGAAAATTTTTAGAAGCTTTCACAAAATGATAAAATGTCCTTCTTAAGATCAAAATGCAAAAATGTAGGACAAAATGACCCTGTTCTACAAGGTTTTATTTCTCTCTATTTATTTGATAAAATCTCAAGGGACACACTAAGCATGATGGACTTCTTCTTAGGTAGGGAGCATGATATAATCACCAACATGACTTAGTTGGGTATCTTGAAGAGAATAAAGTAGGGACTAGAAACCCTCGATTTTTTCAAGCTAATAGTAAAATGAATCAAAGAGGATCTGAGGCATTTCTCATCAACCTAGATATTAAGGTAGTCATAATTTTTGGTATACCTCATTTTTTATTAGGATTTAGACATGTTTTCTAATTTGAGAATAAAACCAAATGGTTTAAAAGGAAATGATATATCGGTCTAAAACTAGGAAAAGGATTTGAGTAAATGTTCTTCCTATTATATTTTATCAATTGATCTTATACCCTAGTCATTACCTCAATAAAAGAACCCCAAGTATGAAGAATTTTAAAATATTGCAAAAACCTTTTAGAGCGTACAATTATAGGGGATTGGTTCTTCGCTGAAGAGGGGACTATGATAAGAATGCATGGCTTCAATTTTCTTGTTTATCTCTTGCAAAAATATATACCTGACCAAGTATTTACTTTAAAAGTTTTTAGGCAAATTAATACCTTGGATTTTAAACATGGTAGTGGCAAACAAAATCATCATATTATCTATAGCCATTCAATCTAGGAGGAATAACCTTGCATAGGAAAAGAGGAGCCTCCCTTGTAGAAGGCAAGTTGAAGAAGTTAGGTATTGAACAAATTAAGGATAGATGGTAATATGACATTGAACAAAAATTCTCTACATATTTAAAAGTCTTAAAAGAGAAAAATTTCACTCATGAGGAAAATACCAATATTAAAAAGTTTAAGATCCCCAAATATGATATGTCAATACGACCTCTAAGCAAATTTATCAAACCTCCACCTATTGTGAAACCATATGAATCATTTTATGAAATAAATTGGAGAAAGTAAAGTAGGGTAATGTGGAAGAACTAAGAATATGATATTGAAGAATTACCAAAATAGAGTCATGGTGGAGGATGAGACAATTGAGTGGAGAGAAGAAATCAAAGCCTAGATAAAAAATGAAGACATAATATTCAATGAATTGTACAATGAAAAGCATATTGATGTTGAAATCTTGGAATCCATGCAATCCAGTGAAGAGGGAATTATTAGTGAAATACCTCAAAGAACATTGGAGGCTAGGACATAACAAGAAATTTTGGAATTATGGTCCAATACTCTAGAAATAAGTGCAAATATTCTTGACTATCAAAAGAAAGTAACAACTTCTTCACTAGCCCAACATCAACCCTTGCCCAAATATCCTAGTAAAAATATCTAAAGAAAAATAAGTCAATAAGTGGAACATGTAGATAGTGCTAGTAAGGGGAATGGAAAATGTAGGCATAGTATAATAGCAGAATAAGCAATCAATAGATAGAATATTGGTTTCAAGCCATCCTTGCCCCAGTGTATCTACGGAAGGGTCTCAAAAATTAAGAGAAATGACACAATCAGAGAAGACCTAAGATCCCATTACTAGGTAGATTGCATTGTCCCCAACATGTTTAGTGGCCTATCCCAATAATTAAGAAGGACATATATTACCTTCTTGTAGATTTTTCCCTCTAGCTTTAGTTCCATTCACTTCAATATCTCATAATATGACCACCCCACTAATCAAACCATTCAAAGAGTTTGTATTTTTCTAGAGCTATAGGAAGGAACATCAAAATACATGGAAGCCCTTACTCCTTGGAAATATTTCCAAAAAAATCCAATAGCAAATGATGAAGTATAAATAGGAGAGGCAGGCCCAACAATCTAAGTAGATAGCTACTACCCAAGTGGGTTTCCATTTTGCTTCTCAATAGAGAGTATTGTTAATTTCAAGAAGTCCATTAGTTGCAAAACCAATAAAAGATACGATAGAACAAAACTAACAAACATCAACAATAGGAATATATTTAAAGGATTCACAACTATAGGACATGTTAAAACTCACTAGAGAAGCCAAAAATATGGTTGAACATGGCTATGAGTTAACCAAGCAAAATATGGAAAGAAAAAAAATGAGCTATAATAGATAAATAAGGTCCTAAAAGACTCATAGGATGAAGCTAAAGCCTTGAGAAACCAAATAAGTTTGTTGACTAGACAACTAAAAGAGCAAAATTCTAAGGCTATCTTAAGAGAAAAGGAGGAACAATGAAAAGAGCTCTCAAATTAGCTTTACATTCAATAAACCCAATTAGATCAGTAAAAGAATAACCTGCTAAAGGAACTAGAAGACTTTAGTCAGTAAAGTAACGAAAGGTAATGACCCAAAATTAGATATCTCATCAAACAAAGTTGAGATGCTTAGTGGGATAATATTTGAAGCATGACACTAATTTTATTTCCAATTATTGAGTTCATAGATTTATTAGGCCTTAGAATAGGTGAGGAGGCAAAAATGAACCTAAACAAGATTAGTATGAAACTCGAGGAGGATAGAACCTACCAAACTTAGCTATCGAAAGCACTTGACTTCAAGATTACTATTTTTAGGATAATAAATAGAGAAATCATGGCCCAAAATATAATCAACATCTTCAAAATAGAATAGATAGTAGAACAATGTATCAAGTAGGTCAAAAACATGCACAACACCATTGTAAGGCTTGAGGTGAAAGTGGACTCTTTTTTGATAGTAGGGATCCCTTCACCATGGAAACAACAATGTGGAAAATTGTTCTTGAGAGAGGAATATATAAGGTTAGTTGAATTAAATAAAGAGATTCCTCTTAGACATAAAAATCATATTACCCCCTTGATGCAAGAGAAATATCCCAAATTATTGGGCCATTAGCAAAGCTTAAGGTTAAGTGCATGAAGTTGTGATCCAAACAAAAGACTTCTCTCAGGATGACAAACATGAAGTACTTACTCTGTAAAATGAATTTAAGTGACCTAATGTCTGACGAATGAAGAATGAACAAAGATTAGGTAAGTGATCAAGAAGGTCTTTGTATTGTAAAAAAAAAATATTTTTGTGTTTCATTTTGCAAGGATTGTAAAAATGACTTAAGACCAAGGATAAAGGTAATTCTGAGTTCTCCTTCAAGTAGGATAGAAGACCCCTATAAGCCACCAAAATTGTAATGATTCCTCACTACTCATTTATGCCTAAGGTAAACCTCCCATCATAGGAAATTGGAATTTTAATATTGAAGATGAGGAAGTAGAGATAAGTCTCAATAATTAGAACTTATGCTAAATTTTATTTAGGGAAAAGTTTCAACATATGAAGTGATAAGGAGATAGAACCAAGGGATATTTTCTTTCAAAGTAGTTCTAATATCATAGGGATATTTTCAAAAAACCAAGGCTATGCTAGGAAGTTAAGCATATATCAATATTTGGGTCAAGTCAAAGGCATGTTGAGCTATGAAATAGGTAGGTGAGTTAAGTTGATGCTTTCTTGATCAAGTAAATAAAGACCACCTACCAAAAAACATCTTGAATAAATGGCTTAGATATTCATTTAAGACAAGTATGGTGAGGATAATACCAGATCTCACAACTATTATGATCAAATGATACTTCATTCAATGTCCAAGATCCCTAGGATAAGTAGCTAAAATTATCAAATCCACTTATAAAAATTTTGGAGAGAAAAAATCCCCATTGTAATCTATAAATAGCAATAGCATAGACTATAGAAAGGATCATCAAGTTTACATTTGTATCCTCTTGTAATATTTCCTTTCATTTATTTCTATAGAGCAATTGGCTCCTAAGTGACTTGTGGAAAAATCAAACCCCCAATTTTGGCACAATATTTAAAAAAAAAAAATACTTGCAATACACACACACATATGAAAGCCTACATCAATTTTTGGTTTAGTCATTTGTGACCCCCTATGGACCCATTTTTGTGTGTATGTGTATCTATGACTTTTTACCTATTCGTGAGTTTTGTTCATGTATGTGTGTATGGTAAGCCTATGTCAATTTTTGGTTTAGTAATTTATGACTCCCTATAGACTCATTTCCTTGTACTCACATGCATGGATGGAGTTCATTTGTACTTAACTATGTCAAGGAGTGGAAGATTTCATCATTGGCACATAGCGTTCAAGCCTATTATGTGGGAGGATCTAATAGATATTTTGATGCATTGCCACCCTTTTTCTTTTGTTGAATCATTTTTTATTTTGTTTCTCTCTTCTCTTTTCCATGTTGGGTTTAAGTGTCTAAAATATCATATTTTAACAAGGATTTAGCCTTGTAAAAACCCCCTAGAGGCCCCCGATTGAGCCAAACCCTATGCTCTCAACCATGGCCTTGTTGTGTCACTCCCAGAAGACACAATTTCCCCACCATGGATAATCAAATATGATAATATGTTCCAAGTTTGAAGTCTTTAAAAAGGATATCATTTCTAAAGTTTGATCTATCCACCACATTATTCTTCCATTTTTATTCCTAATGAATATTTTCAATCAAACCTTGGATTGGAATCATGGCATAATATTAGTCCATATTAATATGTTCTATATTTTTTGAAAATATTAATCTAAGAAGCATGCCCTACTTGTCAGGTATATAACTACAATAATGTTAATCAAGACCCTTTTTATGGAAAACTTTCTCAAATAGACAACTACATCTTTGACATATCCTAAAATATTTATTAGTTGTGACTCTGACTAAAAGTACTTTTGATAGATGATTTAAAAATAGAGTCTGAGCATTATATCTATTTTAATGGAAGATACATTGTTTGTTTTCCCTAAATCTAAGGTATAATTATTTAACCTCTTATCTTTAATGAAGAGTAAGACATTAAAAGGTGGAGATATATCAACTACATGAGAGGATGGATTATGTAGGTTTGGTACCTCATTACTTTCTTCACTATATTTCTCTACCATTTTATTTTGAACAAAATCTAGCAAATTTTGCTTTTTCTCTAGACTTTATAGTAACTCTAAGAGGGATTTTTGAAAAATTTGCTTTTCCTAGATCATTAACTATATTGTGTTTTATAGTTGGATTTAGCATGGTAGTAACATTAGGTTCTTTAGATTCACTTTAAATAATTGCCACCTTTACTTCCTTTATATTATTTGTCTTTCATGTTTTATTCTTTTGGTATTTGAACTAGTCTAAAAGGCCAAATGTTTTGATTGGTATAGTTGCATATCATCTTCATTATCTTAGGTTAATTATTCTAATCCCTAAAAATGATACATAGTTTAGAGTTTTAGATTATTCTAATGGACCATCAAAATTATCTTGCTCTAAGATCCCTTCTCCCAATGGCTTTAGGTCCAAAAGACGCAATTCAATGGACTATTAGTAAATTGCACAATCTATTTAGTCACATTCTTTAATTTGGTGTAATTTCATATATTGGTTTGACTCCATCTGATTTTCCAATAGAATAGGAGGTGGAAGTCTTGGGAAATTACTATTTGGTACTTAAGGCCTTGGTTAAAACTAGTTACTTTGTATCTATTGTCATGGGGGGCTTTAAGACTATTGACTTTTCAATTTTGTGACTTCACTACTAATATTCTACAATAATTTAATTAAAAAAGCTCTTCTTTGCTTAAGACTTGAGCTATTTCAACTTTTTCATTATTTCATTTATTTTTTCTTTGTTCTTCCACATCCTACACTAATATGTATGGTTCTAAATAGGGATAGTAAACTTCTTGACATGTTCCATGGTATTGGTCTTTTCCATGGTATGTACTTTTCCTTTTTAATTTTAAAAGAATATTTTGAATTTAAAGATTTTAGAAAGAGATGGATCTTAGATATTATCAAAATTATTCTTCAAAATCTAACCCTTTTGTAGGAAGAGATAGGGGCAAGGTAGAGATATCTGAAGAGATAACATATGGGTTTTCATAGTGAATTCGTCACTCCGTCACAAGAATTCAAAACCGGAACCCTAACCCTTTCGCAAGGACATACAAGGGCAAGGCAAAGATATCTGAAGAGATAATGTGTGGGTTTTAAGACCAATAAAGTACCTTGGCTTGAATCTTTTTTTTTTTTTATCTAAGAATTACATTCAACAAGGTTACCATTCTCTTCTTTCTTGGGCTTCTCCCTTGTTTTATGTGGTAAGCCTTGCGATTTTGCCAAAACAAGAAGTTCAGTTAGGAAATGGAAATTCAAAATCGAAACCCTAACCATTTCAAAGAGAATACATCACTCCATCATGGGAATTCGAAACCAGAACCCTAACCCTTTCATAGTGAATACGTCACTCCATCACTAAGCAATTCGGTGGATCTCAAGCATTTATGTACAACACATGTCCATTATAGAACTTCACTTAATATTTTAGCAGGATATGGTGCAAGGGATCCAATATGGGTTAGAAATTTATCATCCAACAGATCATGATATGAACTTGAGTGACAATAGCTTCCAATTTTCTACACAAAATAAAAATAAAAACCATACCTTTCCATGATGTCTAGGGCAAGGATTAAATAGATCACAAAATAAGTTTCAAGCAGATGATAAAAATGTCTCAGATCTTAAGTAAATGCTTGGGGAGGACTATAACCAAGAAGAGGGATAACAAAATACTTGAGGGAGTTACCATTGCTCATGGAGCTAGACCTATATCTCATCTTCAATTTTTTTATGACTCTAATATTTTAGGTAAAGCTACAGTTAAGGAAGCTTCTAACTTTAAGCAAATCATTAACTTTTTTCTTAGGCTACTGGGCAGTTGATCAATGAAGGCAAATCTGAAGTTATTTTCTTTCACTGCATTGCCAGATAGGAATCCATGGTATTGGATAAATTAATATATAATAAGTCCTCCCTTATGATCACTTATTTAGGTATTCCCATAAATATTCAAATCCAAAAAAAAAATATTGGAATTGGTTGTTGGACAAAGTCAAGAAGAAATTGGAAAATGGACCAATTGAAGAACACAAGCTTATACTAAGGGGGGTGAACAGTATAAGATGAATTTTTACTTTTCTTTTTAATTCAATATTATGTAGTGTATAGATAGTAGTAATCAAAGCAATGCACAAAAAACCATCCATAAAAGTGACACAACAATTTACATGGTTCACTTAATGCGGGCTACTCCACAGAGAAAATATTTTGCTAAAACTTTCTCAATCAATCTCTTGGTAATCCTTCCTAATTACAATGTTTATGGACATCTTTCCAAAGGATATGTCGATCCCCTAAATCTCAAGTTCATGGATCTCTTCCATAGGATAAGTCTTTCCCCTTATACTCTGGCTAGTGATCTTCTAGAAGACTCTATCTCTCTGCTATACTAATTGGTGGATATCTCTCCACTTGAAGACTCCTCACTTAGATTTGTCTTCAATTATCCTGGCTACTAGATATCTATCCACTGAGACTTTATCCTCTGTACTCTATCACCTCCAAATATCTGTCAATAGGTTCACTTAGAACCTCCTCAAATATTCTCAATAGGCTCACTCAAAACCTACTCAAATTTGCTCAATAGGCTCACTTAGAACCTACTCAAATCTACTCAATAGGCTCACTTAGAACCTGCTCAAATTTGCTCAATAGGATCACTCAAAACCTGCTCAAATATGCTCAATAGGCTCACTCAAAACCTATTCAAATCTGCTTAATAGGCTCACTCAGAGCCTGCTCAAGTCTGCTCAATAGGCTCGTTCAAAACCTGCTCAAATCTGCTCAATAGGCTCACTCAAAACCTACTCAATTCTGCTCAATAGGCTCACTCAGAACTTGCTCAAATCTGCCCAATAGGCTTACTCAGAACCTACTCAAGTCTACTCAATAATTTCTCTCTAGGACTTGTTCAAATATGCATAGCAAGATTTCACAAAAGCTTACACAAAAACAGTCCACAAGCCTTCTCAAAGACTTGCCTCAAATCAGCTCAACAAAATCTCAACTCAATCTCATAGAAGCATAAAGAGAATTGTTAGAGACTCAATATGTTCTATACTCAAATCCCAATCTCAATTCAAAGCAATATCAACTCAGCTCAATATTATAGAAGCATAAAGAGAATTGTTAGAGACTCAATATGTTCTATACTCAAATCCCAATCTCAACTTAGCTCAATCTTAACTCAATCTCATAGAAGCATAAAGAGAATTGTTAGAGACTCAATATGTTCTATTCTCAAGGCTCAATATCAACTCAATCAAAATATAGAATAGTTTGTTTCATGGAATTTGAACAACCACTTCATGCAACCACTTGACTAGGCTCAATCAAATCTACTCAACCAATCACTTCAAGAAACAACTCTTTCTCATAAAACCTAGTCCAATATTGAATCAACTAACTCAAATTATTTCCAAAAATGCTCAACAACAAATCTTACATAACAATGATACTCATATTTTTTTCTAACTCAAGTTCAAGTTATTTGCATCACCCATTGGTTTCAACAACAATGCTAATAAAATAAGGTTTTAATCACAACTCTCAATTCATAAAACCTTGAAGCATAAACTCAAAGTACTTCACTCAACCAATGGTTTAAACAACAATGCTTATCAAACAAGGTTTAATCACAACTCACAATCCAGAAAACCTTGAAGCATTAACTCAACCACTTTCGAAAAGGAAACCACAATAAATCATTTTCACTCCAATGATATTTCAAAAATCAACCACCCAAATAAAATCAATGGAGAGTATTACTCATACCTTTTTGATGCCTTATGAGTTGTCCACTAAATCTATCACACTCAACACACTTTATTTTTCAACTCTTAACAAGGGTTAGAGATCTTGAGTAATAACACAACAATAATATCCAAATAACACCTTATTACTCCTACTTTATTTTAACATCCACCAAAGTTCTTTTTAAAATAAAACCCTTACTCAAAATAACTTTCACTAAAAAGAACTTTATCAAAAACCCTTATTACTCCTAACAATTTCAAAAAATCACAATTAAAAATAATTCACAACTCAAATAGCCACCATGACCTTATTACCTAAGGTTACTCAACAAATCAACTAACAAAGCACCTTTACCCCTTATCACTCCACCTTAGGCAATCCAAACAAAATATTAATAAAAACCTTAATACCTGCCTTGAGGGGAATCGAACCCTCGTCTTGCCCCAACATGAACATCTTAGTCGTGACCAAGCTGCCGTACGAGCTACGGGCTCGTTGGTGAAAAAGAAGTGCCACCCGCTTCTTATCCTTCACCCTCTTCAGCCAATAGAAAAGTATGTGCCTTGGGCACCTCAATAGAACAAAGCCAAAAACGATGCTTGTGGGAATCGAATGCACAACCTCCTTGTCACCAACACCTTTGCACAATCCAAGCTACCACAATGCCACGCTGCCCAATGCATTTTGGGAAGTGGTCGTTGTATCCCTTTAATGTTCCCTGCATCACTTAAATGAAAAACACAAGCTCTTTTTCTTCGCAAATACCAAGCGCAAATATCAACGAGCAAGGATGAATGAATTAAAAAATTCAATGGCATATTTATATGCCTTCCCTTTTCTTTGGAAACGTCAACCTTTTTAAAACTTCCTTCATGACGTCGGCGGATAAACTTTTAATTTTAATTTTAAAATTTAAATTTAAATATTGAATAAATTTAAATTTAAATTTAAATTAAATCTTTAAAATTAAATATCTCCATCACCGGGGCATCTTTTTCAATGAAACGAAAAGCCAGCTTGGGTTTTAAGAAAAACCCATTTCAAATTTTCCATCCATGGTTTTAAATAAAAACCTTTTGCAAAGCTTCCCTTGAAGCTCCTTTTGGAACCAAATGCCATGCATCCCTTCTTGAACCTTTGATCAAAAACCTTTACTTCTCATGAAGCTCTTTGTGAAACACAAACATAGTGCTTACTTACATAGATCATTTTGACATAGATGACAACTCTTAGCTTAGGGACTCAAAATGTCCAACAATCTCCCCCTTTTTCATTGATGGTAACCCATATCCTTTTACTAAAATCTGACCTTTTTTGCTCCCCCTGGGACTTTGCTCCCCCTGGCTCAAAGCTTTCTCAAATATCAAATCTCTCCCCATATCAAAAAATCTCCTCAATATACACAAATATCCCCCCCTTTGTCATAAATGGCAAAGGGTCACCTTTGGGGCTCGGGGCTAAGAATGAGCCTCTTAGATTAGCCCCTCCCCCACCTCCGCATGATGTGGTTAATTCTAGGGTGGGAGTATTTCTACTCCCCAAAAGCACTGGTCTTTACCTTTACCTTTCTCTCTTCCTTTCTAATTTTTCTGAATCCTCTCATTGTTTCTTACCAAGTCATCATCCCTATTCCTATCATCACTTATATTCCTATTCCTATTCTTGTTCTAATCCATGTTCATGTTTTTGTTCATGTTACTATTCTTGTTCTCATCCATGTTCATGTTCTTGTTCATGCCTGCTTCTAGAATATTTGCTCTATACCATATTGTTGTGTGACCATCATTATTGCACTTATAACACTTAATGTTATTATTCCTTGGAGGTGCAAATGTCTTAGGATATCTCCTAGTGAAGCTATATCCTCTTCTGCCATGAACCCTGTAATTCATTGCCTTGTGACAAAATGCATTGCATGAGTAGCAATACCCATGGAAAAATTATCGTTTCCCATATTTATATCTTTTGTATGACCTAAACTATGAAGCCATGTGCTCAAAACTGTGACATGAGAAGCATCTCCCATTGAAGCTTCCTTGCCTAGACCTCATTGATCTTATGCTCTGATTGTTGCTCCATCTGTATCTTCTTTGTGCATTGTTTCTATCTTTGACCTCTTTGTTGTCCAAATCATCCTCTGATGTCTCATTCCAACTTACACTGTCACTTTCTGAAGTATCTTCTTCTGAAATTCCTTCTTCAAGACTTGAAGTAGACTTTTCCTCCCATTTATTTTGAGCTTGTTTGGAACCAAGACCTATATTTTTTGTTGCTCCTCTTTGTATATTTATTATTTTGTCTACACTCTTTGCAATATTCACATATTTGTACAAATTTTTCTTGGAATCCTCTAAATCTTCCTTTAGTAGTGCCACTTCTTGTGTTAACTTTTCACACTCCAAAATATTTGCTTCTAACTTATCCTTGAAATTACTTGCCTTAGCCTTTGAATTTTCTAAGTCCTTTATGAGCAATAATCTTTCTTCATCACATTCTTGAAACTGACATTCAAGCTTAGAGTTTTAATTTCTTACCTTCTTTACTGTGTCAAGAGCATAGATAAGTTCTCCCTTGAGATCATATTCATTCTCCATTGAATAATCCTCTATTTGTTTGCATTTTTCCTTATCATTACTTCCTTTTGTCTTGTCTTCTATAGGATCACTTACTTCATATTCTAATGCCATTAGAAGATTTTCATCTGGTCTTTCAAGTGCATATTCAAAACCATCATCACTGAAACTATAGCCATCCCTAGTGCAATTATCTTCAAGATGTCCAAATTTACCACATCTAAAACACTTGAGAATAACTGGAGTCCTTTTCTCTCTAACCATAAATAGGACTTCATCTCTATCATTGTTTGAAAAACTAGCATCACTATCATTTGAGTACTTACTTGCATTATCTGCATAGTAGCTTTTCTTTTGCATTTGAAATAACTTATTTCCTTGTCTGTTTTGTCCATCCTTGCCTTTCTTCTTGTACCTGTGTCTTTCTAATTCTTTGTACTTGTGATCCTATTTTTCTTCATCATTGTTATACTTTGGATCTTTGCGCTCTGTTGCATAGTATCCATACTTTCCACAATTGAAGCACTTAATAGATATTACATATATGAATCTTTTGGAACCTTTATCTCTTCTACCATATTTAGCTTCTTCATAACTAGATGACTCACTGCTTTATTCTATATTTTTACCCTTTTTCTTTTTGTCCACTTTGAATGCAGCTTCTTTCAGAGGAATGGGATATTTTGTTCTTATCTCAATAGTAAACATGCCAAGCAAAGAATTCCTTGTCAAAGAATCACTATCAATTGATGTTTCTATAGCAAAAACCTTTTCACTATACCTTTTTGGAATAGTTCTCAAGATCTTATCACAAGCATCAGATTCATCAACCTTCATTCCAATATCTCTCATCTCATGTACAAGTTCATCAATCTTATTGAGGTAATCATGAATATTTTCATCATATCTCATTCTTAAGTTCTCAAATTCTCCTTTGAGATTTTTGATCTTAGCTTTCCTAATACCTTTATCACCCTCATATGTCATGCAGTAGATCCCACATATATTTTGTTTTTTACAATCCATAACCTTCATAGATTCTAATCTACCTAATCCTTTTATAATTGCATTCATAGCTCTTGAATTTGTATGCATTAGAATATTACCTTCCTTATATGTAGGAGGATTGACTATAGAATCATATCCAAGTTCCACTGCATCCAAAACTTCATTTCCAAGTGCCATCAGGTGAAATATCATCAGCATACACCAATACAAGAAGTCACTTCCATCAAATACTCGTACTACATTATTGAAGGACCCATCCTTTTGATACTTGTGATCCATTTTGTTCTTAGACCACTTTTACTTCAAGTTGTCAAACTCTTCAGAAGGAACTCACTCTGATACCAATTGAAGACCACAAGCTTATACTGAGAGGGGGGGTGAACAATATAAGACCATTTTTTACTTTTCTTTTCAATTCAATATTATGCAGTGTATAGATAGCAGTATCAATAGCAGTAATAAAAGAAATGCACAAAACACCATCCATAAAAGTGACATAATTTACATGGTTCACCCAATATGGGCTACTCCATGGAGAAAATCTTTTTCTAAAAATTTCTCAATCAATATCTTGGGAATCCTCCCTAATTACAATTTTTATGGACCTCTGTCCAAAGGAGATGATGATCTCATAAATATCAAGTTCATGGATCTCTTCCATAGGAGAACTCTTTCCCCTTCTGCTTTGGCTAGTGTTCTTTTAGAATATTATCTCTCTATTGTATTGACTAGTGGATCTCTCTCCACTTGAATACTCCTCAATCAGATATGTCTTCAATTGTCCTAGCTACTGGATCTCTATCCACTGAGACTCTATCATCTGTACTTTATCACCTCCAAATATTTGTTAATAGGTTCACTTAGAACCTCCTCAAATATGCTCAATAGGCTCACTCAAAACCTGCTCAAATCTTCTCAATGGGCTCACTCAGAACCTACTCAAATCTGCTCAATATGCTCACTTAGAACTTGCTCAAATATTCTCAATAGACTCAATTAGAACCTGCTCAAATATGCTCAATAGGCTCACTCAAAAACTGCTCAAATCTACTCAATAGGATCAATCAGAACCTTCTCAAGTCTGATCAATAGGCTCACTCAAAACCTGCTCAAATCTACTCAATAAGCTCACTCATAACCTACTCAAGTCTGATCAATAGGCTCACTTAGAACCTACTCAAATCTACTCAATAGGCTTACTCAGAACCTACTCAAGTCTACTCAATATGTCCTCTCTAGGACTTGCTCAAATCTGCATAGCAAGCTTTCACAAAAGCTTGCACAAAAATAGTTCACAAGCCTTCTCAAATATTATGCAGGGTATAGATAGCAGTAATCAAAGCAATGCACAAAACACCATCCATAAAAGTGACACAACAATTTACATGGTTCACCCAATGCGGGCTACTCCATGAAGAAAATATTTTGCTAAAACTTTCTCAATCAATCTCTTGGGAATCCTTCCCAATTACAATGTTTATGGACCTCTATCCAAAGGAGATGTTGATCCCCTAAATCTCAAGTTCGTGGATCTCTTCCACAGGAGAACTCTTCCCCTTCTACTCTGGCTAGTGATATTCTAGAAGACTATGTCTCTCTGCTGCATGAACTGGTGGATATCTCTCCACTTGAAGACTCCTCACTTAGATTTGTCTTCAATTATCCTGGCTACTAGATATCTATCCACTGAGACTCTATCCTCTGTACTCTATCACCTCAAAATATCTATCAATAGGTTCACTTAGAACCTCCTCAAATATTCTCAATAGGCTCACTCAAAATCTAATCAAATCTGCTCAATAGGATCACTCAAAACCTGCTCAAGTATGCTCAATAGGCTCACTCAGAACTTGCTCAAATATACTCAATAGGCTCACTCATAACCTACTCAAGTCTGCTCAATAGGCTCACTTAGAACCTGCTCAAATCTACTCAATAGGCTTACTCAGAACCTACTCAAGTCTACTCAATGAGTCCTCTCTAGGACTTGCTCAGCACTGCATAGCAAGCTTTCACAAAAGCTTACACAAAAATAGTCCACAAGCCTTCTCAAAGACTTACCTCAAATCAGCTCAAAAAAATCTCAACTCAATATCATAGAAGCATAAAGAGAATTTTTAGAGACTCAATATGTTCTATACTCAAATCCCAATCTCAATTCAAAGTAATCTCAACTCAAATCAATCTTATAGAAGCATAAAGAGAATTTTTAGAGACTCAATATGTTCTATACTCAAATCCCAATCTCAATTCAAAGCAATCTCAACTTAGCTCAATATTATAGAAGCATAAAGAGAATTGTTAGAGACTCAATATGTTCTATACTCAAATCCCAATCTCAATATCAACTCAAAGCAATCTCAACTCAACTGACTATTAACTCAATATCATAGAAGCATAAAGAGAATTGTTAGAGCCTCAATATGTTATATTCTCACGACTCAATCTCAACTCAATCAGAATATAGAATAGTTTGTTTCATGGAACTTGAACAACCACTTAATGCAACCACTTGACTAGGCTCAATCAACTCTACTCAACCAATCACTTCAAGAAACAACTCTTTCTCACAAACCCTAGTCCAAGCATGAATCAACTAACTCAAAATGTTTCCAACAATGCTCAACAACAAATCTTACATAACAATGATACTCATGTTATTTTCTAACTCAAGTTCAAGTTATTTGCATCACCCATTGGTTTCAACAACAATGGTAATAAGACAAGGTTTTAATCACAACTCTCAATTCAAAAACCTTGAAGCATAAAATCAAAGTACTTCACTCAACCAATGGTCTAAACAACAATGCTTATCAAACAAGGTTTAATCACAATTCACAATCGAGAAAACCTTGAAGCATTAACTCAACCACTTTCAAAAAGGAAACCACAATCAATCATTTTCACTCCAATGATATTTCAAAAATCAACCACCCAAATAAAATCAATGGAGAGTATTACTCATACCTTTTTGATGCCTTATGATTTGTCCACTAAATCTATCACACTCAACACACTTTCTTTTTCAACTCTTAACAAGGGTTAGATATTTTGAGTAATAACACAACAATAATATCCAAATAATACCTTATTACTCCTACGTTATTTTAACATCCACCAAAGTTATTTTTAAAATAAAAACCTTACTTAAAAATAACTTTCACTAAAAAGAACTTTATCGAAAACCCTTATTACTCCTAACAATTTCAAAAAATCACAATTAAAAATAATTCACAACTCAAATAGCCACCATGACCTTATTCCCTCAGGTTACTCAACAAACCAACTAACAAAACACCTTTACCCCTTATCACTCCACCTTAGGCAATCCAAACAAAAGCTAAATAAAAACCTTAATACCTGCCTTGAGGTGAATCGAACCCTCGTCTTACCCCAATGTGAATGCCTTAGCTACGACCAAGCTACCGCATGAGCTATGGGCTCGTTGGTGCAAATGAAGCACCACCTGATTCTTATCCTTCACCCTCTTCCGCCAAGCAAAATGTATGCACCTTGGGTGCCTCAATAGAACAAAGTAAAAAATAATGCTTACGGGAATCGAATGCACAACCTCCTTGTCACCAATACCTTTACACAATCCAAGCTACCACTAGGCCACACTACCCAATGCATTTTGGGAAGTGGTCACTATCTCCCTTTAATGTTCATTGTGTCACTTAAATGAAAAATACGAGCTCTTTTTCTTCGCAAATACCAAGCACAAATATCAACGAGCAAGGATGAATGAATTAAAAAATTCAATGGCATATTTATATGCCTTCCATTTGCTTTGGAAACATCGACATTTTTGAAACTTCCTTCATGACATCGGTGGATAAACTTTTAATTTTAATTTTAAAATTTTAATTTTAATTTTAAATAAATTAAAATTTAAACTAAATTTTTAAAATTAAATATCTCCATTATCGAGGCATATTTTTCGATGAAACGAAAAGCCAACTTGGGTTTTAAGAAAAACCCATTTCAAATTTGCCATCCATGGTTTTAAATAAAAACCTTTTGCAAAGCTTCCCTTGAAGCTCCTTTTGGAACCAAATGCCATGCATCCCTTCTTGAACCTTTGATCAAAAACCTTTGCTTCTCATAAAGCTCTTTGTGAAACACAAACATAGTGCTTACTTACATAGATCCTTTTGACATCAATGCCAAATCTTAGCTTAGGGACTCAAAATATCCAACACCAATGTGGCTTTCTTTAGGGGGTAGAATCACCTTGGTAAAATCAGTCGTTCAAGCTATTCCTATTTATGTTTCTTCCATGTTGAATATCCCAAAGGCCATTCTTTGAGATCTAGATCAAATCGGTCATCAATTCCTCTGGAGTGGTACTAAGGAAAAAATAAAATGGGCCTTGGTGAAATGGGACACTTTATGTCTTCCTAAGAATCAAGGGGGTTAGGATTTCGGTCTTCTATTAATAACAAAAAATCTTTAGCTGCTAAATTACATTGGAGAATGTTTCATAACCCTAATGCTCTTTGGTCCAATAATCTCCATGCTAAATATGCTGAGAACAAAAGTCCCGAAGATCTTGTTCGTTATCATATTCCTACCAAAGGTTCTCCCATTTTAGCAGTTCTTAAGACTGGTGAGGATTTGATAAAGAAAAAATTATTGTATATCATTCATAATAGTCAATAGATAAATTTTTGGACAAATTCTTGGGATGGTCACATGCCTTTGATAACTCAGTTTCCCAATTGGAGGCCTTGTATGGAGGAGCTTCATCGAGCTAACTAGATAAATGTGGATAATTACTATTGGTACCATACTGGTAATTCAAATATTGGTAGATATTGGATCCCTATTGAGGACTGGCCTATTCAAATCCCAGAAAGGCAAAGACAAGATATCCAAGGCATCCTTCATATGAGGTCTCTCTCTTGGTCCCATGAAAAATATTTTTTTGGATGGAACATCACTACTAAGGGTGAGTATTCAGTTGCTCAATGTTATTTGACCTTGTGCCAAGATAATCCCAACCAATATTCTGACATATTTTCTTAGTTGTGGGCTCAAAAGCTCTGGCCTAAGGTGAGGTTCTTTATTTGGCTTTTATTGCATCGTAGGGTGCTTACTAGTGAGCAAATTATGAAGTGTGGTTTTCATGGCCCTTTTAGATGTGAAATATGTGGAGAGAATGTATAAAATCTCAACCATATTTTTATTGAGTGTACTTTAGCCTCTGAGCTATGGAGGAGAATGGCCACTTTACTTGGATTACAGTGGTCCAATTTTTCAACTTTTGAACAGATTTGGAGGGATTGGCCTAAACAAGAGGGTGTTGATCATTCTATTAGGTAGTTAGTTTGGATGGGTTCTACCATTCTTCTTTGGAATATCTGGAATGAAAGGAACAGTCAAATTTTTAATCAATATAGGAAGGATATTCACTATATTTGGCAAAATACCATAGCCAAATTAGTTGAATTAGTCCATCAACTCCTTAATCACCCCCAAAACTTCCACCAAAAATGGGATCAAGTGATGCAAATATTGAATATTAAATTTGCTAAGGGAAACCATCTTAAAGGGAATGTGAGTATTTGTAAGATGTATAGGAAAAGAAATTGGCAACCTCCTCCTAAGGATTTTTATAAATTCAATACTGATGGAGCCTCTAGAGGGAACCCTAGAAAATATAGTATGGTAGGAATTGGTAGACTTTCAGATGGCTCCCTGGTTTTTACTTTTACTGAGAATTTGGGTATTCTTTCCAATAACCTTGCTGAGGGGTATGGTATCCTTAGAGGCCTTTAGGATGCTATTAAGGTTGGATGGGAAAAGGTGTTAGTAGAGTCTGAATATCAACTCATGATTAATATTTTGAAGAATCCTTCTACGAATCATAAGGTTCATTGGAGAATAAAAAGAATTATTGAGAAGATTCAATTAATCCAGAGGGGATTTTTGAAAGTTGATTACAATCATGTGGTCATAAATCAAAACAAGAGTGTTGATGCTTTAGCTAATTGGGATTTGGACAAAGGTGATCTTATTTGTTATGGTCACCCTCCTAGATGGTGGGCTTCAAAAATAAGGGAAGCTCTTCTTTCTATCATTTCTTTAGATGGCTCCAGTTCTGAAGGTACTTAGTTTCTTCTCGCTTTATTTTTGCATCTCTTTTATGTTCAATTTTATTTTTATTTTTGAGGTGTGTACGTTTTTTTGTTTTTTTTCTATTTGTTGTGTTTTTGTTGTTCTTGTGTTTTTGTTGTTCTTGTTCTTGTGTTTATGTATGTTTGTGTTATTTCGTGTTTTTTGTGTGTAAGTGTTTTCTATGTTTTTTGTTTTTATTTACTGTCTGTTGTTGGTTGCTTTTTATTTTTATTTTTTTAATTTATTTATTTTATTTAATTTGTAGGCTAAAAAGAACCTAAACAATATTAGTATGAAACTCGAGGATGATAGAACCTACCAAACTTAGCTATCGAAAGCACTTGACTTCAAGATTACTATTTTTAGGATACTAAATAGAGAAATCATGGCACAAAAGATAATAAACCTCTTCAAAATATAATAGAGAGTAGAATAATGTATCAAGTAGGTCAAAAATATGTACAAAACCATTGGAAGCCTTGAGGTGAAAGTGGAATCCTTTTTGACAGTAGGGATCCCTTCACCATGAAAACAACAATGTGGAAAATTTTTCTTGAGAGACGAATATCTAAGGCTAGTTGAATTAAATAAAGAGATTCTTCTTAGCCATAAATATAATATTACCCCCTTGATGTAAGAGAAATAGCCCAAATTATTGGGCCCTTAGCAAAGCTTAAGGTCAAGTGCATGAAGTTGTGATCCAAACAAAAGACTTCTCTCAGGATGACAAACATGAAGTACCTACTCTGTACAATTAATTTAAGTGACCTAATGTCTGACGAATGAAGAATGAACAAAGATTAGGTAAGTGATCAAGAAGGTCTTTGTATTGTAAAAAAAAAAAAAAAATTGTGTTTCATTTTGCAAGGATTGTAAAAATTTTGACTCTAATACCAAGGATAAAGGTAATTTTGAGTTCTCCTTCAAGTAGGATAGAAGACCCCTATAAGCCACCAAAATTGTAATGATTCCTCACTACTCATTTATGCCTAAGGTAAACCTCCCATCATAGGCAATTGGAATTTTAATCTTGAAGAAGAGGAAGTAGAGATAAGTCTCAATAATTAGAACTTATGCTAAATTTTATTTAGGGAAAAGTTTCAACATATGAAGTGATAAGGAGATAGAACCAAGGGATATTTTCTTTCAAAGTAGTTCTAATATCATAGGGATATTTTCAAAAAACCAAGGGTATGCTAGTAAGTTAAGCATATATTAATATTTGGGTCAAGTCAAAGGCACGTTGAGCTATGAAAAAGGTAGGTGAGTTAAGTTAATTCTTTCTTGATAAAGTAAATAAAGACCACCTACCAAAAAACATCTTGAATAAATGGCTTAGACATTCATTTAAGACAAGTATGGTGATGATAATATCATATTTAACAACTATTATGATCAAAGAGTACTTCATTCAATGTCCAATATCTCTAGGATAAGTAGCTAAAATTATCAAATCCACTTATAAACAATTTTGGAGAGAAAAATTCCCTATTTTAATCTATAAATAGCAATAGCATATACTATAGAAAGGATCAACAAGTTTACATTTGTATCCTCTTGTAATATTTCCTTTCATTTCTTTCTATAGAGCAGTTGGATCCTAAGTGACTTGTGGGCAAATCAAACCCCCAATTTTGGCACAATATTTATAAAAGAAATACTTGCAATGCACACACACACATATGAAAGCCTACATCAGTTTTTGGTCTAGTCATTTTTGACTCCCTATGGACCCATTTTTGTGTGTATGTGTATCTATGACTTTTTACTTATTCGTGAGTTTTGCTCATGTATGTGTGTATGGTAATTCTATGTTAATTTTTGGTTTAGTCATTCATGACTCCCTATAGACTCATTTCCTTCTACTCACATGCATAGATGGAGTTCATTTGTACTTAACTATATCAAGGAGTGGAAGATTTCATCATTGGCATATAGCATTCAAGCCTATTATGTGGGAGGATCTAGCAGATATTTTGATGCATTGACACCCTTTTTATTTTGTTGAATCATTTTTTTTTCTCTCTTCTCTTTTCCATATTGGGTTTAAGTTTCTAAAAGATCACATTTTAATAAGGATTTAGCCTTGTAAAAACCCCCAACAAAGACAGAAAGGAGCCAACGACCAAAAGACGTAGCGAAATCGCTACATGTGCCGTTTTCACGTGGATAAGCTAGCGATGGAGAAGAGGAAGCCGAAGACGTAGCGATATCGCTACAGGTGCTATTTTCGTGGGTCAAAGGTGGTCAAAGTGTACGGAGTTAAAACATGTCGCGATTTCGTGACCCGTCGCGTTTTCACGACCTGCACATTTTCCCGCCAAGTGCAGTATGAACGGCCCGAGGGGTTTTTCTCGATTTCCAAGTATTTAATTCTGACCCGAATTTAATGGTTTGTGGGTTTCCAAGGCATTCAAAGTCAAAGAACCACCCAGGATTCCAAAATTAAATATTTATTTGTTCGAAGCGGCTGGTCGTGGTCTATTTTAATGGTTTCATACACATGTTCAAGAAATAAAATTTAATGAAGGCGACCGCGATTATCTTATTGTATTTAATTTTTGCCTCCTCAAATGCTGCAATTAAGGGGATCGTGTGCATAATTTCCGTTGCATGGTTGTAGATCACGAGGAAGTTGGTTTTAAATTTTTAATGCTACAAAGAGGACGGACCTCTATAAAAACCAATGTAATTCTTATTTACAGGGGTTGGGAAAATTCTCTGCTAGAGACTGGAAATGCATTTGCAGGAATAAAAGACTTGAATTTTGATTTTTCAAGCAACGCTTTGGGTGATTTCCTTTCTGTCTTTGTTGCATTTCTAATCGCATTATTATTCTTTAACGGTCATTGCGTTTAAATTCTGCATTCTGAATTTAAATACTGCTGTAAGAATATAATCTCCGGAGTGTAGTCTTGGAGGGTTTTTTTGCATACGTTGTGTGAGAATCAAGTTGATAATTTCTATTGCTTGCTGTTGTTGCATTTGAGGTTTCCTCGTTGTTGTTTTTCTGATCCCATCACTTCGGCCTGTGGCCATATTTCCCATTTCTTTCTACATTTTTTAACTTTCTTTCCTGCAGCCCTTATCTTAAAACCAAATTTTAGAGTAGTGAAGGGAACCAGCCCACTCTGGAGATTGGTCTGGGAGCCATTTCTTTCTTCCAGCCTTTCAATGTTGGCCACGTCTAGGGTGCATTTGTAAAATCCTTTCCACGTGAAAATGGCACATGTAGCGATTTCGCTACGTCTTTTGGTCGTTGGCTCCTTTCTTCGCTTTGCTCCACGAAAATGGAACATGTAGCGATATCGCTACATGTTTCGGGAACTTTGTACGGCTTCATGGACAGGTCGTGAAAATGAAACAGGTCACGAAATCGTGACGTCTTTTAACGCCGTACACCCTGGCCGCTTGGAACCTACGAAAATAAGACATGTAGCGATTTCGCTACGCATTTCATCCTTTAGTTCTTTCCTCCTTGCTACCCCGCGATTTGGGAACATGTAGCGATTTCACTACACATTCGTCTTGCTCAACCTTATCGCCAAAAGTGTAGCGATTTCGCTACAACTTTTCCCTTCCGTACCATTTGCCATTTTTCATCGCGATGCGCTACATCTTTGCCTTGCAGGAACCCTTCCTAAAAAAGTGCAGCGATGCGCTGCAACTTTTCAACTTGAGTCTTTGAAGCCGATCGACCCGCGATTTTGAGACATGCAGCGCATCGCTGCACTTTTTGCTTTTGAAGCCGTGAAAATGAAACACGTCGCGATATCGCGACGGTTCTGCCCAACCTGCCTGCGTTGACCACGTTGACCGCAATTTCACGACATGTCAGCGAATCACTGCAGTTTTTTAACTTAGTCAATTTATACTCATTTTTTCTCCTTTTCCTCCAAAGCTGCATCAAAGCTGGTATCAAAGGTCATATTTTCAACAATACACTAATGCATTAATCAATGAGAATCAATGTGGCAAAAATGCCAACAATTTTTGGCACGCCCGGTGGGACAGACTGTTTCTGTCTCCAAGAATTCATAATCGGTGGGATACGCAAAATTTTCCAAAGTAATAAACCCACTGGTGCCAACAATTTTTGGCATGCCCGATGGGACAGACTTCTTTTGTCTCACAAAAATCCACATTTGTTTTAATACCCGGAGGTCTCAAGATTTGATGAGCTGTCTTGGCCTCACAGCGGAGATTTGTAAGTTCATCTGGCGACTTTGCTGAGTTGAAGATCCAAATTTCTTGTTTGTGGACGCCTGTTTTTTTTTAAAGAATGTTTTTTCTGGTGACTCTGACTTAATGGCGATGGCCGTGATTCCGCAGACCACTGCCACAAAGGCGAGGGTTTTTTCTAGATGGGATGATCCTGGCCCTCTGAATCTCCAAGTTCGGCATGAAATTCCCGAAGGTGCCCTGAAGAACCTGGCAAAATATGATGGTACCGAAGGCATGGCTCTGGCACATGTTGAAGACATTGCTACTCTGTCCATGATCCATGTCATAGAACACGAGGATATCATGATCAGACTTCTGGTTCAGTCTTTGGAAGGAAGGGCATTGCAGTGGTACAGACTGCTCAGGCATCAAAGCATCAGCTCATGGGACGACCTAGCGGGGGCACTGATCAAAAGATTTGATGAAGATCCTTTCTACAGTTCTTTGGATCTCTACCAATTTTTCATGTACATCAAGAGAGCACCTCAAGAAAGCATCACGGACTTCAATGT
The DNA here is from genome assembly GCA_028583015.1 of Wollemia nobilis. Lineage (NCBI taxonomy): Eukaryota > Viridiplantae > Streptophyta > Pinopsida > Araucariales > Araucariaceae > Wollemia > Wollemia nobilis. Next base: position 959,308 of record JAQPPZ010001465.1, on the reverse strand, counting down.
CCGATTCTTGATAAGTTGGAAGAGAATTCCAGAGAAGATCCATCCATCACCCACCCAAGCCCACCTCTTTTATGTTCGAGCTTTTAATTCTGACATAGGTTTATTTTTGGTGCAGTCAGGTGAACAATGGTTCCCACAAATCTTTGAGGAAGCAGTGCGAGCGGAACATCTTTTGCTCTTATCGAGAAAGTTACCGTGGGGAGAAACTCCATTACCTTCTCCGATGGTTGCTGCTCCTGTCTACCCTGCATAGTACTTTTCATGCCAGATCCCTTATATCGAGCGAAAACCCGAGATGCAGTCATGTGGAGTTCAAGGGACAGATCTCGTCCAAAGTCAAGGATTGGAACATGCAAGAAATTTTACAGCAATGAATAATATGGTTTCTTGCAGTTTTCATCAAGAGATGGGCCAAGTAGAAGAACAAGTTCAAATTCCAAAACCTGAGGAGATCCCAGAATCAGATTTCTCACTTGAAGAGCCCTGTGATCACGTCAAGGAGTTAGAGGAGCTCAGTACTCAGCCCACAACCGATGAAATCTGCAAAGTGGTGGTATTGGTTCCAGACCACTACATCCAGATGACCGAAGAAGTCCTCCATGTGGGTACTAGTAAGAAGGATAATCCGTCGCATTGCATCCTATTCGCACCATGGAGAAATTCAGGAAGGAGCTAGCCCAGTTTCAAGAATTGACTCAAGTATGATTGGATCTGGTCGGGACATTGCAGATTTACCGGATAACTCCTGAGACTAGGTTTCTGGTGGCGACATGCCAATCATGTCGTGAACTATTGTATATAGTATAAAAAAAAAAAAAACCAAAAAAAAAATAGAAAAGAGAAAAAAAAAAAAAAAGACAAAAAAAAAAAAAGAGGTATTGTTTTTATTTGTTCATCTCGGCTCTTTTTGCATGCAAGCTGTAGGTGCCTTTTGTTTTTCTGTGTTTTTATTTTCCTAGCAGTTGGTGGCTTTCTAGAAAATTCTTCCTTTCTCTTCCCTTTTTCTTCCTTTCCCTTCTTCATCTTTCTTCTTTTACTTCTTTTTCTTCTGCAGTTAAGAAATAAGCCACGGCTGTTGTTTCTTTTCCCTTTTTCTGTTTTTCCCCGTCCCTTCTTATCCCTTTCTTCTAAGTTATGTCAATTTACGCATTTATTTATAGTTTTTTATTTTTCATTCCACACTTTCCATATTGCCATTTCCATTTCATCCGTTCGTTCACTTTCATTCCATCCATTGCAGATGGCAGTATAATAGCTTTTGTTGTTATGTCAATCACATCACTTGCTCACTCCATCATTTCATTCCATTGCATTCACCGCTTGCGCAACCACAAGAGCTCATTCCATTTCCATTCCATTTGTTTCATTTCATAGCAAGTTGCAGGTCCTTCCAGTTTCAGCTCTTCAGCAGAGAATTTTTGCGGCAGTCCCCTGATATGTATTACAGTAGCCGGCCTCCTGTTCTAATATGACTCTGTGCCCAATGGACTAAGGCCTAGATTCTTGCATACAGCGAGCTGTATACCCCACGAGCTGCCAAGAATGTTGGCATTTTTGCCACATTGATTCTCATTGATTAATGCATTAGTGTATTGTTGAAAATCTGACCTTTGATACCAGCTTTGATGCAGCTTTGGAGGAAAAGGAGAAAAAATGAGTATAAATTGACTAAGTTAAAAAACTGCAGCGATTCGCTGACATGTCACGAAATCGCGGTCAACGTGGTCAACGCAGGCAGGTTGGGCGGAACCGTCGCGATATCGCGACATGTTTCATTTTCGCGGCTTCAAAATCAAAAAGTGCAGCGATGCGCTGCATGTCTCAAAATAACGGGTCGGTCGGCTTCAAAGACTCAAGTTGAAAATTTGTAGCGCATCGCTGCACTTTTTTAGGAAGGGTTCCTGCAAGGCAAATATGCAGCGCATCGCGACAGAAAATGGCAAATGGTACGGAAGGGAAAAGTTGTAGCGAAATCGCTACACTTTTGGCGATAAGGTTGAGCAAGACGAATGTGTAGCGAAATCGCTACATGTTCCCAAATCACGGGGTAGCAAGGAGGAAAGAACTAAAGGACGAAATGCGTAGCGAAATTGCTACATGTCTTATTTTCATAGGTTCCAAGCGGCCAGGGTGTACGGCGTTAAAAGACGTCGCGATTTCGTGACCTGTTCATTTTCGCGACCCGTCCATGAAGCCGTACAAAGTGCCCGAAACATGTAGCGATATCGCTACATGTTCCATTTTCGTGGAGCAAAGCGAAGAAAGGAGCCAACGACCAAAAGACGTAGCGAAATCGCTACATGTGCCGTTTTCGCGTGGATAAGCTAGCGATGGAGAAGAGGAAGCCGAAGACGTAGCGATATCGCTACAGGTGCTATTTTTGCGGGTCAAAGGTGGTCAAAGTGTACGGAGTTAAAACATGTCACGATTTCGTGACCCGTCGCGTTTTCGCGACCTGCACATTTTCCCGCCAAGTGCAATATGAATGGCCCGAGGGGTTTTTCTCGATTTCCAAGTATTTAATGCTGACCCGAATTTAATGGTTTGTGGGTTTCCAAGGCATTCAAAGTCAAAGAACCGCCCAGGCTTCCAAAATTAAAGATTTATTTGTTCGAAGCGGCTGGTCGTGGTCTATTTTAACGGTTTCATGCACATGTTCGAGAAATAAAATTTAATGAAGGCGACCGCGATTATCTTATTGTATTTAATTTTTGCCTCCTCAAATGCTGCAATTAAGGGGATTGTGTGCATAATTTCCGTTGCATGGTTGTAGATCACGAGGAATTTGGTTTTAAATTTTTAATGTTGCAAAGAGGACGGACCTCTATAAAAACCAATGTAATTCTCATTTATAGGGGTTGGGAAAATTCTCTGCTAGAGACTGGAAGTGCATTTGCAGGAATAAAAGACTTGACTTTTGATTTTTCAAGCAACGCTTTGGGTGATTTCCTTTCTATCTTTGTTGCATTTCTAATCGCATTATTATTCTTTAACGGCTATTGCGTTTAAATTCTGCATTCTGAATTTAAATACTGCTGTAAGAATATAATCTCTGGAGTGTAGTCTTGGAGGTTTTTTTTGCATACGTTGTGTGAGAATCAAGTTGATAATTTCTATTGCTTGCTGTTGTTGCATTTGAGGTTTCCTGCTGTTGTTTTTCTGATCCCATCACTTCGGCCTGTGGCCATATTTCCCATTTCTTTCTGCATTTTTTAACTTTCTTTCCTGCAGCCCTTATCTTAAAACTAGATTTTAGAGTAGTGAAGGGAACCAGCCCACTCTGGAGATTGGTCTGGGAGCCATTTCTTGCTTCCAGCCTTTCAATGTTGGCCAGGTCTAGGGTGCATTTGTAAAATCCTTTCCTGTGGCAGATTTTGGACCAACATGCCCCCAATTGAGCCAAATCCTATGCTCTCAACCATGGCCTTGTTGTGTCACTCCCCAAAAGACACAATTTCCCCACCATGGACAATTAAATATAATGATATGTTCCAAGTTTGGAGTCTTTAAAAAGGATATCATTTCTAATTTTGATCTATCCACCACATGATTATTCCATTTTGATTTCTAATCAAGCTTTTCAATCAAACCTTGGATTGGAATCATGGCATAAGATTAGTCCATATTAATATGTTCTATATTTTTTGAAAATATTAATCTAAGAAGCATGCCCTACTTGTCAGGTATATAACTACAATAATGTTAATCAAGACCATTTTTATGGAAAAATTTCTCAACTAGACAACTACATCTTTGAAATATCCTAAAATATTTATTATTTGTGACTCTAACTAAAAGTACTTTTGATAGATGATTTAAAAAGAGAGTCTGAGCATTCTATCTATTTTAATGGAAGCTACATTTTTTTTTTTTCCCTAAATCTAAGTTATAATTATTTAACCTCTTATATTTAATGAAGAGTAAGACATTAAAATGGTGGAGATATATCAACTACATGAGAGGACGAATTATGTAGGTTTGGTACCTCATTACTTTCTTCTCTATATTTCTCTACCATTTTATTTTGAACAAAATCTAGCAAATTTTGCTTTTGCTCTAGAATTTATAGTAACTCTAAGAGGGACTTTTGAAAAATTTGCTTTTCCTAGATCATTAACTATATTGTGTTTTATAGTTGGATTTGGCATGGTAGGAACATTAGGTTCTTTAGATTCACTTTAAAGAATTGCCACCTTCACTTCCTTTATATTATTTATCTTTCATGTTTTATTTTTTTGGCCTTTGAACTATTATAAAAGTCCAAATGTTTTGATTGGTATAGTTGCATATCATCTTCATTATCTTAGGTTAATTATTCTAATCCCTAAAAATGATACATAGTTTAAAGTTTTAGACTATTCTAATGGACCATCAAAATTATCTTGCTCTAAGATCCCTTCTCCCAATTGATCTAGGGCCAAAATACCCAATTAAATGGACTATTAGTAAATTGCACAATCTATTTAGTTACATTATCTAATTTGGTGTAATTTCACATAGTGATTTGACTCCATCTAATTTTCCATTAGAATAGGAGGTGGAAGTCTTGGAAAATTACTTTTTGGTACTTAAGGCCTTGGTCAAAACTAGTTACTTTGTCTCTATTGTCATGGAAGGCTTTAAGACTATTGCCTTTTCAATTTTGTGACTTCACTACTAATATTCTACAATAATTTTATTTTAAAAAGCTCTTATTTGCTTGAGACTTGAGATATTTCAACTTTTTCATTATTTCATTTCTTTTTTCCTTCTTCTTCCACATCCTACACTAATATGTATGGTTCTAAATAGGGATAGTAAATTTCTTGACATGTTCCATGGTCTTGGTCTTTCCATGGTATGTACTTTTCCTTTTTAATTATAAAATAATCTTTTGAATTTAAAGAGTTTAGAAATAAATAGAGAGAAATGTGCTGAGAAGGTTTGATCGTATCATGATTCTTATTTGAAGACTTATAAAATATTTTAATGAATTCTCTTATTGGCTCTTTATCATCTTTGTTACTAGCTAAAAATTGATACAACCTAATAATTGAGATTCTAAATTATATCAGTTAGTGATATATTCTTCTTCTAGATTTGAAACCATGTAGCAACATTAATCAGTCTTAATAAATATTTTTATTGATACATATTCATGGTTCACTTTCAAAATCAATAAAAAAACTATAAAATCTTTCAAGTGGTATTTTTAATTCAAAATACCCTCACCTAATATCTTCAAAAGAATATTTTTGTGTCCTTTGGATATGGCATTGGCATCAATGATACTTAAAAGACCAATTCAATTTTTCTAAGCTTAGAAATGAGGTTGTGATTACCCTTAAGTCTATTTTTTATTGGTCATTGTGTCAAAAATAGGTGGAACTTTAGAAGAAATTAGAGGAATATCTAGGGAATGATCTTGGATATGAATAATTAGGAATTCAAAGGAAATATTTTTGAGTTTTAAAGACATAAGACCAAGAATTTATGACTTATCATAGGTTGAATTATATTAGGATCAATGGGAATGTCTGGGGCAACTTGTTTAAAAAATATATCAGTTTCATCAAATGCCTTTTGAGATCTAATGAAAGGTCTATGATAAGCTAGCTTGTAATATTAACTTACAGAAATTGGCATTAAATATTAGCTTGAATTTTTCTATCTCTAGGATTTTCTTCTTCTATGTCAAGAATTAAAACAAGTTGAGGATAAGGGACATGAATATTTAAATGATTGTCCTAGAGAGTAGTACATAAGTTATGGTCTATGTAAAACTACATTTGAAAATTATCTAGTCTAGGTTAAACAACATTGGATGGGACAAGTATTTTTTAGAGAATATTATATTATTTATCTATATTTTGAGCGAGTAATTTGCATTCCTCTTTATGTAAGTCTCTATGTGCAGGATGTGCACAAGTGTCATAAAAGTAAAGTAATTAGAAATTCAAGAGTCTTACATACAAGTGGCAAGATGAGAAGCCAAAGGTCATGTAAGAGATGCAATAGTCAATAACTCAAATAGTCATTCTATACAATTATACTAAGAAGAAAAAATTTATTAGTCATTTACATTCATATTTTTCATGCAATTTATTGTAAGTATTTTTCATGCATGTACATGAATGATTTTTCCATTTACATTCATATTTGATATTATAAGTGAATGTTATTTCATTATTATATTGGTCTAGATATATATATTTGATTGCTTACATATATAATTCTACTCTTGATTATTGATATTTTGACCTATAATATTGTGGTTTATTTATATTGGGATATGTGATATTTTGAGATAGTAAGTCTTAAAATCCAATAGTGGTATTAGAGATACCACTTAACTCTATCCATTTTTTATAGAGTTATATTTTAGCCACCATTACATTGGAGTCTATCCACTTTGAAAGCAATGAAGACTTGGACTCTATTTTTGAAGGTTTTATTGAGTAGATATTAAGGGGACAAGGTAATAGTCACAGACCGACCATATATCCTGATTTGAGGAGGGGAGCCCATTAGCTGTTCCCCCCGGTTGGGCAGGAAGGGTCGGAGAAGGGCAATCAATGACTCTTAAGACCAAAGAGTCGGGTATAAAAATGGGAGATACCTGCTCGCTATATTTATGGTGGTGGCTATCAGGTGGTCCATGTGGCTCTAGTTTGAAGTCTTATATTGTCATTTGTTTCTTGCCCTATGATTATCAACCAACCTCAAATTACTAAGATGACTAGGAGCCATGTTATTTGACATGTGACTGTCCCCATTAGTCTTTGTGGTATTTCCAAGCAGCATCCACCAAGATTGACAGCTCGAATAATTTTTATTGCGAGTCCATTTCAAAAAAGAGACAGGAATACTCATAGCCTTCAAAATTACAAGGCCTTGGTAGTTCTCAAGTATAGAAGAATCACATCAAATCTATTGTAGTCCAATCATAGAGGAGAAGCACTCAAGCCTAGTAAAACTAAGAAAAAACATGCATAAGCTTGGGAGAGACCAAGTATAGAAGATAAGTGACTAGGTTTGGTTGGTATCTCATGAGTTAAAAAGTGCTCAAGCATTAAGGAGAAGTGACCAAGTTTAATTTACAGTATCAAAGTCAAGTAGTGGCCTAATACAAAATAAAAAGAGGTCAATTTTGGTTGATATATAGTAGTGGAGTATAGCGACACTCACATGTAGCAATAGAGTATAGCAGCACACATAGAGAACTCATAAGTAGCAATGGAGTATAACAGTGCTCACATAGAGCACTCATATGTAGTAGTAGAATATAGCACTTGAAGTGCTCATGCAATAGAATACAATGCTCAAGAAGCACTCGCATAGTGGATTACAACACTTGAGAAGCGCTCATGCAGAGGAATATAGTGCATGAGAAGAACTCATTTACCTTACATAATTAAATATAACACATGATAAGTGCTCACATACCTCACACAATGGAATATGGTGCATAATATGTGCTCACATAGCTCAAGCAGTGGAGTATAGCATTCACTCAGGGAGAATAAAGTGGCTAGAGGTAGTCACTCAAGAAAATTAGAGTTGAAAGCAATCAATAAGATTACAACCAACATGGAAGTGAAAGTATACTAAAGGGACCTTGATAACACATCTACAAACCTGTAATATGAAGTAGCCTTTTGAGAGAGAAGCACATTTGAGGGGATAGAAGAACATCTTAGGAAAGAAGCAAGTATAAGGAATAGAAGCTTGTATATGAAACAGAAGGGACATACATCCAAATCTGAGTAGGTAGCTATAGAGTATTTCCAACAAAAATAGAAACTCAAGCATTTGGAATATAGGGAAGAGAATCCAGTGAATAGTATTGTAAAGTTAAACAGTTGATGCAACATGGAAACTAATGCATGTTGCTTTCACCTATGTAAAACAATATAACGGTCAATGCAATACGATGTTTCTTCTTCTTAATATTCTTACAACTATGTAAATACTTGTAGGTATTGCTCATTATGTGTTGAAGGTTATTAAGGATGGTGTCAAGAGGAGTCATAAAGTTTAAATTGTTCATGAAGATATTAAGCTAGCAAGGAGGAGAATAAGGTAAGAGACATTACATTACCTTAATGCAAAAATTAAAGACCTAATATTTTAGGTACTTTAATTATTGGAGTTATAATTTTTTTTTATGATTTTATTATTAATAGGAGTTATAAGGTTTTTATAATTTGACTATTAGGAGGAGTTATAATTGTTTTTTATGATTCGATTATTTGAATGAGTTATAATGTTTTATACTATAGTTTGGAATTAATATTTCAAATTTTAAATTTTTAAATTTTTAATATTTATTAAAGTTTGGAGTGATAAGGTTTTCTACTTCGAATTAGATTTAAGAATTTAGAATCTATCATGTATTACTAGTATATTTATTTTGGATCAAGTAGGAATATGACAATAAATAAATAATGGTTTAAAACATTTTCAATAAAAATATGAAAAACCCGTTGTTATAGCCAGATAGTATGAATTATGAGGTTAAAGGAGTAGGAAATGTTTTAATTGATTTATCAAATGAAAAAATGATAATTAATAGTGTACTATATGTACCTAGATTAATTTCTAATATTCTTTTAGTATATCAATTAATGGATCAAAATTTAGTAGTTGAATTCAAAATTGTTAAAAACAATAAAAAATGCCTTATTACCAAACAAGAAAAATTCATAGCTTTTGGTTCATATAAAAATAGTCTATTTTTTCTTGACACATCATCAAATATGGATTTGACAATAGGTATTTCAAAAATAAAAGAACTTTGGCATAAGAGGCTAGGACATATAAGTGCATCTTCATTGAATGAGATGAGTAAACATCAAATGGTTAAGGGTTTACCTAAACTCTCATGGGAATCTACAATCTGTCTAGAATGTCTTACAGAAAAATAGCATAGAATACCTTTTGAACTCAATATATATAGAGCTCAAGAATAATTGGAATTAATATATATAGATTTATGTGGTTCAATGAATGTTACTAGCCTTGGAGGACATAGATATTATCAACTATTTGTTGATGACTATTCTAGAAAAATATGGGTATATTTTATGAAATTCAAATCTAAAGCATTTACTTGTTTCAAAAAATTCAAACAACTATTAGAAGTAGAAACAAGAAAATCAATCAAGAACCTTCGTTCAGATACAGGAGGATAATTTTTATCAAAGGAATTCAATTTTTTTTTAGAAACAAATGGTATAAAATGACAACTTGCAATAACATATTCACCACAACAAAATGGTATTGCAGAAATAAGAAATAGAACTATTATGAAAATGGTTTTTTATATGCTAAAATAAGCTCATCTTGATCATCAATATTGGGTAGAAGTAGTTAAAACAATTGTGTACTTACAAAATATATCTCCCACAAAAACCATTAGTGAATAGTTAAGAGTCTTTGGATGTAAGGACATGCATATTCTAAAGCAAAGAAGAACTAAACTAGATGACAAAACTATGTGTGGAATATTTTTTGGTTATGATGATGATTCAACAGGATACAGAATAATTGATCCCACTACAAAAAAATTATAAGCAAAGATGTAGTGTTTGATGAGGGAAACAAAAATATTATTAAAGAAAAAAATGATACGAGAACAATTCTAAGTTTTTCATAAGAAGAGAACTCATGAAGTGAAAAATTAAAATTAGAAACATATGATTAACATATTGAAAAATTAGAAACTACTACAACAATACAAAGAAAAAAACCAATATTCTTAGAGATACAATTAAGGATTTAAATCTATAACAAATGCTATATCTTACTACTAAAATACCTCAAACTTGTAGCTTAATAAGAATAAATAGATGATTGATAAGTTCTACAATAGAGCCTACTACTACTCAAATTGCTTTAAGTTATCCAAAATGGAAGACTGCCATGGAATCATAATATGCAACATTAATGAAAATAAAACATGGAATCTAGTTGATCTACCACAAGGAAATAAAGTAGTAGGATATAAATGGATCTACAAGATATAATACAAAGTAGATGGTTCTCTTGATAAATATAAATCTTGATTAGTTGAAAAATGATATACTCAAATAGAAGGAATAAATTATGAAGAAACCTTTACAACAATAGCAATAATGACCACTATTCGAATGATTTGTGCTTTAAAAACACATCTTGGATGGAAACTTCATCAAACGGATGTGAAAAGTACATTTCTTAATGGTAATATTGAAGAAGAGGTATATATGTCACAACTAGAAGGATTTATGATCACAAGATGTATGGTTTAAAGCAAGCACCAAGAGCATGGTATATAAATATTAATAATCATTTGTTACAACACATTTTTAAAATAAGTTCATAAGATCTAAATATCTATATAAAACAGGCTAGAAAATATAGAATAATACTTATAGTATATGCTGATGATATAGTAATCACAACAAGCTCTAGAAGTCTGATTGATGAAGTCAAAAGGGATATAGAAAAGGATTTTGAAATGACAAATTTGGGGCTTCTTCATTATTGTCTTGGTTTAGAAAATTTTCAAAATAAAGATAATATCATAGTACCACAAAAAAAGTATGCAAAATTATTACTTGAAAAGTATAAAATGAATAATTATAAATCCAAAGAGACACCTTTGGAATAAGAAATACAATTGTCTAGATATAATGAAACATCTCTAGTTTCAACCACTATCTATCATTAATTAATTGGAAGTCTTCTATTTTTAACAAACACAAAACTATACATATTTTTATTGTAAATTATCTTTCAAGATTTTTGTAAGAACCTAGATAAATTCATTGGAAAGCTACAAAGAGAATACTACAATATATCAACAAAACTACAGAATATGGGTTAATATATAAACGAATGAATATGATACCAAGTTTTATCTATAGGGATATTCAAATTCGGATTATGCTAGATCTATAGATGATATAAAATCTACATCATACTATGTATCCTATCTTGGTTCTAGGTCTATTTCTTGGTACAATAAAAAACAACATATAGTAGCACTTTCATCTATAAAGGCAGAATATCATGTAGAAAAATATGTAGTATGTGAATTAGATATAGGAATAAAGAGAACCTCTACAATATTAAATGGTGATAACCAATGAGTACTTAATTTAATAAAAAGTCTAGTTAATCATGAAAGAATAAAACATATTGAAGCCTAATGTTGCTTTATCAGGGATCACATTCAAAATCATCATATATAGTTAGAACATATTTCTACTAAATATAAAATTGCAGATAATTTTACAAAAGCACTTGGTTGAAACAAATTTTAGATATTCCATAATCATCTATGTACATCAAGAACAATTCACATCAAACAATGTAATATAGGGTTTTTTAGAAAGTATTACATTATTTGATATATAGTTTGAGTGAGTAATTTACATTCCTCTATATGTTAGTCTATATGTGCAGGATGTGCACAAGTTTCATAAAAGTAAAACAATTAGAATCTCAAGTTTTGCAAACAATTGGCAAACAATTGGCAATATAAGAAGCCAAAGGTCATGTTGATGAGGCCAGAAATTGCCTCATTCATAGACCATTTTTGGATATTTCATAAACTATTTGATAGACCTTATGTTATGTTTTTGTGCTAATTTTGATGATGGAATGCATTATGTATTAATATTTACATGTTTGAATGTTCAGAAACATAGTATCTATTTTGACCATTTTCTACATTTTTTGCACTGTTTTAGCTGATTTACCTAGCAAATAAATATTTATTTCAATATGTAATAATGTATGTTGATGTGTATTCTATTATGGGATTATTTCATTTGTTTTATTTGCCTCCTAAATAGTTCAATTTGCAAAAATGTGCCAAAACCTGTTCAAACTGGTCTGACTATGCAGAAAATAGAATTTGACCATACAAATTCCAACCAGTTGTGCATAAATAGCATGGCTTGGAATTGGTCAGCTCCAACACATAAAACCTATGGAATTAGTCTTCTAAAGACTCAATAAGACTACCTAGCTATTCAAACCCATATTATTGAGTAATTGATGCACAGATAAGCGTCAAAACGGTTACATTGTCTGATATTTCGGAGCAGCTACAGAATGAGTGGACCAGAACCAGTTTTGGTCAAAACTATCAATAGAATAATTAGAAAGGTGGAAATGGTGAGATAAAGGTGGATACAGCTGTATTATGGGTTTTATCACCCCTTACAATGCATTTATCCCAATGTATTGCACCCATCAAGTAAAATGGATATGTTGCAGAAGAATAGTTTCCTACATTTCAGGAAGACAACTCTAGAACAGTTGTTGAATCCCTGAAAAGCAATAATAGAACGAATCAACATATGTAATAGAGTAGTATAAATAACCAAGCTCCCATATTGGTTGAGCATATAGATATGCATAGATATATATTGAGATAGGGAGATGTTTTCATAGTTTTTAGATGTAACAAAGCAATAGTTCAACAGGATTTCTCCTACATTACTGTAATGTCATTCCATAATCAATAAAGGTGTAGTTTTGTCATCCATATAAGTATTATGATTGAATGTGTGATAGGTATCTAAGAGCAGTCTTCTTGCCTTCTTCTAGATCATGGAGCAAGGGCCACTTCCAGGCCTAGGAGAAGGATCAACTTTTGCAGGTTTTTCTGTTCATTTCTTACTGCAGTAGAATAGCAGAAACCTAGCAATTTCCATTTCATGTTATTAGTTGTGTGTTTGTAGATGCATGCATGTAATATCTGTGGTGTGTAGTAAATGTATGTAGCATAGGTTTTGGAATTTGACAGCACTTGTGATTTTACCCTATTTTTAGTAGTTATTTCTAGATTTCCAACAATTCCATCATGTTGATCAATTAGCAACTTGTGTACTTCAGATTTGCAATTCTTTTCATTTTTGTTATTTCCATTATGCTAATATAATTAGGATTTACTTTCTGCAAAGTTGTTATTTCTATCATTTTCATTCTGCAAGCATAAATAGGTTTCATTCCTGTTGTTTCAGATTCTACAAAGAGTAATTAGTTTCATTTTGCTGCAATCTTTTCATTTATGTAATTTTGTTTTATAAAATTTAATTAGGAGTTCAATTCAGCTTATAGTATTATAAGTGACATCATAAACCTCTAAAATTGACCGGTTTTATCAATAAAGCCATTTCTTGAGTAAAATGACCTTCAAGTTGCTTACCTATGCTATTGTATACAACCATTGGACACCGCCCTAGATTGACAATTATAATGATTAAATGGTGTGATTGATGACACTCATAATTTTTGGTGTCGTTGTTGGGGAACCAAGGTGTTGTTAGGAGAAGTAAAGTAGGCCAAGAATTGTTGTCTTGATACAAGTAATAGTTCTTGGAAACTTGTACTTCAGTTTATTTAGCAAATAAGCATGAATGCATAGGCCAAGAGATGAAAGAGGGAGGTTTATCAGAACTAGTTCTTTTACTAAAATACATTCTTCATGATCAGGAGAAGACTTGCCTATGTATGAAATCCTTGAAATACTTAAACAAGAATCATCTTCTTCATCAACTAAAATTTTGGGACCTTTGGAAGAAGAACTCTTAGAAGCACTTACTTCTAGACATACCTCTAGATCTGGTCCATATAAACAAATTGTAAAAGTCAAAAGTGAGGGAGAAACTATAGCAAAAGAACATGATAGGTATGTTATAGTTCAAGGTGAAAACCCTACTAGGACTTTTGAATATCCTATTCAGCTGAATCTTACTCATAATGCTCCTATGAAAACAATTTCACCTTCTGTATTGCCAATATTTAGGGGAATTGTCTCTGAAGATCCTGACCAATTCTTATTTGAATTTAAGGTTCAGTGTCAGACTTATGACTATATAAATGACAATCAAAAACTGAAATTTTTTCCATCTGCACTTTAAGATGCAGCTTTATGATGGTTTATGAGTCTTGAACCTGATTCAATTCACACTTGGGAACAAATGGAAACTGTATTCTTGGATAAATATTAGGAGTATTTTAGAGTGCGAAATAGAAAGGATGAATTATTTCTAATTAAACAAAAGGAGGATGAGAATTTGGAGGACTATCTTGATAGATTTACCTTTATCCAAAAGATATGTGGTCCTGTAGAATATGATTTGTTAAAAACCATATTCTTAAGAGGTTTACAAGATTATTCCAAGGAAGTATTATATTTAATGGGAAAAGGATATGTGAACCAACTTGACATTAATGAAATCATGGGGTTATGCAAAAATTATTCTCACACTAGGCAAAGAAGAAAGAAGCAGAATTCTAATAATAATGATATCAAATACTTAATGGAAGAAATGGTTAACATGAAAATTGATATTCTTGTCCAGTTGAATTTCACATTAGGGGAGAGAAATGCAAAATCTGACTCTACACCACCCTTGGCTATCTATTACCCAAGATGTAGAAACAAGCATGCTTTACAAGATTGTCCCTTAAATAGAACTTCTATCTCAACTATTTATGACATTTGTTCAAAGGGACATATCACTGATAAATGTCATCTACTGCCTCAACTCAAAAACATTTTGGAAACCCATATTGAAGAACTTAATGTTATTGGACAAAGGCAAGGAGGCAATTTTTCACACTATCAAAATGCCCCTCATTTTCCTACAGGTTGGGGACAAAATCCTTGGAATATGCCATGGGGGTATGTAGAACCACCCTCATAACCTTAGAATCAATCATGGTCAACTCCTCAAGATTAGTCACACCCTGGTTGGAAAAATCCACCAGTTAATCCACCTTGGACATAAAATCAACAATATGGACAAAGATAGGGGCAGCAATACCCATCATATCAAGGGAATTAAAGGTATCAAGGACAAACTCAAAACTTGCTACCTGCTCCTAATCAAAAATTTTAGGGAAGAATGCAACCACAACAAGCACAACCAGTAAAAAAACATCCACTTCCAGCTCAACCTATGGTTAACCCAAATAATACCAGATAGGTAGCTCCTGTCTATGGAGCTGAATCTAAAGAAACTATTGTAGTTCATGCCCTTGACTGTAGTAATATCCAATTATGCTCAGGAAAGGTATTACCTGATCCTGTTCCACCTACCATTGAATAAATTGATAGCAAACAAGAATATTCCAGCCTTGAACAGTTGCCAACAACTTTGGAAAAGGAGAAAGAAAAATAAAAAAATGTGCAGGTGATGGATGTACCCTCTACAAGAATGGTACCATATCCTAAAAGGTTTGATAATAGTGTAACTATCCCTGAACTAGAATTAGTTACAAAACTAAATAAAATAACTATATCTCTTCCTTTGTTGCAAGCAATAAAGTATGTGTCATTAATCAAGAAAACCATTCAAGAGTTGTGTATCTAGAAACCTGGCAGAAAAAAAAAAGACCTTTCCTAAAACTATGCAAGTAGAAGGGAAATTAGTTGACCTACTATCTAGGAAACTTATTCCTCCAAAATATAGTGATCTAGGGAGTCTAGTTGTTACAATCACTGTTGGGTTAGTACAAATCCCAAATGTATTGATTGACCTAGGAGCTGCAATTAATGTAATGACTAAAGACGCGATGTAAAAATTGTAGCTCACTAATCTTAGTCCTACAACTACAATTCTGGAGATGGCAGATAGGTCAATTGCCAAACCAGAAGGAATACTGGAAGACATTTCCATTGAAGTTTCTTCTTGGGAATATCCTATATATTTTCTAGTATTGCAGCCTAGAAACTCAACTAATGGCTATCCCATCATTCTAGGATGACCTTGGCTTGCCACTGCAGCTGCTTTTATAGACTGCAGATCTGGGCAAATTACCATTTCAAATGGCATTGATCTAAAAAAAAATTCCCTTTATCCACCTACCCAACCTTAAACCAAAATTTTTGGACAGATATGGTTTCCTGCATCTGATAAAGAACATGAATAAACTGTCTCCACTCTAGCCACAATAATAGTAAAGGAACACATTGACGAAATCAACTCACAAGAAAGAGAAATATTTGAGGATGAAATTGTCCTAGTTGAGACATTACATGAAGAAGGACTTAAATATGATCAAGTCCTTTTTCATCGCTTATTATGGAAGAATGAAGAACAAACCTCAGAACATCTATAATCCATTCCAATACAAGAAATCTCTTTCACACTACCACATGGATGGTATTAAAATCTTCTAACTTCTTTCACATGTCCTATGCAAGGAATGATTCCATCAGGTGTTACTTTTGAAACATAATCTAGAGTATTTAATACTTTGCAACCACATCATTGTCCATTAAATTCTTTGATCAGCAAGTATGGAGCAGTCAAATACATTCATCTAGGGATTAAACAAATAAAATTACAGCCGATAAAATTATAAATATTAATAGCTAGTTGATTGATGAACAAGAAGAAAAGTTATTTGTTGTCCTACAAAAACATGTTCAGGATTTTTCTTAGAGTTATATGACTGGAATTCACCCTGATGTGTGTACATACAAGATATACACTGAAGATGTTAAACCTGTGAGAAAACCTCGAAGAAATTTGAATCCTGCTCTGAAAGATATTGTAAAGGAAGAAATTGAAAAAATTTTATATGTAGGATTCATTTATCCAATTTTAGACAGTCAGTGGGTTTCTCCATTGGTTATTGTTCCAAATAAAAATGGGAAAATGAGAGTGTGTAGACTACAGAGAGTTGAACAAGGTCACACATAAGGACCATTTCCCATTACCTTTCATAGACCAAGTGTTAGATACCCTTGTTGGCAAGAAATGCTTCTGTCTTCTTAATGGATTCAGTGGATATAATCAGATACAAGTTGCACTTGAAGACCAAGATAAAACTACTTTCACATGCCCTTGGGGAAAATTTGCCCATAGGGTCTTACATTTTGGTTTATGTAAGTCTATAGCAACATTTCAAAGAGCTATTTTGGCCATATTATTTGATTTAACAAATGAAAGTGTGGAAATTTACATGGATGATTTCACAGTATGTGGGGAAACTTTTGATTATACTTTAGAATAGCTTGAAAAAGTTTTAACACGTGAAACATACCATTTGTCTTTAAATCCTAAAAAATGTTTTCTAATGATGGAGGAAGGGATTGTCCTTGGTCATCATATTTCCTCTCATGGGATTAAGGTTGATCCCAAGAAGGTGAAATTCATCAAAGACCTTCCTCCAAAAACTCAAACTGATGTAAGGCATTTTTTGGGACATATTGGTTTCTACCGCAGATTTAATGCAAATATCAGTACCATAGCTAATCCAATGTTTGCATTACTAACTAAGGATTCTAAATTTACTTGGTCTACTGAATGTAAAAAATATTTTGCAGCATTGAAAGAGAAATTAACAACTCTCCCTGTTTTGAGAGGACCTAATTGGGATCTATCATTTCATATTCAGACTGATGCTTCCAATACTGCTATTGGAGCAGCACTAGGTCAAATTGAAAATGGAGAACATTATTCCATTTACTACATTAGTAAAAAATTTACAAGATCTGAAAAGAACTACACTACTACTGAGAAGGAATTTTTTGTTGTGGTATATGCTATTAATAAATTCCAACACTATATCACAGGATATCAAGTGTTAATCCACACAGATCATGTTGTTATTAAATACTTGATGAATAAACCTCTAGTTAGTGCAATATTTATTCGTTGTTTAATACTATTACAAAAATTTGATATCACAATAGTTAATAAACCAGGGAAGGCTAATGTAGTAGTAGATATTTGTTGAGCAAGGTACAACGACAGTATTGTCATTGTTGTCAACACAGTAAAATAGATCGGTTGATACAGTGGACAGGAGTTTAGAGGTTATTCAGAGTATGTACAGTGTTGTTAAATGCTTATGAGGATATTTTTTGATGTTTGGGTGAAGTTGTTACAGGTTTTCCAAGAAGACCGAAGTGGCCCATATGCTAAAGATCAAATAAAAAGCAAAACATCACATCGAGAAAAAAGTGTCGCGATATCGCGACATGTTGCATTTTTGCGGCCAAAAGAGAAGCGAAAAGGTGAGGAGGAAAAAGTGTCGTGATATCGCGACATGTTGCATTTTTGCGGCCAAAAGAGAAGCAAAAAAGCAAGGAGAAAAAAGTGTCGCGATATCGTGACATGTATTTTCGTGGGCCAAAGCAAAGAGAAAGAACAAGGAGAAAAAGTGTCGCGATATCGCGACATGTTGTATTTTCGTGGGCCAAAGCAAAAAGAAAGAGCAAGGAGAAAAAAGTGTTGCGATATCACGACATGTATTTTTGCGGGCCAAAGCAAAGAGAAAGAGCAAGGAAAAAAAGTGTCGCGATATCGCGACATGTTGTATTTTGACAGTCCAATGGAAAGAGAAAGAGCAAGAAGGAAAAAGTGTCACGATATCACGACATGTCACATTTTTGTGACTCAAAAAGGGTAGGCAGGCAGAGAAAGAAAAAGTGTCGTGATATCGTGACATGTCACATTTTCACCACTCAAAAATGGCAGGCAGGCAGAGAAAGAAAAAGTGTCACAATATCACGACATGTCACATTTTCATGACTCAAAAAGGCCAGGCAGGTAGAGAAACAAAAGTTTCGTGATATCGCGACATGTCGCATTTTCGTGACTCAAAAAGGGTAGGCAGGCAGAGAAAGAAAAAGTGTCGCGATATCGTGACATGTCGCATTTTCGCAACTCAAAAAGGGCAGGCAGGTAGAGAAACAAAAGTGTCGCGATATCGTGACATGTTGCATTTTTGCCAAAGGATGGTGAAACTGAAGACTACATAGTGACGTGGACCCATAAGGAATATTTAATGATTTGAAATCATTTAAGATGGTCGTTACACATGGAAAGAAGCGGATGCATGCCCATGTGGAGAAAATGAACAGTTGTGGAAGGAGAAAATGAACAGTCATGGAAAGAAGCGGATGCATGCCCATGTGAAGAAAACAAATAGTCATGAAGGAGAAAACAAACAGTCATCGAAGGAGAAAACAAACAGTCATGCAAAGAGAAAATGAACAAACATGCAAAGAGAAAATGAACAGTCATGCAAGGAGAAAACAAACAGTCATGGTAGGAGAATATGGTGTCAATTATTTGCATGTGATGTGTTTGACGAAATGCCTTCTAAATATATACAAAATGAGTTACATAAAGAAGTAGTTACAATTGACAAGTGGCATATGAAAATATGAAAGGAGTTACAACTAGAGTTACAAAGAGAAAGGATTGTTATAAAAGGAGTGTTGCTTGGAGAATTTAAGAAGTGATTTTATCTTGTGAAGAGAGTGAGAGGAGAGCGAGAGGCACGCGAGAGGCGAGCGAGAAGGGTGTGTGTTGGGTGAATTATGAGAGAGGTTGAGTAAGCAATAGACCAGTTAGGGTCTTGTAAAAGTGAAGGCATTTCTATGTCAATCTTCTAGTTTCAAGATTGAAGTCCAAGTTGGTGCTTGGCATTAGGGGTTGGTGCTCCTTCCAGTTGGTGCTGGTAAATCAGGGGTTGGTGCTCCTTTCTATTTGTGTAGATAAATCAAGGGTTGGTGCTCCTTCCAGTTGGTGCTGGTAAATCAGGGGTTGGTGCTCCTTTCTATTTGTGCAAATAAATTAGGGGTTGGTGCTCCTTCCAGTTGGTGCTGGTAAATCAGGGGTTGGTGCTCCTTTCTATTTGTGTAGATAAATCAGGGGTTGGTGCTCCTTCCAGTTGGTGCTGGTAAATTAGGGGTTGGTGCTCCTTTCTATTTGTGTAGATAAATCAGGGGTTGGTGCTCCTTTCTGTTGGTGTAGATAAATCAGGGGTTGGTGCTCCTTCCAGTGGGTGCTAGTAAATTGATTGTAAAGTTATTGCTTTACAAAGGCTAGATTTGGATGGGAGTCCAAACAGTCAATTTTTGAGGAGTAGCCAAATCGGTGAACCTCGATACATATTATGTTGTGTGATGCTCTCTTGTTATATTTGCTTTATTTGGTTTTAAGTTCTCATTGTTTCGACTTTAAGAGTTGAAGATTTAAGTTTTAAAGAGCTACATTGATTCACCCCTCCTCTCAGTGTCAATGTGAGACTAAAAATTGGTATCAGAGCAAGTTTACCTTGTTAGGATAAATCAGCTAGGGTTGATCTTGGATTAGTACGCAATGGGTAAGGATAATAGATCCTCCTCCAATAAGGCATCTCAGTCAGTTTCAGTTCCTATGGAATAGAAAATTGAACTAGAAAAGATAGGAGTGAATTCTGAAGTATGTGATGAAAACCTTGAGGCTGAAGTAGATCTAGAAGGTGAGTTGATTGCTACACTTGAAGAGTTGGGTATAGAAAGGAAAAAGAACAAAAAACTATCTAAGAATTTGGAAGAATATGGGGATAATATTGAAGATCTCTTCTTACAAATTCATAAAGCCAAGAAAATAGAAGAAGCCTTGAAGTCACACCTGGATGATAAAGGCGATGTATGTAGAAAATGTGAAGAGGAATCTAACAAATTTATTAGTGATCTAAACATACAAGTAGAAGATTCCAAAAGGATTGAAGAAACTCAAAGGTCACAGATCAATGAGAAAGAAATTTTTTACGGCAAACAAGAAGAGGAGATTGTTTTATTGATGAAACAACTAGAAGAGGCCAATACAAATCTCAAATTTGAGAAGAGCACAAAGTTGCTAGATAAAATGATAAGTCAACAAAGAAGCCCCATGTGTAAGCTTGGTCTTGGATGTGAATTTGAACAACCTTCATCTTCTAAATCTGCAGAGAAGAAGAAGTCCATTGCTGAAGGATCAAAGCAAGAAAAGCTTGAAGCTAAATCTTCAAAAGGAAGAAAATCTCAAAGGAGATCTACAGCAAAGCAACCACAAAAAAAGAGGTTCTATCACTCTCACTTTATTCATAATAATGCTTTTAATGGCTATTGTTTTAGATGCAACCATTATGGTCACAAGGCAATTTATTATGGATTGAATAATAGATCAAAGAGTTATGCTGGTAGAAATACATCTACTTTTTCGATTGAACACCATGTGCAATTTTTTAAATGTAATGGTCATGGGCACATAGCAAGATTTTGTCCAAGAACTTTTGTATCTAATCTAAGGCAAGACAGTAGATTTCATCAGACACATAGAATGCAACACAGACAGGGAAGAAATCATGTGCATCAAAGAAAGGAAAATAATCATCCATGAAGGATGCACAAGAGACAACCACCCAGTAGAAATTTTTTTTCACCTTTGATGGATTATGCAATAGAATGTTATAACTGTCATAATTTTGGGCACATTGTAAGAAATTGTCGAAGTACATTTGCATCAAATCAATTTCAGGGAAGAAAATTTCAACCTAATGGAATGAGACAAAATAGAAAATTTATCGAAAAACATGCACAAGCTACTGAAAAAGAAAAGTAAAAAAAAGAGCCCAAAACTGTAATCAAACCAGAGTGAAGAAAGAAAGAAGAAAGGAAATCATGTCTCCTTGGACTGAAGGAGACTACTCCTCTATTGCACTAAGCAACTCCAGGTAACACATCCTCAGGGAGAGCAATCTTAAAGTTTTATTTTAATGCTCCTATGTATTTGTTTGGTTATCTAAGGATGAAAGGCAAGTAGTCAGGGGGAGTTGTCGTATAGTTGTCAAAGTGTGTTTCAGTTCATGTATTTGTTTGTGGAGGTACCGTGAAGGGTGGTGATTAAATTGAGAGTTGTTACCATTGGTAGTATTGCTATATGTTAGTGTTGTACTTTTTATGGTTCTTACTACCATTATTCAAAGTTATGGATTATAACAGTTCTGATAATTTGGTTTAGTGAAAGAATGTTGCCCTAGCTGCATATATGTGTTTCGATAAAAGTAGTGCATATTTGTACTACACATTGATGTGAATATTTTTAGATCTATTATGACGCTTTGGTGAAAATATTTAATTCACGTGCAAAATTAGAAAGCTTATATGGTATACAACCATCTTGCTCAACAAGGGTTCAAGAAAGGTATGGTGGATAGTAATTTGTATGTCAAAACAAAAAGAGTACCAGTGGAGGTGCATTCTATCTTGGAGACAGGTTTGTCGCATGGCATAGTAAGAAACAAGAGTCAGTCTCCTTATCCATAGCAAAGGCAGAAGATATTGCAGTGATAACGTGTTGTACATAGGTATTATGGATGAAACAAACCCTGAAAGATCTTGGTATTAACTTTAGTGATCCAATTTTAGTTAAGTGTGATAACACCAGTGCCATTAACATCTCAAAGAATCCGGTTATGCATTCTCACACAAAACACATTGCTATCCGGTATCACTTTTTGAAGGAGAAAGTTGCGAAAGGTGAGGTTAAGTTGGATTTTGTTCCAACAACAAAGTAAGTAGTGGATATCTTCACAAAACCATTGCCCAAGGAAGTCTTTGAGTACCTTCGCAATAAATTGGGAGTGGTCATGCTTCCCAAGAATTGACTAGCTATCGGGACCACATTATCAGGGGGAGCATTTGTGTATTTGTTTATCTTTTTGCTCATGTTTATGATTTTTGCTAAGTGTAATAATTTTTGCCTGAGAATGTTGTGCATGGACTCAGGAAGAGTTTGCAGCAGCCCTTCGATATTGTTGTCAAAGTGGGAGAAGAGTTACAGGAAACTGCACGTGTGTTGCCAACAATTCCAAAGGGGGAGATTGTTGAGCAAGGTGCAGTGACAATATTTTCATTGTTGGCAACACAATCAGATAGATCGGTTGATACAATGGATAGGAGTTCAGAGGTTATTCATAGTATGTACAATGTTGTTAAATGCTTATGAGGATGTTTTTGATGTTTGGGTGAAGTTGTTACAGGTTGTCCAAGAAGACCGAAGTGGCTCATATGCTAAAGATCAAAGAAAAAGCAAAACACCGCATCGAGAAAAAAGTGTCGCGATATCACGACATGTTGCATTTTCGTGGCCAAAAGAGAAGCGAAAAGGCAAGGAGGAAAAAGTGTCATGATATCGTGACATGTTGCATTTTCACGGCCAAAAGAGAAGCAAAAAAGCAAGGAGAAAAAAGTGTCGTGATATCACGACATGTTGTATTTTCACGGGCCAAAGCAAAGAGAAAGAGCAAGGAGAAAAAGTGTCGCGATATTGCGACATGTTGTATTTTCATGGGCCAAAGCAAAGAGAAAGAGCAAGGAGAAAAAAGTGTCACGATATCGCGACATGTATTTTCGTGGGCCAAAGCAAAGAGAAAGAGCAAGGAGAAAAAGTGTCGCGATATCGCGACATGTTGTATTTTCATGGTCTGATGCAAAGAGAAAGAGCAAGAAGGAAAATGTGTCGCGATATCGTGACATGTCGCATTTTCATGACTCAAAAAGGGTAGGCAGGCAGAGAAAGAAAAAGTGTCGCGATATCGTGACATGTTGCATTTTCACGACTCCAAAAGGGCATGTAGGAAAAGAAGGAAAAAGTGTCACGATATCGCGACATGTCACATTTTTGTGACTAAAAAAGGGCAAGCAGGCAGAGAAAAAAAAGTGTCACGATATCGTGACATGTCGTATTTTTGCAACTCAAAAAGGACAGGCAGGTAGAGAAATAAAAAGTGTCACAATATCGCGACATGTCGCATTTTCATGACTCAAAAAGGGCAGGCAGGCAGAGAAACAAAAGTGTCACGATATAGTGGCATGTCACATTTTTGTGACTCAAAAAGGACAGGCAGGCAGAGAAACAAAAGTGTCACGATATCGCGACATGTCGCATTTTTGCAACTCAAAAAGGATAGGCAGGTAGAGAAACAAAAGTGTCACGATATTGCGACATGTTGCATTTTCGCCAAAGGATGGTGAAACTGAAGACTACATAGTGACGTGGACCCATAAGGAATATTTAATGATTTGAAATCATTTAATATGGTCATTACACATGGAAAGAAGTGGATGCATGCCCATGTGGAGAAAATGAATAGTCGTGGAAGGAGAAAATGAACAATCATGGAAAGAAGTGGATGCATGCCCATGTGGAGAAAATGAACAGTCATGAAGGAGAAAATGAATAGTCATGCAAAGAGAAAATGAATAGACATGCAAAGAGAAAATGAACAGTCATGCAAGGAGAAAATGAATAGTCATGACCGAGAAAACGAACAGTCATGGTAGGAGAATATGGTGTCAATTATTTGCATGTGATGTGTTTGACGAAATGCCTTCTAAATATATACAAAAGGAGTTACATAAATAATTAGTTACAATTGACAAGTGGCATATGAGAATATGAAAGGAGTTACAACTGGAGTTACAAAGAGAGAGGATTGTTATAAAAGGACTATTTCTTGGAGAATTTGAGAAGTGATTTTATCTTGCGAAGAGAGCAAGAGGAGAGCGAGAGACACGTGACAGGCGAGTGAGAAGGGTGTGTGTTGGGTGAATTGTGAGAGAGGTTGAGTAAGCAATAGACCAGTCAGGGTCTTGTAAAAGTGAAGGCATTTCTATGTCAATCTTCTAGTTTCAATATTGAAGTCCAAGTTGGTGCTTGGCATTAGGGGTTGGTGCTCCTTCCAGTTGGTGCTGGTAAATCAGGGGTTGGTGCTCCTTTCTATTTGTGCAGATAAATCAAGGGTTGGTGCTCCTTCTAGTTGGTGCTGGTAAATTAGGGGTTGGTGCTCCTTTCTATTTGTGCAGATAAATCAGGGATTGGTGCTCCTTCCAGTTGGTGCTGGTAAATCAGGGGTTGGTGCTCCTTTCTATTTGTGCAGATAAATCAAGGGTTGGTGCTCCTTCCAGTTGGTGCTGGTAAATTAGGGGTTGGTGCTCCTTTCTATTTGTGCAGATAAATCAAGGGTTGGTGCTCATTTCTTTTGGTGTAGATAAATCAAGTTTTGGTGCTCCTTCTAGTGGGTGCTGGTAAATTGACTATAAATTTGTTGCTTTGCAAAGGCTAGATTTGGATGGGAGTCCAAACAATCAATTTTTGATGAGTAGCCAAATCGGTGAACCTCGTTACATCTTGTGTTGTGTGATGCTCTCTTGTTATATTTGCTTTATTTTATTTTAAGTTCTCATTGTTTCGGCTTTAAGAGTTGAAGATTTAAGCTTTAAAGAGCTACACTGATTCACCCCCCCTCTCAGTGTCATTGTGAGACTAACAATATTTTTTTAAGAGTGTCAAACATAGACATAATGGGATTAGTTGAAGATGCTTTTCTTGATGAAAAACTATTTTCTATTTCTATACAATCCCCATGGTTTGCAGATATAGCTAATTACTTAGCTATAGGAAAAATTCTTCTTCACTTCACTCCTAAACAAAAGAAACAGTTAATCAAGAAAAGTGCTTCCTTTAAATGAATAGGAGGTCTACTCTTTAAATGCAGTCCTGACCATATTCTACATAGGTGTATCTAAAAGGATGAAGCGTATGACATTCTTCGTGCGTGTCATGATGAACCATATGGAGGGCACTATTCAGTATAGAGTACAATTTGGAAAATCTTGGGTGTTGGCTACTACCGACCATCCCTGCATAAGGATGTAAAGAAATATGTCATATATTGTGATGCATGCCAAAGAATGGGAAAGCCTACCTATACCAGTGAAATGCCATTGCAACCTCAAGTAGGTATAGAGCCATTTGAGAGGTGGGGGCTAGACTTTGTAGGACCTATTAACCCACCTTCTCAAGGAAAGGTGCATATTTTTGTATGTACTGATTATGTGACTAAATCGATAGAAGTGCAAGCTTTCAAACATGCATAGGAAGAAAAGTTGTTGATTTTTTGTATTCTCAAATTCTTTTGCATTTTGGAACCCCCCACACTATTACCACAGATCAGGGACCTCAATTTACATCAAAGGTTGTTGAAGCCTTCACCAAACTTTATGAAATCAAGCATAGGAAATCCTCACCTTATCACCCTCAGGTGAATGGTAAAGTTGAAGTTACAAATCAAGAACTAGAATGAATATTAACCAAAACAATAGCTTCCCATAGGAGAAATTGGATGGATAAACTACTTGAAGTATTTTGGGCTTACAACACTACTTGGAAATCTACCATTGGATTTACATCTTATGAATTGGTTTATGGTAAAAAGACTCTTTTGCCTATTGAATTTTAATTACTAACACTTCAAACTGCTTTGGAAGTTGGTATTGATTTGTCACAGGCACAAGTAGACCGAATTTTACAACTCAATGCATTGGATGAACTACGAATGGATGCATTGCACCAGACTAATATGTATCAAGTACAAAAAAATTATGGCATGATAGTCACATTCAAAAATGGGAATTTCAGCAAGGCGATTGGGCTTTGTTATTTTATTCACAATATGAAGATTTTCTTGGGAAGTTACAAACTAGATGGTTTGGACCATATCTAATTGAAGAAGTGTTCGGGAATGGAGCTGTTCATCTATCACCCATTGATGATTCATGAAGAAAGTTAGTGGTTAATGGGCATCGTCTCCGGATATACCATACACCACTAACTAAGGATGAATTTCTAAAGCAAGTGGAGCAATTGGATGTACTCATGTTGGAAGAAACCAATTCTTCCACACCAACTGCAACAGAATAAAAGAATATAAAAAAAATGAATAATTCAGAAAGTGAAAACCTCCTAGGAGGCACTTCTGAATTGGCTTACATGAAAACCGGTTATCTGGCATGTTGGCCTTGTCAGATTCACAATCACTATCCCATATTTTCTCATAATCATTGTTTCACCTATTTTCAGACTACGCCTGCCTTATTCAATAGAGGAGTCAATTGGTAGTCAGTAGAAATAGCCATCTATACAAATGTAGTTAAGTGGTTAAATCAGATATGTGTCCTTTACATTTTAGACATTGTATATAGTTAGTATGTAGTGTGTAAAGTCACTAATTAGTATATAAAGCATTCATAAGGTTTGATCCAAAATATATCCATCTATTCAAATGGGAGATAAAACATTTTAGGTTGTTTTAAGGGGATGAAGGAAATAGATAAAGTTAGAAAATTACAACTTGTGCCAGAAAGAGCTTTGAAATAATGTGATTCTCTAAAATGATAAGACTTCTTAGTTTTAGAATGATGTAAACTCCAGAATGATACTGTTGCTTTAAAAAAAAAAACAACTTTAGAATGAAGAGGGTTTGTGCTCCGAAATAAGGAAGGATTTTTGACCTTCAGAATGAAATAATGTCACACTTCAGAATGAAAAATAAACTCTGGAATGAGCAAGGGCAAAGGATGAAATGTCATGTGGTATAAGAGTGTTTTTAATTTCATCATTTGGAGTTGGAAATAATAAATCAAGGTACGCATTCCAAGTTGCAGGTGGGAAAAATATCATGGGGAACTGTTGTGTGCTTTACGATATGTGAAATCATTGGCACATGCAATAAGGCACTTTGGCAGAAGACAACTCTGCATGTTGTACATGATGAAGCCAACGATTAACTACCACATAAGCAATCCGTAACTATTTAATCACAAGAAACAAAAATAAATAAATCGCATTCCTATAGGGAATAGGAGTCTGCCACGTGATGAGTAAAAGGGGATTTAATTTTTCAAACACTCTGACATGTTTCGAAGCTGGTTCTTGCATTGAGAAAAATTAAATTCCATAGCCAAAAACATTATAGCCTCCACAGATGGAAATTTTTCAATCCAAACCCAAAAATGACCTACTCTAGAAGGCTGAGAAAAAATAGAGCACAAAAAATTGAAAATTGGAGGAAATAAGAATAAAATTGAGCCAAAAAATGTAGATTGTCTACATGAAGATCTTGGATCACTATGTATATTTACAGAAGGAGGATTGATGCCATTTCTATGTAAATTTTATGGACACTCTGAAGGATTGGCATCAAAATTTACGCATACTCTCAGGGACAACCAGGCTCACATCAGTGGCATGACAATCCAGGTAACACCGGAAATCCTAAGCCACATTACTAAATTACCTCTATAAGGGTTTTAGATTTTAAAAGCTGGTAAAAATACCCTAACTGAAATAGTTAACCAGTTTAAGGAAGAAGGGGATAAACCAATTGAGTTTTTAATGAACAATAATGTCTGCAAAGGGGTAAAAAAAATAGTTTACAACATCCTTGGGAGAATGTAGCAGTCTGGGTAATCAGATTTCTGACTTGTGATGGGCAATTTGTCATTTTATCTGGACACCATATTAAAATTTTAAACCATTTGAGGCATGGTGGCTCAAACCTAGAATTCAAAATAAATCTCCCTCTGTATTTGTACCAGGAGTTACAAAATATGGCCAAACGATACCAAGTAGGGAAAGGGACTCCTAAACACCATGGGCTCATTAAAATAATTTGTAAACATCATTTTAGGGGAAACCCTAGAAGTTTTGATAGGTTTTTCTCTACATGGAATGAGTTGGAGGTTGAAAGCCCTGAATCTATAGAAGAAACAGAAGATAAGAGCCCTAAAAACCCTGAAATTGAAATTGAATCCTCTGAAAATGAAGTTCCCTCTTCACCAAAAGGACCTCCATATTCTAGGACCAAGAAGCAAAGAGAGAAATAATCTAAGGTTGGTCCTATAGGAAAAATAAGGAAGGTTACATTTTTTGAAAATGTAACTATTTTTCCAACACAACCCACTAAGTAGCTTGGGAGTTCAAGCAGGGAAGAGAAGATGGAGAAAGAGACACCTGAAGTAGTGCTCCAGAATTTTCAAAATTTATTCCAGAGTCCCCCAAAAATTTCAAACATAAACAATATACTATTGGGTTGCGAAGGTCCTCTAGACTTAGGAAGAAGAAAGCAATGGAGGAGGTAGAGGATGTAGAGGCAGTATCACTATCCCAACAAATAAGTGTAGAGCAGGAAAAATACATTGATACATCTACTGAAGTTATGTTGCAGGAAGAAGTGCTTATAGATGAGATTGTAGAGATAAGTACAGAAGAAGCATATATAGGCACAAAGGATGCAAAGGTAGGCACAACAATTATAGACATAGATACAACAATACCTACAATACATATCCCACTTGTTGATTATTCTGATTTTGAAGAAGAGCCCATAACATAGGAAGAGAAGGAATATATACAAGAACAATTGTGTGCTACTAGAAGTGTCATTAGGACATAGATGGGTTGGATTGAACAAAATGAAGCCTCTATCAAAGATAAGGATACATTTATTGTTGATTTGCAATAGGAGGTAAATGAATTGAAGGCTAGATTGTCAATTCTAGAGCAACAGTCTACATAATCTGAACCTAAAGATGATTTGGCCAAAATTCTATTGGAATTAGGAAAGGAACATAGGGAGGAAGCCCTAACTAAAGGGGGATCACCCATCAGAGGAGTAGAAATAGAAGAGGCAGCAACACAAATCCTCCAGTAGGATGTAAGTACGATAGAACATGAAGATTTAGAGGCTTGTGCAAAACATGAGGAAACACAACATCACAAGAACAGTGGATGCCAATGAACAAGAGGAAGTACAGGAACATGTAAATGTACATTCCCCTCAAGTTTCTGTTGAATTGACTACACATGGTTCACCTTAAATTAAAACAGTAGAAATTGGGGTGCAAGTAGATTTACTCCCTGTTGACATAGTAGAAATTGGCATACAAGTGGACTTACCTCCAAAAATACAACCAATCATAAGGCCCCCACAGACAGTTACACTACTGAAGTATAATGAAGATATAGCACATTGGATGCTATAGTGTCAACATATGGAGGCACAAATTTCATCTCTGAAACCTTTGAAACAGAAGCTGGATGCCCAAAATGCAGACATAACTAAATTACAGGAACATATACAAGGTATGTGCCAAATTGTAGAATGTTTAGTCCAATGTAGAAGACCAGCAAGGTTTTATAGTTTGATCTTGAAGGAAAAATATCTTCGTTGGCAGGTAATGAGAGTTAGTTCTAATATTCCCTACAAGCTAGACACTGCTAAGGAATTTCTAGAAACATTTTGGCACAGTCCAGAAGAACAGAGGAATTTACTTTGTGAGTTGTTTCTGCATAACTTCTTCATACCTGAGAATGTAACATTCTTGCCACATATCTTCATAGGAGATATCCAGTTGAGAGCTTTCATATCTACATTGCAAAATCA
This sequence comes from Wollemia nobilis, assembly GCA_028583015.1. Classification (NCBI taxonomy): domain Eukaryota; kingdom Viridiplantae; phylum Streptophyta; class Pinopsida; order Araucariales; family Araucariaceae; genus Wollemia; species Wollemia nobilis. The sequence goes on along the minus strand of JAQPPZ010001465.1, from coordinate 929,272 downwards.
GATGCATTGGGAGGAGGAGAAAAAGGTAAGCAAAGAAATGGAGTTGAAAGTTGAACTGCTAATAAGACCTTCCCATGCCAATTATAGGACCTCCATAAACCAACATTTCACTATGATGAGGGAGCAGAGAATAAGAGAAGTTTATATAAGCAATCTTACTGATTGTGTAATAAGTTTTCAGGTCTTTTGTAACCAGCATTTTAGTAATGCTCTATCATCTTGTAAGAGCAGGTGGGGAGAGTTGTCAATATCACTTCAAAAAAGGGAACCTATCTCACCCAACAACTTGTTGTGGTCTAGGAGAAGAGCAGAGGGCATAGTGCAGGTTATCCACAAACTAAAATATCACTGGATAAGTTTGAGATATAGGTTACCAACTATTATAACCCTTGTTCCATATTTCTTTGATAATGATCCCTAAACAGATGAGTAGTTTTATGAGTGTCTCAAGAAAATACATATAATCAAAGGATACTATCAGGTTCCAGGGTGAAACCTAAGTTATCAAGAATAGAATATAGACATAGATCTATGTGCTATTGTGGTTGCATAGAATGCATGAGGACATACATTACAATAGGTTGGGGGAAATGATGAGGCCAGAAATTACCTCATTCATAGACCATTTTTGGATATTTCATAAACTATTTTATAGACCTTATGTTATGTTTTTGTGCTAATTTTTATGATGGAATGCATTATTGTACATGTTTGAATTTTCAGAAGCATAGTATCTGTTTTGACCATTTTCTACATTTTTTGCATTGTTTTAGTTGATTTACCTAGCAAATAAACATTTATTTGAATATGTAATAATGTATGTTGATGTGTATTCTATTATGGGATCATTTCATTTGTTTTCCTTACCTCCTAACTGGTTCAAGTTGCAAAAAGGTGCCAAAACCTATTCAAACTAGTCTGACTATGCAGAAAACAGAATTTGACCATACAAATTCTAGCCAATTGTGCATAAATAGAATGGCTTGGAATTGGTCAGCTCTAGCATGTAAAACCTATGAAATTAGTCTTCTGAAGACTAAATAAGACTATCTATCTGGTGAAACCCATCATCCTAATCAATTGATGCATGGATAAGCGTAAAAAATGTTACACTACCTGATATTCTGAAGTAGCTCTGGAATGAGTGGAGCAGAACCAATTTTGGTCAAAACTATCAACAAAACAATCAGAAAGGTGGAAAATGGTGAGATAAATGTGGATACATATGTATGAGGGGTTTTATCACCCCTTCCAATGCATTTCTCCCAATGGATTGCACCCAACAAGTAAAATGGATATGTTGTAGAAGAACAGTTTCTTGCATTTCAGGAAGACAACTCCAGAATAGTTGTTGAATCCCTGAAAAGCAACAACAAAATGAATCAGCATATGTAATAGAGTAGTATAAATAACCAAGCTCCCATATTGGTTGAGCATATAGATATGCATAGATAGATATTGAGATAGGGAGATGTTTTCATAGTTTTCAGCTGTAACAGAGTAGTAGTTCAACAGGATTTCTCCTGCATTGTTGTAATGTCATTCCATAATCAATAAAGGTGCAGTTTTGTCATCCATATAAGTATTATGAGTGAATGTGTGAGTGCTAGGTAGTTAAGATCAGTATTCTTTAATTCTTATGGATTAGGGATCAAGGGCCACTTATAGGCCCAAGAGAAGGATCAAATTTTGGAGGTTTTCTAGTTCATTTCTTACTGTAGTAGAATAGCAAAAACCTGGAAATTTCCATTTCATGTTATTAGTTGTGTGTTTGTAGATGCATGCATGTAATATCTATGGTGTGTAGTAAATGTATGTAGCATAGGTTTTGGAATTTGACAACACTTGTGATTTTACCCTGTTTTTAGTAGTTATTTCTAGATTTCCAACAATTCCATCATGTTGATCAATTAGCAACTTGTGTACTTCAGATCTGCAATTATTTTCATTTCTTTTATTTCCATTCTGCTAATATAATTAGGATTTACTTTTTGCAAAGCTATTATTTCTATCATTTTCATTCTGCAAGCATAAATAGGTTTCATTCCTGTTGTTTCAGATTTTGCAAAGAGTAATTAGTTTCATTTTGTTGTAATCTTTTCATTTCTGCAATTTTGTTTCAGAAAATGTAATTAGGAGTTCAATTCAGCTCATAGTATTAGAAGTGATATTAGAAACCCCAAAAACTGACCGGTTTTATCAATAAAGCCATTTCTTGAGTAAAATGACCTTCAAGTTGCTTACCTCTGATATCATATACAACCATTGGACATCGACCTAGATTGAAAATTATAATGATTAATTTGTGTGAATGACGACACTCATCACATGTAAGAGATGCAATAGTCAAGAACTTGAAGAGTCATCCTATACAACTATATTATGGAGACAAAGCTCATAATTATGTACTAAGAAGAAAAGATTATATACATTGTACTTATTTTGAGCAATTTTATTATAAGTATTTTTCATGCATGTACATGAATTATTTTAACCATATACATTCATATTTGATATTATAAGTGAATATTATTTCATTATTATATTGGCCTGGATATATATATATATATATATATATATATATATATATATATATATATATATATATATATATATATATATATATATATATATTTGATTACTCACATATATAATTCTACTCTTAGTTATTGATATTTTAAACTATAATATTGTAGCTTATTCATATTGGGACCTAATTTATTTTGAGATAGTAAGTCTTAAAAGTCAATAATATTATCATCTTTATACTCCATCATGGGCACTCAAATCTATCAATCTAAATTTTGCTTCTTTGGATAATAGATTAAATTTCAAATTAAATATAAACAATAGTTGAAGTTTTCTACAACTTTATAGAAGCTCCTTTGTCATGAAACAACTTCAATAAATATAGCAACAACAACAACAATCCAATAATGCACAAAAAAAATATCCAATGATACCAATAATTTAGATCCAATTGCCAAATAAATAAATATTTCATTTATAGATTCTATATTCAAATTAACACAAGTCCTTAGCCATTTAGAGAGGGAAAAGCCTCATATGCAAAATAGAGGTGACTAATATTTGAATATGAAATATGATCCCAACTATTACATAACTCTTCCTACATATAGACTAAATCAATATTAACCCTAAACCTAATGCTCAAGGTCCCTAAACCTAGGACCTAATCTAATAAAAATTAAGATAGCTAGTGTGGCTATATTAGAGACATTAAATGGCTCCCCCCTTTACAAATATTTGTCCTCAAAGCTGGAAAAGACTAAAAAATACTCTCAAGCTGTTAATATTAAATAACAAAACATGAGTAATAATTAAATGCAAAAATAAAACATATAAGAATAATGCAATACACAAGAGACACAGATTTAACGTGGTTCACCCAATATGGGCTACATCCACAAAGAAATTAACCAGGCATTTTATTCCTTACAAAAAAGTCCTCTACACAATCGTGCACACTGAACATTACAATAAGCCACCATACATCATCCTCTTATAAAAGCACATTATAATTTTAGGGCAAATAACCCACCTAAAATCCACCGTATGATATGTGACCTAATAAAAAATGGTCCAAATTTACATAGAAGAAAAAACATCTATTTTTATCTTAGGATCCCACTGGACCCCTCATGGCGACATAAGTATGGGGCTAATACCCCCCCACACCCCCCCTCCTTCGCGGAGTGGGTCCAAGTGCAGCTGAAAACAAGACCTCTAAATTAATCAAGCTACACAACCAACACAAACTCCCATGTAGCATCTTATTTTGAAATGTCCTACCACTTGATGAGGAATTTCTATATATGTCAAGACCATAGAATATGAACTCTAGATTGCAACATTGCTTCTTTTTAGAGAGTGACTTAACCTTCTTTATTGAGCATTAGAATATCCATATAGGACTACAACTTCTAGCTAATAACCCATTTGAAATAAGACACATGAAAGACAAGATGGATTTAGGAACGCAGTGGAAGCTCCAACTAATATGCTAGTTTACCAATATGATGAACCATCTTGTAGGGACCATAAAATTAAGGATTCAAATTCAAACTATACTTGGTTTTCAAGGATAATTGCTTATAGTGTTATAGGTACAAAAATACCATATCCCCCATGGAAAATTTCCATTTAGAACTATGTGAATCCTAGTGTTGCATCATAGTCCTAGTGCTTAGTCAAATTATATTTAAGAAGATAAAGCACAAGTTATTTCTATAATAAATCATCCACTTAGGCAACCTTTGATGATATTGAAACATATTCTACCATTGATCAAGGTTTATAACCATACAATGATTCAAATAAGTACATTTTGAGGGAATAATGATATGACCATTTATTTAATAATATCTAATGAACCTAGTGATATTGCTTATCTTGAGCAAAACAATAGAGGTAATTACCCAAGCATTTATTAACAATCTCCTTCTACCCATACAACTTAGCCATATTACTTTCTAAATAGGGATGTTGTAATGCACAAAAATAAGCATCCTTGCAAAGGTGATCTACTGTAAAAATTAGTGCAATAAGCAGTAGAAAATATATTAATATTCAAGTGCTTAAATAGCACTATAGGGTGCCAAAAATAACATTAGGATATTAACAAAATAATATCCTTAGAAGGTGCTAACAAAGTAGACACATATAAGGTTGCCCCTCCTTGAAGGTAGCTAACCACTAACCTAGTCTAGGAAATCATGCTAACCTACTAACCAACTAGGTAGGATAGTTAACGTAGTCAAAATGACTACAATGACTAACTAACCCTTGGTAAATAGTAAAAAGTAAATACTAGTGTGGTAAAAAGTAACAAACTACTTTTTACCATGCGGTAAATAAAATCTACCTAATGTAGGAAATAGGTAAATATCCCAAATGATGGAATATTACTCTAACATCCCCCCTTATTACATTATTTGGGTAATGTATATAATTATCCCAAAAAATAGTGAAAAATGATGTTGAATTGTTGGTTCTTTCTCTATCACAATGCGTTGGCTGCTTCTAAGCAAAAAGTGGATCATTCCTCACTTTGTCTTCACATCAATGAATGTCTTTATTATAATATTATCATCCAACCGAATTGCATGGGTAACCAGCCACTGTAATCACTAGGTGTAGTAGAGTAGATCACTTCATACGAGGTTCATTTGGTTACAAAATGAGTTTGCAAAAGATAAGGTAGTTAAGGTGTCGGTTGCTGCCGAAAATGCACCCTTATAAGTTCCCCCCATTATTGCAAAACATGTTGTAATTAAATTTTTGAAATAATTTTGACTAAGGTGTTGATCGCTGCTGAAAATGCACCCTTATAAGTCTTCTTCTCTTTTTACAAAAAAATTGTGAAGAAAATAAATGAATATCCCCCTTAATTGCAAAAGATGTGCAACTTAAGAAGCTTTGTGAAGGATTGTACAAATATCGCCTCATAGGAAAAATTTCACCAGAAAATTCCCTCCTTTTGTTACAAGTACTTCAAACAATGAGATTTTGCTATTTATGAAGCCTAAAAGAGGTACAATCACCCCTTTATTTCTAGTAATTCAAACAAAAACTTATGCTATTTATGAAGCCTAAAAAAAGAGAGAGGAAATGGTGCTTGCTAAAGGTGACAAATTTGCTTTCCCTCTACAATATTGTCTTAGCCAAGAGCACTCTGTGTGCTTTTTCTAAACCAGAATTAGAATCAAAACTAGATACTTCACTAGCAATATTGCCTTTATCTTGCTTTTGTGATGTGCCTTTGCCATTTCTGTTTTGCTTATTTTTGAACCAACACCGATTGGTGTCATTATTATCCTTTTTACAATGCGAGCAAAACTTCTTTTGAGTTTTCTTTCCCTTACCTTTTGAAGATGATCCTCCCTTCTAAAAGTTTACTTTCTACTTGTCACCCTAATTGTTTGATTAAAGTGTATTGTTTGACACTTCATCACTTTGGAGTTGATTTGCTTCCTTTGTTTGAAGAAAATTGACTAACTCCACAAAGGTGACTGATATTTGTGATACATTAAGGGATGTAATAAACATTTTATAGGATTCAAGAAGAGCCCTCAATATTAATGAAGTCAAAATGGTGTCTTCTACTTTAGCTCCTAAAGAATTGAGCTTAGACTTCAGTTCTGACACTCTACAAAGGAAGAGTTCTATTGATTCACCTAACTTCATATGGAGTGTATGAAGTTGTGTTTGAAGGTTTAGAACCGTTTATTTATTCTTACCTTAAAAAATGGTACAAAGTGCATCCCATGCATTTTTACCAGTTATAGCTTCACTTATGTGAGGCTGGATCTCATCAGTAGTAGCTAGGAGTATCAACATGAGAAGATGATTATTCTTTTTATCCCATGCTTTTTTATCTACTCTTGTTGATGTAGGTCTTGATTCAGTGCCATCTACTAAATCCCACATTTCCTCTACATTCAGGATGGCTTTCATCTTAGTTTTCCATGCTGAATAGTTAGGACCTTTAAGAAATTGTGTATCATTTAAGTATTTGTTGATAGTTGCCATGATGAAGGTCCTAAAATTTGCACTAAGATGGATCTTTATTTTACTCTTAAGTGATATTTAATGGCACCTGCCTAAAAATCCTCTTGAAGAGAAATAATCAGTTTGAGGAAATTAAGCCAAAAAAATCAGAGCAAATAGGGGTTTTTGTTTTTAGGAGAGAATATCAAGTGAAATTGGCTTTAAATCTGTGCAATGGTTAACACAAATTTATTGTGAAATTTTGGGGTTGAGTGTTCTTGATTTTATGACTTATAATTACAAAAAGAAATAATGCAATAATCAAACAAGAATGCCCACAAAATTCTTATCACATAGGTGTCGGATGCAACCAAAAATGCACCTAATTTGCCAATGAAGGTGTCGAGTAAAATGCAAAATGCACCTTTTAATTTTTACAATAAAATTTGGATGTGTGTTGTGCAAAAAATGATATATTTTGTCTCCTCTTGTTTTCCAAATTTGCAAAGAATATGGCATAAAACAATTGTCTTTTCTTGTTTGTTTTGCAAATTTAACAAGTATGATTTTTGTTTTAAAGTGCTCCTCACTTTTGTGTTACAATTTTGAAAAGAATATCAATTTCTTGTCTTCCACCCTTTATTTTGCAAATTTAACAAATAGCACTCATTTCAAGACAAGTCGACACATGACCCACATTTGAAAGGCTTCCAAAACTAGTTGACACACGATGTAGTTTTTATGGACCCAAGTTCATCAAATTCTTCTCAATTTTGCAAAAAGAATGTGCAATTTTATGTCTTATATCCCCCCTTGGAGAAAACAAATGCACACTTTGCCTTTGAATTTTGCAAAAAATTTGAAGTCTCCTTGTTTTACAATTTGCAAGAAAGAATTCAATGTTGAACCTTTATTGTATGCTAAATGAACAAGGCTTGAGAAGAAATTTAGGTCTCCCTAATTTTACAAAAAAACAATGCTCTTAAATATCTTATATCCTCTTTTGAGAGAAAAACAAAAGCCTTCTTGTTATTTTAAGTTGCAAAAAATAGGTTGCCTTACTTCTCTTTAATTTTAATTTTTAAATTTGCAAAATTTAAACAAAAGTTTAATCATAAATTTTGAATTTAATACTAAAAATAAAATTATGTTTGTTTAAAAAATCAATTTATAAAAAAAAATAGATTTTTATAAGCATAATTTATATTTAAAATATTAAAATAAAATATATAATATAAAAAACTTCTATTAAAAATAAAACAAATTTGAAAAAAAAATTCAAACCTTTTGAAGAAAATTTTAATTTTCTTTTGTCCATGTAGCAAAAGAAAGGTCTCTATGCTACCATCGAGAGTCGAACTCTCAACCTGATGCTCACCGCTCAGCACAATTACCATGGTGCTCCGAGGTTTCGATGAGAACAAAGGAAGCAAAGCTTCCTATTATTCTATAATGCATGCGGGTTTGATTTTTTTTTAATTTTGGAACATTGTCCCACATGCACCCTGCTACACTATATAAACAAAAAGCATTCTATTTGTTATTCGAACACCTACGGGTATTCAATAATATCAAATGTTTTTCCATCCATGCCAATTGTATAATGCCAACTCAACACCCATCAACCAATTGCCAACTGACACCTCAGACAACCCTGTGTGCCACATGTCTCGCCCAGTCAACCCTCAATTTCCATGCCATGTCAACATAGTCCAGTGGCTTGAGATTTTGTGCCTATCATGTTAGAAGTGTCATATTCGTGGATCATGTCTGGTCTAGGTACCATAGGCATCAGAGAATTTATTTAGTACTGGCGAAGGGCACACCTGCCCTCGTTGACCAATTCAGTCAATGGAGTCAGGGTGCTCCTGCCCTAACTTCTAAGTCGATCGCCCTTAGGCAGTTATCAAAGTATTCTCCAGTGGTTGTGTCTTTGGTGGCCATGTGGTGCACCTTTTAGGTCGATCATCGAAGAATCTACTCTGATGGCCTTCCTTGGGGTTGCCCACAAGTTGGGTCTCATGGCTGGTCTAGAGATAATAATCTCTGGTTGTCGACAGAGGGTGCTTGCGCCCTCACTCATGGTGATCGTGATGATCTGATATTTGGAGTATGATCTCTGGTCGTTAGACGTCAGGAAGAGGGGTTGCCTTCCCATCGCTTGAAGAACAGGGGCATCCACTGGCCAATACCTTCAATCGATCACTAGAAATTAGTTTTCGGTCGTTGGTCATAGAGATGTGCTTGCGGGGGGTCCACGTGGGCTTGCTTCTATTCAAGTGGATGACCTGCACCTTTTGGTCCATAATAAAGTTAGGAGAAACTTAATAAATTAAGCAAATAATGAACAACCACCTGGTTGCTTGAAAACCCTGGAATGAGAGACTTGAGCTTGCCTTGCCTAGTTGAAAATTCTTGGAATGAGAGAACTGCTCTCACCTTGCCCAGTTTGGAATGAGATTTCCTCCCACTTTTTCCAGTGTGCCTTTGACTCCTCCGTAGCCACAGCTTTGATACCAATGTAAGAATTCATGTAATAAGTAGTAGTAAATATATTAATGTGCAAGTGCTTAAATAGCACTATAGGATGCCAATAATAACATTAGGATATTAACAAAATAATATCCTTAGAAAGCGCTAACAAAGTAGACGCGTATAAGGTTACCCCCCCTTTAAGGTAGCTAACCACTAACCTAGTCTAGGAAATCACGCTAACCTACTAACCAACTAGGTAGGATAGTTAACGTAGTCAAAATGACTACAATGACTAACTAACCCTTGGTAAATAGTAAAAAGTAAATACTAGTGGTAAAAAGTAACAGACTACTTTTTACCATGCGGTAAATAAAATATACCTAATGTAGAAAATAGGTAAATATCCCAAATGATGGAATATTACTCTAACATCTACTACCATAAAGATCCTAGTTTTGCCCTCAAATTTGTAAAGTCTCTTAATGATATCAATGGATATGTGCTCCAATTGGCAATTAGGAACAATCTAGGGGATTTAACTATTTTTCTCTTATTATGCTAAAACACATCATATATAGAAACAAAATTATTGACATCTACTTTTAATCGTTTTCAAAAAAAATTGCTTTACCCACTGATATTTTTTCAATAAACTAGAATGTCCCACAAAAGAAGATGCATGAAATTATTGGAGGATATTTGTATTAATAGCCAAGGATTGAGGAAGATAAATTTAATCCGTTTTGCAGAGAACTCCATCAAAATATGAGAAACAAGAAGATAGTGATGAGTCAGTCTCTATTTCCTAAATTATCCAAGTAATATTTGGGTTAGAAATTCAATCCTCCCAAGATTGAGAAATACATTATGGAAAAGGACTAGATATGACACTAATAGTAACATCCTCATGTTTGTGAGACAAACTATCAACCACCACATTCTCCTTTCATTTCTTTTATTGAATAAAAAAATCATAACCCAAGAGCTTGGTCATCCATTTATTCTATTTAGGATAAGAGAGACATTCTAATAAATTCTTAAGGCTACTATGGTCATTCTTGATGATGAAGCAATGCCCCAACAAATAAGACCTCCATTTCTATGCAAAATAGCTAAAATTTATTTGCCATATGTGAAACATCCCAAATTCTTATCCAAAATAAACTAACTATCAAAGGCCAATGGGTATCCATATTAAAATAAAATAGCTCCAATACTTATGCTAGAAGCACCATACTTAATGACAAAAGGTTTGCTAAAGTTAAGGGTGGACAAAATCGGAGTGGTATGCATAGCCTCCTTTATGGAATACTACCTCTTGGACCCCAAAGGAATATTTTGGACCTTTTGACAAAGTTAGTTTCCCCTTATAATAGGTGTAAAAATTTGGCCACATGAACTAGATGATCTTCCTAGGACTTGCTACAAATTAACATATCATAAAATAAAACTAGGATAAACTTGCAAATAAAATATGAAAGACAAATTTCATGAGACTTTGGAAAGCGGAAGAAGTATTAGTGAGACCAAAATGCATGATTATATGCTCATAATGATCCTCGTGTGTACAAAAAATAATCTTATGGATATCCTCTTCTCTAACCCTAATTTCATGAAATCCAAAATGAAAGTCTAGTTTTGTATAATATCTAGCACCATGCAATTCATCTAATAAATCATCTATAACAATGATAGGAAACTTATATTTAATAGTGATATTGTTGAGAGGTCAAAAATAAGAACACATACACCAAGAATTTTCCTTGCATTCTACCATCATCACTAGAGAGGAATATGGATAGATGCTTGGATGGATGATTCCTTGCTCCAACATACCCTAAGGTTGACTTCTTCAAACAAGATAGATGGAATGATCATATATACACGTAAGAGGAATACCCATGGGCTTACAAAATGCCTCACAATGATCCATAATGTTCTATAAGTCTAGAGGAAGAGTTGTAAGAAGTGGCTCTAAGGAATGAACCTCTACGCAATTGACATAGGCAAAGAATCCACAACACATTTCTTCAATATTTTTTTTATGCTATGTGAACTATCCACCTTGGAAGGATGGGGTTAGATTAATTGTATACAAATGACCCTTTTATTCTCTATCCACTTGGAATATAATATTTGTAAATTAATAGTGACATCACCAAGCTGAGATAGACATTGTGCTCCCAAGATGATATCTACACTACCTAGATTCATGGAAAAGAGGTTACCAACCAAGTATATTACCCCATTTTAATGTTAACCTAATATGTTCAATCCAAACATTGAGTAGTGACCCCATTTATGATTAATTTTTGACGTTTTTCTTGATTTGAAGAGTTGATATATAATACCAAAGATTTTTTTTTGTCTTACTATCTATAAATTTATGTGTGCTACCTAAATCAATCAACACATTGACACAATCATTTGATAAAATTTTATATCTTGATAGCATGGTGAGCTTGGATCCCCATAATAGTGTTAGAAGAGAGAGCTATTGTATAATTTTCATGTTTTGCCTCATCTATGTTTATTGATTGCTCCTACTACAATAAATTTTTATCTTCTAATACTACTACATCTTCACCTTCCACGTGAAAGTTATGATATTATTCATAATATTGATCGTATGATGAGAATGATAGTTGAAATAAAAGAAAACTTGGGAATGATAATTATTATAGTTATTAAAGGATACTAAGAATTAAAATCACATATATATTATGTATTGGGCTATTAGAGCTTCTATTATACCATAAAAGCTATACATTATGCATTTTCAAGAGTGTAGGGTTTAAACATATCAAATTCCTATCAAATTTTATCTTTAAGACCATAAAAATGACTTAGACCACATCACTAGATTCAATTGGTAGGTATAGGTGAGAAGAGTTGTGAACTCTATGTAATACTTCTCAGCTATTCTTGTTTGGTTTATTTGCATCATGTGGACCACATATGATGTGGAAGATCCTTTATCAAATCTTTGGATAAAATATTTGTTGAAATAAAGACACAAAAGAGGAGCCCTTAGTTGGTGAAGCTCCCATAGTAGCCATTGGTAAGCATGGGTACCTAACTTAGTAGCCACTAATGTGATATGATATTCTTCAATAACATGGTATATACAAATAATGTTATCCATATTGGCTAGCCACCCACTTGTATTGGCACCCTTGAAGGTGGGGATGTCGATGTATAGAACAAGAACATCATGAGTCCAATGAAGTAAATTATAAGGACCTCTTATAGAGGAATCTAGATCAGAAGTAGATCCTAATTTATAATCACCCATAACTAGAATAATACCTTTGTTAGCATAAGGAGTTGAGTGACTTCCATAGAAAATTGAAGGACTCTTACCAGATGATAGTTGGAGAAGAATACTAGTGTCCCCTATATTTGGTGTCTAATGAATGATAAAATATTTTTTCTTATTGATTTGTTGAGATCCATGGACAAGTATATGTATAGTCGAGGATATTTAAAGGACACTTTGGATGTTAGCTAAGGATTTTGCAATGAAAGCTATCATCTTTTCTTGATTCTCAAGATAAACATGTAGACCAAGATCAGTAGTATCATAATTAGGAATACCAATTTGAGGTGTAATAGGAGGATTTAAATATGAATGGAATTTAGAAACATTCTTAGGTAATTATGATATTATTTAATGTTAGGTAAATATTACATTACACCTCATAGGAGGTTAGATTAGTTAATCCATTATCTTGATCTACAATATCTATCTTGATCCTGTTAGAATAAGTAATTATTCTCTTAAGTTCTACTAGGATAGACTTACTTGAGTTTCCACTCCTTCATGAGTCAGGTGAACTCTCAGTTATAGTCTACATCATATTTGATGAGTTGTTGTAATCCAACGACTCTCAATGATCAACTTTGTTATTTATACAAAGTTGATCCATGGAATAATCAATCAGTTCTATTTTGTTTCTTCAAATCTTGTAATGCTTTGTAGTTCTACTCTTGGGAAATTCTAACATGGTACCAGAGCAGGATAGATTCTGCTAGGCATTCTCTCTTGAAGGCAACCTCTCGAACTGGTTCTTACTCTCTTATCTTTTGTTTTTTTTTTAAAGAAAGAGGTTTTATATCTATTGTAGATTGTTTTTTTATATCTGCAATTTTTTTTGAGGAATTTGCTTATGGTAATATCTAGATAAATATTGTTTTACCTTGTTATGCAAATACTCTCCTCATTTTTTTCTACAATTTTATGTGTCCTCCTCGTATGCCTATGTTTTAAAAAAATTTCTCCATCTCGAACGCAGCTCGCTTCGGCTCCATTTAGCCATCACTGCGTATCACTCAAAAGTGGAGACTAAAGATTCGTAGGCATTAATATTTTGGTGGGCAATATAATTTTTTTAATTGAAGTTTGGATTTCGTTATATCTTCATGATATCTTTAATTAGAGGAAGCAGCGCTCCTCACGTCAAAATAGAATGGACTTTTGGTCTAACTTTGAATAGACCAAAGTCCATTTATTTTTTTAGAAACATGGCTTTTGGCCACCGCTTATATTGGCACGCATAGAGACTACATCTCATAAAATGGGTATTTTCCTAATTAAATATCAATCGTTCGAAGATCTTGTGATTTCCAAATCTTCATTCAACTCGAACTTCTTCCATTTTTTTGTCCTTCGATGCTCAGGAAGAACTTCAGTTTTTTTGTTATATAATCATCTTAACAATGTTTGAATAATATTATTCTCTTGTTTTGAATAGTGTTTCTTCGTTTAAGCATTATATTGATGATTTTTTAGTGGTGCCTATCATCTTCTATCCTTTGAGGATCTCTACAAGTGCGCCATAGATGGATATTCAGCAGAACTCATTCTGTGCTTTGTGTTAGGTTTTTTGATGCCTAACATCTTCTATTTTTAAGGAATATCTCTATGTGTGTGGTATCATTGCCTTCCTCTCATATTTTAGGAAGCCTCTCTTCTCACCGCCTTCTCTCTACTTCGGGTGCCTTCCTGTTTCGCATATGAAAAGTTTAAATTATTATTTGTTTTTTTTTTATTTCTTTTTCTCCTTCTACGTATCACAATCGCAACAAGAGGTGGTATTCAATTATTTAATTTTTTATAAATTTCACTTCCTTTATTAACCTTTTAGGTGTAGTGATAAGAAGCAAACCTTTAAAAGTTCATTTTTTGAAGCTCCAATCTAGCTTATCATGGATGCTGACCCTTCAGGTATCATTATAATATTTTATGTTTCTGCCCTACTCAACTCTCAGTGCAATGAATCATAGCCTTTCAAAGCTCCTTCCTCGCTGCCCATTGGCATCACTTGTTCATTGATAGATGCAACATCAATGTTTCTTCACTGCCTCTTGTCCTCTATCTGACATCAATTAAATTTCAGCTCAGATCTACTAAGTTTTTTAAGATAAAAATATACATCTGATCTCTGTTTAAATTTGTAGCCTTCAAAAGTTTCTATCCTTTTCTTTCCGGCCTCTCCTTGGCCCGAAGATATAAAGGACAGTTGTAATCTCTATAATATAATTTTTTGGGGGTTTTATAGGTGCCTTTTTGCACCTATCATAGCATCGAGGGGGGTTGTTATTGCATCAATTTTTACCTCTTTTATTTTTGCCTCATTACCTTTGTTATAAGTCATTTGTTTATATATCTTGGTAATGAAATATAAGTGAGGATAATTGATTTCAAATTACATTCCTTAATACATTAAAGATCTTAAATAAAAATATTTTATTCTTTCTTTAATTCCTTCTTAAAGCAAATCTCTATATTAAACAACTTACTTTGTTCTAATTAATTTTCTTTCCAAAGTTCTTTAATATTATATAGAGATTTTTTTAGTGGATGAAAGTGAGGATATATCATTAATATATATTATTTCATTATTTCCTTTCTTGCAATAGGTCTCTATATTAATGAACTTATTTTGATTAATTTTTTACAAAGAGTTTCTTAATTTATATTAAAAATTTTGATAAAGGAATTTAAGTGAGGATATCTCTTTAATTAACCCTTGTTAATCTATTTTATTCTCAATTCATTATTCCTTTCTTAAAAATTTCTAAAGAGCAAATATATTAAATCAACTATGCACCTATATTGGAAATTCTAAATAACTTATAGTTTCCCTCACGTAAGGGCGGGTTATTAAGATAACCAATATAGGAGTCTGGCTGATTAAAAGCCTATGTTCCAAGTATCAAATCTACTCAATACTTATAGTTTCCCTCTCGTAAGGGTGGGTATTTGAGGAGAAAAGATATATAGGCCTGGCATATTTGTTCTCATTAGCCTAAGATTAATATCAAATCTCCTCAAAATTACTTATAGTTTCCCTCTCGTTAGGGTGGGTATTTTGAGATATTTGGTGTTTCTTAAAGGCTTATGTTCACTAATATCCATTGCATTCTCTAAATTAAAGTTAAAGGGGGGAAGTTTGGGTTCACTTCAATTTTCTTTGGCAAAATGAATTCAATGAATACAATTGATCCTCTCACTCCTCATAACTACCATACATGGAAACCCAAAATATTAAATCTCATTTCTCAAAAAGGGCTCACACACCTATTAGAAGAAAAGCAACCTGAGTTTGAAAAAGAATATGAAAAATTTGTTCATAAAGGGAAGATGTATGAAACAATGGGTATTATAAGCTCTAATGTAAATGAAAGCTTATGGTTTCACATTACAGATTGTAAAACTCC
Organism: Wollemia nobilis; assembly: GCA_028583015.1. Taxonomy (NCBI): domain Eukaryota; kingdom Viridiplantae; phylum Streptophyta; class Pinopsida; order Araucariales; family Araucariaceae; genus Wollemia; species Wollemia nobilis. Next base: position 913,564 of record JAQPPZ010001465.1, on the reverse strand, counting down.
TTATGAAAGTTGGGAGAAACTAAAGAACTTGTTTGGGAAAGTAGATCAAATAAGATCAATGCAGCTAGAAGCAGAATTAACAACATTATCTCCTGAAGACTTCAACAATATTGTTGACTTTCTCACCAAATTCAAAGAAGTCCTCACTCAATACAAAGGTAGTGGGAAGAATAAAACTGAAGAAGAATGCATTTATCTAATTCTTTCTAAACTAAATGGTGTATTTCAAATATTTGCAACCACCTTTCTATCTACAAAATATGCTCTTGGTGCAACTTTTAAAATGCCCTCCTTAGAAGAATTTTGTGATAGACTAACTAGGGAAGAAACAAAACTTGCAAAATATGAGATCTCTTCCTCTTCCTCAAAAGCCTTAGTAGCCTCCACCTCTACTAAAGAAAAATTCAAAAATAAATAAAGGAATCCCATAACTTGTACTCACTGCAAAAAGAATGGTCATTCTACAAACAAATGTTGGAAAAGATTACAACAACTAGAGGCAGCTATGAAGGATCAAAATATAGACAATAAAAAGTAGATAGGAAAAGCCCTAAATGTTCAAGGGAAGACCACCAATACTTCATCTAATTACTGGGTCCTAGATTCTGGAGCAACTCATCACATGACTGCTTCAGATGAGTCATTCTCTTCTATCTCCTCAAGTTCAACATGTAGCATAGAAGTTGGTGACTCTTCCTTTATCCCAGTCAAAGGAAAGGGTGACATATCCATTGATGGTGGCTCTATCAATAATGTTCTCTATGTTCCAAAAATTGCAACAAATCTCCTCTCCGTCTATCATATTTGTACTTCTAGAAAGGGGAAAATTGTTCTCTTCTCTCCAATAGGAGTTGAGATAAGAGACTTTCAAGACCCCCACTCTCTTATAGCCAAAGGAGATATTGATCACAACACTCACCTATTTCACTTCAAAGGATTCAAAAATCTAGAAGGGGCCTCCTATTTTGTGGCTCATGGAGATCTTGAAAGCAAAATTTGGCATGAAAGGTTTGGTCATCTCAGTTATAACTACCTAAAGGAATTGAACACCCATGAAATGGTAATAGGTTTACCTCAAGTCTCTTCTATTGATGGAGTATGTCCTGGATGTGCTCTTGGAAAGCAACATCAAGATCCTTTCCACCCAAGTGGTTCTCTAAAAGCCTCATCCCCTCTAGAGTTAATCCATAGTGACTTGATGTTTTTCCCAGAGCCTTCTTTCAAAGGAGAAAAATATGCTCTAACCTTCATTGATGACTTTTCCAGAAGAACTTGGGTCTACTTCCTAAAATACAAAAGTGATGTTCTATCCCACTTCAAAATCTTCAAAGCCTTAGTTGAAAATCAGGCCTCTTGCAACATCAAGCAAATTCGCATAGATAATGGGGGAATACTGTAGTAATGAGTTCTCAATATTTCTATCAAGTCATGGCATCATTCATCAACATTTGTCTCCCATAATCCATAGCAAAATGGCATTGTAGAGAGGAAAAACTGAACATTGAAGGAAATGGCAAACTGTATGCTCCATTCAAGAGATCTTCCAAAAGTTTTTGGGCAGAAGCTATTAACTATGCAAACTATATTCAAAACCGCACACCTCATAAAGCTCTTGACCATTTAACTCCTGAAGAAGCATGGACTGGCTCAAAACTGGATGTCTCCTTCTTCAATATTTTTGGGTGTACTGCTTGGCGCACATCCCAAAGAAGAAAAGGAAGGCTCTAGATAAGAAAAGCAAAAAGCTCATCTTTGTTGGTTATTGTGAGGAAATGAAAGCATACAGGCTCCTTGATCCCACAACTCATGAGGTATTTTTCATAGGAATGTCCAATTTGATGAAACATTCCCTCAGAAATATCCTCAACCATCCTCTTCCTCTATTGAGCCTTCTCCTATAGTAGAACCTCAATATAATGAAGAACCAACTTTAGAGATTAATTTAGAGATTGATGATCAATATGAGGAACCTATAACTCCAACTCAAAGTCTTTCCACTCCTTCTACTCCTTCCACTATGCCAAAATGGGCCCGCACCATTGTTAAAGAAGCTACTCCTTACATCCAAAATCTTCCATCATCCAGATTAACCAACTCCATAGGCACTGGTCTTGTCTGTCAGTCTATTTCCTCTGATCCTCAATCCTTCAAAGAAGCAATTGGTATTAAATAATGGGATGATGCCATGGAAAATGAATTCTCTTCCTTAATCAAAAATGAAACTTGGGATTTAGTTCCCCTACCTAAAGGAAGGAAATTAGTTCATTGTAAATGGATTTATAGAACAAAATATGGGCCTAATGGAGAAATTGACAAACACAAAGCTCGCCTAGTAGCCAAAGGTTTCTCTCAAATTGAAGGAATTGATTATGCTGAAACCTTTGCACCAGTTGCCAAAATGGATTCTGTTAGACTGGTTCTTGCTCTGGCTGCTTCCCAAAAGTGGCCTGTCTTTCAAATGGATGTAAAAAGTGCTTTCTTACATGGGGACTTAAAGGAAGAGATATTCATGGAACAACCTATCTGGTTTCACTCAAGACTCCTCTCTTGTTTGTAGGCTAAAGAAGTCTCTCTATGGCCTCAAACAAGCTCCTAGAGCTTGGTATGAAAAAATGGACTCCTTCCTTCTTTCCTCAGGTTTTTCTCATTGTGAGTCTGATAACACAGTCTACATTTGGAGAGATGAAGGAAAAATCACCATACTTGTTCTATATGTTGATGATCTACTACTCACTGGTAGTGACTTCGCTCACATTCAGACTATAAAAGACTCCCTCTCTAAAAAATTTGATATGGTTGATCTGGGTCTAGCTCATTACTTTCTTGGGATCCAAATAAATCAAACAGATGCAAGAATTTCATTGTGTCAATAAAAATACACTCTAGATCTTCTTCAAAGGTTTAAAATGATAGATTGCAAACCTTCTCCTACACCTTTTTAGTCTGGAGTCAATCTAAGTACTTCCTGCACATCCCCTCTATGTGATGCAACTCTATACCATCAACTTGTAGGGAGTCTATTATACCTTACTCATACTCATCCAGATATCTCATATGTTGTTGGCTTAATATCCAGATTCTCACATCAACCTCATTTCAGTCACTGGCAAGCAACAAAAAGAATCCTCCACTACTTGCAAGGAACTACTCACTTTGGGCTCTTATATGAGGGAAAATCCATGGATATCATTGGCTACATGGATTCAGATTGGGCAGGTTCAGTAGAAGATAGATGTTCAACTTCTGGCTATGTCTTTTGTCTTGGTTCTTCACCAATTGCTTGGTTATGCAAAAAATAACAAGCAATGGCCTTATCATCTATAGAGGCAGAATACAGGGCAACAGTTTTAGCAAGTCAGGAAGCTCTTTGGCTTCATCATATTCTAAGAGAATTTGGTTTTTCCCATGACAAACCTATTACTCTTTGGTGTGACAATCAGAGCACAATTCATATTGCACGCAATCCAATTGAGCATCAATGCACCAAGCACATTGAGATACACATGCACTTCATTCGACAACATATTCAGAATGGGGACATATACTTGGACTATATTCCAACTAAAAATCAAGTTGTAGATATCTTCACCAAGTCATTTCCTTCTCCATGTTACATACAATTGCGAGAGAAACTTGGAGTATTACAACTACATTGAAACAGAGGTCTTTCACCTCTCCTTTTATTATTGTATTCTTTGGAGGATGGTTTTTTCCCATGTGGTTTTTTTATCATCTCTCCCTTACATATTATACATGAGTACCTCATCAGGCCATGTTTTTGGGACTCATTTTTTTGTTATTAAGGACAATATTCGCCATCCGAAGACATGCCTCTTTATTTCATAGCAGATGGTTTTTCCCATGTGGTTTTTTCACCATATCTCATATATATTGTAAATGAGTACCTCATCAGGCCATGTTTTTGGGACTCATTTTTTTTGTATTAAGAGGACAATATTCGCAAACTGAAGACATGCCTCTTCCTTTTTTCTTTTTTGATAGATGGTTTTTCCCATGGGGTTTTTACCATCTCTTCAGAAAAGAAACCATTGTACATGAGTACCTCATCAGGCTCTATTGTCGGGACTCATTTGCACAATACACCCCTAGTATCACTTAAGGGGGGTGTTAGAATAAGTAATTATTCTCTTAAGTTCTACTAGGATAGACTTACTTGAGTTTCCACTCCTTCATGAGTCAGGTGAACTCTCGGTTATAGTCTACATCAGATTTGATGAGTTGTTGTAATCCAACGGCTCTCAATGATCAACTTTGTTATTTATACAAAGTTGATCCATGGAATAATCAATCAGTTCTATTTTGTTTCTTCAAATCTTGTAATGCTTTGTAGTTCTACTCTTGGGAAATTCTAACAGATCCATTGTTTATGATCTTGATAACTAATCTACTATATTAAATATTCTATTAAAGTAATGAACACATTGAAAAGTATTTTTTTTTAACCACCATTTTTTATTAGATCAAGAATAGCAACCTAGTCTTTCATACCATGTCCTATATATTCTCTATTGTTGTAACCTCATATTTCTTCTCCTCACTAATTTTTTTCTCACCCTTCTATAGCACTTCAAACCCATATTCCCACATACATATTGCTTGAATAACACCTATTTATTTGATTTCTCAACAACAATTGAATTTTCTTCCTTTGGAGCATCAATGATGACAAACTATTCTTAATTCTAGCTTTTCCCTCCAATGTAAAAATTCCCCATAAAACTTGGTTGCCTGCTTCTATGAGAAGAAATTTTTACTCAATGCTACAATCATGGCTCTCATAGTGTGCATGTAAGAAAATATCACCAAATATTTAGTGAATATGAGTGTCCACTATGTTAACTGCATTACATCCATTGATGTCACTAGAGGTAAATCATGGGTGACCATAAGGTTAAACAAGGCAGGATTCACTTATGTGAGAGTAGCTGAAAAAATTATTGATGGAAAATTGGTATGATATACTAAGTAGAGAGGGTTTTATAGGGAAGGGAAGACATACAAATTAATGTATAAAAGCTATGAGGAGCAAATTATGTAGATGGTTCTTTGGATCTTCTTTTTATCTTTATTTTTTCTCTTTAATAAAAAATATTTTATTTCAAAATATTGGAAACTAAAATGGATGAGTGTCAAATATTTTTACCAAGGGGCATTGGAGCTATAATTTAGGAGGATAAATATGCAAATGGGTGGCTAGTGGCATTGAAATCATAGTATATTTGAATACTTTTAAAATGGAGGTCTCAAGTTCAACTCCTTGTTTTTATTTTTTCCTTAAAACTTGTCTTTATTTTAAAGGGTTAAAATATTTTTTTCTCTTTTCCATGCATAAGATATTAAGTAGGAGAGTCATTTTTTTTTATTGATATATTGAAGGGGTTTTGATGAAGAACACAAGCTTATACTGATAGGGGGGGGTGAACAGTATAAGACCTCTTTTTACTTTTTCCTTTATACTTCAAAACAGTAAAGCAATATACCCAAAGCAATATCAAAGCAATGCACAATATCATCCACAAAGTGACACCAATTTTAATGTGGTTCATCCAAAATGGCTGGGCTACATCCACAAAACTTTTCTCTAAAAGTTATCTCAAATTTCTTTGGGAATCCTTCCCAATTACAATGTTTATGAGCCTCGGCCCAAAGGAGATACCTTCCCCCAATCAGAATTTATGAGCCTCTGCTCAAAGGAGATACCTTCCCTCTCGCTCTGGAAATGATCCCTCAGAAGATCAACTGCCTCTACCTCTTGCCACCACGTGGAACTCCTTTCCACCGAAGACCTCCTATCCTCAATGCTTAGCCTAAGAGACCTCTACCTTCTATGATCACGTCCACAGCAGCTCAGCAACCTGTACCAAACACAATCAGTCGGTCTAGTACAAGTCTTACTCTGTCTATCAGATCTATCCAACGCTTGAACAAATCAATCCTCTACACACAAGCCTTCTCAAAGACTTGCCAAATCTGTCCTCATGTTATTCTCAAAGAACCAGTGCACCTCTGTCCTCAAGTTCTCTGATAGAACTATCAAACTCAACTTACAAGTCCTCTGCTAGGACCTATCCAAATCTGCTCACAAGTCCCCACCAGAATATGTTCAAAACTGCTCTATCAAACTCAGCTCACAAGTCCTCTACTAGGACCTATCCAAATATGCTCACAAGTCCCCATCGAAACCTATCCAAAACTGCTCACAAGTCCCCACCGAAACCTATCCAAAACTCAGCAAGCTCACCAAGAAAAAAAAAATTCTTAGTAGGAAATCACAAGGTGAATTGTTAGAGACCCAATATGATTTGTCAAAATCATAGAAGCATAAATAGAATTTTTAGAGACTCAATATGTTCTATAATCAACTCCCAATCTCAAAACTCAACTCAAATCAACTTAGCTCAAACTCAATCTCAAATCTGAAAACTCAACTCAATATCTAAAATGGATAGGATAGAATGCTTTCTTTCAATAACATGAAACCCCAACAATTGCCAACTATGCAAAGAATCACATAACAATGATACTCATGTTCTTTTCACCATCAATTAGGGCTTCAACAACAATGCTCATCAAACAAGGTTCAATCAACACCATTTAGCTCAAAACACAACCTTGAAGCATTTCACAATCAACATTAGAAAAGGAAACAAGTAGAACTCGTTTTCTCTCCAATATTGTTTGAACAAAAAGCATCCACCAACTCAAATCACAATAGCACAAAACAACTTTTCAAATCATCAACAAGGGAGTAAGCCCAACACTTTAACCAAGTAAAGAATAGCTTGATTATTACCAATTTAATGAAAGCAAATGTCAATCTCAAAGCTGCCCACTTAAGGTTTCATAACTTCACACAAGAAGCAATTTTAACCTTAAAACATCATGCTTTCATTTCCATAATCAACCAAAAGCACTCTCAACATTACAAGAAAAATTTATCCCTTATACACCTTATTTCTCCCTTATAGTCTTATCAAAAATAAAATTTATCTCTCATAAGAATGCAATAAGATATTTCAAACAACACCTTCAAAAGAATATTTTATCAAAATAAAACAAGATTTAAACTCCTTATAACTCCTAAGCTATTTTTCCCTCTAATAAACTTCCTCCATCCGCAAAATACACTTAGCAAAAATTAATTTTGAAAATACCTTGGCCAACATAAAAAATCATGCTATGGAGAAATTGCGCACAAATTCTAACACCACCCACTGCGTCCACTTCACGATGAAAAACCCTTTCGCGTTATTCGAAAGCGGAACCTCCCATTTGGGTAGCGCACCAACAGCCTAGTCGCTACCGGTGTACCAAAGGCGCCCGGTGAGGTTTAAACCTCACGCTATTAGCCTTGTTCCTTCTGTGCCAGGGATTAAATAAAACAATAGTGCCTCCATTTCTTCTGACACGAACACGAAGATGAAAACCTTACGGTAGATTTACGACAAACGGTGAGTACAAAAAAATGAACAGCGGATTCATGAAAACGATGAAGACACAGTCGAACAGTAGATCACGAATTCACAACGAGCAACTCTTTTCAAAATGCGGATGGGATAATTCTTGATTTTCATTGAGGGAGATTTATATGCATTTTTACCATAAGATCTTAACGTCGACGAGGAGTTTAACACGTCGACGAAGGTCTTGGCTAGCGCCCACAATATTAAAACATAGCGCCATCATAGTTAAGACATTTGCGCCATGGATTAGGAGAACCCATTGCAAAAAATAATTTAATATTTATTTAAAAATAATTAAAGGGAACCTTAACAAGGTTTTTAATTATTTAAATAAATACTTCCTCGTGGACCCAAATGCATTAAACTAATGCATCCATCTGTAATCTTTAAACCTGCCAACTTGGGGTTTTACAAAAGACCTTTGAAACTGTCATGCCGTAACCTTCATAAAAACAAATTATTTGACATCAAATCAAATTCCTTCAAGAGCTTCTTGACATCAATTACAACTTATACACTTGAGCAAAGGAAATGTACCCAAAGTACCCAAAATTGCCAACAATCTCCCTCTTTGTCATTGATGGCAAACCTTTACTGAAAACACTTCTCAAGAGCCAAAACTGAAACCAACTGTGCCCACAACTGAGAATCTTCCTTTGAAGTTTTGCTCCCCCTGACTTGAAGCTCTCCTTTTCACTTTGAATCTCTCCCCCTTACTCATATCTCTCCCCCTTTGTCATCAATGGGAAAGGGTCACCTTTGGGGCTCAGGACTAAGAATGAGCCTCTTAGCTTTGTCCCTCCCCCACCTCCTGATGAGGTGATTAATTCTGGGGTGGGAGTAAAACTCCCATTAGGCACTGATCATCATCAGCGTCTATAACTTCCTTTCCGGGCCTTCTCTTGAACTCTTTGTCCATATTCTTGTTCTTGTCATTGTTCTTGTTCTTATTCTCATCCATGTTCTTGTCCATGCCTTGATCCTTGGACCTGATCATGCCACTGTTCCTGTTCTTGTATTATGGAATTTCAGCTCTACACTGTCTGATTATGTGACCTTCATTGTTGCACTTGAAACACTTGATGATGTTGTTTCTATGAGGTAAACCTGATCTTTGAATCCACCAGTTCTGACCAAACCTGTTCTGACCAAACCTATTCTGACCAAACCTGTTCTGATCAAACCTATTCCTATTATTTGCCTTGCAATAAACTGCCTTATGCCCAAACTATTGACAATAGTAGCAATACCCTTGAAATAAACTAGCACTTCTAAAATTGTCATTTACCTTCTTCACTTGAGCCATGCAATGTGAAGCCATGTGACCAAACCTGTGACAAGCAAAACATCTGCCTTAAAACTTTCCTTTATTTGACCTCTTAGGTTCTGAAAACTTCTTCTCATTTTGAATTCTATTTTCTGTTTATGTGCATCTATCATTCAAGGACTCCTTTTCTGAAATACTTTCCTCATCAGAACTCTCTTCCTTTTGGAGTCTCTTACTAGACTCTCCAACTTGTTCCTTGTGTGGCTTAACAAAACCAAGGCTTGTTTTATCTGTTGTCTTTCTTTGACCTTTGATGAGTGACTTAACCTTTTTGGATCTATCTTGAAACATGTAAAGCTTATCCTTGTACTCTTTAGTTTCCTCTTTCAAAGAAGCCATTTTCTATTCTAACTCACTATACTCAAGAACCTTAGACTCTAACTCATCCTTGAGTTCTTGTGTCTTAGCTATAGAGAAGTCAAGACTTTCTATAAGATCATCTCTCTCCATACAACATTCATCTAACTTATCCTTGAGTCTAGCATTCTTCTTTATTTCCTTTTTCAAAGCACTAAGAGCACTAATAATTTCACCTTCAAGATCTACTTCACATTCCTCTATATCTTCCTCTATTTGTTTACTTTTTGAATCATCAAAGCCTTTTTCAGATTTCTTATCACTAGAGGTGCTACCCTTTTCAAAAACCATACATGCATCTTCCTTATAGTTTTTTGAAGCATCCTCATACATACTAGAAACCAAATAATTATTTGTGCAATCATCCTCAAGGTGACCAAAGTTTCCACATCTAAGACATTTCATGATAATGAATCTATGTTTCTGTTCTTCCTCTTTTTATGATATGAACAACATCTCATTTTCATTATCACTTGAAGAACTTTCATTATCACTACTAGAACACTTACTTGCTTTGTCTAGGTAGAAACTCTTCTTGTGCTTGTGAGAATACCTCTTTCCTTGATTGCTGTGCTCATATTTGTTCTTCCCGTGATGCTTGTGCTTTTCATAATCCTTGCTCTTAGAATCATGTTTATCTTCATCACTTTCATTCTTGGGAACAGTACAGTCAGTAGCATAATGACCAAACTTTCCATAATTGAAAAATATTATATTTTTCATACTTTTGTGCTTTCTAGAGAACTTGCCTTGCTGTAATATGCCTCTTCATTACTAGAAGACTCATCACTATCTTGAAGCTGTTTACCCTTGGATTTCTTGGTAGCCTTGAAAGCTGCCTCTTTCTTGACATCAACCTTCACTTGAGTTATCAACTCAAATGCTGCAAGTATACTATGGAGCTCATCCTTTTTCAACTTATCCAAATATTTAGCTTCCTCAATAGCAAAAATATTTTCACTAAATCTATTAGGAAGAGATCTTAAAATCTTATCACAAACATCATTTTCAGCAAGCTCAAGACCTAAGTCTTTCATGGAGTTAACAACCTCATCCATACGAAGCATGTAGTCACTAATATTTTCATCATAATTCATCTTGAGTTGTTCAAACATACCTTTTAAGTGTCTCAAATTGGCCTTTCTTGCATTTGTATCACTTGTATGAACCACCTTCAACTGTTTCCACATTTCACTAGCTGTCTTGCAGTGAATCACTTTGGTGAGATCTGCTTTCTGTAAGCCTTTTAGGATTGCATTCATTGCTTTTGAATTGCTATGATGTAGGAGCATTTCTTCTTTAGTATTAGGACCATGTTAAGGAATAGTGTACTCATCTTCAATCACTTCCCAAACCTCATTCCCAAGTGCCATTATATGAACCTTCATCCTTGCACTCCAAAGACCAAAATTTGACCCATCAAGAATAGGTGCTACATTGCCACTTGAATGATCCATTGTGTTCTTTACTAGCTTTTCCTTCAAGTTGTTAAACTTTTCAAAGGCACCGGATCTGATACCAATTGAAGAACACAAGATTATACTGAGATGGGGGGGCGTGAACATTATATAAGACCTCTTTTTACTTTTTCCTTTATACTTCAAAATAGTAAAGCAATATACCCAAAGCAATATCAAAGCAATGCACAATATCATCCACAAAGTGACACCAATTTTAACGTGGTTCACCCAAAATGGCTGGGCTACATCCACAAAAATTTTCTCTAAAAGTTATCTCAAATTTCTTTGGGAATCCTTCCCAATTACAATGTTTATGAGCCTCGACCCAAAGGAGATACCTTCCCCCAATAAAAATTTATGAGCCTCTGCTCAAAGGAGATACCTTACCCTCTGCTCTGGAAATGATCCCTCAGAAGATCAACTGCCTCTACCTCTTGCCAACACGTGGAACTCCTTTCCATCGAAGACCTCCTATCCTCAATGCTTAGCCAAAGAGACCTCTACCTTCTATGATCACATCCACAGTAGCTCAGCAACCTGTACCAAACACAGTCAGTAGGTCTAGTACAAGTCTTCCTCTATCTGTCAGATCTGTCCAACGCTTGAACAAATAAATCCTCTACACACAAGCATTCTCAAAGACTTGCCAAATATGTCCTCAGGTTCTTCTCAAATAACAAGTGCACCTCTGTCCTCAAGTTCTCTGATAGAACTATCAAACTCAGCTCACAAGTCCTCTGCTAGGACTTGTCCAAATCTGCTCACAAGTCCCCATCGAAACCTGTCCAAAACTGCTCTATCAAACTCAGCTCACAAGTCCTCTTCTAGGACCTGTCCAAATCTGCTCACAAGTCCCCATCGAAACCTATCCAAAACTGCTCACAAGTCCCCACCGGAACCTGTCCAAAACTCAGCAAGCTCACTAAGAAAAAAAAAAATTTCTTAGTAGGAAATCACAAGGTGAATTGTTAGAGACCTAATGTGATTTGTCAAACTCATAGAAGCATAAAGAGAATTGTTAGAGACTCAATATGTTCTATACTCAAATCCCAATCTCAAAACTCAACTCAAATCAACTCAGATCAAACTCAATCTCAAATCTGAAAACTCAACTCAATATCTGAAATGGATAGGATAGAATGCTTTCTTTCAAGAACATGAAACCCCAAAAATTTCCAACTATGCAAAGAATCACATAACAATGATACTCATGTTCTTTTCACCATCAATTAGGGCTTCAACAACAATGTTCATCAAACAAGGTTCAATCAACACCATTCAGCTCAAAACACAACCTTGAAGCATTTCACAATCAACATTAGAAAAGGAAACAAGTAGAACTCCTTTTCTCTCCAATATTGTTTGAACAAAAAGCATCCACCAACTCAAATTACAATAGCACAAAATAACTTTTCAAATCATCAACAAGGGAGGAAGCCCAACAGTTTAACCAAGTAAAGAATAGCTTGATTATTACCAATTTAATGAAAGCAAATGTCGATATCAAAGCTGCCCACTTAAGGTTTCACAACTTCACACTTAAAACATCATGCTTTCATTTCCATAATCAACCAAAAGCACTCTCAACATTACAAGAAAAATTTATCCCTTATACACCTTATTTCTCCCTTATAGTCTTATCAAAAATAAAATTTATCTCTCATAAGAATGCAATAAGATATTTCAAACAACACCTTCAAAAGAATCTTTTATCAAAATAAAACAAGCTTTAAACTCCTTGTAACTCCTAAGCTATTTTTCCTTCTAATAAACTTCCTCCATCCGCAAAATACACTTAGAAAAAATTAATTTTGAAAATACCTTGGCCAACATAAAAAATCATGCTATGGAGAAATTGCGCACAAATTCTAACACCACCCGATGTGACCACTTCACGATGAAAAACCCTTTCGTGTTATTCGAAAGCGAAACCTCTCGTTTGGGTAGCGCGCCAACAGCCTAGCCGCTACCGGTGCGCCAAAGGCGCCCGATGAGGTTTAAACCTCACGCTGTTAGCCTTGTTCCTTCTGCGCCAAGGATTAAATAAAACAATAGTGCCTCCCTTTCTTCTGACGCAAACACGAAGACGAAAACCTTACGGTGGATTTACGACAAAAGGCGAGTACAAAAAAATGAACAGCGAATTCATGAAAACAGCGAAGACACAGTAGAACAGTAGATCATGAATTCATAGCGAGCAACTCTTTTCAAAATGTGGATGGGATAATTCTTGATTTTCATCGATGGAGATTTATATGCATTTTTACCAGAAGCTCTTGATGTCGACGAGGAGTTTAACACGTCGACGGAGGTCTTGGCTAGCGCCCACAATATTAAAACATAGCGCCATCATAGTTAAGAAATTTGCGCCATTGGTTAGGAGAACCCATTGCAAAAAATAATTTAATATTTATTTAAAAATAATTAAAGGGAACCTTAACAAGGTTTTTAATTATTTAAATAAATACTTCCTCCTGGACCCAAATGCATTAAACTAATGCATCCACCTGTAATCTTTAAACCTGCCAACTTGGGGTTTTACAAAAGACCTTTGAAACTGTCATGCCGTAACCTTCATCAAAACAAATTATTTGACATCAAATCAAATTCCTTCAAGAGATTCTTGACATCAATGACAACTTATACACTTGAGCAAAGGCAATGTACCCAAAGTACCCAAAATTGCCAACATTTGAAATGGTCCCCGAACCTTTACAAAGTAGAAAAAGGATAAGACCTCCTACAACAACAAAAAAAGTCAACCTTCCAATGGAGAAAAGAGAATATCCCACATAAGGGTAAAGAGAGGTCATCTTTGCATGAAAAACATAATGAAAAAACTAAGAAGATAAAGTATCCAATTCATAAGTAGATATTATTATAAAAATTAAGACATGAAACATAGACAGCCAAACAGAACATAAGTAGAGTGTGTTATTCACCACCCCTAGGGGTAGAGGCATCCACTTGGTCAACTTGGTTAACACATTTGAAGAGGATTTTTAATTCTTCTAGAGTCTCAAACTAATATTTGAGTTCATATATAAGGACTAGATCCTGCTGTAGAAGAGAGACACTCATTTTATCTTTATTCAGGGCTTCAATCAAATCATCAAGATCCTAGAGATAACCATTTTTGGTGATGAAGGGTATGCAGGTTTTCTGTTGGGTGAGACACTAGACCCACTATAAGGAGTGCCTCTCTAGGATGAGTACCATACATATTTTTCCTCTCATCTAAATTTTTAGTAATAAAATCGAGGGTCCTCAGAATTCTCAAGATCCTATTTGACAATGATTAGAGATTTTTGCTTACTAGTTTGTACCTTATCGTGGGAGAAAAAATGATGAGGCTCCAACTTCATGGTGTAATGAGTAGGTTAAACCTTAGAATAAATTCTAGAATTTTATTAGCTTTAGGGGAAGGAGACCTTTGACTAGATTTGATAAAATTAGGGTCAATCCCATGGTGGCTTGATTCAATGACTTGGGGAACGATAAAAGGACCAGCAACACATGGGATAATGGCTTGCATGGACTCCTTTTATAAAATATACCTATAGATAATAAGGTGGAGACATTGATGAACTTATAAGGAAGAATACCCCTTATTGACATTATGGATAGAACTCTCAATGGATATAAATAGATATTCAAGAATGTTTATGCTTTTCTTATCATGAAGGTGGTTAAGGAAAGCTAGGTGGAAACTCTTAGAATTGTATTAGGGCCATCCACCATGAAGTACTAAATAATAGGAACCATCATAGTGTCCCATGGTTTTGGAAGAGACTCTCTAAAATTCCTCCTTTATCTCTATCAATATTTTTCTCTTTATATTTGAAGAAATATAATTCACTAACCAGGGAGTGATTTTTGCACTAGATGATATCTCCATCATTTGAAATTCCAATTATTTCCACCATAAAGTCAATGGTATGGTAAAATTGAGCCCATTTACTGAGACTCTACCATATTCCCAAGTTTGAGAAATCTCTTTGGATAATTACATGTCATTGTTGCTAAATTTTTGAAGAAAATGGAGTCTGTGATCTCTAAAGATGTCCTCAACAAGCGCATCCAGTTGAAGGATGATATGTTCAAACATATAGTCATTTCATCTATATCCAAAGGAGGTGGGATACATAAGAGAGAAATGGAATAGGGGCATGGATATGTTTAGAGTGTGTAAAGCCACACACCAAAGAAACATAAGGAATAGGGATATCAGTGTTGAAGATGACTGCAAAGCTTAGAGTGTTTTGGATGGTAGAGGCCCAGAGATTAAATAGCCACTTGTTACTAAATGCATTGAGAATATTCAAGAATTCATTGATCCAAATGCCAATGCAGTTGATAATGATGAACAACCATAACCGTTGCTGATCTTTCCCATGTTGATTAAGTAGGAGGGTTGCTAAGTTGAAAGAAAGTATGAAATTTTATTGTAGAGGTCAAGAGGTCAAAACACACCAAGATAAAAACATCTATTTACTACCCTAGGAAAGACTTTATTTTAATTTTTTAAGTTCTTATTATATATGGTAAAATAAATGAAAACTTGATTATAGTGAATATTTTGCAAAATTAAGGATGGGTAGTAACTTGTTTTTGTAAAAGGTGTATTTTTGGTGATGATCAATGCTTTCAAATTTTCTTAAATATTTTATTTAAAATATCCATAGTTTGTATACCAACTAAAGCACATGCTTAAGCCTACAAATAGCATTTTATATCAATGATACTTGTTTCTCATGTTTAAAGGTAAAATTTTCATGTTGAGCTACTATGTTTATAGGCTCAAAAGTTGGCATAATGACATCTAGGCATCAACCCTTTAAATAATTAGGGAGATATAAGTCATATTTTCTTGATACTTTCACTCCATTATTATATCCTATTTGTCACTATCACTAGACATAAACCCTAAAATGTTAGTCTCACAATGACACTGAGAGGGGGGGTGAATCAGTGTAGCTATTTTAAATTCAAATCTACAACTCTTAACGCCGAAACAATGAAAACTTAAAATCAGATAAAGCAAGTATAACAAGAGAGAATTCCACAACACACGATGTAACGAGGTTCACCAATTTGGCTACTCCTCAAAAATGACTGCTTGGACTCCCGTCCAAATCTAGTCTTTGCAAAATACCAATTTTACAATCAATTTACCAACACCCACTAGAAGGAGCACCAACCCTTGATTTATCTGCACCAACAAAAAGGAGCACCAACCCCTAATTTATCTGCACCAACAAAAAGGAGCACCAACCCCTGATTCCAAGCACCAACTCGGACTACAATTTTGAAACTATAAGATTGACATAAGAATGCCTTCGCTTATACAAGACCCTGATTGGTCTATTGCTAACCCAACCTCTCTCGCTATTCACCAAAACACCACACACACTTACGGCTCTTCTTGCTGCACTTTTATGGCCCTCTCGACTCTGCTTAACGCTCTCTTATGGCACTCTTCCAACCCTCTTTTCACAGCTCTTTTTTTGTCCTTTTTCAGCTTACTAATTCTCCATACAGACCTCCTTTTATAACAAAGTTTTGACTTTTCTCTGTAACTACATCTGTAACTATCGTACCAACTTCAGTTAACTCTTCTTATTTTAGCTACGTGATCTTCTTCTGTAACTGCACCTGTAAATGTCGTACCGACTTTAGTTAACTCTTCTTATTTTAGCTACGTGATCTTCTTCTGTAACTGCACCTGTAACTGTCGTTCCGACTTCAGTTAACTCTTCTTATTTTAGCTACATGATCTTCTTCTATAACTGCACCTGTAACTATCGTACCGACTTTAGTTAACTATCACATATCTTATTTCGGTTGGGTTCTCTTCTTAGCTCGTGCCAAAGTGACCTGTCATGAAATCGTGACACTTCTGCCTCTTTGTCCTCTTCTCGGACTTGTACCCGTGAAAACACATGTCGCGATATCGTGACACTTTCACCTCCGTACTCTTCCTCTTTACTTTTGTCGCGATATCGTGACACTTCTGCCTTCTTACTTTCTCTCTCCTTCTTTAGTCGTGAAAATGCGACATGTCGTGATATCGCGACACTTTTTCTCCTTGCGCTTTCTCTTTGCCTTCGGGTCATGAAAACCCGACATGTCACGATATCGCGACACTTTTTCTCCCGTACAACCTCCCTTGCAATATGTCGCGAAATCATGACACTTTTTCGTCCGTACAACCTTCCTTGCAATATGTCATGAAATCGTGACACTTTTTCGTCCGTACAACCTTCCTTGCAATATGTCATGAAATCATGACACTTTTTCATCCGTACAACCTTCCTTGCAATATGTCACGAAATCGTGACACTTTTTCGTCCGTACAATCTTCCTTGCAATATGTCACGAAATCGCAACACTTTTTCGTCCGTACAACCTTCCTTGCAATATGTCACGAAATCGTGACACTTTTTCTTTCGGACTCTCTCTCCTGCAATATGTCGTGAAATCGTGACACTTTTTCTACTTGCCTTTCTCTCTTCCAACATGTCACGAAATCGTGACACTTTTTCTTGCTTGCACTTTCTCTCTGAACATGTCACGAAATCATGACAATTTTGCTTGCTTGTGCTTTCTCTCCGAACATGTCACAAAATCGTGACAGTTTTTCTTGCTTGCACTTTCTCTCCAAACATGTCATGAAATCACGACAGTTTTGCTTGCTTGCGCTTTCTCTCCGAACATGTCACGAAATCACGACAGTTTTGCTTGCTTGCACTTTCTCTCCGAACATGTCATGAAATCGTGATAGTTTTGCTTGCTTGCGCTTTCTCTCCGAACATGTCACGAAATCGTGATAGTTTTGCTTTCTTCTCAACATGTCACGATATCGTGACAGTTTTTCTGTCTTGCTCAACATGTCGCGATATCGTGATAGTTTTTTTGTCTTGCTCAACATGTCACGATATCGCGATAGTTTTCTTCCTTGTGATTTTCTTTTGATTTTTAGCATATGGGCCACTTCGGTCTTCTTGGACAACCTGTAGCAACTTCACCCAAACATCAGAAACATCCTCATAAGCATTTAACAACACTGCACATACTCTGAGTAACCTCTGAACTCCTACTCTGAAGAACCTCTTAACTCCTGTCCACTGCATCAACCGATCTGTCTGATTGTGTTGACAACAATGACAATATTGTTGCTGCACCTTGCTCAACAATCTCCCCCTTTGGAATTGTTGGCAACACACGTGCAATTTCCTGTAATTCTTCTCCCCCTTTGACAATAATACCAAAGGGTTGCTGCAGACTCCCCCTGAGTCCATGCACAACATTCTCAGGCACAAATTATTACAGTTAGCAAAAATTACAAACATGAGCAAAAAGATAATCAAATATACAAATGCTCCCCCTGAGAATGTGGTCCCGATTGCTAGTCAATGCTTGGGAAGCGTGACCACGCCCAATTTATTGTGAAGGTACTCAAAAATTTCCTTGGGCAACGGTTTGGTGAAGATATCCGCTACTTGCTCTGTAGTTGGGACAAAATCCAACTTAACCTCACCTTCCGCAACTTTCTCCTTCAGAAAGTGATATCGGATAGCAATATGTTTTGTGCGAGAATGCATAACCGGATTCTTTGAGATGTTAATGGCACTGGTGTTATCACACTTAACTGAAATTGGCTCACTGAAGTTAATGCCAAGATCTTTCAGGGTTTGTTTCATCCATAAAACCTACGTACAACATGTTGATGCTGCAATATATTCTGCCTCTACTGTGGATAAGGAGACTGACTCTTGTTTCTTATTGTGCCATGTGACCAACCTGTCTCCAAGATAAAAAGCACCTCCACTGGTACTCTTTCTGTCATCGACACATCCTGCCCAATCTACATCTGAATACGCAATAAGGGTGAAATCCTTACCTTTCGGATACCATAACCCATACTCCATAGTACCCTTTAGATATCGAAGAATCCTCTTCACCGCTGTCACATGAGTCTCCTTGGGACTCGCCTCGAAATCATGCTACCATGCAAACCGCCCGCAAGATATCTCGGTCTAGTAGCTATCAAATACGATAAGCTCCCAATCATAGATCCGTACATGGTTTGATCAACATCCGGAGATTTGTCATCCTTGCTCAATTTGCAACCTTGTCATCATGGGAGTGCTAACAGAGCTTACAATCCTCCATTGTGAACTTTTTTAGCATCTCTTTCACATATTTAACTTGAGAAATAAATATGCCCTTCTCATTTTGATTAACTTGCAGTCCGAGAAAATACGAAAGTTCACCAATCATTGACATTTCAAATTCTTTCTGCATCTTAATTGCTAAATCTTTACACGAATCATCATTGCTGCTACCAAAGATGATATCATCTACGTATACAACAAGGACAATGAGATGGCCATTCTCTGTTTTGATATACAAATTGCTGTCCACCATACCCTTTTTGAACCCTTGTTGAGTAAGATAGTTGTCTAGCCTTGCATACCATGCTCCGGGTGCCTGTTTCAAGCCATACAGTGCTTTCTTCAACTTGCAGACGAAGTTGGGATTATCACCGAGTTGGAAACCATCTGGCTGCTCAATATAGACCTCTTCTTCAATTTTTCCATTCAAAAATGCTGATTTCATGTCCATTTGAAAAACTTTGAAATTCTTGTGAACTGCTAAAGCCGTAAACATTCTAATTGCCTCTAGTCTAGCCACTGGTGCAAAGGTTTCTTCAAATTCAATACCTTCAACTTGTGCATAGCCTTTACAGACCAATATTGCTTTATTCCTGACTATCTGTCCATCTTCATTCAATTTGTTTCGAAAAACCCATTTAGTATCGATTATATTTTTATGTGCAGGTCTTGGTACTAACTCCCAGGTTTTGTTTTTCTCGATCTGATCTAATTCTTCATTTATTGTCGTCATCCAACTTTCATCTTTGCTTGCTTCAACAACATTTTTGGGCTCAATGCTGGATAATAGAGAGTAGTTACTTACTACTCTTCTTCTTGTCTGAACACCAACTATGGGGTCTCCAATTATTTGCTCTCTAGGATGATTTTTTTGCCAGCTGCTTGTTTTGAATTTCTTGTTTTCTTCCTCTTCTGAGACACTACTTAAATCATCTGAGTCAATTTTTTGTTTCTTCTCCGTTTCCTCTTCCTCATCTCCTTCAATAACCTCTTCATAAATTGGGTAGTTTTCTTCATAGCTAATTTCTCGTTCCCTACCTTCATCAACTTTAACATCGACACTCTCCACAATTTTCTTTAGCCTCTTGTTGTAGCATGTATAGGCTTTGCTTTTTGTCGAATAGCCAAGAAAAATACCTTCATCAGCTCTATCTTCAAACTTACCAAGATTATCTTTAGTTCTTTTGATGTAACACTTGCTGCCAAAAACTTTAAAGTATCTTGTTGTTGCCTTTTTACCGAACCACAACTCATACGGAGTTTTGCTTTCATGTGTCCTCAACATGCATCTATTTTGGATGTAAACCACAGTATGGACTGCCTCTTTCCAAAATCTGTTTGCTATTTTGCTCTTAGTCAACATAGTCCGTGCCATTTCCTTCACTGTCTTGTTCTTTCCTTCTACCACACCATTCTGATGAGGTGTCCTTACTGCTGAAAATTGTCTCCTAATCCCATACTTTTCATAGTACTCTGAAAACTCCTCTGAAATGAACTCTCCTCCTCTATCTGATCTTAAACATTTAATCCTTTTTCCTGTTTGATTCTCAACTTGTTTTTTGAAAATATTGAACATCTCAAAGGCATCTGATTTAAGCTTCAAAAATAGTACCCATGTCATCCTGGAATAGTCATCTATGCACAACATAAAGTATTTGTCACCATTTATGCTTTGCATTCTCATGGGTCCACATAAATCAGTATGTATTAGTTCTAAAGGTTTTCTTGTGAAGTACTCTTTTGTTTTAAATGTGGCTCTAGTTTGCTTCCCATTTTGGCATGAAGCACAAATGCTATTTAATGGTTTGCCAATGGTGGGAATATCTCTCACTGCCCCTTTTGAGCTGATTTTTATTATATTGTCAAAACTGATATGACCAAGCCTCTTGTGCCATAGCCAATTTTCTTCTTCCTGTCCAATCAAGCATGCTCCTTCTGAAGTCTCTGAGAGAGTATACAAGGTTGCCGGATGTCCTTGATCTAGTTGCTATCAACTTTCCACAGTTTGTTGTTCCGACTTCACAACCCTGCTTCTTGAAAATTACTTCATGACCTCTGTCACAAATCCGACTTACGCTTAACAAGTTATGCTTCAGACCAATCACAAACAAGACTTCTTTTGACTTTATTTTTCCATCACTCATCTTAACTGATCCTTTGCCAACTATCTTAGCTCCATCATTATTTCCAAATTTTACAGAACCACCTTCATATTTTTGTAACTTCTCAAATTTGTGTTTGTTGCCTATCATATGATTGGAGCATCCACTATCATGTATCCATCGTGTATATTTGTTCTATGCTTTAAATGTTGTCTGTACGATCAAGGATTCCTTTTCTTCCTTGGGTCGCTCCTTTTCTTTCCACTCGGTTTGATTACAGTTTTGGTCACTTGTTTTGACTTTTCTTTGTCAGTAGCCTGTGCATGTTTTTCGAGAAATTTTCTATTTTGTCTCAAACCATTTGGTTGAAATTTTCTTCCCTGATGTTTATTTGCTGCAAATGTACTTCGACAATTTCTTGCAATGTGCCCAAAATTATGACAGTTATAACATTCTATTGCATAATCCATCAACGGTGAAAAAACATTTCTACTGGTAAAGTTTCTCTGTCCTACATTATACTTGCAATATGCAATCTTATGTCCATAACCATTGCATTTAAAACAATAACCAGAAAATAAATGAGTGAACCTGGGTGATGGTCTTTGCCATTTTGTAGTGGGAGCCACAAATCTTCTTCTCCTTTGATGAGTGACATAGGTGAATCCATCATTGTCAATACTCTTCTCGTGCCTGGCATTATTGCTTTCTTTAGCATGATTCATTTTTTCTTGATCAGTCCTGATCTTATCTTCATTCTTTATGGGTTCTACAGTTATGGCCTTTGATCCATTTGATGATTCTCCTTCGATGAAGCCCAAACCAAATTTGATGCCTGTAGTCCTTTGGCTATTTATAATCTTATCCAACTTTATAGAACTTTCTTCAAGTTTGTGATAACAACTCACTTTTTGATTCATCTCTTCTAGCTGCATCTTTAAACCAACAATATCTTCTTCTAGCTTGCTGCACTCATCTATTTTCATGGTTAATTGTACTTCGATATCTTTAGATATTTTCTTATATTCGTCTATCTGTACTTTCAAGCTGGTTATGATTTCATTGGCATCCTCAAACTTTCTTGAAATTTTCTTATTCTTTTTCCTTTCTATACTCAACTCTTTAAGTGCAACGATCAGCTCACCTTCCAGATCTACTTCAGCCTCAGCCTCAAGTTCTTTATCACATTCCTGTTTTTCCTCTATTTTTTCTTCTTCGAATGCCATGAAAAGAGCTTCACCTGTTTCTTCTTCAGAATCCTCATCGAGCTATCTTCTGAAGGACTGACATTCTTGGATATGAAACTTTTCTTCTTGAAGTTGCTTTTTCTAAAATTTGGTTTCTTCTTCCAGTCACTTCTTTCTTGATGTGAACCTTCATCACTTTTATTTTTCTCATTAAGTGGACATTTAGCTGCAAAGTGCCCAATGCCTCCACAGTTGAAACACTTAAATGGTAGCTTTCCTCTGTATTTTCCTTTTCCCCTTATCAGTTTCTGAACAAAGTGTGCTTTCATTTCATCTGATGTCTCTTCTTCATCGGATTCTTGCTTTGCTTTTATATTTTTATGTGCTTTAAAAGCAGCTTCTATTTCGTGGGTTTAGTTTTTCCTATTCTCATCTCATATGCAGTCAAAGAACCATGCATCTCATCCATACTAAAAGTATTTAGATCTTTAGCTTCTTCTATTGCTAAAACTTTAGAATCAAATCTTTGGGGAAGAGATCTTAGTACCTTTTTCATGATGACAACATCTTCCATTTCCTCGTCGAGTCCTCTAATCGCATTAATGATTCCATTAACTCTCAGCATGTATGCCTCTATGTTCTCATCGTCATTCATTTTTAATGCTTCGAACTGAGCTCGATGTGTTTGTAACTTGGCCTCCTTGATCTTGCCATCTCCTTCATGAATGCTCCTTAGTTTGTCCCACATGTCTTTTGCCATTTTACAACTCATAATATTTATCAGTTCGTTGTCCACTAAACCGCACATGATAGCATTCTTTGCTTTAGAGTTATTCTCAAATAGTTTCTTACCGGTAGCATCGGTTGGAGGAGTGATGGGTATTGTGTATCCACTGTCTACTGACTCCCAAATGTCATATCCCAAAGTGCATAGATATGTCTACATCCTGAGTCTCCAAAATGCATAATTAGTTTCGTCAAACAATGGTGCTTTGTTTGATGAGAATCCTTCACCACCTGCCATTGTCTCACTTCCAAGATCACCTTAGCCGATTAAGCTTGTTCAGGAACTTGGCTCTGATACCAATTGTTAGTCTCACAATGACACTGAGAGGGGGGGTGAATCAGTGTAGCTATTTTAAATTCAAATCTACAACTCTTAACGCCGAAACAATGAAAACTTAAAATTAGATAAAGCAAGTATAACAAGAGAGCATTCCACAACACACGATGTAACGAGGTTCACCAATTTGGCTACTCCTCAAAAATGACTGCTTGGACTCCCGTCCAAATCTAGTCTTTGCAAAATACCAATTTTACAATCAATTTACCAGCACCCACTGGAAGGAGCACCAACCCCTGATTTATCTGCACCAATAGAAAGGAGCACCAACCCCTGATTTATCTACACCAAATAGAAAGGAGCACCAACCCCTGATTCCAAGCACCAACTCAGACTGTAATTTTGAAACTATAAGATTGACATAAGAATGCCTTCGCTTATACAAGACCCTGATTGGTCTATTGCTAACCCAACCTCTCTCGCTATTCACCAAAACACCACACACACTTACGGCTCTGCTTGCTACACTTTTACAGCCCTATCGGCTCTGCTTAACGCTCTCTTATGACACTCTTCCAACCCTCTTTTCGCAGCTCTTTTTTTCTCCTTTTTTAGCTTACTAATTCTCCACGTAGACCTCCTTTTATAACAAAGTTCTGAATTTTCTCTATAACTGCATTTGTAACTATCGTACCATTTTAACTCTTTTTTTTCTTGTGATTTCTTCATACGCACTCGTAATTGTCATACCGACTTCAGTTAACTCTTCTTATTTTAGCTACGTGATCTTCTTCTGTAACTGCACCTGTAACTGTCGTACCGACTTCAGTTAACTCTTCTTATTTTAGCTACGTGATCTTCTTCTGTAACTGCACCTATAACTATCATACCGACTTTAGTTAACTATCACATATCTTATTTTGGCTGGGTTCTCTTCTTAGCTCATGCCAAAGCGACCTGTCGTGAAATCGTGACACTTCTACCTCTTTGTCCTCTTCTCGGACTTGTACCCATGAAAACACAACATGTCGCGATATCGCGACACTTTCGCCTCCGTACTCTTCCTCTTTACTTTTGTCGCGATATCGTGACACTTCTGCCTTCTTACTTTCTCTCTCCTCCTTTAGTCGTGAAAATGCGACATGTCGCGATATCACGACACTTTTTCTCCTTTGCGCTTTCTCTTTGCCTTCGGGTCGCAAAAACCCGACATGTCACGATATCGTGACACTTTTTCTCCCATACAACCTTCCTTGCAATATGTCACGAAATCGTGACACCTTTTCATTCGTACAACCTTCCTTGCAATATGTCACGAAATCGTGACACTTTTTCGTCCGTACAATCTTCCTTGCAATATGTCACGAAATCGTGACACTTTTTCGTTCGTACAACCTTCCTTGCAATATGTCATGAAATCGCGACACTTTTTCGTCCGTACAATCTTCCTTGCAATATGTCACGAAATCGTGACACTTTTTCTTCCGTACAACCTTCCTTGCAATATGTCACGAAATTGCGACACTTTTTCTTTCGGACTCTCTCTCCTACAATATGTCACAAAATCGTGACACTTTTTCTACTTGCCTTTTTCTTTTCCAACATGTCACGAAATCGTGACAGTTTTGCTTGCTTGAGCTTTCTCTCCGAACATGTCATGAAATCACAACAGTTTTGCTTACTTGCGCTTTCTCTTTGAACATGTCACGAAATCCCGACAATTTTGCTTGCTTGCGCTTTCTCTTCGAACATGTCACAAAATCATGACAGTTTTGCTTGCTTGCACTTTCTCTCCAAACATGTCACAAAATTGTGATAGTTTTGCTTGCTTGTGCTTTCTCTCCGAACATGTCACGAAATCGTGATAGTTTTTCTTGCTTGCGCTTTCTCTCCGAACATGTCACGAAATCATGACAGTTTTTCTTGCTTGCGCTTTCTCTCCGAACATGTCACAAAATCGTGATAGTTTTTCTTTCTTCTCAACATGTCGTGATATCGCGATAGTTTTTCTTTCTTGCTCAACATGTCGTGATATCGCGACACTTTTTCTGTCTTTCTCAACATGTCATGATATCACGATAGTTTTCTTCCTTGTGTTTTTCTTTTGATTTTTAGCATATGGGCCACTTCGGTCTTCTTGGACAACCTATAGCAACTTCACCCAAACATTAGAAACATCCTCATAAGCATTTAACAACACTGCACATACTCTGAGTAACCTCTGAACTCCTGCTCTGAAGAACCTCTTAACTCCTGTCCACTGCATCAACCGATCTGTCTGACTGTGTTGACAACAATGACAATACTGTTGCTGCTCCTTGCTCAACATAAAATTGAGAAATTATGAGCATGTAGGGAATGCATGCTTGTGTACAAGGATTTATCTTTAAGTAGGTCTCATTTATAGGGCAAATCCCTTTTTGTACTACCTTGGTACCTCATGTTTTTCTATAATGTAAGACCACATATATCGTGAGGACTAGCTTCTTCTATGTACTGATAGGTATATAGGAAGGGTAGATATATAGAAAGGTCTGGTATATCAAATTAGTGGTATATTGAAAGCAACACCATTTGAGAGTTATAAAAAACCCTCATCATGCCAGCATTAAAATTTCTTTTAGAATCCTAGGTACTCAAAGTTTTAAACTTTGAACCTTGGAATACTAAAATGATAACCATATTGGTAATTTAAGATGATGTATATGACCAATGGAAATTTTATGATGTAGATACCAAAGCACTATTGATCATCACCATTTCTATAATAGATGTTATCTAACCACACATGTGTGAAGCACAAACATCCAAGGATGCATGGGACACACTTTATACCATATACAAAGGGAAGAATAAATTAACAATACTTTAAACTTTAGTCTCAACTATGCACATTGAGAGTTCATGATGGAGAAAGCATTGAGATTTTTCTTCACCAAGTTGTAGAGTTGAAAGTCAAATTGAATTCCATGGGTGAAATAATGGAAGATAATATTGGTTTGAAATCCACCTAAGTGAATAATATGTGCCCTCAAGACCTTAGCCAAGAGATTGGATGGCTCAAAAATAGAGGTCTTTGAGTCAACCTTTGGAGTAGGTTGGTTCCTGTATTCCTAGCTAATCCAACTAATGAGGGATTGTAGACTAGAGTAATAAATGCAAAAGACTAGAAAACTAAGGTAAAAGTTGTATGGATTTGAAAACATCAAGAGACATAATGTAGAGAGTCTCACAATTCAAATTTAGATTAAATAACCTAAGAGAATGACCTCTTTTACTTATGATTTAAAAAAATTAAACATGAAGAACTTTGATCATTGCTAAGTCATTCTAAAACTACAATGGTCAATCTAAGTAGAAATTCAAAATGTAAAATAACTATAGAAAAATTATATGTTCCTATATTTAACAAAAATGCTTAACTACTCAGTAAGACATACATACATGTTCAACACAAGAAATGAGAAAGATTCTATACAAAAATAAATATTCATTCAAAAGGTATCCTTAATAAATACAACTATTTCAATTGTAAATGCCAAAGAGCCAACCATTAGAATGGTTTACTTTCTAGCATATATAGAGATTTATAATGTATTCAATTATCTAGGAATGATTGTTGTTGGAGCATGTTGCAGGTCTTAGAGAGTGGTTGTCACATTTAGCTCATTTGTGCTTAACTAATTCAGGCATGCTTTGCTTATGTGTATGATACAAATTTGATTATAATACTATATTAGCTTTTGAGGATGTATATTAAAGGAAACACAACCACAAGATTTAAAATAAATAAGCTATGATGACTATATGATAATGACACTATAATATGAAGGAAAACTATAAGATAAACTTCTGCAATAAATTAGTAATATGTCATTAATAAAAACTCACAAAAATAGTACAATGCAATATAATGTAGGACATGAACACTCCATAATTTTTAATGAAGAACTAAATTGTACCTACTCACTACTCTCTACCATGACATCATTCCTCTCACTCTATTCACTCTCAAGTTCACCCTTCTCTCATACTCTCAAGGCCTATATATAGGAAGATATGTTCCTTGGCCTTTACTCTACCCATGACTCTTCATATACCTATCCTATGACTCATGTACATGTGGACTACATGCACATTTACATCTTTGCACATTCTAACACTTGTGCATTTATTACTTTCTTGAAGTATCTACTCAAACCTTAATCTAAGATAAACTTCTAATCTAGAAATATACCCAAGGTGGTACATTGGCATGTATCAAATAATGTAATATACTCTAACACCCCTATGTATTACATTATTTGGATATTGAATACATAAGTCTTCAATATGGATATTTATCCTTCAAATATTCTCCATCTTGCTATGGTCATTCTCTTTCATTTGTTTTAGTCTTTGTGTTTACTTCATTGTACTTTATGTTTGTATCTAGATGAGTATATTCCTTTTGTTCCTTCCTGTCATACTTCCTCTTTCTCCTTCTTCTTTGTCTTCTTTGTTTCTGCATTTTTGCTAGAGTAATATCTTCTTTATGATGAGTTAGTATATCATCACAATAATATTTAGTAGGATTTCTATTTCATTTTATGTTTTGAAAGAGTTCAAAAATAATTAATGTTAGATATATCATCAAGCATTCTTCTGATGTGAATACAACTATATTTTGAGTATTCCACCAAGATCTGAAAGTACTTCATGAAGATAACCAATTACTATTGTAAATTTTTCTTCCTTTTCTTCCTTCAAAAATAAAGAGAATCTTTCTTTCAAATATGTAGGTAAGTGTTTAAATCCATCAAAGGTTTATATTAGGTTTTGTGAATAAAACCCAAGTTTATGAAATAGTTCTTCACTATTTTTATTAAAAGCATTCTTAATTATTTCATCCATATTGCTTTGAGTAGTAAGCCTTTTAATTTTTGAACCTTTGATATTGGCTACCTTATGTCTCCCTAGTGTTTAGGATATGTGAACTAACTTGATAAACCCTTATCAAATATTGGATTTTATAGTATCCTTTATATCTTCCAAGTGATTAGAGTATGCTATGGTCTTGATAAAGTGCTTGATTTAAACTTCCTTGAGTTGAATCCCTAAATTTCAACTACTAAATTTCACCTTATTTATCCCTATTGATGCACTTTTAAACTAACTTCAAGACTCTATAGTTGGATTCCTTTTGTCCTTTTAATTTGTATGAGACAAGAAATAAATTCTAACTTTAAATCAATCAATATTTTTTCTTCTTTAACCTTTGATTTTCAATGGTTCAATTTTGTAAATTTCAAGAATTCAAGTTTGATGTAGTATTCCTTATATCTCCCGAATTTGAAAATTTAGAAAGTAATAATATTTGCAAACTAGTATTTATAATTTTCCAATATTGAAAACCTTCTATCTCCTACTTATTTATTTGCAAATATTTTAATGTTTGAATCTCATGCAAATTATAATATATTTTAAGATATACTCAAATTATTTAATTGTCTTATAACTCTCTAAGGTTGGTATTTGCTTAGTTCTTCAATGCAGTAATAAATAAACTTCAACCTTATATTAAGCACCTTGAAATATTTCTTGAGATTTTGCACTCCTTTGGTTTAATTGCTTTCTATTCCAAGGTTATAAATTCTCCAATGCAATATAAGTTTAACCTTATATATATAAAACCTTATACCGACTTTACACTTTAATGAAAGCAAATGTCAATGTAAATATACCTTTTAAATTATGTGTGTTTATTGGCTTTGGTCTTGACTTCACTATGAAAACTTGGGATGCTAGAATTTCTTTGTCTTCACCTTATGGAAATGAGCATTAAATGCTCTCTTTTTAATGGTTATCCCCTATGATGATCTCTTACTCCTTTAATGCACTTTGACTACTTATGCACTCAAGACTTGCTAGAGATATAATTCCAATATATGCGCTCTTTCTTGTGATGTCTATTAATATGCTTGTCCTTATTTATACAAGTTTCAAGTGGCACTTTACATTGCCCAAGACCTTGTATCTTCTCTTTAGGTGACGCAGGGCTATTATTAACCTTGTAAAGGCCTGCAAATCATTCTTGAGCATTGGCTAAAGTTTTGAGCATTGAAAATGCTCATTCATGAGCATTGAAATAATGATGAGGGTGTTACTCCTTTTGAGTGCTCTTTGATTTATTTTGCAAGCATTAGAATATGTAGATACCTCTTCCACATTTGTGCCAAGTGGCACAAGATACCTATCTCTATTAGGGCAAGTGGAGATTCTCCTTTGCATACACTCAAGCTCCTAAAAATATCTTATCACCTTGGTGCACTTTCAATCCTTTTGCAAGTTGTATCAAGCTCTTTCTAGCATGCATAAAAATATTTCTTGCTCCTCAATGTATGGTGGCTCTTCCTCTATGACAATGGCTCCTCCTCTATGATGTGGCTCTTTCTATGGTAGTTTGTAGCTTTCTTCAGTGAAGGAATTTCATCCAATCTCTTTCCTAAGTATGCTAAGGTAATATTTGATGGTATACCTTTGCACCTTATTTTTTGCCACTTGTGCTATTCTTGTTCTCACTTGCACTATGTAATTTACGTATCTTGTAATGGCACTATGCTATCTCATGAAAACTCCTTTAATATTGTAGGTTCCTTACTATGTAGGCACTATTTTTATGGACTTTGGTGTTGGATTTGGTGTCTCTAGACACCTTTGAAAACTTAGCTTATGAGCCCTTTAGATGGATCTACTTCCTTGCTATGTAGCTTGAGCCTCTAACTAATTTAATATGTTGCTTGAGGTCTTAGTTGCACCTTGAACTTGAGATATTATAATCACCTTTATAATGCTTACTTCCTTCCTTTATGAGGTAGTTTTCTTCTCCAATTTTTGGATGTTATCTTAATCCTTTTGGTGGCTTCTCCTCACCACAATATGTTGCAGATTTCCTATGCTTAATAGTGTCTTTTGACACTTCACTTTTACCTAGTTTTGTGCACTTAATATTCCTCTTTAATTTGAAACTTAGTACACTTTTAATAACCTTTAAGGATAACTAATATAATGCACTATAAATTTCTCCTTATTGCTCCTTTGAATGAACTCTCAATCTATGCAACCTTCACTTAATAATAATATCTTCTTTGCTTTTACTAGAAGGTAGGATGTTGATATTTTCCTTTATTTCAAAATATATCTAAATCCTCCTTTTTTTATGCAAGTTATAACCCTTGTAGAAACTATTATGCACTTCCTTGAAGACTTAATATGCAACCTTCTCCTTGCAACTTTTAAACTCTAATATGGTGCTTAGTGAAACTCAATAATGAACCAAGTAACTAATGTTCAAGTAATTAACCTTTTGCACGAAAGTTGCTTACCTTAATGACCTTTGTAGATGATGGAGATCTTAGTGATTAGATTAACCTAAAATTTTCCCTATATTAGATGAAATCACAACTCTTCCTTGTTGTCTGAAACAACTATTTATCCCATCAATTTTCAGCTTTGAAACCCTCTAACTTTCTGTCCAAAAATGTAGTTTAGTGGCTTTACCTATCCTTCAATATGCTCTCTTGAAATATGAAACTTGTCAGCTAGTAATTTTGCCCTTATTTTTGCTTTCTTGCTATCCTCAAATATGAAATTTTTAGATTGTAAAGCAGTCAATTTCTCCTCTAAAGTGTTGTTATTGAATCTCACAAATTTGGTAGGAAACTACTCCAAACCGCAGCTGATATTTTCCTTCAATAAACCTTCACTTTTCTACTATAAAACCAACAATCTCCTTTCTCTAAAATAGCCTTCAATGATAATATTCAAATATCTTAAATTTGATGGCTTCTTCTAACTCCTTTCTCCTTCAGCCTCCTTGTCAAAATTTGACTTCAATATTGGCCTATGTAATGGCCTTATTCTCAAATTTTTAACTATGTTTAGGTCTTCACTCTTCTCCTCCAAAATTTGGCAAAATCCTTACCAAATTCTTCTCCTTTTGGTCTTGTTTTCGGATGGTGATAATTGTCCCAAATTATTCACTATCAAGAACTTCTCCTTGTTAGCAATCTTCTTCAATGAGTTCTCTAAAATATCCTCCAATGATCTTCTACAAATCTACTTCAATGATGCTTTCTATGATTCTCCTTCTATATCCTTCCAAGTAGCTTGAGGCATTCTCCTAGAGCCTTTAAATTTCTACAGCTTCTCTAGTCTTCTCAATGAGACATTTTCTTCATATCTGAAATATACTAATTTTGGAATGGGACATTTTCTAGCCCTTATCTATCTTCAATATTCCAAAATTGGAATTTCTTCAATGGGACCTCTTGTAGGTCTCTTCCGTTTCTTGAGTTGTTTTCTCCTCCAATCTGCAATCTGCAGTCTTCAATCTTCAATGGACATCACCAATCTCCAATATTCTCCTAAACTCTTTTATTGAGTCTCTTATTTTTCAATCTAAAATAAGGCTTCTCTGGCATTTTTTATCTCTTTAACAATATTTGGATCTACAATTTTACAATGGGACCTTCTCCTTAGATCTCCAAATATTTAATCTCTAACTTGTTGTTTTAGGTATTGGATTGATTCCAAAGAAGATATTCTTCCTAGCTCTTTGTAGGAAGCTTCCCAAATTTCTTTGAATCTCTTTTTCCTATAGCAAATATTAGAACCTGCAATGAAGAAAACTTTAAATCTAAATATAATGAATCTTCACTAGTTGATTTGTCAATCTAGTGGAATCAATGTTGAGTCCTACTCTTCACAAGTTTTTTGCAACTCTATGAAATGACTCCAGCCAAATGTATTTTCAAGAATTTTGAAAATGAGATTTCTAATCTCCTCTCAATATCTTTTATGGATCTCCATATTTATTATTGATGTACCATGTGCTTTGATACCACTATTAGCTTTTTAGGATGTATATTAAAGGAAATGCAACCACAAGATGTAAAATAAGTAAGCTATGATAACTATATGATAATGACACTATAATATATAGGAAAACTATAAGATAAAATTTTACATAAATCAGTAATATGCCATTAATAAAATATCACAAAAATAGTACAGTTCAATATAATCAAGGATATGAACTCTTCAAAATTTTCAATGAAGAACTACATTGTACCTACTCACTACTCTCTACCATGACATCATTCCTCTCACTTTATTCACTCTCAAGTTCACCCTTATCTCATACTCTCAAGGCCTATATATAGGAACATATGTTTCTTAGCCTTTACTCTACCCATGACTCTTCATATACCTATCCTAGGACTCATGTACATGTGGAATACATGCGCATTTACATCTTTGCACTTTCTACAACTTGTGCATTTATTACATGCTTGAAGTATATACTCAAACCTTAATCTAAGATAAACTCCTAATATAGGAATGTACCCAAGGTGGTACATTGGCATGTACCAAATAATGTAATATACTCTAATAAACTAGTATTCATACTGCATCATTGGATTGTAACCATCAGGTGACAGTCTACTCTTTTTTGTTATGCATCACCAACTAAACATGGGTAGATGTGTGATGGATAAGGCTTCAATTATTGAGATCTTTTGATAGCAATGATACCTCATGGTTGATCAACATGTGTGAACTTGCTAATTTGGATAATTCTAGATTACTAATGCAGGGGTTGGCAGTGTGAAGAGCATGTCATATACTATCGGGTAATCATCTTGGCTAAGCATTGTATCCTTTGACTTTCTTCTCATATTGAGATTTTGAACTTCTTCTTGCCAGATTTTGGATAACTTCTTAACCTTTGATGATGTCATTATTTGAAAAGTTTGGTATATGTATTTTTGCATGTATGATGCCAAATATTAGGTGTTTTCTCTAAGAATTGATGCTTTGTTGTTGGGTCCACTGACTTAGATTTATTTTACATCTAGAGTTGATTTTTACTTGCCATATATTTAAGCTCTTGATGATGAAATCATCACCTTATAGAGTCTATCTTGTTTGGAAGCCAAGATGTTGGATATCGAATTTTGGAGACAATGACTTGGAATATTTCTACTCAAGAATGGTATTGCTTTGTATTTTGTCAAAAAATGTATGCCATCTTACTGAAACTAATGTTGTAGTTCATTTGGATAGCTTTCTTTAATTATCAAATATTTATCTTATTTGGATCCTTTTAATGTTAAGTTTCATGCCTTTGTGCAAAATATTATTTAATAAACATATTCTTATTGCTTTACTACTTGATTTTCCCATTTCCACTTTTGGCTATACATTATGTCTTTCATCCTTCTACAATCATCGAGCTTTCTTTGAACCAACCTTTAATACTTAAATTTGCTATACTAACCTAATATGGTGCTCTTTTAGTTGCATTCTCAACTATTGCATGGTATTGTTACACAACTATCTTAGCAAAATAATTTACATGATCTGAACTATACCAATAGTGGATGTAGGTGATAAAAATCACCTACATTATTGGTGACTTTCAAGTATTTTATATCATAAAATTAATAATATAGATTACCTTGTCTATGGGATAACAATTTTTAAAATGTAAATGGAGCTTGAACATAAGATGATCATATGCAGGAAGAAATAGACAAAAATAAAATAGTTTTAGAGAAGGGAATTGATGGAGTTAATATGGAGATGTAAGAGAGGTTGATGAATTTTGTAGATACAATGAGGCTTCTGAAATACACCTAGATATAGGTTCATATTTTGATTCAATTCCATTCACCAAAATTACTAAAGGAAGAGAAGTTTGGGATTCTTGGTAATCTACAAATCAGGGGTATCACTGGGGAGGTGAAGGTTACAGGTAAATAAGAAGTGGATGATTAAATACAAGGAGTGAAAATAAGTTGGATATTAGATTGCTCAAGTTTGGTGGTAGGATATTTAGGTAGATAGGGTATGGATTTACAAAGGCAAGATGAATTGGTAAGAGAAGAAAAAGAAGAGAAGATGAAGATACTTGAGTGCAAGAACCACAAAAAAAAATAAAAATCTCTTGATCATATTGTAACAACCCAAAATTACCAACCAAACCTGAGATAGAATTTTTTTTGTACATGTCTAACATATCAAGTTTTACAACCAAGTATGTTTGGATCAACATCAAGCAGGGTAGCAAGTAACTGATAGGATTATGATATTGTCAGTGTCAACTATCGTGATAGGAGTGACCAACTCCTATCTAACCTTACACCCATCATGATATGTATGATCTCCTTGGTTTAACTATTTCCATCTCTACTTTCATTAGGAATTTTAGTTACTTAACCAATTGAATGTAATTTTAATCTTACTTCCTAATTCTATTATTTGTAGTGGAATACCATGCATTACATAAATATTGCTTTACTTTCATAAACCTTCACTTGATTCAAAGTATAAGCCATTACATTATACCAAAGAGTCATTCATTGGAAAATACAAAGGCATCAATTGTTATAACCTCGAGTGCAATTTAAATCAATTCTTGTCCATGGAAACATTGCTTGTTAACAAAAGCATGCATCATATAACATTCTAGTTATTATCTTATAAGAATTTAAATGCATTATCCCATTGGAAAGCAAATAAAATTTAATTTCCATATTAATCAATATCCATAATCTAGCTAATTACCATCATAATAGGGATAAAATATAACATCCATCAACAATTACAAACCATAAAATAGAAGTACACAACATATACCCTAGGAACCCTCATGGGGAATAAACCCAACCTCCAAAATATGTTTCTCCTCTCATTTCATAAAATTAAGTAGTCATGAATACAAGTATAGAAAGGCATCCCACAGATCCTTTTCTAAATCAAATATGCAATTTAAAGGACCCAATTTGTTCCTTTTTCAAATCATGATGCAAATAAGGTAGTTCCACAAATCCTTTATCTAAGCCATCAATACAATACATAATAATCTCACAAATTATTATGTCTACATGTTTATGAATTATCATTAGTTTCATATTAAGGAGAAATTTCATCAATTATCAAGAGGAAACCTCATAATTCCCTCGAGAATGAATCCCACATTCATTCTCTAACCTAGATGCCATTATTCCATTTAAATCAATGTGATATAGTATTTATCTAAGGTTTCATAACATATGGAGAGATCCCATACTCTCTCCAATATTAGACTCCACATCTAATCCCCCACATTCATTCATATTTCACAATTTATACAATACCCACCACATTGTCATTTGATCAAAATCAAACTATATTTCACATAATCCACCAATAGGATCATCCTATGTTTCGTGAGGTTTGATCATAAATTTATTTCATGATCTATCCGTAAGATTATACTAGATCCTCTATAAATTTTGCCTCAATTTGCAACATAATCTTACAACATGATTAAACTATAGTCTTTACAAATTTGACCCCAAGTAATCTATCAAACAAGATTATACTATAGTTCTCATAGTCCCTCACACAATATTACACTATAGTTCCTTTCATATTTGGCCACAATTTATCTCTTACTATAGTTTTCATTTTATCCATAGGATCATATTACAAAATTTGACCAAATTGTCTTGTAAATAAGATTATGCCTTAAACACAAATCAACCTTGTAATCTATCAAATAATATTACACCTTAAACCAAATCAACCTTGTAATCTATCAAACAAGATTGCACCTTAAACACAAAAAACCTTGTAATCTATCAAACAAGATTACACCTTAAACCAAATCAACCTTGTAATCTATCAATAAGATTACACCTTAAACCAAATCACCACAGACTTAGCCATAGATTTTTTTCATAATAGAAGTTTATTTCTTCTTGGAGGACCTTCCTAATATACAATATTTCTTTAAATTTTGTAGAGGCTTTTTATTTAAAGCATGATAACCTTCCTCAATAATGGTTGGTTTTCAAGGGCCTATTATTTGAACTATAAACCAATCCATACATATTAAATCCATCCCTTTACAGTTTCACAAATTTTGGCATGAAGAATAGTTTTAATCCCTCCTTTAAAATTTGATTATAAACATAACCTTTAAATCATTTTTTTTGAACCCGATGGCATGGTTAATTTACCAAGGAGGTCCCATATCAATATTTTACAAAGAAAGTTTGAATTTTTTTCTTTACACAATTATTCGGCCAACCAAAAAGCAATCCTCAAATAATTGGTCTCCCTGTAAACCACTTTCAAACACATGGATAAATACCCATTAGTAAAATTAGTGCTAGAGAACCAGTGCTTAGTCTCTTGGTTAGTGGGACCCATCATTGAGTTTTCCCCAAATTCTTGGTATGTGAAACTATGGTTTCAATTAGCAAACACATGGTTTTAGATGATGTTGGACTAGCAATAGGTAGTCATATAGAAACCCTTCGTACGGCCAAACAAAAACATCCCCATGGGAGGAGGAAATTCTAAGTATACCACGTGTCTATGTGCTAAAAATCCCTCTAATCAACATACATGTTATTGGTTGAGGATTATAGAGGGATCTTTACCGTATATTTCACCTTATCCATTCTTACACCTCTCAAGCATTGTGATGCAATGTTGTGCATTACAATGACTCATTTAGAGGCTATAATACTCAATAAAACCCCTTATACACAAGTATTATACACTTATCATCATCGTAGGGGTATTTAATAGTTGTGACTATAGATAGAGGGTAAATTTAAACCAAGCAAATGGATGCAGATGATGTAGTTGTAATATCACTTCATTCGCACAATCTACACAAGATTTATGTGAGACTTTTATCTGTGAAGGAAAAAAAGGAAATATCTTCCTACTGACCAATCAAATGCCTTTACCTCGTGTCACTAGGTAATACAAGCATGTGCAACTAAGGTTTCACTACTGCTATAATATTTTGCAGTGCATTTTTCTAGGCAATATGGAGAGTGACAACCTTGTCAAATCATAGAATCCAAATTTTCAAGATGTTGTCTAGCACCACAGGGTTCGTGTTGGCAATTTTGGGTACTTTGGGTACATTGCCTTTGCTCAAGTGTATAAGTTGTCATTGATGTCAAGAAGCTTTTGAAGGAATTTGATTTGATGTCAAAAGAATCTAAGTTCAAGGAAGGGTTTTTGTGAAAACCAAGGCAGACAAAATAAAAGGTTTTATTTAAAACCATGGAAAACATATTTGAAATGGGTTTTTCTTAAAACCCAAGTTGGCTTTTCGTTTTGTTGAAATAGGTGCCCCGGTGATGAACATATTTAATGTTAAATATTTAGTTTAAATTTTAATTATTTAAAATTTAAATTAAAATATTTTCCACCGACGGAAATCATGTTAAAAAGGGCCGACGTGTTTGGAAATGCATCAAAGTGCATATAAAATGAGGCAAATGATTTCATTAATGTTTGTGCTAAGAGGTCAATATTAATCCCGATGCATTTCATTTTCGACATCGAGCCCCTGCGCCAGTGAAGGAGGAAGTCAAGCATGGCATGGTCAAAGGAGTGACGAGTTAGTCATGGCACCAAGGAGGAGGCGCACGTGGTGGACAAACATTGTGTGGTCAAAGTTGTGACGAGTTGGTCGTGGTGCCAAGGAGGAGGCACACGCGGTAATCAGTATGAAGGGTTCGGGTTTTCGCGCCAAGGAAGAGACCTGTTTGGAGATAAGCAGGAGGCCCCTCTCCCTTCCTCACATGGGTGTGGATGGCCCACGTGGTTTAGCCAAGCATCTTGGCTAGAGGAGACGACGGGTCAAATCGTGTCGAATCCCTTTTTAGGGGTGTAAGAGGTATGCTCATGCGCTTAGATTTTTGTGGAAAGAATAACAATTAAATATTAATATTTTGATTGCTAAGGTTAGCTTTGGGAGGTATAAGGAATAAAAGTTTAATATTTTTGCTATAGTTGGATTGAAATTTAAAAGGGAAATAATTGCCATGGTGGTTGAATTATTTTGACATGACAATGTTGGGTTAATAATTTTTATGGAAGATCAAAATTATTAATGGTAGTAGATTTTCAAGGGCTTATTCATCTTCAATAAGGTATGGGCACATTCTTCTTATGAGTATGATTGGTGTATGTTTTCCTAAAATAATATTGGAGTGAAAAGGTATTCAACTAGGTTTCCTTTGGTTGGGTGTAAATCCTATTTTGTGGTTTTTTGAAGACTACTTATGCATTGTTATCCTTAAGGAGAGTTTTTGGTGAATGCATAATTTCTGGTTTGAGATAGTGGAAGCATTGTGCACTAGGGTTTATGTTTGTGAGTCTTTATACTTGCATTGAGATGGTGAAACCTTTAGTTGGCTGTTTTGATATTGATGGTTGAGTTGCTTCCATAGAGGTTGTTTTGATCAAGTTAGTGCTTTACTTGATACATGATATTGGGCTTACTCCATTTAGTTGATTTGAGCAAGTTATTCTTTGCATTTGGTGATATTGTGTTGGTGGTTGTTTTGTTCAAATATCCTTGGAGGGAAAAGGATTTCTACTTGTTTCCTTTTCTTATGATTATTGGTTGAATGCTTCAAGGTTAATGTTGAGTTGAATGATGTTGGTTAAACCTTGTCTATAAGCATTGTTGTTAAAGCCCTAATTGGTTGAGAAAAGATATTGGTTGTGGAAAGAACATGAGTAGCATTGTTATATGAGATATTGCATGTTTGGCAATTGTTGGGTTGTTTTTCATGTTCTTGAGAAAATCATACTACATCTATCTTATTCTATGAGGTTGATGAATCACATTGGGTCTGTAACAATTTTCTTTGTGGGTTCATGCCAAGCAAGTTTTTTCTTGGGGACTTGTAAGTAGGTTTTGGACAGGTTCCGATGGGGACTTGTAAGCAGGTTTTGGACAGGTTTCAGTGGGGACTTGTGAGTAGGTTTTGGACAGGTTCTGTTGGGGACTTGTGAGCAGATTTGGACAGGTCCTAGCAGAGGACTTGTGAAGCTAAGTTTGATAGTTCTATCAGAGAACTTGAGGATAGAGGTGCATTGGTTCTATGAGAAGAACTTGAGGACATATTTGTGCTAGACCGAAGGACTGTGTTTAGTGCAAATTCAAGGACCAGCTTTGGAGGTGATAGAGTTGAGGACAGAGGTCTCCAACTAGAGTAGGGAATACAAGTGTCTTCTATGGATAGAGTTCCACTTGCTAAGGGCAGAGGAGGCAGAGGTCTTCTAGAGGATCACCAGCCAGAGCATAGCTAGGGGAAGGTATCTCCTTTGAGCAGAGGCTCATAAATTCAGATTGGGAGAAGGTATCTCCTTTGGGATGAGGCTCATAAACATTGTAATTGGGAAGGTTTCCCAAAGAACTTTGAGATAACTTTTAGAGAAAATTTTTGTGGACGTAGCCCAGGCTTTCTAGGTGAACCACGTTAAAATTGGTGTCACTTTATGGATGATCTTGTGCATTGTTTTGATATTACTTTGGGTATATTGCTTTACTATTTTTAAGTATAAAGGAAAAATTAAAAGAGGTCTTATACTGTTCACCCCCCCCTCTCAGTATAAGCTTGTGTTCTTCATTTGGTATCAGAGTGGGTGCCTTCGTAAAGTTTGACAGCTTGAAGGAAAAGCTAGTAAAGAACACAATGGATTATTCCAGGGGTAAACAGCTTCAAGATAGTTATGAGTCTTCTAGTGATGAAGAGGCTTATTTTAGCAAGAAAGGCAAGTTCTCTAAAAAGCACAAAAGTATGAAAAATATAAGATGTTTCAATTGTGGAAAGTTTGGTCATTATGCTACTGACTGTACTATTCCCAAGAATGAAAGTGATGAAGATAAACAGGATTCTAAGAGCAAGGATTCTGAAAAGCACAAGCATCACAGGAAAAACAAATATGAGCACAACAATCAAGGAAAGAGGTATTCTCACAAGCACAAGAAGAGTTTCTACCTAGACAAAGCAATTAAGTGTTCTAGTAGTGATAGTGAAAGTTCTTCAAGTAATAATGAAAATGAGATGTTGTTCATATCAGAAAAATATGAAGAACCGAAACATAGATTCATTATCATGAAATGTCTTAGATGTGGAAATTTTGGTCACCTTGAGGATGATTGCACAAATAATGATTTTGTTTCTAGTATGTATGAGGATGCTTCAGAAATCTATAAGGAAGATGCATATATGGTTTTTGAAAAGGGTAGCACCTCTAGTGATAAAAAATCTGAAAAAGGCTTTGATGATTCAAAAGTAAATCAAATAAAGGATCTTGAAAGTGAACTTACTAATGCTCTTAGTGCTTTGAAAAAGGAAAGAAAGAAGAATGCTAGACTCAAGGATAAGTTAGATGAATGTTGTATAGAGAGAGATGATATTATAGAAAATCTTGACTTGTCTATAGCTAAGATACAAGAACTCAAAGATGAGCTAGAATACAAGGTTCTTGAGTGTAGTGAGTTAGAACAGAAAATGGCTTCTTTGAAAGAGGAAACTAAGGAGTACAAAGATAAGCTGTACATGTTTCAAGATAGCTCTAAAAAGGTTAAGTTACTCATCAAAGGTCAAAGAAAGACAACAGATAAAACAGGCCTTGGTTTTGTTAAATCTCTCAAGGAACAAGCTCGAGAGTCTAGTAAGAGACTCCAAAATGCAGAGAGTTCTGATGAGGAAAATATTTCAGATCATGAGTCATTGAATGATAGATGCGCAGAAATAGAAAATAGAATTCAGAATGAGAAGAAGAAGTTTTCAGGACCCAAGAGGTCAAATAAAGGAAAGTTTCAAGGCAGATGTTTTGCTTGTCACATGTTTGGTCACATAGCTTCACATTGCATGGCTCAAGTGAAGAAGGTAAATGACAATTTCAGAAGTGCTAGTTTCTTTCAAGGGTATTGCTACTCTTGTAATCAGTTTGGGCATAAGGCATTTGTCTGCAAGGCTAATATCAGGTTCACGATTAGTTAGAACAGGTGGATTCAAAGAACAGGTATGCCTAAAAGAAATAACATTGTTACTTGTTTTAAGTGCAACAATAAAGGTCACATAGCTAGACAGTGTAGAGCTAAAATTCTAGAATACAAGAATAGGAACAGTGGCATGATCAGGTCCAAGGATCAAGGCATGGACAAGAATAGGAATATGGACAAAGAGTTCAAGAGAAGGCCCGACAAGGAAGTTATAGATGCTGATGATGATCAGTGCCTAATGGGAGTTTTACTCCCACCCTAGAATTAATCACCTCAACAGGAGGTGGGGGGAGGGACTAAGCTAAGAGGCTCATTCTTAGTCCCGAGCCCCAAAGGTGACCCTTTGCCATTGATGACAAAGGGGGAGAGATATGAGTAAGGGGGAGAGCTTCAAGTGAAGAGGAAAGCTTCAAGTCAGGGGGAGCAAAACTTCAAAGGAAGATTCTCAGTTGTGGGCATAGTTGGTTTCAGTTTTGGCTCTTGAGAAGTGTTTTTTAGTAAAGGTTTGCCATCAATGACAAAGGGGGAGATTGTTGGCAATTTTGGGTACTTTGGGTACATTGCCTTTTCTCAAGTGTATAAGTTGTCATTGATGTCAAGAAGCTTTTGAAGGAATTTGATTTGATGTCAAAAGAATCTAAGTTCAAGGAAGGGTTTTTGTGAAAACCAAGGCAGACAAAATAAAAGGTTTTATTTAAAACCATGGACAACAGATTTGAAATGGGTTTTTCTTAAAACCCAAGTTGGCTTTTCGTTTCATTGAAATAGGTGCCCCGGTGATGAAGATATTTAATGTTAAATATTTAGTTTAAATTTTAATTATTTAAAATTTAAATTAAAATATTTTCCACCGATGGAAATCATGTTAAAAAGGGTCGACGTGTTTGGAAATGCATCAAAGTGCATATAAAATGAGGCAAATGATTTCATTAATGTTTGTGCTAAGAGGTCGATATTAATCCTGATGCATTTCGTTTTTGACATCGAGCCCCTGCGCTAGCGAAGGAGGAAGTCAAGCATGGCATGGTCAAAGGAGTGAGGAGTTAGTCATGGCACCAAGGAGGAGACGCACATGGTGGACAAACATTGTGTGGTCAAGGCTATGATGAGTTGGTCGTGGTGCCAAGGAGGAGGCGCACGCGGTAATCAGGACGAAGGGTTCAGGTTTTCATGCCAAGGAAGAGACCTGTTCGGAGATAAGTGGGAGGCCCCTCTCCCTTCCTCACGTGGGTGTGGATGGCCCACATAGTTTAGCCAAGCGTCTTGGCTAGAGGAGACGGCAGGTCAAATCGTGCTAAATACCTTTTTAGGGGTGTAAGAGGTATGCTCATGCGCTTAGATTTCTGCGGAAAGAATAGCAATTAAATCTTAATATTTTGATTGCTAAGGTTAGCTTTGGGAGGTATAAGGAATACAAGTTTAATATTTTTGCTATAGTTGGATTGAAATTTAAAAGGGAAATAATTGCCATGGTGGTTGAATTATTTTGACATGACAATGTTGGGTTAATAATTTTTATGGAAGATCAAAATTATTAATGGTAGTAGATTTTCAAGGGCTTATTCATCTTCAATAAGGTATGGGCACATTCTTCTTATGAGTATGATTGGTGTATGTTTTCATGAAATAAGATTGGAGTGAAAAGGTATTCAACTAGGTTTCCTTTTGTTGGGTGTAAATCCTATTTTGTGGTTTGTTGAAGACTACTTATGCATTGTTATCCTTAAGGAGAGTTTTTGGTAAATGCATAATTTCTGGTTTGAGATAGTGGAAGCATTGTGCACTAGGGTTTATGTTTGTGAGTCTTTATACTTGCATTGAGATGGTGAAACCCTTAGTTGGCTGTTTTGATATTGATGGTTGAGTTTCTTCCATAGAGGTTGTTTTGATCAAGTTAGTGCTTTACTTGATACATGATATTGGGCTTACTCCATTGAGTTGATTTGAGCAAGTTATTCTTTGCATTTGGTGATATTGTGTTGGTGGCTATTTTGTTCAAATATCCTTGGAGGGCAAAGGATTTCTACTTTTTCCTTTTCTTGTGATGATTGGTTGAATGCTTCAAGGTTAATGTTGAGTTGAATGATGTTGGTTAAACCTTGTCTATAAGAATTGTTGTTAAAGCCCTAATTGGTTGAGAAAAGATATTGGTTGTGGAAAGAACATGAGTAGCATTGTTATATGAGATATTGCATGTTTGGAAATTTTTGGGTTGTGTTTCATGTTCTTGAGAAAAGCATACTACATCTATCTTATTCTATGAGGTTGATGAATCAAATTGGGTCTCTAAAAATTCTCTTTGTGGGTTCATGCCAAGCAAGTTTTTTCTTAGGGGCTTGTAAGAAGGTTTTGGACAGGTTCCGATGGGGACTTGTAAGCAGGTTTTGGACAGGTTCCGGTGGGGACTTGTGAGCAGGTTTTGGACAGGTTCCGTTGGGGACTTGTGAGCAGATTTGGACAGGTCCTAGCAGAGGACTTGTGAAGCTAAGTTTGATAGTTATATCAGAGAACTTGAGGATAGAGGTGCATTGGTTCTATGAGAAGAACCTGAGGACAGATTTGTGCTAACCGAAGGACTATGTTTAGTGCAAATTCAAGGACCAGCTTTGGAGGTGATAGAGTTGAGGACAGTGGTCTCCAGCCAGATCAGGGAATACAGGTGTCTTCTGTGGATAGAGTTCCACTTGCTAAGGGTAGAAGAGGTAGAGGTATTCTAGAGGATCACCAGCCAGAGCAGAGCTAGGGGAAGGTATCTCCTTTGAGCAGAGGCTCATAAATTCAGATTGGGGGAAGGTATCTCCTTTGGGCCGAGGCTCATAAACATTGTAATTAGGAAGGTTTCCAAAAGAACTTTGAGTTAAATTTTAGAGAAAAGTTTTGTGGACGTAGCCCAGGCTTTCTGGGTGAACCACGTTAAAATTGGTGTCACTTTGTGGATGATCTTGTGCATTGTTTTGATATTGCTTTGGGTATATTGCTTTATTGTTTTGAAGTATAAAGGAAAAAGTAAAAAGAGGTCTTATAATGTTCACCCCCCCTCTCAGTATAAGCTTGTGTTCTTCAGTTCGAAAGTCGATGAGGTATCGAATATCCCAAATTTATTATAGGGGTCTCTGAAGATAATGGTCAATATTTCAAATGAAGGAACACATAGGTCAAATATCTTAATGTTTCCATAATATGAGTACAGTCAACTCAATAGTTGTGTTCTGGGTCAAATTTCCATCGTATATACTAAAATATTT
Source organism: Wollemia nobilis (assembly GCA_028583015.1). Classification (NCBI taxonomy): domain Eukaryota; kingdom Viridiplantae; phylum Streptophyta; class Pinopsida; order Araucariales; family Araucariaceae; genus Wollemia; species Wollemia nobilis. Next base: position 869,299 of record JAQPPZ010001465.1, on the reverse strand, counting down.
AAATCGATAAAATACTCTTGACCGAGGCCAAAATTTAAGCGAAATGGACCTATACCCTCCGGTATTTTGGACCCGCATGATGATGGTAATCTTTGTTCCAACACAAAATTCTCACATGCACTATACTAGGAATTCACTATGGTATAAATATATTTTCACACCTATAAAGAAATAACCACCGATGGATGGCTCAAGAGTGATTGTGACCATCTATGAAGACTTAGGACTGACCTGATTTGACCCGTGGGTCTAAGCCCACCCATTTTTTTGGGTGGTGGATTCGCTCTTAACATATTTATGAAATAATTATGAAATAAGATAATTCCACATATTCAAAATATATTAAGTAAATCCCCTATTCAAATCCATTGGGTTATTTCCCAAACATCAGTAAAGCATATTAATCATAAAGCTTTGCCTTCATGACAAAAATATTTTCCACATAGGTGATTATATAAAATATATCAGGGGGTCAACACAGTCGTCCACATAAGATGATTAGATAAAATAAAACATGGATAACCGGTAGGGTTTGGCATTTGCGGTAAAACAAATATCCACATAAATGATTATAAAAGCGATTATAAAAGGTATAGATTACGAGTAATCATAAAATCATAGATATCAAGGCATATTAAAAATGTTTTAGAGACAACCTATTTTGTAGCCTTTGTCTATCTATCAAGGATGCCTCCATGGAATGCCTACCCTTCGAGCTCTTCCTCATATATCCTTTCAATCCTCAAATATGCCTTCTAAGATAATTCATATTGGCCAAATGCCTTTAATTATCTTAGTACTCTCCCAAAGCCTTTTGGTTTTTGATCTACCAAGGTATAGAGCATACTCCCTAAGCCCAAGATTTCCTCCTCTTTTCATTACTTATCTCCCCTTTTTATAATTTTTTTTGGCTTCTCTTCCCTCATGAGCAAGAGAGTGGATTTATTAATAAAATATTAAAATGAGCCTTTTTGGGATCAACCCAAATAGTGAGATTCCTTTTTATTATTTTAAAATTAGTGGAAGAGACAAGAGGAGATAAGGTTGGAGTACCTTACTCATTTTTGGCCTTCCCTTTTTCCTAGGGCCACTTACAAGGTCAACTTTACCACTATTTGGAAGTAGTCATGTGGAATGAAGAATAGTTCATCCACCAGTCAAACATGTACATTTTTATTATTAAACATGACCTTTCTCTTTTTGGGTCCTTTTTAAAAATGGATAAATTGTAATAAATTAGACTTATTTTACTAAGTCATTTTTTTATAAAATATAATTTCCCCAAATTAATCTTTTTACAAAAGCCTTATTTTTAATTTCTCCAAACCTTACAAAATCCCAATTGTGTTCCAAATATATCCAAATTAACCTATTAGAGTGTAATTAGCTTTAATTAGGGATTTTATAGGATAATTAGGGTTTACCATCCCCTATATTTTATTAATTATACCCTTTTATTAATTTTTGGCAACATTAGTAGGGTTTTGTTAATGTTAAAATTCAAGTATTAATTGATCATTTGGATCAATTAATATCTTCTAGGAAGTCCCAATGGGTAGGTTGTGACATATTCCCCCCTTGGATTAAATACAATCCTCTATGTTTCTCATTAGTTCCTAGCTTAGTTAATGCAGAAAATTAATAAAATCAGCATTAGTTCTTTACAAATCATATAGAATCATCATCTCTTTTCTTATTTCCAGTGTCTTTATCCTAATGGTAAGCAATATCTTCCATCCACGAGAGTATCTAGACCTACAATAGTGTAAACTATCAGTAGTACCATGTTCATAAAGCAATAAAACATCCATATTGCATCAATAAGTATTAAAATAATCATCAATACATAATTTTCATCATGAAAACAAAGCATCAAAGCATTTATCACTGCATAGTCAATGATAATAGAGTACTGTAACAAAATAACTATAGAATATTTCTATAGAAATGACATGAATTCATGTTTTAATAATAAATTAGACTCCATATGTCTAATTAAATGCAACAAAAACTCTCACAAATGAGTATCACACTATCCCTTGATAGCTCCTTTTTATGAGTTAACCTAATATACATAGGTTTCATCAAAGACACAATTTCATACTTCTTCCTTCAAGATACTCATATATCTTGAAATCACCTTGGCAAACTCATTTTCCACCACTAGCGCATCACTCTTAATTACCCTTGATAATCATCTTCGATCATCCTATTGCAATATTCATATTTCAAGAGACATAAATATCAAGTGCATTCCTCAAAATAGCCTAAGGTACATTAATTAAGACCCACACAATGTGGAGGGTTCACTTAGCTCTTCCATTTTGATTCACCAATGGCTCAATAGTGGGAGAAGAAGAACTTGAACATGTATAGTCTCTGAGTAATGAAATCCAATAGCAATGATCATCTTTCCAATGCTTACGATGTCATACTGACATTCATGGTCACACTTATCCCTTGTAAGGTACCATGCAAAATTTTCTTCTTTCTCTCTATGTAAGGTGTCACACTAGTCATACTATTATTTATTGATAGTACTTATGACCAACTTACCCATGTAAGGTGTCATACCAATCATACTATCATTCATCGATAGTACCTATGACCACACTTACTCCATGTAAGGTGTCATACCAATCATACTATCATTCATCAATAGTACCTATGACCACACTTACTCCATGTAAGGTGTCATACCAGTCATACTATCATTCATCGATAGTACCTATAACCACACTTAACCTAGGTAAGGTGTCATAATAGTCATTAAAACATGATTTATTTTATTTTTGAAGAGGATATTACACTATTATTTAAGGATAGATTCCCTTTCTATACCTCCTAAGAGTGTTCCAATATTATCTAGAATTTTCATGTCTAACCTTGCTTATTTAAGTTAATTTTTACCCCTTAACTTACAACTAAGATTTTATTTCATTAAAATTGTTGGACCCACACATAGATGCATCTCGAAACACCTCCTCTTAACCTCTAAGACATTTCTCACTTGAGGTCTAGTCACTACAGATAACTTTCAAGTGATCAATATGTCGGATAGAGTATTTAGTCCAAGCTTTCCTGCTTAGGACCTTCCAAAAGCTACCTACTATTTGGAACCCTCTGAGTCACTACTCAGAACAAGAGGATTTCAAGTGTTGGGATCATCCTATCCAACTCTTAATGAAATCTAATCAGGAGTATTACTCTTAAGAAAAGTATTCTAGTTTTAGATAGATTATAATGCTACAATAATCCAAACAAAGCATATCTTCATTTTATTTTATAACAAGGATATATATTTACATAAACCAAAAGCCCTCTTGGGTTACAATTATCATCCTTATACTATACAATGGGTGGCTTACAACTATTTTTGTAGCCCTTAAGGCTACTGCCTTTTGGTCCTATCACTATTATATGCTGGATCTAAGCCCTTAGTTGGAGAAGGTGGTGGGGCAGTTGTTCTAGAGGTTGCATGACCTCTATCCTAGGTCATTGTTTGAGTTACCTGTGTGGTTATCCCTCACCTACATTGTGTTCTAGCTACTAACGGGGATGGGATGATTAGTCCATGGCATACCAATGCCCCAAAATAGGTAGTCAAAAATGTAGTATTGTATTCATCCCTTACCTAATGTAGTTGTTCATTTTTTGTGTATAAAGTTACCATGGTTTTGGATCTCTAGTCATTTATTTGTGCTTCCATTGATCAAAGCCTATCCCATTCTACTATGGTTGCATCCCTCTCAACCTCTAGTCTCATCATTTCTTGGGCCCATAAATATTCTTAGGCCTACTCTCTTTGTTGTGGTTGTTCAAGAAGCTCCACTTCAACAACAATCTCAATTGTACCTTTATCTGCTCTACTATACTCCTACATAACCACATATTTTTTGGTAACTGCATTATTTCCTTGGCTCATTTTGGCACCATCAGAAGCCATTCTATTCCTTCAAAGAGTGTGTACCAAAATATTGGCAAGCACTATGAGTATGATCATAAGGATTACTATGGCGCTTAACCCAATTGTGCCCATAATTAGAAATACCAACCCCAATATAAGTTCTACCATCTTGCATTCCATGGTAAAACTCTTATGGTGTAAACTTAGCTACAAGAGACCAACAAAATTGACTTCAATCACATAACACAAATGCAATAATGGAATAAAACTACAAATTGATATTCTTATCATTCCTGAATTCACACCCCCTTCTAAAAAATATTACAATCCATCATATTGCAACCGAAAACCAAAGAAACCCTAAAAATGCCTTTTTTCTAAAACTGCTAAAAATAGATCTTCTTTCTAAAAACTTCTAAAAATAGAAATGAGTCGGATTGTTCCCAAATTCGGTGCACACATATATATTACAATAAAAAACCTTAATTTAAAATATTAGGTCTCAAATTAAGGTATAACAAAAGATAATAAACTTCTAATAGCCAAAAAAACCCAAAAATCCTGGGAACCTATTCTAAAAGCTAATTTTGGGACACTAGATTGAGGAGTTAAGTCCCGAAATCACTTTTTTTGGATATTCAGGACAATTAAAGATTCACATGATGTAGAACACACACACAAAACCACCTGTTAAATTTCAAGGCCAACGGGCATACGGTTCACAAGTTATGGCTCCGACAAGGTGCATCATTCTCCTCTGGTGAAAAAGAACTCAGCTCCTATGAGTTCAGCTGAATTGAAATCATGTAGCTTCTAGTTATCAATTTTCTTTAGCTTTGACTCTAAAACCCAAGTGTTATCTGACTGTGGTAATCCTTCCCACTAAACCAGGAATTTTTTGTAGCTCCCATGTCTGGTGGTAATCACCTTCTTATCGAGCACTTGTGCAACTATGTCTTTTTTTTTCTTAGGAATCTGTCATGCCTAATTTACTATCTCCTGTAATTCACCATCCTCAGCAGTACCAAGATACTAAAATAAATTAGAAACATTAAAAATGGATGAAATATCAAATTCATCAGGCAGTTCCACTTTATAGGCATTATCATTGATCTTCTTCAAAATCCTGCATGGCCCAATTTTCTTAAGTTTCAGTTTGTTATATGTCCCCTTAGGAAATATTTCTTTCCTAAGATGAACCATGACCATATCACCCTCTTCAAACACTTTCACCCTTCTGTGTGCATCAACAGACTCTTTGTAGTGATCATTACTACTCTACAATTTTTCCCTCGCTGACTCTTGCACTTTTTGGGTATGCTCAACAAATGCTTCTGCATCATCACTAACTTGTTCCCCAATTGGTAACTCAAAAAAATATAATACACCTCTAGGATTTTGACCATAAATAATTTGAAAAGGAGATTTACCTATCGACCTATTCACTAAACTATTGTATGCAAATTTGGCTTGTGACAAGGCTAAATCCCATTTTTTGGTTTTTCTCCCACTATGCATCATAAGAGGTTTCCCAAGCTTCTGTTCACTACCTCTATTTTCCCATCTGTATATGGGTGGTAAGCACTACTGAACTGCAGCCTGGTGTTCAAATTTTTTCCACAATGTCCTCCAAAAGTAACTCAAGAACTTAGTATCCCGATTAGAAGTAATAGCCTTTGGAACATCATGCAACTACACAATTTCATCAAATAATAAGACTGCAATCCTAGTTGCATCATTAGTTTTTTGGAAAGTAATGAAATGCACCATTTTTGAAAATATATCTACCACAAAAAAAATTGAATCCTTACCCCTCTGTGTCTTGGGCAACCCCAACACAAAATCCATACTCATATCGGTCCATGGTCCTGTAGGAACTGGGAGTGGCATATACAACCCTGTATTTTGCATATGGCCCTTAGCCATTTGACATACTCTGCATCTAGAGACAAAATTGATTATGTATCTCTTCACTTTTGGCCAATAGTACTTCCCTCAAGATGTTCTCTCTCATAGAACCATTGGGAATGCATAATCGATTACCCTTAAACAAGTAACCATTCTAAAAAAATACTCTTCAAAAATAGTATAGGACTCGCCCCCTACCACACTTTTGCACTGTTGCACAATATTCCCAAAATCTGCATTAGATTCATACAAATATTTAATCCCCTCAAATCCTACCACTTCATTCTCCATAGTGGTCAACAACAAGACTTTCCTACTCAATGCATTAGCAACCTTATTCTATTTTCTCGACTTGTGTTTCAGGACAAATGTATACTGTTGCAAAAATGAAACCCATTTGGCATGCCTGCTATTTAACTTTTTTTGATAATTTACATACCTTAATGCTTCATGATCAGTAAACAACACAAACTCCTTTGATATTAAGTAGTGTCTCCAATGTTGTAATGCTTGCACAATTGCATAAAATTCCACATCATATGTAGAATAATTCTTCCTTGCATCATTCAACTTCTCACTAAAAAATTCTACAGGTCGGCCCTCTTGACTTAAGACACCACCAATCCCAACAAATGAGGCATCACAATCAACCTCAAATACCTTACTAAAATCTGGTAACACTAGAATAGAGGCTTCCGATACTTTATTCTTCAAGAGTTCAAAACTCTTTGTTGCTGTCGTAGTCCATACAAACTCTTTCCCCTTCATACACTCAGTTATAGGGGCAACTATACTACTGAAGTTCCTGATGAACTTCCTGTAAAATGTAGCTAGTCCATGAAAGCTCCTTACTTCTGTTATAGATCGTGGAAGAGGACATTCCAGAATTGCCTTCACTTTCTCATCATCCATCCTCATGCCATCTCTCGAGATTTACAAATCCCAAAAATACTAAACTATCTTGAAGAAATCTACATTTCTTTACGCTGACATACAATTTCTCCTTTCTGAGCACTTCTAACACTAATTTCAGGTGTAAAAAATGCTCTTATTCACTTTTACTATAAATCAAAATATCATAAAAATACACAACTACAAACTTACCATTATATTCCTGCAGTACTCTGTTTATCAACCGCATAAATGTACTGGGTGCATTAGACAACCCAAATGGCATCACCATCCACTCATAAAATCCATATTTTGTCTTAAAAGTTGTCTTCCATTCATCCCCTTATCGAATTCTGATCTGGTAGTAGCCACTCTGCAGATCAATTTTATTGAAGTATTTAGCTCCAGCCAATCCATCCATCATATCATCCACTCTTGGCATAGGATATCGATACTTTATTATGATCTTGTTTATGGCTCTACTATCCACACACATCTGCCAGTCACCATATTTCTTTAGGATCAGTAATTGTGGAGTCGCACATGGACTCATACTCTCCCTAACTAATCCCTTCTTTATCAACTCTGTCACTTGCCTACTCAACTCTACATTCTATGTTGGGTTCAACCGATAAGCTGCTTGATTTGGGAGCGCTGATCCTGGAATAAAATCCATGTGATGTTGGATATCCCTTTTTGGTGGTAGCCCATCTAGTAACTCCTCTGGTGTGACATATTTATATTCACTTAGCAACTTAGCTACTACTGTAGGCATAACCACTTCCTCTATTTCTAGCTTCCTAGTTGTTAAGGCATAACAAAAGCTAGCATCCCTGATCTCTACAAGAAACTTCTTCATCGTCAACAAGCTCTCACTCAGCCCATCCTCCTTCAAGGGAACAAGAACTACCTTTACACCTTCCTTTCAAAATGTGTAAGTATTCTTTCTCCCATTATGGTTAGTATCCCTATCGTACTGCCAAGGTCTTACCAATAGAATGTGACATTCATCCATCAAGATCACATCACACCACACTTCATCCTTGTAAGTGCTCCCAATTGAAAATTTAATTAAACACCTCTGATCTACTGTTACCTCATTACCCTTATTAACCCATGATATACAATATGGATAAGGATGTTTTTCACATTTCATGTGCATTTTTCAACCATGACATTTGACACCATATTCCCACAGATACCACCATCAATGACAATGTTACATACCTTCCCTCCTGATGTAAACCTTGTTCAAAATATGTTTGTTCATAGCCAAGAATATTCACCATCTATGGTATACCCCTTAGGAGCAATCAACGTCCTCCTTATCATAAGAGCTTCCCCCATGTCAGCAACAACTTCATCCTCATCCTGCTCTTCCATATTAACTATATTGACCCTTCCTTGTCCTCCTTGACCCATTTCTTGGACATCACATTGGGGACACTCAAATGTTGTGTGCCTCTCCTCACCACATCCATAATAGGTATACGACCTCCTCGAATCATTCCCATTTCGTCCACCACCGTAACCTCTACCTCGTTGGTATCTCTTCTTCTTAGATTCTGCCCATCTTCTTCTTGTTTAGCAGGTATTGAGGATTCTCCATTGAGAAAATTAGATCCACTTCAACCTTGAACTAAAGAGGGTGTGAATCCCTTCTTACCTCTTCTATTAATCCTTTTCAATTTCTCCTCTACCTTGAGGGCCATTTGATATGCATCCTCTATTGTAAGAGTGTGATGCATGCTCATCTCATATTGAACAACAAAACTTAGGCCATTTACATACCTGGCAGACTTTTGGTCCTCCATATCATTGTGCTCCACTCGAATGGATAGCTTGTAGAATTCATTAGTATAGTCCTCAATGCTTTGATCCTTCTATTGGAGATTCTAAAATCTACGAAATAGGGTTCGGGAGTAGTCTACAAGTATAATTTTTTCCTGTAACTTCTTCATCTTTGTCCAATCCCTAATATTTTTCTTTCCATTTCTTTGTTGTGTAGTCTGTAAATGATCCCACCAAATCAATGTATGTCCCTTCAACTTTGTGCATGTGAGCTTAACCTTCTTCTCTTCAGCAAGGTTACTCCATTCAAAATATTTTTTTAGGCTATTGATCCAATCGATCAACTCCTCTGGTTTCAACCCATCAGCATATTCGAGAACCTCAATATTGATCCCATCTAGATTCCTCTTAAGCCCCTATAGAGCTCATATCAATAGATTTTCAAAACCATACCCTTCTTCCTCTGGGCCCTTTGGTTCTGCTTCTACGTGGACCTCAGATCCACGTTCCTCAGGTATGTTTTCATCATCAAATCCTTGATCTGCATGTGCCCTAGGATGTCTCTCTCCCATGCAATCAATCACACCAGTCAGATGTGCTATTTTTGAATTTAGATTATTGATCTACCTATTCATCTGGGCATATCTTCTAGGTGGCATCTTACCTTCACTAGTGAGATCACACCCACTCTAATACCAAATGGAGTAAACTCAGCTACAAGAGACCAAAAAAATGGAATCCAATCACATAACACAAATGCAATAATGGAATAAAACTACAAATTTATATTCTTCTCATTCCTGAATTCACACCCCCTTCTACAAAATATTACAATCCATCATATAGCAACCGAAAACCAAAGAAACCCTAAAAATGCCTTTTTTCTAAAACTGCTAAAAATAGATCTTCTTTCTAAAAACTTCTAAAAATAGAAATGAGTCGAATTGCATCCAAATTTGGTGCACACATCCCTCTTACAATAAAAAACCTTAATTTAAAATATTAGGTCTCAAATTAAGGTATAACAAAAGATAATAAACTTCTAACAGCCAAAAAAACCCAAAAAACCTGGGAACCTATTCTAAAAGCTAATTTTGGGACACTAGATGGAGGAGTTAAGTCCCGAAAACACTTTTTTTGGAGAGTTAGGCCAATAGAAGATTTGCCTGATACATAACACACACACAAAATCACCTATTAAATTTCAAGGCCAACGGGCGTATGGTTCACAAGTTATGTCTTCGATAAGGTGCATCATCTTACCTTTTGAATGCTTATAGAGTAGCGCATCTTCAATTGTCCCAAATATTTAGCTAGTTTTTAGTTTATGGTACATAGAGTTTGATCAAAAGTACCTTTTTTATTCAAATTCTATTCGACATCCACCGTCTCGTGTCTTGATCGATGCATATGTACTATATCATCGATCCCATCCTAGTTCTTCTTCCAGAGTTCCAAAAATAATAATTCTCCTTACCAAAATACTTGTGGTCATATCACATATTTACGGGTGTCCCATTAATACAGTCTCAAGGTTTCTTATCATTGCCCTTTTAGAGGCTCCATCAGATGAATGCACGTTTACCCATGCATATTTCTTTTAGAAGTTGCATTCATCATATGAATTTCCATTGTCAAGGTTGCATTTATACGTACACCTCGATCATGGTTATTTATTTGATAGTAATTCAAATTTATGTTAAGTGGAATTTAATTGTCCACTCATCTCGTTGCTTGATGTATTTTATAGTTCTTCTTGCATTATACAAGAAAATATTTCCTAATATGCATATTTACTAGATCATTTACTTAAACAAGATGCATGCTTACTTTATGCAGGGGGTTCTATGAGTTACTTGAATTCTAAGGTAACCCATTTCTTCTAGGAAGTCTTCATGTGGTCACATAGTTTCCAACAGTTACTCTTATGTCAGATCTATAAAATTTCCTGACCAAGTTCGACATACCTATAGCCATTCCCTATTACATTGCCACTTCAAATCTCTTAAAACTAGAACTTTATTTCATTTTATATACAACAAAGGGTCCTCAGTGCTTCAACCAACTATTGAAGGTTTATGTCCCAGTTTACCTGTATGGTTAATAATACCACATGCATTGTATATAGGGTATTCCCTTGTTTAAATAGTGTAGTGTACCTTATTAGACTTGACCACCACCCGGGTCGTTAGGTGGCATACTTTTCTACGGACTCAAGATATTGCTTGGTGGAGACTAGATATGATCCTCACAAACCATACTTTTGGTGAGTTTAGGTATGGAGTTTCTCCATCCTTGCTCTCCTTCACCGTATTAGGGTATCATGCCAGAAGATGGTTCTGGTGATATTTGGATGGTTTCCATGTTCAATATTGGTTCCAAAATTTCCTACACCATAGCATCTAGTTGAAAACCATGAGTGCATTGTAACGTTGATAAAAAATGTAAATAAAGACAACATTCTTTTTTTGGTCTCTTGATCTTACCCATACTCTTGACTTATTACAAGTTAGTATTACCTTTTGCAAATTTTGAATGGGATACTACCTTCCCATTACCCTATGGATTGTTCTTCCATATATAACTTTCAATACCCAATAGTTTTGGAAAAAATTTGTAGCTAACATAGCTAAGTTTATGATCAAGGGGTTACTTTAGCACAGTCTCTGTGTTGTTTCCTTAATTATGAATACTCAAGTAATTCCAAGGCTTCACTTCACATAAATCAATGTGGTCAATGTCTATCTTGTGGATAGGAGTGGCCAACCCTCCTATTAAGACCAACGAATAATAAAACATACTACGCTTTTGGGAATTATCCTATCTATTTCAACAAGAACATCTATTTCCATTTCTATCCTAAGCTAGACTCATGTTAGGTCTATATCAACCCATAAATTAGGTGTATGCCTTGAATACTAAATGTCCTGTCATACAGATAGAACATTAGTCATTTTCAATGCTTAAATTTCTTTCCATATCACACAATGGAAGTTAAGGAGGTTATCACACAAACCCTCATAGACACTCCAATGTCTACCATTTTACCTTACTTGTTCTATTCAAATTTTAATCTCCATAATATGAGATAAAATCTAAGCTTTTTCCCACTTGATCATTCTTGAATCTATTTTCCACACAATACTTTAGTATGAAAGAGACTTAGATCCATACCACAAATACCAAACACCATTTCTCAATGATCTCTTGGGTATTCCACATACTGTGGGATATTCCCTCACTCTTCCATTTTGATTCACTAGTGAATACAGGTATGGGAGAAATGATTTACACATTAGTAACTTCTAAGCTCTTATTCCTCCCTTACTATGCATTTATCAGTTTAGAGTTCATCAAGAACGATTATAGGTTTACAAACAAATCCCATTTCTTTACTAGCCTAGACTTATCATTAGATTCCATTAGCTATCCTTGGATTTGATACCAACTGTAACAACCCCAAATTACCAACCAAACCTGAGATATAATTTTTTTTTGTACATGTCTAACATGTCAAGTTTTACAACCAAGTATGTTTGGATCAACATCAAGCAGGGTAGCAAGTAATCGAGAGGATTACGATATGGTCAATGTCAACTCTCATGATAGGAGTGAAAAAATCCTATATAACCTTACACCCATAATGATATGTATGATCTCCTTGGTTTATCCATTTCCATATCTACTTTCATTAGGAAGTTTAGTTACTTAACCAATTGAATGTAATTTCAATCTTACTTCCTAATTCTATTATTTGCAGCAAAATACCATGCATTGAAAAATACATAAAGATTGCTTTACTTTCATCAATCTTCACTTGATTCAAAGTATAAGCCCTTACATTATACCAAAGATTCATTCATTGGAAAATTCAAAGGCATCAATTGTTATAACCTCAAGTGAAATTTAAATCTATTCTTTCCCATGGAAATATTTCTTGTTAACAAAAGCATGCATCATGTAACATTGTATTTATTATCTTATAAGAATGTAAATGCATCATACCATTGGAAAGCAAATAAAATTTAATTTCCATCTTAATCAATATCCACAATCTAGCTAATTACCATCATAATAGGGAGAAAATATAACATCCATCAACAATTATAAACCACAAAATAAAAGTACACAACATATACCCTAGGAACCCTCATGGGGAATAAACCCAGCCACCAAAATATGTTTCTCCTCTCATTTATTAAACCTAAGTAGTCATGAATACAAGTATATAAAGGCATCCCATGTATCCTTTTCTAAATTAAATATGTAATTTAAAGGACCCAATTTGTTCCTTTTTTAAATCATGGTGCAAATAAGGCAGTTCCACATTTCCTTTCTCTAAGCCATCAATACAATACATAAGAATATCACAAATTCTTATGTCTACATGTTTATGAATTATCATCGGTTTCATATTAAGGATAAATTTCATCAATTATCAAGAGGTAACCCCATAATTCCCTCAATAATGAATCCCACATTCATTCTCCAACCTAGATGCCATTATTCCATTTAAATCAATGTGATATAGTATTTATCTAAGGTTTCATAACATATGGAGAGATCCCATACTCTCTCCAAGATTAGACTCCCTATCTAATCCCCCACATTCATTCATATTTCACAATTTATACAATACCCACCACATTGTCGTTTGATAAAAATCAAACTATAGTTCTCATGATCCACCAACAGGATCATCCTATGGTTCTTGCGGTTTGATCATCAATTTATTTCATGATCTATCCGTAAGATTATACTAGAGCCTCTACAAATTTTGCCTCAATTTGCAACATAATCTTACAACAGGATTAACCTATAGTCTTTACAAATTTTATTCCAAGTAATCTATCAAACAAGATTATATTATAGTTCTCATAATCTCTCACACAAAATAACACTATAGTTCCTTTCACATTTGACCACAATTTGTCTCTTACTATAGTTTTTATTTTATCCATAGGATCATATTAAAAAATTTGACCAAATTGTCTTGTAAATAAGATTATGCCTTAAACATAAATCAACCTTGTAATCTATCAAATAATATTACACCTTAAACCAAATCAACCTTGTAATCTATTAAACAAGGTCACACCTTAAACAAAAATCAACCTTGTAATATAGCAAACAAGATTACACCTTAAACCCAAATCAACTTTGTAATCTATCAACAAGATTACACATTAAACCAAATCACCACAAACTTAACCATAGATTTGTTTCATAATAGAAATTCATTTCTTCTTGGAGGACCTTCCTCATACACAATATTTCTTTAACTTTTGTAGAGGCTTTTTATTTAAAGGATGATAACCTTCCTCAATAATGGTTGGTTTTCAAGGGCCTATTATTTGAACTATAAATCAATCCACACAAATTTAATTCATCCCTTTACAATTTCACAAACTTTGGCATGAAGAACAATTTTAATCCCTCCTTGAAAAGTTGATTATAAACATAACCTTTAAATAATTCATTTTTGACCCTGGTGGCATGGTTAATTTACCAAGGAGGTACCATATCCATATTTTACAAAGAGATTTTTAATTTTTTTCTTTGCACAATTATTTGGGCAACCGGTGAGAAATCCTCAACTAATCAGTCTCCCTACAAACCACGTTCAAACACGTGGGTTAATACTCATTGGTCAAATTATTACCAGGGCACTCGTGCCTAGTATTTTGGTTAGTGGGACCCATCATTGAGTTTTCTCCAAATGGTTGGTATACAAAACTATGGTGTCGATCAACAAAAACATGGTTTCAGGTAGGGTTGGAGCAGCAATAGGTACTCATATAGCAACCTTGCACATGAGCAAACTAAAACATCCCCATGGTAGGAGGCAAGTCTAAGCATACCGCATATCTACATGCTAAACATCCCTTTAATCGAAAAATATGTTATTGGTCAACGATTATAGAGGGAGCTTTTCCTTATATCGTACCTCACACCCACCATAAAAAGTGTGTGGGATGAAGGGAAAAGGGAATTTTCCATTTTTTTATACCTCTTAAGCATCACGATGCTATGTCGTACACTATGGTGACTCATTTGGAGGCTATAATACTCAATAAAACCCCTTATAAGAAAGGATTATACACTTATCATCATCACGGGGGTCTTTAATAGTTGTGACTACAGACAGAGGGTAAATTCAAACCAATAAAATGGACGCAGATGATGTAGCTATAATATCACTTCATCTGCACAATCTACACATGGTTTATGTGAGACTTTTATCCACGAAGGACCAAAAGGAAATATCTTCCTCCTGACAAATCAAATACCTCTACCTCGTATACTAGGTAATACAAGTGTGTGTAGCTAAGGTTTTATTGCTTCTATAATCTTTTACAATGCATGGTTCTGGCCAATATGGAGAGTGATGACCTTGTCAAACCATAGAATCCAAATTGTCAAGATGTCATCTACCACCATAGGGTTTGAAAGCTAAGGAGGTGTTGAATATCCCAAATTTATTATAGGGGTCTCCAAAGGTAATGGTTGAGATTTCAAATGAAGGCACACATAGGTCAGACATCTTAATTTTTACATAATATGAGTACAGTTAGCTCAATAGCTACGTTCTAGGTCAAATTTCCATTGTATATACTAAAATATTTAAATCGAGAGAATACTCTTGACTGAGGCCAGAATTTAAGTGAAATTGACCTATGCCCTTCGGTATTTGGGACCCACATGATTATGGTAATATTTGTTCCAACACAAACTTCCTATTGAGGGGTAATTTTTCCGAATTACGAAATCACACTCATAGTTAGGATTTTAGAGTCAAAACCCTCTCTTGCAAAATAATAATTGATTCTTTCAAGGTTATTTGTTATAATGTGTCATAAAAGTGTGGAACATCTAGATATGAAATAATGTTAAAAATAACTCTTGAATGCACATAACTTGTTAACAAGGGGCATGGATTTCAGGTGTCTTGATCTGAAATCATTTTTGATACACTCTCCAATAAAATTCACTTTTCCAGAATAAATAAATTTACCTGGAATTTAATTTTTAAACTATGCAAATTTATTTTAAAACTTCAAAACCAAATTTTAATTAAAATACTTCAAAACTTTATATTAACATAAATTTCATTAAGCATTTTAATTAAAATCAAAATTTACTTCATCAATGAAACTTTATATAAAATTAAAGTTTACGTAATTTCCAACAAAACCATTAAATATAAAACCCTAATTATAAGGTTTGAACTTTATAATATTAAAAATTAAGGTTTATATTTAATTTGAATGCTTTTTCATTCTGATATAAAATTGGAATTTGAATATTTGAATAGTGAACAAACATAAAAAGTTTAAACCCTAATTATAATGTTTTGAACCTTTATAAATATGAAATAGGGTTTCAATGAAACTTTACATAAAATTAAAGTTTACATAAGTTCCAACAAAGTCATTAAATATAAACCTTAATTATAAAGTTTGAACTTTATAATATTAAAAATTAAGGTTTTTATTTAATTTGAATGTTTGTTCATCCCGATATAAAATTGAAATTTGAATATCCGAATGGTGAACAAACATAAAAATTTTGAACCCTAATTATAAGGTTTTACACCTTTATAATATGGCAGTTAGGATTTGTGTAACCTTCCAACCAGTGTAATGCTTATTTATCCAAATATAAAATTTACATAAATATTTGGATAATGAATACACAAAAAACCTTAATTATAAATTTTGAGCTTCATAATATGAAATTAAGGTTTCATAAATCGAACCATTGCAATAAAAATAAAAAGCTTAAGGAAGAAAAAATAAATTTAGAAATAAAATTAATCTACAAGCTATAAAAAATGAAAACATAACTCTTCTGAAATTTAAATTCAACCTATATTGATCAGAACTAACACAATATAATATAAGTCAAATGCTATATTCAAAGGAAACTTTAAAATGAAATTATATCAAACTATTTCATCCACTAAAACATCATCTGCATGCTTTTTTTATCAAGAATAATTTGATATAAAAACTTTGGATTTTACAATAAAATAATCTCTAGAAGCTTGTTGGACACAAATCTGCCTAAGTACAAGATTTCATCACTTGTGCGCCCTAGACTCGGCCAACATTGAAAGGCCGAGAGAAAGAGAAGTCTCCCGGGCCAATCTCCAGAGAGGGATGGCTCCCAAACTAATCTAAATTGGTTTCAAGATAAGGATGCAGGAAAGAAATGGGAAAATGCGAAAAGAAAGGGAAATAACAGAAAGAGATGGAAATATGGCCACAGGGCGAAGTTGATGATTTGGGGCAGACTAACAGCAGGAATTCCACCAAGTTTTATAACAACATCTAATAAAGGGAAAGCAACAGAATTGAACTCACACCTTTGTAGAGATAACCTCCAGATCGCATTTCAAAATCTACTCACTAACCAACAACGTTCGAATTCAGAATGCAGAATTCAAGACTTAACAACAAGAGCATGAGCATAAACAGAAATGACTTTAAAACAGAAGGAAATCACACACATAAGAATGCTTGCAAATTTTAGAAGTCGAGTCTCTTCTATTGATGCAGAGAACTTAGAGAGTCTCCTTGCAAAATGTCTAACCTTTTTTCCTTTAGATATACATGAATATTTATAGAGGTCTTCCCTCTCTCTTTTGCATCACAACATTTAAAACATAAAACAGATTTTTAAGAAGAGGTCCACAAAATATGCACTTGAAAAGAGAAAACCATCTCCCTTAATCTGCCTCGGAGAAATCACATTCTTGCTTTTATGGATCAAAACAGAAAATCGAATGGAAACAAGGGACCAGATTTCTCCATTAAATGATCATTCTCGGGGCATGCTTGAAGCGTTAGGAGATCACGAACAAGAGCTTTTAATACTGGAGGCGTCTTTAATTTTGGTGGCATCAAAAACTGCCTCATGTTCTTCTATCTTGCGCACATCGGTAATCAACAACATTTAATCTTGAAGCTTCTTTGACCACGATCTCAAAATCAGTTGGAGAGCTTTTATTTGATCCTTATCTTCTCCTCACGTTCTCCTATGCAATTTTGAAGGAAAAATGTGAACAGAACTGTATCGGGCCTTTGTTGTTGCTTCTGTCATGAAAATGAGACAGGTCACGAAAATGCGACATGTCACGAAATCATGACACTTTTACCTTACTGCTTTCTCTTCCTGCCACCAGTCACGAAAATGCGACATGTCACGAAATCGTGACATCTTCTCTCGTTCAGCTTCGTCTCCATGACATGTCATGAAATCATGACATTCTCCTCTGTCTGGCTTTGTTCGCTGCTCCTTATCATGAAAATGAAACATGTCACGAAATCGTGACATCTTTCACTCAGCGTTGTCTTGTCTGCTTTATACCCGTGAAAACGTGACAGGTCGCGAAAATGTGACATGTCGCGATATCGCGACGTTTTCTCCGTTTTGTCTTTTCATCTTCAACATGTCATGAAATCGTGACATGTTTCTATCTTCTTCTACTTTGATGTTGTTCGGCCATGAAAATTTGTCATGTCACGAAATCACGACATTTCATACAATCTGGCTGCCTCCGTACTTCCTCCTTCGTGAAATCATGACATTTCTCTATGCTTTGCCCTTTCTGTCCAATATGTCATGAAATCATGACAATTTCTTGCCTTCTCTGTCGTTGCCGCTTCCTGTCACGATATCGTGACAAGTTTCTCTTGCTTGGCTTCATTTCCAAAAATGTCACGATATCATGACATCTTTCATCCGCCTTGTGTTTATCTTCAGCCCTTTCGTGATAACGCGACATGTCGCGATATCGCGCCATTCCGTACCATCTGCTCCTTGCTCACTTTTCTATCGTGATATCGTGACAAGTTTCATTGGCGCTCCCCTTGGCTGTTGTATGTCACGATATCATGACAACTTTCTATTACTCTCTTGTGACAAGTCACGCAAATGACATCGAACATGTCAAAACTCCAACATGTCACGATATCGCGACAGTTTTACTCCCTTGCTTCCGTTGGCTGTTTTAACCGCGAAAATGCGATAGGTCACGAAAATGCGACATGTCGCGATATCGTGACATTTTCTATACTTAGCTTATTTCTGCATTTGGACGTCGTGAAACTGCAACATGTCACGATATCGGACATAGGTTACTTTGCTCTAACACAAAACTTATAGAGATTTTTGTATTTTCCCTTTCAAAATGCTTGGAGGGACAAACAGAGGAGTTAGTATCTCTACAACTTGTGCATTCTTTTACATGAACAAGTAACAACAAAAACAATGTGGCAAAAATGCCAACATTCTTGGCGGCTCACGGGGTATACAGTTCTGTTGTATGCACGAACCTCAGGCCTTTATCCATTGGGAAACAGAGTCAAGAAGCTGGAGGAGCAGAAGAAGTGAGTGCTGGTTGATGTTGGATGTCTCTACGGGCTGCTGCAACAAGCTCTTGCTAGCACTCGACACTCAAAAATAGGACCTTCAACAAAAATTTATGGAAGAGCAGAACTTCCTTTATTTCTTTAGAACTACTACACTTTGCCTAGCTCGGTTGAGTTGGGTAATCACCAGGTGCTGTGAAAGGATCTCCATGGCAGTAGTGAAAAGCACCTGAGTTGCAAAAATGGAAATGAATGGAGTGATGGCCAGCAGATGTGCAGGTCATGGAACGGGAATGGTGAATGATGGAATGGTGGAAGATGAAGGAGTAGAAGCGGTAGATACAACAACAGGGTGCTACTGTGCTACCAGCTGCTGGGTTTTGATGAAAATAGAGAATGAAATGGGAGTGGATGGGATGGAGAAGGTGGTAGGAACTGTGGCTGTGGTGAAGTACTCACAAGACAAAGGACTAGAAGAAAGGGAAAGTGAAGAAAAGGGAACATCAGAGAGGGGAGTAGAAACAACAGTAGTGGCTTGATTATTTGCAGAAGAAGGAGTAGGAGAGGAAGGGAATGAAGTAAGGAAGTGGAAGAAAGAAGTAGAGGGGAAGCCACTAACTACTGGGAAGGAAAAGAAAAGAAAGAGAAATAAACATACCTGCGGGCTCGTGTGCAAAAGGAGCCGAAGTTGACGAATTTTTTTGTTTTTTTTCTTTTTTTTTTAGAACAAAGATGGACCTTTTCATATTACCCCAAACTTGTGATGTTCGCCAGGGTCCCAAACTTGGTTGCAGTACGCCTTGAGATAATGCTTCTTGGAGATGCAGGTGTTTAGTACTTGATTCACAATCAATTCAGAGTCACCAAAAATCTGCAATTGTTCAATCCCCAATTTTTTTGCCTTCTTCAAACCTAGGCACAACGCTTCATACTCAGCAGCATTGTTAGTACAACTCCAGGTCAGTCGATATGAATATGTTTTATGTAGGCCAGAGGGAGAAATAAGAACAATCCCTGCTCCCGCACCATTTTTGCATCGTGCTCCATCAAAATACAACTTCCATAATTGATCGGGCACAGAGTCTTGACCAACTTGATCAGGAGGCATCTTTATTTCAACCTCTTCAGGATTTGTAATGGAGTAACAACCAATCTCAGTTTCCACCATGGCATTAAAATCGAGCATTGAAAACTCATCCTCTAAGCGAAGCTCATCCAGGACTTCATCCATCAAATCAGGATCTTCCAATTCTTCAGTTATCATGTGAACAGAATGTGTGGACTTTTCTTCTTCTCCCATCTTCTCTATATGAAAAGTAGAAGGCTTCTTATTGTAGATCCAGATTCTTCTTCCTTTGAAAGGAATCTCCAAGTGAGAATAATCCAGAGAAAGGTAGCCTCCCAACTTGGCAGTGAATTCTCTCGACAAACACATACTGAAATATGGTTCCAAATCGACCACAACTATCTCCTGAATTACTGTAATTTGAGGCATACTATGCAGAACAATAGGAACATCCTTGATTACACCCACTATTTTCATGGGAGTCCCGTCCAACTGCAAGACACCAGGGCTACTTCTTGTATACTCCATACCCATGACTTCACAAACTGCCTTTGGCATGACAGTTGTCGCAGCACCAGAATCAATCATGCAGTTGTGCACTATCCAACCCTCCATCCTGAGTGACAAATAAAATGGGGGTGGTCTATTTTTTCCAGTGGTTGAAGTAGTTAATGTTTGAGCAAAAATCATCTGGGTAGGATTCTTCTCATTATCTTTCATAGACTTCAATGATTCTTGTAACAAATCAACTTGCCCAGGTAATTGTAATGCATCATAGAGACTAACCTTGGCTGGAATCTTCTTCAATTCTTCAACAATATTGTATGTAGATGCACCAGACTCCCTCTTTTCAATAGTGTCTTCATATTTGCTCCGATATTTTTGAGTGGCTTCTACCCTCAGTATTTTAGTCAAATATGGGTACTTGAGCTTTTCTCTGGCTCGTTCCTCTGTTTCAGCTCTTGCCTACGAAGCTGAGGCTTTTTCTTGCAATTTTTCCTTTGCTCGTGGTGGCAAAAGATCTTTTAATAGAACAGGTGAATCTGGCTTTGGTACTGAAATAGGAGCTTTCACTTGTACTTGTTTCTTCTCATTTTGCATCTTTGGATCAGCCGGTACCCTTAATGGTTCCATCTCTGCTAGATCTACAATGACTGGCTTCTTCCCAGTTCTCGTGAGAACTGAGACTTGTTCTTCAGATGGAACCATAAAATTATGATCTACCTCAGTAATCATATTAACTTGTCCTCCAGAAGAGCTTGCGGCCAATGTTTGTACATAGTTCAAATGAACCATACAAGTCTCCTCACCGTGTGGATCATTACATGTAGAGCACCAATATGTTCTTTCTACAGGGCCAGCTTCCTCATTCGTCAACACAGTCGGGTTCTTTTCTGGCACTTTGCTTGTTGAAGCCGCTTGTTCTCTAGTGATCGGCGGAGGTTGAAATCTCCTGGGTTGGAAATCTCTCTCGGCCTGCTTTCTTTCAATAATTGTGATTTTATTTCCCATCGCTCTTATAGCTGAATTAGCAGATTGTACCTCTTGTAATAGGATTGTGTAAGGATCAGGATTTGAGGGCGCAGGAGGTGCCGATATAGGTAGAGGTGCTGGTGGTGTAGGTAATGCTGGGAATGAAGTGGGAGCTGGTAATTGCGGAATGCTTGGTGCGAGCAATTGTGGAATAGTCGAAGCAAGGAGCTGGGGAACTGGAATGGGTGCGATCTGAGGCGCACTTGAGCTCCATGATGGAATAGGATACATGGAAGGCATAGGCTATGAAAATGAACCAGAATACAAATGCTTAGGAAGATCAGGTAAGATAGGCATTGTTACCTTTGGAGGAAGCCTACCTATGGCAATCAAGTCAGCTTTCACCTTTTGCGCTTGTTCAAACAACTCTGGAAATGTAGTCACGTTGGACTGCCGAATAGCCAAGCCGATGTCTGTGTTAAAAGCTCTGAGATAATAGAATGCAGCTAGCTCATGAGTGGGCCGAAGACCATCAGGAATTCTCTGCCAGCTTCTGGTAAATCTGACATTGAAGTCGGCTATCTCCTCCTACGGGTGCCTTTGAATTGCATTAAATTGATGCAACAAGGAGTATGGATCAGCTTGTTCATGAAATTTTTTGACTAACAGCTCTCCTAATTGATCCCATGATGCAATAGTGCCTGGTTGCAATGATCGGTACCAATACAACAATTTCCCTCTCAATGACAACACCAACAATTTTATCATTACGTCTTCATCCGTTATGTCATGGATAGCCGCCAAAGAGGCTACATCGTTAATATGCTCATAAGCAGTTTTACCAGTACCATCATAGGTCGGAAAAGCTTTCAAAGCAGCTTGAGGGACTAGATTTTGTGCCGATAAATTCAAGGCTCCCGAACTATTCCATGTCGAGAACTTCCTTGGTGGAGGATGTTGGGCCATTTGGACTGGTGCGTGTGGCTGAAGAGGTGGAAAACTAGTAGCAGTACTAGATGAATTTGAAGGAACAAAAAACACACCAGCAATTTGTGAGGATGTTGCAGAGGATATAAGTGGTGGGGAGACCAACTTAGGGTGTTCGCTTAATTTTTGGTTGTCAAGTTCAAAAAACTCAACGGGATTTTTAGATTTTTTGGCCTTCGATCTTGTGATCATGAAGTACAACTCTCATTGTATCCACGTTCGGAGGCTTATGGGTAGTGTTGAGTCACCAAATGTTCTAACTATACGGCATGAAGGTGAACATTAAACCTTAATACTATTGGAAGTGAAACTTTTAGGGTCCCACGCATCCAAAAACTGTTGGCAGGTGGGTTTGTCAATTTGGAATAACACTTGTCCCACCGATTATGGATCTTTCTGAGACAGAAATAGTCTGTCCCATCGGGCGTGCCAAAAATTGTTGGACACAAATCTGCCTAAGTACAAGATTTCATCACTTGTGCGCCCTAGACTCGGCCAACATTGAAAGGCCGAGAGAAAGAGAAGTCTCCCGGGCCAATCTCTAGAGAGGGCTGGCTCCCAAACTAATCTAAATTGGTTTCAAGATAAGAGTGCGGGAAAGAAATGGGAAAATGCGAAAAGAAAGGGAAATAATAGAAAGAGATGGAAATATGGCCACAGGTCGAAGTTGATGATTTGGGGTAGACTAACAGTAGGAATTCCACCAAGTTTTATAACAACATCTAATAAAGGGAAAGCAATAGAATTGAACTCACACCTTTGTAGAGATAACCTCCAGATCGCATTTTGAAATCCACTCACTAACCAGCAATGTTCGAATTTAGAATGCAGAATTCAAGACTTAACAGCAAGAGCATGAGCATAAATAGAAATGACTTTTAAAACAGAAGGAAATCACACACATAAGAATGCTTGCAAATTTTAGAAGTCGAGTCTCTTCTATTGATGCAGAGAACTTAGAGAGTCTCCTTGCAAAATGTCTAACCTTTTTTCCTTTAGATATACATGAATATTTATAGAGGTCTTCCCTCTCTCTTTTGCATCACAACATTTAAAACATAAAACAGATTTTTAAGAAGAGGTCCACAAAATATGCACTTGAAAAGAGAAAACCATCTCCCTTAATCTGCCTCGGAGAAATCACATTCCTGCTTTTATGGATCAAAATGGAAAATCGAATGGAAACAAGGGACCAGATTTCTCCATTAAATGATCATTCTCGGGGCATGCTTGAAGCGTTAGGAGATCACGAACAAGAGCTTTTAATACTGGAGGCGTCTTTAATTTTGGTGGCTTCAAAAACTGCCTCATGTTCTTCCATCTTGCGCACATCGGTAATCAGCAACATTTAATCTTGGAGCTTCTTTGACCACGATCTCAAAATCAGTTGGAGAGCTTTTATTTGATCCTTATCTTCTCCTCACGTTCTCCTATGCAATTTTGAAGGAAAAATGTGAACAGAACTGTATCGGGCCTTTGTTATTGCTTCTGTCATGAAAATGAGACAAGTCACGAAAATGCGACATGTCACGAAATCGTGACACTTTTACCTTACTGCTTTCTCTTTCGCCACCAGTCACGAAAATGCGACATGTCACGAAATCATGACATCTTCTCTCGTTCAGCTTCGTCTCCATGACATGTCACGAAATCGTGACATTCTCCTCTGTCTGGCTTTGTTCATTGCTCCTTATCACGAAAATGAAACATGTCACGAAATCGTGACATCTTTCACTCGACGTTGTCTTGTCTGCTTTATACACGCAAAAATGCGACAGGTCACGAAAATGCGACATGTCACGAAATCGTGACATTTTCTCCGTTTTGTCTTTTCATCTTCAACATGTCACGAAATCGTGACATGTTTCTGTCTTCTTCTACTTTGATGTTGTTCGGCCATGAAAATTTGTCATGTCGCGAAATCGTGACATTTCGTACAATCTGGCTGCCTCCGTACTTCCTCCTCGTGAAAACGTGACATGTCGCAAAATCATGACATTTCTCCGTACTTTGCCCTTCCTGCCCAATATGTCATGAAATCGCGACAATTTCTTGCCTTCTCTGTCGTTGTCGCTTCTTATCGCGATATCGCGACAAGTTCCTCTTGCTTGGCTTCGTTTCCAAAAATGTCACGATATCGTGACATCTTTCTTCCGCCTTGTGTTTATCTTCAGCCCTTCCGCGATAACGTGACATGTCACGATATCACGCCATTCCATACCATCTGCTCCTTTCTTGCTTTTCTATCGTGATATCACGACATGTTTCATTGGCGCTCCCCTTGGCTGCTGTATGTCACGATATCGTGACATTTTCTCATCACTCTGCTTTGTTGGCCACCGCAAGTCGCGAAAACGTGACATGTCACGATATCGCGACAACTTTCAATTTAGTGCTCCCTCACCGCAACAAGTCGCGAAACTCCAACATGTCGCGATATCATGACAGTTTTACTCCCTTGCTTCCGTTGGCTGTTTTTAACCGCGAAAACGCGATAGGTCACGAAAATGCGACATGTCGCGATATCGCGACATTTTCTATACTTAGCTGATTTCTGCATTTGGACGTCGTGAAACTGCAACATGTCGCGATATCGCGACATGTTACAATTACTTTGCTCTAACACAAAACTTATAGAGATTTTTGTATTTTCCCTTTCAAAGTGCTTGGAGGGACAAACAGAAGAATTAGTATCTCTACAACTTGTGCATTCTTTTACATGAACAGTAACAACAAAAACAATGTGGCAAAAATGCCAACAAAGCTCCTTTGTTCTTTCAATGCCAAACCAAGTGCAACTTGTCCTTCCGCTTCTCCTCTTCAATATCTCCTCTATCCTGTAAAAATTATTCTGACCTCATTTCTTGGTTTCCAATGGCCTATTTATAATTTAACATTGTGTTCATTCATTCCATTCTACAATTTAAAATGGATTTTACAACCACATTATTCTCTTTGCTTTTCACTCCTTTGTTCATTCATTCATATTGAAAACCTGCAAAACCAACACAAATTTTTTTATAATAATGTACTTTAAATATTTTAATTAAAACATTTACAATACACTTTGAAATAAAAATATTCAAAATGAACTTTAAATATTTTAATTAAACTTTAAAATGAATGATTTAAAACATTAAAATTATGTACTTTAAATATTTTAATTAAAATTTAAAATGAATGATTTAAAACATTAAAATTATACTCTAAAGTATTTTATTTAATGATTTTAAATGATTTATTTTAAACATTAAAATTAAAAATTTTTAAAATTAAAACATTTAAAATCACACTTATCAAGTCTTAAAATTTTCAAAAGAGGCCCAACAAAATATGAAATAAAGTAAAGAAATATTTTACTTTTAATCAAACAATCAAGATCATGGAAACCAAAATATCAAAATCTCAAAATTTTGAGCGGGTGGGCGTTGTGAAGTGGTCACAACAAATGGTGACTCTGCTGGGAAATGTTCCTAAACATTTTGGACTTAAGAACCCAATTCTAGAAACAACAAAACCCAAACATCAGACAAATGAGCATCAATAATATCCAAAGAATGTGAATAGATAAGTTCAAACTGAAACAACTAAAACATTTGCTTCTGCTCGGTGTGTGCTCTGTGATTCATTTATTTTCTTGATACTATCCAGATTTCCATTATCAGTTTTGTAGTTAGGCTATAAAAATTTGCTCTTTTAAGTGTACCTCTGCATTGCTCTCTTCAAGACATTGCTCTACTACCAACCAAGTGTTTATAGCCCTGGTAGAGATTATCTGAATCTCCCAAATATTAGGTGAATTTTACATTTTGCATCTTTTCCTTATTTTAGTCTAGACATGGCTCCACTACCAGTCAGGCATCTATAGCCCCGGTGAAGGTTATCTAGACTATAGTGACTGATTTAACTTTACTTTCCATTGTATTTTCTTTGCTTGCATTTTATTCAAGCTTTATATCGCTTTTGCAAAATTCACCTGCCACTTGGGTTAGAGATCAAGTAAGGCTAAAAATTGAGTTCATTGGATTTTCACCTTCACCTGCAAAACTAATAACTTCATCCTTCAAGATTTCAAGGAATGTTCTTTTAATGTGTTGTAGTATTTGTGGAGCTTTTGCAAAATGATTTCAGTGCTCCAAATTTTACTATCTTAGTCCAAATTCATAAAGATATACACTAAACATCTCACTTTCTTTTTCTTCAAGTTTTGCATGCTTTCAAAATAAGTAATTTTGTCTTGAATGACCTAGGAACAAATACCAAATGAAATCATCAAATGTTTAGTGTCCATATAACAACTACCTCAATCAAGAAACAACACAAAAAACTACAAAACTTTAAACAACAAAATGATAACCTGAATTGAAATCCAAAATTTGGCATAAGCCAATTTTATTGCAAACCAAAAATGGAAACACATCAAAATTTCACCAAAAACCATAAACATCAACAAAAGCAAATAACAAAATTTCACGAAACAACAAATTATGTACAAAATAAAACAAAAACACAAAAACCCAAAAATCTATTTACAAAAATATACATTATATACAAGACGATGCCAGATTTATGCTATCACTTCCCTGGATCCCACACACGATTGACACACTGTAAAAGACATATATTGTTATATGCATGCCAAATATTATATAACTCCAACCAAAAGAAGATTAGGCCAAACCATATAACAAATTTTATTTTGCCTTTCTCATTCCACCAATTTGAATCAAGTTTATAAGCAATTCCATGTTTAGGATTTAATTCATTAAATTTACAATTGAATACATAATTTTCAACTATCTTTTGCTTATTCAATAAGATGTAACTTTCAAAATCTGATTTTTCACTTTGACTTAAGTTTTCATTTTCATGAGCATATAGGGCTTCTTTCAAATAAGAGGCTACTTCTAAAAATTTTAAAACAAAGTCATCATCTATGTCTTTAGGCCAATCATACTCATGCAACAATTTACAAGAATCTAGGATATTTACAAAATAAGAATCATTATAGTTTTGTATCCTAGATTGAATTGTTAGTTGTTGATGAACTTGGTTCAATAATTCAAGCATATCTTATTTTTCATTTAGCAATGCAATCTTATTTGTGGTGGGAATAGAAATCCACTCTATTTCTTCATCAACCTCCAATGGCATCTCATCATAAATAACATCAGAATCCAATAAATGATTATACAAAATTTTACCTAATTCTTGAATGTTTAGACATAATGGATAAGATTCTACCTTTTGTACACTTTCATTTACCACTACTTGATGAGCCATTATAATATTTTCTTTCTCTTCATAGTCTCTATCATCATCATTTCGTATCTCTTTACCTTCATCAATGACCTGGTTTTCAAAAACATCAAAATTAGGCATCCAATAAAGAATATGTATATCCTTTTCAAACCCTAAAATAGTATTTTCTTTAGGAAGAATAAAAAATTCTAATTCTTTATTTACCACACATGAAGTTACTTTATTTGAATATTCAATACAATCATGAAAATTTTCACTCAAATTTTGTGAGAAGAAAGATTTTACCTCTTCTTCATCTAAAATAGATGAATCATAAGAAACATTTACCATTTCTTCTTTTTCTATTTCAACAAGGTGTTCCACAAACTCATATTTAAAATGATCAACTTTTGGAACATTTTCTATGTCTACAAATGGCTTGACATCTCTTAATTGAACTAAAATTGTAAGATCTTCATATGAAGTAGAACTTTCAGCATCCTGCATATCAAATGAAATAGAAATTTCATCAGTAGGAGTATGAGAAAATAATGATTTACCATACATACCCCAACCATTATAATAATTCTCTTCTAAAATCGAAGGGTGATATCCTATCGTGTCTTCAAACAACATATGATCTTTTGGTTGTACAAGAATTGTAGGTTCTTCATGTAAGATATCAACTTTAGTGTCCTGCATATAAGATGAAGAACAAAATTTATCAGAAGGCATAAAAGAAACACATTCCTCATATCTTCCCCAACCATTATAATAGTTATCTTCTACAGCTAAAGGGTGAGATTCAACCATATCTTCTATGCAATCTTCAGATATATCTATAGATTCCTTTTCACATTCCCCTTCATCAATCACTTGATGTGAAGACCTACTAATTTCTTGTTGTATAGGTATTGTAGAATCCTTAAATGAGATAAGGTTTTCATTTTCCTGCACATCAATTGAAATAGAATCTTCTTTAGAAATTGTGAAAGAAGTGAATGATTCTTCTTCATTATCTTGAATAAGAAACTCATTATCTTTTTGAAACACTTGGTGAAATTCCATATTTCCTTTAATACCATCTTTGGATTCATTTTCAGATTCATCTTCCTCAATAAATAATTCATCTTCAATTTCAAAAAATTCATCTTTCTCAGATTCATCCCCCTCAATTTCAAAGAATTCATCTTCCTCAGATTCATCCTTTGGTGAGATAAGGGTTTCTTCAATGGGATCAATTTATGTATTTTGTTTTATAAGATTATCCTAATCCTCCTTTGTGAATAATGGCTCTAAGCCAATTTCTACATTTTGATTAACTTGATCATCACAATGTTCATTGATGAGTATTGACTCTGAAACCTGCACCTCATTCTCAACATCTAAGGTAGTTGTGACATCTAGACCATCAATTTTATCCTATTGATTAGACATCATTTGATTTGAAGGTGTTATATGGGATGATTGGTATTGGTTGGAATTTATAAATCTTGACAAACAGTTCATCATAGGAGAATATTGTGTCTCAACCTGACTCATTTGTGATCTTTGATTATGAGTTTTAGGTCTAAGTCTGTATAGTTGATCCATATTAACACCTTGAGAGATCAACTATTGTTCAAATGTCACTGCCTCATTGTAAGCTCTAGGTAATGATGTAATTTTAAGATATTTCTCCAAAAACATAGAAGTAACGTGATCTAAGGCTCCCATGTATATTTGAGTAGCTCTTTCTTCTGAAATGATATAATGTGTCCCCACCTCGGTATACAACCTATGGAATTTATCATTAAATGATCTCATGGGTTCATTAAATTTTTTGCGGATAGAGATAAATTGATTTAACATCATAACTAGGTCATCCAACTTTCCAAAATGTTTGAGAAATGCTTCTTCTAGTTTAGCCCAAGAAGTGGTAGAACTTACAGGTAAATGTAGGTACCACTCAAACACAACTTCATCCAATGGGTATGAAAACAACCTACAAGGAACATCTCCCTGCATAAGCTGCAAATGACTTAACACACTCTTGTATCTCTGAATATGTTCCCTGGCTTGATCCACATCATGCCTAAACCTGGGTAAACAAACTTCTACACCTTCAAGAATTTGATGAATAGGCATGTTTAAATTGCTATAATAATCACCTATCCAAGATGCAACTCTTTTCTTTGTTGAAGTAAACAATGCCATTAGTGAACTTTAAAGAACACAACTTTAATGCCAATCTTATTAGTCAAAGAAATATATCTTGCAAATAAGCATGAAATGACTAACAATTAATCGAAAGATATGCATTAATTAAACCTTGGCATTAAATAACATCCTTCAATTTCCAAAAAAATAAAATTAAATAACTAAGATTTGAATGACTTCAAATGAAAATCAAATATTTACCTTTCATGCCCTCCTTCTAGCGCCAATTTTGTTGAGGGGTAATTTCACCCAATTGCAAAATCACACTCACAGTTAGGATTTTAGAGTTAAAACCCTCTCTTGCAAAAGAATAATTGATTCTTCCAAGGTTCTTTGTTATAATGTGTCATAAAAGTGTGGAACATCTAGATATGAAATAATGCTAAAAATAACTCTTGAATGCACATAACTTGTTAACAAGGGGCATGGATTTCAGGTGTCTTGATCTGAAATCATTTTTGATACACTCTCCAATAAAATTCACTTTTCCAGAATAAATAAATTTACCTTGAATTTAATTTTTAAACTATGCAAATTTATTTTAAAACTTCAAAACAAAATTTTAATTAAAAATGCTTCAAAACTTTATATTAACATAAATTTCATTAAGCATTTTAATTAAAATCAAAATTTACTTCATCAATGAAACTTTACGTAAAATTAAAGTTTACGTAAATTCCAACAAAGCCATTAAATATAAAACCCTAATTATAAAGTTTGAACTTTATAATATTAAAAATTAAGGTTTTTATTTAATTTGAATGCTTGTTCATCCTGATATAAAATTGGAATTTGAATATCCGAATGGTGAACAAACATAAAAATTTTAAACCCTAATTATAAGGTTTTGAACCTTTATAAATATGAAATAGGGTTTCAATGAAACTTTACATAAAATTAAAGTTTATGTAAGTTCCAACAAAGTCATTAAATATAAACCTTAATTATAAATTTTGAACTTTATAATATTAAAAATTAAGGTTTTTATTTAATTTGAATGTTTGTTCATCCCGATATAAAATTGAAATTTGAATATCCGAATGGTGAACAAACATAAAAAGTTTAAACCCTAATTATAAGGTTTTGAACCTTTATAAATATGAAATAGGGTTTCAATGAAACTTTACATAAAATTAAAGTTTACGTAAGTTCCAACAAAGTCATTAAATATAAACCTTAATTATAAAGTTTGAACTTTATAATATTAAAAATTAAGGTTTTTTATTTAATTTGAATGTTTGTTCATCTCGATATAAAATTGAAATTTGAATATCCGAATGGTGAACAAACATAAAAAGTTTGAACCCTAATTATAAGGTTTTACACCTTTATAATATGGCAGTTAGGGTTTCTGTAACCTTCCAACCAGTGTAATGCTTATTTATCCAAATATAAAATTTACGTAAATATTTGGATAATGAATACACATGAAACCTTAATTATAAATTTTGAGCTTCATAATATGAAATTAAGGTTTCATAAATCAAACCTTTGCAATAAAAATAAAAAGCTTAAGGAAGAAAAATAAATTTAAAATAAAATTAATCTACAAGCTACAAAATGAAAACAGAACTCTTCTGAAATTTAAATTCAACCTATATTGATCAGAACTAACACAATCTAATATAAGTCGAATGCTATCTTCAAAGGAAACTTTAAAATGAAATTATATCAAACTATTTCATCCACTAAAACATCATCCACATGCTTGTTTTAACAAGAATAATTTGATATAAAAACTTTGGATTTTACAATAAAATAATCTCTAGAAGCTCCTTTGTTCTTTCAATGCCAAACCAAGTGCAACCTGTCCTTCCGCTTCTCCTCTTCAATATCTCCTCTATCCTATAAAAATTGTCCGACCCATTTCTTGGTTTCCAATGGCCTATTTATAATTTAACATTGTGTTCGTTCATTCCATTCTACAATTTAAAATGGATTTTACAACCACATTATTCTCTTTGCTTTCCGCTCCTTTGTTCGTTCATTCATATTGAAAACCTACAAAACCAACACAAAATTTTTATAATAATGTACTTTAAATATTTTAATTAAAACATTTACAATACACTTTGAAATAAAAACATTCAAAATGAACTTTAAATATTTTAATTAAACTTTAAAATGAATGATTTAAAACATTAAAATTATGTACTTTAAATATTTTAATTAAAACATTTACAATACACTTTGAAATAAAAACATTCAAAATGAACTTTAAATATTTTAATTAAAATTTAAAATGAATGATTTAAAACATTAAAATTATACTCTAAAGTATTTTATTTAATGATTTTAAATGATTTATTTTAAACATTAAAATTAAAAGTTTTTAAAATTAAAACATTTAAAATCACACTTATCAAGTCTTAAAATTTTCAAAAGAGGCCCAACAAAATATGAAATAAAGTAAAGAAAGGTTTTACTTTTAATCAAACAATCAAGATCATGGAAACCAAAATATCAAAATTTTCAATGGGTCCCCAATTTTGGGGCATTGTGAAGTGGTCACAACACTTCCCACATGTGCTATACTGGGAATTTGCTATGGTATTAAAATATTTTCCCACCTATAAATAAATAACCACTAATGGATGGCCCAAGAGTGGTTGTGTCCATCTATGAAGACTCGGGGCTGACTTGATATTAGGTCTGATTCACTCCTCCCCTCTGACTTGGGTAGTGAAAATTGACTTGAGTTGACTCGTGGGTCCAAGCCCACCCATTTTTAAGGTTGGTGGATTCACTCTTAACATATTTATGAAATAATTATGAAATAATATAATTCCATAGATTCAAAATATATTAAGTAAATCCCTTATTCAAATCCATTGGGTTATTGCCCAAACATCAGTAATCATATTAATCATAAAGCTTTGCCTTCATGACAAAATAGTTATCCACATAGGTGATTATAAAAGAGATTAGGGGGTCAACACAATCATCCACATAAGATGATTAGATAAAATAAAACATGGATAACCGTTAGGTTTTGGCCTTCGCAATAAAATAAATGTCCATATAAATGATTGAAAGTGATTATAAAAGGTATAGATTATGAGTAATCATAAAAACATAGATATCAAGGCATGTCACAAAAATGTTAGAGACAACTTGTTTTGTAGCCTTTGTCTATATATTAAGGATGCCTCCATGGAATACCTACCCTTTGAACTCTTCGTCCTCTATCCTTTCAAGCCTCAAATATGCCTTCTAAGATCATTCATATTGGTAAAATACCTTTAATTATCTTAGTACTCTCCCAAAAACTTATTATTTTTGATCTACCAAGGTAGAGAGCATACTCCCTAAGCCCAATATTTCCTCCTTTTTTCATTTCTTATCTTCCCTTTTATAATTTTTTTGGCTTCTCTTCCCTCATGAGCAAGAGGGTGGATTTATTAATAAAATATTAAAATGATCCTTTTTGGGATCAACCCAAATAGTGAGATTCATTTTTATTATTTTAAAATTAGGGGAAGGGACAAGAGGAGATAAGGTGGGAGTACCTTGCTCATTTTTGGCCTTCCCTTTTTCCTAGGGCCACTTACAAGGTCAACCTTACCACTATTTGGAAGTAGTCATGTGGAATGGAGAATAGTTCATCCACTAGTCAAATATGTACATTTTTATTATTAAATCATGACCTTGCTCTTTTTGGATCCTTTTTAAAATTAGATAAATTGTAATAAAATAGACTTATTTTACTAAGTTATTTTTTTGCAAAATATAATTTTCCCAAATTAATCTTCTTACAAAGGCCTTATTTTAATTTCTCTAAACCTTACAAAATCCCAATTATGTTCCAAATCTCTCCAAATTAACTTGGTGGAGTGTAATTAGCTTAATTAAGGATTTTATAGGGTAATTAGGATTTACCATCCCCTATATTTTATTAATTAGACCCTTTTATTAGTGCTTGGAAACATTAGTAGGGTTTGGTTAATGTTAAAATCCAAGTATTAATTGATCCTTTGGATCAAATAACATCTTCTAGGAAGTCCCAATGAGATGGTTGTGACACATATTCTACTACAATTGGAAACTACTTTAGATCTAGAGTAGTTACTTTCGGTGGATGTTCACCTGTGCAAAACATCTTAGGCAATTATTCCAAGTGCTCAAAATATTTCCTTCTTCCTCCACTTGTTTCCTTGTAGTATTGCATGGGCAAGCTTCCTTTGTGTTGTCAAACTCCATTGGGCTCTTAAATGCTTCAATAGAATGCATGGTTTCTTAGAATGAATGCAAAACTACATATATTAGATGATCATACACTTCTACTTTAAATTTTAAATTCGGTGATAGTTGTAATCTCAATTAAATTGAGATTTTGTAAGTGCTAGCATGATTTTCTCAAATTTGGTTGCCCATGTGACTGTCCTAATTTATTCATTTTCTCTTATATCTAGCTATTCATAGTTTTGTGCCACAACATCCTTTTAATGCAACATGTGCTTGCTTTCATCATCTTGATATTGTAGCATGTGGATCATATTGATAGTTGTATCTCATCAAATTTTGTTGTCAAGCATCATATGTTCTAGAGGGGAGAAAACTGCCCTACCATGTATGATTCTTGGCTAGATCCACTTGGGAGTCAAGGTGACCATGGGGGTATGTTGATTCCTCTACACTCGAGGGCTTGGGGATCGAAGGGTTCACCAAGAATGGTTTAAGGACTCGCTCCAATTCCAGATGGAAATGTTTGATATGTTTATTTGAACAAGCACCTATGTTTGGCCTTACTAAGATCTAAACTAGGAAGAATTAAAGAACAATGCAGGGAAAATAGTAATGCAAGCAAACAAAATACTATCCCTAGAATGATTTTTAATTTTAATGAGGACTAAAACCCTAAACTTTGTAAGTAAATAAATATTTTCCTTTTTAGCAAGGGTTCAAGAGAATGCACAAACAAGATTAACCTAAGATGCAAAACTACATGCTTTTCTTTATGGATGCCTAGAAATAAAATCAAATATTTTCCTTTTTATTTATGATCTAAATCTGAAATAGAAATGGAAATAAATGAACAAAATACACCCAAAAAATAGCCTAAATATATAACAAAGCACTTACTCGATCTAGTGGTTGATCCTAGCTTAAAACTTGCATCCAGATATATCCAACAACTTCAAACCTACAAAATAACTTCAAAACCCTTGGAAAAATTGATCAGTGTTTGGGGGCCTGCTTAGGCCGCTATGTGACTGAGATTGGAGGTGCAATAGTCAAGCCCCCTTGGTCCTTTTAGCTAACCATTCAAAAGTAAAAGATATTGTTGACCTTTGGAAAGCAAACAAGATAAAATGCAATGACATGAAACAACATAAAACAAAGCATGAGCATAATGAAATGGACTAAAATAAAATATGCAAGAGGTGAGCTAGGATTTGGGAGTAAAACCTACCCCCAAGCCTTTAAATGAATTGAATTCATGCCTCATAAGGGGTAACCACGAATTTGGTCTCATCGAATTCATGCCCTATAAGTATGAGGTACGAATTTGTAATAGAGCCTTTAACTGATCTATTAATGCTAAAAATACAATGCTAAATGGAAGATTAATGATCTAGAAAACCAATAATGTAAAGAAAACTTGGTTAACTTGTGGTGGAAGTGAAAGAGCAACAAAAGGATGAAGGCAACAACCAAAATGGTAGACCCCTCCTCAAGGCTCCCACACTTGTTCACCAAAAGTAGCTAATCACAAAAGCAAAGCAACAATAGAACAATCCAAAACAGAAAGAGCACTTGAAATCACTTGATGGCATTCAAAAACTCATTAGATCACTTGGAAGAACTAGCTTAGCTTAAAAGGGAGTCCAATCCTCTTATTTATAGGAGGTTTGGAGGGGGTTTAGGTGGAAAAAAAAACAAAAAAACCTTGGCCAAGAGCCGACACCACAGAGGTCGGCCCAAAATTTAGGCTTTTTTGAGAAAAATCCAAATTTTTCCAAATTCGTGCCCCGTCCTAGACAACCACGAATTCGACAAAGCCAAGGAAAAAAGCAAAACAAAGGGGAAAAGAAGGCCCAAACTTGCACCTAGCAATTTTGAGGGACTCCTTAGGGATCCTAAGGAAAAATGACTCATTTTGATGGGTCAATTTTCCATGTCTACATTTTTCCCCCTCTTTGATGCATTTATGGCCTAATAAATGTGTCAAAGAAAGATGTAGACACCTATGGATGAAAAATAGTAAACACAAAAAAGGGTGGTAGGTTTAGAAGAAGGGATGGTGCAAAAATGGTGTCATTCCAAACACTTTAAAATTTTTACATGCAAAATGGGGCATTAATGACTTTAATGTCCCTGAGGCTAGGGCTCCCCTCGGATTTCAGAAGGAATGCAATATTCCTGAAGAAACTCAAAAAAATATGGATGAAGAAGAAAAGAGAGCAAAAAAAAGAGAGAAAGAATGAAAATGAAATAAGGAGAGAGAAAACGAGGGGGTAATAAGGGGAAGGATGAAAACGAATTCATTTTCACCATGCAAGAAGAAGAAAATGATCTATGGAGAAAAAAGACAAATGATGCTTCTCGTACGCCATTTAGCCATTGTGAGGGGTGAGGAAAGTGTAACAATAGATCGAACATAGGTACAAAACACAACCTCTAGACTAGGCTAGAGTAGGATTTAAGTACTTTTATACAATTTTTATCTCTTTTTTAGAAGAAATTATTGTGCGTGATCTAATGCAAATTTGGGGTCAGATCGCGAATTCGGTTGAAACTCGATAGTGACTATATTTGCACCCTAAAAATATAGGGAATAAATTTGAAATAGAAGAAAAAATATCGAAAGAGAGAGAAAGAGAGAAAGAGACAAAAAATAGGAAGAGAAGAAAAAAGACCAAAAAAAAAGAACAATTTTGATTAATCTTGATTATGCTTTGAGTTTTATTGCTTAAATGATGGTTAAACTGATTAAATTTTTATTGATGTTTTTGGTTGTAGCATGATGTACTAGAGAGCAAAGAGTGGCAATCGAGCTCCTTAGAGGAGACACTATGGTAGCTCATAGCAATAGAGCAAGACACACTATGGGTGATGGGGCTACTACATCTGGAAGAGATACCTCGAGTGGAGGTAGACAGAGCGCTACTGATAGCATTGGTAGAGAGGTGGTACCTAGAGTCATCGACCTTTTGGCTACCTATGGGGGATATGACCATCACACTAGAGGATGTGTGGTAGATCTTGCACATCCCCATCAGGGGAGGGTAGTTGATAGAGCATGAGGGCATTAGATAACACTACAAAAATTATCGAGGGATCCAATGCATGAGATCCAATAGAGCGGTATCCATGTAGATGAGGTTTTCATACGATATGAAGTGGATGCATTGACAACCATTCTCTATGGAATTGTGGCTAGATTCCTAGTGTGTCATACTAGCAAGAAAAACTTACCATGGGCACTATTAGGAGTAATGGCAGACATACAGGACCATCAGGTGCGGTTTGCATGGGGTCTATATGTGTTGGCCTATATATAAGGATATTATACAATGTCATGTACAAATGATATACAGGGCTAGTTTGTATGACATTGCTCCAGGTGTGGTGCTGGGAGCACATGGTTACATAAAGATCGCATGCACTACTAGGGCCATTGCCCAACCCAAAGTAGCCAATAGTATACAAATGGACCAGAGACCTAGAGTGAGTCCAGAGGATATATGCAGGTATCCTACCACTAGGGAGGTGGGTCATAGATGAGCTATGGGACCATATGATCATATGGTGACCATGGTATCTACACCCTAGCTGGGCTAAGGATGGGGTGGAGTTAGCTAGGGTTAGGAGGATCAGGTGGGTCTCTATAGAGAAGGGGGAGCTAGAGCTCTATCGATTTGATCGAGTCTAATGGTAGTTCGACATCCTTCAGGAGATACCAAACTTGGGAGACTACTAGTTTTGATGGGTTTGGAGGGACCCATCAGGAGTTAGAGGGGATCTTAATGTGGGGAGGTTTGTAGAGGAGGACTTGGATGATCCCCTCTACGTTGACCCAAGAGTGGATGATGTTAGGGTGGCACTTGGATAGAGGAGAAGGGTATTATACCCCTAAGGATCTCCCCATCGATGCCAGTGTAGAGGCACTAGGTCATGACTTGATGAGTGTAGCTAGCCTTGCGAGAGGCCACCCAATACATAATTAAGCATTGGTAGAGGGGTGTAGACCCTCCTAGGTAGACATAGGTT
The DNA here is from genome assembly GCA_028583015.1 of Wollemia nobilis. Taxonomy (NCBI): domain Eukaryota; kingdom Viridiplantae; phylum Streptophyta; class Pinopsida; order Araucariales; family Araucariaceae; genus Wollemia; species Wollemia nobilis. Next base: position 831,246 of record JAQPPZ010001465.1, on the reverse strand, counting down.
TAGGTTAGGATAGATATGGTGATGGCCATGAGGATGACCATCACCCTCTCTATCTTAGGGAGAGGGGGAGCAGCCAGAGGTGCTCCCATGGTGGTAGTGTCTAGGTTGAGTGGGATAGTAGGGGGTGCCTCTACATAAATGATGGTGGGACCTAGTAGGACCATGGGTTAAGAGGACCCAATGAGGGAGAGGGAGGTACTATAGGCCTAGATAGTGACCATGTAGAAGGATATGGACCTACTCTAAGAGGATCGGTCTAAGAGGATAGAGGGACTATAGAGTGCCCTAAACATGACACTCATAGAGTAAGATATGATGAGGGTTGAGGTAGATTATCTTAAGGTGGAGATGAGTTAATTAGAGTAGGAGTGAAAGTAGGCTTAAGCTAAGGGGATGGTTGTCTCTATGGATAACCAATAGGGTGAGGGGATCTACCTACTATAGGAGGAGCTATAGAGGGTAGGGGAGAGGTTAGAGGTATCTTTATAGAGGGAGACCTTCTACTAGACCCTATACTTTTAGGTAGTTTTGATGGAGTAGAGAGTGCCTCTATCATCATCCTTATAGATATAGGGTAGGTCATAATCTAGGTCATAGACTATTTCATGGTCCATGAACATACCCCCACTAGGACCACCTCCAGTAGGTATGTAGAGGAGATTGGCTCATAAAGCTAGGGCTAGGATCGAGATGACATGCCAATTTTGAGTGTGGCATGCAACCCTAGGGATGGTCGAGTGTGTTAGGCTTAGACTATGGCACACCAACCAAGCTGATGTGTACTCCTAGCTATCGAGTAATACATATGTGTGTGTAAATTTTATGTGTTTTGTTGATTTTTAGTTATGCATGAATGAACTTAATGGAAATGAAATGAATTGAACTTAATGAAATGAATTGAACTAATGAAATGCATGAATGGAAAATGAATTAACTAATGAGATGCATGATGAGATGAAGTTAACTAATGAAATGAATGAAATGCATGAGTAGATGAGGATATGGAAATAAAAAGGTGATGGAAGAAAGAAGAAAAGGAAAAAGAAAAAATAAAGCTCTAGTCGAATTTGTACCCCATAAAAATAGATTATGAATTCGTCATAGAGTGAATTCATACCCCATATGGATAGGGCACGAATTTAGAAAAAAAAATATAATAAAATAAAAAAAAAGAAAAAGAAAAGAATAAAGAAGGAGAAGGTCAACAAAGGAAAAAGAAAACAAAAAGGTGCTTAGAGTATGACATTTGAGTCAATATAGACCACAAGGGGTTAGTGTGATCAAATGAACATAAACTAAGTAAAAAGGAAAAAAAAGGTGGAGTGGGACCTTGTAAGGATGTATGCTCACAAATGGCCTAATGGAGGCTGCCCCTCGCTGGTGACCATGAAGCTATCCCATAAGGGTGTAATGCTCACTAGAAAAGAACAAGTGTGGAGTGATACTCTCTATGGGTGTGATGCTCACTAATGGTTGTGGTTGGAGAGATACCCACTAGGATGTATGCTCATAAATGGCCTTATGGAGGCTGCCCCTCACTTGGTGACCATGAAGCTATCCCGTATGGGGTGTAATGTTTGATTGATTTTCCAAAAGGAGTGTAACCCAATAGGGGTGTGGTGTGTGCAAAATATGAGTGAGCAAAGCAAAGCACAATAGAAAAAATGTGTGTGTGTGTGCATGTGTTAGATAGAAGGAATATAGAAGAATGAGAGAAGCAAGAAGTAAATAGTATTTTGTGTGTTTCTTTTTGAAATTTCAATAGCTAAGAGATGTGCATAAGATAGTCAGTGGTCTTATGAACACCATAAATGATATTCATGCGGTATCTACCCTATCCCATGAGGATCCCTTAACAATTGAAATATCAAGAAGGAAAAAGTGTGAGCAAAACAAGATGCATAGATAGAATAAGGAATGTATATCCTTTGTCTTGGAGAAAAGAAGAAATGATTGAAAACTTTCAAAGGACAAAATATATACAAGAGATGAAGAACTATATCCCTTGACTTGGAGAAATATTATAATTATTGAAACTTTCAAGGTCAAGGAATATATGAGAAGAGAAAAGAAGAAAATAAATGAGCAAATGCAATGATGAAAATGCATGGAGATGTGCCCTAGGTTGGGGGTTCTCTAAGCATCAGTGACCTAGTATGAGTGCAATGCATGTGAGCTAGAACCTAACTAGGTTTCATCACTTGCCTCATTGTGAAGTCCCCAAGAATCTATATGATCAAGCAGTCATGCAAGTATGATCAAGCAACAAAGTATCTATATGACAAGCAAAGATGTAGAATGGAATAAAATGTCAAGCAATTCATGCAAATTATGATAGGCAATCATGTAGTATGAGCAAGCAAACCAAATGTAGGATGAAGAATGATGATGTGAAATCATGCATAATATCATTTTAGGTGCATTATGTTCATTGGTTCTTTAAGTTCTTTACCATCTAACATTGCTAAATGATAGGCTCTTAAGCCAAACTTGGTCATTATGACAAAGGGGCCTAGCCAATTGGGCTAAAATTTGCCTTTCATATCTGTGCGAGCATTAGTGTTCTTCTGGTTTTCCTTGAGAACAAGGTCCCCAACCTCAAAAGAATGATTGCAAACTTTCTTAGAGTAAGATCGCTTGAGCCTATTTTTATAGGCTCAAATATGCTCTAAGGCATGGATGCACTTCTCATCCAATAACTCCAATTGGTTTAAATGATCTAAATTAAATTCAACACACTCTGATGGTACCATATTTCTTAGCTATTAAAATGATGACACAAGGGACTAACTCCTCAAATAAAAGGCTATGATGAAGGAAATCTTCATGAGCCATATCATAAAGAGTATCCCCCTTAGCACATTCTTTAGGAGTTGCTAAATGAAATTTGATACATACCCTAAATGTGCCTTCCTTCTTAGTGATAAGAATGATGACTCCTAATTGCTCAAGATCTTTAGGAGATATAGGAATATGGTCCACTTGAGAACTAGAAGACTCAACATGGGTGACATAGGGATTGACCCATCAAAGAAGCTATTTTGAAGGATATCTTCATGATCCATATCACAAAGGGTATCCCCTTTAGCATACTCCCCTAGGGTTACAACTAACTCAGGGTGCACCAAATTTATCACATTGTAAAATAATATGTTTGAGGGAGAAGGTGGTCCCTCATCCTCATTACTCCACTCTAAGCCATGATGATCCATAAATTTAGCATAAGTAATGACTTGATCATCATAAATTGGTAAGGGTTGGTTTTTGTTGGGGATGTAACCTATGCCACATCTCCTAAGCCAAATCTCAACTTCCAAAGGTTCTTGAATACCTTTCTATTGTGGCCCCAAACCCTTACCTACATATCCCATACTAGATAGGATCTACTTAGGAAGTGGGTAATCATTGGATAGATAACAATGGGTAAAGGTTCACTCTACCATAGAGGGGTTGCTACCATAGATATTTTCTTCATGGGATGTACCCACGTAGACAAAGGTACACATACCGATGTGTACTACTTCACCCTTTTTATGAGGTAAACCCATAGTTTGGGGTGAAGGTGGTAGCTTAGCTAGATCTAGAAGAGGACTGTCATCAAGCAGATTAGCTTGATCCTATGATGAGATTATGATTGATGGTTCCTCATTTATCTTGAAATTCTCAAACTCCTTGGTGATCTAAGAATTTCTATGAAGAGAAATATATGGACAAAAATTGATGCTAGATTGAGCTTGCTCAACCATTGAACAATATTGGAATGGATGAGGGTCACCTGGAATGGTGATAAGCTGATTTTTGAACTCATACTTCAAACATTGATGAAGAGTAGAAGGGACACCCCTCATGGCATGAATCCAAGGGCATCCAAGAAGAAGATTAAAAGATGTGGGGCAAGATACCACATAAAACAAAGTGTCTAAGATCTTGGGTCCTACCTTAAGGGGAAGGGATAAAATGTCATAGGCCTCTTGGGACTCATTGTTGAAAGCTTTTATGATAACATCATATTTGGTTAAATCTTCCTCCTTTAATCCAAAATTTTAGAAAAAATTATAAGTGCATATATTGAGGGAGGAACCATTGTCCACCAAGATCCTCTTGATGAACTTTTCCCCAATATATCCAGTGATGTAAAGAGGAGAATCCCCTTGCAAATTTGAGGAAGGAAGCTCATCATCATAAAAAGATATGTGATTTATCCCAAGAGTACCTACAACATTGGCTAGGTTGCTAGGGGGAAGATCTTGTAGGATAGATTGTTGACTTAGAAGCTTCAACAAGGCTTCCCTATGAATAGGAGAAGTTTATAAAAGTTCTAAGAGGGATATCTTGGTTGGTGTGTTACTTAACTATTGTTGGATGTCAAAGGAGACTTTTGGTTGTGGCTTCAACACTAAGGTTGGTTTTTCTATACTTGTGCTCCTTTTTTGGGTACTCTTGAGAACTAAAGGAGGTCTAGAAGGTTTGTTGGATGTAGAACTTATCTTCTATTGATATTGTTGAGTCGGTTGAGCTTGAGCTTGTTGCCTTGTAGTAGCTGCTATCATACCCACCATATTGTTGTAGGGAGGTGGCACATTATGATATGACACTTGATTAGTTATCTGTTACCCATGATTGGGTAGAGGATTTTGGAAGATCCCCATATCTTGATTAGTTGTTGGTGTCTATTGAGTAGGAGGTTGATTAGTTGGAGGTTTGTGGTTAGGAGTAGGTTGGGAGTCATCCATAACAAGATGACCCTCATCTATTAAGTCTTGAACCATGTGTTTCAACCTCTTACATGAGTTTATCATGTGCCCCTCCACTCTATGATACTCACAATGTTGACCAGGCTTATACCAATATGTCATGGTATCAGGTTACCTTATGGGAGGTAACTCAATCATCTTAGCTTCCAAAAGTTTCTTAAGGACCGATGAAATAGGTTGGTTGAGTCTAGTAAAATTCCTTGGTGGGGGTTTTTGAGGTTTTCCAAGTACCAACTTCTGCAAGGTACTAGCGGCATTAACATTGTTGGTTTACCTATTATCTATTACCCCATCACCAACTACATGCTTGTTCTTATATTGGGTTTTCATGGTCCTTTCTTCTTCTTTCCTTAACTTGATTTGACCTCTTTGAATGAGAGCCTTCTCTACTCTTCTTGCCAAATCTATTGCTTGTTCAAAAGAGGTAATAGTTGTTGTTTCCAATTCATATGAGATCTGTTCTTGTAAATTTCCAATAAAGATCTCTAACATGTCTCGAGGAGGTAAGGTGTATCTTAATCATCCAACTAAACTTCTCCATCGAGATAAGAATTCTAAGAAACTTTCATCTTTACCTTGCTTTAGGAGATACAAATCTTGAATGGTTACTCCTTTCTCCACATAAGCTCCAAATTGTTGAACAAATAACTCAGTTGTCTCCTCAAAGTTTCTCAAAGAATGATGGGGTAGTTGATAATACCATTCCAATGCCATACCACCAAGACTCTTAGGGAATATTTTTAGCAACAACATATCATCATATATAATATCATGGCATGTTGTTCTAAACATCCTTAAATGTTCTATTGGGTCCTTTGTTCCCTTATAAATAGGTAAAATTAGCATTAGAAAATGCTTAGGGTAGGGCCTAGCGACTACCATGGGATCTAGGGGTTGATTGCACATTTCCTTATAGTTGTAAGTGAAACTTGATGCTTGAAGTGAATCCATTATTAATGCCAATTGTTTCACTATACTTGTCAAACTTTGCATATCGAGATTGTTGTTGTGCAATACCCCTAGATTCCCTAAGGGTGGGTTATAGGTAGGTTTTTGAAAGGGAACTTGGTTAATGTTGGAGGTATTAACACTATTATGGTATGGGTTATGGTATGGGATGTTTTGTGTAGTATCTTGTTGAGGGATGTAGTTCACATTTGGTGGAATAGAAGAAGGAATGTTGATATTAGAAGAATGAGAAGGAAATTGAACATTATGGTGAAATGCACTACTAGTTGGAGGAGGTTGCAAAATTCCCCCAATGTTGGTGGTTATTGTAGTAGCATATGTAGGTTTATGAAATGGATTAACATGATGCTCAGATTGAAACAAAGGATTGACATGAATGTTGAGAGGCGAATTGGTTTGATGATGAGATATTCTAGCTTCTTCGAAGTGGGTGTCTTCATTCATGGCCTTATCCAAGGCTTGCTTGTTTTACCTATAAAAATTCAAGAAATGATTATATGATTTGAAGGTGAATTGACCATGAGGCCCTTCAATAGGATCAAAGTCCTCACCAGTCTCTATGTCCTCTTCTTCTTCCTCTAGATTAGGATTCTCCCTATCAACCTAATCATCCTCATGGTATAGAGGATTCTCTTCAAGTTCTATCATCTTTCTCTTACTCCTAAGGTTTGGGGCCATAGGATTAAGAGAAAGAGAAAGGGAGAGAAAAACTAATGCAAAACAACAAAGGACACAAAAGAATTTATTAAGTTTTTTGTTTAATTTTTCTAATCTATGCAAACATATTTAAATGGTCTTGCTTATAGTTTAAAAATAAAACAAAAGAGGTAAAAGAAAAAGGCTTCCTAGATGGCCACTAAGGACGTGTTTCATATCGGGTTCACCAAATATGTAGAGGGGGGAAAACTTCCCTACCATGTATGATTCTCGATTGGATCCACTAGGAGCCGAGGTGACTATGAGGGTATGTTGATTCCTCTACACTCGAGGGCTTGGGGGATCAAAGGGTTCACCATGAATGGTTTAAGGACTCACTCCAAGTCTGGGGTGGAAATGTTTGATGTGTTTATTTGAACAAGCACCTATGTTTGGCCTTACTAAGATCTAAACTAGGAAGAATTAAAGAACAATGCAAGGCAAATAGTAATGCAAGCAAACAAAAACTATCCCTAGAATGATTTTTAATTTCAATGAGGACTAAAACCCTAAAATTTGTAAGTAAATAAATATTTTCCTTTTCAGCAAGGGTTCAAGAGAATGCACAAACAAAATTAACCTAAGATGCAAAACTACATGCTTTTCTTTATTGATGCCTAGAAATAAAGTCAAATATTTTCTTTTTATTTATGATCTAAATCTGAAATAGAAATGGATAAAAATGAACAAAGACACCTCACAAATAACCTAAAATATCTATCAAAGCACTTACTTGATCTAGTGGTTGATCCTAGCTTAAAACTTGCATCCAAATATATCCAACAACTTCAAACCTATAAAATAACTTCAAAACCCTTGGAAAATTTGATTAGTGTTTGGGGGCCTACTTAGGCTACTATGTGACTGAGCTTGGAGGCATAGTAGTCAAGCCCCCTTGGTCCTTTTAGCTAACCATTTAAAATTAAAAGTGATTGTTGACCTTTGGGAAGCAAACAAGATAAAATGCAATGACATGAAATAGTGTAAATAGAGCACGAATATAATGAAATATGACTAAAATGAAATATGCAAGAGGTAAGCTAGGGTTTGGGAGTGAAACCTATCCCTAAGCCTTTAATGAACTGAATTTATGCCCTATAAGAGGTGACCATGAATTTGATCTTTCCAAATTCGTGCCCTATAAGTATAGGGTATGAATTCACAATAGAGCCTTTAATTGATCTATTAATGCTAAAAATGCAATGCTAAATGGAATATTAATGATCTAGAAAACCAATAATGTAAAAAAACCTAGTTAACTTGTGGTGGAAGTGAAAGAGCAACAAAAGGATGAAGGCAACAACCAAAATGGTAGACCCCTCCTCAAGGCTCCCACACTTGTTCACCAAAAGTAGCTAATCACAAAAGCAAAGCAACAACAGAACAATCCAAAATAGAAAGAGCACTTGAAATCACTTGATGGCATTCAAAAACTTGTTAGATCACTTGGAAGAACTAACTTAGCTTAGTTATCTCCAATCTAAAAATGGAGTCCAATCCTCTTATTTATAGGAGGTTTGGAGGGGGTTTAGGCAGGAAAATAAAAAACAACCTTGGCCAAGTGAAGAACACAAGCTTATACTGAGAGGGGGGTGAAAAATATAAGACCACTTTTTACTTTTCTTTCCCAATAAATATTATGCAATGTATCAATAGCAATATCAACAACAGTAATCAAAGCAATGCACAAATCATCACACACAATAGAGACACCAATTTAACGTGGTTCACCCAATGTGGGCTACTCCATGGAGAAAATATTTCACTAATATTTTCTTAATAAATATCTTGGGAATCCTTTCCCTATTACAATATTTATGGACCTCTGTCCAAAGGAGACACCAATACCCTAATCAAGTTTGTGGATCTCTATCCACAGGAGAACTCCTTTCTCCTCTGCTCTCCGTCGGTGATCTTCTAGAAGAACTACTACCTCCACTACACTGGCTAATGGATCTCTATCCACTGAAGACTCATGTCCTCACTCAGAAGACCTATCCTCACTACCCTGGCTAATGGATCTCTATCCACTAGAGACTGTCATCCTCTATACTCTGTCACCTCCAAAGCTTGCTCTCAACTCTATCTCAAATCTACACTAAACACAGTCCTTTGGTCTAGCACAAATCTGCTCAATATTTGTCTCTGGTCTAGCACAAACCTATCCTCAAATATGCACCAAAATCTATCCTCAAATATACACTAAACACAGTCCTTTGGTCTAGCACAAATCTATCCTAAATATCTATCCTCAAGCCTTAACACAAATCTTGAATTAATCTTAAATCAACTCTTCTAGATCTACCCCAAACCTTAACTCAAGGTTTGAACAAATCAATCAATCAACTCTGCTCACAAGTCTTCTCAAAGACTTGTCTCAAATCTACCTTGTAAGCTTCCACAAAATCTCACACTAATCTATCTATAAGTCCTCTCTAGAAATTGTCCAATCGTCTCTCAATATCTATCTTCAAATTTGTATTGTAAGCTTCCACAAAAGCTTACACCAATCTATCCACAAGTCTTCTCTAAGACTTACCTCAAATCTTCTCAACAAGTCCTCACTAGAACTTGTCCAATCTGCTCAACAAGTCTTCACCAAGACTTACCTCAAATCTTCTCAATAAGTCCTCACTAGAACTTTTGTTTGATGAAGAAGTTCCCTTAAAAACCTGTCTCAAACATAATTTTCTTCTTTGCCAATTTCAATGGTTAGATGATAAAATATCACACCAAACCTCTCTCAAAAATATTTCTCAATTACAAAAATCAACCCACTCTCTTCTCCTTTGATGCACATCATACATCCAAAAATAATTAGTCAATTACTCCTTATAATCTCCAATCTTTAATTAACAACCTCCAAAAAATAAACCCTCAAAAATAATATTGCCTACCCTTTTATCTCCCTCAAATACTCAATATCCAAATTAATTTAGGCAAAAATAAACTTTATAAACCATCAAAAATATTTTAATTTAAAAACCTTAGCACATCCCAAATAATCAAGCGACCAAGGCAATTAACATCAACGCATACCTTTAACACTAGCCAAAAGGCCTTGATGGGTTTTGAACATGAGGCTTCCTCTTGTCGAGCACCTTATCGAGGTGCTAGCCCACCACGTGGGCTATGAGCCTCCATGTGAAGGGGAAGGCGTAAGCCTTCCCTTTATTTCCTTCTGAATGGCATGATGTAAAAAATAGAATGTGCTCTTCCCTCGCAAAATGACACTCGACGGGTTTCAAACCTTGTTCTCCCACCTACCACACGCCTTAACACAACCTACCATCGCCAACTGTGCTACACAGTGTTGTGCAAAATAAGAGGAGCCTTGCTCCTACTTGTCTTTGTTGCTGTCGTCGAAACCTCAAAACACGCAAAACTCAATCTTCTTCCCTTGCACACGAATCTAGGAGGCATTAATTAAATCAAATGCATTGGGGGACTTTGACTTAGGATTTGCCCTCCTTTTATACATGAAGGCCTCGTGCCATAAAATATCGATGCTAAATCGAATTTCAAATTTGATTTTAATTTAAACCTTATAACCCACTTTAGGGTTATTTAAATTAATATAAATTAATTTATAATTAAATTAAAATTAAGTTATAATTAACTTAAATAACTTTGGAAGTTAATTAAATTAATTAATAAATTAATTTATAATAAAATTATATTAATTAATTTATAATTAATTTAAATTTCCCTTTTTAATATTATAATAAAATATTATAATATTATTTGCTTGGGCCTCTTCTTTGCACTTTGGACCACATATGACCACCTGGAACCGGATCTGACCATCTGGAAGTGGACTCTCCTTTTTGCATTGATTGTAGAACTGCTTCTTCTTGCACTGCTCACTGAAACTGACTTTTGACATCAATGACCACTCACTCTTGACATCAATGACAACTCATCTACTCAAAATGTCCAACAATCTTCCCCTTTGTCATTGATGGTAACCCAATTATATTTTCCAATTTCCTTAACCTTTTTTTATTCTACTCCCCTAGGAAATTGCTCCCCCTGACTCAATGCTCTCCCCTTAAATCAAATCTCTCCTCCTTACTCAAATCTCTCCCCATTTGACATCAATGGCAAAGGGTCACCTTTGGGGCTCGGGGCTAAGAATGAGACTCTTAGCTTAGCCCCTCCCCCACCTCCTCTTGAGGTGGTTAATTCTGGGGTGGGAGTATTTCTACTCCCAGCATGCACTGATCTTTACCTTTGTCCACTTTCCTTCTCATCTGATCCTTTTGATTCCTCTGATTGTTCATGTTCCTTCTTGTCTCTGGAATTTCTACTCTACACCACTTTGTTGTATGTCCATCATTATTGCACTTGTAACACTTAATATTGTTATTCCTTGGAGGTGCAAATATCTTGGGATTTCTCCTGGTGAAGCCATATCTATTCCTATCATGAACCCTACAATTCATTGCCTTGTGACCAAACTGATTACATGAGTAGCAATACCCATGAAAAACTATGCTATTTTTGAAGTTCCCATATTCTTGTCTTTCATGTGTCCTACACTGTGAAGCCTTGTGCCCAAATATGTGACATGAGAAACATCATCCATTGAAATTTCCTTGCCTTGACCTCATTGGTCTCTTAGTCTCTTTTACCCTGTGTTGGTTCCTGTTCCATCTGTTTCTCCTTTGTGCATTGTTCCTTTCCTTGTTGAACTTTCTATTGTCCAACTCATCCTCAGAAGTCTCACTTTCTCTTACACTATCTTCTTCTGAAGTTTCTTCTTCTTCAGAACTTGAGGTTGAATCCTCTTCTTGTTTCTTTTGTACCTATTCAAAACCAAGACCTATTTTGTTTGTTGACCGTCTTTGTACCTTGATCATCTTATCTACGATATTTGAGCTCTTTCCAAACTTGTGTAACTTATCCTTAGACTCTTTTATTTCTTCCCTTAGTAGAGCCACTTCTTGTTCTAACTTTTCACATTCTAAGACCTTTGCTTCTAACTTATCCTTGAACTTCTTTGTCTTAGCCATTGACTTATTTAGATCCTCTATAAGCTTTCCTTTCTCTTCATCACATTCTTGAAATTGAAGCTTAAGTTGGGAGTTTTGCTTTCTTACCTTCTTTAATGTGTTAAGAGCATAAATAAGCTCTCCCTCAAGATCAACTTCTCCTTTCTCTGATTCTTCCTCTATTTGTTTACCTTTGAAAACATCTTCATTCTTTTCTGAATTGTCTTCTATAGGATCACCTCCTTCTTCTTCTAGTGCCATTAGAATATTCTCTTCTGGCCCTTCAAGTGTATCTTCATATTCATCATCACTGAAACTGAAACCATTCTTTGTACAACTATCTTCAAGATGTCCAAAGTTACCACATCTAAAACACTTGAGAATTATTGGTGACCTTTTCTTAACTTCTTCTTTTTCTTCTATCAAAAATAGAACTTCATATTTATCATTATCTGAGAAACTATTATCACTATCACTTGAGTACTTACTTGCCTTGTCTACATAGTAACTCCTCTTCTGTATTTGAAAGAACTTCTTTCCTTGTTTGCCTTGTCCATCCTTACCTTTCTTTTGGTACCTATATTTTTTTGATTCCTTGTTCTTATGATCCTATTTTTCTTCATCATTGTTATTTCTAGCTTCTTGACAATTAGTTGCATAGTGACCATACTTTCCACAATTGAAGCATCTAACATATTTCGCATCTTTAAATCTTCTTGGATCCTTATTCCTTCTACCATAATTTGCTTCTTCATCACTGGATGACTCATTGCTTGAATCTGACTTCTTACCCTTTATCTTCTTAGTAGCTTTGAAGGTTGCTTCCTTCTGGAGATTAGGTTCTTTTGTTCTCATCTCAAAAGATGTAAGAATGCCAAGTAATTCATCTCTTGTCAAAAGATCACCATATTTTGATTCCTCTATAGCTGAAATATTCTCACTAAACCTTTTTGGGAGAGATCTTAAGATCTTATCACAAACATCAGATTCTTGAACCTCAATTCCAAGTCCTTGCATGGCGTTAACAACCTCATCTACATGAAGTAGATAAGCACTAATGTTTTCCTCATCCTTCATTCTTAATTCTTCAAATTGTCCTTTGAGATTTCATATCTTTACCTTTTTGACACTTTTATCTCCTTCATATATGCTTTGCAACTTATCCCAAATTCCTTTTGCTGATTTGCAATGCATAACCTTTATGAACTCTTTTCTATGCAAACCTTTCAAAATTGCATTCATTGCTTTTGAATTGTAATGATGTAGAAGCTTACCATCTTTATCTGTAGGTGGAGTAGCTGGTGGTGTGTATCCATTTTCAACTGCTTCCCATATTTCATTACCAAGTGCCATTAGGTGAATCTTCATTCTCATACTCCAAAATATATAATCGCTTCCATCAAATACTAGTGTTGAATTATCTGAGGATCCATTCTTAGAATCCATTGTGTTCTTGTAATATTTTCCTTCAAGTTGTTAAACTCTTCCGAAGGAACCCGCTCTGATACCAATTGAAGAACACAAGCTTATACTGAGAGGGGGGTGAACAGTATAAGACCACTTTTTACTTTTCTTTTCCAATCAATATTATGCAATGTATCAATAGCAATATCAACAATAGTAATTAAAGCAATGCATAAATCATCACACATAATAGAGACACCAATTTAATGTGGTTCACCCAATGTGGGCTACTCCACGGAGAAAATATTTCACTAATATTTTCTCAATAAATATCTTGGGAATCCTTTCCCTATTACAATGTTTATGGACCTCTATCCAAAGGAGACACCAATCCCCTAATCAAGTTCATGGATCTCTATCCATAGGAGAACTCCTTTCTCCTCTGCTTTGGCTAGTGATCTTCTAGAAGAACTACTACCTCCACTGCACTGGCTAATGGATCTCTATCCACTGAAGACTCCTGTCCTCACTCAGAAGACCTATCCTCACTACCCTAGCTAATGGATCTCTATCCACTAGAGACTATCATCCTCTATACTCTATCACCTCCAAATATTTCTCTCAGCTCTGTCTCAAATCTGCACTAAACACAATCCTTCGATCTAGCATAAATCTGCTCAATATTTGTCTCTGGTTTGGCACAAACCTGTCCTCAAATATACACCAAAATCTATCCTCAAATCTGCACTAAACATAGTCCTTCGATCTAGCACAAATCTATCCTCAATATTTTTCCTCAAGCCTTAACACAAATCTTGACTTAATCTCAAATCAACTCTGCTAGATCTACCCCAAACCTTAACTCAAGGTTTGAACAAATCAATCAATCAACTCTACTCTCAAGTATTCTCAAAGACTTATCTCAAATCTACCTTGTAAGCTTCCATAAAACCTCACACTAATATTTCCACAAGTCCTCTCTAGAACTTGTCCAATATGCTCTCAATATCTATCTTCAAATATGTATTGTAAGCTTCCACAAAAGCTTACACCAATCTGTACACAAGTCTTCTCAAAGACTTGTCTCAAATCTTCTCAATAAGTCCTCACTAGAACTTGTTCAATCTGCTCAACAAGTATTCACAAAGACTTACCTCAAATCTGCTCAATAAGACCTCACTTAGAACTTGTGCAATATTTTTGTTTGATGAAGAAGTACCCTTAAAAACTTGTCTCAAACACAATTTTCTTCTTTGCCAATTTCAATGGTTAGATGAAAAAATATCACACCAAACCTCTCTCAAAAATATTTCTCAATTACAAAAATAATCAAACTCAAATACACCTTATTACTCCTTTGAAATTAAAATCATCAAATCATACATAAAAATAATTACTCAATTACTCCTTATATTCTCAAATATTTAATTAACAACCTCCAAAAATCAAACCCTCAAAAATAATGTTGCCTATCCTTTTATCTCCCTCAAACACTCAATATCCAAATTAATTTAGGTAAAAATAAACTTTATAAACCATAAAAAATATTTTATTTTTCCAACCTTAGCACATCCAAAATAATCAAGCGACCAAGGCAATTAACATCAGCGCATACCTTTAACACTAGCCAAAAGGCCTCGATGGGTTTTGAATGTGAGGCTTCCTCCTGTCGAGCGCCTTATCGAGGCGCTAGCCCACCACATGGGCTACGAGCCTCCATGCGAAGGGGAAGACGTAAGCCTTTCCTTTCTTCCTTCTAAATGGCATGGCATAAAAAACAGAATGCGCTCTTCCCTCGCAAAATGATACTCGATAGGTTTTGAACATTGTTCTCCCTCCTGCTACATGCCTTAACACAACCTACCATCACCAAATGCGCTACACAACACTATGCGAAATAAGAGGAGCCTTGCTCCACTTGTCTTCGTTGCTATCATCAAAACCTCAAAACACATGAAACTCAATCTTCTTCCCTTGTGCACGAATCTAGGAGGCATTAAAAAAAATTGAATGCATTGGGTGTTGAGCAAGGTGCAACAAATAGTATTGTCATTGTTGTCAACACAGTCAGACAGATTTATTGATGCAATGGACAAGAGTTTATTGAACAGCAAGGTGCAGCCAAAGTACAATGGATAGGAGTTCAGTGTTGAGCAAGGTGTTGCAGGAGTATTGTCATTGTTGTCAATACGAGCGGTTAGATCTAATGATGCAGTGGACAGACAGTTCAGGAGTCATTCGGATGTAGAGGACAGAAATTCAAAGGATAGTCAGATTATGTAAAGTGCAATTCCAGGAAAACAAAAGTGACCCAGTTTCAAAAATTCGAAGAAAAAGACAAGTTAGAAAACTGTCGCGATATCGCGACATGTTGGAGGAGAGAGAAAGCGCAGCCGAAAATGTCACGATTTCACGACAAAAATGAGGAGAGAGAAGGCGCAGTTGAAAATGTCATGATTTCATGACAAAAATGAGGAGAGAGAAGGCGCAAGGCAAACTGTCACGATTTTGCGACATGTTGGAGGCCAAGAAGCTAAGTCGAAAAGCGTAGCGATTTCGCTACATGTTGGATTTTCCTTGGCCGAAGCAAGGAGAAAGCGTTAAGTGGAAAAGTTGTAGCGATTTCGCTACATGTTGAAATTTCGCTGGCCGAAGCAAGGAGAAAGCATTAAGTTGAAAAGTTGTAGCGATTTCGCTACATGTTGAATTTTTGCTAGCCGAAGCAGGGAGAAAGTGTTAAGTGAAAAGTTGTAGCGATTTCGCTACGAATCAAAAGTGCACAAAGCAAAGGTGTAGCGATTTTGCTACGTGTCAAAATTGCACAAAACAAAGGTGTAGCGATTTCGCTACGAGTTGAAAAAGCACAACACGAAGGTGTAGCGATTTCGCTACAAGTCAAAAGTGTAGAACTCAAAGGTGTAGCGATTATGCTACAAGTCGAAAGTGCAAGGCACAAAAGTGTAGCGATTTCGCTACAAGTCAAAATCTCATGGGTAGAAGCAAAGTTGGAAGCACAAGGCACAAAGTTGTAACGATTTCGCTACTGCATGAAGCAAGGAATGTACGGAAGCCGAAAGCGTCGCGATTTTGCGACAAAGATGAGGATGACGTCAGCAAAAGCTGAAAGTGTCACGATTTCGTGACAAGGTGCAAGAAAAGCCTCTGGAAGCCGAAAGCGTCGTGATTTCGTGACAAAGCTGAGGATGACATCAGCGAAAGCTAAAAGTGTCACGATTTCATGACAAGGTGCAAGAAAAGCCACTGGAAGCCGAAAGCGTCGCGATTTCGCGACAAGAATGAGGATGACGTCAGCAAAAGATCGAAGTGTCACGATTTCATGACAAGAACGGTGGCAAAGCTTTCAAAGGCCAAAATGGTCACGATTTCGCGATAGCAAGGACATGAAGGCGTACGGCTACAAAAAGTGTCGCGATATCGTGACATGTTATTATTTCGTGGCAATAGTTACAGAAAGGTGACAGAGGTGGCAGTAGCGGTTGAGGCCGACAAAGTTGAATCGGGGCCGACAAATTTTAGGGTTTTATAGCCGACAATTTCTAGGGTTTTGCAGCAGACATTCTTAGGGTTTGCAGCCGACAATCTCTAGGTTTTAGTAGCCGACAAATTCTAGGGTTTTACAGCCGACATTCTTAGGGTTACAGTCGACGGATTTTAGGGTTTTGCAGCAAACAATTTCTAGGGTTTTGCAGCCAACATTCTTAGGGTTACAGCTGATGGATTTTAGGGTTTGGCAGCTGACAATTTCTAGGGTTTCTTAGTCGACGTTCTTTAGGGTTTGTTCTTGAAATTTCTTCTATAAAAGGAGGGCTACTTCGAGTTTGAAAAAATGTGGTGTGTGTGAGTATCGTGTGCGATATGCGGCTGTAAAAGCGTAGATAGCGTAGAGCTGGCAAAATGATAGCGAAGTGTGTAATGTGAGCTGGTCATGTCGAGTTGTTCGAAGTTCGATTGTGAATACGCACAAAGAGCAGAATGTGAAATGACACAAAGTGTGCGAAGCGTGTGCGCAGAGAAAGCAGAGTGTGCAAAGAGCACGAAGGGAAAAGTTGATTGCAAAGTTTGGCTGTAGCAGTGCAGTAGACTGTGTGAAGTGATTGCGCAAGAGAGAGTAGAGTGCATAGAGATTGCAAAGGTGATGTAGACCAGTTAGAGTCTTGCAATAACAAAGGTATATGTCAAACATTTTTATTCAAAATTGAAGTCCAGTTGGTGTTGGCAAATTAGGGGTTGGTGCTCCTTTCCGTTGATGCGAGATAAATAAGGGGTGGGTGCTCCTTCCGGTTGGTGCTGGTAAACAAATTGTAAAGTTGGTGCTTTGCAAGAGGCTGGATTTGGATGGGAGTCCAAGCAGCCGTTCTTTTTGAGGAGTAGCCATTTTGGTGAACCTCGTTAAAAATCTATGTTGTGTGATGTTCTCTTGTGGTACTTATTATATCTGTTTATAAATTTTATCTGCTACAATTTTTAGAGCTATTAATTCATGTCTTGGAATGCTACACTGATTCACCCCCCCCTCTCAGTGCCATACTAAGTACAACAATTGGTATCAGAGCCAAGTTCCCTTTAAAGGCTAAATCAGCTAGGGTTGATCTTGGATTAATACTCTAATGGCAAAGAAAGGCAAGAATGGAACCATGAGACACAAGAAGAAAAGATCACACAGGGTCATAAAAGAAAATAAAGATAAATTCATTATTGTTGTAGATTCAAGAGATGAATCAAACAATGGAGAAAAGGCCAAGAGTCAACTCGGTCATAATGCAGGTTCTCAAGGTTCAGAATGTTTTGATCAACTCGGGCATAATGAACGTCAGTGTTATGGGTTTAGTAGCAGTGAAGATGAAGAAGAAATAGAATCAGAACAGGAATGTAATAAAGAAGAAATGAATGCAGAAGCAAATTGGAATGAAGATCAAATTACAGCTCCAAGTAAGAAGAATAGAACCTCCTTCAAAAAGACATCTCAGCCAGTTTTAGTTTCTGTGGTAGAGGAAATTGAACCAGAAAAGGCAGAAGGAGTGAACACTGAAGCAGATAATAAAAACCTCAATGTTGAAGTAGACTAGGAAGGTGAGTTGATCTCTGCTCTTGAAGAGTTGAGTATAGAAAAGAAAAAGAACAAAAGATTGTCCAAGAAATTGGAAGAATATGGGGATGAGATTGAAAATCTGTTCTTACAATTCCAAAAGGCCAAGAAAATAGAAGAAGACTTGAAGTCACAGCTGAATGATAAAGTCAATGTGTGTAACAAACATGAAGAGGATTCTAACAAAGTAGTTAGTAATCTAAAGCTGCAAGTAGAAGAGTCTAAAAGGATTGAGGAAACTCTCAGGTCGCAGATCAATGAGAAAGAGATTATTTGTCGCAAACAAGAAGAAGAGATTGTTTCATTGAAGAAACAACTAGAAGAGGCCAATACAAATCTTAAATTCGAGAAGAGCACAGAATTGCTAGATAAAATGATAAGTCATCAGAGAAGCTCCACGGTTAAGCATGGTCTTGGATATGAAGCTGAACAACCTTTATCTTCCAATTCTGCAGAGAAGAAGAAGTTCACTGTTGAAGGGTCCGAGCAAGAAAAGGTTAAAGTTGTATCTTCAAAAGAAAGAAAATATCAAAGGAGATTTACAGCAAAGCAACCACAACAAAAGAGGTTCTACCACTCTCACTCTTTTCATACTAACAATTTTAATGGTTATTGTTTCAGATGTAACCAGTATGGTCACAAGGCAACTTATTGTGGATTAAATAATAAATCAAAGAGTTATGCTGGTCGAAATACATCCGCATATCTGAGTGAACACTTTGTACAATGTTTTCAATGCAATGGTCATGGGCACATAGCAAGGTTTTGTCCAAGTGCTTCTGTATCAAATCTAAGGCAAAACAATAGATTTCATAAGACGCAAAGAACACAACACAGACAGGGAATAAATCAGGTTCATAGAAGAAAGGAAAAAATAATCATTCATCATGGATGCATAAGAGACAACCACACCGAGAGAGATATTCGAGTTCACACAATGATGCAAAATAGGGACGCAGGTGAAAAATCCAAGCCCGAGGTCAAGAAAGTCTGGAGAAAGAAAGAAGAGAGGAAATCGTGTCTCCTTGAACTAAAGGAGACTGCTCTTCTACTGCACTAAGCAACTCCAGGTAACACATCCTCAGGGGGAGCATTTTGAAAAAGGTTTTATTTTATTGCTCCTATATGTTTGTTGGGTTAACCTGAGGATGAAAGGCAAGCGATAAGGAGGAGTTGCACTATAGTTGTCTAAATTTATTTCAGTTCATATAGTTGTTTGTGGAAGTGCCATGAAGGCTGGAGATTAAATGGAGAGTCGCCACCATTTCTAGTATTGTTGTATGTCATTGCTGTACTGTTGATGGTTCTTACTGTAACTGTTCGAAGCCATGGAATGTAACAGTTCAGATAATTTGATTAGTGGAAGAATTTTTTCTCTAGCTACGTATTTATGTTTCGATAAAAGAAGCATGTATCTGTTCCATTCATTGATGTAAAGATTGTTAGAACTTTCATGATGCCTTGGTGGAATTATTTAATTCTCAGACAGTTTTGTTTTAACTGTTAATAAAATGCCAATCCGAGGTTAAGAAGTATAAGGTTGAGTAAAGAGATGAATGGTTGGTCGTGAAGTGTTTGACAGAATGTCTTCTCCATATTTGCATAGTTGAAAGTAAGGGGTGACCAGCGTCGACTGCAGAAAACTTAGACAAAGCTGCAAATGTAAACACGGATCTGATTTGTGTTGAGGTACAATATTTTATGCGTGCACAGAGTTGACAGTAATACTGCGGTGTTGGTACGATACTGAACAAGAGTTGGTTGATACATTCTTGGACTAGGGTTGTGTGAGAGATGATTGGTTGAGTAAAGATAATTGAGCATAGTCAAGTGATTGATTGCATGTGGTTGTTCAAGTCCCATAAAATAAACTTTTCTTGATTTGAGTTGAGATTGAGATTTGAGAATAGAAGATATTAAGTCTCTAACAATCTTTTGTATGCTTCTATGAAGTGGATTTAATTTCAGACTATCATTCTTTGTTGAGCTTATCTTGAGTACCACTTGAGCATGTTTGATTGAGCCTTTGAAGAAGGTCTTTGGGAAATATTTTGAGGACAATGCTGGGACAAATTGCTAGAGAAGTTTTGGACAAGTTTTTAGAGAGCTTGGCAAGAGCAGATTTGGGCAAGTTCCTTGGTGAGCTTGTTAAGCAGGTTCTGTGTGAGCCTATTGAGCAGGTTCTTAGTGAGCCTATTGACTAAGCATTGAAGGTGACAGAGTACAGAATACAGAGTTTCAATGGATAGAAATTCTGGCATCCAACACAGCTGAAGTTAGATCGGAGTGAGGATTCTTCAAGTGAAGAAGAGGTCCACCAGTCAGTGCAGCAAAGAGACAGAGTCTTCTATAATATTACAAGGGTACTATGGAGTATGGGTTATGGTATCCTAAAGATGCAGATTGGGCAGGATGTGTAGATAACCGAAAGTTTACCGATGGAGGTGCATTTTATCGGGAAGGCAGATTGGTTGAGTGGTTAAAATTCCCAAGAAGTGACTAGCTTGGGATCACATTCTCAGGGGGAGCATTTGTGTATTTGTTTTTCTTCTTGTTCATGCTTGGAATATTTGCTAATTGTAATAATTTGTGTCTAAGAATGTTGTGCATAGACTCAGGGGGAGTCTGCAGCAGCCCTTTGGTATTATTGTCAAAGGGGGAGAAGATTTACAGGAAAATTGCACATGTGTTGCCAACAATTCCAAAGGGGGAGATTGTTGAGCAAGGTGCAACAAACAGTATTGTCATTGTTGTCAACACAGTCAGACAGATTTATTGATGCAATGGACAAGAGTTTATTGAACAGCAAGGTGCAGCCAAAGTACAATGGATAGGAGTTCAGTGTTGAGCAAGGTGTTGCAGGAGTATTGTCATTGTTGTCAATACAGGCAGTTAGATCTAATGATGCAGTGGATAGACAGTTCAGGAGTCATTCAGATGCAGAGGACAGAAATTCAAAGGATAGTCAGATTATGTAAAGTGCAATTCCAGGAAAACAGAAGTGACCCGGTTTCAAAAATTCGAAGAAAAAGACAAGTTAGAAAAGCGTCGCGATATCGCGACATGTTTTCTGTCGCGATTTCGCGACAAGTCGGAGGAGAGAGAAAGCACAACCGAAAATGTCACGATTTCATGACAAAAATGAGGAGAGAGAAGGCACAGCTGAAAATGTCATGATTTCACGACAAAAATGAGGAGAGAGAAGGCGCAAGGCAAACTGTCGCGATTTTGCGACATGTTGGAGGCCAAGAAGCTAAGTCGAGAAACTGTAGCGATTTCGCTACATGTTGGATTTTCGCTGGCTGAAGCAAGGAGAAAGCGTTAAGTGGAAAAGTTGTAGCGATTTCGCTACATGTTGAAATTTTGCTGGCCGAAGCAAGGAGAAAGCGTTAAGTTGAAAAGTTGTAGCGATTTCGCTACATGTTGAATTTTTGCTGGCCGAAGCAGGGAGAAAGTGTTAAGTGAAAAGTTGTAGCGATTTCGCTACGAATCAAAAGTGCACAAAGCAAAGGTGTAGCGATTTCGCTACGTGTCAAAATTGCACAAAACAAAGGTGTAGCGATTTCGCTACGAGTTGAAAAAGCACAACACGAAGGTGTAGCGATTTCGCTACAAGTCAAAAGTGCAGAACTCAAAGGTGTAGCGATTATGCTACAAGTCGAAAGTGCAAGGCACAAAAGTGTAGCGATTTCGCTACAAGTCAAAATCTCACGGGTAGAAGCAAAGTTGGAAGCACAAGGCACAAAGTTGTATCGATTTCGCTACTGCATGAAGCAAGGAATGTACGAAAGCCGAAAGCGTCGCGATTTCATGACAAAGATGAGGATGACGTCAGCGAAAGCTGAAAGTGTCACGATTTCGTGACAAGGTGCAAGAAAAGCCTCTGGAAGCCGAAAGCGTCGTGATTTCACGACAAAGCTGAGGATGACGTCAGCGAAAGCTGAAAGTGTCATGATTTCGTGACAAGGTGCAAGAAAAGCCGCTGGAAGCCGAAAGCATCACGATTTCGCGACAAGAATGAGGATGACGTCAGCAACAGATCGAAGTGTCACAATTTTGCATGACAAGAATGGTGGCAAAGCTTTCAAAGGCCAAAATGGTCACGATTTCGTGACAGCAAAGACATGAAGGCGTACGACTACAAAAAGTGTCACGATATCGTGACATGTTATTATTTCATGGCAACAGTTATAGAAAGGTGACAGAGGTGGCAGTAGCGGTTGAGGCCGACAAAGTTGAATCGGGGTCGACAGATTTTAGGGTTTTGCAACCGACAATTTCTAGGGTTTTGTAGCGGACATTCTTAGGGTTTGCAGTCGACAATCTCTAGGTTTTAGCAGCCGACAAATTCTAGGGTTTTGCAGTCAACATTCTTAGGGTTACAGCCGACGAATTTTAGGGTTTTGCAGTAAACAATTTCTAGGGTTTTGCAACCGACATTCTTAGGGTTACAATCAATGAATTTTAGGGTTTGGAAGTCGACAATTTCTAGGGTTTCTTAGCCGACGTTCTTTAGGGTTTGTTCCTAAAATTTCTTCTATAAAAGGAGGGCTACTTCGAGTTTGAAAAGAAGTGGGGTGTGTGAGTATCGTGTGCGATATGCGGCTGTAAAAGCGCAGATAGCGCAGAGCTGGCAAAATGATAGCGAAGTGTGTAATGTGAGCTGGTCATGTCGAGTTGTTCGAAGTTCGATTGTGAATACGCACAGAGAGCAGAATGTGAAATGACACGAGTGTGCGAAGCGTGTGCGCAGAGAAAGCAGAGTGTGCAGAGAGCGCGAAGGGAAAAGTTGATTGCAAAGTTTGGCTGTAGCAGTGCAGTAGACTGTGTGAAGTGATTACGCAAGAGAGAGCAGAGTGCGCAGAGATTGCAAAGGTGATGTAGACCAGTTAGAGTCTTGCAATAACAAAGGTATATGTCAAACATTTTTATTCAAAATTGAAGTCCAGTTGGTGCTGGCAAATTAGGGGTTGGTGCTCCTTTCTGTTGATGCAGATAAATAAGGGGTGGGTGCTCCTTCCAGTTGGTGCTGGTAAACAAATTGTAAAGTTGGTGCTTTGCAAGAGGCTGGATTTGGATGGGAGTCCAAGCAGCCGTTCTTTTTGAGGAGTAGCCATTTTGGTGAACCTCGTTAAAAATCTATGTTGTGTGATGTTCTCTTGCGGTACTTATTATATCTGTTTATAAATTTTATCTGCTGCAATTTTTAGAGCTATTAATTCATGTCTTGGAATGCTACACTGATTCACCCCCCCCTCTCAGTGCCATACTAAGTACAACATTGGGGAAATTTTACTTAGTATTTGCCCTCATTTTATACACGAAGACCTCGTGCCATAAAATGTCGATGCTAAATCAAATTTTGAATTCAATTTTAATTTAAACCTTATAACCCACTTTAGGGTTATTTAAATTAATATAAATTAATTTATAATTAAATTAAAATTAAGTTATAATTAACTTAAATAACTTTGGAAGTTAATTAAATTAATTCATAAATATATAATGAAATTTCTCTTTTTAATATTATGTTAATTAATTTAACATAATATTATAATATTATTTGCTTAGGCCTCTTCTTTGCACTTTGGACCACATATGACCACTTGGAACCAGATCTGACCATCTGGAAGTGGACTCTCCTTTTTGCATTGATTGTGGAACTAATTCTTCTTGCATTGCTCACTAAAACTAACTTTTGACATCAATGACCACTCACTCTTGACATCAATGACAACTCATCTACTCAAAATGTCCAACAATCTCCCCCTTTGTCATTGATGGTAACCCAACTATCTTTTCCAATTTCCTTAACCTTTTTCATTTTGCTCCCCCTGGAAAATTGCTCCCCCTGACTCAATGCTCTCCCCTTACACCAAATATTTCCTCCTTACTCAAATATCTCCCCCATTGACCTCAATGGCAAAGGGTCACCTTTGGGGCTCGAGGCTAAGAATGAGACTCTTAGCTTAACCCCTCCCCCACCTCCTCTTGAGGTGGTTAATTTTGGGGTGGGAGTATTTCTACTCTCAGCATGCACTGATATTTACCTTTGTCCACTTTCCTTCTCATTTGATCCTTTTGATTCCTCTGACTATTCCTGTTCCTTCTTGTCTTTGGAATTTCTTCTCTACACCACTTTGTTGTATTTCCATCATTTTTGCACTTGTAATACTTAATATTGTTATTCCTTGGAGGTGCAAATATCTTGGGATTTCTTCTGGTGAAGCCATATCTATTCCTATCATGAACCCTGCAATTCATCACCTTGTAAACAAATTGATTACATGAGTAGCAATACCCATGAAAAAGCTCTTTGTTTCTAAACTTTCCATATTCCAGTATTTCATGTGTCCTGCACTATGAAGCCTTGTGCCCAAATCTGTGATATGAGAAATATCATCCATTGAAATTTTCTTGCCTTGACCTCCTTGGTCTCTTAGTCTCTTTTACCCTATGCTGGTTCATGTTCCATTTGTTTCTCCTTTGTGCATTGTTCCTTTCCTTTTTGAACTTTCTATTGTCCAAATCATCCTCAAAAGTCTCACATTCTCTTACACTATCATATTCTAAAGTTTCTTCTTCTTCAGAACTTGAGGTTGACTCCTCTTCTTTTTTATTTTGTACCTATTCAAAACCAATACATGTTTTGTTTTTTGACCATATTTTTACCTTGATCATCTTATCTATGATCTTAGAGCTCTTTCTAAACTTGGGTAACCTGTCCTTAGACTCTTTTATTTCTTCCATTAGTAGAGCCACTTCTTGTTCTAACTTTTCATATTCTAAGACCTTTGCTTCTAAATTATCCTTGAACTTTTTTGTCTTAGCCATTGACTTATTTAGATGCTCTATAAGCTTTCCTTTCTCTTCATCACATTCTTGAAATTGAATCTTAAGTTGAGATTTTTTCTTTCTTACCTTATTTAATGTGTTAAGAGCATAAATAAGCTCTCCCTCAAGATCAACTTCTCCTTTCTTTGATTCTTCCTCTATTTGTTTACCTTTGAAAACATCTTCATTCTTTTATAACTTATCTTCTATAGGATCACCTTGTTCTTCTTCTAGTGCCATTAGAATATTCTCTTTTGGTCCTTCAAGTGTATCTTCATATTCATCATCACTGAAACTAAAACCATTCTTTGTACAACTATATTCAAGATGTCTAAAGTTACCACATCCAAAACACTTGAGAATTATTGGTAACCTTTTCTTAACTTCTTCTTTTTATTCTGCGAAATAGAACTTCATATTTATCATTATCTGAGAAACTATTATCACTATCACTTGAGTACTTACTTGCCTTGTCTGCATAGTAACTCCTCTTCTGTATTTGAAATAACTTCTTTCCATGTTTGCCTTGTCCATCCTTGCCTTTCTTTTGGTGCTTTTATTTTTTTGACTCCTTGTTCTAATAATCCTATTTATCTTCATCATTGCTATTTCTAGCTTCTTAACAATCAGTTGCATAGTGACCATACTTTCTACAATTGAAGCATCTAATAGATTTCACATCTATAAATATTCTTGGATCCTTATTCCTTTTGCTATAATTTACTTCTTCATCACTGGATGACTCATTTCTTGAATCTGACTTCTTACCCTTTGTCTTCTTAGTAGCTTTGAAGGTTGCTTCCTTTTGGATATTAGGTTCCTCTTTTGTTCTCATCTCAAAAGTTGTAAGAATACCAAGTAATTCATATCTCATCAAAATATCACCATATTTTGATTCCTCTATAGTTGAAATATTTTCACTAAACCCTTTTGGGAGATATCTTAATATCTTATCACAAACATCATATTATTGAACCTCAATTCCAATTCCTTGCATGGCGTTAACAACCTCGTCTACACGAAGTAGATAAGCACTAATATTTTCCTCATCCTTCATTCTTAATTCTTCAAATTGTCCTTTGAGATTTTATTTCTTTACCTTTTTGACACTTTTATTTCCTTCATATATGCTTTGCAACTTATCCCAAATTCCTTTTGTCGATTTGCAATGCATAACCTTTATGAACTATGTTCTATGCAAACCTTTCAAAATTGCATTTGTTGCTTTTGAATTGTAATGATGTAGAATATTACCATATTTATCTATAGGTGGAGTAGCTGGTGGTGTGTATCCATTTTCAACTACTTCCCATATTTCATTACCAAGTGCCATTAGGTGAATCTTCATTCTCATACTCCAAAATATATAATCACTTCCATAAAATACTAGTGTTGAATTATCTAAGGATCCATTCTTAGAATCCATTGTATTCTTGTAATATTTTCCTTCAAGCTATTAAACTCTTCCAAAGGAACTCGCTCTGATACCAATTGAAGAACACAATCTTATACTGAGAGGGGGGTGAACATTATAAGACCATTTTTTACTTTTCTTTCCCAATCAATATTATGCAATGTATCAATAGCAATATCAACAATAGTAATCGAAGTAATGCATAAATAACCACACACACTAGAGACACTAATTTAATGTGGTTCACCCAATGTGGGCTAATCCACAGAGAAAATATTTCACTAATATTTTCTCAATAAATCTCTTGGGAAACATTTTTTTATTACAATGTTTATGGACCTCTGTCCAAAGGAGACATCAATCCCCTAATAAATTTCATGGATTTTTATCCACAAGAGAACTCATTTCTCCTCTACTCTGGTTGGTGATCTTCTAGAAGAACTACTACCTCCACTACACTGGCTAATGGATCTCTATCTACTAAATACTCCTATCCTCACTCAGGAGACCTATTCTCACTACCCTAGCTAATGGATCTCTATCCACTGGAGACTATCATCCTCTATAATCTATCATCTCCAAAGATTTCTCTTAGTTCTATCTCAAATATACACTAAACATAATCCTTCGTTCTAGCACAAATCTGCTCAATCTCTGTCTCTGATCTAGAACAAACCTGTCCTCAAATATGCACCAAACTCTATCCTCAAATCTGCACTAAACATAGTCCTTCGATATAGCACAAATTTGTCCTCAATCCTTAACACAAAGCTTGAATTAATCACAAATCAACTCTGCTAGATCTACCCCAAACCTTAACTCAAGGTTCTAAAAAATAAATCAATCAACTCTGCTCACAAGTCTTTTCAAAGACTTATCTAAAATCTGCCTTGTAAGCTTCCATAAAACCAAACACTAATCTGTCTGCAAGTCCTCTCTAGAACTTGTCCAATCTGCTCTCAATATCTGTCTTCAAATTTGCATTTTAAGCTTCCACAAAAGCTTACACCAATCTGTCCACAAGTCTTCTCAAAGAATTGTATCAAATCTGCTGAACAAGTCCTCACTAGAACTTGTCCAATCTGCTCAACAAGTCTTCACCAAGACTTACCTCAAATCTGCTCAAAAAGTCCTTACTTAGAACTTGTCTAGTATTTTTTTTTTATGAAGAAGTACCTTTAAAAACCCGTCTCAATCACAATTTTCTTCTTTGCCAATTTTAATGGTTATATGACAAAATATCACACTAAAAATCTCTCAAAAATATTTCTCAATTAAAAAAATAATCAAACTCAAATACACCTTATTACTCCTTTAATTAAAAATCATCAAATCATACACAAAAATAATTACTTAATTAACCTTATAATATCCAAATTTAATTAACAACCTCCAAAAATAGCATACAAGAAAATTGACCTTAATACACCTTATAACTCCAAAAATTAAATTAACATCCTCCAAAAATTAAACTTTAAAAATAATATTGGCTACCCTTTTATCTCCCTCAAATACTCAATATCTAAAATAATTTAGGTAAAAATAAACTTTATAAACCATCAAAAATATTTTACTTTTCTAACCTTAGAACATCCGAAATAATCAAATGACCAAGGCAATTAACATCAGCGCATACCTTTAACACTTGCCAAAAGGCCTCAATGGATTTTGAACGCGAGGCTTCCTCCTGTCGAGCACTTTATCGAGGCGCTAGACCACCACATGGGCTACGAGCCTCCGTGTGAAGGGGAAGGTGCAAGCCTTTCCTATATTTCCTTCTAAATGGCATGGCATAAAAATAGAATGCACTCTTCCCTCGCAAAACACACTCGACAGGTTTTGAACCTTGTTCTTTTGCCTGCCACACTCCTTAACACAACCTACCGTCACCAACTGTGTTACACAGCACTATACGAAATAAGAGGATCCTTTATCCACTTGTATTCGCTACTATCGTTGAAACCTCCAAACACGCAAAACTCAATCTTCTTCCCTTGTGCACGAATCTAGGAAGCATTAAAAAAAATGAATGCATTGGGGGACTTTTACTTAGGATTTGCCCTCATTTTATACACGAAGACCTCGTGCCATAAAATGTCGGTGCTAAATCAAATTTTGAATTCAATTTTAATTTAAACCTTATAACCCATTTTAGGGTTATTTAAATTAATATAAATTAATTTATAATTAAATTAAAATTAAGTTATAATTAACTTTTATAACTTTGGAAGTTAATTAAATTAATTAATAAATTAATTAATAATAAAATTATGTTAATTAATTTAAATTTTTATTTTTAATATTATAATGAAATATTATAATATTATTTGCTTGGGCCTCTTCTTTGCATTTTGGACCACATCTGACCACCTGGAACCAGATCTGACCATTTGGAAGCAGACTCTCCTTTGTACAATGATTGCGAAACTGCTTCTTCTTGCACTGCTCACTGAAACTGACTTTTGACATCAATGACCACTCACTCTTAACATCATTGACAACTCATCTACTCAAAATGTACAATAATATATCCCTTTTAATTGATGTCAACCCAATTATCTTTTCCAATTTCCTTAACATTTTTCTGTTCTGCTCCCCCTTGTAAATTGCTCCCCCTGACTCAATGCTCTCCCCTTAAATCAAATCTCTCCCCCTTACTCAAATATATCCCTCTTTGACCTCGATGTCAAAGGGTCACCTTTGGGGCTCAAGGCTAAGAATGAGACTCTTAGCTTAACCCCTCCCCCACCTCATCTTGAGGTGGTTAATTTTGGGGTGGGAGTATTTCTACTCCCAGCATGCACTGATATTTACCTTTGTCCACTTTCCTTCTCATTTTATCCTTATGATTCCTCTGACTGTTCTTGTTCCTTCTTGTCTCTGGAATTTCTACTCTACACCACTTTGTTGTATTTCCATCATTACTGCACTTGTAACACTTAATATTGTTATTCCTTGGAGGTGCAAATATCTTGGGATTTCTTCTAGTGAAGCCATATCTATTCCTATCACGAACCCTGCAATTCATCACCTTGTAACCAAACTGATTACATGAGTAGCAATACCCATGAAAAAGCTATTTGTTTCTAAATTTTACATATTCCTTTCTTTCATGTGTCCTGCACTATGAAGCCTTGTGGCCAAATCTGTGATATGAGAAATATCATCCATTGAAATTTTCTTGTCTTGACCTCATTGGTCTCTTACTCTCTTTTAACCTGTGCTGGTTCCTGTTCCATCTGTTTCTCCTTTATGCATTGTTCCTTTCCTTGTTGAACTTTCTATTGTTCAACTCATCCTCATAAGTCTCACTTTATCTTACACTATCATCTTCTAAAGTTTCTTCTTCTTCAGAACTTGAGGTTGAATCCTCTTCTTATTTCTTTTGTACCTATTCAAAACCAATCCTTGTTTTGTTTTTTGACCATATTTTTACCTTGATCATATTATCTACGATATTTGAGCTCTTTCCAAACTTGTGTAACCTGTACTTAGACTCTTTTATTTCTTCCCTTAGTAGAGCCACTTCTTGTTCTAACTGGAACAAACCTGTCCTAAAATCTGCACCAAAATCTATTCTCAAATCTGCACTAAACACGGTCCTTCGATCTAGCAAAAATTTATCCTCAATATTTGTCCTCAAGCCTTAACACAAAGCTTGAATTAATCCCAAATCAACTCTGCTATATCTACCCCAAACCTTAACTCAAGGTTTGAACAAATCAATCAATCAACTCTGCTCATAAGTCTTTTCAAAGACTTATCTCAAATTTGCCTTGTAATATTCCATAAAACCTCACACTAATATATCCACAAGTCCTCTCTAGAACTTGTCCAATCTACTCTCAATCTCTGTCTTCAAATCTATATTGTAATCTTCCACAAAAGCTTACACAAATCTGTCCATAAGTCTTCTCAAAGACTTGTCTCAAATCTGCTCAACAAGTCCTCACTAGAACTTGTCCAATCTGCTCAACAAGTATTCACCAAGACTTACCTCAAATCTGCTCAACAAGTCCTCACTTAAAACTTGTGCAATCTTCTTGTTTGATGAAGAAGTGCCTTTAAAAACCCATCTCAATCACAATTTTCTTATTTGCCAATTTTAATGGTTAGATGACAAAATATCACACTAAAAATCTCTCAAAAATATTTCTCAATTACAAAAATAATCAAACTCAAATACACCTTATTACTCCTTTAATTAAAAATCATCAAATCATACACAAAAAAAAATTACTCAATTAACCTTATAATCTCCAACTTTAATTAACAACCTCCAAAAATAGCATACAAGAAAATTGACCTTAATACACCTTATAACTCCAAAAATTAAATTAACATCCTCCAAACATTAAACTTTCAAAATAATATTGCCTAACCTTTTATCTCCATCAAATACTCAATATCCAAAATAATTTAGGTAAAAATAAAATTTTTAAACCATCAAAAATATTTTATTTTTCCAACCTTAGCACATCCGAAATAATCAAACGACCAAGGCAATTAACATCGGCGCATACCTTTAACACTTGACAAAAGGCCTCAATGGATTTTTAATGTGAGGCTTCCTCCTGTCGAGCGCTTTATCAAGGCGCTAACCCACCACATGGGCTACGAGCCTCCATGTGAAGGGGAAGGTGCAAGCCTTTCATTTCTTTCCTTCTAAATGGCATGGCATAAAAAATAGAATCCACTCTTCCCTTGCAAAACACACTCGACAGGTTTTGAACCTTGTTCTTTCGCCTGCCACACGCCTTAACACAACCTACCATCACCAACTATGTTATATAGCGTTGTACAAAATAAGAGGAGCTTTTATCCACTTGTCTTCATTGCTATCATCGAAACCTCAAAACATGCAAAACTCAATATTCTTCCCTTGCACACGAATCTAGGAGGCATTAAAAAAAATTGAATGCATTGGGCGGATTTTACTTAGGATTTGCCCTCATTTTATACACGAAGACCTCGTTCCATAAAATGTCGATGCTAAATCAAATTTTGAAAATGATTTTAATTCAAACCTTATAACCCATTTTAAGGTTATTTAAATTAATATAAATTAATTTATAATCAAATTAAAATTAAGTTATAATTAACTTAAATAACTTTGGAAGTTAATTAAATTAATTAATAAATTAATTTATAATAAAATTATGTTATTTAATTTAAATTTCTCTTTTTAATATTATAATGAAATATTATAATATTATTTTTTTGTGCCTCTTCTTTGCACTTTGGACCACATCCACCTGGAACCGGATCTGACCATCTAGAAGCAGACTCTCCTTTTTGCACTGATTACGGAACTACTTCTTCTTGCACTGCTCACTGAAACTGACTTTTGACATCAATGACCTCTCACTCTTGACATCAATGATAACTCATCTACTCAAAATGTACAACAATATCTCCATTTTCATTGATGGCAACCCAATTATCTTTTCCAATTTCCTTAACATTTTTTTGTTCTGCTCCCCCTGGTAAATTGCTCCCCTTGACTCAATGCTATCCCCTTAAATCAAATCTCTCCTCCTTACTCAAATATCTCCCTCTTTGACATCAATGGCAAAGGGTCACCTTTGGGGCTTGAGGCTAAGAATGAGACTCTTAGCTTAACCCCTCCCCCACCTCCTCTTGAGGTGGTTAATTCTGGGGTGGGAGTATTTCTATTCCTAGAATGCACTGATCTTTACCTTCGTCCACTTTCCTTATTATTTGATCCTTCTGATTCCTCTAACTATTCCTATTCCTTCTTGTTTCTGTAATTTCTACTCTACACCACTTTGCTATATGTCCATCATTATTGCACTTGTAACACTTAATATTGTTATTCCTTGGAGGTGCAAATGTCTTAGGATTTCTCCTGGTGAATCCATATCTATTCCTATCATAAACCCTGTAATTCATTGCCTTGTGACCAAACTTATTACATGAGTAGCAATACCCATGAAAAAGCTACATGTTTCTAAAGTTCTCATATTTCTGTCTTTCATGTGTCCTACACTGTGAAGCTTTGTTCCCAAATATGTGACATGAGAAACATCATCCATTGAAATTTCTTTACCTTCACCTCATTGGTCTCTTAGTCTCTTTTAATCTATGTTGGTTCATGTTCCATGTGTTTCTCCTTTATGCATTGTTCCTTTCCTTGTTGAAATTTTTGTTGTCAAACTCATCCTCAGAAATCTCACTTTTTCTTACACCGTCTTCTTCTAAAGTTTCTTCTTCTTCAAAACTTGAGGTTGACTTGTCTTCTTGTTTCTTTTGTACATATTCAAAACCAAGACCTATTTTATTTGTTGACCATATTTGTACCTTGATCATCTTATCTATGATCTTTGAGCTCTTTTCAAACTTGTGTAACCTGTCCTTAGAATCTTTTATTTCTTTCCTTAGTAGAGCCACTTCTTGTTCTAAATTTTCACATTCTAAGAACTTTGCTTCTAACTTATCCTTGAACTTATTTTTCGTAGCCATTGACTTATTTAGATCCTCTATAAGCTTACCTTTCTCTTCATCACATTATTGAAATTGAATCTTAAGTTGGGAGTTTTGCTTTCTTACCTTCTTTAATGTGTTAAGAGCATAAATAATATTTCCCTCATGATCAACTTCTCCTTTCTCCGATTCTTCCTCTATTTGTTTGCTTTTGAAAAAATATTTTTTCTTTTTTGAATTATCTTCTATAGGATCACCACATTCTTCTTCTAGTGTCATTAGAATATTCTCTTCTAGTCCTTCAAATGTATCTTTATATTCTTCATCATTGAAACTAAAACCATTCTTTCTACAACTATCTTCAAGATGTCCAAAGTTACCACATCTAAAACACTTGAGAATTATTGGTGACATTTTCTTAACTTCTTTTTATTCTATCATAAATAGAACTTCATATTTATCATTATTTTATAGTGATCATACTTTCTACAATTGAAGCATCTAACATATTTTGCATCTTTAAATCTTCTTGGATATTTATTCCTTCTTCCATAATTTGCTTCTTCATCACTGAATGACTCATTTCTTGAATTTGACTTCTTACCCATTGTCTTCTTAATAGCTTTGAAGGCTGCTTCTTTTTGGATATTAGATTCCTCTTTTATTCTCATATCAAAATTTGTAAGAATACCAAGTAATTCATATCTCATCAAAAGATCACCATCTTTTGATTCCTCTATAGCTGAAATATTTTCACTAAATATTATTGGGAGAGATCTTAAGATCTTATCACAAACATCATATTCTTGAACCTCAAGTCTAATTCCTTGCATGACGTTAACAACCTCATCTACATGAAGTAGATAAGCACTAATGTTTTCCTCATCCTTCATTCTTAATTCTTCAAATTATCCTTTGAGATTTTTTATCTTTACCTTTTTGACACTTTTATCTCCTTCATATATGCTTTGCAACTTATCCCAAATTCATTTTGCTAATTTGCAATGCATAACCTTTATGAACTCTATTCTATGCAAAAATTTCAAAATTGCATTCATTTATTTTGAATTGTAATGATGTAGAATCTTACCTTGCTTATCTATAGGTGGAGTAGCTAGTGGTGTGTATCCATTTTCAACTGCTTTCCATATTTTATTGTCAAGTGACATTAGGTGAATCTTCATTCTCATACTCCAAAATATATAATCACTTCCATAAAATACTGGTGTTGAATTATATGAAGATCCATTCTTAGAATCCATTGTGTTCTTGTAAGCTTTTCCTTCAAGTTTTTAAACTCTTATGAAGGAACCCGATCTATTACCAATTGAAAAACACAAGCTTATACTGAGAGAGGGAGTGAACAATATAAGACCACTTTTTACTTTTATTTCCCAATCAATATTATGCAATGTATCAATAGCAATATCAACAACAGTAATAAAAATAATGCAAAAATCACCACACACAATAGAGACACCAATTTAACGTGGTTCACCCAATGTGGGCTACTCCACGGAGAAAATATTTCACTAATATTTTCTCAATAAATCTCTTGGGAAACCTTTCTCTATTACAATGTTTATGGAACTATGTACAAAGGAGACACCAATACCCTAATCAAGTTCATGGATTTCTATCCACAGGAGAACTCCTTTCTCCTCTGCTCTAGCTAGTGATCTTATAGAAGAACTGCTACCTCCACTACACTGGCTAATGGATCTCTATCCACTGAAGACTCATACCCTCACTCAAAAGACCTATTTCTCACTACCCTAGCTAATGGATCTCTATCCACTGGATACTATCATCCTCTATACTCTATCACCTCCAAAGCTTGCTCTCAGCTCTATCTCAAATTTGTACAAAACACAATCCTTCGGTCTAGCATAAATATTCTCAATCTCTGTCTCTAGTCTAGCACAAACCTATCCTCAAATATGCACCAAAATTTTTCCTCAAATATACACTAAACACAGTCCTTCTATATAGCACAAATTTATCCTCAATCTCTATCCTCAAGCCTTAACACAAAGCTTGAATTAATCACAAATAAACTATGCTAAATCCACCCCAAAAATTAACTCAAGTTTTGAACAAATAAATTAATCAAATCTACTCACAATTCTTCTTAAATACTTATCTCAAATCTGCCTTGTAAGCTTCCACAAAACCTTACACTAATCTATCCACAAGTCCTCTCTAGAACTTGTCCAATCTGCTCTCAATGTCTATCTTTAAATCTGTATTGTAAGCTTCCACAAAATCTTACACCAATTTGTCCACAAGTATTCTCAAATACTTACCTTAAATTTGCTCAACAAGTCCTCACTAGAACTTGTCCAGTCTACTCAATAAGTCTTCAACAAGACTTACCTCAAATCTGCTCAACAAGTCCTCACTTAGAACTTGTGCAATCTTTTTTTTTGATGAAGAAGTGCCTTTAAAAACCTGTCTCAATCACAATTTTTTTCTTTGCCAATTTCAATGGTTAGATGACAAAATATCACGCTAACACTCTCTCAAAAATATTTCTCAATTACAAAAATAATCAAACTCATACACTTTATTACTCCTTTAATTAACAATCAGCAAATCACACACAAAAATAATTGCTCAATTACACCTTATAATCTCCAAATTTAATTAACAACCTCAAAAAATAGCATACAAGAAAATTGACCTTAATACACCTTATAAATCCAAAAATTAAACATCCTCCAAAAATTAAACTTTCAAAATAATATTGGCTACCCTTTTATCTCCCTCAAATACTCAATATCTAAATTAATTTAGGCAAAAATAAACTTTATAAACCATCAAAAATATTTTATTTTCCCAACCTTAGCACATCTAAAATAATCAAGCGACCAAGGTAATTAACATCAACGCATACCTTTAACACTAGCCAAAAGGCCTCATAGGGTTTCGAACATGAGGCTTCCTCCTATCAAGTGCCTTATTGATGCAGGAGCATCCGACGACATTAGAACAACCTCGCAAAAGTTTCGTAAAGCAGAGGGGAAGTTATTTAAAAGCTAAGGCAAGGGTTGGAGAGAGGTCACAAAATCGCGACCTCAAAAGCTACGACGAAGGCAGGGGCGAGTTTCGTCGCGATATCGCGACGTCGCGATATCGTGACGTTATTATAAAGGCAGAGACGAAGGTTGGGAGGGGTCGCGATATCGCGACGTCGCGATATCGCAACCACATTGCAAAGCTTAGGCGAAGGTTGGGGGAGGGGTCGCGAAATCGTGACATGTCACGATTTCGCGACATGTCACGATTTCACGATCGCGAAAGCAACAGCAAGAGCAAGGGCATGTTTTGTCACGATATCGCAACATCGTGATATCGCGACATTGCGATATCGCGACGATGTTTTGCGGACCCCGGCACGGAGCAGCACACGATATCGCGACGTCGCGATATCGCAACGTCGCGATATCGTGGCATTATTCAAATGCAGAAGTAAGGCGACAGTTGGGTCACGATATCGTGACATGTCGCGATATCGTGACATGTCACGATATCGTGGCCAAGAAGAAGAAGGCCAAGGTGTGCACACGGATGGCCATGCAAGGCCGAAATTGACACGTGGCTGCCACATGTATTAAAGCAACTCAGCCAGTAAGAGAAAAGGCCAAAAATGGACACACAGGCTACCGCGTAAATTTAAATGGAGTTGATAGCCGCGTGTATTAAAAATGGAGACAACTATCACAGCAGTTCGAGGGATGGACATTTTGAATGAGACAGCGGTGCAGAAGGACGGTCTGACCATGGCGGCGGTTGCAGGTTAAGGGAGGCCATTAATGCAAGCTTCATGGTAGATCGGACAGTGGCCTATTAATGACAAAAAATTTGAAATCTCGACCGGGGGAAAATGAAATTTGAATTTTGTTAGGTGGGGGCATTAATTGCTAGAGGGTCGAGTCCTCGATAAAAACTCGTTTTCTTGTATTATCTGGGGCGACGGGAAAAACAGGGGAGAAGTAGCACAGTGAGGGAGACCGAAGCCGAGCTCGGTCTTTGTAAAGCCTGCGGGCTATTTTATTTTGGATGTGTGTATAATTTTTTTTTTTGGAAAGATTCTAATGAAAATGCAAAATTTGTGAAGGTGTTATGATCCCGTCGCCGTCAGTGGTATCAGAGCCAGTAGTTCCTAAGCGTACAGCAGACCATCGAAGGAGAGGCAGTTGTACCAGGACTTGTGGGAGGGCTTGATATCGGGTGAACAGAATGCCTCCAAGGAGAAACCCCGTTGGTGGAAGAGGCATGGCAGTAGAAGATTTCTGAGCTTTGCAACGGCAAGTTCAGGCCCTGTAAGAATAACTACGTAGAGGGCATGAACCGAGAAGAGATGCAGACAGTGAGGATGAAGCGGATGAAGAAGAAAATCAGTTTGAAGAAGAAGAAGAAGAAGCTGTGGATCCGGCACAAGCCAGACTGTACAAGGCCATATCCCAGATCGGGAAGAGGCCGAAGATGGAAGTTCCCACGTATTTCGGGAACTTGAATCTGGAGGAATTAATTGATTGGATAAATGACCTGGAAGAATACTTCGAATATGAAGAGGTTGAAGATCCCGAGCGGGTCAGGTTTGCTAAAACCAAATTAAAGGGTCATGCCAGCATATGGTGGAAGGGAGTGCAGCTGGAACGAAACAGAAGAGGAAAAGAACGAATAACTAGATGGGACAGAATGGTAGAAAAATTAAAAAGACAATTCATTCCCTTAGATTATGAACTGGATCTGCTAAGAAAAATGTAGAGTTTAAGACAGATGAATAAAACTGTCCAAGAATATACGGAGGAATTTTACAAAATCTCCATCAGAACCGGCCATTTAGAAGCAAGCAAGGAAAAGGTGGCCCGTTATATTAATGGGTTGAGACCCAGTGTCCAGGAAGAGTTGAGCTTGGTTCGGGTGAGCACCATTGAAGATGCTTACCAGTTTGCTCTGAAGGTTGAAGAAAAACTGAACAGAAGGTTTGAAAGCAAGCAAAGAGGAAAAGGACCTGGAGGAAAGAACGGTGGAAGAAAAGAGGAAGGAAAGGAAGAGAAGAAAGAAGAGGTTAGCAGCAGTTGGAATCAGAAAGAAGATGAAGAACCCAAACCGCAAGTTCAGAACAATGGCTACCCAAGAGGAAGAGGTAGATCTGGACGCGGGTATGGAAGAGGAGTGTTCCGAGGAACATGTTTCCACTGCGAAGAAGAAAGGCATCGGGCATATGAGTGTCCCCAGCACCCCGAGAGAGTGGACAAGAAACAAGTGGGTCCTACCAGAGCTATTATGGCAGTTGAAGATGCTGATTCAGAACATTCTGAAGAAGCTGAGAAAGGAGAAGCAATTATTGTGAGGAGGACCATGTTGATTGAGGAAGACCATTCAGAGCAGAGGAGAAGCCTATTTTGCACACGGTGCAAAAGTGCAGGCAAAGTCTGTAATGTTATTATAGACAACGGGAGTACAGATAACTTAGTTTCGAAGGAGATGGTTACTAAGTTGCAGTTGGAGAGAAGGAGACACTCGCATCCATATCGGATTGCGTGGTTGCAGAAGGATCACAAAGCATGGGTCCGTGAACAGTGCTTAGTCACGTTCCAAATTTGGAGATACCAGGATGAGGTCCTGTGTGATGTATTCCCCATGGATGCTTGCCATTTGTTGTTGGGAAGGCCATGGCAGTTTTATCGAAGTGCAGTGCATGATGGTCGTGCAAATACGTACTCCTTGATGAAAAATGGAGTGCGGCACAAGTTGAAGCCATTACAGACAGTGGATGAGAAGGTGTGCAGCAATGCCAAAATTTGTCTGGTAGAAGGCAAAAAATTTTGCCAGGAAACGGGATTTGAGCAGGTTGTAAAGGTTGATGAGTGTTCGGAGATATTACAAAGGACGCGGACCGAACAACAAAGAAGTGAAGGTCACTTCTCTTGTTACCCCGGGTGTCTGATGCAGGAGCATCCGACGGCATTAGAACAACCTCGCAAAAGTTTCGTAAAGCAGAGGGGAAGTTATTTAAAAGCTAAGGCAAGGGTTGGAGAGAGGTCGCGAAATCGTGACCTCAAAAGCTGCGGCAAAGGCAAGGGCGAGTTTCGTTGCGATATCGCGACGTTATTATAAAGGTAGAGACGAATGTTGGGAGGGGTCGCGATATCACGATGTCACGATATCACGACATCGCGATATCGTGACCACATTGCAAATCTTAGGCGAAGGTTGGGGGAGGGGTCACGAAATCGTGACATGTCACGATTTCATGACATGTCACGGTTTCGCGATCGTGAAAGCAGCAGCAAGAGTAAGGGCGTGTTTTGTCGTGATATCACGACATCGCGATATCGTGATGATGTTTTGCGGACCATGACAAGGAGCAGTTTGGTCACGATATCGCGACATTATTCAAATGCGGAAGCAAGGCAACAGTTGGGTCTCGATATCGCGACATGTCACGATATCACGGCCAATAAGAAGAAGGCCAAGGTGTGCACACGAACGGCCATGCAAGGCCGAAATTGACACGTGGCTGCCACGTGTATTAAAGCAACTTAGCCAGTAAGAGAAAAGGCTAGAAATGGACACGCAGGCTGCCGTGTAAATTTAAATGGAGTTGACAGCCGCGTGTATTAAAAATGGAGACAACTATCACAGCAGTTCGAGGGATGGACATTTTGAATGAGACAGCGGTGCAGAAGGATGGTCTGACTGACCATGGCGGCGGTTGCAGGTTAAGGGAGGCCATTAATGCAAGCTTCATGGTAGATCGGACAGTGGCCTATTAATGACAGAAAATTTGAAATCTCGGCCGGGGGGAAAATGAAATTTGAATTTTGTTAGGTGGGGGCATTAATTGCTAGAGGGTCGAGTCCTCGATAAAAACTCATTTTATTGTATTATCCGGGGGGACGGGAAAAACAGGGGAGAAGTAGCACAGTGAGGGAGACCGAAGCCGAGCTCGGTCTTTGTAAAGCCTGCGGGCTGTTTTATTTTGGATGTGTGTATAATTTTTTTTTGGAAAGATTCTAATGAAAATGCAAAATTTGTGAAGGTGTTATGATCCCGTCACCGTCACTTATCGAGGTGCTAGCCCACCACGTGGGTTATGATCCTCCATGCGAATGGGAAGGCACAAGCCTTCCCTTTATTTCCTTTGGAATGGTGTGGTGCAAAAAATATAATGCGCTCTCCCTTGCAAAATAATACTTGGCGGGTTTCAAACCTTGTTCTCTAGCTTGCCACACGCTTTAACACAACCTGTCATCGCTAACTGCACTACATATTGTTGTGTGAAATAAGAGGATCCTTGCTCCTACTTGTCTTCATTGCTATCACTGAAACCTAAAAACATGCAAAACTCAATCTTCTTCCCTTGCGCACGAATCTATGAGGTGTTAAAAAATCAAATGCATTGGGGGACTTTGACCTAGGATTTGCCCTCCTTTTATACACAAAGACCTCATGCCATAAAACATCGGTGCTAAATCAAATTTTGAATTTGATTTTAATTTAAACCTTATAACCCACTTTAGGGTTATTTAAATTAATATAAATTAATTTATAATTAAATTAAAATTAAGTTATAATTAACTTAAATAACT
Source organism: Wollemia nobilis (assembly GCA_028583015.1). Taxonomy (NCBI): domain Eukaryota; kingdom Viridiplantae; phylum Streptophyta; class Pinopsida; order Araucariales; family Araucariaceae; genus Wollemia; species Wollemia nobilis. The sequence continues at coordinate 791,026 of JAQPPZ010001465.1, read as the reverse complement.
TTGGAAGTTAATTAAATTAATTTATAATAAAATTATATTAATTAATTTAAATTTCCCTTTTTAATATTATAATATTATTTGCTTGGGCCTCTTCTTTGCACTTTGGACCACATATGACAACCTGGAACAGAATATTACCATTTGGAAGCGGACTCTCCATTTTGCACTAATTGTGGAACTTCTTCTTCTTGCTCTGCTCAATGAAACTGACTTTTAACATCAATGACCACTCAATATTGACATCAATGACAACTCATCTACTCAAAATGTCCAACACCAAGATCCGATGCCATAGAGGTTAGCCTCAAATTTGGGCTTTTTTGAGAAAAACCCAAATTTTGTCGAATTTGTGCCCTATCCTAGATGACCATAAATTTGGCAAATCTAGGAAAAAAAAAAAAAGGTAAAAGAAGACCTAAACATGCACCTAGCAATTTTGAGGGACTCCATAGGGATCCTAAAGGAAAATGACTCATTTTTATGGGTCAATTTTCCATGTCTACATATGTATTCATTTTACACATTCCAACATGCTCCATGATGTCATTTTGATGATATTTTATATTTGCCTTTATCATGATAATACTCAAAAGCATTCATCTTACATAAAGCAACTATGATAAAATAACCATAGTTATGACAAACCATATATGCTTATTTTCCATTGGGTTATGGAGTTGAGAAGATGGGATAAAGGGAGAGAGTGATGAAGAGTGAAGGAGATGGGTAGAGAGGATATGTGAAAGATAAGAAATTTATATCTGCATATCACACATTCTAGATCTTCTTTGCTAAATTTAGGTGTTTGCTTTACCTTTGAACTATCTTGGTGTTTGTTGTTGATTTCAAACATTAAGATAGTGAAAAGGTGAAGTATCTCCCCTTTTCAAGGGAGTTCTTCTAATTGTTGTTTCTCTTATCCCAAGTTTGTTTTAGCAGATCTACACAAGTTGAAGAGTGGCTTGGAATTTTTGGCTTTTGAAGTTTTAAACTTGAAGGGAATTTAACCACAAGTGATAAAATAAGCAATATATGTTATAACTATGATAGTGGCTAAATAATAAGTAAGAAAATATTATGATATTCTACAAAAATAACTCATGCAACAACCATTAATGTAAACTCATGAAAAATTAAAATTTTGATACTTATGTAGATAACTTTACTAATTCATGCTATGGAGATTGCATGCTTCCAAACTTATTACAATGTTTGGTCACATATATATACTTGTGTGTGACTTATTCAATATCATATTCTAAAGACACATATACATTTTACATGATAGACACTTGTATGCACAACTAACTAAGGATACTTGTTACTCCTATTCTAAAGACTCATGCACATGTGGACTACATGCACATTTACATTATTGTACATTATAACACTTGTGCATTTATTGCTTCTTCCTCAAGTAACTACTTAACCTAAGATAAACTCTCAATCTACTAATGTACCCAAGGTGATACAATGATATAACCAAATAATATAATATATTTTCTAAAACACACTTGTATTACATTATTTGGGTTGACTTCCTCTTGATTTGCATAGATATTCTCTGAATGCCTGGAATTTGTTTGTACCCACAGCTTTTGTAAATATTTCAGCTAGTTTTTCTTCTATAGGAATGTATTTCGATCTAATATGATGATTTTGAAAATGATCTTGATTAAAATGACATTGTGCTTCAATATTATTGGTTTATTCATGTACAATTGGATTCTTTATTAGATTGAGTACTCCTTGATTATCACAATGTATTATAGTTGGTGCTCGTTTGACTCCCATGTCAAATAATATGTATTGTAACCATAATGCTTTGCAAGTTCTATCTCTGGATGCATGGTATTATGCTTTAGTGGATGATTGTGCTACTATTTATTTTTATTTTCCAATATATCACACCTGATCCAAGATAGAAGACATAACCTGAAGTAGATTTTCTATTGTCAATAGAATCGGCATAATATGAATCTGAATAACCCTATAGAAAAAATATTTAACATTCTTCATATAAGTTAGTCCATAGTCTATAGTATTCTAACACATTGTAGTGTTACTCAATTACACCTTATAATCTCCAAATTTAATTAACAACCTCAAAAAATAGCATACAAGAAAATTGACCTTAATACACCTTATAAATCCAAAAATTAAACATCCTCCAGAAATTAAACTTTCAAAATAATATTGGCTACCCTTTTGTCTCCCTCAAATACTCAATATCTAAATTAATTTAGGCAAAAATAAAGTTTATAAACCATCAAAAATATTTTATTTTCCCAACCTTAGCACATCTAAAATAATCGTGCGACCAAGATAATTAACATCAACGCATACCTTTAACACTAGCCAAAAGGCCTCATAGGGTTTCAAACGTGAGGCTTCCTCCTATCAAGTGCCTTATCGAGGTGCTAGACCACCACGGGGGTTATGAGCCTCCATTCAAAGGGGAAGGCACAAGCCTTCCCTTTCTTTCCTTTGGAATTGTGTGGTGCAAAAAATATAATGCGCTCTCCCTTGCAAAATAATACTTGGCGGGTTTCAAACCTTGTTCTCTAGCTTGCCACACGCTTTAACATAACCTGTCGTGGCTAACTGCACTACATAGTGTTGTGTGAAATAAGAGGATCCTTGCTCCTACTTGTCTTCATTGCTATCACTGAAACCTCAAAACATGCAAAACTCAATCTTCTTCCCTTGCGCACGAATCTATGAGGTGTCAAAAAATCAAATGCATTGGGGGACTTTGACCTAGGATTTGCCCTCCTTTTATACACAAAGACCTCGTGCCATAAAACTTCAGTGCTAAATCAAATTTTGAATTTGATTTTAATTTAAACCTTATAACCCACTTTAGGATTATTTAAATTAATATAAATTAATTTATAATTAAATTAAAATTAAGTTATAATTAACTTAAATAACTTTGGAAGTTAATTAAATTAATTAATAAATTAATTTATAATAAAATTATATTAATTAATTTAAATTTCCCTTTTTAATATTATAATAAAATATTATAATATTATTTGCTTGGGCCTCTTCTTTGCACTTTGGACCACATATGACAACCTGGAACCGAATCTTACCATTTGGAAGCGGACTCTCCATTTTGCACTAATTGTGGAACTGCTTCTTCTTGCACTGCTCACTGAAACTGACTTTTAACATCAATGACCACTCAATATTGAAATCAATGACAACTCATCTACTCAAAATGTCCAACACCAAGATCTGATGCCATAGAGGTTAGCCCCAAATTTGGGATTTTTTGAGAAAAATCCAAATTTTGTCAAATTTGTGCCCTATCCTAGATGACCATAAATTTGGCAAATATAGGAAAAAAAAAAAAAAAGGTAAAAGAAGACCTAAATATGCACCTAGCAATTTTGAGGGACTCCTTAGGGATCCTAGAGGAAAATGACTCATTTTTATGGGTCAATTTTCCATGTCTACATATGTATTCATTTTACACATGCCAACATGCTCCATGATGTCATTTTGATGATATTTTATATTTACCTTTATCATGAGAATACTCAAAAGCATTTATCTTACATAAAGCAACTATGAGAAAATAACCATAGTTATGAAAAACCATATATGCTTATTTTCCATTGGGTTATGGAGTTGAGAAGATGGGATAAAGGGAGAGAGTGATGAAGAGTGAAGGAGATGGGAAGAGAGGATATGTGAAAGATAAGAAATTTATATCTGCATATCACACATTCTAGACCTTCTTTGCTAAATTTAGGTGTTTGCTTTACCTTTGAACTATCTTGGTGTTTGTTGTTGATTTCAAACATTAAGATAGTGAAAAGGTGAAGTATCTCCCCTTTTCAAGGGAGTTCTTCTAATTGTTGTTTCTCTTATCCCAAGTTTGTTTTAGCAGATCTACACAAGTTGAAGAGTGGCTTGGAATTTTTGGCTTTTGAAGTTTTAAACTTGAAAGGAATTTAACCACAAGTGATAAAATAAGCAATATATGTTATAACTATGATAGTGGCTAAATAATAAGTAAGAAAATATTATGATATTCTACAAAAATAACTCATGCAACAACCATTAATGTAAATTCATGAAAAATTAAAATTTTTATACTTTATGTAGATAACTTTACTAATTCATCCTATGGAGATCTCATGCTTCCACACTTATTACAATGTTTGGTCACATATATATACTTGTGTGTGACTTATTCAATATCATATTCTAAAGACACATATACATTTTACATGATAGACACTTGTATGCACAACTAACTAAGGATACTTTTTACTCCTATTCTAAAGACTCATGCACATATGGACTACATGCACATTTACATTATTGTACATTCTAACACTTGTGCATTTATTTTTTCTTCCTCACGTAACAACTTAACCTAAGATAAACTCTCAATCTACTAATGTACCCAAGGTGATACAATGATATAACCAAATAATATAATATATTTTCTAAAACACACTTGTATTACATTATTTGGGTTGACTTCCTCTTGATTTGCATAGATATTCTCTGAATGCCTGAAATTTATTTGTACCCAGAGCTTTTGTAAATATTTCAGCTAGTTTTTCTTCTATAGGAATGTATTTCAATCTAATATGATGATTTTGAAAATGATCTTGATTAAAATGACATTGTGCTTCAATATGCTTGGTTTATTCATGTACAATTGGATTCTTTATTAGATTGAGTACTCCTTGATTATCACAATGTATTATAGTTGGTGCTCGTTTGACTCCCATGTCAAATAATATGTATTGTAACCATAATGCTTTGCAAGTTCTATCTCTGGATACATGGTATTATGCTTTAGTGGATGATTGTGCTACTATTTTTTGTTTTTTTTTCCAATATATCACACCTGATCCAAGATAGAAGACATAACCTGAAGTAGATTTTCTATTGTCAATAGAATCGACATAATATGAATCTGAATAACCCTATAGAAAAAAATATTTAACATTCTTCATATAAGTTAGTCCATAGTCTATAGTATTCTAACACATTATAGTGTTATTTTTGTAGTTTTCCAATGACTCTCTCTTGGTTCTTACATAAATATTGAAATATAATTTATAGCGAAGTTTTGGTCACAAATTTGCCACAGGAAAGGATTTTGTATATATATGTGCCCTAGACTTGGCCAACATTGAAAGGCCGAGAGAAGGATAAGTCTCTCGGGCCAATCTCCAGAGAGGGCTGGCTCCCAAACTACTCTAAACTGGTTTTGAAGATAAAGATGCAGGAAAGAAATGGAAAAAATACTGAAAGGAATGGAAATAATAGGAAAGAGATGGAAATATGGCCATAGGCCGAAGTGTGTAATTTTAGGCAGACTAACAGCAAGAATTTCACCAAATTTTATGACAGCATCTAATAAAGGGAAAGCAGCAGAATTAAACTCACACCCTTGTTGAGATAACCTCCAGATCGTATTTCAGAATATAATCACTAATCAGTAGCGCTTGAATTCAACATGCAGAATTCAAAATCTAACAGCAAGATCATAGGCATGAACATAAATAAGTTGTAAAACAGAGGGACATCACACACATAAGAATGCTTGCAAATTTCAAAACCCGAGTCTCTTCTATTGATGCAGAGAATTTAGAGAATTTTTCTTACAAAATGTCTAACCTCTCTTACTTTTAGATGTACATGAATATTTATGGAGGTCTTCCCTCTCTATTTTGCATCACAGCATTAAAAACATACAATAGATTTTGAAGAAGTGATCCGCAAAATGTGCACTTGAAAGGAGAAACAATCCCCTTAATCTGCCTCGAAGAAATGACACATTAAATAACCATTATCAGGGCAAGCCGACAATTGTTAGGAGACCACAAACAAAACTTTTAATGCTGGATGCGTCTTTAATTCTGGTGGCGTTGAAACTTTCTCAGGTTCTTCCATCTAGCGCACATCGGTAATTAGCAACATTTAATCTTTGAAGCTTCCTTGACCATGATCTAAAAATCAGTTGGAGAGCTTTTACTTGATTCTTATCTCTTTCGCACGTTCTCCTATGCAATCCTGAAGAAAAATGCAAACTAAACTATATCGGGCCTTTGTTGTTGCTTCGGTCACGAAAATGAGACAGGTCATGAAAATACGACGTCGCGATATCGTGACACTTTTACCTTGCTACCTTCTCTCTCCGCCACCAGTCGTGAAAACATGACATGTCACGAAATCATGACATCTTTTCTTTTGGCTCTTCTCTATGATATGTCATGAAATCGTGACATTCACCTCTGCTTTGGCTTCTTCGCTACTCCTTATCGTGAAAATGAAACATGTCGCGAAATCGTGACATATTTCTCTTGCACTGTCTTTTCCTCCTTCTTACCCACAAAAACGTGATAGGTCACGAAAATGAGACATGTCGTGATATCGCAATGTTTTTTCATTTGGTTCTTTCATCTTCAATATGTCACAAAAATTTGACATTTTCTGTCTTCTTGCACTTTGATGCTTTTAGGCCCTGAAATTTTGACATGTTGCAAAATTGCAACATTTCGTACAATCTAGCTGCCTCCTTGCTTCTGCCTTGCGAAAACATGACATGTCACGAAATCATGACAATTCTTCGCACTTTGCACTTCCTGTCCAATATGTCGCGAAATCGTGACATGTTCTTGCTTTCTCTATTGTTGTCACTTCCTGTCGCGATATCACGACAAGTTTCTCTTACTTAGCTTCATTTCTAAAAATGTCGCGAAATCGTGATGTCTTTCATGCCTTATGTTTTTCTTTCAACCTTGCCATGATAACGTGACATGTCGCGATATCGTGACATTCTGTACCATTTTCTCCTTGCTTGCTTTTCTGTCACGATATCGTGACATTTTCTATCACACTGCTCCATGGCCACCGCAAGTCACGATTTTGCGACATGTCGCGATATCACGACAACTTCATTTTAGTGCTTCCATTGACTACGTTGACCGCAAAACTCCAACACGTCATGATATCGCAACAGTTTTACTGCTTTGCTTTCGTTGACTGCTTTGACCGCGATAACGCGACAGGTCATGAAAATGCGACATGTCGTGATATCGTGACACTTTTTGGGCTTAGCTTTTTTATGGTATGGAAATGTCACGAAATCACGACACCTTTTCTTTAGCACAAAATTTGTTAAGTGTCTCTATAATTTGAGCATTCTTTTGCTTGAACAGCAACAACAAAAAAAATGTGGCAAAAATGCCAACATTCTTGGCGACTCATGGGGTATACAGTTCTGCTATATGCACGAACCTCAGGCCTTTATCCATTGGGCAACAGAGTCAAGAAGCTGGAGAAGCAGGAAAGTAAGTGCTAGTTGATGCTGGATGTCTCTGTAGGCTGCTGCAACAATCTCTTGCTGGTACTCGGCACTCAAAAATAGGATCTTCAATAGAAATGTGTGGAATAGCAGAACTTCCTTTATTTCTTTAGAACTACTGCACTTTGCCTAGCTCATTTGAGCCAGGTAATCACTAGGTGCTATGAAATGATCTTCATGGCAGTAGTGAAAAACACCTTAACTATGAAAATGGAAATGAATGGAGTGATGACTAGCGAAGGTGTAGGCCGTGGAATGGGGTGGTGAATGATGGAATGATGGAAGATGGCAGAGCAGAAGTGGTAGATACAGAAACAGATAATGAAATAGAAGCGGATGAAATGAAGATGGTAGTAGGAACTATGGCTGGGAAAGGATCTTCATAAGACAAAGGACTAGAATAAAGGGAAAGTAAAAATGGGAACATCAGAGAAGGGAAATAGAAACAACAGCAGTGACTTGATTATGTACAGAAGAACAAGGAGTAAGAATTGTAGAAGAAGGAACAGGAGAGGAAGGGAATGCATATGAGGAAGTGAAACAGAAGTAGATGAAAGCCACTAACTGCTAGGAAGGAAAAGGAAAAAATAAAGAAAAGAAACATACCAGCGGGCTCAGATCCAAAGTTGAAAAAAATTTGTCTTTTTTTTTTTTTACCAATAATAGGTCTTCAAATGAAGACCATTAACTGGAATTGACATTGTATGACCATCCATATCTTGCATGTGAAAATAATTGACTTGATTGACCCCTGTGATTTGAAATGGGCCTTCCCATATTGCCTCAAACTTGTGATGTTTGCCAGGCTTTGATTTCTTTTCATTCCACTTCAATACAAGATCGCCAACCTTAAAAGTTCTTTCAGAGGCCTTTTTACTGAACCACTTCTTTGTCATCCCAACATGTTCTATAAAAGTCTAGTAGGATTTCTCCCATTCTTCTTCCAACTACAAGAGTTGAGCTAATCTCATGTTCATCGAATCAGATTCCTCCTCTTGATCATCAATCAAATGCCAATCCTGGAGGGTTGGTAATTCAATATGAATAGGCAAAACTGCTTCTTTTCCATATACCAATGAATAAGGGAATGTCTTGATGGATTTTTTCACAGAGATGCGATCATCCCACAATGCTTGATTCAAAAGTAAGTGTTGGCTCCGCTTGTTGTCACCAAGGGTCCTCTTCAAAATCCGAAGCAGATTCTTGTTTGTGGATTCGGCCAAGCCATTCCCCTACGGATAATAATTAGATGAAGTTTTCAAATAAATTTTATGCTTACCCACAAATTCACTAATTTTGGCCCCTATGAAAGGATTTCCATTATCTGTTAGAATCACATATGGGATACCAAAGCGAGTGATCAACCCTTCCAAAAAAGTGATGAACGTGGCTTGATCCACATGTTTAGTTGGAATTGCTTCAGTCCATCTTGTGAAATAGTCAGTTGCAGTCAAGATATACTTGTGTCCAGCAGATGAGTTAGGATCAATGACCCCAATAAATTCTAGACCCCATTGCTGAAATGGTGCTTCTACTTGAATCGGGTGAAGAGGTAATGATGCATTCCTGGTTTTACCGATGTATCTTTGGCACTTGTCACATTTTTGACTAACTTTGAAGGCATCTACAAAAAGAGTTGGCCAAAAATAACCTGCTCGAATAATATTTAATGCCATGGGTCTACCTGCATAATGACCTCCTGATAATCCATAATGGAACTCTTTTAAAAGTTTCTCCTTTTCTGATTCTTTGACACATCTAAGAAGAACCCCATCAATATTCTTATAAAACAAGCCATTTGGTAGCAAGACATACTTGAGAGCTTGCAGTCTAAAAATTATTCTCTGTGAGGCATTCAGATATGATGGACATTTTCCAGAATAAAAATATTCCATCAGCTCCTCTGTCCATTCTCGATCCACTGCAAAATGATTGTCAAAATTACAATTATCTACTATATCTTCATATTCATGAATCGAGGATCCAGAGGAAGCATTCTTTGCAAGTTCTTGGCACAATGCTCGACCTTGAACAAGCTTGGTCGGTCGGATCTCAACATCAAATTCCTAAATTTTAGAAACCCAACCAGCTCTCCTATCTCCAAGTTCTCCTTGTATAATAAAATTTTGGACATCTGGATGAACAACATAAACTATTGTTTTACTCTGTGAAACAAAGTGTCAAAACTTCTTCAGAGATTTCATTACTGCATATACTTGTTTCTCAATAAATTTATACTTCTCTTGATGTGGTTGGATGACTTGGCTTAAGAAAGTGATTGGATTTTCATCTTCATCATGTCCCTTCTGTGTAAGCATCACGGCATAAGCTTCTTGTTCACCAATGACATAAAGGATAAAATCCTTGGAATAATCAGGATTCACTAGGACCGACGCTTGAGTGATCCTTTCTTTGATCTCCTCAAATGATTGCTTCCTCTACTTAGTCCATTTGAATTCAACATTTTTCTTTAAAAGCTCTGTCATTGGCTTTGTTACTTGGGCGAAATCTGCAACAAACTTTTGAACAAAATTAATTTACCCAAAAAAAGACTACAAATCCTTCTTATTGGCTGGTAATGGGAAATTTAAAAGAGCTTGGGCCCTAGCTGGGTCAATAGCTAGGCCAGTTTCTAAAATTAGATGTCCTAGGAGCTTTCCCTCCTTTACAGAAAAAATTGACTTTTTTGGATTGATAGATATGCCATATTCTCAACATTTTTCAAATATCTGTCTTAAATGAGATCTGTGGTCCTCCCTATTATGAGAAAAGACAGTCATATCATCCAAATAAATCACAATAATGTGATTTAACAACTCACCGAAAGCCACATCCATTGCCCTTTGGAAAGTTGTGCCAACATTTGAGAGTCCAAACGACATTCTTTGGTAAGCGAAGGTTCCCCATTTTGTGGTGAACATCATTTTGTGTTGGTCCTCATCCCTGACCCATATCTAGTTATACCCAGAGAATCCATCCAACAAAGAGAATATCTGAGCTCCCGCAACCACATGAAGAATCTGGTCAATCTGAGGCAGAGGATAATTATCTTTTAGCGAGGCTTGATTCAAATTTTGAAAATCAACATATAGGTGAATGTCTCCATTATTTTTTCATATTGGGACTAGATTTGCCACCCAAGTTGAATGCTTGATGGGGTAAATGATTTTAGAATCCAACATTTTAAGAAGCTTCGCCTTCATCAGTACTTCAATCTTGGGATTGACTGGTCTCTGCTTTTGTCTAAAGGGTTTCACCCCATCATGCAACTCAATAGTATGTTGGATTACATCTTTGTTATATCCCTTCAAATCATGGTAACTCCAAGCAACTGTGTCAGGAAATTCATGACATAAATATCTGATTTGTTCTAACTCCTCAGGAGTGCAATCTGTTCCAACCTTTATCAATTTTTGAGGACCTATCTCTAGTTCAGTATACTCCTTCTCATCTACCTTGATCCTGTGCTTCTCTACCCTATCATTCTAGTCAAAAATGCTTTCAAGTGTAATCAATCCTTTGGGGATATGATTATTCCTTAATTTAATAAGCCCTTTGGCTTCTTCCTCATCAAGTGTTCTCTCTTCCACATTTCTTGCTTCTCTTACCAAAAAATCTACAATCTGTTCATCACTTTCAAATACTTGCCAATACATGTTCTTGTCCGGGACTGAAGGTCTGTAAACTAACCTTACAGTCTTGGGTTTCCTCACTACATGGTCAATCGGAGAGAAGTTTGCTCCAAGAGATGCTAAAACATCAGCATGCTTATTCATCTCTCAAGAAATGGATTGAATATTCAATGCTATGAAAGCTTCAAACAGGTACCAAAATTTGCTGCAGTACGCCTTTAAATAATGCTGCTTGGATATGCACTTGTTTGTTACTTGATTCACAATCAATTGAGAGTCACCAAAGATCTGCAATTTTTCGATCCCCAATTTTTCTACCTTCTTCAAGCCTAGGCACAATGCTTCATACTCAACAGCATTGTTAGTACAACTCTAGGTCAGTCAATATGAGTATGTTTTCTGTAGGCCAAAGGGAGAAATAAGAACAATTCCTGCTCCCGCACCATTTTTGCATCGTGCTCCATCAAAATACAACTTCCATAATTGATCTGGCATAGAGTCTTGACCAACTTGATTAGGAGGCAGTTTGACTTCAACCTCCTCAGGCTTTGTAATAGAGTAACAACCAATTTTAGTTTCCACCATGGCATTAAAATCGAGCATTGAAAATTCATCCTCTAAGTGAGGCTCATCCAGGACTTCATCTATCAAATCAGAATCTTCCAATTCTTTAGTTATCATGTGAACAGAGGGTGTGGACTTTTCTTCTTCCCCTATCTTCTCTATATGAAAAGTAGAAGGCTTCTCATTGGAGATCCATATTCTTCTTCCCTTGAAAGTAATTTCCAAGTGAGAATAATCCAGAGAAAGGTAGCCTCCCATCTTGGCAGTAAATTCTCTTGATAAACACTTACTGAAATATGGTTCTAGATCGACCACAACTATCTCATGAATTACTGTAATCTAAGGCATACTATGTAGAACCATAGGAACATCCTTGATTACACCCACTATTTTCATGGGAGTCCCGTCCAACTGTAAGACACTAGGGCTACTTCTTGTATATTCCATATCCATGACTTCACAAACTGCCTTTGGCATGACAGTTGTCGCAGCACCAGAATCAATCATGTAGTTGTGCACTATCCAACCCTCCATCCTGAGTGACAAATAAAATGGGGGTGGTCTATTTTTTCCAGTGGCTGAAGTAGTTAATTTTTGAGCAAAAATCATCTGGGTAGGATTCTTCTCACTATATTTCACAGACTTCAATGATTCTTGCAATAGATCAACTTGACCAGGTAAGTGCAATGCATCATAAAGACTAACCTTGGCTGGAATTTTCTTCAACTCTTCAACAATATTGTATGCATATGCACCAGACTCCATCTTTTCATTAATGTCTTCATATTTGCTCCGATATTGCTGAGTGGCTTCTACCCTCAGCCTCTTAGTCAAAGATGGGTACTTGAGCTTTTCTCTGGCTATGTCCTCTGTTTCAGCTCTTGCCTGTGAAGCTGAGGCTTTTTATTGCAATCTTTCCTTTGCTCGTGGTGGAAAAATATCTTTCAACAGAACAGGTGAATCTGGATTTGGTACTAAAATAGGAGCTTTCATTTGTACTTATTTCTTCTCATTCTGCATCTTAGGATCAGCTGGTACCCTCAAAGGTTCCATCTCTACCGGATCTACAGTGACTGGCTTCTTCTTGGTTCTGGTGAGAACTAAGACTTGTTCTTCAGATGGAACCATAAAATTATGATCTACCTTAGAAATCATATTAACTTGTCCTCCAGAAGAGCTTGCAGCCAATGTGTGCACATAGTTCAGATGAACCATACAAGTGTCTTCACCATGTGGATCATTACATGTGGAACACCAATATGCTCTTTCTGTAGGGCCAACTTCCTCATTTGTCAACACAGTCGGGCTCTTTTTAGGAACTTTACTTGTTGAAGCTGCTTGTTCTCTAGTGATCGACAGAGATTGAAATATCCTAGGTTGGAATCTCTCTTAGCCTACTTCCTTTCAAGAACTGTGATTTTTTTTCCCATTGCTCTTATAGCAGAATTAGCCAATTGTACCTCTTGTAATAGGATTGTGAAAGGATCAGGATTTGAGGGCACAGGAGGTGCCGATAGAGGTAGAGGTGCTGGTGGTGCAGGTAATGCGGGGAATGAAGTGGGAGCTAGCAATTATGGAATGATTGGTGCAGACAACTATGGAATAGTTGGAGCAGGAAGCTGGGGAACTGGAATGGGTGCAATCTGAGGTGCACTTGAGCTCCATGATGGAATAGGATACATGGAAGGCATAGGCTATGAAAATGAACCAGAATACAAATGCTTAGGAAGATCAGGTATGATAGGCATTGTTACTGTTAGATAAAACAACAATTAGATTTTATTAATTAGCAGATTAAATAGACATTATATGCCCTATTAAGCCTGGAGGTTACGAAACCACTCGTGGCTGAAATAGGCACTATTACAACAATAATGTAATAATAGTGCAAATATAATATACACTAACATCCCCCCTTATTACATTATTTGGGTAATAATATAACTACTAGCTATACTAACATCCCCCCTGATTACATCATTTTGCAATACAAAGAGAGTTGCGAAACAATTCAAATTTGACACGTGCAAGTGCCTTAGTGAAAATGTCTGCAACTTGAGCATCGGTGGGAATGTGTTGAAGCTGAATTTGGTGCCTCGGAACTTCATCTCGAATGAAATGACATTGTGTGTCAATGTGTTTTGTTCTTTCATGATGGACTGGATTCTTGACTAGGTTCAGAACACCCTGATTGTCGCAAAACAAGTGTATTGGAGATTTGGATGGATGACCCATACTTGTTAGAATGCGACACAACCATATCACTTCGCACACAGCTTCACATGCGGCACGATACTCTGCCTCTGTTGATGAAATAGCAACCACCTGTTGCTTCTTGTTGTGCCAAGATACAAGACCGGATCCAAGATGAAAAATATATCCTGAAGTTGACTTGTGATCATCAAATGATCCGACATAGTCAGAGTCCGTGTATCCTTGTAAGAAGAATTTGTTGTTCCTCTTGTATTCTAGGCCATATTCCATTGTGCCACGGACATAGTGAAGAACACGTTTTGCTACTTTCCAATGAGTGGTCTTAGGCTCCTGCATGAACCTTGAAAGATAGTTGACAACAAATACGAGATTTGGCCTAGTATTGGTCAGATATATGAGACTCCCAATCAACTGTCGATAGAGAGTACCATCTACCTGAGGTGAATCATCATATCATGATAACTGAAGTCCAGTCTCCATCGGAGTTGCCATTGGCTTGCAATCAGTCATGCGATATTTTTCTAGCAATGTCTTAGCATATTTTTTTTGAGACACTTTGATGGAGTGCTCCTTCTGGCTGAATTCCATACCAAGACAGTAATGGAGAAGTCCGAGATCTGACATCTCAAAATATTTACACAAGTCTCTTTTGACAGTGGATATCATAGTTTCTGAACTCCCTGTAATGAGCAGATCATCAACATAGAGTACAAGCAACACTATCTCAGAACCCTGTTTCTTGAAATAGAGGTTTGCATCTGACGGACATCTCTTAAAACCATGTTGTAGGAGGTGATTGTCCATTTTTATATACCAAGCTCGAGGAGCTTGTTTCAAGCCATATAAGGATTTGACCAATTTGCAAACTTTCTGCTATTGGCCTTCCACTGCAAATCCTTCTGGCTGAGTCATAGACTTCTTCTTGGAGATCACAATTCAAAAAGGCACTTTTGACATCCATCTGATGAACTTTCCACCCAAACTGTGCTGCCATAGCACAAATAACTCGAATTTTTGTCATCCGAGCAGTAGGTGCAAAAGTTTCCTCGTAGTCAATGCCTTCCTTTTGAGCATAGCCCTTTGCAACAAGACGGGCCTTATGCTTATAAATTGTCCCATATGCTTTGTACTTGACTTTATACACCCATTTGTAGCCAATGGGTTTCTTTCCGTGCGGTAGATCGACAAGCTTCCATGTTTTGTTTTTCATCAAAGACTTATATTCTGCATCCATAGCAGCCTTCCACTAAGGCTCACCGAGAGCAACTTGTACTGATGCAGGTTCAAGATCGTCTATGGAAGACATAAACACCTTATCACTATCAATATCCATATATTTTGTATCTCTTGCTGGATCTACAGAAAGTTCTTCAAAAAATTGACACAGATCATCAACCCCAGTATTCTCTATTGCAGCTTTCTCCTGTCGAGCCATGCTGCGAGTACGAGACCTATCCAAAGTAAAATCTGGTGGAGTAGATAGCTTAGAGTCTTTGATTGTATTTGTATACCACTTTGGATTCTTCTTCTTAGGTGTTAAAGAAGATCCAGAAGAACCTCCAACCTTTGATAAAGTAGATTTAACAACCTGAGTTTCCACAAGGTCTAGGTATACATCTGATGTGTTTGTTGATGTGAAAGCCTCATCAAAAACAACATCTCTACTTATGTGAATCTTCTTGGTTAAGGGATCAATCAAAAAATAACCCTTAGAGTGCTCATCATACCCAAGAAGAATACACTTCAATGACTTCTCATCTAGCTTCTTCCTTTTCTCTTTTGGTATGTGCATGAAAGCTTTACACCCAAAAATGCGTAGATGAGAAATGGAGGGTTTCCTACCACTCCATTCTTCTTATGGAGTCATTCCTTGTATGGCATTTGTGGGTGCCCTATTCAACAGATAAACTACTATGGTGACAGCTTCTGCCCAATATAGTTGCGCAAGTCTAGCTCCTGTGAGCATGCAACGAACCATTTCCATGATGGAACGATTCCTCCTTTCAGCAAATCCATTTTTCTGAGGAGTATAAGCAGTAGTTAACTGTCTTGTGATCCCATTTTATTTCAATAATGCAAAAAATTCTTTAGAGGTTAACTCCCCCCCTCGATCTGAGTGGAGGGTCTTTATAGAAGTCCCTGACTCCTTCTCAAAAGATTTCTTGAATTGTTGAAAAAATCCAAATGCTTCAGATTTTAGTTGAAGAAAGAATACCCACATCTTTTGTGAGTAATCATCCACAAATAACTAAAAATACCTCTTACCCCCACAACTGTTGGGAGTGAAGGGACCGCACAGATCGAGTATGAACCAACTCCAGAGGTTTCTTTGCTCTAGTAGAGCTCTTTTCAAAAGGCACTCTATGCTGGCTTTCCCGCTAGCGATCGAGCAAACTGGTAAAGTGGTAGAAAGGGAAGGAAGACCCTTAACCATCTCATACTTACTTAGCTCAAGTAAATAACCAGAACTCAAATGTCCATATCTCTTGTCCCATAGGGAAGTTGCCTCCTTTGTAGAGATTGTCATGGCAACATGTGGAGTAGAGATAGTATCTAAGGCAAATAAGCCATGCTTATATGAAGCGGTTGCAATGTTCTTACCCTTCCCGGTAATAGAACAACACTTCTTGCCTCCCTCAACAATAAAGTTCACAACCATATCTTTGTCCGAAATTTGTGTGATCGACAACAAATTGTTTGCCAATCCTGGAACATAGAGAACTTTATCAATCGACACTTGCCATCGGGAAGAGTGACTGAAATAGTGCCTTCTCCCCTGAACCTTGTAGGTTTTATCATCGGAAATAGTGATAGGTTTGCCCTCTTTGGCCTCAAAAGACTCAAACCATGATTTGTCACTAGTCATGTGCTTACTGGCTCCATAATCAACATACCATATAGGATCCGTCTGCTTGGACACTGTGCTAGTCATGAGAACTTTGTGAGCTCTCTCAGAATCCGTTTCAGATTCTTCAACAACAACATTCACTTGCTATTTATTCTTTTGTGGTTTGTTTTGGCCTTTCTGTTTTGATTGCTTATTCTTATGCCAACATCTATTTGTATCATGACCTTTTTTGTCACAGATCTTGCAATATCTCTTTTTCTATTGAGGTTGTTGAGTTTGTTTCCCTTTTGAATCCTTTTGTGAATTCCCTCCCTTCTAAAAATTACCCTTCTTCTGGTTCTGCCCTTTCCTGTTGATGTAGAGAGCAGTGTTAGAAGAATCATCTCTCTGTAGTTGGCGTGCTTCCTCCTCTTGAAGCATATTAACCAATTCTACAAAAGTAACTTTCCGTTGTGATACATGAAGGGAAGTAATCAACACCCGATAAGAATCAGGTAAAGCTCTCAATACAACTAAAGTAAGGAGCTTGTATTCAACTGGTTCTCCCAAAGAATTCAACTTTTCTTTCAATTCGAAACTCTGCAAAGAAAGAATTCAACTGTCTCACCCTGCTTCATGCTCGAGTACGTGTAATTGAGATTGAAAAAATAGAATGGTGGAATCATTCTTTCCCTCATATATAGTATTAAGGGCATCCCATGCCGCTTTACTAGTTGCACAGTCAGCAATATGGGGTTGGACTTCATCAGACACAGCAAACAAGATGAGCACTTTTACTTTACTGTCTAGCTTATCAAAGTCTCTTTGAGCATTAGATAGAGCTGTAGCACCAACAATAGGTAAATGTCTGGTTGTTTCTCCAGATACAACATCCCATAAATCATCCATTGCTAGGATGGCCTTCATCTTATTTTTCCATGGTGTGTAATTAGGACCTTTCAACAACTGATGAGAATCAGTCATTAGTTTTGCAGACATGATGAAGGTTCCTTATAACACCAATTGGTCCCCCTTTCGATATACCTTTTTATAGGCCGTTATACCGTACAAAATACCCACACTTACGTGAGGGAAACTATAGGTATTTAGAAAGATCAACAAAAATCACTCGCCCTTACATGAGGGAAACTATAGGTGACCTTTAGAGATCATACGATACGTGGAACCTAAGCAGTACTGAAAGGGAATCGCTTTGTTGATGGCACCTACCATAGAATATTCTTCTCATGCATGGGGCGTAACTTCCCCTAAACACTATGAAGAATACTTCATCAAGATTTACGCCTAAACACAAGAGCGATTAAGGGTAGTGGATGGAGTAAAAAAATGCAAAATGGCAAACTTATCTCTCCTCGACGATTTATAGAGAACAAGCTCAGACGTCGTTGTAGCAGCTATATTAGGCGGTGGATACAGTAGTGCAATCATGACAGCTTTACCTGTAAGTGCTGGCCAGAGGTATCACAAATACCGAACGCTGCAGTGCAATAAATTGCACGGATGGGTTTTAATTATTTCGGGGACTTAGGGAGTGAATTTGATTTTAACTTTTAATGTTATAGTGCAAGAAATCAAATATGCAACATACAACAAAGAAAAGTGCCCTCAGGAATAACCCACTAGGTGTCGGGCGTAGCCAAAAATGCACCTTTACAATAATGCCAAATTTGCCTTTCAAAAATTACTCACTTTCCCCCTTTGAATTTTGAAAAAAATACCCCCCTTCTTTTTATCTTAAAAAAAATAATCTTTCCTCAAATAAATTTTCAACAATTATTTTATAACCTTAAGGTAAAAAAAATATTAATTTTAATTTATATAGTTTGTAAAAAACCTTTAAAAAAAAAATTAAAATCAAATTAAAAAAATTTAATTTTAATTTATAAAGGTTAAACTATAGAAAATAAATTAAAATCAAAAATTAAATTTTTAACTTTAGGAATTATAAAATAATTGAAAAAAAATACGTCGGAAGAATTTTTTTTTTTACCTTTGTTGAAGGGGAGTCGGCGGGATTGGAACCTGCGACCTGCAGGCTCCCAGAGCCTTACTGCACAGTCCACCACTAGGTGGACTAGCGGGCTGATCCGACAAGATCAGGGGCCCCCTCGTATTTTATGAGGGTCCCCAGTCTGCTACCCGAGCGCGGTCGCCTGGCCGCAGCTTCCTCCTCTGCTGCTGGTCACGACGGCGGCCGCAGCGTGCTCTCCTCCTCTGCTACTGGTCGCGACGATAGCCGTAGCTCGCGGTTGTAGTAGGCATCCTGCGGTTGCGGCTGATGTAGTTAGTCGCGGCTGCTGTTGTGGCCACGGCTGCAGCTCGCTGCGCGTCACAGCTGCTGTTGTGGTCGCGGCTGCAGCTCGCTGTGCGCGTAGCACGACGCAACGGAGGGGGTGGGGGCGGCCACGTCCGCAAAAACTTTTTTTTTTTAAATTCGCTGCGCGCGCAGCACGATGCAGCGGAGGTGCGGCCACGTCCGCAGTGGAGGGAGGGGGGGGCGACGGCCACGTCCGCAATTTTTTTTTTTTTAATTCAATCACGGGGGAGGGGGGTTAGCCCGCAAAAAAAAAAAAATTAATGCAATCACGCGACGACGTGATTAAAAAAAAAATCACGTCGCAGAAGAAATTTTTTTTTTTTAAATCTCGCGGTGCTCGAGGAACAAAAACAGACCAGCACTGGGAAAAAACAACGCACAGGAGGTCTGTTGTTTTTTTTTTTTAAACTATGCGTTCAGAAAAAAAATGCACAGTCCAGCACTAGGAAATTAAAAATTTTCCAGACCAGCGCTGGAAAAAAAAATTGAAGCCTTATGCTTCCTGCAAAACTTTCTCCAAGCAAATAGCGTCCGCCTCCTCTCTCTCTTCTCACGCTACTGGCTCTGATGCCATGTTAGATAAAACAACAATCAGATTTTATTAATCAGCAGATTAAATAGACATTATATGCCCTATTAAGCCCGGAGGTTACGAAACCACCCGTGGCTGAAATAGGCACTGTTACAACAATAATGTAAGAATAGTGCAAATATAATATACGCTAACAGTTACCTTTGGAGGAAGCCTACCTATGGCAATTAAGTCAGCTTCTGCCTTTTGTGCTTGTTCGAATAACTCTAGAAATGTAGTCACATTGGATTGCCGGACAGCCAAACCGATGTCTATGTTGAAAGCCCTAAGATAGTAGAATGCAGCTAGTTCATGAGCAGGCCGAAGACTGTTAGGAATTCTCTGCCAGCTTCTGGTAAATTTGACATTGAAATCAGCTATCTCCTCCTACGGGTGCCTTTGGATCACATTAAATTGATGCAAAAAGGAGTATGGATCAGCTTGTTCATGGAAATTTTTTACTAGTAGCTCTCCTAATTGATCCCATGATGCAATGGTGCCTAGTTGCAACGTTCGGTACCAATAAAATAATTTGCCTCTTAGTGACAACACCAACAACTTTACCATCACATCCTCGTCCGTTATGTCATGGATAGTCGCCAAAGAGGCTACATCATTGATATGCTCATAGGCAGTTTTACCAGTACCATCATAGGTCGGTAAAGCTTTCAAAGCAACTTGAGGGACTTGATTTTGTGCTGGTAAATTCAATGCTCCTGAATCGTTCTATGCTGACAACTTCCTTGGTGGAGGCTGTTGGGCCATTTGGAATGGTACGTATGGCTATAGAGGTGGAAAACTAGTAGCAGTACTAGATGAATTTGAAGGAACAGAAAACACACCAGCTATTTGTGAGGATGTTGTAGAGGATAAAAGTGGTGGGGAGACCAACTTAGGATGTTCACTTAATTTTTGGTTGTCAAGTTCAAAAAACTCAATGGGATTTTTAGATTTTTTGGCCTTCGATCTTGTGACCATGAAGTACAGCTTTCACCGTATCCACATTCGGAGGCTTCTGGGTAATGCTGAGTCACAAAATGTTCTAATTATACAACATGAAGGTGAACATTAAACCTTAATACTATTGGAAGTGAAACTTTCAGTGTCCCACCGGGCGTGCCAAAAACTGTTGGCACAGGTGGGTTTGTCAAGTTGAAATAATGCTTGTCCCACCGATTGTGGATCTGTTGGAGACAGAAACAGTCTGTCCCATCGGGCGTGCCAAAAATTGTTGGTCACAAATCTGCCACAGGAAAGGATTTTGTATATATATGCGCCCTAGACTTGGCCAACATTGAAATTCCGAGAGAAGGAGAAGTCTCCCGGGCCAATCTCCAGAGAGGGTTGGCTCCCAAACTACTCTAAACTAGTTTTGAAGATAAAGATGCAGGAAAGAAATGGGAAAAATACTAAAAGGAATGGAAATAACAGGAAAGAGATGGAAATATGGCCACAGGCCGAAGTGTGTAATTTTGGGCAAACTAACAGTAAGAATTTCACCAAATTTTATGACAGCATCTAATAAAGGGAAAGCAGCAAAATTAAACTCACACCCTTGTTGAGATAACCTCTAGATCACATTTTAGAATATACTCACTAATCAGCAGCACTTGAATTCAACATGCAGAATTCAAAATCTAATAGCAAGATCATAGGCATGAACAGAAATAACTTGTAAAACAGAGGGACATCACACACATAAGAATGCTTGCAAATTTTAGAAGTCGAGTCTCTTCTATTGATGCAGATAATTTAGAGAATTTTTCTTACAAAATGTCTAACCTCTCTTGCTTTTAGATGTACATGAATATTTATAGAGTTCTTCCATCTCTCTTTTGCATTACAACATTAAAAACATACAACATATTTTGAAGAAGTGATCCGTAAAATGTGCACTTGAAAGGAGAAACAATCCCCTTAATCTGCCTCAGAGAAATGACACATTAAATAACCATTATCAGGCCAAGCCAAAAAATTTTAGGAGACCACGAACAAAAATTTTAATGCTAGAGGCGTCTCTAATTCTGGTGGCGTTGAAACTGTCTCAGGTTCTTCCATCTAGCGCACATCGGTAATCAGCAACATTTAATCTTTGAAGCTTCCTCGACCACGATCTAAAAATTAGTTGGAGAGCTTTTACTTGATTCTTATCTCTTTCGCACGTTCTCCTATGCAATCCTGAAGAAAAAATGCAAACTGAACTATATCGGGCCTTTGTTGTTGCTTCGGTCATGAAAACGAGACAGGTCATGAAAATGTGAGTCGCGATATCGCGACACTTTTACCTTGCTGCCTTCTCTCTCTGCCACCAGTCACGAAAACATGACATGTCATAAAATCGTGACATCTTATTTTCTTTTGGCTCTTCTCTATGATATGTCACGAAATCGCGACATTCGCCTCTGCTTTGGCTTCTTCGCTACTCCTTATCGCAAAAAGAAACATGTCGTGAAATCATGACATCTTTCTCTTGTGTTGTCTTTTCCTCCTTCTTACCCGCAAAAACGTGACAGGTCACGAAAATGAGACATGTCGCGATATCATGACATTTTTTTATTTGGTTCTTTCATCTTCAATATGTCGTGAAAATTTGACATTTTCTGTCTTCTTGCACTTTGATGCTTTTAGGCCCCAAAAATTTGACATGTCGTGAAATCATGACATTCCATACAATTTGGCCGCCTCCTTGCTTCCGCCTTACGAAAACATGACATGTTGTGAAATCGTGACAATTCTCTGCACTTTGCCCTTCCTATCCAATATGTCACGAAATCATGACATGTTCTTGCTTTCTCTATTGTTGCTACTTCCTGTCGCGATATCGCGACAAGTTTCTCTTACTTAGCTTCATTTCTAAAAATGTCACAAAATCGCGACGTCTTTCATGCCTTATGTTTTTCTTTCAACCTTGCCGCGATAACGTGACATGTCGCGATATCGCGACATTCTATACCATTTTCTCCTTGCTTTCTTTTCTGTCACGATATCGCGACATTTTCTATCACACTACTCCATGGCCACCGCAAGTCACGATTTTGCGACATGTCACGATATCCCGACAACTTCATTTTAGTGCTTCCGTTGACTACGTTGACCGTGAAACTCCAACACGTCGCGATATCGTGATAATTTTACTGCTTTGCTTTCGTTGACTGCTTTGACCGTGATAACGCGACAGGTCATGAAAATATGACATGTCACGATATCGTGACACTTTTTGGGCTTAGATTTTTTATGGTATGGATATGTCACGAAATCGTGACACCTTTGCTTTAGCACAAAATTTGTTAAGTGTCTCTACAATTTGAGCATTCTTTTGCTTGAACAGCAACAACAAAAACAATGTGGCAAAAATGCCAACACGAAGACTAGGCCAGGTCGAGTATTAGTTAAGTATAGAAGACTTCCAATCAATTGCCTATACTATGTAGCTAAAACTAAAGGTGTTCCATCATTTCTAGATAATTGAATCCCTTGTTCCATGGGTGTGTCCTTTGGTTTACACTCCTTCATTTTATACTTTTCTAGTAGAGCATTTGCATATTTTGATTGAGTAATAGTAATATTATCTTTCTTTTGATAGATTTCTAGACCAAGACAATAGTTCATCAATCCTAAATCTATCATCTCAAAGGCTTGATCTAGATCCTTTTTAATATCACTAATTAGTTTTCCTAAGCTTCCAATAATCACTATATCATCAACATATACTATAATAATTAGTATATCATTTCCAATTTTTCTTGTATATAGACTAGGATCTGATGTACTTCGTTTGAAGTTATGTTGTAATAGATGATTGTTAATATTTATGTTCCATGCCCTAGGTGCTTGTTTTAGGCCATACAAGAATTTCTTCAACTTGTAAACTTTTAGTTCTTGTCCCTTAACAACAAATACTTTGGGTTGTGACATGTAGAATTCTTCTTCTAGGTCTCCATTGAGAAATATACTTTTTACATCCATTTGATGAAGCTTCCAACCTTGATGAGCTACTATTATACATACTATTCTAATAGTGGTCATTCTAGCAGTTGGTGCAAAATTTTCTTCATAGTCAATTCCATTAGTTTGAGTGTATCCTTTTGCTACTAATCAAGCATTGTATTTTTCAAGTTTCCCATATGCTTTGTATTTGATTTTATAAACCCACAACATTTTTACCTGGAGGTAACTCTACTAAATTCCATATTTTATTCTTTTGTAGAGATGAATATTCATATTCCATAGCTCCCTTCTAGTGGGGTTTATTTAAGGCTTGAAATATTTATGTTGGTTCTTCTAATGTACTTAGTAGTCCTATGTTCATTCTAGTTTGACTACGAGTTTAAGATCTTGTGGTAGTAAGATCAAGTATTCATTCTAAGTTTTCCTCTTAGAGTATCTATATACCATATGGGATCCTTCCTTTGGGGAATGGTGGATGACTCTACTTGTTCACTTCATTCATTAATATATTCTAACTCTATATCTATATTTTATTTCTCCCTCTGGAAATTTTAATATGACTTTTGTAGTCTTATCTTGTTCCTCGTTATTTACCTTGATATTTTCATCAAAAATCACATCTCTGCTTATATATACCTTATTTAGTTTTGGATCTATTATTCTATACCCTATGGATTCATCATCATACCCAATAAATATTCTAACCATAGTTTTTTCATCCAATTTTTTTTCTTTTTTGTTTTGGGATATGCATATAAGCTTTGCATAAAAAAAATTCAATTTTCCAATGTTTGGTTTTTGTCTTGACCAAGCTTCTTCTAGTGTAACATGTTTGAGTATTTTGGTGTGAAGTCTATTTTGTATGTATACTATTGTTTGAACTGCTTCTACCCAATATTGATGATCAAGCTAAGTTTCTTTTATCATACATATCACCATTTTTATTATTGACCTATTTATTCTCTTAGAAATTCTTGTCATGACCCTCCCTTGGGAAGACTTTCATTTTGTTGAATTCACATTTTGATATGTTTTTTTTTGGACAAAATGATTTGGCTATTTTGGTTTTGGTTATGTAAAAGCACTTATCTTATGAAGAATGATATGCAAATATTATTACTTGGATGTAAGATAATTATATGCTTAGTTTTGTGAATATGCATTTAATATGAGAATAAGATGCTACTAACAAAGTGCACTTGTGTAGAGAAATACAAGTTCCTTGTAGGTGGAAGAAAAGAACAACCACCAAGAATAGAATTCCTGGGGAAATGATGTGATGGTTTATTGTCGAAATATTAGGAAGACAACATGGATGAATGCCTTTCCATGAAAATGCATTTTGATAAATAACTCAATAAAAGGAATACAAAGTTTTTAGTTGCTTTTGTTTATTGCTTGATAATATTTCCTTTTGATGAATTTTATTGGTAACTAAAGATGCAATAGGAATATTACATTGTGATGAATATTAAGGAAAGTTTATTATGTGCTAAGTGAAGTTTTTGAAATATAAAAACCTCATTTTCTATGTGGTTATTCTTGTTCACAACTTACCTTAGTAACTCACTATTGGATTGGATTTAATTCTATTTGGTATTAGTCTTGTGTTATTTTCTTTTAAGTTATGCTTTATATTAAAATAGAGTGGAGGGATGCAAGAGGAGAGACTTAGTGTTTTTTGGTATCTTATCGAGAATAAAGGAGAGTGGGATTTTAGTGGGATAACTCGAAAGAGCGGAAGGTAGAGTGGATAAGGGGGACACACATTTTGGAATGATCTTCTTGGAAAAATAAAGGGGGATATAAAAAAAAAATAGAATCGAGACTTTTGTGACTGTGTGGAACTTCACTCCCAGGCAGTGGTTTAATAAGGACTTTAATTGTAAGTCAAAATAAAAACCCTCTCTTGATTGATATTATATTCTGGAAATAAACTTACTATGTTTTGCTCGTTGGACAGTGCCACTGGTTGTTTTCCTAGACATTTATCATCTCCCTTGGTTAGGTTTCCTTGTAGTCATTTTTTGCTTAAGGAACCTACATTGCTTGGAGTAGATATGTTGAGCTCACAGAGTAAGAGATAGAACAACTAGAAACAATTGTAAGTATGTTGTTTAATTATGTCTATTATTGGTATTTTAATCTTGGACTGCAATTTTTAGACCCCTTTTGTAATACATTGGGGTGGGTTATTAAAGATGTTGTGAAGAACACAATCTTATACTGAGAGGGGGGGTGAACAGTATAAGACTTAACCAATTAATAATTTCAACTTTAGATAGCAGTGGCATCAACACAACATTAATCAAGACAGAAAGCATCACACATTGAAGACCCATTTTTAACGTGGTTCACCCAAAATGGTTGGGCTACGTCCACAAAAACTTTTCTCTAAAAGTTATCTCAAAGTTCTTTGGGAATCCTTCCCAATTACAATGTTTATGAGCCTCGGCCCAAAGGAGATACCTTCCCCTCTCGCTTCTGGAAATGATCCCTCGAAGATCAACCGCCTCTACCTCTTGCCAAGCACGTGGAACTCCTTTCCACCGAAGACCTCCTATCCTCAATGCTTAGCCTAAGAGACCTTCGCCTTCTATGATCACGTCCACAGCAGCTCAAAGAACTTGTACCAAACACAGTCATTCGGTCTAGTACAAGTCTTCCTCTGTCTGTCGGATCTGTCCAACTCTTGAACAAATCAATCCTCTGCATACAAGCCTTCTCAAAGACTTGCCAAATCTGTCCTCAGGTTCTTCTCATAGAACCAATGCACCTCTGTCCTCAAGTTCTCTGATAGAACTATCAAACTCAGCTCACAAGTCCTCTGCTAGGACCTATCCAAATCTACTCAAGAAACATACACATCTTCTGCGCTCTTACAACCGCACTTCATCTTCTCTCAGTCGTCTCTCTACACACACTCTACACTGTCTTCACACACTCTGTGCACTTCGATCGAATTTTGCACTCTGCTCTCGACGATCAAACTTCTCACTCTACACTCTATCTATGAACCTCACAACTAACAACCCACCCAACTCTTCAAAATAGCCTACCTTTTATAATAACACTTTCAAGATCAAAACCTTAATCTTAGTCGACTGTAACCTTGATCTTTAGTCGGCTACACAACCCTAAACTTCGTCGACTGCAAACCCTAATCTTTGTTGGCTCACATTTAACTTTGTCGGCTTCAACTACCTCTGTAACTCTTCTATAGCTTTTGCCATGAAACTACAACATGTCACGATATCGTGACACCTTTGCAACCGTACACTTTCTTTTGGCTTTTGTCATGATATCACGACACTTCAGCCTTTGTCGACTTCAACTAAGCTCTTGTCACGATATCGTGACACTTCTTCTTTGTCAAGCATCAACTTTGCTTTTGTCACGATATCGTGACACTTCTCCCTTCGTCGACCTCCTTTCTACTTTTGTCATGAAATCGTGACACTTCTCCTCTAGACTTCATCTTCACTTCGTGATATCGTGACACTTCGTCTTCATACCTTCCTC
Organism: Wollemia nobilis; assembly: GCA_028583015.1. NCBI lineage: Eukaryota > Viridiplantae > Streptophyta > Pinopsida > Araucariales > Araucariaceae > Wollemia > Wollemia nobilis. The sequence goes on along the minus strand of JAQPPZ010001465.1, from coordinate 764,068 downwards.
TCTCTTTTTCGTGAAATCATGACACTTCTCCTATAGAAGACCTTTTCATGAAATCGTGACACTTCTCTCTCTTTCTTTTTTTCCCGTCGTGAAATCGTGACACTTTCTGCATCCGTACGCATTCTTTGCAACCCATCACGAAATCATGATGCTTTCACTTCCGTACGTTTTCTTTGCAACCTGTCATGAAATTGTGACATGTCGCGATATCGCGACACTTTTCTAACTTGCTTTCTCTCTCCTTAAGTCGTGAAAATGCGACATGTCACGATATCGCGACACTTTTCTAACTTGCTTTCTCTCTCTTGCTTAAGTCATGAAAATGCGACATGTCGCGATATCGTGACACTTTTCCTCCTTAGCTCTTTTCTTTCTTTGGGTCATGAAAACCCGACATGTCATGATATCGTGACACTTTTTCTCTGCGAGCTCTTTCTCTCGAACCTGTCAGCTTGGGGTTTGCAAAAGACCTTTGAAACTGTCATGTCGTAACCTTCATCAAAACAAATTATTTGACATCAAATCAAATTCCTTCAAAATCTTCTTGACATCAATGACAACTTATATACTTGAGCAAAGGCAATGTACCCAAAGTACCCAAAATTGCCAACAATCTCCCCCTTTGTCATTGATGGCAAACCTTTACTGAAAACACTTCTCAAGAGCCAAAACTGAAACCAACTGTGCTAACAATTGACCAACTTCCTTTGAAGTTTTGCTCCCCCTAACTCATATCTCTCCCCCTTTGTCATCAATGGCAAAGGGTCACCTTTGGGGCTCGGGACTAAGAATGAGCCTCTTAGCTTGGTCCCTCCCCCACCTCCTGATGAGGTGATTAATTCTGGGGTGGGAGTACAACTCCCAATTTCTCCCTTAGATACTCAAACGTATCTCTTGGAAGAGGTTTGGTGAAGATATCTGCAATCTGCTCTTTAGTAGACACATACTCTAGCTTGACCTCGCTTGTCTTGCACTTTCTCCCTTAGAAAGTGATACTTGATGGAAATATGCTTTGTCCTTGAGTGCATTACCGGATTTTTGGAAATACTTATGGCACTTGTATTATCACAAAGTATGGAGATGGGTTGTTCATGCTTGACTTTGAAATCCTCCAAGGTGGTTTTCATCCATAAAACCTGTGTACACCCAGCCACTATTGCTATGTATTCAGCCTCTACTGTAGATAAGGAAACTGAAGGTTGTTTCTTACTTAGCCAAGAAACCAAACTCTTTCCCGGAAAGAATGCTCCACCACTAGTGCTTTTCCTGTCATCAATACTGCTTGCCCAATCTGCATCTGTATAAGTTGTGAGGGTGAAATCATTACCTTTGGGATACCAAAGCCCAAAGTCCATAGTGCCCTTCAGATATCTGAATATCCTCTTAACTGCTATAACATGAGAATATTTTGGAGCTGCCTGAAATCTTGCTACTAACCCAACTGCCCGCATGATATCCGGTCCGGTAGCTGTAACATATAATAAACCGCCAATCATTGATCTGTACAACTTTTGATCTACCGTTGGAGATTCATCATCTTTACTCATCTTGCACCCTGTAATCATTGGAGTACATACTGGTTTGCTGTCCATCATCCCAAATTTCTTCAACATTTCTTTGATATACTTCCCTTGAGAGAGAAATACACCATCTTTTGATTGAGCAATCTGAAGACCTAAAAAGAATGACAACTCTCCAATCATAGACATCTCAAATTCCTTCTGCATGGTGTTAGCAAAATCTTTGCACATCTGAGTATTATTTCCCCCAAAAATAATATCATCAACATAGACAACCATAATCAACATATCATCACCTTCATCCTTAATATACAAATTGCTATCCGCCACACCTTTCCTGAAACCTTGCTCATGAAGATACCTGTCAAGTCTTGAGTACCAAGCCCTAGGTGCTTGCTTTAACCCATACAAGGCCTTTTTCAGTTTACACACATAGTCTGACTGTTCTGAGAGAGACACTCCTTCTGGATGTTCTATGTAGACTTCTTCTACCAACACCCCATTTAGAAAAGCTGACTTTACATCCATTTGATATACCTTGAAAGATTTGAAGCTTGAAAGGGCCAAAAACATTCTGATTGCTTCAAGACGAGCAACAGGAGCAAACGTCTCTTCGAAATCAACACCTTCTACTTGAGCATAACCTTTGCAGACTAACCTAGCTTTGTTTCTGACAATATTTCCATCCTCATTGAGTTTATTTCTGAATATCCATTTTGTGCCAATGACATTCTTGTCCTTAGGTCTTGGAACCAATTCCCAAGTTTCACTTTTCTCTATTTGATTTAGCTCTTCATCCATTGCTTTTACCCAAAACTTATCCGCACATGCTTCACTGAAATATTTTGGCTCAATCTCGAGATAATAATGAAACATTTGTAGAATCATGTGAAGGAATGACTCTTCTTCTTGTTTGCCTGCTATTTGGATCACCAATGATCAAATCTTTGGGATGATGTTTCTGAACATATCGTGAAGGAGTTTTGGGAAGCAGCTTGTTGTCTTTCCTCTTCTTCATCTGAAACCTCTCTCGAATTCTTCTTGACAAATTTCATCACCGAGTTCCTTGACCGGTTCTCTTATCCCCGTCTTTTCATCAACTGTTACATTTATGCTCTCTACAACCGTATGAGTTCTTTTGTTGAAGCATCTGTAGGCCTTGCTTCTACTGGAATATCCAAGAAAGATTCCCTCATCACACCTAGGATCAAACTTACCCAAATTCTGATCTTCCCTTCTGATGAAGCACTTACTCCCAAACACTTTGAAGTATTTTACTGTAGCTGGTCTTCCTTTCCACAACTCATAAGGAGTTTTATGATGATTGACTCTAAGTTGGGCCCCGGTGATAATGTAGACTGTTGTACTGACTACCTCTTTCCAAAAACCATCTGAAAGTTTTGACTCATTTAACATAGCTCTAGCCATATTTTCAATAGTTCTATTTTTCCTTTCAACTACTCCATTTTGTTGAGGAGTTCTTGTTGCTGAATATTCTCTTTTGATTCCTTGTTGCTCACAGTATTCCACAAATTCATTTGAAGTGAACTCTCCTCCTCTATCCGATCTTAAGCATTTGATTCTCTTGTCGAGCCTCATTTTCAATCATTTCTTTGAAAGCTTTAAATTTTTCAAAAGCTTCAGATTTTTCTTTGAGAAAAGTAACCCAAGTCATTCTAGAATAATCATCTATAAACAACATGAAGTAGCTTTCTCCCCGAATGCTCCGAGTTCCGGTAGGGCCACATAAATCAGTATGAATAAGATCCAATGGTTTTGAAGAAGTATACCCTTTTGATTTGAAACTGGTTCTGGTCCGTTTTCCATGTTGACAAGGACCGCAAATGATGTTATGGGGCCTTTTTATTTTGGGCAAGTCTCTAACTGCTTCCTTGTTACTAATATTGACAAGATTATCAAAGCTCAAATGCCCCAATATTTTATGCCATAGCCAACTCTCATCTTCTTGAGTTAGAAAACACTTTTCCCTTTTTATCTCACTTAGCATGTAAAGATTGTTTGGAGTCCTTGTAGCACTCGCAATGAGTTTTCCATTTTTTTCTTTACTTATCTCACATCTATCTGAAAAGAAAGATACTATGTGCCCTTGATCACAAAGTTGACTCACACTTAGAAGATTATGTCTTAGGCCTTCTACATAAAGCACATTTTCTGTTTTGGATTTCCCATCCAAACTAAGAGTCCCTTTACCACGGATTTTAGCTGACCTGTTATCTCCAAAACCGATCGTTCCTCTGTTTGTTTCTTTTAAGACCAAAAACTTTTCCTTTTCACCAGTCATATGTTTTGAACAACCACTATCAAGATACCATTTTTCTACTTTGTCTTGAGCATGAAAAGCAGTTTGAACTATCATTGACTTAGATTTGATCTCATTTCTCTTTTTAGTGAACTCAAGGCTAGATCTATCCAAACCGCACATCCTTGCTATATGCCCAAAATTCTTGCACTTGTAACACATGACATTTTTATTCATAAGAGGTGCAAAAGAGTTAACATTTTCCTTACTATGGCTATTCAAAGACTTATTGCAATGCATAGCTTTGTGACCAAATTTCTTGCAGGAAAAACAATAGCCATGGAAAGTATTATGTAACCTGTTTTGATGCCTTGGATGATTGTTCTTCTTGTGACCAATTGGAATCCACCGCTCTTCAGGATGAAGATTGATCTTGCTCGAAGACCCTGTTTCATGAATGGTGATACCATCCTTCTTTTGCTTTTCACACGGAGTATTCTGTCTGAGAGCCAACTGTTCCAACTTCACTCTAAGAGACATAACCTCTTCTTCTAGTTTCTCGCAATCAGCTTCCTTTCCTTTTAGAGCCTCTGTCGAACTCTGTTCAACCTTCTTCCCTTCTTCAGCTAGAATTTTGAAGTCTATAACACTTTGAGACAATTCTGATCTTGCTATCTCTTCTTCCCTGACATTGATGCTTGAGAACAGAATTCTCTTCCCTGAATTTCTCAAGCTTTCTTAAAGCCAAGAAGAATTCACCTTTGAGATCGAACTCAACCTCTTCATCTCTTTCTGAATCTATATGTTCCTCTGATAGATCCTTCTCCAAGCTGTTAGGCTCTTTCTGGAGAGACCCGCTCTGATACCAATTGAAGAACACAAGCTTATACTGAGAGGGGGGGTGAATAGTATAAGACTTAACCAATTAATAATTTTAACTTTAGATAGCAGTGGCATCAACACAACATTAATCAAGACAGAAAGCATCACACATTGAAGACCCATTTTTAACGTGGTTCACCCAAAATGGTTGGGCTACGTCCACAAAAACTTTTCTCTAAAAGTTATCTCAAAGTTCTTTGGGAATCCTTCCCAATTACAATGTTTATGAGCCTCGGCCCAAAGGAGATACCTTCCCCTCTCGCTCTGGAAATGATCCCTCGTAAGATCAACCGCCTCTACCTCTTGCCAGCACGTGGAACTCCTTTCCACCGAAGACCTCCTGTCCTCAATGCTTAGCCTAAGAGACCTCCGCCTTCTATGATCACGTCCACAGCAGCTCAAGAACCTGTACCAAACACAGTCGATCGGTCTAGTACAAGTCTTCCTCTCGTCTCGTCGGATCTGTCCAACTCTTGAACAAATCAATCCTCTGCATACAAGCCTTCTCAAAGACTTGCCAAATTTGTCCTCAGGTTCTTCTCATAGAACCAATGCACCTCTGTCCTCAAGTTCTCTGATAGAACTATCAAACTCAGCTCACAAGTCCTCTGCTAGGACCTGTCCAAATCTGCTCAAGAAACATACACATCTTCTACGCTCTTACAGCTGCACTTCGTCTTCTCTCAGTCATCTCTCTGCACACACTCTACACTATCTTCGCACACTCTATGCACTTCGATCGAATTTTGCACTCTGCTCTCGATGATCGAACTTCTCACTCCGCACTCTATCTACGAACGTCGCAACTAACAACCCACACAACTCTTCAAAATAGCCTGCCTTTTATAATAACACTTTCAAGATCAAAACCTTAATCTTAGTCGGTTGTAACCCTGATCTTTAGTCGGCTGCACAACCCTAAACTTCATCGGCTACAAACCCTAATCTTCGTCGGCTCACATTTAACTTTGTCGGCTTCAACTGCCTCTGTAACTCTTCTGTAGCTTTTGCCGTGAAACTACAACATGTCGCGATATCACGACACCTTTGCAACCGTACACTTTCTTTTGGCTTTTGTCACGATATCATGACACTTCAGCCTTTGTCGACTTCAACTAAGCTCTTGTCGCGATATCGCGACACTTCTGTCTTTGTCAGCATCAACTTTGCTTTTGTCGCGATATCGCGACACTTCTCCCTTCGTCGACCTCCTTTTTGCTTTTGTCATGAAATCATGACACTTCTGCCTCTACAGACTTCGTCTTCACTTCTGTCGTGATATCGCGACACTTCTGTCTTCATAGCCTTCCTCTCTACTTTTGTCATGAAATCGTGACACTTCTCCTATAGAAGACCTGCTTTCAATTTTTGTCACGAAATCGTGACACTTCTGCTTTCGTCTGCTTTCTTTTTTGCCTGTCGCGAAATCATCACTTTCTGCATCCGTACGCATTCTTTGCAACCCGTCACGAAATCGTGACGCTTTCAGCTTCCGTACGCTTTCTTTGCTCTTTGAGTCACGAAATTGCGACATGTCGCGATATCGTGACACTTTTCTAACTTGCTTTCTCTCTCCTACTTAAGTCACGAAAATGCGACATGTCGCGATATCGCGACACTTTTCTAACTTGCTTTCTCTCTCCTGCTTAAGTCACGAAAATGCGACATGTCGCGATATCGTGACACTTTTCCTCCTTAGCTCTTTTCTGTTCTTCGGGTCGCGAAAACCCGACATGTCGCGATATCGCGACACTTTTTCACTGCGAGCTCTTTCTCTCGAACCTGTCAGCTTGGGGTTTGCAAAAGACCTTTGAAACTGTCATGTCGTAACCTTCATCAAAACAAATTATTTGACATCAAATCAAATTCCTTCAAAAGCTTCTTGACATCAATGACAACTTATATACTTGAGCAAAGGCAATGTACCCAAAGTACCCAAAATTGCCAACATGTTGAAGTATTGTTGATACCGGGTATGTGTAGAGCATGTGAGTTGCATGGTTCTTGAAAGATCCATCTATGTTGAGAAAACTTACATCAATCCATAAGGACTAACCTTAATACCCAACTACAGAGGAGTGGACCATAATGTAGTGCAAGTTCAAACATTTTTAAGTTTGGGTTAAGTTTTAGTTGGTAACTAACATCCCATGTTGTGTGACAATGAGAAAAGAAAAGGAAATCTTATCTTTTTGGATTGCTGGAGTGTAGAAAAATAAATATTGTTGATATTCTTGTTTTATGAAAGTAGAGATTTATTCATTCTAGCAAGTTAAGGAAAATGAATGGAAATGAAACTGTTACATTAATGTATTGCTTGATCGTAGAAGGCCTTCTTTATTGTATTGGGTTCTGAAGAAGTGATTTACATTTTAGCATGTTAATGTAAACAAAAGAGAAATAAAACTTTGGCTTATTGAGTGCTTGTTCCTTGATGGATGATAAGATAGGTTTATGTATGGATATTGTGTTAATAAAAGAGAAAGAAAACTTTGGCTTATCGATTGTTGTTTCCATGTTATGGATGATAAGTTAGGGATTTGGATGGATATTGTGTTATGGTAGGCAACGAAATATAGGAGTTGTTGAATGCACTACTATGTTTAATAGAGAATAAGGAAAAGAAATAGATTTTTTTAGAATTTAATGTTGTGAACAACTAGGCTTGTGATGGGAAATATATTATCGGGTGTGAATGGTTAAACACTTGCATGCAAATGGATTTGTATCATATGTGTTTGTATCTTAATCTGATCCCCATCCAAGGCATTCTTGATCTCTATGGTTCATGATAGAAGCATGATGATAGATGACTTTATCTGCAAGTTTGGACACTAAACAATATCATCCAAACTAGTAGTATGTTGCACCGAAAGGAAACTATTGAGTGTTGCTCTGTAAGCCATTTGTTCAAGGCAAAGCATTGTAATATTTTATACCATTGTAATGATAGCCTCATTATTCATTGAGGTTATCGAGTGATTAAGAAACACAATTGTATTTATGTTCTATGTCGATTGGCATTATTTATGTAAACTTTGGTTGGAAGGGTAATCCTTCTATCAATACAAAATATATACATTATTGCTAATGGAATTCCGAGTTGGTTAATCATGGTTGATTGAAATATATATGTATTACTTCTTGTAGACATATTGAATGATGTCAGCTCTATTTTCTACTATTAAGCGTGGGACCATAGTGTTAATCTATGCTAGACCAAACATTAAGGAAAATCTTGTTAGATGTATCCATATTTTGCAATTATATCGACCTTGTAGAAACTTTATTTCAAAAGGATTATACTCAGTAGCACACTTCCAAGGGGGCCTTGAGAAGAAATGAATGTAAACTATATTCTACTTTGTGAAGGAACACGTCTAGAATTTGGTGCTTATTAGGCCATTAAGGTAAGCTAAATTTTCCTGGTAGAATTAAAAATTTATTAGATGACTGTTATAGGAGTGTGGCTATGGTTGGAATAGAGTTTTTAGTGGGTAAAAACCATATGTAAGGTTTAGAACTTGTGCTTAGACACCAATGATCCCTATAGGATTTGAATGTAACTTAATGAAACCTACACTAGGAAGTCGAGTAGAGGTACAAGGAGAAATTTTTCACACTTTTTGATGATTGAACTTTACAAAGGGTATTCTTGCATGAACCAAAATATGAGAACAACTTATCTCATCTAGGGGATGAGAGAGATAATCAATCCACTAAGTGAATCCACACTAAAGGATTTGTGTGGGGTGCAAATATTAGCATTTACCTCTTCGATTGATTGAGGAGGAGGAGCTAGCCACAATAAGTGGAAATATAACACTGTAGAAAGTCCCTAGCACTCACACATAGAAAGAGTTATGTGAGAGGTAGCCAGACTAAAAGTAGCTTCTAACACCCTTACCAAGAAGGAAATTGAGTAAGTGGTGGAGATAGGGGTTTGTTGAGTTCTCTTCATGTAAGGTAGATAGGTTTTGTTAATACATTTAGTTAACCAAAATCTTGAGAAGTATTCTACAACACAAGGGTTAGAATGAAACTTAGCCCTAAAAAGAAAAAAATATATACTTTTGATTTGGTTGAGGATTTTGGGTTATGACATTTGGTATTAGAGCCTAGGTTTGTAGTGGAATAGGTTCACCACGCAAGGCTAGATATGGTGTGTGATAAGGATATACCAAAGTAGGGATTTTAACCTTGCTAGATAGAATGACTAAAATTTAGTTAATTAACTCCTAATGAATCTTCTGTGTGTGTCCAGGAAACAATGCCACTGAAGAGAAGAAGAGGAAGTGCTACCCCAACAATGAGGTACACATGACAAATCAATATAGAGGGTGGAACCCTATATGTAGGTTCAAATAAACCTAGTGATGAAAGAGAGGATCTCACGACAATAGTGGCCTAGCTTTGAGAACAAGTAGAAGCACAAAGACAAATGTTGGATACCATGCTGAACCAAGAAATTTTGTCTAGAAACTCTAGAATGGAATAGGCAAATGAACCCCTCATGAAAGCACAATGGGCTAGGATTCATCTGGAATCCAAATTGGTCAAATATATGAAGTATATAAAATCTTCTAAATTTAATGGAAAAGAAGATGATGACAAATCCAAATCTTGGTTTAAGGTAATAGAGACCTACTATGTTTTAAATAACTTCTCCTCTGGCACCCAAACATCCCATGCCACTCTGCACCTACAAGATGATGGCGTAAATTGGTAGGAGACTTATAGTCAAGGACTAGGACTTGCGGTTGTAGTTGATTTAATTTGGGGAGCTTTTGTGAAGATCTTTAAAGATATATTACTCATAAAATATTTTTATTCCCAAAAATTCAAGGAGTTCACTAATATTCAACAAGGAATTAGGATAGTGGAGGTGTATCATCAACAATTTTTTAATCTCTTGAAATATGTTCCTACATACAGTGAGAATATGAAGATCCACAAGTTCATAATTGGAGTGGATCCAAGAATAGGTTGAGAGGTGGATATGCGAGAACTTGTTACACTACATAAGGCTTATGATTTAGCTATAAAGTCTAAAACCTATCTCAAACCCATATTTTATTATTAGCGGGTGGATGAACAGAGCAAAGAGGCACTAAGGAAAAGGAATAGTACAAGGTTTGTAAAGTGGGAAGGAAAGCAGATAAATAAATATCCTCCTAAATAGGATCAAAAGAATGATAGGAAGTAGGGGAGGTGCAGGAAGTGATTTCAAGGAAATAATTGCAACTCAAACAATCACATTAATAAAAAAAATAAATCATCTCAAGGATAGGCTAGTCCTCTTATCATAGTACAGAAAGCAGTTGAGGGGCATAAGTAGAAAAGGCATCCAAAACCCAAATCCAGATGTTTTGATTATCATGGACCACATTATTCTAGTAATTGTCCACTTAGAGTAGGAATAAATTCAAAAGGAAATGAACCAATATACAAGGAACATTCAATTAGGAAACTAGATCATGGGATTTGTGCAGTAATGGGAAAATAGGATCTTTATGGGCAAGCCACTCCATTGCTAATAAGCGGTAAGGTCTTTGATAAAAATGTTAATATTTTTATAAATAGTGGTGCTATGGATAGTTTTGTTTCCACTAATTTAATTAAATACCTATTTGAAAGACCCAAAATATTGGCACATGGGTGGAAGGTAGAGTACAGTTTGGTAAAAATCTACTCTATGAGTCAGTGCTACCCTACGGCAGAAATTGCCTTACCTAGTGGAATGATCCTAGTATGTTTATATGTTGCACCATTACATGCCTTCGATGTAGGAATGGATTGGCTGCAAGTGCATAGACTTTTGGTCAACTTTCAATATATATGGATAGAGTACATGGAAGATAGTGGGAAGGTACAAAGGGTGTATAGCCAACAAGGAAGTTTTCAACCCCAAATCCTTTCAACGATGCAACTCAAGAAAGCCATGAAGAAAGGGGGAATGGTATATGTTGTTAAGCTAAATAAGATAGATGTTGAAAATAAGGAAGAAGTGTTTGGAAGATATCCACTTCTGCAAGAGTTTAGGGATGCATTTCCAGAATATTTACATGGATTGCCACCTAAATGAGAGTTTGACTTCACAATTGAGCTCCAAATAGGAGAAGAAACCCTACATAGATCTCCTTATATAATGAACCCCATAGAAATGCAAGATTTGAAAGTGCAGCTATAAGAGTTACTGGATAAAGGACTAATCAGACCAAATGTGTCACCTTAGGGTGCATCAGTTCTATTTGTAAATAAAAAGGATGGTTCCTTAAGGTCATGTATAGATTATATAATGTTAAACAAGGCAACTATCAAGAACATCTATCTCCTACCCAGGATTGAAGATCTCTTTGATAAGCTAAAGAATGCCATAATATTTTCAAATATTGATTTGAAATTTGGATACCACCAACTAAGGATATGGGAGGAGGATACTCACAAAACAACCTTTAAAACTTTCTACAGACACTACGAGTTCATGGTTTTACCTTTTGTTTTAATAAATGCTCCAGCTACATTTATAAATTTGATAAACAATATATTTAGTAAGCATTTGGATAAGTTTGTATTGGTATTATTGGATGATACCTTGATTTACTCCTAGAATAAGTTATATCATGATGATCACCTTAGGGTTGTGATAGGATTGCTAAGGAAAAATCGGGCTATCAATTATATGGAAATTTATCCAAGTGTGAGTTTTATGTGTCAAAAGTGCATTATCTAGGATACATTATTTTAGCAGAAGGGATCATGGTAGATCCTAATAAAATAGAGACTATTTTGAATTGGTCATCACCCACCAATGTGATAGAAGTCCAAAGCTTCTTAGGTTTGAATGGTTACTATAGGCATTATGTGAAAGACCACCAAAATCACTTCACCAATGACCAACCTGCAAAGGAAAGAGAAGGAATTCAAGTGGTCAGATAAGTGTGAGTCAAATTTTGAACTACTTAAATGAAATCTTACCACACCTTCTATTCTAAAGGTGCCCAATCCCTTGGGTAGTTTTTTTGTGTGTGTAGATGCATCCTTGGAAGGTTTGGGTGGAGTGCTCTCCCAAGAAGAAGCGGTAATAGCCTTTGGGTCAAGGAAACTGAAGTGACATGAGGTTAATTATGCAACTCATGATTTAGAGCTAGTAGTAGTGGTGTTTGCTCTTAAGAGTTGGTAACACTATTTTGTAGGGAGACCCTTTGAGCTAAAAATAGACCATCAGAGTCTGCAATACATATTTACCCAACCCCTACTCAATGCTAGACAAAGAAGGTGGATGGAATTCCTTGTAGAATATGATTTTAGCATTGAGTATATTAAAGGAAAGGAGAATAAAGTTGTTGATGCACTGAGTAGGAGGAGACGCATAGCCACCTTATCTCACGTCCATGTAGACTTTATGGAACAAGTCAGGATTATGCAAAAATAAGATGCATACTACAACCAAATTTTTGAAAATATGGGAGGAAATCTAGATGATAGCAAGGATTTTAGTTTCAAGGATGGTTTTCTATGCTTCAAGGATAGGGTAGTTATACCCAAAGTTGAAGATTTAAGGAATATGGTCTTGAATGAAGCACATAGATCACCATATTATTCTCATCCATGAGGGGTAAATATGAGAGATAATATGAAGAAAACTTTATTTTGTCCTGGAATGAAAAATGATATGATTGAATTTATTACTCGATACCTCGAATTCTAAAAGGTTAAGGTAGAATGCAAACATCTTGCAGGTATGTTGTATCCACATGATGTACCTATGAAAAAAATGTAAGTTATAGCAATGGATTTTATTGTAGGGTTGCCTAAAAACTGGTTCCAGCATGATGTATAGCCAAGAAAACAATGCAGTTTTAGAAAGGGATGTTGTTATGCAGGAAGCTGGTAGGACAGCTAAAGGCACATCCGAGGGTGTTATTAGAGTAGAGCATCCTGAAAAACTAGAGTAAGCCCAAGAAGACTTGTGGGCCTAATAAAGGAGGAGATTATGGGCTAAAATATATGCAACCATAGTAGAACAGGATAGGCTTATGTCAGTGGAAGCACAAAGAAGTGATTGTAGAGCCATAACAATGGCAACTTTAAACATAAAAAATGCACAACTACGTTAGCCAAATGATTAATACAGAACTAAATTTTTGACTACCTATTATGGGGTGCTGGTAAGCCATGGAATAATAGTCCCATCTCTGCCAGTAGATGGAATGCAACATGGATAAGGAATAACCACACGAGCAACTCAGAGAATGATCGGGGCAGAGGTCATTCTCCAATTGATGGGGAATAGCCACTAGAATGGCTGCCCAACCACCTTCTCCAACTGATGGTTAAGGTCTAGCATAGGACTTAAGGACATTAGCCTTGAGGGCTAAAAATGTCTAAAATCTACCCATTGTACATTATAAGTATGATAATTATAACCCAGGAGGGTTTTTGCTTATGTAATATAAAGCAATGTTTATCTAATGAGTAAGTTAGATTATAATTTTTAATTGCATTTCACTAAGAGTTGGACTATATGGTCCCTAATACATAAGTCTTCTTGTTTTTTTGTTCTGAGTAGTGGCTCAGAAGGTTTCAAATAGCAGGTAGCTTTTGGAAGGTCCTAAGAAGGTAAGCTTGGACTAAGTACCCTATCCAAAATGTTAATCACTTGAATGTCATTTGCAACGACTAGATATTAGGTGAAGAATATCTTGGAGGGAAAGAAGAGGTATTTTGGGATGCATTTGTATACGAGTCTAACAAACTTAATGAAAGAGAATCTTATTTTAGTTAAATTTAAAACTATCTTAAAAGAGCAAGGTTAGACATGAAGATTTTTAATATGGTAATACTCTTAGGAGGTATAGATGAGGAATATATCCTTAAATAAGAGTGTGGGATCCCATATTAACATAGAATAAATCATGTTATAATCATTTGTATGATACCTTACATGGGGTAAGTGTGGTCATAGGTACTATCGATGAGTGATAGTATGATTGTTATGACACATTACATGGGGTAAGTGTGGTCATAGGTACTATTGATGAGTGATAGTATGATTGGTATACATAGAAAGAAAGATGAGACTTTTTGCATGGTACCTTACAAGGGGTAAGTGTGACCATGAATATCAATATGGCATCGTAATCATAGTAAAGACAATCATTGCTATTGGATTTTGTTACTTAGATACTACATGTGTTCAAGTTCTTCTCCTTCCACTATTGATCCACTGGTGAATCAAAGTGGAAGAGCTAAGCGAACCCTCCATGTTCTTTGGGTATTAGGCGGTGTACCTTAGGATATTTTGAGGAATGCACTTAACATTTATATCACTTGAGATACGAATATTGCAATAGAATGATAAAAAATGAGTACTAGGGGACATCAAGAGTGATGTACTAGTGGTGGCAAATGGGTTTGCCAAGATGGTTTTAAATATATGGGTATCTTGAAGGAAGAAGTATGAAATTATGACTTTGTCTTTGATGACACCTATGTATATTAGGTTAACTCATAAAAAGGAACTATCAAGGCATAGTGTGATACTCCTTTGTGAGAGTTTTTGATGTATTTAATTAGACATATTATGTCTAGTTTATTATTAAAAACATGAATTCATGTCATCTCTATGGAAATATTTTGCAGTTATCTTGTTGAAGTACTCTACTATCATTAACTATGTTGTGATAGATACGTTGGTGCTTTATTTTCATGATGAAAATTGTGTATTGATGATATATTTTTTATTTTACAAGGTGGAATCGATAGCTACCATGAATCTGGGTAGGCTGTCCAATTTTTATGGCCACCATAGTATTCTATGATGTCCGCCCTAAAATCTGCCACACAGATATTCATGTAGTTTACCCCTATAACCACCATACCATCATAATTTTAACCCTTTTACACCATTGAAAGCACCTGGAAAGGGAAAAGCGTTCATTTCGGTGATGCCTGAGATTTGAACCTTGGACCTCTGCCCTCCTTACGGGGTTTGGGGAGCCATGTATTGATGATATTTTCAATACTTATTATTGATGCAATATGGATGTTTTATTGCTTTAATAACATGGTACTACTGATAGTTTGCACTTTTGTAGATCCAGGTAATCTCGTAGATGGAATATGTTGCTTACCATCAGGATTGAGACACTAGAAACAAGGAAAATGATAATGATTATATCTTATTTGTAAAGAACTAATGCTGATTTTATTGATTTTCTGCATTAAGTGAACTAATGAGAAACACAAAAGATTGTATTTAATCCAAGGGGGGAGTATGTCACAACCCGCCTATTGGACTTCCTAGAAGACATTAATTGATCCAAAGGATCAATTAATACTTGAATTTTAGCATTAACCAAACCTTACTAATGCTGACAAGTATTAATAAAAGGATCTAATTAATAAAATCTAGGGGATGGTAAAACCTAAAGATCCTATAAAATCCCTAATTAAAGACTAATTACACTCTACCAAGTTAATTGGAAGGGTTTTGAATGCAATTGGGATTTTGGTAAGGTTTTGGGAAAACAAAATAAGACTTTTACAAAAATATTAATTTGGGAAAATTATCTTTTATAGAAGTGACTTATTAGGCTACACCTAATTTATTTCAATTAGGTGCCTACAAAGATTTATCCAATTTTAAATTGGGCCCCAAAAAGGACAAGGTTATAAATTAATAATAAAATGTACATATTTGTCTAGTGGGTGAACTATTCTACATTTCTCATGATTCCTTCCCAATAGTAATGGTGTTTTTAGTTGCACTAGAGAAAAAGGGAAGGCCAAAAATAAGCAAGGTACTCCAACCTTATCCCCTCTTGTATTGTCCCTAATTTTAAAATGATAAAAAGGAATCCCACTATTTGAGTGAACTCCAAAAAAAGGTTCCTTTTAATATTTTATTAATAAATCCACTCTCTTGCTCATGAAGGAAGAATGGCTAGGAAAAAGTATAAAAGGGGAGACAAGCAATGTTATGGGGAGGAGGAAAATCTTGGGCTTAGGGAATATGCTCTCTACCTTGGTAGATCAGAAACCAAACAACTTGAGAAAATACTAAGCTTTGATCAAAGGCATGAATGATTTTTGGGAAGCAATGGAGGAAAGGAAGGCTAACTCTAGGAAATGCAAGGGAGGCAAGCATGGAAGGGAAAATTCCTACAAAAGTCATCAACCTGGATGAAGAAATAGGTTTGAAAAACCATATACCCTTCTTTATTCTCTTAAATAAAGAATGTAATATGTTTTACATTTCCTATGTTTGAAAATGTTTACTTCTATGACCAGACTACATAGAGAAATGTGTCCTAAATCTGTAAACTCTTATGAATGTGCTTTTGAGTAGAAGAAGGGATTTATGATTTTGCCCCTCACTGCTATAAGTAGATAATATAACCTTATTAGTAAGGATAGTGGTGCATATTTGTATATATGACTTTGACTTCTTTGACGTCTTGAATTACGGACCTCGAAGGATGGATAAGGCACTTATGCCACTTAATTTTATCCTTATAATAAAAAAGTGGATACCTAGTGTATCGTTCCAAATTTTTCGCACCCTTACCTTCAGGCTAAAGGATCCATGCCCGGAAGGGGGATGCGGGAAGGATGGGACAATACCTCGGACTGAGAGGCCCTTTGAAGGTCCCGCCTCTCGGGGGAGGTGTATTAAGGTGATTTTTTGACGGATGGTGGGGTTCACCAGGAAACGTTTAGTGGCAGTCTCCACGCCTAGGTTGGGAATGTGTTTAATGTGTTCAATTTTATCTTTAAACATTCAAATCCTAGGTTTGGCCAAATGAATCTAAGTTGTTCTATTATGAAAATGCAGATTTAAATGAATACAGAAAATAGATTTAAACAGAAAACACAAAGAATAAATTAAGTGAAGAAATCCATACCTGATCCGGATGTCTGATGGAGGTTCTAATTTTTGAAGCAGATCAAGATCGTCTTGAATTTGACAGGATCGTCTCCGATCTGACAAGATCGTCTAATATCTGACGAATTCGTCTGACGAATTTTTCAGAGACCTACAATCAGAGAAATAGACACAGAATACGAAAATGCAGCTATGCCGATAAAGGAAAATGATGTGAAATGACAAAATGATGTTAATAAGATAATCCCAAATAGAAATGCAAGTAAATTACGATGCTTTAATAGCTAATCATGATTTTATTATGCAATTAAACTACATGGGTGAACTCCAAGATGCAGAATAATAAGAAATAATAATAAAACTAACTAAATGCAAAATAAAATAGCAGCAAAGTATAGGAAATGCACAAACTCTGGGCACTAATTGCCCCCAATGTTGACTGCAATCGAAATCATCTCGAATTGGGACATGATCGTCTGCGATGATCTGAGCTTGCTCCGGCTGAAGAATAACAGAGTTCCTACAAGAAAATTTGAAAAGCACAAATGCAGATGGTAATCTAGGGTATTCTAATGCACGCAAAGGTCAAGTTACAGGAAAATTCAGCCAGGGGAATGTCAAGGGGGGTCCTAAGGTTTAAATAGGCTTAGGAGGGAGGTTAGGAGGTTGGGGATCATCCCAATCTGGGAGATCTCCAATGGGGAGGGTCTCTAACGGCGCAGACACGCTTCTGCCCAGATTAGAGACGTCGTTGAAACAGAAGCTAATTATGCACAAATCAGTTTGGGACGAGATCGTCTGGACGTTCTGCTCCAGACGAAATCGTCCGATCTGAGGCGATATCGTCTGATCGGAGACGATATCGTCCAACGGTCACAAAAAATCCTAAAAATGGCATGGAAAATGAGGAAAGCTGTTTAACAGGCGGTTAATGGGCGGTTCGGGGTTAAAATTTGAATTTTGAATTATTACTAAAGTAATTTTAATTATTTGCTAAGGTTTACTGCGCCAATTTTAGGGTGCTACATTTTGCCCCCTCTTTAGCAAATTTTTCGAAGAAAATGCGTTAAAGATGAGTTCTTCTCGATCTACGAGAAAGCAAAAATTATTCCCATTTTTAGGCGACGATTCTAGGTCGAATCGTACGACAACTTACTATGGTGCCCCCTCCGTGTTTTTACCCAAATCGAACGTTTGAGGTAAAAACGCGAAAAAGCAAAATTTTAAAATGTTGTTTTTAATTGTTTTTGAATAAAATTAAGAAAAATAGGGAAAAACCCTAATTCATTGTTACTGTTCATTTTCATTTTCTGGTTTCTGGAGCTCTACAAACAAAATGGTCGAGACAGTGCACAGATCGACAGAGGTCCGGCACGGGCTACGGGTAAGAGTCTAACTTAGTTTAGAATGCTTTAATTTTGATTTTCTATGCTTTTTAGATTAATTTTGAATGATTTTTGAGCATCACGGCCATTTTTTGGGCCGTCGACGTCGTCGGGACGAAATCGTCTCCATTTCGTCGAAATCATCTCGATATCGTCGATTTCGTCCAGGGGCGAAATCGACGAAATGGGGACGATTTCGTCAAATAAGGGACGATTTCAGCTTGCGAAATCGGAGACGAATTTGCTCAAATTGAACTTGTGTTACTTGCATTTTTAATCACTGTTTTATTAATGATTTTTATTGTTTTGTTGTTTATGTTGCAGAGAGGATTACTAAAGAGCAGAGAATGGAAATACGATGGGCTGAGGGATGACTTGGCCGCTCTATCTCAGGTAGAGCGAGATCAGTTGGCTCAAGTCGGCTTGCAACATGTGGCAGATATGCCACAGGTTTCTATAGATATGGGGCTATTGATAGCCCTAGCAGAGAGGTGGTATCCGGGTTCTTCCTGTTTCCGATCTGCATGGGGAGATGACTCCCACATTGGAGGATGTATGGAGGATTTTGAGGATCCCCATACAAGGATGGCTAATAACTCCCATGGCCAATCAGGGCCACATGATGATGCGACTGTGCGGAGATCCGAGCTTCACCTTGGAGAAGGGCGGAGTGAACATCGAGTCGCTACGCCAGATGCCTGGGGCATCTAGACCGACACAGGTTTTGGCTGGGGTGGTAGGTGGTCTGTTGCTATGCCATCAAAGTGGATGCAGAGTACCATGGCTATTGACAGATGTGGTCTACGACATGAGAGACCACGGGTACAGGTTTGCTTGGGGGAGCTTTGTACTATGTCGATTGTATAGGATCCTGCATGGGGTCGTATACAAGGGCGGCCGATGTCTGGTCATGACATCACTACTACGAGGTTTGGTGCTGGGAGCACATCATGGTGCGGAGGCCGGTAGGGCTCCCATTGATAGGGATTGATGGGGAGAGGCCCCAAGCTTTCTACTGGTGGCTCCAGAGAGGGTCACAGCGACGGATAGATCTACCAATGTCCCAGAGACTACTTGATGACCTTGTCTCTGACCAGATCACCTGGAGGCCTTGGAGAGATCATCCAGGGTGGGCCGAGGATGGACAAGAGCTGGCTCACGTTAGGCAAACCTGCTGGCTGAGGATGGAGAGGGGAGAGGTGGAGCTCCACCGCTACGACCGAGTTTTGAGGCAGTTCGGTCTACAGCAGGGGATCCCATCTCTCAGAGACTACGAGTTTTCTCGGACCGTCCGGGATAACACTACAGTTAGCGGGGCTACAGATATACAGCGCTTCTAGAGTCAGGACACAGATGACGCCCCGATCCAGCCAATGGATGGGGATGACATAGGGGTAGCCGACGGCTATGATGCCTGGTACACAGGCATCCGCCCTCCTCGGATGACGAGGGCTCAGGGTCCGATTCACGCAGTTGTGCATCGGATGGGGAGGCGGCGCCAGGCGGCCATTGAGGTGGCACAAGGTCACGATGGGAGAGAGCAGAGGAGGCCACAGGCTCAGCAGAGGCCATGACAGTGGGAGAGGAGGGAGGAGAGACCCCCTTCTCCATGGAGAGAGAGGCCACCATCACCCGATAAGGGCAAGGGTGTGGACACAGGAGAGAGTAGTGAGATGGCTACTCTCCGGGCGGAGACTGTCCATCTCCAGGCATAGGTGCAGACTCTACAGGATGAGGCTACACGCCACCGAGCTGAGGCCACACAGCTCGGAGATGAGGTTGCACGCCTCAGAGCACGGAGTAGAGGAGCGAGCACTCAGGAGCTAGCACGGTCGATTGCTCAGACCACATTCTATCGGGTATCTACTACCAGCCGGTGCCAGAGGGCCAGAGGGTACAGCTACCAGTCAACATTGCGAATCCGATCAGGGTTGGGTCATCGAGGACTTCATCCCGATCGACGACTAGGACTCATAGTACCACACATACTACGATGGGGCCACCTCATCCACCTCAGGCAGGGGAGGAGATGAGGTCGAGAGCTCGAGGGGTTCTCGAGGCTAGGCTATTGCACTCGCATGGATTGATCATATTTATGATTGAGAGGATTGAGTATGCCAAGATGTAGATTGTGGCATACCAATCTAGTTTTGAGATGATGTACATATATTGTTGATATATATATAGATGAGATATTTTTGATCATATGACTTGTCTTATGTGTTTGTATGATGCTTTAATGTTTTGGTGTGATTGATTTGATGATTCATGTAATTATGTCGTTTGGAAATATTATGGTTTGAATGTCATGCTTTTAAAATTTAAATGAAATAATCTGATGTAAACAAATTGGTTGTTGTGATGTGATAATTTGATAAAAAATAAAAGGGACTTTTAACAATAATTTCAAAGGACATTGTCGCTATTATAGACCATTTCATGGAGTCACCGCTCACTCGGTCGTCAAGCTAATCCCAGTATAGAAATATTGTTAAAAGTAAAAGAGTGCTTAAGAGACTGTCTTAAGACTTTGTTGTGATGATGCAAATGATGATGATGATGGTGATTTGTTTTCAGATTTCCATGAAAATATTATGCATGAAATATATTAAAGATGATTTTTGCTAGGCATAAATTCCTAAGTGTGATAAAATTTTTGAATAATTCCCTAGGAATTATACCATCATTGCAAAATTGAATTTTGACATAATGACATGAAATAGAAACAATGTGCTTGTTTTTTAAAGCATAATTGTGTAACATAATGATTTAAGTCACATGTTTTGATGATTTTTAAATAAATGGGAAATAAAATTAGTACAATGGTTTGCGCTAGGCATAGAATATTTAGGTATAGACTTATACCATCATCGCGAAATCCAAAGAAGAAAATAATAGTTTTATTGCATGGTTGATTTTTTAATTTTTGAAAATAAATAGATAATATGAAGATGAGGACTTGCGCTAGGCATAAAATTCCAATTTTAGTTTTGGAACTATACCATCGTCGCGAAAGTCGACAATATATATATGTAATTTTATTGCATGTTTTTGAAAGAAATTTTGATTTTTTTGAAAATGCATGTAGTTGTCTTTATACTAAACAACTGTTCTTCAAAGAAGAAAATGAAATTATTCCAAACAATTTGCAAAAATATTTCAAAGTATCTTAAAGACAAAAGTTAGATTTATAAGGAATCCCATGTGCGTATGTGAGTTCATTACCAATCTTGATTTATCATAATGATACACAAAATCTCTCAAATACAAATGTGTGTGCAATTGCTTTGTGCATTTACCAGTTTTGAGCAAGATAATTTGATACAAGTGATTTGAATGAACCAAATAAGTGTTCATTAACCATGATTTAGATGCATATAACCATACCAAACTACTATGTAAGTCGGGTTATCAAGAGCTAGCTAATCCATAAGCAGACATAGGTCTGTACAAAAGAAGGTCGCTAATGTGACAGACATATCACCACGCTAGGAGTTACCCAAGGCCAAGCGGGTTGGGCACAAACCACTTGTTATGGGGCTTACCTCACAGTTTTCGAATAATTGAGAATTCCAGGGATTCAAGCTCATCAACCCTTCTTTTCTTTTCAATGGGTAGGGAAAGGGATTTTATTGCTTTTGCTTTTGCTTTGCTCTTTTGCTCTTTTGTATTTTTGTTTTTTTTTTTGTATTTTTGCTTTTGTATTTGAGATAATGCTGAAATATTGCTGAGATAGTACAAAATGATATTGGAATAATGCTTCTTTTGCTCATAATTTTGTTTGATTTTTATTTTTCTTTTGCTTCCTATGCTAGGGATACTTGCTCGGATTAGCTGTAGAGCAAGGGATTTTTATTCTGGGTAGGGGTGAGCTTGTCCTTTTGTCAATTCTCAAAGATTCTAGACCATGTGCATGATAGGATAGCAGGGGAAACTTTTCGCTCAAGAAACCACTTCTACAATGTAGCATAGCATGGACATTACAAATATGATCATTTTATTGTGAAAGGATATGCTTGGTTTAAGTAAATAACAAGATCAATTCTCTATGCTCAAAACTTTATTTAATTAAATTTTGTGGACTTTGATATAAGAGAGATTAGTAATCATGCCAGATAAAATCAAGATATTTATTTTTGTGTTTGTGAAAGTGAGGGATTCCAAATAAATGCTAATTTATCCAAAAATAATTTGAAAATATAACTGCAATACTTTAAGAAGAAATATATACAACAAATATTTTTGAGGAGTTTGATAATTTTGACTGTTTTTGTATTTTGATCTTAATTGATGAATTGAAAGAGAATACAATGTGATTGTTTTTTGAAACTTTTTATATATAAAAAAAATGAAATAATATACAAAAAAAATATATACAATGATGGAATGACCAAATTTTATGCGTAATATCGCTTAAGATGCATAATATTCATAGGTTCTTTTAAATCTTTACCATCTAAGGTAGCTAATTTGTATGCTCCCGATTCAAATTTAGCAGTGATAATATATGGTCCAAGCCAGTTGGGCTCAAATTTACCTTTAAGGTCTTTAGTTGCATTAGTATTTTTTTTATTTTCTTTTAAAACAAGGTCGCCGACCTCAAAGGATCGATGACGAACTTTCTTGGCATATGATCTTTTAAGCTTGTTTTGGTAGGCACGAAGATGCTCCAAAGCATTGATGCACTTTTCATCTAGGAGTTCCAGCTGATTGAGTCTGCACGGCTCGATATTCATCTCCTACTTCGGTATCTTGAAGTAGTAGAGCCAAAGAAGGAACTTCTAATTCAAAGGGAAAAATAGCTTCAGCGCCATAAACCAAGACAAAAGGTGAAGTTCCAGTGGGAGTTCGAACACTAGTGCGATATGCCCACAAAGTCGGATATAATTGAATGTGCCAGTCGCGGCCCGATTTATTGACCAATATTTTAAGAATTTTGATTAAGGTTTTGTTAGATGCTTCTACTTGACCATTACCCCGAGGATAATAGGGAGTGGACCAACGATGTTGAATCTTATATTTTTGGCATAATTTCTTAACATCTTTATTTTTGAAACAAGTTCCATTGTCCGAGATGAGATTTGCAGGAATTCCGAACCTACAAATGATTTGATTAAAAATAAATTTAGAGACTTGTGTTCCAGTGCAGGAAGCTAAAGGCATAGCTTCAACCCACTTCGTGAAATACTCAGTGGCGGTTATGATGAATTTGTGTCCATCAGATGACACAGGATTAATTTTGCCAATAATGTCTAAGCCCCATTTTGAAAAGGGCCAAGGAGATGAAATAGCCTGTAGCTCTTGTGCAGGTGCATGGACAAGGTCAGCATGTTTCTGGCACTTGTCGCAATGGCGCACATAATCATGTGCATCATTTTCCATGGTAGGCCAAAAGTATCCTATCCTAAGGAGCTTTTTAGCAATGACACTACCACTGAAGTGTCCTCCACAAGATCCATCGTGGGCTTCACTTAAAGCTGATTTGGATTCTTCTAGATTCAAACATCTCAATAGGATACCTTCAAAAGATCTCCTATATAAAGTATTGCCAATTATTACAAATCGACTTGCTCGTCTACGTAATAACCGATGTTGGTTTCTATTAGAATTGGCAGGGAAAGTCCCATTTTGAAGAAAATCAAATATATCAGTATACCAAGGTTCAGGAGTAGTTTCATTGATTAGAAACACATCCAAAGGTTCTAAACATGACTTATTTGAAGCGGGTTCCTGGAGTCGATGAATAATGATGGTGGCATATTCGTCATCTAACTCCAAGGGCAGAAGAGATGCAGCTACGGCCATAGCATCAGCCGCACGGTTGCTAGTTCGAGGAATAGCTTCCAAGGTAACTTTATCAAACAAGGATATCAATTGCAAAACATATGCTTTATATGGGCACAATTTATCATCTCTGGTCTGATAAACTTCATTAATTTGGTTTATAACAAGTTGAGAATCACCAAAAACTAGCAGATGTTTGATTTTTAATGCCAAGGCAGCTCGTAATCCAAGGATTAGAGCCTCATATTCGATAGTATTATTGGTGCAAGAAAATGTTAATTTGAAGGACAAAGGTATAAGATGTTTTTGTGGGGATATTAAAATAATACCCGCACCAGCCCCACTCATGCATCGGGCTCCATCAAAGTATAAGGACCATTGTTCAATATGGTCTGCCTCTAATTGAAGGCATTCATCAGGAAACTCAATGATGAGGGGATGGGTAGACTCTAAGGGTGCAACAGCTAATTGATCTGCTATGATTTGACCCTTAATAGACTTCTGTCCTATGAATGTGAGTTCAAACTCGCTTAGAGCAAGAACCCACTTTGTTGTGCGACCCGATAAATAAGGTCGACTCATGAGATACCGTAAGGGATCATATTTAGCAATGACATATGTTTTTTGACTGAGCATATAATGGCGTAATTTCTATGTAGAAAATATGACTGCTAGACATAATTTTTCTAATGTTGTGTAGCGGGTTTCATAACTGATGAGGGTTCTGCTAATGTAATAATTAGCACGTTCTTTCTTCTCATCATCAAGTTGAGCTAACATAGCTCCTAAAGCAAAATCTGAAGCTAAAATATACAGGATAAACGGGCGATCATGTCTAGGCGGTGAAAGCATAGGTGGGTTAAGGAGGTATTGTTTGAGAAGTTCAAAAGCTTCCTTACATTCATCGTCCCAATTAAAAGGGACATCCTTCTTAAGAAGCTTAAGAAAGGGACCGGTTTTGTCCGCCAGCTTATCGATGAAGCGACGGATGGCTTGAAGCTTACCTTGTAAACTTCGTAACTCAGATATATTGGTAGGTGCGGGCATATCAATGATAGCCACAATCTTGAGAGGGTCGATTTTGATACCACGTAAAGAAACTAAAACCCCTAATAGTTTACCGGACTTAACTCCGAATATGCATTTGGTTGGATTTAATCGAATAAGGTATTCTCTTAACCGATTAAATACTTTTCTTAAATCATCTAAATGATCATCTTCTTTAATAGAGCGAGCTATAATATCATCTACATAATCATGTAGGATATCATGCATCATATCATGAAAGATATAAGTCATGGCTCGTTGATATGTTGCACCTACATTCTTTAAACCAAATGGCATCACTTTCCAACAAAAGGTACCCCAAGGGGTAATAAAGGTTGTTTTAGCCTGATCTTCAGGAGCTATCCTGATCTGATTATAGCCAGAAAATCCATCCATTAGGGACATCATTCCACTCCCGATAGTAAAGTCAATGATTTGATCCATGTTTGGAAGAGGAAAATCATCTTTAGGGCATGCAACGTTAATATCTCTAAAGTCTGTGCAAACCCTAACTTTGGTAGCTTCTTTCTTGGTGACTGGAACTACATTTGAGATCCATTCAGCATAATCAATAGCTTGTATAAAAACAACATTCAGGAGTTTTTCTAACTCCCCTTTGACTAGCAAGGCCACTTTGGGATGCATTTTTCTAAGTTTTTGTTTAACAGGTTTAGCATCCGGATGGACTACTAGATGATGCATGACTACAGAAGGGTCCAAACCTGGCATGTCTTCATATGTCCAAGCAAAGACATCTTCATATTCTTTAAGAAATGCAATGTATTCATCTTGTTTTTCTTGACTTAATTCTGATCCAATATTGATTATGTGAGGATTATCCTCAGTTCCAATGTTAACTTTAATGACGTTTTCTACTTCCATGTGTAGATCTCTTTCAAAATTAGGTGGGGCGGGTGAGACGCCCAATTCTTGTAATTATTTTAAGGTTAACTTGGAGAATTCATCTTGAGGAGTCGTGGCCTCAAGTTGGGCTATAGTAGGTATAGAACCATCAAAATAAAAACCATTGTGTAACAACTCTTCAACGGAGACATCATGGAAAATATCTCCTTCCAACTCATCATCGGATTCAACAATCAATTCAAGGTAAGCTATGGATAGCATATTGCATGTAAAGGGATTATTCTTTGGACACAAAGAATCTTGTTTATCTAGATAATCTTGATAACATATGAGTTGATCATCACCTTCAAAAGGGAAGGGTTGACCCTTACTAGGAAATAGGCCCACACCACATCGGGCGGGCCATGGTTCTACCTCAATAGGTTCTTTCATACCATTTTGGAAAGGTCCCAAGCCTTTCCCTTTATATCCCATTTTAAGCATTATAGGTTTAGCTTTAATATATTCATTAGCAAAATAGCATCGAGCATATCCATCACAATGCGTCTTGATGTTTCGGGGTATTCTTCCCCAATCATATCCTTTATAAATAAAAGCACAACTCCCGACTTGGTAAGTACTTCCCATAGGTTGTGGGAGGCCCAAAGTATGAGGAGATGGTGGCAAATTATTTAAAAGAATTGAATCTTGCATAGAAGCATTTGTTTTTTCTGATATTAAAATTTTAGATAAATCCGGTAAAAGTTCATCAGAAAGAGCATAAGATGTAGAAGGATCATTCCCTATATCTTTAGATGTGGAAGGTATGATAGATGTAGATAATGTGGAGGTGTTAATAAATGGGTCTATAGGTTTTGAAATTATAGGGATGGAACATGAAGGATTGGTTGTGGATTTAAGATCTTTTTGAGGTTCTAGTGTGGTTTGTTTAGAAGATTGTTGAGCTATATATGAGGGTGAAATTAATGGAGGAGAAATAGATGAATTTATGGGTGTGTGTTTCACACTTTTAGATGAAAAATAAGAATTAGGATGTGTGGATGACAGAGCAGGGCAAAATTGAACTCCAACAGGTTCTGCCAAAGCACACATATCAAAGGGTCTAGGATCACCATGGATAGTGACCAACTGATTTTTAAATTCAAATTTAACACATTGGTGTAAAGTTGATGGGACAGCCCGCATCGCATTGATCCAAGGGCGACCCAAGAGTATATTGTACGATGCGGGGCAATGTACAATAAACACGGTTGTATCTAGGGTTCTAGGACCAACTTGCAAGGGTATAGTAATGACTCCACACGTTTCTTGTGTCTCGTCATTGAAGGCTTTGATAATCATATCCGTTCTTTTCATTTCATCACTTCTAAAGCCAAATATTTGGTAGAAGTCAAAAGTGCATATGTTTAAAGATGAACCATTATCAATCAAGACTCTTTTAACAACTACATCTCCAATTAGGGCAGTAATATATAAGGGGTTATCCTTATGTAGACTATGTTGTGGTATATCTTTATCTCGAAAGTCAATACAATCGACTTCTCGAGTGATGATAGTATTGGACATGGCTTCAGGTTGAATATTTTGAGGTACCATCATTTGGCTTAATGTAAGCATTAATTCATCCCTATGGGTAGGAGAAGATCTTAACAAGTCCAAAAGGGAAATTCTAGCTGTAGTATTGGATAATTGTTCATTAATATTGTAAGGAGGCTTAGGTTGAACATTAGACATATGATTCCCTTTATTGGGATTTTTCAAAATAAATGGAGTTGATCCATCATTCTGAGTTTGATCCTGTTGAGAGTTTTGAGCCTGTTGTCTGGTAACGACTCCGATGGTACCTACAATGTTATATTGAAGATGCTGAACTGGTCTCGGTTGAGCGTTTATGGCTTGTTCATTAGGAAGGAACTGATTAGAAGAGGGTCGAGTAGTAACTCTTCTAGGAAATGGTTCTTCCGGAACCATAGCATCTGTGATAGGTTGAATAGGATCTGATTCATTTTTAGAACTATTCGATTGATTTGAGGTGATGTCTACTTCACTTTCAGTATCCGATTCTACATCACTAGGATCTGGAGTTTGAATATTATGTAGGGGCCTGGTCGTGACTATGGATAAAGTTGTGCCAAATATTTGAGGATCCTGAATAGGTAATTGTCCGCTAATAGTCCCTACATATCGGGTAGGAGGAGGGAACATTATGATGTTCGATTTGATTGGCCACTTCTTTACCATGTTTTGGTAAAGGATGTTGAAATATATCTAATGATTGATTAGCATTTTGATTCTGATTTTGGGGAATGGTCTTTTGAGCGTTATTAGGAGCATTTTGTTTAGGTTGGAAGGCTTGCACCTCCATTTCATTATTATCAATCAGATCTTGTATTTTATGTTTCAATATTTTACAAGAGTTTGTAGAGTGTCCAGGTCCTCTATGAAAATCACAATGTAAATCAGCTCTGTATCCGGGTATAGTTGGATCAGGTTCCCGGATAGCTGGTAATTGAATCAAACCTCTTTCGAGTAATTGGGGTAGAATAGTTGATAATGGTTGATTGAGTCTAGTAAATTCTCGAGGAGGTTTATCAGGAGGTTTCAATATAAATTTTTCTGTTGTCTTCGTTGTATTGATATTAGCAACATTTCTACTATCAGTGACTCCGTCACCTACAACTTGTTTGTTTTTATACTGATTTTTGGATGTTTTCTCATCATCTTTCTTCCTAAGCTGGCCTCTCCTAATGAGAGCATCTTCCACTCTTCGAGCTAAGTCTATAGCTTGATCGAAGGTGGTTAAGGTAGCAGTTGATAACTCATAGGATATTTGTTCTTGCAAATTATTGATAAAAATATCCAACATTTCCCTATAAGGTAGCACAAAGTGCAGTTTTCCTATCAACCGCCTCCATCTAGCTAAGAAATCAGCAAAACATTCATCTTTGTCTTGTTTTAAGTTGTATAAATCTTTAATGGTGACATGCCTCTCGATGTAGGCACTAAATTGATGGACAAAAGATTCAGCTGTTTCTTCAAAATTTCTCAAAGAATGAGTGGGCAATTGATAGTACCACTCTAATGCCATTCCTCCTAAACTTTTCGGGAACATTTTTAGTAATAGCAAGTCATCATGTGATATATCATGACATGCTATCCTAAACATGCGAAGATGCTCTATGGGATCTTCGGTTCCTTTATATATAGGCAGGACGGGCATGGGAAAGTGTTTAGGGTATGGTTGTGCTACAACTATGGGATCCAAAGGCTGACTACACATCTCTCGATAATTGTACGAGGGATGGTAGGGATCTATCTGGTCCATACGCGAAGCTAACTGTTTCACCATGGCTTCCAGATCATCTGGTTTGCCCACCATATTGGTTCGGTAGGGCATTAATATGGGATTTGTGAGCATATGATGGAGGGACATGAAGATTAGATGCTATATTGCTATTGTGTAAATTGTTGGTAGGAAGGGTGTTATGAAGAAGTTTTGAAGTTGTATTATGTTGTATCCCCGATTGTTGAAAATTGGTGTTTGGCTTCATTTTAGGTTTTTGTCGATTTGAAGCATATTGATCAATAGTTTGGCGAAATAAAGTAGTGAATGAAGGTTTCTTTTGTGTGGGAATGATTTTAGGCTCAATAACAGGTTCCTTAGGGGGTTGGGTAACTTGTTGTTTTTGCATGTTCTGAATCATAGTGACCATATCTCTATTGGATGGTCCAGCCTTATCACTTTCTTGATCAACAAAGGACAAGGGATTAGTGTGTATGTTAAACATATCTTCCATGGCTGCTTGAGTGTCACTAATTTGTCCTCTATCAATACGAACTGCCATATTAAGAGCACCAATGTTATTATTGAAAAATTTCCAGAAATGATCTAAGTTATCAAAAGCAATAGTTCCATCTGGAGCCATTCTAGGGGATGAGGATCCTTCCTCTTTAAGATTTTCTTCTTGTTCATCTACAACAAGCTCATCTTCTGGTTGTTCTAGAGTTTCTCCTTCCGGAATTGAATCCTCAGGAAGGACATTTGGGTTTTTTGTTTTGTCTCCTAACCAATCTTCTTCTTCTTCTTCAGTTTGTTTACCATTCCTAAGTCTAGGCATTGTGCTTAAATTTAGATTTCAGCAAATATATATATATATTTATATATATATATATGCAACAAGCTTAAGAGGTATATATTTTAATTATATACCTACTATAGTATTTAAAATAAAATGTTTTGGTTTTGTTATGTTTTTGGTTTTTCTTGTTTTTTCTATTTTTTTGTTTTTGTAACAATATTATAAAGATAACAAACAACACACTAAATGCAAGAAATAATAATAATGAAAGCAATGATCTAGTTTTCTATAAACAATTTATAAATATCATTAATGGGCTCGAGTTCTTCAGGAGTCATGAAATGTTCTTCTTCAAATTGAAAATTTTCTTTCAAGAATTTGACAAAAAGTGCTATAGTGATATTATCTGTCTCAGATTCTGGTTGGTAGAAATAAATTTCGTGGCAATACTCTCGATATAACATAGCTCTAGGAACTCTCCTCCACATTTCCCTATTCTGTAAGAATGACCTCTTGATCTTCTACATGACCTAGGAATTGGTGTATAATGGCTGCGTTCTCGAGGTATTCCTCGAAGGTGAACAATTCTGAAGACACAAGAGCTCTCCTATAAGCTAACCACCTATGGCGAGGCTCTCTGAAGTTCATGATAAAAAATGAGTTGATGAGGATCCAGGATCCTATCTAGGGCAAACCTCTTGATTTGTTTAAGTTGTATTGATCTAGATGAAATGATACCTAGCCTCCTATCAAGTTCTTTCCACAAAAGTTGGTTTCTATCTGTTTCAGGCACACTAAGCATAGAATTAACTTCTATGGCTGCTAATTGGTTTTCAACATTTATAGTGACAGCTAGTCTTTTCTTAGGAGCTACCATCTAGACATGATATGCAACTTAGTAGTTTTCTAATGATTTTAAATGCATCTATGTTTTTGTTTTTTGTTTTTTTTTTTTTTTCAAAAGGTTTTAGTTTCACGTCGGGTTCACCAAAATGTATCGTTCCAAATTTTTCGCACCCTTACCTTCAAGCTAAAGGATCCGTGCCCGGAAAGGGGGATGTGGGAAGGATGGGACAATACCTCGGACTGAGAGGCCCTTTGAAGGTCCCGCCTCTCGGGGGAGGTGTATTAAGGTGATTTTTTGACGGATGGTGGGGTTCACCAGGAAACGTTTAGTGGCAGTCTCCACGCCTAGGTTGGGAATGTGTTTAATGTGTTCAATTTTATCTTTAAACATTCAAATCCTAGGTTTGGCCAAATGAATCTAAGTTGTTCTATTATGAAAATGCAAATTTAAATGAAGACAGAAAATAGATTTAAACAGAAAACATAGAGAATAAATTAAGTGAAGAAATCCATACCTGATTCGGATGTCTGATGGAGGTTCTAATTTTTGAAGCAGTCAAGATCGTCTTGAATTTGATAGGATCATCTTCGATCTGATAGGAACGAATTCATCAAAGACCTGCAATCAGAGAAATGGACGTAGAATACAAAAAATGCAGCTATGCTGATAAAGGAAAATGATGTGAAATGATAATAATGATGTTAATAAGATAATCCTAAATAGAAATGCAAGTAAATTATGATGCTTTAATAGCTAATCATGATTTTATTATGCAATTAAACTACATGGGTGAACTCCAAGATGCAGAATAATAGGAAATAATAATAAAACTAACTAAATGCAGAATAAAATAGTAGCAAAGTATAGAAAAAGTGCAAACTCTGGGCACTGATTGCCCCCAATGTTGACTGTAGTCGAAATCATCTCGAATTGGTACGTGATCGTCCGAGATTGTATAGGATCGTCTACGATGATCTGAGCTTGCTCCGGTTGAAGAATAATGAAGTTCCTGCAAGAAAATTTGAAAAGCACAAATGCAGATGGTAATCTAGGGTATTCTAATGCATGTAAAGGTCAAGTTACAGGAAAATTCAGCCAGGGGAATGTCAAGGGGGGTCCTAAGGTTTAAATAGGCTTAGGAGGGAGGTTAGGAGGTTGGAGATCATCCTAATCTGGAAGATCTCCAATGGGGGAGGTCTCTAACGGTGCAGACACGCTTCTGCCCAGATTAGAGACGTCGTTGAAATAGAAGCTAATTATGAAAAATCAGTTTTGGGACGAGATCGTCTGGACGTTCTGCTCCAGACGAAATCGTTCGATCTGAGGCGATATCGTCTGATCGGAGACGATATCGTCCAATGGTCACAACAAATCCTAAAAATGGCATGGAAAATGAGGAAAGTGGTTTAACAGGCGGTTAACGGGCGGTTCGGGGTTAAAATTTGAATTTGAATTATTACTAAGGTAATTTTAATTATTTGCTAAGGTTTACTGCGCCAATTTTAGGGTGCTACATTTTGCCCCCTCTTTAGCAAATTTTTTGAAGAAAATGCGTTAAAGATGAGTTCTTCTCGATCTACGAGAAAGCAAAAAATTATTCCCATTTTTAGGCGACGATTCTAGGTCGAATCGTACGACAGCTTACTATGGTGCCCC
This sequence comes from Wollemia nobilis, assembly GCA_028583015.1. NCBI lineage: Eukaryota > Viridiplantae > Streptophyta > Pinopsida > Araucariales > Araucariaceae > Wollemia > Wollemia nobilis. The sequence continues at coordinate 731,854 of JAQPPZ010001465.1, read as the reverse complement.
CTCCGTGTTTTTACCCAAATCGAACGTTTGAGGTAAAAATACGAAAAAGCAAAATTTTAAAATGTTGTTTTTAATTGTTTTTGAATAAAATTAAGAAAAATAGGGAAAAACCCTAATTCATTGTTACTATTCATTTTCATTTTCTGGTTTCTAGAGCTCTGCAAACAAAATGGTCGAGACAGCGCACAGATCGACAGAGGTCCGACGCGGGCTACGGGTAAGAGTCTAAACTTAGTTTAGAATGCTTTAATTTTGAATTTCTATGCTTTTTAGATTAATTTTGAATGATTTTTGAGCATCGCGGCCATTTTTGGGCCATCGACGTCATCGAGATGAAATCGTCTCGATTTCATCGAAATCGTCTCGATATCGCCGATTTCGTCCAAGGGCGAAATCGACGAAATGGGGACGATTTCATCAAATAAGGGATGATTTCCTCTTGCAAAATCGGAGATGAATTTGCTCAAATTGAACTTGTTTTACTTGCATTTTTAATCACTGTTTTATTAATGATTTTTATTGTTTTGTTGTTTATGTTGTAGAGAGGATTACTAAAGAGCAAGAGAATGGAAATACGATGGGTTGAGGGATGACTTGGCCACTCTATCTCGAGCGAGAGCGAGATCAGTTGGCTCAAGTCGGCTTGCAGCATGTGGCAGATATGCCACATGTTTCTATAGATATGGGGCTATTGATAGCCCTAGCAGAGAGGTGGTATCCGGGTTCTTCCTATTTTCGGTTATCGATAGGGGAGATGACTCCCACATTGGAGGATGTATGGAGGATTTTGAGGATCCCCATACAAGGATGGCTAATAACTCCCATGGCCAATCAGGGCCACGTGATGATGCGACTGTGCGGAGATCCGAGCTTCACCCTGGAGAAGGGCGGAGTGAACATCGAGTCGCTACGCCAGATGCCTGGGGCATCTAGACTGACACAGGTTTTGGCTGGGGTGGTAGGTGGTCTGCTGCTATGCCATCAGAGTGGATGCAGAGTACCATGGCTACTAACAGATGTGGTCTACGACATGAGAGACCATGGGTATAGGTTTGCTTGGGGGAGCTTTGTACTATGCCGATTGTATAGGATCCTGCATGGGGTCGTATACAAGGGCGACCGATGTCTGGTCATGACATCACTACTACAGGTTTGGTGCTGGGAGCACATCATGGTGCAGAGGCCGGTAGGGCTCCCACTGATAGGGATTGATGGGGAGAGGCCCCGAGCTTTCTACTGGTGGCTCCAGAGAGGGTCACAGTGGCGGATAGATCTGCCAATGTCCCGGAGACTACTTGATGACCTTGTCTCCGACCAGATCACCTGGAGGCCTTGGAGAGATCATCCAGGGTGGGCCGAGGATGGACAGGAGCTGGCTCACATTAGGTGAACCTATTGGCTGAGGATGGAGAGGGGAGAGGTGGAGCTCCACCGCTATGACCGAGTTTTGAGGCAGTTCGGTCTACAGCAGGGGATCCCATCTCTCAGAGACTACGAGTTTTCTCGGACCGTCCAGGATAACACTACAGTTAGCGGGGCTCCAGATATGCAGCGCTTCTGGAGTCAGGACGTAGATGATGCCCCGATCCAGCCAGTGGATGGGGATGACGTAGGGGTAGCCGACGGCTATGATGCCTGGTACACAGGCATCCGCCCTCCTCGGATGACGAGGGCTCAGGGTCCGATTCATGTAGTTGTGCATCGGATGGGGAGGCGGTGCCAGGCGGCCATTGAGGTGGCACAGGGTCACGATGGGAGAGAGCAGAGGAGGCCACAGGCTCAGCAGAGGCCATGACAGCGGGAGAGGAGGGAGGAGAGACCCCCTTCTCCATGGAGAGAGAGGCCACCATCGCCCGATAAGGGCAAGGGTGTCGAGATAGGAGAGAGTAGCGAGATGGCTACTCTCCAGGCGAAGACTGTCCGTCTCCAGGCATAGGTGCAGACTTTACAGGATGAGGCTACACGACATCGAGATGAGGCTACACAGCTCAGAGATGAGGTTGCACGCCTCAGAGCATGGAGCGGAGGAGCGAGCACTCGGGACTTAGCATAGGCTATTGCCCAGATCACATTCTATCAGGCTATCTACCTCCAGCTGGTGCCAGAGGGCTAGAGGGTATAGCTACCAGCCAACATTGTAGAGCCGATCGTGATGGGGTCATCGAGGACATCATCACGATCGACGACTAGGACTCATAGCACCACACATACTATGATGGGGCCACCTCGTCCACCTCAGGTGGGGGAGGAGATGAGGTTGAGAGCTCGAGGGGTTCTCGAGGCTAGGCTACTACACTGCATAGATTGATATATAGTTATGATTTTATTTAGAGGATTGAGTATGCCGAGGTATAGATTGTGGCATACCGATCTAGTTTTGATATGATGTATATATTGTTGATATATATATAGATGAGATATTTTTGATCATATGACTTGTCTTATGTGTTTGTATGATGCTTTAATGTTTTGGTGTGATTGATTTGATGATTCATGTAATTATGTCGTTTGGAAATATTATGGTTTGAATGTCATGCTTGTAAAATTTAAATGAAATAATCTGATGTAAACAAATTGGTTGTTTGTGATGTGATAATTTGATAAAAAAAAAAGGGGACTTTTAACAATAATTTCAAAGGACATTGTCGCTATTATAGACCATTTCATGGAGTCGCCGCTCACTCGGTCGTCAAGCTAATCCCAGTATAGAAATATTGTTAAAAGTAAAAGAGTGCTTAAGAGACTGTCTTAAGACTTTGTTGTGATGATGCAAATGATGATGATGATGGTGATTTGTTTTCAGATTTCCATGAAAATATTATGCATGAAATATTTTAAAGATGATTTTTGCTAGGCATAAATTCCTAAGTGTGATAAATTTTTTGAATAATTCCCTAGGAATTATACCATCATTGCAAAATTGAAGTTTGACATAATGACATGAAATAGAAACAATGTGCGTTGTTGTAAAGCATAATTGTGTAACATAATGATTTAAGTCATATGTTTTGATGATTTTAAATAAATGGGAAAATAAAATTAGTACAATGGTTTGCGCTAGGCATAGAATATTTAGGTATAGACTTATACCATCATCACGAAATCCAAAGAAGAAAATAAATAGTTTTATTGCATGGTTGATTTTTAATTTTTGAAAATAAACAGATAATATGAAGATGAGGACTTGCGCTAGGCATAAAATTCCAATTTTGGTTTTGGAACTATACCATCGTCACGAAAGTCGATAATATATATAAATGTAACTTTATTGCATGTTTTTGAAAATGATTTTGATTTTTTTGATAATGCATGTAGTTGTCTTTATACTAAACATCTGTTCTTCAAAGAAGAAAATGAAATTATTCCAAACAATTTGCAAAAATATTTCAAAGTATCTTAAAGACAAAAGTTAGATTTATAAGGAATCCCATGTGCGTATGTGAGTTCATTACCAATCTTGATTTATCATAATGATACACAAAATCTCTCAAATACAAATGTGTGTGCAATTGCATTGTTCATTTACCAGTTTTGAGCAAGATAATTTGATACAAGTGATTTGAATTAACCAAATAAGTGTTCATTAACCATGATTTAGATGCATATAACCATACCATACTACTATGTAAGTCAGGTTATCAAGAGCTAGCTAATCCATAAGTAGACATAGGTCTGTACAAAAGAAGGTCGCTAATGTGACAGACATATCACCACGCTAGGAGTTACCCAAGGCCAAGCGGGTTGGGCACAAACCACCTGTTATGGGGCTTACCTCACAGTTTTTGAATAATTGAGAATTCCAGGGATTCAAGCTCATCAACCCTTCTTTTCTTTTCAATGGGTAGGGAAAGGGATTTTATTGCTTTTGCTTTTGCTTTGCTCTTTTGCTCTTTTTGTTTTTGTTTTTTTTTTTGTATCTTTTGCTTTTGTATTTGAGATAATGCTGAAATAGTGTTGAGATAGAAATGATGGAATAATGCTTCTTTTCTCTTTTTCTTTTCTTTTTCTTTTTCTTTTCTTCCTATTCTAGGGATACTTGCTCGGATTAGCTGTAGAGCAAGGGATTTTTATTCTGGGTAGGGGTGAGCTTGTCCTTTTGTCAATTCTCAAAGATTCTAGACCATGTGCATGATAGGATAGCAGGGGAAACTTTTCGCTCAAGAAACCACTTCTACTATGTAGCATAGCATGGACATTACAAATATAATCATTTTATTGTGAAAGGATATGCTTGGTTTAAGTAAATAACAAGATCAATTCTCTATGCTCAAACTTTATTTAATTAAATTTTGTGGACTTTGATATAAGAGAGATTAGTAATCATGCCAGATAAAATCAAGATATTTATTTTTGTGTTTGTAAAAGTGAGGGATTCCAAATAAATGCTAATTTATCCAAAATAATTTGAAAATATAACTGCAATACTTTAAGAAGAAATATATACAACAAATATTTTTGAGGATTTTGATAATTTTGATGTTTTTGTATTTTGATCTTAATTGATGAATTGAAAGAAATACAATGTGATTGTTTTTTGAAAATTTTTATATAAGATACTAAAAAGGAAATAATATGCAAAAAAATATATACAATGATGAAATGACCAAATTTTATGCGTAGTATCGCTTAAGATGCATAATATTCATAGGTTCTTTAAAATCTTTACCATCTAAGGTAGCTAATTTGTATGCTCCCGATTCAAATTTAGCAGTGATAATATATGGTCCAAGCCAGTTGGGCTCAAATTTACCTTTAAGGTCTTTAGTTGCATTAGTATTTTTTTGATTTTCTTTTAAAACAAGGTCGTCGACCTCAAAGGATCGATGATGAACTTTCTTAGCATATGATCTTTTAAGCTTGTTTTGGTAGGCACGAAGATGCTCCAAAGCATTGATGCGCTTTTCATCTAGGAGTTCCAATTGATCGAGTCTGCCAGCTCGATATTCATCTCCTACTTCGGTATCTTGAAGTAGTAGAGCCAAAGAAGGAACTTCTAATTCAAAGGGAAAAATAGCTTCAGCGCCATAAACCAAGACAAAAGGTGAAGTTCCAGTGGGAGTTCGAACACTAGTTCGATATGCCCACAAAGTCGGATATAATTGAATGTGCCGATCGCGGCCAGATTTATTGACCAATATTTTAAGAATTTTGATTAAGGTTTTGTTAGATGCTTCGCTTGACCATTACCCCGAGGATAATAGGGAGTGGACCAACGATGTTGAATCTTATATTTTTGGCATAATTTCTTAACATCTTTATTTTTGAAACAAGTTCCATTGTCCGAGATGAGATTTGCAGGAATTCCGAACCTACAAATGATTTGATTAAAAATAAATTTAGAGACTTGTGTTCCAGTGCAGGAAGCTAAAGGCATAGCTTCAACCCACTTCGTGAAATACTCAATGGCGGTTATGATGAATTTGTGTCCATCAGATGACACAGGATTAATTTTGCCAATAATGTCTAAGCCCCATTTTGAAAAGGGCCAAGGAGATGAAATAGCCTACAGCTCTTGTGCAGGGGCATGGACAAGGTCAGCATGTTTCTGGCACTTGTCGCAATGGCGCACATAATCATGTGCATCATTTTCCATGGTAGGCCAAAAGTATCCTATCCTAAGGAGCTTTTTAGCAATGACACTACCACTGAAGTGTCCTCCACAAGATCCATCGTGGGCTTCACTCAAAGCTGATTTGGATTCTTCTAGATTCAAACATCTCAATAGGATACCTTCAAAAGATCTCCTATATAAAGTATTGCCAATTATTACAAATCGACTTGCTCGTCTACGTAATAACCGACGCTGGTTTCTATTAGAATTGGCAGGGAAAGTCCCATTTTGAAGAAAATCAAATATATCCGTATACCAAGGTTCAGGAGTAGTTTCATTGATTAGAAACACATCCAAAGGTTCTAAGCATGACTTATTTGAAGCGGGTTCCTGGAGTCGATGAATAATGATGGTGGCATATTCGTCATCTAACTCCAAGGGCAGAAGAGATGCAGTTGCGGCCATAGCATCAGCCGCACGGTTGCTAGTTCGAGGAATAGCTTCCAAGGTAACTTGATCAAATAGAGATATTAATTGTAAAACATATGCTTTATATGGGCGCAATTTATCATCTCTGGTCTGATAAACTTCATTAATTTGGTTTATGACAAGTTGAGAATCACCAAAAACTAGTAGATGTTTGATTTTTAATGCCAAGGCAGCTCGTAATCCAAGGATTAGAGCTTCATATTCAACAGTATTATTGGTGCAAGCAAATGTTAATTTGAAGGACAAAGGTATAATATGTTTTTGTGGAGATATTAAAATAATACCCGCACCAGCCCCACTCATGCATCGGGCTCCATCAAAGTATAAGGACCATTGTTCAATATGGTCTACCTCTAATTGAAGGCATTCATCAGGAAACTCAATGATGAGGGGATGGGTAGACTCTAAGGGTGCAACAGCTAATTGATCTGCTATGATTTGACCCTTAATAGACTTTTGTCCTATGAACGTGAGTTCAAACTCGCTTAGAGCAAGAACCCACTTTGTTGTACGACCCGATAAATAAGGTCGACTCATGAGATACCGCAAGGGATCATATTTAGCAATGACATATGTTTTTTGACTGAGCATATAATGGCATAATTTTTGCATAGAAAATATGACTGCTAGACATAGTTTTTCTAATGTTGTGTAGCGAGTTTCATAATTGATGGGGTTTGCTAATGTAATAATTAGCACGCTCTTCTTCTCATCATCAAGCTGAGCTAACATAGCTCCTAAAGCAAAATCTGAAGCTAAAATATACAGGATAAACGGGCGATCAGGTCTAGGCGGTGAAAGCACAGGTGGGTTAAGGAGGTATTGTTTGAGAAGTTCAAAAGCTTCCTTACATTCATCGTCCCAATTAAAAGGGACATCCTTCTTAAGGAGCTTAAGAAAGGGACCGGTTTTGTCCTCCAACTTATCGATGAAGCGACGGATGGCTTGAAGCTTACCTTGTAAACTTCGTAACTCAGATATATTGGTAGGTGCGGGCATATCAGTGATAGCCGCAATCTTGAGAGGGTCGATTTCGATACCACGTAAAGAAACTAAAACCCCTAATAGTTTACCGGACTTAACTCCGAATATGCATTTGGCTGGATTTAATCGAATAAGGTATTCTCTTAACCGATTAAATACTTTTCTCAAATCATCTAAATGATCATCTTCTTTAATAGAGCGAGCTATAATATCATCTACATAATCATGTAGGATATCATGCATCATATCATGAAAGATATAAGTCATGGCTCGTTGATATGTTGCACCTGCATTCTTTAAACCAAATGGCATCACTTTCCAACAAAAGGTACCCCAAGGGGTAATAAAGGTTATTTTAGCCTGATCTTCAGGAGCTATCCTGATCTGATTATAGCCAAAAAATCCATCCATTAGGGACATCATTCCACTCCCGATAGTAAAGTCAATGATTTGATCCATGTTTGGAAGAGGAAAATCATCTTTAGGGCATGCAACGTTAATATCTCTAAAGTCTGTGCAAACCCTAACTTTGGTAGCTTCTTTCTTGGTGACTGGAACTACATTTGAGATCCATTAAGCATAATCAATAGCTTGTATAAAAACAACATTCAGGAGTTTTTCTAACTCCCCTTTGACTAGCAAGGCCACTTTGGGATGCATTTTTCTAAGTTTTTGTTTAACAGGTTTAGCATCCGGATGGACTACTAGGTGATGCATGACTACGGAAGGGTCTAAACCTGGCATATCTTCATATGTCCAAGCGAAGACATCTTCATATTCTTTAAGGAATGCAATGTATTGCTCTTGTTTTTCTTGACTTAATTCTGATCCAATATTGATTATGTGAGGATTATCCTCGGTTCCAATGTTAACTTTAATGACGTTTTCTACTTCCATGTGTAGATCTCTTTCAAAATTAGGTGGGGCGGGTGAAACGCCCAATTCTTGTAATTCTTTTAAGGTTAACTTGGATAATTCATCTTGAGGAGTCGTGGCCTCAAGTTGGGCTATAGTAGGTATAGAACCATCAAAATAAAAACCATTGTGTAACAACTCTTCAACGGAGACATCATGGAAAATATCTCCTTCCAACTCATCATCGGATTCAACAATCAATTCAGGGTAAGCTATGGATAGCATATTGCATGTAAAGGGATTATTCTTTGGACACAAAGAATCTTGTTTATCTAGATAATCTTGATAACATATGAGTTGATCATCATCTTCAAAAGGGAAGGGTTGACCCTTACTAGGAAATAGGCCCACACCACATCGGGTGGGCCATGGTTCTACCTCAATAGGTTCTTTCATACCATTTTGGAAAGGTCCCAAGCCTTTCCCTTTATATCCCATTTTAAGCATTATAGGTTTAGCTTTAATATATTCATTAGCAAAATAGCATCGAGCATATCCATCATGATGAGTCTTGATGTTTCGGGGTATTCTTCCCCAATCATATCCTTTATAAATAAAAGCACAACTCCCGACTTGGTAAGTACTTCCCATAGGTTGTGGGAGGCCCAAAGTACGAGGAGATGGCGGCAAATTACTTAAGAGAATTGAATCTTGCATAGAAGCATTTGTTTTTTTTGATATAAGAATTTTAGATAAATCAGGTAAGAGTTCATCAGAAAGAGCATAAGATGTAGAAGGATCATTCCCTATATCTTTAGATGTGGAAGGTATGATAGATGTAGATAATGTGGAGGTGTTAATAAATGGGTCTATAGGTTTTGAAATTATAGGGATGGAACATGAAGGATTGGTTGTGGATTTAAGATCTTTTTGAGGTTCTAGTGTGGTTTGTTTAGAAGATTGTTGAGCTATATATGGGGGTGAAATTAATGGAGGAGAAATAGATGAATTTATAGGTGTGTGTTTCACACTTTTAGATGAAAAATAAGAATTAGGATGTGTGGATGACAGAGCAGGGCAAAATTGAACTCCAACAGGTTCTGCCAAAGCACACATATCAAAGGGTCTAGGATCACCATGGATAGTGACCAACTGATTTTTAAATTCGAATTTAACACATTGGTGTAAAGTTGATGGGACAGCCCGCATTGCATTGATCCAAGGGCGACCCAAGAGTATATTGTACGATGCGGGGCAATGTACAATAAACACGGTTGTATCTAGGGTTCTAGGACCAACTTGCAAGGGGATAGTAATGACTCCACACGTTTCTTGTGTCTCGTCATTGAAAGCTTTGATGATCATATCCGTTCTTTTCATTTCATCACTTCTAAAGCCAAATCTTTGGTAGAAGTCAAAAGTGCAAATGTTTAGAGATGAACCATTATCAATCAAGACTCGTTTAACAGCTACATCTCCAATTAGGGCAGTAATATATAAGGGGTTATCCTTATGTAGACTATGTTGTGGTATATCTTTATCTCGAAAGTCAATACAATCAACTTCTCGAGTGATGATAGTATTGGACATGGCTTCAGGTTGAATATTTTGAGGTACCATCATTTGGCTTAATGTAAGCATTAATTCATCCCTATGGGTAGGAGAAGATCTTAACAAGTCCAAAAGGGAAATTCTGGCTGTAGTATTGGATAATTGTTCATTAATATTGTAAGGAGGCTTAGGTTGAACATTAGACATATGATTCCCTTTATTGGGATTTTTCAAAACAAATGGAGCTGATCCATCATTCTGAGTTTGATCCTGTTGAGAGTTTTGAGCCTGTTGTCTGGTAACGACTCCGATGGTACCTACAATGTTATATTGAAGACGTTGAACTGGTCTCGGTTGAGCGTTTATGGCTTGTTCATTAGGAAGGAACTGATTAGAAGAGGGTCGAGTAGTAACTCTTCTAGGAAATGGTTCTTCTGGAACCATAGCATCTGTGATAGGTTGAATAGGATCTGATTCATTTTTAGAACTATTCGATTGGTTTGAGGTGATGTCTACTTCACTTTCAGTATCCGATTCTACATCACTAGGATCCGGAGTTTGAATATTATGTAGGGGCCTGGTCGTGACCATGGATAAAGTTGTGCCAAATATTTGAGGATCCTGAATAGGTAATTGTCCGCTAATAGTCCCTACATATCGGGTAGGAGGGGGGACATTATGATGTTCGATTTGATTGGCCACTTCTTTACCATGTTTTGGTAAAGGATGTTGAAATATATCTAATGATTGATTAGCATTTTGATTCTGATTTTGGGGAATGGTCTTTTGAGCATTATTAGGAGCATTTTGTTTAGGTTGGAAGGCTTGCACCTCCATTTCATTATTATCAATCAGATCTTGTATTTTATGTTTCAATATTTTACAAGAGTTTGTAGAGTGTCCAGGTCCTCTATGAAAATCACAATGTAAATCAGCTCTGTATCCGGGTATAGTTGGATCAGGTTCCCGGATAGCTGGTAATTGAATCAAACCTCTTTCGAGTAATTGGGGTAGAATAGTTGATAATGGTTGATTGAGTCTAGTAAATTCTCGAGGAGGTTTATCAGGAGGTTTCAATATAAATTTTTCTGTTGTCTTCGTTGTATTGATATTAGCAATGTTTCTACTATCAGTGACTCCGTCACCTACAACTTGTTTATTTTTATACTGATTTTTGGATGTTTTCTCATCATCTTTCTTCCTAAGCTGGCCTCTCCTAATGAGAGCATCTTCCACCCTTCGAGCTAAGTCTATAGCTTGATCGAAGGTGGTCAAGGTAGCAGTTGATAACTCATAGGATATTTGTTCTTGCAAATTATTAATAAAAATATCCAACATTTCCCTATAAGGTAGCACAAAGTGCGGTTTTCCTGTCAACTGCCTCCATCTAGCTAAGAAATCAGCAAAACATTCATCTTTGTCTTGTTTTAAGTTGTATAAATCTTTAATGGTGACATGCCTCTCGATGTAGGCACTAAATTGATGGACAAAAGATTCAGTTGTTTCTTCAAAATTTCTCAAAGAATGAGTGGGCAATTGATAGTACCACTCTAATGCCATTCCTCCTAAACTTTTCGGGAACATTTTTAGTAATAGCAAGTCATCATGTGATATATCATGACATGCTATCCTAAACATGCGAAGATGCTCTATGGGATCTTCAGTTCCTTTATATATAGGCAGGACGGGCATGGGAAAGTGTTTAGGGTATGGTTGTGCTACAACTATGGGATCCAAAGGCTGACTACACATCTCTCGATAATTGTACGAGGGATGGTAGGGATCTATCTGGTCCATGCGCGAAGCTAACTGTTTCACCATGGCTTCCAGATTACTGGTTTGCCCACCATATTGATTCGGTAGGGTATTAATATGGGATTTGTGAGCATATGATGGAGGGACATGAAGATTAGATGCTATATTGCTATTGTGTAAATTGTTGGTAGGAAGGGTGTTATGAAGAAGTTTTGAAGTTGTATTATGTTGTATCCAGATTGTTGAAAATTGGTGTTTGGCTTCATTTTAGGTTTTTGTCGATTTGAAGCATATTGATCAATAGTTTGGCGAAATAAAGCAGTGAATGAAGGTTTCTTTTGTGTGGGAATGATTTTAGGCTCAATAACAGGTTCCTTAGGGGGTTGGGTAACCTGTTGTTTTTGCATGTTCTGAATCATAGTGACCATATCTCTATTGGATGGTCCAACCTTATCACTTTCTTGATCAACAAAGGACAAGGGATTAGTGTGTATGTTAAACATATCTTCCATGGCTGCTTGAGTGTCACTAATTTGTCCTCTATCAATACGAACTGCCATATTAAGAGCACCAATGTTATTATTGAAAAATTTCCAGAAATGATCTAAGTTATCAAAAGCAATAGTTCCATCTGGAGCCATTCTAGGGGATGAGGATCCTTCCTCTTTAAGATTTTCTTCTTGTTCATCTACAACAAGCTCATCTTCTGGTTGTTCTAGAGTTTCTCCTTCCGGAATTGAATCCTCAGGAAGGACATTTGGGTTTTTTGTTTTGTCTCCTAACCAATCTTCTTCTTCTTCTTCAGTTTGTTTACCATTCCTAAGTCTAGGCATTGTGCTTAAATTTAGATTTCAGCAAATATATATATATTTATATATATATATATGCAACAAGCTTAAGAGGTATATATTTTAATTATATACCTACTATAGTATTTTAAAATAAAATGTTTTAGTTTTGTTATATTTTGGTTTTTCTTGTTTTTTTCTATTTTTTTGTTTTTGTAACAATATTATAAAGATAACAAACAACACACTAAATGCAAGAAATAATAATAATGAAAGCAATGATCTAGTTTTCTATAAACAATTTATAAATATCATTAATGGGCTCGAGTTCTTCAGGAGTCATGAAGTGTTCTTCTTCAAATTGAAAATTTTCTTTCAAGAATTTGATAAAAAGTGCTATAGTGATATTATCTGTCTCAGATTCTGGTTGGTAGAAATAAAGTTCATGGCAATACTCTCGATATAACATAGCTCTAGGAACTCTCCTCCACCTTTCCCTATCTATAAGAATGACCTCTTGATCTTCTACATGACCTAGGAATTGGTGTATAATAGCTGCGTTCTCGAGGTATTCCTCGAAGGTGAACAATTCTGAAGACACAAGAGCTCTCCTATAAGCTAACCACCTATGGCAGGCTCTCTGAAGTTCATGATAAAAAATGAGTTGATGAGGATCCAGGATTCTATCTAGGACAAACCTCTTGATTTGTTTAAGTTGTATTGATCTAGATGAAATGATACCTAGCCTCCTATCAAGTTCTTTCCACAAAAGTTGGTTTCTATCTGTTTCAGGCACACTAAGCACAGAATTAACTTCTATGGCTGCTAATTGGTTTTCAACATTTATAGTGACAGCTAGTCTTTTCTTAGGAGCTACCATCTAGACATGATATGCAACTTAGTAGTTTTCTAATGATTTTAAATGCATCTATGTTTTTGTTTTTTGTTTTTTTTTTTTTTCAAAAGGTTTTAGTTTCACGTCGGGTTCACCAAAATGTATCGTTCCAAATTTTTCGCACCCTTACCTTCAGGCTAAAGGATCCGTGCCCGGAAGGGGGATGCGGGAAGGATGGGACAATACCTCGGACTGAGAGGCCCTTTGAAGGTCCCGCCTCTCGGGGGAGGTGTATTAAGGTGATTTTTCGATGGATGGTGGGGTTCACCAGGAAACGTTTAGTGGCAGTCTCCACGCCTAGGTTGGGAATGTGTTTGATGTGTTCAATTTTATCTTTAAACATTCAAATCCTAGGTTTGGCCAAATGAATCTAAGTTGTTCTATTATGAAAATGCAGATTAAATGAATACAGAAAACAAATTTAAACAGAAAACACAGAGAATAAATTAAGTGAAGAAATCCATACCTGATTCTGGATGTCTGATGGAGGTTCTAATTTTTGAAGCAGTCAAGATCGTCTCGAATTTGACAGGATCGTCTCCGATCTGACAGGATCATCTGAGATCTGACGAATTCATCAAAGACCTGCAATCAGAGAAATAGACACAGAATACAGAAAATGCAGCTATGCTGATAAAGGAAAATGATGTGAAATGACAATAATGATGTTAATAAGATAATCCCAAATAGAAATGCAAGTAAATTACGATGCTTTAATAGCTAATCATGATTTTATTATGCAATTAAACTACATGGGTGAACTCCAAGATGCAGAATAACAAGAAATAATAATAAAACTAACTAAATGCAGAATAAAATAGCAAAAAAGTATAGGAAAAGCGCAAACTCTAGGCACCGATTGCCCCCAATGTTGACTGCAGTCGAAATCATCTCGAATTGGGACGAGATCATCTCGAGATTGTACAGGATCGTCTCGCGACGATCTGAGCTTGCTCCGACTGAAAATCAACGAGGTCCCTGCAAGAAAACTTGGAAAAGCACAAATGCAGATGGTAATCCAGGGTATTCTAATGCACGCAAAGGTCAAGTTACAAGAAAATTCAGCCAGGGGAATGTCAAGGGGGGTCCTAAGGTTTAAATAGGCTTAGGAGGGAGGTTAGGAGGTTGGGGATCATCCCAATTTGGGAGATCTCCAATGGGGAGGGTCTCTAACGGTGCAGACACGCTTCTGCCAGATTAGAGACGTCGTTGAAACAGAAGCTAATTATGCACAAATCATTTTGGGACGAGATCGTCTGGACGTTCTGCTCCAGATGAAATCATCCGATCTGAGGTGATATCGTCTGATCGGAGATGATATCGTCCAACGGTCACAACAAATCCTAAAAATGGCATGGAAAATGAGGAAAGTGGTTTAACAGGCGGTTAACGGGCGGTTCGGGGTTGAAATTTGAATTTGAATTATTACTAAGGTAATTTTAATTATTTACTAAGGTTTACTGTGCCAATTTTGGGGTGCTACACATAGAAATTCATAGGACACTATGTAAATCAAACCCATCATCAGTATGAAACCCCACCAGTATGTTGATATATTAGCCAAACCACTACCACCATCGGGTGGTTATCCTTCCTAGTGTGTAAAGGAGGGTATATATCTAAACTTCATCCTTGATGTCAAGTATGTGAGATTTAAATCCATTGTAAGAAACCACTCGAGTCTTGGTTATGAATTTTAATGGCAAAACCCTCATACTTGATTAAGATGAATAGCCTTCATGGTAGTCCCTTGTGAATACCTTGCAAACCAATCTAAAAACAAAAACCATAATCAACCTTTTTGGATATTTTAAATGAAATAGAACATGTTATACTTGGTATAACACCCATAAAACTACACTTGATTTGATCCATCGCTTTGATTCAACTTCAAATTATTTGAAAGCTACTAAAGTCAATGGGGTAGTCTATAAATTCTCATTTTTCCTTCATGGTCGTACGAGGTCATAATTGATGGTCTAGATCCATCCTGTTCACTCACTAATGTATTCCAGCAAGGTGTATTCATGTGCTAAACCGCAACACTGCTCAAGAAATATTTTATAACCTAAAAATGAAATGTTTTCAATAAATTCATCTGTATTGTATTATAAAATAAGAGTTGTATTGGTACTTGGGAATCACCGGGATTCATGGGTATGAATAGGTAGTTTAATCCTCCACTATCAAACCAAAAAATTGACTACTATAACTAGCATATCCATTATCACCCAATGGGAGGATAAGGATAGCCAACTTTCTCAAGTACCCTAAAGAGGTAAATAGTGCCCTAGACTTTGTAGATCTTCGCACTCCATATTTAATGGCATCCACTGGATTGTAAATCACCCTTGATTTGGGATATCCCACCCCAAATGGATGGAAATCAAACTTAGAAAAATGCACTAAGTATTAAAGCACCCTACGAGTTTGTGATGAGCTTCCATCAAGTAATGTAGCATCATCGATCGATCTATGAGCATAGGTGGAAGGTTATCTTGGTCTTGCAAGAGCATGATCCCACATAAGACATGCTCAAGCTAATGTAAACTTAATAAGGATTTCATCTCCTTAAACTCAATGACTACCAGATGGTAGTCAGATATCAAGGCACCTTTTGGGAGTTACTAGCATTGGATGATGACATGTGGTCTAAACCTGCTAGTTAGAATATTTGACCCTTCACACACTTTACCACATGTAAGCCTGAGTATGGTCAAATCTTAAAATATTTCTACCTGTGTAAGTGCAAGGTAAATTATCCTACATCCTATATGTGGTAATCTATTTAGGTTTTTAATAGGATATTTCGTCGATAGAGGATAAACCACGGATGGTGGATGATCTATTTCAGAAATACCAGTCACCTTGACTATCGGCAAATGACTTGTTGCCACACAAAAGGTTTAGTTTCAAAAGTGATTTTACCTTGTTGGATCATCGTCGACTTAGGAAAAACTATATAAAAACTCTGTAGGATTTAACCCCCCCATTGCGTCCAGTGAGTTAGTTATGGTCTAAAGTGTTAGTAAAGGATCACCAATAGAGGTTAAATGCTATAAATTGAATTGAGGTAAAATTATATCTATTGAGCCATTCGAGCTCTCTAGAGATGTCTAAAGTAATGGTATACAAGGATATAATCCTAGACCAATTTTTATAAGAATATTTCATATAAAAATATGAAATAAAAACATCAGGTTTTAAGATCCAAATTTAATAATAGTTTGAGGAATAATAACTTAGTCCTATGGATAGATCACAAGGCTAGTTTTTTGAACCTTGTATGTAGTGTGAACACATTCATATTGTTTACGTAGCTTAGGATAAGAATATTTCTTGTTTGGAGAGAAATTGTAGGGAGCATTTGGACTAGGTATAAGTTTAGGTTTTGTTTCTAAAATTTTACATCTTGTCTATGTTGAGCTATGGTTGTTGTGCCCAAGATCTATAAAATGTAACCAAATTGCAGAAGAAAATATAGATTATGTGAATTGAAATCACATTTGGTATCAGAGCGAGGAGAGGATACTTTATTTTTGGATTGACCATCATTTCTTGAGTTTAGTCCAGGAAAATGATCTATGTTTGAGAGTGCTCTGTAGTAAAGAGAGAGTGATGCATGAGACCAAGACATGGTTTCATAAGATAGCAAGATGCTATGCTTGTGTGTGACGATTGCAAAGATATACTATTTTAAAAGTGTGGAGCATTCTATACATTGGAGCACTGTATACATCCACTCCAAGCATTATGAATGTGTAGACGAGAATACTACTATGTCTTTATTGCGGTGAGCATGGAGGATTTGGCATGCTAAAGCTATGCACACTAAGCTACATGAAAGAGAGGAGACATAATTTGATATGTTGGAATTGGATACTCTGGATACATCTTGTATTGTGATGACTATAAAGAAGAGACGTCGCTACATATTAGAAGATCGTGAGAGGATAGGATAAGAACAACTATATTTGATCCTATGCAATTTTATTAGCCGTGAGAAGAACGTTGATGAATTTGACATCAGCTTATTAAAACCTACGTGTAAGATGTATGAGAGCATCTTATTTACGATACCTGTGTGTAAGACATTTTTTAAAATGACACAGTTTGTTCGAGTTGAAGCTTATAATTCACGATAGAAGTGAGTCAAGTGATTAGTTTACCTTGCATGAGGAACTTGACGTGAGTGACGTTCATGTGCTTAAAAATTGATAGAATTGTTGTGCATAAAGGGTGTGCTTAGTGTTGAAAAGTTTTATGTGAAAGAGCATGTCACTATTAAAATCGTGAGCATGACATGACAAAGAGGCGAAGATTGTGCATGGAAGTTGTGAGCCTTGATATTTGTGAGCATTTTATAAACTACAAAGGAGGATCACCTATTTACTGTGTAGTTGTTTGTAAAGACAAAGCCTGTGCAGACATAAATAGTGGAGGACTCACAAGTGTGGTGGAGGAGTCCAAATTGCGAAGTTATTGGCAAAGGCTACAAATTGGTAGCAGCGATTGGAAAGAGACTGATGTGCAAACGTTAACAAGTAGACATTTCAACATTGTAGCGCACACCAGAAGATCATGGAAAAAATCAATTATGTTGTGATGATGATCATGGTTTTATTGACTATGTAGATCCTGCATGGAGGAAGCATGAGAGGAGACCTGTGTGTGAAATACAATATGATTTACAATTGGAATTTCATGATAGAAGATGTTGTTTGGGCAATGGAAATATAAATAAGGTGGGTCTACTAAAGGCTACACAAGAGATCGTAAGACGACCTTTGAACGTGTTGCTTTTTTATTGTGTTTATGTTTAGAATATAGTGGAGGAGATATTAGCATCGAATGTCATTTGCATCATTATAATTTACTTTTGGATAATGATTCAACATGATTCACTGATAAGAAAGCAAGCAATCATGTCAGAAGCAAACGTATTATGTCTGTATTTTTTGCCTGGACGAGGAGACACAAGGAAGAGCAGTAAGAAGAGACAAAAAAAAAGGTGTTGTTCATTTGAATAAGCAAATGACTGAAAAGTGAGCATTAAGTGTTCCCTGTGAAAAGTGTGTGAACCGTGAGCAACTGGATGGAGAAAATATGTCCTAGACAGCAAAAATATAGTGAAGAGTCATAGCTATTATTGAGTGCTAGAGACTAGTGTGTAGCTATGCAAAAATACATAGCACGTTGTTGATTCATTGGAGCAGAAAGGCAACCATCGAGGAAGGTGATTTCTTGGATATCAAGAAGTTGTGGTACTCCAAGGCAAAGTAAGAAGGAGTCTGAGTAATATTGTTATAAAAATTATTTTGTTTGCATCTTTAAACATTTAGTTCAATTTTTTTAATAATTTAATATATTTTGGCTTAAAATCAATATCCTTGATAGTATAATTGATTTTTAGAGCTTAAATATTTTATTATTAATTAAAATTATTTGACTAAATTTATTTTTGCAAACATCA
The DNA here is from genome assembly GCA_028583015.1 of Wollemia nobilis. Classification (NCBI taxonomy): domain Eukaryota; kingdom Viridiplantae; phylum Streptophyta; class Pinopsida; order Araucariales; family Araucariaceae; genus Wollemia; species Wollemia nobilis. The sequence goes on along the minus strand of JAQPPZ010001465.1, from coordinate 713,513 downwards.
TATATAAAGGATCTTGAGAAGGGTATTTCTTGTTTATTTTCAAAGTATTGCTTAAACAATGGTAGCAAATAATAATCTACCCATTCCAAAATTTAATGGGCTAGATTATGAGTATTGGTCCATCAAGATGAGGACCTTACTCATTGGCAAAGGACTATGGGATATAGTCAAAGAAGGTTATGCAAAACCTTCTAATTGGACCACCTTAAGTGCAGCAGATAAAAAAAACAAGAAGGATGCTCAAAAGAGCAATTATTCTGCCCTCTACCATCTCCAAGCAGCTTTGGAGAAGAGCATCTTTCCAAGGATTGCTTCTTGTTTATCATCCCAAGAAGCATGGAAAGCCTTGAAGGATAGTTATCAAGGTAGTGATTAGGTGAAGCAAGTGAGGCTTCAAACCTTGAAGAGAGTGTTTGAAAATCTCAAGATGCAAGAGAATGAAACTGTAGGTGACTATTGTGTGAGAGTGAAGGCAGTGGTCAATAAGATGCAAACCCTTGGAGAAGACATCAAATCTGAAGTCATGGTGAAGAAAGTGTTGAGAACACTTCTTCATAAATGGAACCATATTGCTATCATCATTGAAGATTCTAAGTATTTTTCTACTTTATATTTTTATGCTCTAATAGGTTCCTTAATGTCTCATGAAGAAATATTATAGGGTTCTACTTCAACAAGCTATGGAGATGATGACAAAGACTTCTCATTCAAAGAAGGTGATAATACACAAGAAATAAGACAAGGACAAGGAAAAGGAAGAGGCCAAGGAAGAGGACAAGGAAGAGGACAAAGGAGAGGCAAAGGAAGAGGTAGCTCAAGAGGTGGCAACCAAGGAAGAGGAAGAGGAGGTGACAAATCAAAGAAAGCTTGTTACAATTGTGGTAAGCTTGGTCACTTTAAAAAATATTGTTGGTCCAAAACTTCTCAAGAAGGGAGAGGTCAATATGGAAACTATGGAGAAGAGGAAGGAACTTCAAATTTATTTCTTTCTTATGGAAAATCAGATTCTAATCTCAATGAAACTTGGATTTTGGATACTGGTTGTCCCAATCACATGAGTGGCAAAGAAGAGCTCTTTGTTACAATGGATTCCTCCTACAAATCAAAGATCAAATTGGGAGATGACAAAACACTACAATTTGAAGGCATGGGAGCCATGGAGGTTCCAACCAAAGAAGGTACCAAGAAGGTAAATGGCATCTATTACACCCCCAAACTCCAACATAATTTGCTTAGTGTTGGACAAATAATGGAAAACAATTATAAGTTTGTTTTTGAAGATGGAAAATGTATCATTTTTGATAAAAATAATTGTAATAGAGTTATTACACAAGTACCTATGACAAAGAATAGGTTGTTTCCTCTTAAATTTTTGGAACAAGGAGGTGCTCAACTTGCTAGTGTAGCTATTTCTAATCCAAGTGTGCTTTGGCACTTGATATTTGGTCATCTTAATTTTGCAAGCTTGAAGTTGTTGACTTCTCAAGCTATGGTGTGTGGACTTCCAAGAGTTTGAGAACACAAGGAGGTGTGTGAAGGATGTGCTTTGGGAAAGCACTCAAGATCAAATTTTCCAAAAGGACAAGCATGGAGAGCAATCCATCCACTACAATTGGTGCATTCGGATATTTGTGGTCTAAAGCAAACCAAAAGCATTGATAGCAACTCTTACTTTCTCACTTTCATTTATGATTTCTCTAGGATGTGTTGGATTTATTTTTTGAAAACTAAATATGAAGATTTTGATTGTTTCATAGATTTCAAAAATACTGTAGAGAATCAAAGTGAGTTTGTTGTAAAAAGTCTAAGGACTGATAGAGGAGGAGAGTATTCTTCAAATGCATTTCTAAAATATTATAAATATTTTGGAATAAAAATGCAATTCACAACTGCCTACACCCCACAATAAAATGGTGTGGCTGAAAGAAAGAACCACACTATAGTAGAAATGGCTAGATCAATGCTTCAAACTAAGCATCTAAGTAACATGTATTGGGCTGATGTTGTTAGAACTAGTGTTTACATTTTGAATAGGAGTCCTACTTCTAGTTTAGATGGTATTACTCCTTATAAAGGATGGTATGGCAAAAATCCAAATGTAAAACACTTTAATGTTTTTTGTTGTCTTGCATATGCCCACATTCTTGATCAGCAAAGAAAGAAACTTGACCCCAAAAGTCAAGCATGGTCAAGCATGTATTTTTGTTGAATATTGTGAGTCTTCCAAAGAATATAGGCTCTACAATACCAAAACACATAAAATTGTACTCTCTAGGGATGTATTTTTTGATGAAGGGGGAGAATGGGGTCATCAAAAACTTTTTGTTGATTATGGATCTCATGATGCAAGTTCCTATCAAGTGCAACAAGTACAACTCAAAAATAGCAAAGGAAGTCTTCCAAGCCCAATTATGAGTGCTACTTCAAGTACAACAGATGCTACTCCAAGTCCTTCTCCATAAATATCAGTAAGTTATTAACCAATGGATATTTATTCTCCATCTAGAGGTAAGAGAACACTTCAGAATCATCCATATTTTTAAATTTTGGATAAGAATTTCCAGAAAATATACACTAGAAGTCAAGCTAGTGAAATGAATTTGGTTTTGAAAAGACTTGAAAATTTGCATATGTATGGTGATGATGATTCTCAAGAACCTAAGGGTGATGTTGTAAATTATGCTTTAATGACTAGTGTAGAGCTTGAGCCATCTACTTATAAAAAAACATGTAATTTTGATGTATGGCAACAAGCCATGAAAGAGGAAATGACCTCTATAAAAAAGAATGATACTTGGGAGTTAGTGAAGCTTCATAAGGGAAAGAAATGTGTTGGATGCAAATGGGTCTATAAGACCAAATTCAATGTTGATGGAAGTATTGAAAGACACAAGGTAATACTAGTAGGAAAAGGGTTCACTCAGAAGTATGGGATTGACTATGAGGAGACCTTTGCTCCCATTGCTATACAAGAGACAATAAAATCAATACTTTCTTTGGCTGCCCACAAAGGGTGGAAAATTCAGCACATGGATGTTAAAAGTACCTTTCTCAATGGGTACTTGAATGAAGAGGTTTTTGTGCAACAACCTCAAGGATTTTAAGAACAAGGTAAGGAGCACCTTGTCTACAAATTAAATAAAGCATTGTATGGCCTCAAGCAAGCACCAAGGGCATGGTACTACGTATTTATGGCTACTTTCAAAGGTATGGATTCACTCGGAACAAAAGTGAACCTACTCTCTATTACATGAAACAAGGTAAAGATATTCTCATTGTTGTTTATATGTGGATGATCTAATATTCATGGGTAGTAGTGCTAAGATGAATAAGGAGTTCAAAAACTCCATGATGAAAGAATTTGAAATGAAAGATCTAGGCTTGATGCATTATTTCCTAGGCATGGAAGTACATCAAATAGAAAAAGGGATCTTCATATGTCAACACAAATATGCTCAAGATATGATAAAGAAATTTTCTATGGAGCAATGCAAGTCTGTTGCAACTCCAACGGGTCATGGGATCTATTGGAAATTACGGGTGGTAAAAAGTGTTTTACCACGGTAAATTTTGGACCTTACCTTTTTACCTCGTGGATGACGGATTTTGGACGGCATGGGCGGCAGAGAGAGTTCAATGTCAATTTCCTTTCCTCTTTTCCTCCCTATTTTCTTTCTCCCTATTCTCTTCCCCTAAGTTAGGCTTATGGTTTATTTTATCTTTATTTAAACCTTGTAACCTATTGTTTTAGTTTAATGATTAATGAATATTATTTCTGACTCCTTTGGTTTCTAACCCTAAGCTCCTAATTTGAATATCTGGTATCAGAGCAGGCTGGAAGCGAGGCTGGAAGGCATTGTACAGGCGAGGCACGGATCTCAAGGAGGAGGTCAGCCTGTAGCATGTAAACCGAGGTAGGCACAGATCTTGAGGAGGTCAGCTTAGCCTAGAGCTCATGAACCGAGGTGACCCTGGAGGCATGTAAATCGAGGAGCAAACCAGAGGAGGACATGTGGCAGACTAGACACGTGGCGGATGGACGACACAGGACACGTGGTGAAAGGCGAACGGAATATAGGACACATGGCGAGAGGAGACACGATGCAGGACACATGGCGGAAGGAGGAGCGGCTCGCACGAGAGGCAAAATGCGGTCTCGATTGCCTATAGGCAATTGAGAACATACCTACGCCCAAGGGTTTTTAAACCCTCAAAGCATCATCCACACTACAGATTTGGGACTAAAGTCCCATGATTTTTTTTTATAAAATCGAAGCGTCGGACGCTTCAAATACATTGTAGCTTCCTGTGGCCTTAGGATCAGCCACAGGGGCCGACTGGCATTTGAGCGCCAGCTAGGGTGCTCTCTCCTACAAAGATGCGGGATCGAATCCCCGTGGGAGTATTAAAAATTTTTTAAAAGAAAACCTTAGCATATTTAAAATATATATAAATTTTTATATATTAAAGTTTTTTTAAGTTTATTTTTTGATAAATTAAAGTTTTTTGATATAAAAATTAATTTTATTTTTTATCAAATTAACTTTATTATTAAAATATACTTAAAATTAATATTTTAATACATTAAAATTTTATTTTAAAAGGGGTTTTTATTTATCAAATTTGTGATAAAATTATTTCCTAAGAGGAAATATATGTAAAAAATTTTCACGCTTTGAAAGGTGAAAATTTAGAGAAGTTTCTTAAAGATATTTCCTAAGAGGAAATAAGTTGTAAAAAGAAAATTTCAAGGAAATTTTCTACAGGGTAGCTAGATGATAAGATCGAATGGATGTTATCATGCTCTCTGTAATTTGTTACTAAGAACGAACGCTGAAACTTTGATGAACTTGTGCGTACGCTTGGCCTAAATACTGTATTTTCTCAGTTACAAAATGCAGTAATATCACATCAGAGGAATCCTGATTTAGGCTACGAAGCAGACTCAGAAGATAATTCTTTTGGAAGTAGATTTGAACAATCTGAATCAATCCCAATTGCTCCAAAAGAATTGAAATATACTCATTATAGTAATTCCATAGAAATCCTTGAACCCGCATCACCAAAAATCATCTTGATCAGTGACGACAAGGAAGAAGTTGCTGACAATTTTGTGAATCCAAAAATAGTAGAGTCTCATCGAGAAGAATAAGCTATTTGTGAATGGGTAAATCAAGCAAGGCTTGATCTTTGTAATTTCCTTTATTTTCTTGTAATTGCATAATAAAAGTAGTTTTTTGTTCTTGATTGTAATGGCATCAAAATACAATCTACCTATCCCTGAATTTTATGGGGATGATTATGAGTATTGGTCCATAAAAATGAGGACATTACTCATTGGAAAAGTCTTATGGGACATAGTAGAAGAAGGCTACATAGCTCCAATGGATTGGACTACTTTGAGTGTAGCTGACAAGAAAACCCTAAAAGAAGCCCAAAAGAATAATTCTTCTGCCCTATCCCTACTTCAAGCGGCATTAGTTAAAAGTATCTTTCCTAGGATTGCATCTAGCACAACTACTAAAGATGCATGGAAGGCCTTGCAAGAAGGTTTTCAAGGAAATGATAAAGTGAAGCAAGTCAGGCTTCAAACATTGAAGAGAGATTTTGAAAATCTTAGAATGAGAGAAAATGAAAGAGTTAGAGATTACTACATGTGAGTCAAAGCCGTAGTCGATATGATGCAAACCTTGGGTGATGACACAAAACCTGAAACAATGGTGAAGAAAGTGTTGAGAACACTTCTTCCTAAGTGGAATCACATAGCAATCATAATCGAAGAATCAAAAGACCTTGCTACTCTCACATTTGATAACTTAATAGGATCATTAACCTCTCATGAGGAGAGGTTACAAGGGGCACCTTCAAAAAGCTATGGAGGTGAAGACAATGCCTTCACTTCTAACGAAGCCACAAGGCGAGGACAAGGAAGAGGTAGAGGCCGAGTACAACAACAAAGAGGTAGACATCGAGGCAACTCAAGAGGAGATAACTCCTATAGAGGAGGTAATCAAAATAGAGGAGGTGATCAAAACAGAGGAGGCAACCAGAATCAAGGTGGCAATTCAGGCCATGGTGGAAATCAAGGACAAGGAAGTGCCAAGTCCAAAATAGCTTGCTTCAATTGTGGCAAACCAGGAGACTTCGCTCGTGACTGTTGGTCGAAAAATTCACAAGGACAAAGCAGTCAGTATGGTTCCTTCTATGGAGAAGAAGAAGACCCATCTAATATTTTTCTTTCTTATGGACAATCAGATCAAAATCTAGATGATACATGGATTTTGGATACTGGTTGCTCCAATCATATGAGTGGTAAAGAAGAAATCTTTGCTACTTTAGATTCAAATTATAAATCATATATTAAGTTAGGGGATGATAAAACATTACAAGTAGAAGGCATTGGAGACATGGAGGTTCCAAAAAAAGAAGGCCTTAAAAAAGTGAATGACATTTATTTCACTCCAAAGCTCCAACACAATCTGCTAAATGTTGGGCAAATGATGGAGAAGAATTACAAACTTGTTTTTGATGAAGGCAGATGTACAATACTTGATAAAAACAATTGTAATAGAGTCATTACACAAGTACCTATGACCATAAATAGGTTATTCCCTCTGAAATTTGGTGAGCCATGGGGAGCACAACTTGCGAATGTTGTTATTTCAAATCCAAGTGTATTGTGGCACTTGTAATATGGTCACCTTAATTCCGCTAGCTTGAAATTGTTAACTTCTCAAGCTATGGTGACAGGACTTCCAAAAATTCAAGATCATAAGAAAGTGTGCGAAGGATGTGCTTTGGGAAAGCACTCAAGATCAAATTTTCCAAAAGGATAAGCCTAGAGAGCCAGTTATCCTCTTTAGCTAGTGCATTCAGACATTTGTGGTCCTATGTAAAATAAAAGTATAGGAAACAATTCATATTTTCTTACTTTTATTGATGATTTTTCTAGAATGTGCTGGATTTATTTTTTGAAACATAAAGATGAAGCATTTGATTGCTTCATAGATTTTAGAAATAATGTAGAAAAACAAAGTGACTACTATGTAAAATGTCTTCGGACAGATACAGGAGGTGAGTACTCCTCCAATGAATTCTTGTACTATTGTAAAGAAAATGGGATTAAAAGGTAGTTCACCACTACCTATAGTCCACAACAGAACGGTGTGGCCAAGAGAAAAAACCACACCCTTGTTGAGATGGCAAGAACAATGCTTCAAACTAAGCATATTACAAACACATATTGGGTAGATGCAATTCGAACAAGTGCATATATTATAAATAGAAGTCCAACTTCTAGTTTACATGGTATCACTCCTTATGAAGGATGGTACGACAAGAAGCCAAATGTAAAGCATTTCAGAGTCTTTGGTTCTTTAGCCTATGCACATATTCCAAAAGAGAAAATAAAGAAGCTTGATCCCAAAAGTCAATCCTGTATATTTGTAGGGTACTGTGAATCCACAAAAGGATACAGACTTTACAATCCCAAGACCCATAAAATAATAATCTCAAGGGATGTAATTTTTGATGAAGGGGGAGAATGGGGTCACCAAAAATTTGTTGATGTAGGATCTAATTCTGAAATTTCCTCACAATTACAGCCAAAGAATAGCAGTGGTACCCCACCACAAAGTCCTCATAAGGAATCTTCTTCGAGTACATCCAGTGGTACTCCAAGTCCAAGTAGAACTCCTTTGAAGGCACCCCCAAATTCTCCAAAAATATTTCAGAGATATGTTAGTGCTCCAAGTCCTATGGATATTGATCCATATTCTCAAATGAAAGAGACCAATAAAGGAAAGAGAGCACTAAAAAGTCATCCATATTCTCAAATGTTGGATAGGAATTTCCAACGAAGATACACTAGAAGTCAAGCTAGTGAGATGGATGACATATTATCTAGACTTGAAAATCTACACATGCCCGGAGATGATGAATCTCACGAACCAAGAGGAGATGTAGTCTATTATGCTTTATTGGCTACTGCATATCTAGAACCATCTAGCTATGAAAAGGCATGTACAGAAAATGTATGGCAATATGCCATGAAAGAGGAGATATCCTCTATAAACAAGAATGATACTTGGGAGCTTGTGAAGCTTCCCAAAGGTAAAAAATGTGTTGGTTGTAAATGGGTCTACAAGACCAAGTTCAATGCTGATGGAAGCATTGAGAGACATAATGCAAGACTAGTTGCAAAAGGTTTTACTCAAAAATATGGTATTGACTATGAGGAAACCTTTGCTCCTGTAGCAATAAAGGAGACAATTAGAACAGCTTCTTTCCTTAGCTACTCACAAAGGATGGGCAATACAACACATGGATGTTAAAAGTGCATTTTTAAATGGATACTTAATAGAAGAGGTGTATGTTCAGCAACCTCAAGGTTTCCAAGAACAAGGAAAAGAGAACCTTGTTTATAAATTGAAAAAAACACTTTATGGCCTCAAGCAAGAACCAAGAGCTTGGTAATCACGCATTAATGGCTATTTTAATGAGTTTGGATTCACTAAAAGCAAAAGTGAACCAACTTTGTACTACCTCAAGAATGGAACATACATACTCATAGTTTGTTTATATGTGGATGATCTCATATTTATGGGTAGTAATAATAAAATGAATATGGAGTTCAAAAACTCCATGATGAATCAGTTTGAGATGAAATATCTTGGGTTAATGCAATACTTCCTAGGCATGGAAGTACACAAATTAGAGAAAGGTATATTCATATGTCAACATAAGTATGCTCTTGCAACTCCAACAGGACATGGAATCCAGCTGAGCAAAGATGATGGAGCACCAAAGGTTGACATGACCACTTTCAGGAGCATGGTTGGGAGTTTGATGTTTCTTACCAACACAAGGCCTAATATACAATATGTTGTTTCTCTAGTTTCAAGGTTTATGGAAAGTCCATCTAAGCTGCACCTTCAAGAAACTAAAATAATTTTACGATATGTAAAAGGTACATTGGATTTTGGAATCCATTACCACAAATGTAACTCAGTGAATTTAGTTGGTTTTAGTGACAGTGATTGGGGCAAAAATATAGATGACAAAAAATATACATTAGGGAACTGTTTTAGTCTAGGTTCGGGACTAATAACTTGGAGTTCCAAGAAACAATCTGTTGTAGCATTATCATCTACTGAAGCAGAGTATATCGCCATTACACATGCTAGTACTCAAGTCCTTTGATTGAGGAAAATCCTTGAAGATATTGGCGAAATTCAAAGTGGTACAACAAAACTGAATTGTGATAATATTAGTGCCATTCAACTGGCATATAATCCTATCCACCATAAAAGATAAAAACATTTTGATATGAAGTATCACTTCATACGAGATATTGTGGAATAGAAGGTTGTTGAGCTTAAATATTGTAACACTTTGGATAACATTGCTGACATATTCACCAAAGCAATGGATAAAGCTCAATTTATAAAGCTGAGAGACTGTATAGTCAGTCCTCTCAACTTTAACAGGGAGAATTTTGGAAATTACGGGTGGTAAAAAGTGTTTTACCACGGTAAGTTTTGGACCTTACCTTTTTACCTCATGGACGGCGGAGTTTGGACGGCATGGGTGGCAGAGAGAGTTCAATGTCAATTTTCTTTCCTCTTTTCCTCCCTATTTTATTTCTCCCTATTCTCTTCCCCTAAGTTAGGCTTATGGTTTATTTTATCTTTATTTAAACCTTGTAACCTATTGTTTTAGGTTAATGATTAATGAATATTATTTCTGACTCCTTTGGTTTCTAACCCTAAGCTCCTAATTTCAATAGTATCCAACTGAGAAAATATGATGGAGCACCAAAATTTGACATGACTACTTATAGGAGTATGGTTGGGAGTCTAATGTTCCTCACCAACACAAGGTCAGATATTCGATATGTTGTTTCTCTTATTTCAAGGTATATGGATGATCCATATGAACTTCATTTACAAGCAACTAAAAGGATTTTGAGATATGTAAAGGGTACATTGGATTTTGGGATCCATTACCACAAATGTAATTCTGTAAAATTAGTTGTCTTTAGTGATAGTAATTGGGGCAGCAATATAGATGATAGAAAATCTATTTCAGGGAATTGTTTTGGTCTTGGTTCAGGACTAATTACTTGGAGTTCCAAAAAGCAATTGTGTAACATTATCATCTACTGAAGTTGAGTACATAGCAATCACAAATGCTAGTACCCAAGATTTATGGTTGAGAAAATTTCTTGAAGAAATAAGAGAAAGACAAAGTGGTCCTACCATATTGTACTGTGACAATATGAGTTCCATCCAATTGGCACATAATCCCATCCACCATAACAGGTCAAAACACTTTGATATGAGGTATCATTTCATTTGAGACATGGTGGAGAAATAGGTGGTTGAGCTACGATATTGCAACACTTTGGATAGCATGGCGGACATATTCACCAAAGGAGTTGCTAAATCTCAATATGTAAAGCTAAGAGACTGTCTTGTCAGCCCTATCAACTTTAAAGGAGAGAATGTTGAACCTTGTATATAGTGTCTATATATTTCTTTTTTGGAGAGCAATTATAGGGAGAATTTGGACAAGGTCTAAGTTTAGGTTTTGTTTCTTAAATTTTGCATCTCGTCTATGTTGAGCTATGGTTGTTGTGCCCAAGCTCTATAAAATGTAACCAAATTGCAGAAGAAAATATAGATTATGTGAATTGAAATCACATAGTTTGGGTCTAATTATTGTGTAATCTGATTTGTTAAATCACGATATGAAAGTTGATTACAAGATAAAATTTATGAATACAAAGGTATCTAGTTTAATAGATCACAAAGTAATTTATGACTAACTATGGTGTAATATGTGTGATAGATTACAAGGTGGATTTATGTGTAATAGGTATAACCTTGTGTGATGGATTACGAGTTTGATTGGTGTTTAAGGTATAATCTTGTGTGATAGATTAAAAGGTTGATTTATGTGTAAAAGGTGTAATCTTGTGTGATAGATTACAAGTTTTATTTGAGTTTAAAGGTGTAATCTTGTGTGATAGATTACAAGGTTGATTTATGTGTTAAGGTGTAATATTGCATGATAGATTACAAGTTTGATTTATGTTTAAAGGTGTAATCTTGTGTGATATATTACAAGGATGATTTGAGTTTAAAGGTGTTATCTTGTGTGAAATATTACAAGGTTGATTTAAAATCTTGAGTTATATATTACAATGCTAATTTATGTTTAAGGTGAAATCTGTTTTGATAGATTACAAGATAATTTATGTCTAACTATAAGGTAACCTTGTTTGATAGGAAGAAGTAACCCAGTTGATATATTAAAAGGCAAAAACTTGTAGAGACTCTAGTATAACCCTATGAATTGATCATGAAATAAATTTATGATCAAACTACGAGAATCATAGGTTGATCCTGTTGATGGATTATGAGAACTATAATATAAATTCCTATCAATACGACAATATGGTGGTAATTATGTAAGTTGTGAAAGATGAATGAATATAGGAAGATTAGGTATGGGATCTAATCTTGGAGAGAATATGGAATCTCTAAAAATGTTATGAAACCTTAGATAATTACTAGAGCATATGGATTCAAATGGGATAATGGTATCTAGATTGGAGAATGAATGTGGGTTTCATTCTCAAGGGAATTATGGGGTTCCCTCTTAGTAATTGATAAAATTTATCTTTAATATGAAATTGATGATCATTCATAAACATGTAGATATAATAATTTGTGAGATTCTTATTCATTTTATTAATGGCTTAGAGAAAGTAAATGTGGCATTTCCTTATTTGCATCATGATTTGATAAAGGAACAGTTTGGTTCCTTTAATTGCACATTTGATTTAGAAAAGGATCCATGGGATGTCTTTCTATATTTTTATTTATGATAATTAAGTTTATGAAATGAGAAGAGAAACATATTTTGGAGGCTAGGTTTATTCCCCATGAGGGTTCCTAGGGTATATGTTGTGTACTTCTATTTGTGGTTTCAATTATTGATATGCATGGATATTGTATTTACTCTCTAGTATGATGTTATCTAGATAGATCATGGATATTTAATATGATGAAAGAAGTAAATGCTATTTGCTTTCCAATGGAATGATGTATTTACATTCTTATAAAGTGATTACTAGAATATTATATGATGTAATATTTTGTTAACAAGCAATGTTATATGGATGAGAATGGAGTATGATTATGATTATAATAATTGATGCCTTTGTGTTTTCCAATGTATGGATCTATTATTATGATATATTGGTTTATACTTTAAATCAAGTGAAAGCCCTAATGTGAATAAAGTAACCTTTATGTATTTTTTTAATAATACATGCATGATATTTCACTACAAATAATGGAATTAGGAAGTAATATTGAAATGAAATTCAATTGATTAAGTAACTAAACTTCCTAAAGAAGAGGTAGAAATAGTTAAACCAAGGGATCATACATATAATGATGGGATGTAAGGTTGGATAGGAGTTGATCACTCCTATCATAAGAGTTGACACTAACCATGTCATAATATTCTCAGTTACTTACTACCCTGCATGATGTTGATTCAATATTACTTGGTTATAATTTGGCATGTTAGATATGTACAAAAAAAATTATTTCTCAGGTTTGGTTGGTAATGTGGGTTGTTACAGACATGGAAGCCCAAGTGGGTAAACTTCGATTCGACTAGACTAGGTTTATGGATATGCATGGCAAGCACATGACCGGGATAGCTAGATGTGGACCCAAACATGGCAAAGGATCAAGGTATACGGTGATATAGCAGGGCATTCATAATGCGTAATCATAGTCTGAGGATGCAAAATGAATCAGACTCATTCATAACACTTTATCGTCCATGCAGAGGTGTATAAGGAAATCACTAGACTCAATATGTGTAACTGAGGGATGTCAGGGTATTAATCAAGTTTACTGACAATATGCTTTCATTTCACTCATGTAGTTGTTGAACAAGAATATGCTCGACAATTTCATCATCATAGAATGAATTAATGAGCAGGGCATCAACATATTACGGGGTTAATAAGGTTGATGTGTTTCATTTTAAAATTTTGTGTGAGGTCTATAATATTGTATGCAACACCAAGTCAGATGGAAGTGTCATAAGGGATATCGGGACTCACCTAGCATGAATAACTTGAGTGCAATAAACATCTTGATTTAGTTTTGCATATCATGGAAAGCATGGGCATTGTTGTCGATGGTGAAGTTATGTCAATTCATGTGCACGCTCATCGAGAAACCATATTGCTTGCATAACCTACCGTCCCAGAATCTATAGATGATAATGTGGATGAATCTAACACTCACATAATACAACCGTAGAAGATAAGGATAAAAGTGGAGTTAGGTATAGGGTGTTCATACCTTTTGTTAGCATGTAATTTGGTAAACATTATGGAAATAAATGGGAATTTATAAAAATGGTATTACGAATGAATAACCGAAGGAGTGAAATGTTATGAATGCCAATAAGGAAAATGAAAAAAAAAGACACAAACGCATAATGAAGGGTCACGAAGCCAAGCACACGAAAAATAAAATAAAATAAAATGAAGATCTTTTGGAAAATAAAAAGGAAAGGTTTTTCTAAAACTTTAAAAGAAGATAGTAAGGTAGAAGCAAGGACTAGAAAGTTTTGGGAAGAAAAATAGGGACATTATTTTGTAAATGCAAGATACTTTAGAAACTTGCACTTTGTAAGTAGAATTGGAGGAGAAATTTTTTGAATATTTTGGGCTAACTATTTATCTTTCCCTTCCATGCTTTTTTAGGCTTATAGATAGTGTTTAATGCAGTTTAATGGTTTCACTATCGAATGTTTAGAAACATGGAATTTATTTTATTTTCGTAGAATATTGCACCTAGTTTATTTAAAATTGTCCAAATGTAGCTTTGATTAAATTAGGTTAAATTCATAAATTCTCACATATATGGTTTTGCAAGATAGGGTAGCATTATACTGATGGTAGTTTATATTTTAATATTTTCAGCATTCTGGTCCATATTCCAAATTTTATTTTTATTTCTCTAACCTTGTATTTTTCATTTTTTTAACTTCTGCAAAAAAAAATTAAAATTCCAAAAATAGATGCATGGATTCCAAGAATAAGCTTTAACATTTTATTTTAAGCAAGTTCAATTTTATTTTAAGGGAAATTCTAAATTCTAAAAATTCACACAAAGTTCAATTTTTAAAAGGAATTTTGCAATTTCAAGTTTAGCATGATTTCACATTTTGAAGAAAGGTCAAATTTCAAGCTTTGCATTTTTTTTCTCAAGCAATAAATTAACTTCTCTTTATGAAAATTACAATTTCATTAAAGAGGGGTAATTTATATGGCATATCAAAGGCTATTACATTTCAAATTCAGTAATACAAATTTGTTTTCTTTTCATGCTCAAAGCAAGCTAAAATGAATCCAATCATCATTTAAGATTCACATTTAGAGATAGATTTTTGTTTCATGCTCAAAATAGGGTTTAAAGAAGATAAAACTGGTGTAAAATCTTCTTAACAAAAGAAGATAAAATCTACCTAAAACACTCCAATATAAAATTAATTAAATCACCTTTACATCATGTTCATATGAGGTCCAATCACATTTATATTTTCTTTTATTTTAAATTTCATGAACAATCAATAGCATAGCATAAAAAATAATACCAACATAGACCCCTTGTTAGTAGTTATTTGCAAATCACTAAGGTATTCCTAGCATTTATTTAACACATTTTACAAGCATTCAAGAACACATTAAATAAAAGGAACCTTGGAGAAATTTTATTTTCTTTGCAAGAGAGGGTTTTCTAACCAAAATCTTGATTGTGATGGTGATTTTGCAATTGGAAAAAATTACCACTCAACACTCCATTGGAAGGACCATGTAGGATGTTGAATTGAAAATAAATGGTCTATGGGCCTTAGCACCCTTGATGTGGTTGGATCAAACAAAGTATGAGAATTAGTGATAGATGGAAGATCTAAAGGCCAGTGTGGCTTCTAATATTACCTGTTTTTCCTTGAAACTTCTTTGTTTTGACTAAAGACAGGAAGCACCTTTTAAAAATGTAGCCTTGGCCTATTCTAATTTTGACTAGTCTAGTTTAGAGTGAAGTGGGATTGTAGGGAAAATTTCCCTATATTAACATTGCTTGTTCCTTGGACTTGGTATATTTTCATCAACAATATTAATGGGTATAATTTTTTTCATTTGAATAGAATAAAACCAATATATCTAGTCATGTAATTATTGAATTTTGAATCAATATACCAAAAATTATCTTCATACTTAAATTTTGGTTTTGTTTGATTTGTTGTGGTGATTCACTATATCTCAAAACATCCTCGTGTCAGTATTTTCTCTGCTTTAAAATTTCTTTTTTAATGAATTTTGATTCTTCAATCATATGTGAATTTGTAATAGAACCTTTGGATAGCAGCATAATTGTTTTTTCAATGCTTCAAATAAATGCTAATTTTGAAAAAGTAGAATATTTTTTATCTCCCTAATTAATTCCTTTCAATATTTCTTATTGTAATATTTTTCCTTTACTTAATGCCTTTGTATTAAATATTTGTTCGCTTAACAATATCTTTATTTTAATAAACTTTTATTTTTAATTCTTAATTTCTTCACTTTAACCATCCTTTCAATAATTCAATTTTCTTCAAATACTTCTTCAAATCTGAAAATATTCTTCTCCTTTCTTTAATTAATTCTCTTTAATTTTATTTTCCTTAAATTTATTTTTCAAAATGCAATTCTTTCTTATTTGCTTTCACAATATCTCCTTTCAAAATTTTCTTTATTCTTTCAATAATTCCTTTCAATTTTTTTTCTATTTTCTTTGAATAAAAAATCTTTGATAATAATCTTCTTTCCTTTTAAATTTCTTTTTTTTCACTTTAATTTTTTTTCAATTTTTTTTTCAAATTTTTTAATTCTCTTCTTAAATATTTCACTTCTAACTTGTTATTTTCAATAAATTCTCTTTCTCAATTATTCTTAAATTAATTTTCTTTTTTTCAATATAATTTCATCCAATTTAATTCTCCAAACCTTCTCACTCTTATAATCAACCCTCCTCCCTTTATTTTTAATTTTTACCAAATTCAAACTTTAATCTTTACCTTTTCTAATATCAAACAATAATTTAGTATTCCTTTAACCTTTGCTTTGCATTTCCTTGATAGCTACTACAACAAATACTTAGAGATTCGATACCTTTCCTCTCTGTCTCACAATGCTTCCAATATCTATAGATTCTAGACTTAATATTTTCAACATCTCTTAACTACTAGCTTGTTAACATAATTTGGATTTCAATCATCGTCTTCTTCTCTCCTTTACTACTCTTAGCATATGGATAAAAGTAAATATTCTTAGCTTCCTTTTTGTTTCTTCCAAATTGGCATTACTTCATTCTAGATGCTTTCCAATTCACTAGATTGTCATTGTTCTCTAGGTGTTCTCCAACTAACCAAATTTTCATTGTTTTTCCTTTTGATAAGACATTCTTTATCCTTATAATTTACAAACTCTCGGTTTAATGTGATTCTCACTTCTTGCCTTTAATGTTTGCTACATTGGCTATGCTCTACTCCTCTCTACTATTAATTTTTGTCTCATGTGTTCTAGTCATTTACTCTAATGAAGTTCTATAATTTCTTGAATAATATCATGAATTAAATTAATGTGAATCCTCTCACAATGGTGGCTTATATTTCTCTTAATTCTCAAGTGTTCCTTTTCAACCTTACCTCTTATCAATGCAATCTTCTGTCAAACACTCTCTCTTTACCAATATGCTCTAACATAGGTCTAGTATTAATGTTGGCATATAATCACTTTTCACAATATAACAACATCAAACTCTTACCCAAATGGACATACACAAGTATTCATACAAATGATAAATTCACTATATTTCAAGGATTACACACTTAGTATCCTAGTAATAATGAAATACCAAAATTTTCATTATATAAGTCTCATATAATTCCTCTTCATATAGTCTTTGCAAAGACTATTGACATTGCATCTTCAACAAACTACTCATCTCATCAAACATCCAAGAGATATAACTCTTCATATTTGTCATAAGAGAAATATATTTTTTTGACTGAAAAACCTCTAATGATTATTAAATTACAAACTCTTAGTAACTCATATTTACAATAATATTTCCACACTACATATCTACAAGATATTTACAAATTATTTGCAAGTACCAAATAATGTAATAAACTCTAACAACCCTAAGAGAAAATTCATGGGCATATATTCTCAAGGCTTGGATGGCACTATCAATGGTGTATGTTGTCCTTTCTTATTGTTGGATGGGTTAGAAATAGTACAAGGGGTATGTGACTTGATGTATCTCTTAACATCATTCCTTATTTTGGGCCAATAGAAGTACTTTTGAATAACTATCAACACTTTTTCCACCCAAAAGTGACCTACGATATTTCTAAAGTGTACTTTCCAAATCATCTTTTAGTTCTCACTAGCTAGTATACAAATATGTCACATTGATAAAGAAGGTTATCTTAAAAATAAAAATAAAAAACATGCTTACACACATGAGATTTTGGTATGTATCTACAAAATTAGAGTCTACTTCATACATGATGGATCAATTGGAATTATCATGCACATAGGAATCAAGAATGGTAGTGCATGCTATGATTGGATATTGGTTAAAATAGTTTTTTTTGTTGAAATAGCACTCCTTACTTATGCTCAATAATAAAATGGAATTGTTACAGATATATGGCCCACTTTTGATGCCTTTCATTCCTTATATTACTCTATGTCTAAATAAAGTATAGGTGCCTATGATCTATTTGGATGATGATTTTATTTCCCAATATATACCATTTTTATTTCATGCTTTCACAATGGTTTAGATCTATTTTTAATTTTCAAAAGTAGAATTAAAATATGGTTTAGATCATAATTTTTCTTAAAAAACTGCCAATCCAAGAGGTATCAATTATTATTAGTAAAATGAATTAGGTTTTGAGTCTAGACTTGATACATAAGATATAATAAAAGGAAATTATACAAGGAGCCAAATATTAGCACTTCTTAAGCAATTTTTTGATACTCTGTAATGAAAAATACATTACTATTTTATAGGAAAACTTAAGGGAGCCCTTTCCCTCCAAAATTATGTAGGAGTTTTAAAGTGTATCCTATGTTGTGTGTCAATCAATACTCACATTCAATTTATTTATCACCTCAAGGTCTCTAGATCTAGAATCGTCAATGCTAAAGTTTTTTGGGCCTCTAGATGTGCATCCTCTATTGATATTGCCAAATACTCATACAAGAAACTCTTGACATCAGGAATTTCTACAATTTATGTTGTTGGAATAAAGGTTATTGGAACTATAGCTTCCACTACTAGTATCTTTAACACACCAATCACCTCCTTCAAATATTGCACCTAAGTGATGAAGGTAGCTCTATAGATTCCTTTTCATGAAAGGCAACCTCTCTAAAATCCAACTAGCACCCTTTTGCACACAATCGTTTCTTTGTTCCTCATCATAATTCTGGTTAGCACTATTTGTGTGCAATGCCATTTTAAAAAAAAAATAAAAGTTTTTATTTTCTATTCTTTGTGTCTTGGGACTCTGATCCACACTCTTTTGCATGAGGTCTCTTATTTTTTACTCATTGCAACTCCAGTTAGCATTGTTTTGCATGTAATGCTACTTTAAACATTGTCCAGAGTTTTAGTTTATTCTTTTGCATCTTAGGACTCTAGTCTATACACTTGGTGTTGTCTTAGATTTTAAAGTTTTATATATCTTGCCTCCCACTAGAGTCACCTTACAAAATTGATCAAGCAAAAAAAATTTCCCAAGTGTTGTGAGAATCACTACAATAACAATGAGCCTTTCAAGGGATTCTTACATTTAAAATATTATTCTCATTATCCCTAAGATCACACCTATTAAGAAAATAATAACTTCCAAGTGGAATTTAGAGATACACCAGTATATAAAAATGAAGATTAATTAGAGTAGAAGAAACCTATAGAAGTAGATAAGAAAAAACATAAGGATGATAGGATGGCTCTTTTTGCTCATGCTTGTATAGATATCCAAGCTCACCATACCATAAAGGTATAAATATTATATGAAATCATTTTAATGTGTTTATTAATTAAAGTAGCACACATAACTTTATAAATAGTAAGACAGTGAAATCCTTGGACTTGTATATCAATACTTCAAGCTAGGATAAATTTTAAGTCTTAATTGCAAAGGGGGCTACCACTAAGTGTGTGGGTCAAATACATAAAGTTAACATCCAAATGGGAGATTATACTTGGTCAAAAAATATACTTTCCATGAATCTAGGTGGTTCAAATGTCATATTGGGAGTATACTGGCTATTTGAGCTTAGTGTTATTACTATTAATCTATAAAACTTATATGTCAAATGGACAAATAAGGGAATAATTATTTGTCTCCAAGGAATCTAACACCCTCCCTCCAATGTGGTTAGTTCACATGTCATGGAAAACATATTAAATAAAGGTTGTTGTGGATTATTTGCCCAAGTCAATTGCATGGATGTTGAGTCTTTAGAGTTACTTCTTCTAGATCCTCATTTGGATGTATAGAACATTATGGATTCTTATGAGGAGCTATTTAGTGATTTTATGGACCTTCCTCCTAAGTGCACACATGATATTTCCATCTACCTTGCTCCAATAATTCAAATTCATAATGGACATCCTTACCTCTATCTTAACATTAAAAGTTAAAAATTGAGAAGGTAGTCTACGAAATGTTGTTGCAAGAAATAATTCGTTCAAGCATTGGTTCATACTTCTCTCTAATTATGATGGTAATATGAAAGGATAATACATGGTGCATGTGTCCTATTTTTCATCCTCTCAACAAGGCCACTATCATAAATTTTCTATCCCTATTATAGATGATTTATTAGATGAGATACATGGTGCTAGATACTTTACAAGACTAGACTTGTGTTTTGAATTTTGTCAAATTAGTGTTAGGGAAGAGGATATCATTAAGATTAATTTGTATATGCATGGGGATAATTATGAGTTCCTATTCATGCCTTTTGGTCTCACTAATGCTCCTTCCACTTTCCAAACTCTCATGAACTCTATCTTTCATTCTTTGCTTTGTAAGTTTTTCCTAGTTTTATTTGGTGATGCTTTAATTTATAGAAAATGTTGAGAGTATCATGTGGTTCATATTAACAATGTTCTTCACCTATTACAAAGGGGGGGAAAAATTCAAAAGGTTCAAATGTTCCTTTGGGGGCCAGGATGTACAATACTTAGGACACATAGTAACTCAAAAAGGAGTCAATATAGATCCTAACAAGATCAAAGCTATGCAATATTGGCCTTTAAATAACCCCATGGACTTTTGGGACTCAAAGGCTACTACAAAAAAATTATCTTAAAAATTTGGAAATATTGTAGCTCCTCTCATTGTCCTTACTAAAAATAATGACTTTGTTTGGTTCAAAACTATTTTCCAAGCCTTCCAAACTCTCAAAGAAGCTTTGTGTACAATTCCTATTTTGGTCAATCCCAACTTTAGCAAACCTTTTTTTGTTGGGTGTGATGCTTCTAGTATAGGTATAGGAGTTGTTTTACTAAAATACAAACATCCATTAGACTTTTAAAGTAAGCAAATTTTAGGTAAAATTTTGGAATGGTTTGCTTATGATAAGGAAATATAAGGTATTTAGCATACCCTAATAGAATAAATGGATGACCAAGCACTTGGGTTATGATTTTGTTACTAAATACAAGAAATAAAAGGAGAATGTAATGGTTGATTCCTTCTCTCACATATATGAGGATGTTGTTGTTATCAATATCATCTCTAGTCCTCTTCCACAATGGCTTTATAAACTTTGACAATATTATCTTTCTAACCCAGAGACTATGTGGATCATTTGGATCATTTAAGAAAGAGAGGTAAGCTCATCATTGCATTATTTTTTCTCATATACGAATGAAGTATTTCACAAAAAGGATCACATTTATCTTCCTTAATATTTGGCTATTAAGCCAAATATTCTCTAAGAATCCATCTATATAGGTTTTAGTATTCTTGAAAATATACCAGTGGGTGAAGCAATATTTTTCTTGTAAAGAATTAAAAGTAGATGTTAAGGTTGATGTAGATCAAGTAGGGAAAGTGTATGAGCTTAATACAACTGGTTCTTCAACCTATTAAATACTCTTTTTTGTGTATATTTTTGATGGAACTTGGATTTGGAACCTCCTTTAGTCACTTGGGGTAGTTACCAAGCAATGTGTTATAACCCCAATACAAATATTTTATAGAAATTGGCAAGACCTAAAAATCTATGAAGCTATTTTAGAGTCTTTGGGCTAGGTCAATTTCTAATTACCTAAATTTTCTTAGGATCAACATGGACTCTTTTGTCAACATTTTACCCATGGTATAGAAGCTTCATAATCCCAAGAGCACTTATACAAATTAGAATATAGCTTGTATCTTCAAAGATTCTAAAGTACCTATTAAACATGTTGTATATTCTTCTCCCATATTTAACTATTGTAGACATGAAAAATTGACCCACTTTTAGTGGGCAATTTTCCTTAGAACCCCTAAGAGGTCCCTAACCCTTGCCTAAGGCAAGGATATGCCTCTCCTCCCTCAAGCCTTGCTTGTTTTAGTACCTTTGGAAAAATCATGCTCCGTCATGGCCGGGTGCGACTTCGTCGGAGCGATCTCGTGCTCTGTCATCTCGGGGCATGACTTCACCAGTTTTAATTTAATTTTTATTTTATTGTTTTTGGCCCACTTAAACCTAGGTTTAAACCCTCCCAACATGTTTTGGCATCGGCTTTGGGTTTATTTTTCCCATATTTTTCCCTCTAATTTTATCTATAAAAGGAAGGATGTTCTTGCTTGAGATAGATACAAGTGATATGCGATCTTAATGTGAAATTTTGATTATTGATTAAGCTCAAAATTTTTATGATAGCTCGCTCTTCTTCCTTTGCTTTCTTCTACTACAAGCTAACCCCAAAGTGTGAATTTTGAATTTTATCTTCTATTGCATGGATTGGATTGGATTGTTGTGTGACTTGGTGGATTTGTGGTGTGGTTCGGAGAGATAGAGTGCCCACTTGGATACTTCAATTTTCTTTGCCTACTTTTGTGACGTCCATTAGGGTTTGCTTACTTTATTTTTGACATTTATTTTGCTTCCTTCATTTGCTTTATATTTTTTGTTAGTCTACAGTGATGTCGCACCCAACATTAGCAAGGGATGACTTCAGTTGCCCATATTAGGGCAAAATACTCTACAAAAGCAAAATCGCACCCTATATAGGCAGGGTGTGACTTTTTTACTATGATATCGTACCCGCTCCATGTGAGGTGTGACTTTTCCTAAGAGCACATCGAGGGAAATTTCAAGATTTTATTTTCACTATTGCATTCCATTTGGCATCTAGATCATACTATTACATTTTGTTTTCTATTTTCTATTACTGTATTTTTATTTTATGATTAATCATCCAAAGGTCAATTTATAATTTTGTTTTAAAATGTCATCTAAAAGGACCTAGGGGGCTTTATTTCTATGACTTCAAGGACTATTACACAACAACCTAAGTAGGCCCCCTAATACTAATCCCATTTTCAAGTGTTTTATGAGTTATTTTGTAGAAACAAGTATTTCTAATATCATTGGATAAGAGGCAGAAAAAGCTAAATCAACCACCAGTCTAGATAAGTGCTCTAATAATTTTATTGGTTGAAGATCTGATCTAATTATTGATTCTTAGGCATCTAAAAAGTGAAAAACATTTAGTTTGCATCTAGGGATAACTTTTGTGCATTTATTTTATGTATTTTTTGCTTTAAAGGTTTTCTGGAATAAACCCTAGATTAGTGAGCATTCAAAATAAAGAATCATATTAGGCTAGCTCTTGTATGCTTGCATTCTATTTTCAACTGTTATATTCTATTTTTGCATTGTCCTTTATCTTTCCTAGTTTAGAACTAGAAAGGCCAAACTTAGGTGTGTTTCTTAAAATTGAATACATCAAACAATCCTGAATATCCTGAGGACTTGGAATGAGTCCTTAAACCATTCCTGGTGAACCCTTCCCCCTAGCACCGAGTGTAGAGTACAACATACCCCTATGGTTCACCCCATGAAAGGTTCTCTCCTTGTGGATCCAATTTTGTTTGGGAATTATACGCGGTAGGGCAGTTTTCCCCCTCTACATATTTGGTGAACCCGACGTGAACACCTCCTTTTATTTCAAATAATAAGAAATATCATTAAATTGTGTGCCAAATATTTAAAAATATAATTCATTTGTGTATAAGTGCATAAGTTCCTTTTGGTCTTAGTTCTTCTTCTTGTCTTACTTCTTTTCATCAATGGATTTTGACCTTGGGGAAGGACGAAGACTTCTTAGGTTTGATGATATTTTTCATGAGAATGATCAAATTGATAGAGAAAATCATAACCTAGAAGAAGAGTTCGATAATCATCTTGATCCTATCCAAGATTCCAATGGGAATATTATCTTTAAATCTTTTGACCATATATGGACTTTTTATAAGTATCATAAGCATGCTTTGGATATGGCCTTAGAGGAAGAAGCATTACTTGAAAAGGATATCCCACCTCAAAAAAATCCTTTGAGTGAACCTTTGAATCATGGTAATCAAACTTGTCAACCTACTTATGCCACTACTGTGACCACCAACATTGGATGGAATCCACCTGTTCCTCCAACTAGTAATGGCACCCAAAAAAAATTTTAATTTCCTCCTTCATCTTCTAATGTCAACACTATTTCCTCTATTCCACCATAAGTTAATATTCCATTATCACAAGGCACCACATATAACAACAACCTTCACATGTCCAACCTAAGTCAAGGGAATATGGGAAACATACATAGTAATCCAAAAATGCAGAATTTGGCAAGTGTTGTGAATCAGTTGGTTTCAAGGATGGACATGATTCAACCTTTAGGGTTTACATATAGTTATAAGGAAATGTGTAGTCAACCATTGGATCCTATTGTTGTTGTCATACCTTATCCTAAGAATTTTTCTATACCCATATTTCCAATCTATAAAGGGATTGAAGATCCAATAGAGCATTTAAGAGGATTTAGAATAGCTTACCATGATCTTATTTATGATGATATGCTCTTATTGAAAAAATTTCCAAAGAGTCTTGCTGGAGTGGCATTAGAGTGGTATTATCGATTGCCCAACTATTCTTTGAAGAGTTTTGAGAAGACCGCAGAGATGTTTGTTCATCAGTTTAGTGCTTACATTGAAAAGGAAGTGACTATGAGAGATTTATATGATTTAAAACAAAGTAAAGAAGAAAGCTTTTCAGAATTTTTAGCTCGTTGGAGAATTTTAGTTGGCCGATTAAGACAACTTATGTCTTATAAAGATATGCTTGATATATTTATTGGTAATTTACAAGAACAATTATCTTATGCTCTAGAAACTACTATTATCACATATTTAGATCAAGCAATTGAGTTAGCAAGAAAAGTGGAACAAGCTCTCATTAGAAGAGGTCAAATTAATGTTAAATAAGATAAGCCAACTAAGTATCAACCTAAGAATAAGCATATAGGAGGCAATAGTGATAGTAGACCTGTTAACAATATCAATAATATCCTACAAAAGATTGTACTTTAGAAACCTCCTCAAAGGAATTTCACAAGACTTAATATGCCTATGGAAGTAGTTTTAAAACAACTATTGGATGCTAAGGCAATAGAATTACCCCCAGTAAGAAAGTCATATCCTACAACTCATTGGTATAAAGTAGATCAATATTGTGCCTATCATAGAGTAGAAGGACATTGGACTAATTCTTGTAAAAGGTTGAAACATGTGGTTCAAGATTTAATTGATGTTGGTCGCATTGACACTGGTAGTTTTCAACCTTCCAAAAACCAACAGAATCTAAATAGAACAAGATAAAACAACCAAGTGTCCTATAAAAATATACCACATAAATATGATAACAACATGGTTGGAATGATAACATATACTCCATGAAAACTTATACAGAAGATGGATGATTCAACGTAGGTTCCACTCTTAGAACTTCTACATAATTCTCAAGCCCATAAAGAAGCTATTATAAATATTTGGAAATAGTAGCCAGCACCTCTCAATATTTCTCCTAGTGATATGACAAAGGTTATAAGTTCCCTCTGAAAGCCTCATCTAAAATTTTTAGATAATTATATGTCTTCCTTAGGAGTACAGTAATATTCTTCTCTATACATCATTGCTTACATTGGTGACACTCTCATCAAAAGGGTTATGATTGATAATGGTTCTTCACTTAATGTTTGTACACATCATTTCTTTTAGAAATTTATATTGAAGAAGGAAGATTTTATTGCATCCAGTAACATAATTAGAACTTTTAGCAATGATTCTCAAGAATCATGCGGCACTATATTACTCCCTCTTAGGATTGGACCGAAAATTTTGAAAATAATATTTTATGTGGTGTCTTGCCCTACATATTTTAATCTTCTTCTTGGATGACCTTGGATTCATGCAATGAAGGTTATCCCTTCTAATTTTCACCAATGTCTAAAATTTGAATTTGAAAACCAAATAATTTCTATCATGGGAGATCCTCATCCATTTGAATTTTTCTCATCAGAAGATCTAACCCAAATAAATTCATCATAGTCTTGCTCTAAAAATATTTCTACAAATGTTTCAACATAGTATCAAAATGACTCTTCTTGTTTAGATCTTCTCTTTGATGAATCTCATCAAGGTTTAGAATGGAGTGTTAAGGATGAGGGTCCACCCTCTCCTAAGGTCTTAACCCTAGAGTTGCATGTTATAGATGAAGTTTTATCTTAGAATGACATCTACTCTGATGGGTATGTCCCTTGCACAGCGCAGGTTGATTCTTATTGTTCTCAAGTGGACTTTGGTTCTATGTCTCCTGAGGACCTTGATAAATTAGGAGTGATTCCTACCCTACTTCCTCTTGAGGATGATTCATCCATTCTTATTGAGGAGACCATAGATGTGAACATAGGTTTTGAGGAAGCCCATATAATCCTTAAGTTAGGCAAAGCCTTGACCATGGACAAGCAGAAGCAATTGATCAATTTATTGAAAGAATTTTAGGATATTTTTACTTGGTCGTATGTCAACATGCCAGGGCTTGATCCCTCTCTTGTCATGCATAATTTTGTAGTTAAGCCTAATTCTAAGCCTATTAATAGAAACTTTAGAAGATGCATTTGAAGGTCACCCTTTCAGTCAAGGAGGAGCTACAAAAACTCCTTGACATCGGTTTTATAAAAGCCATCAACCATTCTGATTGGATATCCAATATCATTCCTATAGCTAAGAAAGAAAGAACAATTAGAGTATGTACCAACTTTTGAGACATTAACTTAGCATATCCTAAGGATAATTTTCCCTTGCCCAACATAGACCAAATTGTATATTTCACTATCAAATGTGGAATGCTTTCCCTCATGGATGGTTTCTCAAGTTATAATCAAATCATGATTTCTCTTGAGGACTAGGCCAAGATAGCATTCACCACTCCCTAGGGTACCTTATACTAGAAGGTCATGCCTTTTGGACTTAAGAATGCAGGAGATACCTATCAGTGGGCCATGACTTATATTTTCCATGACATGATGCATGAATTCTCTAAAATTATGTGGATGACCTTTTAGCTCATTTCTTAGAATGAAAGGATAATGTCCATGACCTAAGACTGTAGCACCCTAAAATTGGCGCAGTTAAACCCTTAGTAAAAAGATAAATATTTGAATTTTAACCCCGAAACTGCCCCTTAGCCACTCCCCCCATTTTTTGTGCCATTTTTAGGAGTTGTTTTGATCGTTGGACGATATCGTCGCTGATCAGACGAAATCGTCCCAGATCGGATGAATTTTTTTGGAACAGAACGTCCAGATGATTTCGTGCCAAAACTAATTTTTTATAATTAGATTTTGTTTCAACAGCCTCTCCAAATTGTGCAAAAGCATGTCTGCATAGTTGGATATTCCTCCGTTGGAGATCTCCTAGATTGGGATGATCCCCAACCTCCTAACCTCCCCCTAATTCTATATAAACTGGGATTTTATCAGTTTATCCCCCTGGATATTCTCCTGACTCTCTCCCTGGTTGATTTTCCCTAAAATTTAGCTTTGTTGTGTTAATACATCCTATCTACCATTGTTTGCACTTGTATTTTTAAGTTTTCATTGCAGGATTTCACTGTACTTTAGCTGGAGGAAGCTCGGATCGTCGCAGGCGATTCCACATGATTTTGAATGATCCTGTCATAGATCGGTGATGATCTCATACGATTGGAGGTGATCTCAACTATAGTTCAGATTGGGGGCAATCAAAACCCTGAGTTTGCATTTCTCATCTTCCTTCCTTATTTTATTATGCATTAGCTTGATTATTTTCATTCTGCATCCTGGAGTTCACCTCATTTAGCATAAATGCATGATAAAGTTAAAATAAGTTATTAAAAAAATGCATTTCCTTTAATATACTATCTAGATTTATTAGTTAAGCATTTATACTATTATTTCTATCATTCTGCATTATTCTTGCAGTCGCATTTTTGGTTTTTTGGTGTCTATTTCTATGATTGCAGGTTTTTGACAAATTTGTCAGATCGACGATGATCTTGTATGATCTCAGATGATCGCCTGTGATATGGGATGATTATGTACAATTGCAGATGATCCTATCATATTCGGGATGATATGGACTCCTACAAGCTTCAGAATATTCATCAAACATCCGGAATCAGGTGCATTCTTTTCCATTTAACATATTCCTTATATTTAGGATTCATTCATGCTTTCTGTATTCATATAAATCAGCATTTTCATATAGAATAGCTTAGATTCATTTTTGCCAACCTAGGAATATGAATGATTGAGTATAAAATGAACACATCAAACCCATTCTCAACCTAGGCATGGAAACTACCACTCAAAGTTTCCTGGTGAACCCCACCATCCGTCGAAAATTCACCCTTATACCCCTCCCCCGAGAGGCATGACCTTCAAAGGGCCTCTCAGTCCGAGGTATTGTCCCATCCTTCTTGCATCCCATTTCGGGCACGGATCCTATAGCCTAAAGGTAAGGGTCAGACATTTTGGTGAACCCAACGTGAAACTAAAAGCCTTTTGAAAACAAAAAAAATATATATATATATATAAAATAAAAATATAAAAATTATTATTAAGTAACATCTAGAATCATTAGACAAACAATTAAAGTTGCATGTCATATTTAGATGGTAGATTATAATAAAATACGAGTTGTCACCATAAATGTTGAAAATCAATTAACAACCATAGATATTATGTCTGTGCTTAGAGTACCTCAAACAAATAGAGTCCAACCTTTGTGGGACGAACTTGATAGGATATTGGATATTATTTCATCTAGATCTGCAGAACTTAGGCAAATTAAGAGGTTTGTCCTAGACAGAATCCTAGATCCCGATCAGGTGACTTTGTACCATGAACTTCAGAGAGCTTGCCATAGGTGGTTAGCAGATAAAAGAGCACTTGTGTCTTTAGAATTGTACACCTTTGAGGAATACCTTGAGAACGTAGTTGTAGTACATAAGTTTCTATCTCGTATAGAGGATCAAGAAGTCATTCTTATGGATATAAAGAGATGGAATAGAGTTCCTAGAGTTGTGTTATATCGATAGTATTGCCATAAACTTTATTTCTACAGGTCAGAGTCCAAAATAGATCATATTACCATAGCACACTTTGTCAAATTTTTGAAAAACCATTTCCAATTTGAAGAGGAGCATTTCATGACTCCTGATGAACTTGATCCTATTAATGATATCCATAAACTATTTATAGAAAACTAAGT
This sequence comes from Wollemia nobilis, assembly GCA_028583015.1. Classification (NCBI taxonomy): domain Eukaryota; kingdom Viridiplantae; phylum Streptophyta; class Pinopsida; order Araucariales; family Araucariaceae; genus Wollemia; species Wollemia nobilis. The sequence goes on along the minus strand of JAQPPZ010001465.1, from coordinate 684,536 downwards.
CATTCTTTTTACTATTGTTATTCTTTTTGCAACTAGAATACTATTTGTTATATTTATAATAATATTATAAAACACAAAAACAAAAACAAAAACATTTCTCTTTTAAGTATTATAGTAGATATATAATTAAAATATATGCCTCTCAAACCTATCGCATATATATATATATATATTTGCTGAAATCTAAGTTTAAGCACAATGCCTAGACTTAGGAATGGAAAACAGACTGAAGAAGAAGAATATTGGTTAGGAAAACCATTAAATAACCTAGATGTCCTTCCTAAAGACCAAGTTCAGGAAGAAGAAACCCTAGACCAGCAAGAAGAAGAGCTTGTTGTAAGAAATGAACAAGAAGAAAATGTTAGAGAGGAAGGATCCTCATCCCCTAAAATGTCTCCGGGAGGAGCCGTCACTTTTGAAAACATGGAACAATTCTGGAAGTTCATTAATACTAATATTGGTGTTCTTAATAGAGCAGTCCATATGGACAAGGATTGAATTAGTGACACTCAAGCAACTCTAGAAGATGTATTTCACACATGCACTAATCCCTTGTCCTTTATTGATCAAGAGAGTGATCAAGCTGGACCATCCAATTTGGATATGGCAGCTATGATCCAGAACATGCAACAACAACAGGTTACCCAACCATCTAAAGTTCCTGTTAGCAAGCCTAGGGTCATTCCTGCATAAAAGAAACCATCATTTACTGCTCTATTTCACCAAGCTATTGATCAACATACTTCAAATCAACAAAAGCCCAAAAAAAAACCAAACACCAATTACCAACAATCTGGGATACAACATAATACTATTATAAATCCTCTTCATAATGCTCTTCCTACCAACACTTTGAATAATAGCAATATAGCATCTAATCCTTATGTTACACCGTCATACACTTATAAATCTCATGCCTATGTCCCACTGAACCAATATGGTGGACAAACTAGTAATATTTAAGCCATGGTGAAACATTTAGTTTCTCATATGGATCAGATAGATCCCTACCATCCCTCGTACAATTATCGAGAGATGTGTAGTCAGCCTTTAGATCCTATAGTCGTAGCACAACCATATCCTAAACATTTTCCTATTCCTGTCCTACCATACATAAAGGAACGAAAGATCCCATAGAGCATCTTCGTATGTTTAGGATAGCATGTCATGATATATCGCATGATGACTTGTTATTGCTAAAAATGTTCCTGAAAAGTTTAGGAGGAATGGCATTAGAGTGGTATTATTAATTAAGAACACAAGCTTATACTGAGAGGGGGGGTGAACAGTATAAGACCACTTTTAACTTTTTCTTTCAAAACAACTTTCAATTCAATATTATGTAGTATAAAGATAGCAATAATCAACAACAGTAATCAAAACAATACACAAAACACCATCCACAAAGTGACACAACAATTTACGTGGTTCACCCAAGGTGGGCTACTCCATGGATAAAACTTTCCTCTAAAATTTATATCAAAGTCCTCTGGGAATCCTTCCCGATTATAATGTTTATGAGCCTCAGCTCAAAGGAGATACCTTGCCCTAATTCTGCTTTGGCTGGTGATCCTCTAGAAGACCTCTACCTCCTATGCCCTTAGCAAGTGGAACTCTTTCCATAGAAGACACCTGTCTTCCCTGCTCTAGTTGGAGATCTTTGTCCTCAACTCTATCACCTCAAAGCTGGTCCTCGAATTTGCACTAAATGCAGTCCTTCGGTCTAGCACAAATGTCCTCTTCTGCCTCAATCTCTGTCCTCAATATGGTCCTCAAAAATTGGTTAAAGAAAAATGGTTCACAAGCTTTCAAATGCTTGCTCAATGCTATCCCCAAGTCTTCACTGTTCTGTCACAGCTGTATTAGATGAAACCAACTTTCACATAGACTACGCAACACAACAACACTTTAACTCTCGACAATCGATCTTCTTGAAATGCACTCTGTTTGCAAAAATCACAACACCAACAACTTTTGCTCCTTTGCACATTCACCGTAGCACAATCTTTGCACATACAGTAGCACAGCTGCACTCGATCGAACAATGACCTTTGCACTTCTATGCATTCACGACAGTATCATCTTCGTGCACTCTATTTCCTTACAGTATCCTACACTTAGAATATTTGATTAAAATGCACTCTTATACTGCTATCAATCTTTGCATTCTCTTTTTCGACTATCGAACTTCATAGTCGCACTAAATATGTGAACATCACTCTTTGAACGCACACTCCGATCGATAATATAAAACTCTTCAAGCAGCCCTTCTTTTATACTCACAATCTCAAGATTAGAATCTTGATCTTAGTCGACTGATTACCCTTCAATCACGTCGGCTACAAAACCCTGCTCTACGTCGGCCCATATTTAACTCTGTCAGCTTCATTGCCTCCCTGAAGCTTCTGGCGTGAAACTTCAAAATGTCGCAATATCGCGACACCTTAGCCTGTCGTACACCTTCTATTGCTTGTTGTAGCGATATCGTGATGCTTTTTGTCTTTTTCTGCCTTGACAATGAGCTTGTCATGAAATCGTGACACTTCTAACTTTTGCTGACGTCATCTTCACTCTTGTCATGAAATCGTGACACTTTAGACTTCAAAGCCTTCTTCTCCGCTTCTGTCATGAAATCGCAACACCTTTGCCTCTTGCTAACGTCATCTCACTTCTGTCACAAAATCATGACAATTTAGTCTTCATGGCCTTCCTCTCAGCTTTTGTCATGAAATCGCGACACCTTTGCCTCTTGCTGATGTCATCTCACTTCTATCTTGAAATCGCGACACTTTATCCAACTGCAAGCTGCCAACTCAACCTATCACAAAATCATGACACTTTCTACAACTGCAAGCTTCCAACTCAACTTGTCACGAAATCATGACACTTTCTGCAACTGCAAGCTGCCAACTCAACCTATCATGAATTCGTGACACTTTCTGCAACTGCAAGCTGCCAACTCAACCTGTCACGAAATCGCGATGCTGCTCCTTTTAGACTCTTTCCTTTGCTGCATGACCCGAAATCATGACAGTCCTCAACTCAACCTTTGTAGCATGTCATGAAAATGTGACAGCCCTTACTTGGAACTTTGCATCATGTCACGAAATCATGACAGTTCCTAAATTACTTTCTCTCTCTTCAATCTTGTCATGAAATCGCAACAGCTTACACTGCGGACTCTTTCTTCTACAATATGTCACAAAATCACGACATTTTCCTATTCGTACAGCCTCCTTTGCAAAATGTCACGAAATCATGACACTTTTCTATCTCTACCTTCCTACACTGTTCGAGTCGTGAAAATGCGACATGTCACGAAATCGTGACAGTTTTGCCTGCTTTGTCTCTGCCTTCCAACATGTCGCAAAATCGTGACAGTTTTGCCAGAACTTTCTCTCTCCTCAAACATATCATGAAATTGCGACAATTTTTCCAGCTTCATCTCTACCTTCCAACATGTCACGAAATCACGACACTTTTGCCCAAACTTTCTCTCTCCTCAAACATGTCATGAAATCATGACAGTTTTTCCAGTCGCCTGCATACTTTTTCTAGCTTATATTTTTCTTGATCTTTTGCAACTGGGCTACCCTGATCTTCCTGGAAACTCACTGTCCATGCTGAAACCTTAATCAAGAAACATTCTTTGACATCAAATCAAATTGCTTCAAGAACTCTTTGACATCAATGACAACATCTATACTTAGAGCAAAGGCAATGTACCCAAGGTACCCAAAATTGCCAACAATCTCCCCCTTTGTCATTGATGGCAAACCTTTACTAAAAACACATCTTCAAGAGCCAAAACTGAAATTAATCTGAGCTAAAAACTGAGAATATTTCTTTGAAGTTTTGCTCCCCCTGACTTGAAGCTTTTCTCTTCACTTTAAGCTCACCCCCTTACTCATATCTCTCCCCCTTTGTCATCAATGGCAAAGGGTCACCTTTGGGGCTTGGGACTAAGAATGAGCATCTTAGCTTAGTCCCTCCCCCACCTTCTTATGAGGTGATTTAAAACAGGGTTGGGAGGGAAACTCCCATTAGACACTCATCATCATCAGTGTCTACAATTTCTTTGTCGGGCCTTTTCTTGAACTCTTTGTCAATGTTTCTGTTCTTGGCACTTTTCTTGTTCTTGTTCTCATCTCTTTTCTTGTCCACACCTTAATCCTTAGACCTGTTTATACCACTGTTCCTATTTCTGTACCTTGAAAGATCATATCTGCACTATCTGGCTGTGTGACCTACATTGTTGCACTTATAGCAAGAAACAATATTATTTCTTTCAGGCATAGCTGTTCTTTGAATCCGCATGTTCTGACTAACCCAGTTCCTGATATTTGCCTTGCAAAAAATTGCTTTATGCCCAAATTGATTGCAAAAGTAACAATACCCTTGGAATAAATTACCACTTCTAAAATTATTGTTAACATTCTTCATTTGAGACATGCAATGTGCAGCCATGTGTCCAAACCTGTAACATGCAAAACATCTGCCATGAAATATTCTTTTAATCGATCTCTTGGGTCCCGAAAACTTCTGCTTCACATTCAAAAATCTGTTTTCTATTTCTGTGCATTCATCACTCACGGACTCATGATCTGAAGTACTTTCTTCATCAGAAATTTCTTCCTTTTGAAATCTCTTGCTAGATTCCCCAACCTGTTTCTTGTGCGGCTCAACAAAACCGAGACCTGTTTTATCTATTGGATTTCTTTGAATTTTGATGAGAGACTTAACCTTCTTGGAGCTATCCTAAAATCTGTAGAGCTTATCCTTGTATTCTTTATTTTCTTCTTTCAAAGAAGCCATTTTCTGCTCTAACTCATTATACTCAAGAATCTTAGACTCTAACTCATCCTTGAGTTCCTGTGTTTTAGTTATAGAGAAGTCAAGACTTTCTATAAGATCGTCTCTCTCCATACAACATTCATCTAACTTAACCTTGAGTCTATCATTCTTCTTTCATTCCTTTTTCAAAACACTGAGAGCATTATTGAGTTCACATTCAAGATCCTCTATTTGATTACACTTTGAATTATCAAGGCCTTTTTCAGATTTCTTATCACTAGAGGTGCTACCCTTTTCAAAAACCATACAAGCATCTTCCTTATCATTTTCTGAAGCATCCTCATACATACTAGCAACCAATTCATTATTTGTGCAATCATCCTCAAGGTGCCCAAAATTTCCACATCTAAAACATTTCATGATAGTGAATTTATGTTTCGGTTCTTCCTCCTTTTTTGAAATGAACAACATCTCATTTTCATTATCACTGGAAGAGCTTTCACTATCACTGCTAGAACACTTACTTGCTTTGTCCAGATAGAAGCTCTTCTTGTTCTTGTGTGAATACCTCTTTCCTTGATTGTTGTGCTCATCTTTTTCTTTCTATAATACCTGTGCTTTTCGGAATCCTTGCTCTTAACATCCCGTATATCTTCATCACTTTCATTTTTGGAAATAGTACAGTCAGTAGCATAATGACCATACTTTCCACAGTTGAAACATCTTATATTTTTCTTGCTTTTGTGCTTTCTAGAGAACTTGCCTTTCTTGTTGTAATATGCTTCTTCCTCACTGGAAGACTCATCACTTTCTTGAATATTTTTGCCTTTTGATTTCTTGGTAGCTTTGAAAGCTGCCTCTTTCTTTACATCAACTTTCACTTGAGTTCTCAGCACAAATGCTGTAAGAATACTATGGAGCTCATCCTTTTTCAGCTTATCTAAATCTTTGGCTTCCTCAATAGCAGAAATCTTTTCACTAAATCTATTAGGAAGAGATATTAAAATCTTATCACACACATCATTTTTAGCAAGTTCAAGACCTAAGTCTTTCATGGAGTTCACAATCTCATGCATACGAAGCATGTAGTCACTAATATTTTCATCATCATTCATCTTGAGTTGTTCAAACATACCTTTAAAATGTCTCAATTTGGCCTTTCGAACATTTGTATCACCTGTATGAACAACCTGCAATTATTTCCACATTTCACTAGCTGTCTTGCAGTGAATAACTTTGGTAAGATCAGCCTTCTGTAAACCCTTCAAGATTGCATTCATGGCTTTTGAGTTGCTATGATGTAGGAGCCTGTCTTCTTTAGTATAAGGACCATTTGCAGGAATGGTGTACCCATCTTCAATAACTTCCCATACCTCATTACCAAGTGCCATAAGATAAACTCTCATTCTTGCACTCCACAGACCGAAATCTGATCCATCAAGAATAGGTGCTGCATTGCTACCTAAAAAATCCATTGTGTTCTTAACCAGTTCTTCCTTCCAGCTGTTAAACCTTTTCGAAGGAACTAGCTCTGATACCAATTGAAGAACACAAGCTTATATTGAGAGGGGGGTGAACAATATAAGACCACTTTTAACTTTTTCTTTCAAAATAGCTTTCAATTCAATATTATGCAGTATAAAGATAGCAGTAATCAACAGCAGTAATCAAAAAAATACACAAAAGACCATCCACAAAGTGACACATCAATTTACATGGTTCACCCAAGGTGGGCTACTCCACGGATAAAACTTTCCTTTAAAATTTATATCAAAGTCCTCTAGGAATCCTTCCCGATTACAATGTTTATGAGCCTCAGCTCAAAGGAGATACCTTCCCCTAATTCTGCTTTGGCTGGTGATCCTCTAGAAGACCTCTACCTCCTATGCCCTTAGCAAGTGGAACTCTTTCCATAGAAGACACCTGTATTCCCTGCTCTGGCTGGAGATCTCTGTCCTCAACTCTATCACCTCAAAGCTGGTCCTCGAATTTGCACTAAACGCAGTCCTTCGATCTAGCACAAATGTCCTCTTCTGCCTCAATCTCTGTCCTCAATCTGGTCCTCAAAAATTGGTTAAATAAAAATGGTTCACAAGCTTTCAAATGCTTGCTCAATGCTATCCCTAAGTATTCACTGTTTTGTCACAGTTGTATTAGACGAAACCAACTTTCGCATAGACTATGCAACACAACAACACTTTAACTCTCAAAAATTGATCTTCTTGAAATGCACTCTATTTGCAAAAATTGCAACACCAACAACTTCTGCTCCTTTGCACATTCACCGCAGCATAATCTTTGCACATACAGCAGCACAGTTGCACTCGATCGAACAATGACCTTTGCACTTCTACGCATTCATGGCAGTATCGTCTTCACGCACTCTATTTCCTTACAGTCTCCTACACTTAGAATATTCGACAAAAATGCACTCTTATACTACTATCGATCTTCGCACTCTCTTTTTCGACTATCAAACTTCACAATCACACTAAATCTATGAATGTCACTCTTCGAATGCACACTCCGATCGATAATATAAAACTCTTCAAGCAGCCCTTCTTTTATACTCACAATCTCAAGATTAGAATCTTAATCTTAGTCAGCTGATTACCCTTCAATCATGTCAACTGCAAAACCCTGCTCTGCGTCGGCCCAGATTTAACTATGTCGGCTTCACTGCCTCCCTGAAGCTTCTGGCACAAAACTTCAACATGTCGTGATATCGTGACACCTTTGCCTGCCGTACACCTTCTATTGCCTGTTGTAGTGATATCGCGACGCTTTTTGCCTTTGTCTGCATTGACAATGAGCTTGTCACAAAATCGTGACACTTTTGACTTTTGCCGATGTGATCTTCACTCTTGTCGCGAAATCATGACACTTTAGACTTCAAAGCCTTCTTCTCCGCTTTTGTCATGAAATCGTGACACCTTTGCCTCTTGTTGACGTCATCTCACTTCTATCATGAAATCATGACAATTTAGTCTTCATGGCCTTCCTCTCAGCTTTTGTCATGAAATCGTGACACCTTTGCCTCTTGTTGACGTCATCTCACTTTTGTCGTGAAATCGTGACACTTTATCCAACTGCAAGCTGCCAACTCAACCTGTCACGAAATCATGACACTTTCTGCAACTGCAAGCTTCCAACTCAACCTGTCATGAAATCATGACACTTTCTACAACTGCAAGCTTCCAACTCAACCTGTCGCGAAATCATGACACTTTCTACAACTGCAAGCTGCCAACTCAACCTGTCGCAAAATCGTGACACTGCTCCTTTCAGACTCTTTCCTTTGCTGCATGATGCAAAATCACGAAAGTCCTCAACTTGACCTTTGTAGCATGTCGTGAAAATGTGATAGCCCTTACTTGGAACTTTGCATCATGTCGTGAAATCGTGACAGTTCCTGAATTACTTTCTCTCTCTTCAATCTTGTCACGAAATCGCGACAGCTTACACTGCGAACTCTTTCTTCTGCAATATGTCACGAAATCATGAAATTTTCCTGTTCGTACAGCCTCCTTTGTAGAATGTCATGAAATCGTGACAATTTTCTATCTCTGCCTTCCTGCACTGTCCGAATCGTGAAAATGTGACATGTCATGAAATCGCGACAGTTTTGCCTGCTACGTCTCTGCCTTCCAACATGTCGTGAAATCGTGATAGTTTTGCCAAAACTTTCTCTCTCCTCAAACATGTTGCAAAATCGTGACAATTTTTCTAGCTTCATCTCTGCCTTCCAGCATGTCGTGAAATCGTGACACTTTTGCCCGAACTTTCTCTCTCCTCAAACATGTCATGAAATCGCTACAGTTTTTCCAGCCGCCTGCATACTTTTTCTAACTTATGTTTTTCTTGATCTTTTGCAACTGGGCTACCCTGATCTTCCTGGAAACTCACTGTCCATGCTGAAACCTTAATCAAGACACATTCTTTGACATCAAATCAAATTGCTTCAAGAACTCTTTGACATCAATGACAACATCTATACTTAGAGCAAAGGCAATGTACCCAAGGTACCCAAAATTGCCAACAATTAATTACCCACTAATTCTTTCAAGAATTTCAAAGAAACAGCTGAGTCTTTTGTTCATCAATTTAGTGCCTACATCGAAAGGCATATGACCATTAAATACTTGTACAACTTAAAATAATATAAAGATGAATGTTTTATTGATTTCCTAGCTAGGTGGAGACAGTTGATAGGAAAATTGCACTTTGTGTTACCTTATAGGGAGATGTTGGACATCTTTATTAATAATTTGCAAGAGCAACTATCTTACGAATTATCAACTACTACTTTGACCACATTCGATTAGGCTATATATTTAGCCAGACGAGTGGAAGATTCTCTCATTAGGAGAGGACAGCTTAAAAATAAATACGATGAGAAAACATCCAGAAATCAATATAAGAATAAACAAGTTGTGGGTGATGGAATCACTGATAGTAGAAATATTGCTACTGTTAATGCTACGAAGACAACGAAGAATTTTATACTGAAACCTCTCGATAAACCTCCTCAATAATTTACTAGGTTAAATCAACCTTTATCAACCATTCTATCACAATTATTAGAATGAGGTTTGATTCAATTACCAAATATCCGGGAACCTGATCCAACTATACCCGGATACAGAACAAATTTACATTGTGACTTCCATAGAGGACCTGGACACACTACCAACTCTTGTAAAAGATTAAAATATAAAATACAGGACTTAATTGATAACAATGAGATGGAGGTGCAAGCCTTTCAACCTAAGCAAAATCCTCCTAATAATGCTCAAAAGAACATCCCCCAAAACCAGAATCAGAATTCCAATCAGTCATTGGACATATTTCAACATCCTTTACCAAAACATGGCAAGGAAGTGGCTAATAAAATTGAACATCATAATGTTCCCCCTCCTACCCGATATGTAGGGACTATTAGTGGGCATTTACCCATTCATGAGCCGAAAACCTTTGACACAAATTTATCCGTGGTTACAACCAGGCCTCTATATAATATGCAGATATCTGATCTTAGTGATACAGAATACGAGACTGAGAGTGATATGGAAATCACATCAAATCAATCGAATAGATTTGAAGATGAATCGGATCCTATTCTCCCTATCACAAGTTATATGGTTCCAGAAGAACCATTTCCAATAATATTCACTACTAGACCATTGTCTCACCAATTCATTTCTAATGAGCAAGCCATAAATGCTAGACCGAGACCCATTCATCATTTGCAAAATAATATTGTGGGTACCATCGAAGCTGTTACTAGACAACAGGCTCAAAAATCTCAACAAAATCAAATGCAGAACGATGGATCAACTCCATTTGTTTTGAAAGTTCCTAATAAATGGAATTAGGCATCTAATGTTCAACCTAAACCTCCTTACAATATTAATGAACAACTATCAAATATTACAGATAGAATTTCTTTTTTTGACCTTTTAAGATCTCCTACACATAGAGATGAATTAATGCTTACATTAAGCCAAATGATGGTACCACAAGACATTCAACCCGAAGCCGTGGCCACTACTATAATAACTCGTGAAGTTGATTGTATTAACTTTCGAGATAGAGACATACCGCAACATAGTTTACATAAGGATAACCCCTTATATATTACTGCCTTAATTGGAGATGTAGCAATTAAACGAGTCTTGATTGATAATGGTTCATCTTTAAACATCTGCACTTTTTACTTCTACCAAAGATTTGGGTTTAGAAGCGAGGAAATAAAAATAACTGATATGATCATAAAAGCCTTATGAAACACAAGAAACATGTGGAGTTGTTACCATTCCATTGCAAGTTGGTCCGAGAACCTTGGATATGACCATGTTTATTGTACATTGCCCTGCATCATACAATATACTCTTGGGTTGTCCTTGGATCAACATGATGCGAGCCGTTCCCTCAACTTTACATCAATGTGTTAAATTTGAATTTAAGAATCAGTTGGTTACCATTCATGGTGATCCTAGACCCTTTGATATGTGTGCTTTGGTTGAACCTATTGGAGTTCAATTTTTCCCTGCTTTGTCATCCACACATCGTAATTCTCATTATCTATCTAAACATACGAAACACACACCCACAATGTCATCTACTTCTTCTCCATTAGTTCCACCCCTACATATAGCTCAACCATCCTCTAAAAAAACCACATTAGGACCTCAGAAAGATCCTAATCCCACAACCAATGCCTCTTGTTCTACTCCTATAACTTCTATACCTATAATAGACCCATCTATCAACATCTCTACAACATCAAAATCCACCAAAGGTATAGTTTCTGCATCAGAAGACGTAGGAAATGTTCCTTCTACCTCTTATGCTCTTACTGACGAGCTCTTAGCCGATTTATCTAGAATTCTTATATCAGAGAAAACAAATGCTTCTATGCAAAATTCCCTTATTTTAAATAATTTGCCACCATATCCTTATACCTTGGGCCTCCCATAGCCTATGGGAAGTATTTACCAAGTTGGGAGATGTGCTTTTATTTATAAGGGATATGACAGGGGTAGAATACCCAGAAACATCAAGACTCATTATGATGGATATGCTCGATATTATTTTACTAATGAGTATATTAAAGCCAAATCTATAATGCTTAAATTGGGATATAAAGGGAAAGTCTTGGGACCTTTCCAAAATGGTATGAAAGAACCTTTTGAGGTAGAACCGTGGCCCGCCCGATGTGGTGTGGGCCTATTTTCTAGTAAGGGTCAGCCCTTCCCATTTGAGGATGATGACCAACTTATGTGTTATCAAGATTATTTAGATGAACGTGATGCTTTGCGTTTAACGAATAAGACATTTACATGTAATATGCTCTCTATAGCTTATCCTGAGATGATCATTGTATCCGACGATGAGTTGGAGGGAGATATCTTCCATGATGTCTCCGTTGAGGAATTATTACATAATGAATTTTATTTTGATGGCTCTATACCTAGTATAGCCCAGCTTGAGGCCACGACTCCTCAAGATGAATTATCCAAGTTAACCTTGGAATAATTACAATAATTGGGCGTTTCACCCGCCCCACCTAATTTTGAGAAAGATCTACACATGGAAGTAGAAAATTTCATAAAAATTAACATTGGAACTGAGGATAATCCTCACATAATCAACATTGGATCAGAATTGAGTCAAGAAAAATAGGATAAATACATTGCATTTCTTAAATAATATGAATATGTCTTTACTTGGACATGTGAAGATATGCCAGGTCTAGACCCTTTTGTAGTTATGCATCACCTAGTAGTCCATCCGGATGCTAAACCTGTTAAACAGAAACTTAGAAAAATGCATCCTAAAGTGGCCTTACTAGTCAAAGGGGAGTTAGAAAAACTCTTGAATGTTATTTTTATACAAGCCATTGATTATGTTGAATGGATCTCGAATGTAGTTCCAGTAACTAAGAAAGAAACTACCAAAGTTAGGGTTTGCACAGACTTTAGAGATATTAATGTTGCATGCCCTAAAGCTGATTTTCCTCTTTCCAATATGGATCAGATCATTGATTTTACTACTAGGAGTGGAATGATATCCTTAATTGATGGATTTTTTGGTTATAATCAGATCAGGATAGATCCTGAAGATAAGGCTAAAACAACCTTTATTACACCTTGGGGGACATTTTGTTGGAAAGTGATGCCATTTGGTTTGAAGAATGCAGGTGCAACATATCAATGAGCCATGACTTATATCTTTCATGATATGATGCATTATATACTACATGATTATGTAGACAACATTATAGCTTGTTCTATTAACCATGTTGACCATTTAGATGACTTGAGAAAAGTATTTTATCGGTTAAGGGAATATCTTATCCGATTGAATCTAGCCAAATGCATATTTGGAGTTCAGTTTGGTAAATTATTGGGGGTTATAGTTTCTTTATGTGGCATTGAAATTGACCCTCTCAAGATTGCGGCTATCACTGATATGCCTGTGCCCACAAATATATCTAAATTATAGAGTTTACAAGGTAAGATTCAAGCTATCTGTCACTTCATCGATAAGCTGGCGAATAAAAATGGACCCTTTCTTAAGCTTCTTAAGAAGGATGTCTCTTTCCATTGGGATGATGAATGTCAGGAAGCATTTGAACTCCTCAAACAATATCTTCTTAACCCACCTGTGCTTTCACCACCTAGACCTGATCGCCCATTTATCTTGTATATTTCTACTTCAGCTTTTGCCTTAGGAGCTATGTTAGCTCAACTGGATGATGAGAAAAGATAGCGTGCCAATTATTACATTAGCAGAACATTAATCAGTTATGAAACCCGCTACACAAAATTAGAAAAGTTATGTCTAGCAGTCATATTTTCTACACAAAAACTATGCCACTATATGCTCAGTCAAAAACGTATGTTATTGCTAAATCTGATCCTTTGTGGTATCTTATGAGTCAACCTTATTTATCTGGTCGCACAACAAAGTGGGTTCTTTCTCTAAGCGAGTTTGAACTCACGTTTATAGGACATAAGTCCGTTAAGGGTCAAATCATAGTAGATCAATTAGCTGTTGCACCCTTAGAGTCTACCCATCCCCTCATCATTGAGTTTCCTGATGAATTCCTTAAACTAGAGGCAAACCATCCAGAGCAATGGTCCTTATACTTTGATGGAGCCCGATGCATGAGTGGGGCTGGTGCAGGTATTATTCTAATATCTCCATAGAAACATCTTATACCTCTGTCCTTTAAATTAATGTTTGCTTGTACTAATAATACTACTGAATATGAAGCTCTAATCCTTGGCTTATGAGCTGCCTTGGCACTAAAAATTAAAAATCTATTAGTTTTCGGTGATTCTCAACTTGTTATAAATCAAATTAATGATGTTTATCAAACCAGAGATGATAAATTGTGCCCATATAAAGCATATGTATTACAATTAATATCTTTATTTGATCAAGTTACCTTGGAAGCTATTCCTAGAACTAATAATCATGCGGCTGATGCTATGGCTGCAACTGCATCTCTTTTACCCTTGGAGTTAGATGACGAATATGCTACCATCATTATTCGTCGACTCTAGGAACCCGCTTCAAATAAATCATGCTTAGAACCGTTGGATGTGTTTCTAATCAACGAAACTACTCCTAAAATTTGGTACACTGATATATTCAATTTTCTTCAAAATGGGATCTTCCCTGAAGGTTTTAATAGAAACCAGCATCGGTTATTACGTAGATGAGCAAGTCGCTTCGTAATAATTGGCAATACGTTATATAGAAGATCTTTTGAAGGTATCTTATTGATATGTTTGAATATAGAAGAATCTAGATCAGCTTTAAGTGAAGACCATGATGGATCTTGTGAGGGACACTTTAGTGGTAGCGCCATTGCTAAGAAGCTCCTTAGGATAGGATATTTTTGGCCTACCATGGAGAATGATGCACATGATTACATGCACCATTGCGACAAGTGCCAGAAACATGTTGACCTTGTCCATGCGCCTGCACAAGAACTGCAGACTATTTCATCTCCTTGGCCCTTTTCAAAATGGGGCTTAGACATCACTGGGAAAATCAATCCTGTGTCATCTTATGGACACAAATTCATCATAACTATCACCGAGTATTTCACAAACTGGGTTGAAGCTATGCCCTTAGCTTCTTGCACTGGAACCCAAGTTTCCAAATTTATTTTTAATCAAATTATTTGTAGGTCTGGAATTCATGCAAATCTCATCTCGAATAATGGAACTTGTTTAAAAAATAAGGATGTCAAGAAATTATGTCAAAAATATAAAATTCAACATCGTTGGTCCACTCCCTATTATCCTCAGGGTAATGGCAAAGCAGAAGCATCTAAATAAACATTAATTAAAATCCTCAAAATACTAGTCAATAAATCTGGCTGAGATTGACACATTCAATTATATCCTGCTTTGTGGGCTTATCGAACTAGAATTCATACCCCCACGGGCACTTCACCTTTTGTTTTGGTTTATGGCACTGAAGAAGTTTTTCCCTTTGAATTAGAAGTTCCTTCTTTGGCTCTACTAATTCAAGATTCTGAAGTAGGAGATGAATATCATGCTGGCATATTTAGTCAACTGGAACTCCTAGATGAGAAGCTCATCAATGCTTTGGAACATCTTCGAGCCTACCAGAACAAGCTTAAACAAGCATACCTCAAGAAATTTCATCATAGATCCTTTGAGATCGACGACCTTGTCTTAAAAGAAAATCAAAAAAATACTAATGCAACTAAAGATCTTAAAGGTAAATTCGAGCCCAACTGGCTTGGACCATATATTATCACTGCCAAATTTGGCTCGGGAGCATACAGATTAGCTACCTTAGATGGTAAATATCTTAAATAACCTATGAACATTATGCATCTTAAATGCTATTATGCATAAATCTGGTCATTTCATCATTGTATATATTGTTATTTTGCATATTGTTTCATTTTAGTAATTCATATAAAAATTTCAAAAAAACAATAATATTATTTATTCTTTCAATTCATAAATTAAAACCAAAATATAAAAAACATCAAAATCATCAAAATCTTCAAAAACATTTTCTATTTTTGCATCTGTCAATTCTTGAAGTATTGCAGTCATATTTTCAATTATTTTGGATAAATTAGCATTTATTTGGAATCCCGCACTTTCACACTCACATGAATAAATATCTTGATTTTATTTGGTATGATTATTAATCTCTCTTATATCAAAGTCCACAGTTGAATTAAATAAATTTTTGAGCATAGAGAATTGATCTTGTTATTTACTTGAACCAAGTATATATTTTCACATTAAAATGATTTCATTGCAAATTCAATACGATGCTACATAGTAGACGTGGTTTCTTGAGCGAAAGGTTTCCCCTGCTATCCTATCATGCACATGGTCTAGAATCTTTGATAATTGACAAAAGGACAAGCTCACCCCTACCCAGAATAAAAATCCCTTGCTCTATAGCCAATCCGAGCAAGTATCCCTAGTATAGGAAGACAAAGAAAAGTCAAAGAAAATGAGAAAAATAAAAATATCATTGTGTACCATCACAGAAATATTTCAGCATTATCTCAGTTCCAAGAAAAAAAAAAAGAAGAGAAAGATAAAAGAAAAAGCAAAATGCATTAAATCCCTTTCCATACCCCTTGAAAAGAAAATAAGGGTGAATGATCTTGAATCCCTGGAATTCTCAATTATTCAAAAACCGTGTGGTAAGCCCCATAACAGGTGGTTTGTGCCCAACCCACTTGGCCTTGGGTAACTCCTAGCATGGTGATATGTCTATCACATTAGCGACCTTATTTTGTACATACCTATGTCTACTTATGGATCATCTAGCTCTTGATGATCCGACTTACATAGTAGTCTGGTATGGTTACATGCATATAAATCATGGTCAACGAACACTTATTTGGTTAATTCAAATTACTTGTATCAAATTATCTTGCTCAAAATTGGTAAATGAACAATACAATTGCACACACATTTGTATTTGAGAGATTTTGTATCATTATGATAAATCAAGATCGGCAATGAACTCACATATGCACATGAGGGTTCCTTATAAATCTACATTTTGTCTTTGAGATAATTCAAAATATTTATGCAAATCTTTTGGAATAATTTCATCTTCTTATTTGAGGACATCTGTTTAGTATAAAAATAATTAAATACATTTTTTTTCAAAATCCAAAATTTTCTTTCAAAACATGTTCAAAAATCTAGCAATAAAGTCACGTTTATATATACTTTCAACTTTCGCAACGATGGTATAGTTCCTAAAACCTAAACTGGAATTTTATGCCTAGCGCAAGTCCTCATCTTATATATTTTCTGTTTATCTCAAAATCAAAAATCAATTATGCAAATTATTTTTGGATTTTGCGATGATGGTATAAGTCTATACCTATAATTCTATGCCTAGCGCAAACCATTGTTCTAATTTTATTTCCCATTTATTTAATTCATAAAAACATATGGCTTACATCATTATGTTACACAATTGTGCTTTAAAAAGAACGAACACCTTTTTCTATTTCATTTCATTATGTCAACATTCAATTTTGCAATGATGGTATAATTCCTAAGGAATTGTTCAAAATTTTATCACACTTAGGAATTTTATGCCTAGCAAAAATCATATTTTTAAATATTTCATGCATAATATTTTTATGAAAATCTGAAAACAAATCCTCATCATCATCATTTTTCTTCATCACAACACAAAGTCATAAGACATTCTCTTAAGCACTCTTTTACTTTTAGCAATATTTCTATACTGGGATTAGCTTGACGACCTAGAGAGCGGTGACTCCATGAAATGGTCATATAACAACGACAATGTCCTTTGAAATTATTGTTAGAAGTCCCTTTATTTTTTCATCAAATCACACCACAAACAACCAATTTGTTTACATCAGATTATTTCATTTAAATTTTACAGCATGACATAAAATTATATTATTTCCAACGACATAATTACATGAATAATCAATCAACAATTCAAAATTTAAAGCATCATAAAACATATGGACAAGTCATATCACAAAAAGATCATATATATATATATATATCAAAATTATGTACATCATATCAAAACTGGATTGGTATGCCACAATCTATACCCTAGCATACTCAATCCTCTCAAATATACAGTCTATAGTCAAAAGAAGCTAGTCTCGAGAAGCCCTAAAGCTCTCAGCCTCATCTCCTCTCTCGCCTTGGCATGGAGGAGGTGGTCCCATCGAGGTTTGTGCTGTATCACGGGTCCTCAACGTCGATCGTGAGGATGTCCTCGATGATCCCATCATGACCGGCTCTGCAATGGGGGCTAGAAGCGATATCCTCTAGGTCTCTAGAACCACATGATAGTACAATCCTTGGTAGAATGCGATCTGAGCAATAGCCTACACCAGATCCTGAGTGCTCACCCCTCTGCTCTGAGCCCTGAGTCATGTAGCCTCATCCTGTAGTGTCTGTACCTGAGCCCAGAGGTGGGCATTCTTCGCTCAAAGAGCCACCATCTCGCTGCTCTCCCCCACCTCGACACCCTTGCCCTTATCATGCAATTGTGGCCTATCCCTCTATTGAGAGGGAAGTCCCTCCTCCCTCCTCTCTGGCTGTTGCGGTCTCTCCCGAGGAGATCATCACTACTCCCTCCCTCCATGACCCATCGTTATATCGATGGAAGCCTAGCACTGCCTCCCCATTCATCGCACCACAACGTGCATTGAACCCTATGCCCTCATCATCCGAGGAGGGTAGATGCCTACGTACCAGGCATTGTATCCATCTGTGACCCCAATGTTGTCCCAATCCACCAACTGAATGGGGGCATCGTCAACGTCTTGACTCTAGAATCACTACATTTATGGAACCCTCACTCAGTGTAGTATTATCCTAGATAGTCTAGGAGTACTTGTAGTCTCTAAGAGAAGGTATCCCCTGCTGTAGACCGAACTACCTCAAAACTTAGTCATAGTGATGGAGCTCTACCTCTCCCTACTCCATCCTCAGCCAAAATACTTGCCTTATGCGAACCAACTCCTGTCCATCCTCTCCCCACCCTGGATGCTCTCTCCATAGCCTCTAGGTGATCTGGTCAGGGATGAGGTCATCTAGCAACCTTTGATACATCAGCAAATCTATCTACCGCTGTGACCCTCTCTGGATCCACCAATAGAAAACCCGAGGTCTCTCCTGGTCAACCCCTATCAATGGAAGTCCTACTGGCCTCTGCATTGTAATGTGCTTCCAGCACCAAACCTGTAGCAACGATGTTAGTACTAGACATTGACCTCCCTTGTATACGACCCCGTATAGGATCCTATACAAGCGACATAGTACAAAGCTATCCAAAGCAAACCTATAGCTGTGGTCTCTCATATCGTAGACCACATATAAGAGTAGCCACGGTAACCTACATCCACTTTGGTGGCATAGCATTAGGCCACCCACTACCCCTACTAAGACCTAAGTCAATCAAGACACTCTAGGCATCTGCCTCAATGTCTCGATGTTCACTCTGCCCTTCTCCAGGGTGAAGCTAGAGTCTCCACACAATCGCATCATGGCATGGCCCTGATTGGCCGTAGGAGTCATCAATCACCCATGTATGGGGATCCTCAAGATCCTCCATACATCCTCTAGAGTGGGAGCCATCTCCCCCATTGGTAACTGGAAGCAGGATGACCTCGGATACCACCTCTCTACTAGGGCTGTCAGTAGCCCCATATCTGTAGGTATTTGTGGCATCTCTGCCACATGCTGTAGCCTAACCTCTGATAGTTGGTCTCGCTCCACCTGATCGAGCATGGCTACATCGTCTCTGAGCCCCCCATATTTCCACTCCTAACTTTTTAGTAATAACCTCTACAAAATAAACAATAAAACAACAAAAATCATTAATAGATAATCATTACAATCAGTTAAATCAATTTCATCTTATAAAAAAATGATATCGTCCATTATTGGATGATATCGTACTAAATTAAGTCAAATCATCCTTGGTAGGACGAAATCGTCTCCGATTTTGCAACTTGGGGATTGCCCCTTGTTGGATGGAATCACCCCTATTTCATCGATTTTGCCTCTAGACGAAATCGGTGATATAGGGACGATTTCGATGAAATTGGGACAATTTCGTCCCGACATCGTCGACGGCCTAAAAACGGCCGTGATACCCCAAAAACAGTCAAAATTCAAATTAAAAATCACACAAATCAAATTAAAAACATAATATGTCAAGTTTAGATCCCTACCCGCAACCCACGTCGGACCTCTATCGATCTATGTGTCGTTTCCACCATTTTGCCTATAGATCTCTGACACAGCAAAAGTGAACAGTAACAATGAATTAGGGTTTTACCCTATTTTTTTTAATTTTATTTAAAAAAACAACTTTTTTTAAATTTTGCTTTTTCGCGCTTTTACCTCAAACGTTTGATTTGGGTAAAATATCAGAGGGGGCACCATAGCAAGCAGTTGTACGATTCGACTTAGAATCGTCGTCTAAAAAATGGAATAAATTTTTGTTTTCTCGTAAAGCGGGAAGAACTCATATTTAACGCATTTTCTTTAGAAAATTCGCTAAAGAGGGGGCAAAATGTAGCACCCTAAAATTGGTGCAGTTAAACCCTTAGTAAAAAGATAAAAATTTGAATTTTAACCCCGAAACCGCCCGTTAACCACTCCCCCCATTTTTTGCACCATTTTTAGGAGTTGTTTTGATCGTTGGACGATATCATTGTCGATCAGACGAAATCATCCCAAATTGGACAAATTCTTTTGGAACAGAACGTCTAGATGATTTCGTCCCAAAACTAAATTTTCATAATTAGCTTCTATTTCAATAGCCTCTCCAACTTGGGCAGAAGCGTGTCTGCACAGTTGGAGATTCCTCCGTTGGAGATCTCCTAGATTGGGATGATCCCCAACCTTCTAACCTCCCCCTAATTCTATATAAATTGGGATTTTCTCAGTTTATCCCCTTGGCTCTTCTCCTGAATCTCTCCTGGTTGATTTTCCCTAACATTTAGCTTTGTTGTGTTAAGACGTCCTATCTACCATTGTTTGCACTCGTAGTTTTAAGTTTTCATTACAGGATTTCACTATACTTCAGCTGGAGGAAGCTCGGATCGTCATAGGTGATTCCTGTCGCATATCGGTGACGATATCATACGATTGGAGGTGATCTTGACTGCAGTTCATATTGGGGGCAATCAGAGCCCTGAGTTTTGATTTCTTATCTTCCTTCCTTATTTTATTATGCATTAGCTTTATTATTTTCATTATGCATCCTGGAGTTCACCTCATTTAGCATAAATGCATGATAAAGTTAAAATAAGTTATTAAAACAATGCATTTCATTTAATTTGCTATCTATATTTATTAGTTAAGCATTTATACTGTCATTTCTATTATTCTGCATTATTCTTGCAGTCGCATTTTTGGTTTTTTGGTGTCTATTTCTGTGATTGTAGGTTTTTGATGAATTCGTCTGACAAATTTTTCAGAACGACGACGATCTTGTCTGATATCAGATGATCGCCTATGATCTAGGATGATTATGTACAATTACAGATGATCCTGTCATATTCGAGACGATCTGGACTCCTACAAGCTTCAAAATCTTCATCAAACATCCGAAATCAGGTGCATTCTTTTCCATTTAACATATTCCTTATATTTAGGATTCATTCATGCTTTCTGTATTCATATAAATCGGCATTTTCATATAGAATAGCTTAGATTCATTTTGTCCAACCTAGGAATATGAATGATTGAGTATAAAATGAACACATCAAACCCATTCTCAACCTAGGCGTGGAAACTACCACTCAAAGTTTCCTGGTGAACCCCACCATCCATCGAAAATTCATCCTTATACCCCTCCCCCGAGAGGCGTGACCTTCAAAGGGCCTCTCAATCTGAGGTATTTTACCATCCTTATTGCATCCCACTTCTAGGCACAGATCCTATAGCCTGAAGGTAAGGGTGCAAAAAATTTGAGTCAGTACAAAGAGGAATATTTGAAAGGCTTCGACAATACGAGGTTCATATTAAACCAGCTAAGTATGTGTTCGGATTCACATCTAGAAAGTTGTTAGGTTTCATAGTGTCTAGGTGATGCATTGAAGTGGACCTTGCTAAGGTAGAAACTATCATTGATATACCTCCTCCTTGCACCCTAACTGAACTACGTAGTCTGCAAGGTAAGTTGTAGTCTATCCATCGGTTCATTTCCAAGTTAGCCAATAAGTATCAGCCTTTCCTTCAGCTCCTTAAGAAGGATGTAGTTTTTGGGTGGGATTATGAGTTTCAAAAATATTTTTATGACTTCAAAAGGTATTTCATCTCCCTTCCTATTCTAGTTACCATGTGCCCAGTAGGTATTTGTTGCTTTATATAACAGCCATCGCTCATGCTTTGGAAGCCATGCTGGCTCAACATGATGATGAAAAAAAAGAGAGAGCTATCTACTATATTAGTAGAACTTTGGTCAGCTATGAAACTAGGTACACTCCCTTAGAGAATATTTGCTTTGCTATAGTGTTTAATTCTCAGAAGTTAAGACACTACATGCTCAACCATAAGACATTGGTTATTGCAAAGTTTGATCATTTGCACTACTTGATGTCTAAGTCCCACCTGTCAGGTCAAGCTGCTAAGTAGGTATTGGCCCTTAGTGAGTTTGATTTGAATTTTTTAGGTTAGAAGACTATCAAGGGTTAGGTGATTGTTGATTAGTTAGCCTCTGCTCCCCTAGAAGCTACCCATCCTATAGTTTTTGATTTTCTTGATTAGTGCTTCAATGTTGAAATTGAAGAGTCTAAGTCCTGGACTTTATTTTTTGATGGAGCCCTATGCATGAAGGACACTGGAGTTGGAGTCATTATAGTTACACCATAAAAATAGCTCATCCCTTTTTCCTTCAAGCATTATTTTTCTTGCACAAATAACACTGCATAATACAAATCTTTGATCCTTGGTCTTAGAGCAGCCTTAGCTTTGCAGGTTAAGGTCATTTTGGTCTTCAGTGACTCTCAACTTGTGGTTAATCAGATCAACGATGTTTATCAGAATCGATATGATAATATTAAACCCTATAAGGAGATTTTTACCAATTTGTTGTCTTCTTTTGGGTAGGTAACCTTAGAGTCTATCCCTAGATCCTCAAATCACCATGCAGATGTCATGGCCACTACTACATCCTTATTCCCTTTGGAATTGGAAGATGATCAAGCTTCGATTATCATTAGGAAACTTCAAGAACCTGTGTCTTTAAGTTCTTGTTTGGATCCCCTAGAGTGTTTTACCATCAAAGATTCCCCATTTGAACCATGGTATAATGACATATTTAATTTTCTTAAATATGGCTTGATACCTGATGGTTTAGATCGCAATCAGTGCAAGCTATTGCATAAGAGAGCATGTCAATTTGTTATAATTGGTAATACTTTATATTGATGTTCTTTTGAAGGTATCCTCTTGTGATGCCTTAACTCTAATGAAACCCGAATTTCTCTTAGTGATGCTCATGAAGGTTCATGTGGAGGCCATTTTAGTGACAATTATATTACGAAAAAGCTCCTTTAGATGGTGTATTACTAGCCTTCCATGGACAAATATGCATGTGATTATGTTCGACGCTACGACAAGTGTCAACACCATGATCATCTTATTCATGCTCCTTCTCATGACCTTCAAGTAATATCTTCCCCTTGGTCATTGTCCATGTGGATATTGGACATTATCAAAAATTTTAATCCAGTATCGTTTGATGGTCACAAGTTTATCATTACTACGACTAAGTGTTTCACTAAATGGGTTGAAGCTATACCTCTGGCTATGGTTATTGAGGCTCAGGTTTCTAAGTTCATATTCAAACAGATTCTTCGTAGGTTTGGGATTCCTTTAGTGATTGTTTCTAATAATGGCACTCCTTTCAAGAACAAGGATGTCCATAATATTTGTGCTAAGTATGAGGTTTAGCACATATGGTCAACTCCTTATTACCCTCAAGGTAATGGGTAACCCAAAGCATCCAACAAGTCCTTGTTAAGGATTTTAAAGAAATTTATTAATAAGACCAATCATGACTGGTATGCTTAGCTTTATCCTACCTTATGGGACTATCATACTAGCATATGTACTCGCACAAGGGCCTCACCATATGTCTTGGTATATGGGTCTGAGGCAGTGTTTCCTTTCAAGTTAGAGGTTCCTTCTTTGTGCATCTTGTTGCAAGATGTTGAGGTCGGCGATGAGTATCATGCAAACCGTTTGCACCAATTGGAGTTGTTGGATGAGAAGTGTATTCATGCCTTAGATAATTTGTGAGCCTATCAGGATAGGCTTTAGTGATCTTACTCTAAAAATGTTTGCAACCATTATTTTGAGGTTGGGGACCTTGTCCTCAAAGAAAACCAAAAGAACACTAATGCTCATGTTGATCTTCGAGGTAAGTTTTAGCCCAACTGGTTGGGGCCCTTTGTCATAATAGCTAAGTTTGGTTCAGGTGCTTATAATTTGGCTTCTATGGATGGTAAAGAACTTAAATAACCAATGAATATAATCCATTTAAAAAGGTATTATGATTGACCCATTTTTCATATTGCATATGAATTTAGTTAGATCATGATGCATGTTTGCCTGACATATTCTACATGTTTGTCTATCATATTATACATGATTACCTATCATTTTGTTCTTGCATATTGCTTGTCATATTTACATCATTGCTTTCTCATGACTACTTGTTCATATAGCTTATGGGGATTCATGACAATGGCATGTGATGATACCTAGTTAGGTCATAGCTCACATGCATTGCACTTTCACTAGGCATCTGATGCCTAGCGGAGCCCCAACCTAGGGACCATGCATTTTTCATCCCTTATTTTCTCCTTTGCTTCATTTGCTCTTTCTTATCTTATATCTTCTTCTTGTATTCCTTGACTTTGACAATTTTTACAATGATCATCATTCCTCCTCCAAGTCAAGTAATACAATATTTTTTGGGTATGTCCTTGTCTTTTTGCATGATTCTTCCTTTTCCTTTGTCTTCTTTGTTCATATAAGGATATACATTCTTCTCTTCTTTGATTACACACTTTCTCCCTCTTGAATTTTCACTAGTTGAAACTTCAAGCTAGGGGTACACACGCACAATTCTTTGCTCCTCATTTTCTTCCTCTTATTTCTTCTAGCACATGCACACACTTCATGTTATACTCATATTGATTGGTCCATACATACATACGCATACACCTTCTCAGGTAGCACTGACATATATAGGACATACATCATTTTACATCAACATACACTATAACACCCCTATAGAGTTATCTCTCTTTGACTCAGTGGGCTCAATAGCCCATTACAGGATCAACTCCTTGGCCATTGATAGTAGGCCTTGACATACATCCTAGCGAGTAATCACCCCATAGTAGTTACTAGTGAGCAACCACCCATAGCGGGTTACACTATACACTTCACTTATTGGTCCATATTTAGCGAGTACTACACCCATAGAGGGTTTTTCACTCCATACATGGACCATATTTTTTAGCATAACACTCTCACTTCCTTCTCTATTTTAGATGGTTGACCTTTGGATTTTTATCATTATCTTCT
Source organism: Wollemia nobilis (assembly GCA_028583015.1). Taxonomy (NCBI): domain Eukaryota; kingdom Viridiplantae; phylum Streptophyta; class Pinopsida; order Araucariales; family Araucariaceae; genus Wollemia; species Wollemia nobilis. Next base: position 659,595 of record JAQPPZ010001465.1, on the reverse strand, counting down.
TCTTACTTTTTCCACTTCACAGTTTTCTATTTCCACTCTTCTTCCTCCTTCTTCCCCTCCCTTCTTTCCCTCCTTTTCTTCCATGCATTTCATGCTAGTTGTATTAGATTCATGTTGTACCCAATAACTTTTGCTTTATTTCACTTTGTTTTTTTCCTGTGTCTTTACCTTTTGCTTTATTTCTCTTTAATTTTTTCGAGTTTCTTAAGGATGTTCCTTTCCTTTTGAAACTCGAGGGGGCATCCTAGCCATAGATTCATTAGTGATATTAATGTCTCACCCTATTTGTAAAAGTCTAGAGTGTCCTTCGTGATATCCCTTTTGCACCACCCCTTTGTCCAAACCTGGCCACCCCTTCTTTGTGTTTGTCACCTTCTTGTGTGTGTTCTTGCCCATAGGAGTCTACATCTTCCTTTGATGCATTTACTTGGCCCTAAATGCATCAAATACGGGTAAAAATATAGATACAAAAAATTGACCCACTTTCAGTGGGCAATTTCCTTAGAACCTCTAAGAGGTCCCTAACCCTTGCCTAAGGCAAGGATATACCTCTCCCCCCTAAAGCCTTGCCTATTTTAGTACCTTTGGAAAAATCATGCTTTGTCATGGTCGAGCATGACTTCGTCGGAGCGATCTTAAGCTCCATCATCTTGGGGTGTGACTTCATCAATTTTAATTTAATTTTTATTTTATTGTTTTTGGCTTGCTTAAACCTAGGTTTAAACCCTCCTAGCGTGTTTTGGCATCAGCTTTGGGTTTATTTTTTCCACATTTTTCTCTCTTATTTCATATATAAAAGGAAGTATGTTATTGCTTGATATAGATACAAGTGATATGCTATCTTAATGTAAAATTCTGATTATTGATTAAGCTCAAAATTTTTATGATAGCTCATTTTTCTTCCTTTGCTTTCTTCTACTGCAAGCTAGCCCTAAAGTGTGAATTTCGGATTTGATTTACTATTGCGTAGATTGAATTGGATTGTTGTGTGACTTGGTGGATTCGTGGTGTGGTTTAGAGAGAGAATGCCATCTTGGATACTTCAATTTTATTTTTCTGCTTCTACGATGTCCATCAGGGTTTGCTTACTTTGTTTCTAGCATTTATTTTGCTTCCTGCATTCGCTTTTTATTTTTCATTAGTCTACAGTGATATCACACCCGACATTAGCAAGGCATGACTTCACTTGTCTAGATTAGGGTAAAATAATCTACAGAAGAAAAATCACACCCTATCCAAGCAGGGTGTAACTTTATTGTTGTGTTATCGCACCCACTCTAGGTGAGGTGCGAATTTGCTCAAGAGCACACCGGGGGCAATTTCAAGATTTTTTTTCACTATTGCATTTCATTTGGCATCTAGATCATATTTTTTCATTCTATTTTCTATTTTTGTTAATGCATTTTTTTTTATGATTAGTCATCCAAAGGTCAATTTCTGCTTTTATTTTAAAATGTCATCTAAAAGGACCTAGGGGGCTTGAATGTTGCACCTCCAAGGACTGTTACATAGTGGCCTAAGTAGGCATCCTAATATTAATCCCATTTTCAAGTGTTTTATGAGTTATTTTGTAGAAATAGGTATTTCTAAAATCATTGGACAAGAGGCAAAAAAGCTAAATCAACCACCAGTCTAGATAAGTTTTCTAATCATTTTATTGGTTGAAGATCTGATCTAATTATTGATTTTTAGGCATCTGAAAAGTGAAAAGAATTTAGTTTGCATCTAGGGATAACTTTTGTGCATTTATTTTGTGTATTTTATACTTTAAAGGTTTTATAGAATAAACCCTAGATTAGTGAGCTTTCAAAATGAATAATCATATTACGGTAGATCTTGTATGCTTGCATATTGTTTTTAGTTGTTATATTTTGTTTCTACATTGTCCTTTATCTTTCCTAGTTTAGAACTAGAAAGACCAAACTTAGGTGTATTTCTTAAAAATGAATACATAAAACACTCTTGAATACCTTGAGGACTTGGAGCGAGTCCCTAAACCGTTCTTGGTGAACCCTTCACCCTAGCATCGAGTGTAGAGTACAACATACCCGCATGGTTCACCCCATGAAAGGTTCTCTCCTTACATATTTAGCCTTTTGTTTGGGAATTATATGTGGTAGGGCATTTTTCCCCTTCTACAACTATAGATGAGAATATTTTTAATGTCTCTAATATAGCCATGTTAGCTATACTTATTTTTATTACCTTGGGTCCTAGGCTTAGATAGTCATCCTTTGAGCATTAAGGTTAGGGTTAATTATTGGTTTAATTTGTAAATAGAAATATTTAGGTGGTAGTTAAGATCATATTTTATTTTTGAATCTTAGTCATGTCTACTATGCATATGAGACTTCACCCTATCTAAGTGGCTATGAGACTTCACCCTCTCTAAATGACTATAAAAATTCAACCTCTCTAAGTGGCTAAGGATTTGCATTTATTTAAATCTAGAATTTGATTATTACATATTTCATTTTCTATAAATTAGATATCAATTATTTTTATCATTTGGGTAATATAATTTATCAATTCTTGGATTGTTACTCCTATTATTATAATTCTCAAAGTCATTAAATAACAAGTGGTATCAAATATTTGATCTTGTATCCCTATGGTATGAAAATTTATAGTAGAAGGTAATGCAAATTATTCCAAAACCTATACCAAACATTATTTTTACCTATTTTATTGTAAAATTTTCATAATTTTTTTGGTCCATCTTCTAGTGCAATTATCTTCTAGAATATAATATTTTTTTTAATTGCTACTTTCTTTTCCCAAAATTGGGAAATAGCAATGAGTATTAGGTGTCATTAGACCCTTGTGAGAGACCTATACCATTGTGATCATCTCTTTGAGGTGGTCAAAACAAGAGATATCTCCAACAATACTTTCTTAGAAGGTGAGTGTCCTAGGATCCTTGACCCTTGTAGGAGACCTATCTCTTTACAATCATCTCTTCAAGCTTATCAAAGTAAGAGGTATTTTTCATAACACTTTTTCAATAGCATTTCAAGTATTTTTTGGGTTCTTAAATTGCCCCTAGTGTACGAATGAACCTACTACCTCTACTAGTTTAACATGAGTTAAAAATTAATTATAGCATATTGTTCATTCAAAATATAATCAAGAAATTCTAAATCACAACTCTTCCCCAAATATCAATAAGTTTAACCATTTTTTTATTCCTTAATTTCCATGGCTTCTCTCTTCCCAACACCTTTATTTCTTCCTCTCATCCTCTCAATAATTATCCCATCAAGGAGTGATGGTTTAAGGGAGGGTTGGTTCTGCACTCATGTTTCTACCTCTAAATGAGAGATAGATTCCTAGGCAAGAACTATTTCATTTTGCATTATTGTGAATTATTGAGAGTTCCTCCTAGAATATAAATTGGGAGGGTAGTCATTTAGGTATGGGTAGTACCAAGTAGTAGAGACCTCTACATAATTGTTTTTCATGGGGGCTATATCTCTAGTGGATTTAGGAGGCCTCTATTGCAGTGCAATTCGAATGGGTATTGTCTATTGACCATGGCTCTAGGTTTATTTAGCATCTTTAGTGGCCTAAAATTGGGATTGTTAATACCCATTAGGAGGAGGTTTATAGCCTTGATTATTTTATTTAAAATAAGGTATTAAATTATTTTGATACTAAAACCTTTGGGCAATTTTCTATCTCTTGAGGGACATGACTTCATTGGATACCATTTTCAACAAATTTTTCATTTCGTCTAGTTCATAGGAGTAAGGACTTGTAGGGGTATGTTCAAAAGTAGGGAGAGGAGTTGGTATTATGACTAGATTTATAGCTAGGATAGAATGATGTGGATATTGGATATTTAGAAATGAGGGTATAGAGGGGCTAGGAGCCAGTCTTCCTATCTAAATGAGGTCATTCTCAGCTTGAATGGCCACCCTATCTATCATTACAAAGGATTTTCCTCCACTATAATTGATCATCATGGCAATCTCAATATTGAAAGCCTTCAAATTTTATATGAATTCCATACCTGGGGAGGTTGAATATCATCTAGGATCCTATATGAGATTTTATAAAATTGGTTATTGAAGTCATCCATTATCTCCATTGGTTCTCTTTTTATTATTGTCAGCTACTCCAAAAGAGATACTCCATATTTATTCTCCCTAAATATATCAACCAAGAAGTCAGTACCATTCTTCTAATTTCCATTTACAATATACTACTAGCAATATCAGAGCTACATTTTGTTCTTTGATGTTGTGTATTATGCATGGGTTTATAGGCAGCAAATCCACCTCCCAGAAGAAGAAAAGGTGATTTGCTAAATTTTGATAGTTTTGGGATGATTTGCTCAAGTTTTGGGAAACCTTATAGTGGGAGAAAATCGTACAGGGGACCGTACAAATAAAGTGAAAAATTGTACAGAGTTGTGGCAAATCATATAGGGCACACCGAAATTCACTCAAATGCAAAGGAAATGTAATTTTGGGATGAAATATCGCATGGATTTGCTAACCTAAGGTGTAAACTTAGGAAATTGCTAAAATAGTGTATTCAGTTGTATATGGGTAGTTGTGAATAACGGATTGTCTTAGGAACCACTTTGGAACAACCTAGGCAATGTTATATAAGGCCTCATTTTTGAATTTGTAGGTCTGGCTACTATTTTATTGGTTATTAGTTGCTAGAGTATAGAGATAGACATATTTCTGAGTTATTGCAATTACTATGAGAGAGTTTTCCACATTGTAACTGAGTTGATAACCATTAATGAGAATAACAGATGTTTTGGATGACAACGTATGATCCTTTTGTGTATGGTTGATGCATTTTGGATGATCATTGTGTAATTGAGTTTCTTCCTTACTGTTATATGTTAGTTGTAGGCTTTGTTGCAGATTGTGAGTAGATTGTTTCTGGCAGAATCATGGAGAATGATATAGGAGTATGAGGATGTTGGAAAATATTTCCTAAATTATACTGTATGATTTCTAGATGTAATTACTTGGATGGAATCTCTCACTAGTCAGGATTGGATGTTTTGCTTATGAATGAAACTATCTTGTTTAGGCTGTTAAACCTTTACAAAAAATCTCAGAGAGAGATTGGATCAGAATATTATAGTAATGAACATCCTTATGTACCTTTGTATCATAAATATCGTACATCGTACATAATACATCGTACAAATTTTACAAGGAGTTATTACCCAATTTGGTAAAACATGAGATTGATAGGAACTTACCCGATTTGGTAGTTTTGGTAAATCGGCTTGAATGATTACAAAACTCTGTACGACAACCTCCAAAATAGCATCTATTAGTTTTACTAAGTGTAATATCATACCATATTAGTCACTGTATGATCTGATATCATACAATGTATGTATTTGAGGTTCGTACAAGTAATTGATAGATCGTACAGGGGTCATTCGGGGAATTAGAATACTGTTCAATTTGGTAGATTCAACATAGGGATCATTATTACCTCTGGAGAACACCTCCCTACTATAAATACTCCATCGTTGTGTTACATTTGGCACTATTGCTTTATCGAATCTGGCATTTTTGTTAAAAACAATCGAATTTGACTAAAAAATTAGAGGTGATTTTTTATGGACACCAGTACACGAAGTCGTGGGAGAAGAGAACCACGAGAGAAAATCCCAATAATAAGGATCATAAGGATTGCTCAAAGAGGAAACATGAGTAACTCAGATCAAAGTATGCATGAACCAGAGATAGAGTAAGTTTGGACATCCAAAGAGGGAGACTTCGAGACGTTGATTGAGATAAAAGATGAGGAGGAAGACCCATATATCTTAGAGGAGACGGATGACAAAGAGAGTGTGCACGATGATGAAGAGTGGTTGGTAAGACCTGAGGAAGCGGTGATGGGGTTACAAGAGGGTGCAAAGGATGGGAGTCAAACACCAAGGCAATAGGACACGGGGACTCAGGAGGAGAGACCAATACAATCTCCATTGCACCAGTGAAGAAGGCCGCAGAGTGAGGATGCATGAGAATTTGGTCATCGAGTGACGGGACAGAATAAGATACCTTGAATTGATACTTATGATGACAATGGAAGTAAGACACCCCCAAGGAGGGATCCAACAGATATTCTATGGGACACCTCAAATGAGAGCGATGACTCTCCTAAGATGGCTAACAGAGTAGCCAAACAAATATGTCCACCATTTTTAGGTGAGGGTAAGGAAGACCCCACACGACATGTAGGAACTTGCATAACCATTTGGAGAGCAAATGGTGTAGACAGACCGGAGGATTGGGTAGTCCTATTTCCTACCACCTTGAGGGGATTGGCAATAGACTGGTACCTAAAGAGAGAAAATAATGTTGATTTTCATACTTGGAATCAGATAAAAGAGAAATTTATTGAGGAATTTCGACCTTGAAAGATGATGGAGACATAGTCACTAAGATTTGCGTAAAAAAATAGAAATAATATGAGGATATAAAATCCTACAATCATCGACTAAAGTAGTTAGTCAATAATATGCAAATGCCCTTAGTGTATGTGTTGATAAATTGATGGTTCGTAGATGGGTTACTACCAAAATATAAGAAAAACATGAAGGGAGTACCATCTGACACATATGAAGAAGCATTGAAACATGCAAAGACCTTTGAGAGTGAATCAAAATAGATGTATATGGTAATCTTGTCTTATACCAAGTTGAAATATTTGGATAGTGAAGAAGACACTATCTAGAGGATAGTCACATCGTTTCGCAAGGAGTTTGATAAAATGGTTAAGGAGCAAAAGATTAAACCGGATAGGAATGAGCTATGGTGCACTGAATGCAAGAGTGAGGGACATAGAAATATTAAGTGTCCGAAGAATGACTATTGCCATATTTGTAATGTGATGGGGCATGAGGTAATGCTCTATCCCTCCAATGTAAGAACTTATCCATAGGTAATATTAATCCAGGAGTAGGAACAAAAACCACAGGCCCAAGGGAGTGGCCAACAAGCAACGAGTGGTGGTTACAAAAATAGCAGAAGAGGTGGCAGATAGAATCAAGGTAATCGAAAAGGAGGACAAAGTCGCTTACAATATGACTTGGAATGTAGACTGATCATACAATGTCATAATTGCCAAGAGTGGGGGCATTTTGTGGAGAATTGGCCTGCATCTTCGATGCAAGGAGTACCACAAACAAGTACTACACACATGTGTAGATGGTGTGGTTTAGGGAATCACAAGGAGGAGAATTTTCCAAAGTAGACAAGTTCGAGCAACCCGTAGAATGTGAGTTATTTGGACATCAAAATTCCTCAATTTAAAGAGGAAACTCAGGAAGTGTTAGCCATGATGAGAAATCAGGCTAAAAAGGATAAGTATCCAGAGCTAGAAAAAGAGAAGCAATGCTGGCAAGCAACAAAGATAATAATACAAGAAGAAACTAAGAAAACTAAATAAGGAGAGTCAAGCATTTGAAGAGAATTACAAAAACCATCATAATAGGAGACAATTATGCAGATCCTGGTAGCATAGGTGTTGGATACCATAGTGGAACTTAAATTATATGACTTATTCGAAGCTATCCTAGAATTGTAGAAAGCAATTTTGGAGGAAATGTAACCACAGAAGGTGATGGAAGTAGAGAGCTAGCTAATTTTAGAGGAAGGATGAAAATACTAATTTATGGATGCCACTATATTAATGATTTATGTGGGAAAGAAGCCTACATTAATGCATATGGATATTTTGGGGCACAAATTGACACAAGTGATCATGGACGGAGGTTCCAGTGTTAATGTGCTACCAGAAATAACTTGGCTAGAACTAGGCTCTCCATCCCTATGGGCACCGAGCTTCCAATTGTATGGGGCTGACCAGAATGATATTAACATCAAAGGAGTTTTGACTACACAACAAGTTATGATAGCTGAGCAAGAATTTGTCTTGGACTTTATTGTGATTTCAATGTAGAAACCTGCATATGACGCTCTCTTAGAAAGAGGATGGCTACGAGTGGCCAAAGTTAATCACAATTGGGGAAATAATCAGATCACCTTCAGGAAAGTAAAACATAAATACATGATCAATTTAGCTAATCAAAGAGTTAGTGAGGATGTAGCTATAACTGATGAATCATAAAACTCATCAGGGGATGAAGGACATAAACCTAATGGAGAGAGAATGTTGTACATAGATGAATGTAGAGAGGATGAAGCTCTATCTGATAGCGGACTTATTAATTGGAAAATGGAGGATTATGAGATGTTTCAGCCCAATTGCCTCTGTATTAAGTCAGAAGATATCAAGGAAAAGCAAGACAAACTGAAATTTAGTAAAGAAACTAAGAAGGAAACATAAGAGAAGTGGACATTTCCAAAAAGCTTTGCGGTGTATATAGTAGGAGATGCAGATATTGATACAAGACTGACACATCCAGAGAATGTAATGAAAGCTACAAGTGAGCCAAAAAATATCAAGTATGAAGGACCTAAGATAGTGGATATCAATCTAGGAATGGAGAAAGAACCTAGGATAGTCCACTGTGGTGATGATTTGAATCCCGTATTGAAGGCAACAACTTTCAAGATATTAGTGGAGTACAAGGATGTCTTCGCATGGACGTATTAGGATTTGAAAGGAATCCAACCTAAGCTATGTTTCCATAAGATTACACTAATTCCTGGCACTCAACATGTTAGGAGGAGGCCATATAGAATGAATCCCAAGTATGTGACATTGATGAATACAGAGATAGAAAAGATGTTGGAAGTAGGAATTATATTCAGGGTGACGAACAGTGAATGGGTTTCACCTATATTAATCACCTTGAAAAAGGAAGTTGATAAGATAAGGATATGCGTAGACTTTAGGAGTCTAAATGTAGTGACCATTAAGGATCCTTTTCCTATTCCATTCATAGATTCTATCTTGGAATAAGTTGCAAGACATGAGATCTATTCATTTTTGGATGGATTCTCAGGATACAATCAAATCAGCATTGCTGAGGAGGATAAGATGAAGACCACATTTGTTGTGAAGAATGGCATCTACGCGTATAATCAAATGAAATTTGACCTTTGTAACACCCCAGCTACATTTCAACGCATCATACTATATATATTTGACCAATTAGCGATGGGGAATTTCAAAGCATTTTTGGATGATTGGTCCATTTATGGGAATATCAATGAGCATCTTCCAGCTCTTAGTAAATGTATGAGCAGGTGCAAAAATGCACAGATATCATTGAACCCGGTAAAGTGATTTTTGTTGGTACCATATGGAAAATTTTTAGGATAGATTGTGTGCAACGAAGGATTGAAGACATATGTGGATAAAATTCGGGTAATATTATACATGGAATAATTCTTTTACGTGAGTTCACTCAAAACCTTTCTTGGGTCAACATGATATTATCGAAGGTTTATCAAAAATTATTCACATGTAGCCTAATCATTAGATTCTTTGACAAAAAATAATATTCCTTTTATATGGATAGAGGAGCACTAGGGAGCCTTTGAGGAGTTGAAGGCTAAGTTGGTAAGCAGTCCGATTTTGGTGTTTCCAAGTTGGGATAAGGAATTCCATGTCCACGTTGATGCCTCAAAATTTGCAATTGGATGTGCATTGGCACAAGGATAGTTTAAGTTGGATCAGTCGATTTTCTTTGCTAGTCGCCTAGTTTCAAGGCTGGAAAGAAATTATAGTACAATAGAAAGGGAAGCCTTGGATATGGTATAAGTAGTTCAAAAGTTTAGGCATTACCTATTGGTGAACCCATTTGCATTTTATGTCGATCATCAGGAATTTTTGTACTTAATAAACAAACCAGTAATACAAGGATGAGTTAGTAGGTGGCTCATTACGCTCCAAGATTTTGTATTTTGAGTTGTGGTAAGACATGGAAAGAAGCATGTGATTGCAGACCAGTTGTCTTGAATACGATCAGGGAAGCCGACAGGAACAGGAGTTCTTGATGAATTTCCAGATGCATAGTTATTTGCCATCAATGTTGTTCCATCATGGTACAAGTTGGTTTGCCAGTACCTATCCATAGGGGATTTGCCACAAGAGATGATGGCAACCAAAAAGAAAAGAATAATCATGAAGTCAACACCTTTCCATATAATAGCAGGATTGTTATACAAGATAGGAAGTGATGGTATCTTGAGGAGATGTGTAATGGAGGAAGAAGTTAAGACGAAATTTAAGGAAGCCCATGCAGGCTTAGCAAGGGGACATATAGGACCAGATGCGACTGCATGGAAAATATAGTTAGCAGGTCTATGGTGGCCCACATTATACAATGATAAAAATTAACATGTGAAATCTTGCGATACTTGCCAAAGAGTAGGTAAACCAATCAAGAAGGACTTTATGCCCTTACATCCATCACATCCACAGGAGTTGTTCGAACATTGGGGCTTATACTTTGTAGGACCATTCAAGACATATCAAATACGAAAATGCAGATATATCGTTGTGGCAATGGAATACCTCACAAAATGGGTAGAAGCAAGAGAATTACTTGATAATTCTGCCAAAAGTATAGCATGATTTTTGTATGAGCAGGTAATCACAAGATTTGGTATTACACTACGTATAACGAGTGATCATGGAGGACACTTCATTAATGAGATTATTAAGATGCTGATGATAGAGTTTAAGATTTTACACTTCCTGTCCAATTCTTACTACCCGAGAGTGAATGGGTGGGTGGAAGCGACTAATAAAGTCTTAGTATCAACTCTGTATAAGACCTATGGGATAGAAGGAGCAGACTGGGAGGAAAGGTTACCGTCCATTTTGTGGGTATAGAACAAATTTTAAACCAACAATGGAACATACCCCTTTCCAATTGATGTTTGGTCAAGAAGCAATGGTGCCAGTCATGTTTTTGATACCAAGTTTGAGAGTTGCAGTAGAGCATCACTTGGGAGATCAAGAAATTTTAGAGGAACGACTGATGATACTGATCAAACTAGATGAAATAAGAGTCATGGCATAGTGGACGATTGAGATAGCTCAGAAGATATGGAAGATGTGGCATGAAAAGCATTTGAGGAAGTTGGAACTTAGTCCAGGAGACTTGGTTCTCAAATTTAATGGGAAGTGGGAGATCAAGCTAGGTAAACTAAAGATGTTATGACTTGGCCCTTATAAAGTGATTGAAGTATTGGATAATAGAGCGATCAGGTTGTAGAACATGAATGGGACGGAGGTACCCAACACTATAAATGGCTAAAATTTGAAGCCTTACAAAGTACAGTGTTTATTCATTACTTCAGAAGATATTGACTGAAGAAGAAGAGCATACACTCAAAATGAGGCTCATCATGAGCCATTTCTATCGTAGGAGGATATGGATATGGGACTCATAAGACTATTTTCCAAAATAGAGGAGAGGGCCAATAATAGAACAACAGGAGTTGGCACCTGGACTCGATGAAATAAGAAGGGTGTGAGTACATATCAGATGGGCTGATGGGACCATAAGAGAGGGAGAAGAGTGGATCCCTCTAGCCACAGAAGGATATCAGGAGATAACACTATTACCAAGAGCTTTGAATAGGATGTACCCACAGATAGAGCATAGGGAACTACATCAATAGTCGAAAGGACGAATAAGGGTAAGGCTGACAGTGCACAACAAAGATAGAGTGGACACATTTGAGATGGAAATTCTAGAGGATGCTATGGAGGAAAGAATAGAAGAACTAGTAAAACTTTCCCCATTGGATTAGATAGGGCTATTATAGCAGAGTATGAGAATGCAAACCCAACAATTGTAGTAAGAGTATCAAACACTACAAGGTCACAATGTAAGATTGAGAGTGCAAGTAATCCAAGAATTGGATGGTACCATACAAATATTGGATGAATAGAGGGAAGTTAGATTACAAGAGATTGGAAGTGAACCTGAGGAGGTTGAAGACTTAAATCCAAGAAATCGTGGAGGAAACAAAGGCACAATCACAAGTGCACCACCTCCACCAAGCGAGTAGCCTACGATAAATGAGGGCGTAGGAGTACTTTGGATAGATATAGAGGAGACCACCACATCACCTGAATTACACCACAATATAGTAGGTATGACATATTCTAGTGATGAAGGAATTTCATGGTTGGTAAGAGAGCCTAGTACAAACGAGGATGAATCGAAGAATCCTCATAATCCTAAAAGGGATCAAAGTATTCCACTTAGAGCATTGAGACCAAGGCAAGTCGAGGGAGTTCAATAGGACAGACCTGAGAATGATACAAAGGTATATGCAATAGCTCACCAGTAGTTGAGAATACAAAGGAATGAAGTTCACTGATTGGAGAGATTTATGAATTTTCCAATAGACTGGGCAGAACCGAGAGAAGAGGATCGGACTAAATCTAGCTTTGAAACAGACTTTTCAAACAATTATAGAGCAGTATTGTCATCTTCATCCCTTTAGATATCCTTTGAGGAAATAATATGGAGGTGTTTCTTGGTACGAGCTGATAGAAGAGTCAAAACCTTATGACAATTGTCACCAAACTAGATTCCACTAGCTAACATCTATTTGGTAGATATTACTCCTGATGACCGAAGAATAATAGGAAGAATTGGACAAGGACCTCTAAGAGGAAGAGGAAGAGGTAGACGACTAGAACACGATGGGAATCTGAGTGATGTTGCAATTAGAGGAGGTATAAGACAAGGAAGATTTTGATCCCCTACTCCTAGATGACCAGGAGATAACCCACTAGCATGTTTGAATTGGGAAAGGAACCCACAACACATACTACAACTAAGAAGTATGTTACGAAATGCAGTTGGAAGATGCATGGAGGGGGTGACCACCCCTGAACCGAAAAGGACCCCAATGGGAAGTATGTAATTGGTGGTTACCCTGAGTAAGAGAAGAGTCATCAATAGTATGGTAAGGTTTCATGCCTAGAAGAAGTGGAAGGGGGAGATACCCATGTGGTCGAAACCTTGCTGGTAGAGGAAGGGTACACTTCATAGATGGTGGAAACCTAGGCCAACAAAGGACCCAATCACCAAGTTTGGAGCCAAAAATGATCCGTGGAGATAGGCGAAGAAGTCACTCAAACAATAGTAGAGTGGTGAGGACACCACCACCATAGGATCAACTACCTGGACAACGAGAAGAAGGCCTACCAAGGGATGAGACTCCAATTTTCTGATGTACAATACCGAAGTGTACACATTGTAGGAGGGCAAATGAATGGGCAACAACATCACAGGCAGAGACCAGTCAAGCTGAGGTATAATAGGATACCATTAATCAGAATGTTATGGTCAAACCTCGAGGCCAAGAGTGGGATGGGGTCATTCAGGTGAATTTCATTGTACGATTACCTAGGAGGTAAGTATAATTAGACTAGGATTGAAAAAAAAAAAGATAAAAAGGAAAATTAAAAAAAAAAGAGATCAAGAAAAAAAATGGAAAAAAAAATTATGCCTTAGTTGTGAAAATCCCTTGGGAAACAATTAGGAGGGGTGAGGTTGAAAACTAGAAACGGTGACCTTTCCAGAGGAAAGAAAGCAAAAAATTCCTCTAAGTAATGAAATCGTACAATGAAAAGAGAGAATCATACAAAGTAAGAATAACATGCAAATCGTACAAGAGTTTGTACGATACGATTTAGATCGTACGATGTATGATTTGCCAACTAACCTATTTAATGCGGCATGTGGCAAATTAGCGATTGGAGGAAAAGAAGGGGAAAAGACAAAATTTTGAAACCAACTTCTGAGTTGTCAATCATCTAGCAGTGGAGATGGAAAAAGCATGCAACATGGCGCCTATTTTTTAAAAATTTAGGGTTTTATTAGGGTTTTTGAAAACTTGCTTTAAAAGGAAAGGGACTTAACCATTTTTTTCACCAAGCAAGAAAAATCAATTTTTTTTTAGGATATTGAATGGGAAAAGCGTACATACGTAACAGAAAACTACATGGGCGAGAATTTTTCATCAGTACTCTGAAGGTTGCAGACCCATTACTAAATTTGTACCAGGGAGTTCTTTTCCACTTTGAAGAATTAAATCGAGAGAGAAATTGAGGGTTTTTCTCCACAGAGGGGGGAAATTCAAAATGTTTCAAGATATTATAGCCAAGGACGTTAGAATATGTCATTGTACGGATTTTGAACAGAGAAATTACTGATTAAAGCCGGAGGAAGCAGATATTTGTGGTGGAAATTGGGGAAAGTTCAAGGAAACGAAGGATTGAAACCCTAAAAAGTTGAGAAATCTAGCAAAGGCAAGCTTAGCTAAATATATACTCCATATTTATTCTCCCTAAATATATCAACCAAGAATTCAGTACCATTCTTCTAATTTTCCTTTAGAAGACACTACTAGAAATCTTAGAGCTACATTTTGTTCTTTGATGTTGTGTATTGTGCATAGTTTGGCCATGTGATGTAGGGGATCCATTGGCATAATAACATCTTCTATGGTGAAGTATAATAATGACTTCAAATCTAAAGCCAACATTGGGTCCCATGTAGTAGGAGGGAATGGTGGAATTAGGGGGGCTCTATCATTCCAAGTTGGATATCTTCTTAGAGGCTAATTCTATTATGCCATATTTTGAAGTTGGAATCTTCTTCTCCTCCTTCTAATTGGGTTAAAGAGGTATACCAATGTTTGAGGATTTAGAGTTGTAAAGGACCTAGTTATAGATCTTGTGCTTATAAATGTTTGGGTTCTTTGTTCTCAATGGAATTAAGGAGTCACCAGGTAAAGACTTTATTCTTCAAAAAGTAGATAAGTTGATACTTTCACTAGAATATCAACCTAATATTTCTAATTTATAGTATGGATTAATTTAATTGGTCTTATCAGGTGTGCCATTAAATTTTTGTCACCTCAAAATATCATGGTCATTTGTTTCAGTAGTTTGATGCACCTAACACTCATGCCTTGTGTAGAGAGAGCCAAAAGTCCTAAGAACATAGGACATGACTCAAAGGACCATATCTAGGAATTTTTACAAGGTTATATCCTTATAGGATGTGATATTTAATGACCACCTTTATAAAATACTCCTAAGCTACTTGCATTCATCAAGAAAAAAGGGTAGAGAAAGATAATAGGAAAATAAAAATCCTACACTATGGGAGACAATGCACTAAGATTAGAGACTCTCTTATACAACAATGGGATGATAAATACTTTGAACCATTCATTAATAGTAATAAGGTGACCACTTTCTTAGTCTAGCATGATCATTCATACACATAGAATATACATAAGAAACAAGACAAAAAGAGAAATAGTCACAAATTCATATATATCATAAATTTTCTTACAATTATGCTAGGATAAGAGAGCTCAAGTTGTTGGAACAAAATAATCTAATTTTGGGATTATATTGTAAATTCACCTAAGTATAAAGGTAAAAAATAAAATTAGGTATCTAGGCTTTAATATAAACTAAATAGATAGGTATATACTTTATGTTTATTGATATGTATATATACCTAGGTTATACTAATATATATTAAGGTATATGGATAAAATAAATATATACCTATATTTATTTTATCCTACATCTTAATATTATTATTCCTACAATTACTAAATTAAAATAATTCTAATATCTAGTCTAACTCTAGTCAACTCAAAGTCAAAGGTGATATGGCATGAGACTTGAGTGTGGTGGCATGTGTGGGGTACATAATGGCATGTGGCATAAGTGTGGTGGCATGTGGCATGAGTGTGGTGGCATGTGGCATAGGTGTGGTGGCACATGTTGTGGAGGTTTTCCTCCATGGATATTTTCCAATGAGAGGATAGCCCAAACTATATATTTGGGCTAAACTCCTTGTGTTAAAATAGTGCTAACTAGAGAGCTAGGTTTTAGCATAGTAATGGCAGGAGTATGGGTTGATTGATATGGACTAGAGGAATGTTGTGATGGTGTCGGGCCCGTCACAGAGCATGCATGCTAGTGATATTTTCATCTAAAAATGATTGGAAGGAATATGATTTTCCAATGCATGTCGAGAATCATTTGTTAAAGAACAATGGATGTTTGGAATGATGTGAAGCTAGGCCGGTTCTAGTGGTTCAACTAGACTAGGTGGTGGAAGATGTGGAGTATTTAACCAAGCATGTGCTTATTGGTAAATTTATGGGCATCTAAATTTCTCTTCCCTTTGTGGAGGCTTGGTTTAGGAAGACTTGGAACCCTAACGAGGACGTGGAGGTGATGTTGAGTGCGAATAGCTATTTTATGGTGGTTTTCTCTCATATTACAGATCATAACAAAGCATTTGAAGGGGATCCCTATTTCTTAAACCTTGGCATGTGGATTTCAACCAGTCAGAGGAGCAACCATTGTGGGTTCTAGTGTGGGTTTGGCTCCCATGGCTCCTATTGGAATTCTAGAGAAATGACATCTTGCATATGATTGCCCTTCTTCTTGGGAAGCCGGTTGGACCATCACAATAGATGATGGAGAAAAAGATAATTTTTGTTGCCCGTATCTATGTCAAAATTTATTTAAACAATCCTATTCTAGATTCTATTGAAATATAGTTTGGATCATCTACATGGGTTCAACAACTTGACTATGAAGCTCTTCCATTTTGTTGTTGGATCTATCATGAATATGGCCACCTATAAAGAAAATGTACTAAGTTTATCCTACCCATGGATTCAAATCCTGGGCCCTCTCGATCTGCACAAAATTTAGGTAAATAAAAAGGCCCAATAAAGTAATGGGATCGGGATAAGGAAGGCTTTGTTCCTGTAAAACCCTAAAATAGAGGAAGAAGGGTAAAAAGAGCCCTTAAGAATAGCCAACCAAATGCTCTACTCAATCGTTTTGAGATACTAGATTATCTTGATTAGTGCATGGAGTTACCTAAAACATCGCTACCTGATGCAAATATAACAAGGTCAAATCATGTGTCTCTTCTTGAGGTGGAACCTAAGGAATCAGATCTAGTGGATTTAAATGAAGAACAGATGGCTTTGGCTCCAAGCATAGGTGATATGGTTGGTTATAGCCTTGGAAGGAAAACTATTTTGGAAAGTGGTACAGATATAGTTTTTCTCTTTCCTACTCAGGTACTGATGCAGTCACACTTGGACTACAAAACTTCTACGATGTTGGATTAAAATAGAAAACAATTACAAAAGGTGCTTCGAATAATAATATGAAGGTGGGTCAAAAGAAATACCATGTAAGTTAATAGGGGAGACTTTTGTGGAGTTAGGATTAGTGAGAACATTGGACTCCTATTTTTGTAACCCCTAGAAATGATTATCCTCTCATGGAATGTAAGGGGGTTGAACATCATCCCTAGACAAGAAGTTCATAATTTGATTCGTGTACATTCTTTGGATGCGGTGTTTATTTAGGAGACTAAATTGTCTACTGATAGTATACTAAATATTTCTCCCAATTTGTGGAGAAGGGGTCAATGCCAGTGTATTAGTGCATGTAGATATGCTGGTGGTATTGCTTGTTTATGGGATCTGGTTAAGATCTCTCCTCTTACTTTGATTTATAGTAGATGTTCTATTTAAATGATTAGGCATGATAATGAATCTGGTGAAACCATCCTACTTAAAAATATGTATGCTCCTATTGATTACAATGGTAAGTAAATTTGTGGGAGCACATTAGCTTTGTGAGAAGTTTGGATCCCCCGTACCCATAGATTTTGGTTGGAAATTTTATTTCTATCACTTATCTAGAGGAGAAACGTGGTGGAGTTGATCATCTTGAGCCTTTTTATTATGTCTTAAGTGTTCATATTCAAAACCTAAACTTGGTTTACATAAATCTAGATAAAGGGATATTTACCTAGCATAATAAAATATATAGGGAAGATTCCATCTCAGAGATACTGGATAGGTTTATGATCTCTAGTTTTTGGATTGGTAATAACAAAAGCTCTAGTTCTATGATTCTAGAGGGTAGGGGATCTGATAATTGGCCTATCAAACTCTCTGATCTTGAGTTTAGGCTAAAGAAGAATCCTTCATTTAAGTTTTAACTTATGTGGCTTTGGGATCCTAAGATTCATGATTTCATGTGAGGTTGGTGGACCAATGGCAAACCTTATCATGGCATCGCTATGTATTTCTTTATGAAGTGGCTATAATTTTTTAAGCATAAATTGAAGAGGTGGAATAGTCTAAATTATGGTAACATTTCCTTGGCTAAGTTGGCAGTTTTAAGAAGGTGGAAGAAGCTTCAAGGAATATTAGAGATCATGGAATCATGAAAGAGCTTCTCTTTAAGGAATCTAAGGTTGCAAAAGAACTTACTGAATGGGATCTGAGGGAAGAATTTTTTTGGAAACAAAAAGCTCAAGTGGATTGGCTTTAGGAAGGGGTTAGGAATATGGCATTATTTTTTAACTCAGTTAAGGCTCACCATAATGGTAACCTGATTTCCTCTCTTGTGAATTCTCTGAGTGTCCTTCTCTCTTCCTTCAGGGAAATTTTAGAAGAGACTAGGAGGTATTTTTCTTCTCTTCAAGGAGGACTCCCTCTCAGATGATGAGGATGAAAAGCTTATTATAAATTGTATTCCCTCTATTTTTTCTAGAGATATGAGTGAGCATTTGATGGACTCAATTTCCCTTGAGGAGTTGGAAAATGTTGTATTCAATATGAAAAAAAGGGAAAGCCTTGAGTCCATATGGATTCATGATTGAGTTTTATTAGGATTTTTTGGAGTTAATCAAATTTTATCTTCTATATATGGTCCATGAATCCCAAAAGAACAAACAGATTGTAAGGGCCCTAAATGCTACCTTTATGGTGCTTATCCCAAAAAAAGAGTCCTCTAGATATGTTCAAGCCTATTACTCTCTATAATTTTGTGTATAATATCATTGCAAAAATTATTACTAAGAGGCTAAATATATGGCTGAGAAAAATCATCTTTAAGTAGCAAGGTGGGTTTGTTGTTGGCTGGAAAATCCTAGATGGGGTTGTTATTGCTACAAAAGCTATTCACTTGATGAAAAATTCTAAGGATAAATCTATGTTCATTAAGTTGGACATGGACAAAGCCTATGATCAAGTCAAATGGTCCTTTCTTTAGAAAGTTCATGCTAATTTTGGCTTTGAGGAGGAATGGATTACATGGGTGATGAGTTGTGTTTCTTCTTCCTCGTTCTTTGTTCTTGTTAATAATGAGTCATCAGAGCTGTTTGAGGCCTCAAGGGGATTAAGGCAAGGAGATCCTCTATATCCTTATTTTTTTATCATTATGGCAGAAGGATTGGGAAAACTGCTTAAGTATCAGGTTAGGCATGGTCTCATTCAGGGTTGGAAGTGGGATAGTAGTTTGTAGCCTCTTTTCCACCTTTAATTTGTTGATGATATAGCTTTTTTGGGAGTTGCCACTATCAGGGAAGCTAGAAATATTAGACGGTCTCTTTAAATATATCATGGTGTTTTTGGGCAGTTGATTAATGAGGATAAGTCTTCTATTTTCTTCTTCAATACCCCTCCTCTTATTCAAGCCAAGATTTCTATAATTCTAATATTCTAGGTTGAGACTCCCCCCTTCATTTATCTTGGTATTCTGATTTTTTCTCATCCTCTGTCTAGATATTCTTAGCAATATATGCTTGATAATTTTAGAGGGAAGGTGAATTACTGGACCATTATATGGCTCTCCTTTATGGGTAGAGTGTTGCTTTTAAAATATGTTGTTCAAGCTTTACCCATTTACAAGTGTTTTGTGCAAATAGCCCCCTCTCATTTTATCAAGGACATGGATGCTTTGTCAAGATAGTTTTTGTGGTATGGAAAACTTGCTCAATCTAAATGGAGTTTGGTTAGGTGGGATTCTATTTGTAGGCCAGTTCAAGAGGGAGGCCTTGGGTTGTGATAGGTGGCTCTTTTTAGGTAGGCTTTGGCTGTGAAACTCTACTGGAGATGGTGTACTTCTCAAGATTAGATTTAGACTAAAATCTATCTTGTAAGTACTTGAGAGATATTTATGAGGTTGAGATCTCTAGAGTCAGCTTGGTTAGGAAAGGTTCGGTTATCTGGGATACTCTAAAAATAGGGGCTAATTTTATTAAGCAGGGTTTGTTCTGGATTTGCAATCAAATATTAGATGCTCTTTTTTGAGAGGATTCTTGTGATGGCCACCCTTGTATCTTGACTTAATATCCCAAGTTATGTTCCCTAAGCATTTATTTCTTGGAAGTGGGCTAGTCATGTGGAGGACTTTAAAAGAATCCAACCTTTTGGTAATCTAGTTATGTACAAGTGTAAATATCCACAGGAATGCCCCTAGGGGGATTGGCCAAGGATAGATATATGCTTACTCTTATTCTTGCAGGGAGGCCCTACTCTTTGTTGAGGGGTAAAGACATTTTGACTTGGAATCCTGATCCCAAGGGAACCTACTCTATAGCCTATGGTTATCAGGTTCTTGATATGCAAAATTTTGGAAGCCTCCCTGTCACATGGTGGAAAAAGGTGTGGAAAATATTTTCTTGGCCTAAATGTAACTTTTTTCTCTGGCTGGTTGCTCATAATAAATGCCTCACTTGGGATAACATGAGGAAGAAGGGATTTTAGGGTCCCTCTTTTTGTGTCCTTTGTGGTAATAATTAGGATGACTCTTCTCATTTATTTTTCCAATTCTCCATTTCCAGAGACCTTTGGCATCATTGGTGGAGTGCCTAGAACCATCCTTGTTTTCATGTGCTCTCCTTGGTGGAGTTTTGGAGCAGTCTAGACAGACCTTCGACCAATGCCCTATTCCTCTAGGTGGCTTAGAATTTGGTCCCTTCTTGCATCATCTAGTAGATTTGGCTTGAATGGAACCATCACATATTTCAGGGTAGACATTTGGTTGTCCAACATATCTAGCAAAGGATCTTGTGTATGGTTTAGAAAAATATCCATAGAAAATATGATGTTGATCCTCTTTTTAACTCTAGGTAGGAGAAGGTACGATAGACCCTTGCTATCTTTAGGGTTGGTGTGGACTCTTCTCACCCTAGCAGGGTTCCCCAGCTTAGTAAGAAATTTTGGAGAGATGGTAGGTGGAGGCCACCCCCTGGAGGAGTTTTAAAAATTAATACTGATGGGTCATCCAGAGAAAATCCTGGACATGCTAGAATTTGCAGTGTTGGGAGATACTTTGTTGACATGGTCAGATTTTTCTTTTCCATTTATAAAGGTGTTCACTCCAATAATTTTATGGAAGCTCTTGCGATTCTCGAGGCCTTGTAGAGGGGGTTTTCTCTTGGTTAGTGTAGGAGCATATGCGAGTTCAAAATCTCAAATTTTGGTTAATATTTTAAACAATAAAAGGTTGGAGGATATTAATTGGCAGTTGGCCTCTGTGGCCATTCATATTCTCAGAATTAGTGAAGAGTTCAAATTTATTGCCTTTGTGCACATACCAAGGGAATGGAATGCGGTTGCTAATTATTTGGTCAAAAGGGCTTCTAATATTTTAGGTACTTGGATTATGGATAACTGGGAGAGTCTCCCAGCTGGGAAATCTCAACACCTCTAGTATTTGATCCACAAGGATATCCAAACTTAATGTGGTTTGTTCTTGTTGTTTTATTTGGGTTTCGACCTTGTCTGGTGGTTTTAGCCTGTTTTGTTGTTTATTTGATTCTTGGTTGGGGGCTTCTTTGTACTCTGTAATCTTGTCTTCTTATCAATAAATTTTTACCCCTTTATTTAAAAAAAATAGTGCTAACTATACAGAGTAAAATAGTATGAGCTAGTTGTATGAGCCAATTGTGTAAGCTAATTGTGAGACGCTATTGTTTACTTGAGATATTGGTGATTTTCATTAATCACATTTGAGGAAAAAGTATTTGTATATTTTGTTGAAGATAATATAAAAGTGGAGATACGATTTTGGTCATGGTTTTTTCCTTTACAAGGTTTTCCATGTAATATTGATGTATTTTATGTGCTTTTATTTATTTCTTTTTTTTTACATGGTGAAAATAGTAGCCCATGATGATCCGGGCATGTTGTCTGTATTTTATGGCCACCACAGTATTCTGTATTGTCCACCACAAAAGTCATCACACAGTACTCGTGTAGTCCTCCCCTACCTAAGGTTTTCTTTATTTCTATCTTACCTTGCATTTTAATTTAAATTTATTAAATATTACATTATTTACATTTATGTAATATATATACTTGGCATACTAATAATTTGTTGTTTGAGTTTGTTTTAATCTACTACATTTGGGAGATTTTTCTTACTTCCTTCCCCTTCATTTGGTATCAAAGCCTAGGTTCATCTCTGGTGAGTTCTCTAATTTTAGCTTTTAGTAGAAAAAATAAAAGAGAGCTATGTTACAATTAAATCTAACATTTATCTTTTGTATAAATTTAATGTTAGATTCTATTCAGAAACCCTCATTTATTAATTTTTTTTATGATAACGTTTTTTTTTAAATATATAAGAGGGTTTATTTTTTTTAATAAAAAATAAATAGAGAAAAAGAGTTCTTTTTATTTATATATTTAGATGGAAAACCCTCCATTTTTTATTTTTTTAATAAGCTATGTGTCGCTTCTATTGGGGGCCACTCCCATTACAAAAACAAAATATTACATTGCTCTTATTACATTTCTAACAAGTTAATTAAAGCATATCCAAATTTACCTTTCTATCGAAGATATTATTCATTTACCCTTCTATAAAAGATATTCTTCATCTTCCTCAAACTGCTAAGTTTCCACAATCAACTCCTTTTATATAAAATACCTTCAAAAATTTAAATTATGTCAAGATGAAATTCAACACTCCAAATGGCTAAAATATTTGTTGCCCAACTTCTATATCCAAAAATATCTTTTCTATATAAACCTCACAATTTCTTAATACTCTTTTTAGGGTTCTTATTCATTCCCCTAATATTCCAAGATATTATTTTCATTGTTATTTTTTTTATTTGTGGGTTTAGCCCCACTTCTTGTTAACACTTGTAATATTTGATTTTGTTTTCCCATATCAATATCCCTTTGCATTTCTTTTTCTCTTTTTTTTTTTTATTCTCGGGTCTTCCTCTCTTTTTTCCATTCTTAGCAATACTTTCATCTTCATCAATCTCTTCAATCTTCTCACACTGCCCATAGTAAGACTTATCATCTTTAGGTTTACCTTGTTATGATATGAAGTGCAAGGAATAACCTCAAAATCACAATATTCTTTATATTTTCTTGGAGACCCTAAAGTGCAAGGATGCTCTTTTGTAGAAATTACCTTCTTATTCTGCCCTAAAAACCCTAAATTGTTATGGGTTTCCTCCAACCTCATTTCTATATTATTTCACTCTTGACACCTTAAAGTGCAAGGGATAACATCTTCACCATTTTCAATTTTATTACCTAAAGGGGATTTTATACTACTTTAGAAAAATGAAGATAATTTACCTGGAATAAACTTGATCTTTTTTGTTGTAATTATTTTGGGTTAGATATTCACATATTCTTTTGCACCTTTAATTCCTTCTAAAATTACCAAATGATATTGTCGATAGGATTTATTTACCTCTTCTTTTGGAGTGGAATATTCTTGATATAGTCTAACTTCTATTATTGAATGATTTCCTTGCTTCGTCTTGAAGTTTATCTCATGGCTAGAATTGTGTCTCTTTCTTCATAGTTTTTACTTTGCAAACTCTTACCATGTGTTCAATCTCAAAATAATTGTGGCAATGAAATGCAATATTTTCATAATCTACTTGTTAATCCCATTATCTTGATTCAAATTTAATCTTAATGTATTGTGGCAAAGGTTTTAAAAATTTCCATAGTAATACATATTCAAGTATATATAGCATGCTTTCACTCCTTAGTATATATTATCCCTCTACTTTTAATAACCATTATATCATGTTCAATCATCTCATCCTTTATACTTACTTCTAGTGTACCATCTGCTATCTAGATCAGACTTACCATGTATTTGATCTTTTGTTTATCTCCAACTTGGGCCTTCATACTTCATACTAGGGCATCTTGAATTCCCATTAGGGATTTAAAATTTTATTTTCCTTCCACACTAGCTAATGGGGATTGTTCTTGGCTTGCACTCCCTCTTGGTTCACACTCCCCCTTTTCTCACACTAACTCTTACTCCCAGATTTCACTCTCTCTTGCCTCACACTTGCTCCTAGCTTGCCCTCCCTCCTAGCTCATAATTTCTTGTGTCTCTTCTTTTTCTCAGTATTCCCTTGCTTCAATAATTTTTTGAAAATAATGTTTCATGCATTCATGGTAAGGGTTTGAAGGATTGATGCACTCTATATGAGCCTGTCACTCTTCTACCATGATTGAATCTCAGCTCGCACTCCCTATTGGTTCACATTCCCTCTCTAATATCATTCACTCTTGATGTTCTTTTATCATTATTGAATCATGGCTTGTACTTCCTCTTAGTTTACACTTATTTTTAGTTTTCACTCTCTCCTACATTGAAATCACTCCCAACTTACACTCCCTTTTGTCTCAAAATTTCCCTTATCTCTTCTTTTTCATGGGTTTCCTTGGCTTCAATAATTTTTGGAAACAATTTTCCACACATTCATGGTAAGGATTTGAAGCATTGATGCACTTCGAATGAACTTTTTGCTCTTCTACCATGACTAAATCTCAATTCACACTCCCTCCTATTTTGCACTACGTCTTTGATATCATTCACTCTTGGCTTGCACACTCACTCCTAGATCATGCCCACACTTGCTACTACACTTACTCCTAGCTTGTGTTTGCACTCACTTGTGGTTGAACTCATTTTTAGTTGTACTTACTCACACTTACTACTACACTTACTCCTAGATCGTGCTCGCACTTACTACTGCACTTACTCCCAACTCACGCTCGCACTCACTATTGCACTTACTCTTGATGCTTGCACTCATTTCTGCACTTACTCTTGTCTCATGCTCGTACTCACTACTGCACTTACTCCCAGCTTGCACTTGCACTTGCTGCTCAATATTAGTGTCACCTTTACTTTTTAAATGATAATGTTTTTTAATACATATAAGAGGGTTTTATTTTTTTAATAAAAAATAAGAGAAAAAGGGTTATTTTTATTTATGTATTTAAATGATCTTCATTTAAATACTGTATTAAATTAAAAAAAAATTAAGTTCACTAAGTTGTTAATTTATTTAAAAGTCATTTTTTGACACGATCTGCATTATGATAGGCTGCACAACTAGCCAATGCAAGGCCATGTCTTGTGTGTATATAGCCTAACAGGTTGTCAACGCTAGCCAGGTTGTCAACCCAATAGCAACCAACTAGTAGCCAAGTGGCAACCAGTAGCAACCATACAATAGCACATTGTGCTTGCTGACAGTAGTCCTTAAGGCTATGTGGTGTGGTAGGAGGACCTCGAGCCTCCCCCACATCCATTATTTTTTAATAATAAAATAATATTAAAAAATGGAGGAATGCAGGCCTATGGGGCCATCCCTCCCATTTTTAAATTCTTTTAATTTGATGGTGGGGTCAATAGAACCCCCTTTTTTAATTTTTAAAATTATTGGTATTTGAATATTTTTTGGAAAAATAAGTTATAATTTATTATTATGTTTTACAAAATTACTTATACAATCATACTAACCTATTTTTTTCTTTTAGTCATGGCCTCTAACAATATTGCTATATTTTCCCCTAAGCATATTCTTGATAGAACAAATGGCCTTATTTGTGAGTCTAGGATGAGGGTAGAATACCAAGCGAGGTAACTTTAGAATATCATGAATAAGGAGGGGCCACAACAATAAAATTGAAGAGCACTTACATCATGGAATGTAAAAAATCAAAAAGCCTTTTATATATTATTTAGGGTTGTAAGTGATGACATATTAGTGCATATTTTTAATTTTTATTTTGTATATGAAGCATGGGATGAGTTAAAAACCATGTTCATGGGGTCAAACATGGGTAGAAAATTTTTCCCTTCTTTCAAAATTTCTTAATACAAAAATATCATGTGAAGAATTTGTTGTAATATACCTAGCTAAAATGAGGGAAATTAGAACACAACTACTTGCATGTAGTTGTGAATGGGTAAATGAAAAGATCTTATGTTTCATTGTACTTAGAAATCTCACTAAAAAGTTCAAGGACTTTGTAAATATCCTCAATACAAGATTTGATCAAGAAGATAATCTACCTACACTAGTAGACCTCTCCAACCTACTTGTTCAACATGAAGAAACCATCAAGCTACAAGAATGTACAAAGGTAAGTGAAGGTAAGGACCCTAACTCTACTTCTATTTCCTTGAATTTTCATAAAGGTAATAAACCTAGAAAGTGGAACAAAGGAAACTACTTTAAAGGTAAGAATCAAACTAGTTCTTCAAAACCTAAGTTTGAGAAGAAATCAAAGAGCAATAATCCTACATTTCATGGTAATTATAACTTTTGTGGCATTTTTAGCCACAAAAAAAATGATTATCGTAAGAAGAAGGCAACCTCCAAAAATATAAAGAGCAAGAAGAGAGGTAAGCAAACTAATAGTGTTTCTTTAGTTCATGCACTAACTTCCATTAATGATAAAATAGACCATAATTATTGGATTATCTATTCAGGATGCACTAATCATATGACTAATTCTAAGTCATATTTTACTTAATTAAACTTAGATTACAATGATGTAGTTACTATTGGGGATAATTCCCATATTGTTGTAGAAGGAATTGGCAATGTGAACATAGGTACAAAAGTACATAATGATGTTTTATTTGTTCCTAATATTGTAACTAACCTACTTTTTGTAAGGTAATTAGATTCTCAAGGAAAAAATATTCAATTTTGTGACAATAGGTGAATCATCAAAAACAATGTGGGAGAGATTGTTGAAGGTATGATTTCCAAAAACTTGTATGTATTATCTCCACATCAAATTTTAGGTAAATATTGTCTTGCTATGTATGTTGACAATAATTTTAAATTATGGCATAATAGATTAGGATATCTAAACCATAGAAGTATGATTGATATGTTTAACAAAACATGGTAATTTGTCTTCCTAAAATTGAAGTTGATGGAGGACTTTGTGAGGGTTGCATTTCATCCAAGCAACCTAGGACTAAGTTTGGTGAAACTTCTTTTAAATATTCTTATTGATCGCAATTAGTCCATTCTAACCTTATGGATCCATTTAAAGTTAAATAATTAAGTGGATGTTTATATTCTTAAACGTATATTGATTTTTTTCAAGGTACACTTCAATTTTCTTTTTGAAAAACAAGTCTCTCAAGCATTTGAATATTTCAATTTTTTTTAAGGCACTTGTTGAAAATGAAACCTCTTCCCCTATACAAGTCATAAGGATTGATAATGGAGGAGAGTATATAAAAGTGAGTTTAACTCTTATTTTCTTGAAATATGTATTTCAAGATAATTCACATGCCCGTATTCACCCAAAAAAAATGGGGTTTCTGAGAGTAAAAATAGATCCACTACAAATATGACAAATAATTTTCTCCAAAACTTGCCTAATTTCTTATGGGTTGAATGTTGTTTTACTTATGTATATTTGCTTAATTGGTGTGCCACTAAAGCACTAAATGGAGTCATTCCACTTGAGGATTGGTTTCAAAGGAAATAATCAATTAAGCATTTGAGATTAATTGGGTTCATTGCTTATGCACATCATAATAACACAAATAATATTAAAAAATTATATGATAGATCTTTGAAATGTGTTTTACTATATCTTACTATTTCTAGGCCTGATATTGCTTATGTTGTTAATATGATCCTTATAATGTTCATATTAATGTTGTTCATAGAATACTTAAATATATAAGTGGAACTATTAATTTAGCTTTGGAGTATTCAAGTAATTCTCATGTAATTTTTTTGGTTATTGTGATAGTGACTATGCTATGGATAATGTTGAAATAAAATCCGCAAGTGGATATTGTTTCTCCTTGGGATAATATGTGATCTCTTTGTGTAGCAATAAATAACCAACCATAGAACTATCCTCAACTAAGACTAAGTATATAATTGCTACTCTAGAATTTCAAGAAGCCATTTTTCTTCAAACACTACTAACAGAAATAGGGTTCAACAACAATAAATCTATCACAATATTTTTTTATAATCAATCTTCAATAGCTTTAGCAAAGAATAATCTTATGCATTAAAGGAAAAAATACATTAATATTCAAGCACACTTCATCAGGGATAAGGTATTATATGGGACAATTAAACTCATATACTGCCTCACAAATGAGAATATTTTCTATATTTTTACAAAACCATTAGTAGAATCTATTTTTTTTTTACTTTAGAAGTAAACTAGGCCTAAAATAATTTTCCTCAAGGGGGATTAATACATAATATTGTATGATGTCAATTATTTTAAGTTTTTCTAAGGTTTTTTGAATTCTATGTTTATGGATGTATGCCACTTGTTTTTTCTTATGTTGATGGAATATGTGTGTGTGCCATTTATTTATCCATGTTGATGGATGTTATTTTTTCCATGTTGATGGAATATGTGTGTGTGTCATTTATTTATCCATGTTGATGGATGCTATTTTTTCATGTTGATGGAATATGTATGCCACTTGTTTATCCATGTTGATGGATGTTATTTTTCCATGTTGATGGAATATGTATGCCACTTGTTTATCCATGTTGATGGAATATGTATGCCACTTGTTTATCCATGTTGATGGATGCTATTTTTCCATGTTGATGGAATATGTATACCACTTGTTTATCCATGTTGATGGAATATATATGCCACTTATTATTGATGTTTTCCATGTTGATGGAAACCTTATTTACATGTCATATTTTATATATATGATTACTAACTCTATGTCATATTTTTATTTTGTAGATCCATGTTGATGGATGGTGCCTTACCTATTGCCACATAGCTTGGAGTCTCTACTATGTCATTGTTGAATAAGTCTTTAACAAAATGTATGCTCCTTCCAATATTAGTTCTTTGGAACCTCACCTCTTGTAAAATTGTTTTATAACCCCAAAATTATATTAAAGAGGAGTGTCAAAACAAATAATTCAATTTTGTTATTATATTGTAAATTCACCTAAGTATAAAGATGAATAATAAAATTAGGTATCTAGGCTTTGATATAAATTAAATACGTAGGTATTAAATTTATATTTATTAATATGTATATATATACCTAGGTTAGACTAATATATATTAAGGTATATGGATAAAATAAATATATCCCTATATTTATTTTATCCTACACCTTAATATTATTATTCCTACAATTACTAAATTAAAATAATTATAATATCTAGTCTAACTCTAGTCAACTCAAAGTCAAAGGTGATATGGCATGAGACTTGAGTGTGACGGCATGTGTGGGCAACATAATGGCATGTGGTATAGGTTTGGTGGTATATGTTGTAGAGGTTTTCATCCATGGATATTTTCCAATATGAGGATAGCCCAAACTATATATTTGGGCTAAACTCCTTATGTTAAAATAGTGCTAACTATACAGAGAAAAATAGTATGAGCCAACTGTGTGAGCTAACTATGAGACACTATTATTTACTTGAGATATTGGTGATTTGCACCAATCACATTTGAGGAAAAATGCTTGTATATTTTGTTGAAGATAATACAAAAGTGGAGATACAATTTTGGCCATGGTTTTTCCCTTTACAGGGTTTTCCACGTAATATTGGTGTCTTTTATGTGGTTTGATTTATTTCTATCTTACCTTACATTTTAATTTAAATTTATTAAATTTTATGCTATTTACATTTGTGTAATATATATACTTGGCATACTAATAATTTATTGTTTGAGTTTATTTTAATCCACTATATTTGGAGGATTTTGCATACTTCCTCCCTCTTCATAAGTGTTATTAATAAAATGGCTCAGGATTTGAGTCTAGACTAATACATAAGAGAGAATGAAAGGAAATTACACAAGGGGCTAGATATTAAGCACTTCTTAAGCAACATTTTGATACTTTATAATGAATACATTACTATTTTTATAAGCAAACTTGAGGTAAGCCTTTCCTTCTAAAATTATGTAGGAGATTCAAAGTGCCTCCTCTATTGTGTGTTAATCCATACCTACATTCAATTTATTTATTTCCTTGAGGTCTCTAGATATGAAATCATCAATGCTAAAAACAATTGGGCCTCTAGATGTGCATCCTCTATTGATATTGCCAACTACTCTTACTAGAAACTCCTAACATTAGGACCTACTACAATTAATGTTATTGGGATTTAGGCTACTAGAACTATATCTTCCACTAGTAGTGTATTTAAGACACCAATCACCTCATTTGAATAGTGTGCCTAAGTAATGGAGGTATCTCTAGAGGTTCCTTGTCATGAAAGGTAGCCTCTCTAGAATCTAGTTAGCGTCCTTTTGCACACAATATTTTCTTTGATCCTCATCATAATTTTAGTTAGAACCATTTGTGTGTAGTGCCATTTTAAAAAACTTCTAAAGTTTTGATTTTTATTCTTTTGCATCCTAGGAATTTGATCCATGCACTTTTGCATGTGATTGCTTATTTGTTCCTCATCGCAACTCTAGTTAATATTTTTTTACGTGCAATGCTACTTTGAACCTTATCAAAAATATTGTTTTTTTGTTCTTTTGCATCCTAGGACTCCAGAATATGCTCTTTTACACTTGGCTCTATCTTAGCTTTCTTTTATATTTTTAGATATCTTAAATCCCACTAGAATCACCTTACAAAATTGATCAAGGAAAAAACATTTCGCAAGTGTAGTGAGAATCACTATAACAACAATGAGAATTTCAAGAGATTCTTCTATTTCAAATATCATTCTCACCATCCTAAGATCACACCTATGAATAAAATCATAAATTCAAAGTGGAGGGTGGAGACACATCAGTATATAAAAATGAATATTCATTGCAATAGAAGTAATCAATAGAAGTAGATAAGGTAGAAAATAAGGATGATAGGAGGGATATATTTGCTCATGATCTTATGGGGATATAAAATCACCATACTATCAAGGTATAAATATTAAATAAAATCATTTGAATATGTTGATTGATTTAAGTAGCACATAACTTTATATATAGTGACACAGTGAATTCCTTGGGCGTGTATATCAATTCTTCAAGTTAAGATAAATTTTAAGTCTTAATTACAAATGGGGCTACCACTCAGTGTGTGGGTCAAATGGCTAAAGTTAACATACAAATGAGAGATCATACTTGGTCAAGAAATCTTGTTTCATGAACCTAGAACGCCCATATGTCATCTTGGGAGCATAACGGATATCTGAGCTTGGTGTTGTTGTTATTAATCAACAAAACTTATATGTCAAATGGATGGAGATGTAACAACCCTCCTTGGTAGAACTTTATCTTAATATTGAATTATATATTTATGTATGGATATCTAATACATGTTCTCATTGCGATGTTTTCAAGTTGAGTTGGTATTTTATTTTATGCTTTGTTTAAGATATATGGAGAATATGGTATTGTTGAGGAACCTTTTGAATGTAGGACTAGGTACTCTCACTGATGGATTGATATAAGACAACCACTAGAGATGAAAGAAAAAGGGAAATGATGGTGATGATTTATTCATCAATGGATCAAGGGTAGGATAATGTTCTTCATATATATGCATTGCAAATATTTTGTTTAGACACCCATTGGGCGAAGAACTTGCTATTACAAGGGAGTATTCCTTAATAGGTAGATAATAAAATTGGTTATCTTCAAGGAACCACCTACTTAAGGAAAAAATGAGTGTAGTATTGAAATGTTTGATTTCATCCTTTTTGGATTTATTTGGCTTGGAAAAAGCCTTTGTTTATTAGTATCGATGCTAATGGTTGATATTAGCACTCGATAGTATCCAACATGGTGTATTATTGATTTGCAAAGTCTTTATTTTGCTTGTGTTCTAGAAGCATGGAATTGGTTGGTTAATCAAATAAAATATTAATATGGATAATATTTTTACTCTTAATATCAATGTTAATAACTAATATTAACATTTGGTATTAATCAAAAAGTAATTAATCTAATTTACCTATGGTTAAAGGTAATAGTATTGTGGATGAATTTAGATTAATTACTTATATTTTCCTTTGTTTAGCAAAGCTTCAAAATGAAAGAAAGGATTAATTAGCTTTATCTCTTAAATGATTCTGAAGGTTGTAATGTAGAAATATTTATGAGGAAAATATTAATGGTTGATTTGATTAAGGGATAACAATACCTTGAATGTATTCATATTAGATGAATTTCTTAATCAAATTATTACCTTTGGTAAAGTTGTAATAAAATAATTAACTCTAGATATTTAGCTAAGTGAGGTAGCTATTTGTGGAACATTGTGTTGGAAGCAATTTGATAAGCCTTGTATTGTAGAAGAATCTATGTTACCTTTGGGTATGCAAATAAGAGGACTCCAAAATTCATTAGGGTACATTATTTTTAGAGTAATTAAGGGAGGCACCGGGAGGATTTATGGGAAAGTATTCGACACAAGACATCTAAAGAGCAGGTGGAATTGAGCTAGCTTGGAGGAGCCAAGGAGGAGTAATGGGATTGCTTTAAAGGTACTAAACTTGATTATTCTTTTGGAAAGGTTATTTTCTTAATACTTTTTTTTATGTAATTCCTTTTTGGATGCTTTCATCTAAGTTGTTTGGGTTCTTGGTAGCTAGTTCTCTATTTCCTCTTTGTATGGGATCTTTTATTGAAGTTTTCTCCTACTTGTCTCTTTTGCATGGACATTGTCCAAGTCTAGTGACCTCTAA
Organism: Wollemia nobilis; assembly: GCA_028583015.1. Classification (NCBI taxonomy): domain Eukaryota; kingdom Viridiplantae; phylum Streptophyta; class Pinopsida; order Araucariales; family Araucariaceae; genus Wollemia; species Wollemia nobilis. The sequence continues at coordinate 626,834 of JAQPPZ010001465.1, read as the reverse complement.
CCCTTGCTTCCTTTAGAAAAAATTTGGGTGTTGTGTGGTAAGGTTGTTTTGTAGACCATGTGTACCTTTTTCTAGTGATCTAACTACATTCTATTTTGAGCTTTGAATACCTATTATTTTTAGGTTAGTGTGAATCAAAGTTTAGGTATCCTTGGTTGATGTTTCTATGTGGCATTCCTTTATCTCCTATGTCACTTAGGTTACCTTAACCCCTTTATGGTCATGCCCTTTTGATCATTTTTATGCCTTGTGTTGTTTAGAATGTTCAAGTTGAGAGCATCCTTGTTGTATTCCAAGTTATATTCTTTCGATCACATATTATATTTATTGTATGTTTGCCAACCTTCTTAATTTGGTCTTTATATATTTTGGTAGATTTGATCCAATGTGTTTTATGCTCCTTCTTCTATGGTTGTAGTTTTGGATCTTGTAAGTAATTAATCTTTTAACCTCCAATAAATAATAGTAATACTTTTGTGTTCTTTGTTCTTGAGAAAGATTATTACTAGTTATATTTTATCCTTTGCAAAGAAGAAGAGTGTGTTTATTATTTTTTAATCGAAAAGGAAATAATGGGTTTGATAAGATAGAAAGGATATTTTAAATAATTTGGAGATGTTTAGTTAAATATATTTTAATATAGGTTATGCTTGAATGATCTGAATGTTATGTGATAAGACTTAGTATGTTTTAAAGGAAATGTTCCTTCATTTTCTTGTAAGGAAAATTAGAGACCCTTTAAATAGTGAAAGATATGTGTATCACTTTATAAAATAAGCAAAGAGCCTTGATTTTTGGAAAATATTCTCATTATTTCTTGAGACTTGAGTAGGTAGGGAAATCATTATAGGGAGAGAAATATGGGATGCTCTCCTTAATTGTTTTAATTTTGTAATTTCATGGTTTATTGCATGTATGCATAAAGCATTGTAGTTGCATTGCATTAAGATATGTAATGATCCCTAAGTTTTTGTTAAATATAGGGAGATTCCTTTCATGAAGAAGATCTTGAAAATAAGATGGTGTAAAGGATATTTGCGAGTACTTGCTCTAGTATATTTGGAAAGAAAATGTTGTTATGTAAATGTAACATTTGGGCTGTAATACTTGGTTCTTTTTTTCATTACTAATAAGTATTGGAGCCTATTTTTAAGTACAAGAAGATATTTGTGTTTTGTGCAATGAATAAATGAAATAATGAGTTAATATTGATCTCTTTTTAAATCAATTTTTCATAGTGGAAAGTAAAGAAAAACTATATGCTAGCATTGATCTAATAAGGTTGCTTAAAACTAAATAGATATTTTATGTTGGTATATTATGTTAGAAGTTAGCATTATATCTACTAAGTAATGTTTAAAAATCTAGCTAGATGTTTCTTTGTACTAGCTTAATGTGGTTATGTATGAACTGTTTCATTCTAGATTTAGCATTGTGTTATAGCTATGCACATTATTTTTGTTATAGAACTTTATTAGTTTAAATGAAAATAGAGATGTTTATTATTGATCTAGCATGAATCATGGGAGGGGTTCTTGGGTTTTGATCTAGAACTTTCTTTTAGGATCCTTGATTCATAGAATGAACCCAATCCTAGGAGGAGTTGCGATGATGCAATAACTAGGTAAAGGTGATATCTAGAAGGAGTTATGATGATGCAATAACTAGGCACTCACAAATATGGAAGGAGTTGTGATGATGCAATAACCAGATTATAATGAGTGATATACCTTGAATGATGATGAATGGGTGTTCCACAACTATGATTTAATAGAATCAATCACATGACAACTATGGTGGTACCATAAAATAGTAAGGTTTAGGTAACCATGCTTATTACCAGAGGAGTGGTAATGACCTTAGTTAGTCCATGAAGGTGTGGTAACTAAGATCCAAGTATCTATGCTAGAATAACCTACATAGATAGATTTATAGATAGGTTAGGGAATAGGCATTCCCATTTAAGTGTTATGGGCCTTAAAGGATAATCTCTATGTTGTGGTTGCATTGTCCTATACCGGTGAGGGTATAGGAAATGTGGGGGGACCACTTTGACATCCTTCTAAATTGTGAGAGTAAGGTGAACCCCAAAAATATGATATGTTGGCTACTAATATCCATTGAGTATCTTTTGTAGTGACATTAAACTCAATGTGGTAAAGCCTTGAGAATGCTGAAAATTATATTGGGACTCTTTTGTGAACCTACTTGTGTGATAATATATATATATATATATATATATATATTGGTATTGGTTTTGGTGGGTTGTTATAGTTGGTATCATAGATCTAGGTCATAGGACTAGAAGCTTCCATAGAGTGCACCTAGGATGAGCCTTGACTTGATGTGCTACTTTGGGAAGACTTACTCTACTAGGGGCCTTAACATGATCTAGGATAACCTAGGTATTAGATGTTGATTGGACCAGTCAGACCAAGGAGTAAAAATCCTAGAGAGTATAGTTTCTTATTGGGAATGGCACCTTGTAGGTAGGCAAGAGTGGCCATGATCATTATCAATGAGTGGTAATGGTCTAAGTTAGTTCATGAGGGAAATAAAACTAACTAATTGTAAGTATAATTAAGGGAATTGTAACTCACCCATCTCATTTATATAAGGGATGCCACCTATTTTATGAGGAGGGCCATCCAAGAAAGTGGGGTCAACTACACAAGAGGAAATTGTAGGGCAACCCCAAAAGAAGACTAGACAAACAATGACATCCAATAAGAAAACTAGGAGGACAGGGGGCCTTAGTAGGAAGTCTAGAAGGACAATATATTTTGATATGAAAACCAAACGAATAACACGTTCTAGTGAGAGGGTGGAAATTTTTTCTTTCATGGTTAAGTTTCTTTAGGAATAGATGGAACAAAAATAAAAATTTCTAGAAACCTTGATCAATAAGAAAACTAGTAGTAAAGATTTAAATGGTAGGTAGGGAGAGGCCAACCTTCAAACCAAAAGGTCTTTCTTCAACTATTCATAGTTGACAGAAATAGGGAAGTGGGAGCTTAAGAAAATAAAGTGTGTGGGATTTACAAAATGGGATAAGGAAAAAACCAAGAAAATCAAAGGGAACCCAAAGTTTCATAATAAGAACAATGGGAACCAAGGGAAATATAAGAAGTTTTAGAAAAGGACAGTTCTAACCCTCAATCACAAAAGTAGAATGACTTGGTATAGAAAGAGGTAATAGTGGAGAAAATGTAGGAAAGGTCTCAAGCACCTAGGATAGGTTGCAACATATGTGGAGAAACTCATTATACCAACAAGTGTCCCCAACAACCAGAGTTGAGTATTAAAGCATAGGGTTAGCAACATAGGATATATGTCACTATAGGAAATCAGAACTTGTATGGAAAATCAACACCTATGTTACTAACTAGTAAGTTGTTTAACAAGGATTTTAAGGTATTAATAGATAGTGAAGCTATAGAAAGTTTTATTTCCACTAGTATTATTGGTGATATGTCAAAAATATAGCTTTTTGGCACAAAGGTGGAAAGTCAAGTATGGCTCTAGTCAGACCTAATAAGTGGATCAGTGTTTGCCTATGGACGAGATTACCTTCCACTATATTGATTTTATATGTTACCCCTCAATGCTTTTGATATTATATTAGGTATGGATTGGTTAACGACTCATGGAGCCTTAATCAATTTCCAAGCGATGTGGATGGACTACACTAATAAGGATAAAAATATAGTAAGAGTTCAAAGTAGGCAAGGATATTTTTCACCCCATTTATTAGTAGCTATGCAGTTAAATAAGGTCATTAAAAGAAGTGGTATGTTGTATGTAGTTAATATTAATGGTAATACATGTGATAAATGGGATGAGGAAATATTTAAGAAATATCTTATTTTACATGAATTTAGGGAAATATTTCTAGAACATATCCTAGGACTACCCCCTTGATATGAATTTGATTTCACCATTGAGTTAATGGTTGGGGCAAAACCCATTGCAATAACACCTTATAGAATTATCCCAATTGAGTTGTAGGAGTTAAATGTGTAGCTTAAAAAAAAATTAGAAAGGGGGTTGATAAAACCTAATGTGTCACCTTAGGGTGCTCCAATATTATTTTTGAAAAAGAGGGATGGTTCCCTAAGGTTATGCATATATTATAGAATGCTGAATAAGTTAACCATTAAGAATAAGTACCCTTTGCCAAGGATTTATAAACTCTTAGATTAGCTAAAGGATGCTACTATATTTTTAAAAATAGACGTGAGATATGGATATCATCAGTTAAGTATCTGAGAATAGGATACTCATAATATAGCTTTTAAGACTAGATATAGACACTATGAATTCACAATGTTGCCATTTGGATTGACAAATGCATCAACAAATTTTATGAATTTGATGAACATTGTGTTTAGAAAATATATAGATCAATTTTTTTTGGTATTCTTAGATGATATCTTGATATATTATCATACCAAAGAAGAACATGACCATCATTTGAGGTTAGTGTTAGAGGTGTTGAGGAAAAACTAGCTATATGGAAATTTATCCAAGTGTGATTTTTATACCTCACAGGTACAGTATTTAGGACACATCATATTGATAGAAGGAATTGCTATAGATATAATTAAAATTGAGGCTATATTAATTTGGTCTACACCAACAAATGTGTCAAAAATTTGGAGTTTTATGGGACTCACTAGCTATGATAGGTATTTTGTGAAATATTATTCCAAGTTTACCTATTCAATCACCAACCTTCAAAGAAAAGGGAAGGAGTTCAAATGGATAAATAAGTGTGAGGCCACCTTTGAGGCTCTGAAGAATAAGTTAACTATGACATTGATTCTAAAGATACTAAATCTTCTTGGGAATTTATTGTGTGTACAAATGCTTCCTTAGAAGATTTGGGTGGGGTATTTTCCTAGGAAGAGGCTATCATAGCCTGAGTCAAGAAAACTCAAGAAGCAAGAGATAAAGTATACTATGCATGACCTATAATTGGTAGTAGTTATGCCTACACTAAAGGTCTAGGGATATTATTTGTTGAGCAATCATTTTGAGATAAGGATAAACAATAAAATTCTAAGGTATATTTTTTACCCAACCTATATTGAATGCAAGACAGAGAAGATAGATAGAGTTCTTAGCAAAATATGACATTGGTATTGAGTATATCAAAGGTTAAGAAAATAAGGTTGCACATGCCTTGAGTAGAAGGCACATAGCAGCACTGACCTAGAGACATATAGACTCGATGGATAAAGTTAAAGAAATGCAACTAAGGATCCATATTGCATAGAAATTCAGGATAAAATTGAGAGAAATCCTGAAGAGAATAATAATTTCAACATAAAATATGGACTTTTGTGCTTCAAGGATAGGGTTATTATACCCAAAAATTATGAACTAAGGAGATTGGTTTTGCAAGAGGTGCATAATTATCCCTATTTTATTCATCTAGGAGGGTCAAAAATGAAGGAAAACATGAAAAAGACCTATTGTGTAGGAATGAAGCAAGATATCACTAGTTTCATTGTAAAATATTTAGAATGCTAGAAAGTTAAGGCAGAACATCGACACCTAGTAGGGAAATTATACCCACATGATATACCTACACAAAAATGGTAGGTAATATCTATGGATTTTATTGTGGGTTTACCTAAGACTAGGTACCAACATGATGTAATTTTGGTAGTGGTTGATAAGTTGATCAAGGTTTCATATTTCCTACCAAGGAACATCAAGGATGATGCACTAATGGTGGCAAATAAGTTTAACAAAGAAAATTTTAGGTTACATGGGTTTCTTATAGTGATCGTAGTATATAGGGATTCTAGGTTCACATCAGAATTATGATATGCTCTTTATTGTGTAGTGGGCACTAGGCTAAACATCAACTTTGCATATCATCTAGAAATAGACGGTCAAATAAAGAGGGTGAACCAAGTTTTAGAAGACTTATTTTACATGTACTACATGGATAAAAAGTCTAAGTGGGAAGACTTTTGCATCTAGTTCAATTTGTATATAATAGTGGATATTATGCATCCTTGGGAATGGATCCATTCGAAACCTTATATACCAAGATATGCAAAACACCTCTATCATGGGATAATTTAAAATATGGGTGGTGATCAGACCAAATAGCTTAGAGGGATTTGGTAAAGGCTCAAGGAAGCTATTATTCACCATAAAGGCTTTGCTAATATAAAAATATCATCGAGAGAATTCTCTATGGAAGATAGGGTTTTATTGAGGGTAAGACCCATGAAAGTGCCATAAAATCAACTAAGTTGGATCCTCACTATGTTGGGCCTTTTGAGATCATTGATAAGTTTAGTCCAATAGCTTATAGGCTCACCTTGTCACCTAACCTATTAAAGATCCATGATAATTTTCACATATCATTACTTAGGAAATATTTTGTTGATCCTAACCATGTTTGGAATGTTTTTAAATTAAATATGGAAGACCCCTTAGCCATTGAGGTGATACTGGTAAGGATTCTAGGGTTTCATTCTAATATGTTGAGAAAATGAACCCTATATCAATGTGTATCGCTCCAAATTTTTTGCATCCCTACCTTCAGGCTATTGGATCCGCGCTCGGAAGGAGGATGGGAAAAGGATGATGTGGTACCTCGGACGAGAGGACTTTGCGAAGGTCCCGCCTCTCAAGGGAGGTGCATTTTGGTGATTTTTTGACGGATGGTGGGTTCACCAGGAAACATTTGGTGGCAGTTTCCACGCCTAGGTTTTGGGAATGAGTTTTGATGAGTTCATTTTATTTTTAAACATTCATCCTAGGTTTGGCCGAATGATTCTAAACAACTCTGAAGATACTAAAGCTCTCCTATAGGCTAACCACCTATGGCAAGCTCTCTAAAGTTCATGATAGAACACTAATTGATGAGGATCCAGGATTCTATCCAAGACTAGCCTCTTAATCTGTTTAAGTTGTGTGGACCTAGATGAAATGATACTAAGTCTCCTGATAAGCTCGTCCCACAAGGATTGATTTCTACTTTTTTCAGGGATACTAAGGACAAAATTAACTTCTATGGTTGCTAATTGGTTTACTACGTTTATAGTAACTGCTAACCTCTTTTTAGGAGCTACCATCTAAACATGATTTTGAACCTTAAATGTTTTAAAATGCATCTAAGTTTTAGTTGTTCTATTTTTTTTTTTTTTTGCTTTTGCTTTTGTTTTCAAAAGGTTATGATGCATTTCACGTCGGGTTCACCAAAATGTATCGCTCCAAATTTTTCGCATCCCTACCTTCAGGCTATTGGATCCGCGCCCGGAAGGAGGATGGGAAAAGGATGATGCGGTACCTCGGACGAGAGGACTTTGCGAAGGTCCCGCCTCTCAAGGGAGGTGCATTTTGGTGATTTTTCGATGGATGGTGGGTTCACCAAGAAACATTTGGCGGCAGTTTCCACGCCTAGGTTTTGGGAATGAGTTTTGATGAGTTCGTTTTATTTTTAAACATTCATCCTAGGTTTGGCCGAATGATTCTAACTTAAACTACATGAAAATGCAATTTAAATGAATACAAAGAAACAAAAAAGAAAGCAGAAATAGAGAATTTGCAGGAGGCCAATGAAGATTACCTGATCCGAAAGTCTGATGAAGTTTCTGATTACTTGTAGTAGTCTGGATCGTCTGCAATTCAACAGAATCACCTTCAATTTGATAAAATCGTCTAAACTGACAGGATCGTCGCAATCCGACGAATTCGTCGACGAATTCATCGTAGACCCGCAAAACAACAAACGGATGCGAAATACAAGAAATTCTATTTTGTAAACAGGGGCAAACTATATGAAAAAGTAATATGAGTATTGAACAATATACAAGAACAAAAGTAAATGCAAATCACAGTGTTTAAATAGCAGAATATGATCTTAATATGCAAACTAGACAAAATGGGTGAACTCCGGATGCAATATAGTATAAAAACTGAATAGACAATCTAATTTATAGCATAAAATGACAGAGAAAAGAGAAAGAAGAGCAAACTCAGGGCACCGATTGCCTCGATGTGTGCTGCAGTCGAAATCGTCTCGCATCAGAACGAGATCGTCCCGAATTTGATGAGATCGCCTCCGATCTTGACAGGTTCGTCGACTACGATAGATGCTGGCTCCGACTGAAAACCAGTGGTGTACCTGCAATAAAATTAATATAGGACTAGTGCAAGAGCAAATTTGAAGTGTTTTAGCGCATAGGGAGTTGATTTACATAAAAATTCAGCCAGGGGTTGGGGAAGGAAAAGTTTTAGAGTTAAATAGGCATAGGATAGTTGTTGGGAGGTTGGAGATCATCCCAATTTGGGAGATCTCCAACGGGGGAAGGGTCCCAACGGCGCAGACACGCTTCTGCCCGGATTGGAGACCCGTTGGAACGGATTCCAACTATGCAAATTCAGTTTTGCGACAAAATCGTCTGGACGTTCTAGTCCAGACGAAATCGTCAAATCTGGGGCGATATCGTCTGATCGGAGACGATATCGTCAAACGGTCAAAACAACTGCTAAAAATGGCGCTGAAAAAGAGGAAACGGGTTTCTCGACGGTTAACGGGCGGTTTGGGAGGTTAAATTTGAATTTAAATTTATTTACTAAGGTGAATGTAATTATTCCAATTTTATCACGCCAATTTTAGGGTGCTACATTTTGCCCCTCTTTAGCGAATTTTCCGAAGAAAATGCGTTAAAGATGAGTTCTTCTCGATCTACGAGAAAGCAAAAAATTATTCCCATTTTTAGGCGACGATTCTTGGTCGAATCGTACGACAGCTTACTATGGTGCTCCCTCCGTGTTTTTACCCAAATCGAACGTTTGAGGTAAAAACGCGAAAAAGCAAAAAATTATTTGTGAATTATTTTGAATAAAATTAAGAAAAATAGGGTAAAACCCTAATTCATTGTTACTGTTCATTTTACCGTTTTTAGAGCTCCGGAGCAAAAATGGTAGAGACAAGACACACGTATCTCGCAGAGGTCCGCCGCGGTCTACTGGTAAGGGTTTAAACTTAGTTTAGATTGATTTAATTTGAATTTACATGCTTTGTAAATGAATTTTAGGATGAATTTTGAGCATCGCGGCCATTTTTGGCCATCGACGTCGTCCGGACGAAATCGTCCCTAGTTGGACGAAATCGTCTCAAGTTCGTCAATTTCGCCCAAGGGCGAAATCGACGAAAAAGGGACGATTTCATCAAATTAGAGACGATTTCGACACGCGAAATCGGAGACGATTTTGCTCAAATTTCAGACGATATCGGCCAATAGTGGGCGATATCATCAATTGCAAAAATTTGATCTTTAAGTGGCATTATTGATTGCTAAAATTGTTATTAATGATTGTTTGTTGTTTTGATTGTTTATGCTTGCAGAGAGGATTACTAAAGAGCAGAGAGTGGAAATACGACGGGTTGAGAGACGACTTGGCCGCTCTCACCCAAGCAGAAGCGGGATCTCGTCGGCACAGTGCCGGCTTGCAAGATGTGGCAGAGATGCCGCAGGTTTCTACTGACATGGGGCTACTGACAGCCCTAGCAGAGAGGTGGTACCCGGGCTCTTCATGCTTCCGGTTACCAACAGGGGAGATGACTCCCACACTAGAGGATGTATGGAGGATTCTTAGAATCCCCATACAAGGGAGGATGATCACACCTACGGCCAATCAGGGCCACGCGATGGGACGACTCTACGGTGACCCGAGCTTCACCCTGGAGAAGGGCGGAGTGAACATCGAGGCACTGCGCCAGATGCCTGGGGCATCTACACTGACACGAGTTTTGGCTGGGGTGGTTGGTGGACTTCTGCTGTGCCACCAGAGCGGATGCAGGGTACCATGGATGCTGGCAGATGTGATCTGCGACATGCGCGACCATGGCTACAGATTTTCTTGGGGCAGCTTTGTTCTATGCCGGCTGTACAGGATCCTTTACGGGGTCGTGTACAAGGGCGGGCGATGTCTGGTCATGACATCGCTCCTACAGGTTTGGTGCTCGGAAGCACATTGCGGTGCGGAGGCCGGTAGGGCTTCCACTGATAGGGGTTGACGGGGAGAGGCCCCGAGTCTTCTACTGGTGGCTCCGGAGAGGGGCACAGCGACGGATCGACCTGCCGGTGTCCCGGAGACTACTGGATGACTTGGTCCTAGACCAGATCACCTGGAGGCCATGGAGGCAGCATCCAGGGTGGGCAGAGGACGCACAGGAGCTGGCTCGCATCAGGCGAGTCTGCTGGCTATGGATGGAGAGGGGAGAGGTGGAGCTCCACCGCTACGACCGAGTGTTGCGACAGTTCGGTCTACAATAGGGGATCCCATCTCTCAGGGATTATGAGTTTTCCCGGACTGTCCGGGATAACACCACAGTTAGCGGGGCTCCAGATATGCAACGATTCTGGAGTCAGGACGCGGACGATGCCCCCATTCAGCCAGTGGATGGGGACGACGCAGGGGTAGCCGATGGCTACGATGCCTGGTACGTAGGCATCCGCCCTCCTCGGATGACGAGGGCTCAGGGACCGATCCACGCAGTTGTGCATCGGATAGGGAGGCGGTGCCAGGCGGCGGTAGAGGCAGCCCGAGGTCACGGCAGAGGAGAGCAGAGGAGGCCACAGGCACAGGAGAGGCCACGGCAGAGGGAGAGGGAGAGGAGGGAGGCGAGACCCCCATCTCCATAGAGGCCACCATCGCCTGATAAGGGCAAGGGTGTGGACATTGGCGAGAGTAGCGAGATGGCTACTCTCCGGGCAGAGAGAGATCATCTGCGAGCTCAGGTGCAGACGTTACAGGATGCAATCGCAGCAAACACCAGGCTGAGGTGTCGCAGCTACGAGACGAGAATGCTCGTCTCAGGGCACGAGGCGGAGGGGTGAGCACTCAGGAGCTGATGCGGTCGGTTTCTCAGACCGCATTCTATCAGGCGCTATACTACCAGGCGGTGCCAGAGGGCCAGAGGATACAGGTGCCACCTGCCATAGCAGATCCTATCAGGACAGGGTCGACGAGGAGCTCATCCCGATCGACGACGAGGACTCGCAGTACCACACATACTACGATGGGACCACCTCGTCCTCCGCAGGGCGGGGAGGAGATGAGGCCGAGAGCTCTAGAGGCTCTCGAGGCTAGAGGGCGGGATACTACCACTGATATTGTATTATACTTGTATTGATAGAGGATTGAGTATGCCGAGGTACGATTGTGGCATACCAATCCAGATGTTGATGATGTATATATTCCGTTGATATATATAGATGAGATATTTTTGATCATATGACTTGTCTTATGTGATGCTTATGATGCTTTTTATGTTTGATTGATTGATTGAGTTGATTGATGTAATGATTTTATTGATGATTCATGTAATTATGTCATTTTGGAAAATATTATAACTTGGATGTCATGCTTTAAATATTTTAAATGAAATAATCTGATGTAACAAATTGATTGGTTGTAATGAAATGTGATAAAAATAAAAAGAGATTTCTAACAATAATTTCAAAGGACATTGTCGCTATTATAGACCATTTCATGGAGTCGCCGCTCACTCGGTCGTCAAGCTAGTCCCAGGATAGAAATATTGTTAAAAGAAAAGAGTGCTTAAGAGACCGCCTTAAGACTTTGTTGTGATGATGCAAATGATGATGATGATGGTTTGCTTTCAGATTTCCATAAAAATATTATGCATGAAATATTGTGAAATGATTTTTGCTAGGCATAAATTCTTAAGTGTGATAAAATTTGTGAATAATTCCTTAAGAATTATACCATCATTGCAAAATGCAAAGGTGACATAATGACATAACATAGTAAAAATGTATTTGCTTTCGCAAAAGCATAATTTGTGTAAAATGAAGTCATATGTTTTGTATGATCTTTGATAAATCAGGAAATAAAATTGTTACAATGGTTTGCGCTAGGCATAGAATATGTAGGTATAGACTTATACCATCATCGCGAAGATCAAAGAAAGGATAGTTTTATTGCATGATTAATTTTTGATGAACAGAAAATATGATAATGAGGACTTGCGCTAAGCATAAAATTCCCATTTTGGTTTTGGAACTATGCCATCGTCGCGAAAGTCGATAAGATATATATGATATGTTTTGATTGAAATTTTTGATTTTTTCTATTATATAGTTATCTTTGTGGTAAATAATTGTACTTGGTTTATTCCAAACAAGTTTGCAAAAATAATATTTCAAAGTATTTTGAAGACAAAAAGTTAGATTTATAAGGAATCCCATGTGCATAAGTGAATTCATTGCCAATCTTGATTTATCATAATGATAGACAAAATCTCTCAAATACAAATGTGTGTGCAATTGCATTGTTCATTTACCAGTTTTGAGCAAGATACTATGATACAAGTGATTTGAAGAAACCAAATAAGTGTTCATTAACCATGATGTAGATGCATATAACCATACTAGGCTACTATGTAGATCGGATTATCAAGAGCTAGCTAATCCATAAGCAGACATAGGTCTGTACAAAAGAAGGTCGCTAATGTGACAGTATATATCGCCACGCTAGGAGTTACCCAAGGCCAAGCAGTGTTGGGCACAAACCACCTGTTATGGGGCTTACCTCACGGCTTTCGAATAATTGAGAATTCCAGGGATTCAAGCTCATTCACCCTTCTTTTCTTTTCAAAGGGTAGGGAAAGGGATTTTATTGCTTTTCTTGCTTTCTTTTGAACTTTGCTTATTTTTCTTTTTGTATTTCTTTTGCTTGATAATGCTTGGAACATTGCTGACATAACATTTTTCTTTTCTCTTTTTCTTGAATTTTTCTTTTCTTTTTCTTTTTTCTAGGGATACTTGCTCAGATTAGCTGTAGAGCAAGGGATTTTTATTCTGGGTAGGGGTGAGCTTGTCCTTTTGCCAATTCTCAAAGATTCTAGACCATGTGCATGATAGGATAGCAAGGGAAACTTTTCACTCAAGAAATCAGTTCTACTATGTAGCAAAACATGGAAATTACAAATATAATCATTTCATTGTGAAAAGATGTGCTTGGTTTAAGTAAATAACAAGATCAATTCTCTATGCTCAAACTTTATTTAATTGAATTTTGTGAACTTTGATATAAGAGAGATTAGTAATCATGCCGTATAAAATCAAGATATTTATTGTGTGAGTGTGCAAGTGAGGGATGCCAAATAAATGCTAGTTTTATCCAAAATAAGTTGAAACATAGAATTGCAATAATTGTAAGAAAATAATGATTTTGAGAAAGTTTTGAGAATGTTGACTCTCTCTTTATTCTGTATATTGTTTTGGTTTCGAAAGAGTCAAGCATATAGCTGTTTTTGGATTTTTATGTTGATTTTTGTTTTGGAGCAAAAGGAACTTTACAAGTGCTTTTAAAAAATGCAATAAATATTTTTGAAGATTTTTGAAGATTTTATGAATGTTTTTGAGGTTTTTTGAATAAATTGAAAGAAATACACGATAATGATTTTGAACAAATATATACATGGATGAAATGACCAAATTTATGCATAATAACGTTTGAGATGTAAAATATTCATGGGTTCTTTAAGTTCTTTACCATCTAAGGTAGATAATTTATACGCTCCTGATTCAAATTTTGCAGTAATGATGTACGGTCCGAGCCAGTTGGGCTCAAATTTACCTTTAAGTTCTTTGGTTGCATTTGTATTTTTTTGATTTTCTTTTAGAACAAGGTCGCCAATCTCAAAGGATCGATGACGAACTTTCTTATTATATGCTCTTTTAAGCTTGTTTTGGTATGCACGGAGATGCTCTAAAGCATTGATGCATTTTTCATCTAGGAGTTCCAGCTGACTGAGTCTTCCAGCGTGATATTCATCTCCTACTTCGGTGTCTTGAAGTAGCAGAGCCAAAGAAGGAACTTCCAATTCAAATGGAAAAACTGCTTCGGCACCATATACCAAAACAAATGGTGAAGTGCCCGTGGGGGTTCGAACACTAGTTCGATAAGCCCACAAGGTTGGATATAATTGAATATGCCAGTCACTGCCAGTTTTATTGACTAGTCTTTTGAGAATTTTGATTAAAGTTTTGTTAGAAGCTTCCGCTTGACCATTACCCCGAGGATAATAGGGAGTAGACCAACGATGTTGAATCTTATATTTTTGACATAATTTTTTAACATCTTTATTTTTGAACGGAGTTCCATTGTCAGAGATGAGATTTGCAGGAATTCCGAACTTGCAGATGATTTGATTAAAAATGAATTTAGAGACCTGTGAACCAGTGCAGGAAGCTAAAGGCATAGCTTCAACCCACTTCGTGAAATACTCAGTGGCGGTTATGATGAACTTATGTCCATCAGAAGACACAGGATTAATTTTACCAATAATATCCAAGCCCCATTTAGAAAAGGGCCAAGGAGAAGGAATAGCCTGCAGCTCTTATGCAGCGCATGGACAAGGTCAGCATGTTTTTGACACTTGTCGCAATGGCGCACATATTCATGTGCATCCGTTTCCATGGTAGGCCAAAAGTATCCTATCCGAAGGAGCTTTTTAGCAATGACGCTACCACTAAAGTGTCCTCCACAAGATCCATCGTGGGCTTCACTCAAGGCTGATTTAGACTCTTCTAAATTTAGACATCTTAATAGGATACCTTCAAAAGATCTCCTATATAAAGTATTGCCAATGATTACAAATCGACTTGCTCGTCGACGTAATAACCGACCCTGGTTGCGATTAGAATTAGCAGGGAAAGTCCCATTTTGGAGGAAATCAAATATGTCTCAGATACTCGTAGTTCAGGAGTAGTTTCCTTGATTAGAAACACATCCAAAGGCTCTAAGCATGACTTATGTGAAGCGGGTTCCTGGAGTCGACGAATGATGATGGTAGCATATTTGTCGTCTAACTCCAAGGGTAAGAGAGATGCAGCGACGGCCATAGCATCAGCTGCACGGTTGCTAGTTCGAGGAATGGCTTCCAAGGTAACTTGATCAAACAAGGCCATTAGTTGTAAAACATAGGCCTTATATGGGCGAATTTTATCATCTCTGGTCTGATAAACTTCATTAATTTGGTTTATAACCAATTGGGAATCCCCAAAAACTAAGAGGTTTTTAATTTTAAGCGCTAAAGCAGCTCGTAATCCAAGGATTAGAGCTTCATACTCAGCAGGTATTGTTGGTGCAAGCAAAGGTTAGTTTGAAGGACAGAGGAATAAGATGTTTTTGCGGAGATATTAAAATAATACCCGCACCAGCCCCACTCATGCATCGGGCTCCATCAAAGTATAAGGACCATTGTTCAACAAGGTCTGCCTCTAATTGAAGGCATTCATCAGGAAACTCAATAATGAGGGGATGAGTAGACTCTAAGGGTGCAACAGCTAATTGATCTGCTATGATTTGACCCTTAACAGACTTCTGTCCTATGAAGGTGAGATCAAACTCGCTTAGAGCAAGAACCCACTTGGCTGTGCGACCCGATAAATAAGGTCGACTCATGAGATATCTTAAAGGATCATATTTGGCAATGACATACGTTTTTTGGCTAAGCATGTAATGTCGTAATTTTTGCGTAGCAAACACGACCGCTAGACATAACTTCTCTAACGCCGTATAGCGGGTTTCATAATCGATGAAGGTGCGGCTAATGTAATAATTAGCACGTTCTCATTTTTCATCATCAAGCCGAGCTAACATAGCTCCTAAGGCAGTAATCTGAAGCAAAAATATATAGAAGAAATGGGCGATCAGATTTAGGCGATGAAAGCACCTGAGGGTTAAGGAGATATTGCTTGAGAAGTTCAAAAGCTTCTCTACATTCTGTGTCCCAATTAAAGCGGACATCCTTCTTAAGGAGTTTAAGAAAGGGACCAGTTTTGTCCGCCAGCTTATCAATGAAGCGACGGATAGCTTGAAGTTTACCTTGTAAACTTCGTAATTCAGATATATTAGTGGGTGCGGGCATATCAATGATAGCCGCAATTTTGAGAGGGTCAATTTCGATACCACGTAAAGAAACTAAAACCCCTAATAACTTGCCGGATTTAACTCCGAATATACATTTTGCTGGATTTAATCGAATGAGATATTCTCGTAATCGATTAAAAACTTTTCTTAAATCGTCTAAATGATGATCTTCAATAAGAGAGCGCGCTATAATATCATCTACATAATCATGTAGGATATCATGCATCATATCATGAAAAATGTAGGTCATAGCCCGTTGATAAGTTGCACCGGCGTTCTTTAAGCCAAATGGCATCACTTTCCAGAGAAAAGGTACCCCATGGGGTAATAAAGGCTATTTTCGCCTGGTCTTCAGGAGCTATCCTGATCTGATTATAGCCGAGAATCCGTCCATTAAGGACATCATCCCACTCCCAGCAGTGAAGTCAATAATTTGATCCATATTTGGAAGAGGAAAGTCGTCTTTAGGGCATGCAACGTTAATATCTCTGAAATCTGTGCAAACCCTAACTTTGGTGGCTTCTTTCTTGGTGACTGGGACTACATTGGAGATCCATTCAAGGATAATCAATAGCTTGTATGAAGATAACATTCAGGAGTTTTTCTAACTCCCCTTTGACTAGCAGAGCCACTTTGGGATGCATTTTTCTAAGTTTTTGTTTAACAGGTTTAGCATCCGGATGGACCACTAGATGGTGCATGACTACGTAAGGGTCTAAACTTGGCATATCTTCATATGTCCAAGCGAAGACATCTTCATACTCTTTAAGAAATGCTATGTATTGTTTTTGTTTTTCTTGACTTAGTTCCGCTCCAATGTTGATTATGTGAGGGTTGTCCTCAGTTCCAATATTAATTTTAATGACATTTTCTACCTCCATGTGTAGATCTCTTTCAAAATTAGGTGGGGCGGGTGAAACGCCCAACTCTTGTAATTCTTGTAAAGTTAATTTAGATAATTCGTTCTGAGGGTCAGTGGCCTCAAGTTGAGCTATGGTTGGTATAGAACCATCAAAATAAAACCCGTTGTACAACATCTCTTCAACAGAGACATCATGGAAGATATCTCCTTCCAACTCTTCATCGGGGTCAGCAATCATTTCAGGGTATGCTATGGATAGCATGTTGCATGAAAATGACGGATTTTTAAGAGGCAAATCAACATGTCTATCCAAATAGTCTTGATAGCATATGAGATGATCATCATCCTCAAAAGGAAAAGGTTGACCCTTACTAGGTAATAGGCCCACACCACATCGGGCAGGCCATGGTTCTACCTCGAAAGGTTCTTTCATGCCATTTTGGAAAGGTCCTAAGCCTTTCCCTTTATATCCCATTTTAAGCATCATGGGTTTAGCTTTAATATAATCGTTGGTAAAATAGCACCGAGCATATCCATCATGATGGGTTTTGATATTCTGAGGGATTCTTCCATAGGCATATCCTTTGTAAATGAAGGCGCAACTCCCGACTTGGTAAGTACTTCCCATAGGTTGTGGGAGGCCCAAAGTACGAGGAGATGGCGGCAATTGATTTAAAAGGTTTGAATCTTGCATGAAAGCATTCATTTTTTCTGATATTAAGGTTGTAGATAAATCGGTAAAAGATCATCAGAAAGGGCATAAGATGTAGAAGGCTTATTACCTATGTCTTGAGATGTGGAAGGTATGATAGATGTGTCTATAGGTTTTGAATTTATGGGATTAGAACTTGAAGAATTGGTTGTAGTTTTAAGAGCTTTTTGAAGTTCTACAGTAATTTGTTTAGAAGGTGGTTGATCTATATGGGAAGATGAAGTTAATGGAGGAGGAATAGATGAAGTGATGGGTTTATATTTCAAGAAGAACTAGGATATGTGGATGACGAGAGCAGGGCAAAATTGCACTCCAACCGGTTCCGCCAATGCACACATATCAAAAGGTCTAGGGTCACCATGAATAGTGACCAACTGATTTTTAAACTCAAACTTAACACATTGGTGTAAAGTTGATGGGATCGCTCGCATGGCGTTAATCCAAGGGCGGACCCAAAAGTATATTGTACGATGCTAGGCAATGTACAATAAACACAGTTGTCTCAAGGGTTCTAGGACCAACTTGCAATGGGAGGGTAATGACTCCACACGTTTCTTGTGTTTCGTCATTAAAGGCTTTGATAATCATATCAGTCTTCTTCATTTCATCACTTCTAAAACCAAATCGTTGGTAGAAGTCAAAGGTGCAGATGTTTAGAGATGAGCCATTATCAATCATGACTCGTTTGACAGCTACATCCCCAATTAAAGCTGTAATATACAAGGGATTATCCTTGTGTAAACCGTGTTGTGGGATATCTTTATCCCGAAAGTCAATACAATCAATCTCTCGCGTGATGATAGTATTGGCCATAGCTTCAAAGTTGGATGTTTTGAGGTACCATCATCCTGCTCAAAGTAAGCATCAATTCATCCCTATGGGTGGGAGAGGATCTTAATAAATCTAAAAGGGAGATTCTGGCGGTGGTATTAGACAACCTGCTCATTAATGTCGTAAGGGGGTTTAGGTTGAACAATAGGAGCATTATTTCCTTTATTAGGATTTTTCATAACAAATGGAGCTGGTCCATCGTTCTGGTTTGGTTCTTGTTGGGGATTTTGAGCTTGTTGTCGGGTGACGACTCCGATGGTACCTACAATGTTATAGTGACGACGTTGAAACGGTCTCGGTTGAGAGTTTATGGCTTGTTCATAAGGAAGGACTTCATTAGAAGAAGGTCGAGTAGTGACTCTTCTGGGAAATGGTTCTTCCGGAACATTAGCATCTCGTGATAGGTTGAATAGGATCTGATTCATTTTCAGAACTATTCGATTGAATGGTGTCTACTTCACTTTCACTATCTGACTCTATATCGCTAGAATCAGAAGTTTGAAAATTATGTAAGGGCCTGGTTGTAACCAGGGATAAGGTTGTGTCGAATGTGTGAGAGTCCTGAATAGGTAATTGCCCGCTAATGGTTCCTACATATCGGGTAGGAGGGGGAACATTATGATGTTCAATTTGATTAGCTACCTCTTTACCATGTCTTGGTAAAGGGTGTTGAAATATGTCTAAAGTTTGATTGGCATTCTGATTTTGATTTTGGGGAATAGTCTTTTGAGTATTATTAGGAGGGTTTTGTTTAGGTTGGAAGGCTTGCACTTCCATTTCATTATTGTCAATCAAATCTTGTATTTTATGTTTCAATCTCTTACAAGCGTTGGTAGAATGTCCAGGACCTCTATGAAAATCACAGTGCAAATCAGCTCTATATCCGGGTATGCTTGGGTCGTGTTCCTGGATAGTCGGCAGCTTGGATTAAACCTCTTTCAAGAAGTTGAGGTAAAATAGTTGATAAAGGTTGGTTTAATCTAGTGAACTCTCGAGGAGGCTTATCAGGAGGTTTCAAGATGAATTTTTCTGTTGTTTTTGTTGCATTGACATTAGCAACATTTCTACTGTCAGTGACTCCATCACCGACAACCTGTTTGTTTTTATATTGATTTCTAGATGTTTTCTCATCATCCTTCTTTCTAAGTTGGCCTCTCCTAATGAGGGCATCTTCTACTCTTCGAGCTAAGTCTATAGCTTTATCGAAGGTAGTCAAAGTAGTCGTTGATAGTTCATAAGAAAGTTGTTCTTGTAAATTGTTAATGAAAATGTCTAACATTTCCCTATAGGGTAGCACAAAGTGCACTTTTCCTGTCAATTGTCTCCATCTTGCTAAGAAATCAGCAAAACATTCGTCTTTATCTTGTTTTAAATTGTATAGGTCTTTAATAGTTACATGCCTCTCGATGTAGGCACTAAATTGATGAACAAATGACTCAACCTGTTTCTTCAAAGTTTCTTAAGGAATGAGTGGGCAATTGATAATACCACTCTAACGCCATTCCACCTAAACTTTTGGGGAACATTTTTAGTAATAGCAAGTCGTCATGCGATATGTCGTGACATGCTATCCTAAACATGCGAAGATGTTCTATGGGATCTTCGGTTCCTTTATAGATAGGCAGGACGGGCATGGGAAAATGTTTAGGGTATGGTTGAGCTACCACTATGGGATCCAATGGTTGGCTACAAATCTCTCGATAATTATACGAGGGACTGTAGGGATCTATCTCGGTCCATACGTGAAGCCAATTGTTTCACCATAGCTTCCAAACTACTAGTTTGCCCCCCATATTGATTCGGTGGGGCATTGCCATAAGTGTTATGGGCGTAGGATGGAGGAACATGCAGATTAGATGCCATGTTACTATTGTGTAAAACATTGGTAGGAAAAATATTATGGAGGAGTTTTGAAGTTGGATTGTGTTGTATTGTAGATTGTTGAAAGTTTGTATTTGGCTTTGTTTTAGATTTTTG
Organism: Wollemia nobilis; assembly: GCA_028583015.1. Lineage (NCBI taxonomy): Eukaryota > Viridiplantae > Streptophyta > Pinopsida > Araucariales > Araucariaceae > Wollemia > Wollemia nobilis. The sequence goes on along the minus strand of JAQPPZ010001465.1, from coordinate 606,513 downwards.
TCTATTTAAAGCATTTTGCTCAATAGTTTGGAGGAAGGAAGTAGTGAAGGGAATTTTCTTTTGTGCGGGAGTGATTTTAGGTTGAGTAAAAAGTTGCTTAGGAGGTTGGGTGACCCGTTGTTTGGTCATGGCTTGGGCTATAGTGACCATATTCGCATTAGATGGTCCACCCTTATCACTTTCTTGATCAATGAAAGACAAGGGATTAGTTTGCATATCAAGCGCCCGTTCTAAGGCTGCTTGAGCATCACTAATTTCCCCTTTATCAATACGGACTGCCACATTAAGGACGTCGATATGTTGATTAAGAAATTTTTGAAAATGTTCTGCGTTGTCAAAAGTGATGCCTCCATTTGGAGCTATTCTAGGGGATGAAGATTCTTTAACACTTCCTTCTTGTTCCTTATCTTCACCTAAGTCTTCATCTGATTGTCCTAGAGTTTCACCTTCCGGATTTGTATCTCCAAGAAGGACATTTGGGTTTTCAACTTGTATTTTGTAGCCAATCTTCTCCTTCTCCTAAAATTTCTTTACCATTCCTAAGTTTAGTCATGGTGCTAAGTTTTGATTTCAGCAAATATATATATATATATATATATATATATATAATATATATGCAACAAATTAAAAGGTATATATTTATATATACCTAATGCAATATTGTAAATGAAATGTTTAAGTTTTTTTACTATGTTCTTTGATTTTTTTTTTTTTGATTTTTAGTTTTTTAGTTTTTCTTTGAAACAATATAATAAAGACAAAGAAATGAAACAATAAATGCACACAATAATAATAAGGCTGAAAGTAGATGAACTAATCTTCTATGAATAACTTATGGATATCATTAATAGGTTCAAGCTGTTCAGGGGTCATGAAATGTTCTTCTTCAAATTGAAAGTTTTCTTTTAAGAATTTGATGAAAAGGGCTATGGTGATATTGTCTGTTTCAGATGTCGGTTGATAAAAGTAAAGCTCATGGCAATACTCTCGATATAGCACAGCTCGCGGAACTCTATTCCATCTTTCCCTATCTCGTGAGAACAACTTCTTGGTCCTCTACAAGGCCTAGGAATCGGTGTACAATGTCTGCATTCTCGAGGTATTCCTCGAAGCCGAACAACTCGAAGATACTAAAGCTCTCCTATAGGCTAACCACCTATGGCAAGCTCTTTCAAGTTCATGATAGAACACTAATTGATGAGGATCCAGGATTCTATCCAAGACTAGCCTCTTAACCTGTTTAAGTTGTGTGGACCTAGATGAAATGATACTAAGTCTCCTGATAAGCTCGTCCCACAAGGATTGATTTCTACTTGTTTCAGGGATACTAAGGACAGAATTAACTTCTATGGCTGCTAATTGGTTTACTACGTTTATAGTAACTGCTAACCTCTTTTTAGGAGCTACCATCTAAACATGATTTTGAACCTTAAATGTTTTAAAATGCATCTAAGTTTTAGTTGTTCTAATTTTTTTTTTTTTTTTGTTTGCTTTTGCTTTTGTTTTCAAAAGGTTATGATGCATTTCACGTCGGGTTCACCAAAATGTATCGCTCCAAATTTTTCGCATCCCTACCTTCATGCTATTGGATCCACGCCCGGAAGGAGGATGGGAAAAGGATGATGCGGTACCTCAGACGAGAGGACTTTGCGAAGGTCCCGCCTCTCAAGGGAGGTGCATTTTGGTGATTTTTCGACGGATGGTGGGTTCACCAGGAAACATTTGGCGGCAGTTTCCACGCCTAGGTTTTGGGAATGAGTTTTGATGAGTTCGTTTTATTTTTAAACATTCATCCTAGGTTTGGCCGAATGATTCTAACTTAAACTACATGAAAATGCAATTTAAATGAATACAGAGAATAGATGAAAAGAAAGCAGAAACAGAGAATTTGCAGGAGGCCAATGAAGATTACCTGATCCGGAAGTCTGATGAAGTTTCTGATTACTTGTAGCAGTCTGGATCGTCTGCAATTCAACAGGATCGCCTTCAATTTGATAAAATCGTCTAAACTGACAGATCGTCTGCAATCTGACGAATTCGTCAGACGAATTCATCGGAGACCTGCAAAACAACAAACAGATGCGAAATACAAGAAATTCTATTTTGTAAACAGGGGCAAACTATATGAAAAAGTAATATGAGTATTGAACAATATACAAGAACAAAAGTAAATGCAAATCACTGTGTTTAGATAGCAGAATATGATCTTAATATGCAAACTAGACAAAATGGGTGAACTCCAGATGCAATATAGTATAAAAACTGAATAGACAATCTAATTTATAGCATAAAATGACAGAGAAAAGAGAAAGAAGAGCAAACTCCGTGCACTGATTGCCTCGATGTGTGCTGCAGTCGAAATCGTCTCGCATCAGAACGAGATCGTCCCGAATTTGATGAGATCGCCTCCGATCTTGACAGGTTCGTCGGTTGCGATAGATGCTGGCTCCGACTGAAAACCAGTGGTGTACCTACAATAAAATTAATATAGGACTAGTGCAAGAGCAAATTTGAAGTGTTTTAGCGCATAGGGAGTTGATTTACATAAAAATTCAGCCAGGGGTTGGGGAAGGAAAAGTTTTAGAGTTAAATAGGCATAGGATAGTTGTTGGGAGGTTGGAGATCATCCCAATTTGGGAGATCTCCAACGGGGGAAGGGTCCCAACGGCGCAGACACGCTTCTGCCCGGATTGGAGACCCGTTGGAACGGATTCCAACTATGCAAATTCAGTTTTGCGACAAAATCGTCTGGACGTTCTAGTCCATACGAAATCGTCAAATCTGGGGCGATATCGTCTGATCGGAGACGATATCGTCAAACGGTCAAAACAACTGCTAAAAATGGCACAGAAAAAGAGGAAACGGGTTTCTCGACGGTTAACGAGCGGTTTGGGAGGTTAAATTTGAATTTAAATTTATTTACTAAGGTGAATGTAATTATTCCAATTTTACTGCACCAATTTTAGGGTGCTACACAATGTAAGGTCCAATGGGACCAGTTTTATTAAAATTGTGCCACTTGGAAAGATGCTAAAGAAATGAGGAAGTAATTCCCATATTTATATGAATTAAATATATATAAATAATGTATTATTTGTAGGAAATACATAGGACCATGTTTAGTCCAAGGGGGGAGTATATAACAACCCTCCTTGGTAAAACTTTATCTTGATATTGAATTATGTATTGATGTGTGGATATCTAATACATGTTCTTATTGCTATGTTATCAAGTTGAGTTGGTATTGCATTTTATGCTTTGTTTAAGATATATGGAGAATATGGTACTATTGAGGAACATTTTGGATGTAGGACTAGGTACTCTCATCGATGGATTGATAAGGAATAACCACCAAATATGAGATACAAGGGAAAATTATGGTGATGATTTCTTCATCGTTGTCTCAAGGGTAAGATAATGTCCTTCATGTAGATGCATTGCATATATGTTGTTTAAACACCCATTGGGCAAAGAAGTTGCTATCACAAGGAGGTCTTCCTTAATAGGTAGATGATAATATTGGTTATATTAAAGGAATCAGCTACTTAAAGAAAAAAAGGGTGTAGTATTGGAATGCTTGATTTCATCCTTGTTGGATTTATTTGGCTTGGTAGGAGCCTTTGTTTGTTGTTTGGTATCGATGCTAATGGTTGATATTAGCACTCGATAATATCCAACATGGTCTATTTGCAAAGTCTTTGTTTTGCTTGTGTTTTGGAAGCATGGAATTGGTTGGTTAATCCAATAAAGTATTAATATGGCTAGTAATTGTACTATTAATATCAATGTTAATAACTAATATTAACATTTGGTATTAATTGAAAAGTAATTAATCTAATTTACCTATGGTTAAAGGTAATAGTATTGTGGATGAATTTAGATTAAATGCTTATATTTTCCTTTGTTTAGCAATGTTTCAAAATGAAATAAAGGATTAATTAGCTTTATCTCTGATTCTAAAGGTTGTAATGTAGAAATATTTATGGAGAAAATATGAATGGTTGATTTGATTAAGGGATAGAAATGTCTTGAATGTATTCATATTAGATGGATTTCTTAATTGAATTATTACCTTAGGTAAAGTCATAATAAATTAATTAACCTTAGAGCTTTAGCTAAGTGAGGTGGATATTTATGGAATGTTGCATTGGAAGCAATGTGAGGAGCCCTATAACATAGAAGAATCTATGTTACCTTTGGGCATGCAAAGAAGAGGACTCCAACATTCATTCGGGTGCCTTATGTTTGGAGGAATGAAGGGTGAAACCAAGATTTTTTGGGGGGAGGATTTGTAGGAAAGGATTTATTGCAAGATGTCTATAGAGTATGTGGAATCGATCTAGCTTGGAGGAGCCAATGAGGAGTAGTGGGATTGCTTTATAGGTACTAGATCTAATTTTTCTTTTGGAAATATCATTTTCTTAATGCTTTTGTGTATGTAATTCATTTCAGGATACTTTCGCCTGAGTTGTTTGGGTGCTTGGTAGCTAGTTTTTTTCTTCTTTGTATGGGATTTTATGTTGAAGTTTTCTCCTACTTATCTCTTTTGCGTGGGCATTGTCCAATGTTGGTGATGTATGATCCTTGCTACCTTAATAATATTTTCAAGTGTTGCATGGGAAGGTTGTTTTGTAGACCTTGTGCTCCTTTGTCTAGTGATCTGAATGCATTCTATTTTAAGCTTTGGCTACCTATTATTTTTAGGTTGGTGTGAACCAAAGTTTAGGTATCCTAGGTTTTTGTTTGTTGTGTAGTGTTCCTTTCTCTCCTAGATCACTTAGATTGCCTTCACCCTTTTTGTGGTCATTTCCTTGTGATAAATTTTATGGCCTATGATGTTTGGGATGTCCTAGTTGAGAGCACCCTTTTTGTATTCCAATTTAGATGTTTTTGGCCATGTCTATACATTTCATTGTATGTTCACCAACCTTGTTAATTTGGTCTTTATATTTTTTGGTAGATCTAATCCAATGTGTTTTATGCTCCTTCTATGGTTGTAATTTTGGATCTTGTAAGTAATTGATCTCTTAACCTCTAGTAAAGAATAGTAATACTTTTTTATTTTTTGTTCTTTAGAAAGATATATTATTACTATTTATGTTTTATTATTTGCAAGGAAGAATAGCTTGTTTTATTCTTTTATTCATTGGAAAAGAAATAATGGGTTTGATAATATTGAAAATATATTTTTAAATAAGTTTGAGATGTTTAGTTAAATATATTTTAATATAGGTTGTGCTTGAATGGTCTGTATGTTATGTGATACGACTTAGTATATTTTAAAGAAAATGTTCCTTATTATCTTGTAAGGAAAAATAGAGACCTTTTAAATGGTTAAAGATATATGTATCACTTTATAAAATAAGGAAAGACTTAGATTTTTGGAAAATATTCTAATGATTTCATGAGACTTGAGTAGGGAGGGAAATAGTTAAAGAAAGAGAAGTATGGGATTATCTCTTTGGTTGTTTTAATTTTGTAATTGCATGGTTGATTGAATGTATGTATAAAGCATTATAGTTGCATTGCATTAAGAGTTGTCCTAATTCCTTAGTTTTTCTTAAATTTTGGGAGATTTCTTTCATGAATAATATCATGAAAAGAATATGGTGTAAAGGACATTTGGTAAAACTCTATCTACTATTTTTGGGAAGAAAATGTGTTGCAAATGTGAAGAGGGTTAAGGCCTAGAAATAACTGGTTTTTCTAGGCTCAGTGTGAAAACAATGGTGCTTGTCGGCAGAATATTTTTGTCGACAGGATATTTTTTTAATTTTCCCCTCCATGTTGTTTGTTCCCCTTATTCCTCCACTTCTTCTGCCTCTTCTCCCTCCTATATTCCCACTACTTATCCCTCCGTTTCTTCCCTTATCCCTCCATTCTCACCGACTTCCTCCCCTTATATACTATATATATATGTAGGGCATTCGAAGGTGTTGCAATGAAATAATTTTAATTTTTTGTTTGCTTGCCTAATTTTTACTGTGACTCCATATTCCACCACAAATTGGTATCAGAGCGTCAGGTGGCCGCTGACAGGTGCAGGCGGAGGCCGCACAAGGGCACGAATATCAAGGCAGTATGACAAGTGAGCTGGCAAGCAACACGTGGCACAATGGACACGTGGCGGAGACACTAGAGGCGACATGTGGCGAGGAGCTGGCAGAGTGGACCCAGGTGGAAGGTGACATGTTTGGGCATGATTGGCGATGAGCTAACAAGGAGGTCGCCACATGGCAGTTGTTGGTTCATCAGTTTGAGGGGTAAAATTATTGGTTGATGATTTCTTGAAGGCAATCGTTGAATAACGTGCATTTTCATGTTATTAAACGCCTCTTGCATCTCCCTCCCACTGCATGTGGGATAAAGGGTTTTGCAATTTAAAAAAAAATTGTCGTCGCATGATTATAAATAGCGCAGGCTTGTTAACCGTTCTCATCCGAGCGCCCAGCGGGGTTGGTTAAGTCGGCTTGCTTGCAGAGGAGAAGACCCGGGTTCGAAACCCGTCGGGTTCAAAAAGAAAGCTTTTAAATTTTGTTTTTATTTGCATCGAGCTGAAAGGGTTAAGAAGGCGGAGGACGAGTGTTGGTTCGAAGAGGGCCACGTGGTGCAATGGCTAGAACGCCCGGTTAGACAGCGGAGGTCAGTGGTTCGAGTCTCACAGCAGGATAAAAAGATTTTTTAAATTTTAAGTTTTTCATTTAATTTTTATTAAAAGCCTTTTATTAAAAGTTTAATTTAATAATTAATATTTGCTTTTTAAATTATTTAAAATTGTTTTTTATAATTTTTAAAGCATCATTTATTATTAAATTAAAGTTTTTTAAAGGGGCTTTATAAAAATTTAATTGAAAACTTTAGAGACTTTGTGGCACATTGTAAATCGCCCAAGGGGCTTGAAAAGCTTGATTTTATAGAAAACTTTAAAAGGGGCCATCTTTGTAAAAAAAAGGAGCATAAAAGTGTCGGGAAGCCTTCCGGAGCGCTCGTTTAGCACTTCCAAAAAATTTTGGACTCCCGTTCAAGGCTAAATATTTGTTTTGTAATAGCCTCAACGGCTATAAAAGGGTGAAAATTTTAATCTTAGTGGCTCTAATGAAGTTGTTTTTTGCATTGATGAGTAGATGATCAGATCAACCGGATGCTATCATGCCCTTTGTTCTCTTTTACAAAGAAAGAACGTCGAATGGTTTGACGAAAAATTTGGAGATATGGTTTGCATACAGTTTTCACCCAATTACAAAACACGGTCATAGCCCACCATAGGAAGCCCGATTCTGGATACGAGGCTGACTCAGAGGACAATATATTCGAGCAAATAATAGAAGAGTCCGAGATGGTTGAAGTCATACCTGAAGGACAATCGAGTGACAGTTATACCCCTGTAGTGCCTGAAGTAGAATCAAGTGAGAGCTATACACCATGCTCTCCTGATCCAGAATCAGTAGGAGAAGAAGAAGAAGAAGAAGAAGAGGAAGAGGAAGAAGGGGAAGAAGAACCAGAAGAAGAAGAAGCACCAGAAGTCATTGTGATCAATGACGATGAAGCAGACAACTTCGCCCTTCCAGTTTCGAACACCAAATTAGAAGAAGAATGCCAAATCAGTGAGCGTATTAAAAAATCTAGATTTGATTTAAATTAGTGATCTATTTTGCTTCTTTGTACTACTTATATGCAATTCAAATCAAAGTTTACTTTCTAGTATAAATGGCCTCAAATACAAGTCTCCCAATCCCAGAATTCAATGGTAGTGATTACGAATATTGGTCAATTAAAATGAAAACTTTGTTAATAGGCAAAGGTTTATGGGATATAGTAGAAGAGGGGTATACAGAACCCACCCACTTTCGAATGGGCAGCTTTGAGTGTTGCTGATAGGAAAGCTAGAAAAGAAGCCCAAAAAAATAATTCCTCTGCCCTATACTATTTACAAGCAGCCCTAGATAAAAGTATCTTTCCTAGAATAGCATCCTGTGTCACAGCTCAAGATGCTTGGAAAGTTTTGAAGGAAAGCTTTCAAGGTAGTGATCAAGTAAAACAGGTTAGACTTCAAACACTGAAGAGAGATTTTGAAAATCTCCGAATGCAGGAAAATGAGAAAGTAGGAGACTACTGCGTGCAGGTTAAAGCCGTAGTAGATAAAATGGTCACTCTAGGTGAAGATATTAAGCTTGAGGTTATGGTGAAGAAAGTGTTGCGAACACTTCTTCCAAAATGGAATCATGTAGCAATCATTATTGAAGAGTCAAAATATTTGACCACTCTTTCTTTTGAAGCACTAATTGGTTCTCTTCTTTCACATGAAGAAAGATTGCAGGACACTCCTTCCACCAACCATGGAGGAGATGATAAAGCCTTCGCTTCACAAGAAGGAAGAGGTAGAGGTCATGGCAGAGGTCAACACAGAGGAAGAGGCAGGAATAGTCCACGAGGTGGAACTCCAAGCAGAGGAGGATCTTCAAATAGAGGTGGAGGTCAGAATAGAGGTGGACAACAAAATAGAGGAAAGCATCCAGGCCAAGGAAAAGGAAGTGATAAGTCAAAGCAAGTTTGCTACAATTGTGGCAAACCTGGCCATTATGCTCATGACTGTTGGTCAAAGCCTTCACAAGGGAGCAACAACAGCTAGAGTAGTCAGTATGGCAATTTTGGAGAAGAGGAAGAGACCACAAATCTCTTTCTCTCATATGGCCAATCAGATCAGAACCTGAATGACACCTAGATTTTGGACACTGGGTGTTCAAATCATATGAGTGGCAAAGAAGAACTCTTTGCTACCCTGGATTCTTCCTACAAATCCAGCATCAAGTTGGGAGACAACAAGTCATTGGCAGTTGAAGGCATTGGAGCCATGGCGGTTCCAACTAAAGAAGGTGTTAGGCAAGTAAGTGATATCTATTACACACCCCATCTCCAACACAATATTTTAAGTGTTGGTCAAATGTTAGAAAAGAACTACAAGTTGCTTTTTGATGAGGGTAAATGCACCATTTTTGATAAAAATAATAGTAATAGAATCATTACACAAGTGCCAATGACAAAGAACATGCTATTCCCTCTAAATTTTGATCAGCCAGGGGGAGATCAATTAGCAAATGTTGCTATTTCAAATCCAAGTGTGTTGTGGCACTTGAGATACGATCATTTGAATTCAGCTAGTTTGAAGATGTTAACTTCTCAAGCGATGGTGACCGGACTTCCTAAAGTTTAGGACAATAAGGAAGTCTGTGAAGGTTGTGCCTTGGGCAAGCATGCTAGGTCCAAATTTCCTCATGGGCAAGCATGGCGGGCCAGTTATCCACTCCAACTAGTGCATTCGGACATCTGTGGTCCAATGCAGACCAAGAGCATTGGTAACAACTCTTACTTTCTTCTTTTCATTGATGATTTTTCAAGAATGTGTTGGATATATTTTTTGAAGCATAAAGATGAAGCATTTGATTGCTTCATAGATTTTAAAACAAGAGTTGAAAATGAGAGTGGATATTTTGTTAAGTGTCTTAGATCAGATAAAGGAGGAGAATACTCCTCTAATGAATTTTTGAATTTTTGTAAAGAACATGGAATAAAGAGGTAGTTCACTGCTGCCTACACTCCACAACAAAATGGTGTAGCTGAGAGAAAGAATCGCACCATTGTAGAAATGGCAAGATCTATGCTTTAGATGAAGCATTTGAGCAATATGTATTGGGCAGATGCAGCCAGGACCAGTGTGTATATTTTGAATAGGAGCCCTACTTCAAGTTTGAAAGGGAAAACTCCTTACCAAGCATGGTATGGTAAGAAACCAAATGTCAAGCATTTCAGAGTGTTTGGTTCATTGGCTTACTCTCACATTCCTGATGAGCAGAGGAAGAAGCTCGATCCTAAGAGTCAAGCATGCATTTTTGTAGGGTATTGTGAGACCACAAAAGCTTATAGACTCTACAATCCCAGGACTCGAAATATTGTGGTTTCCAGGGATGTGATTTTTGATGAAGGGGGAGAATGGGGTAAGCCCCAAATATTCAATGATGATGAATCCAATGATGCAGTTTCTAAATAGGTGCAACAACAGTCACCACAGAAAGGTAAGAAGTCTCCTCCCACAAGCCCAAGTTCATCTTCCAGTTCAACTTTTTCACCAAGTCCTTCTCCGTAGAAGTCAGTAAGTTCTTCACCGATGGATATTGATTCTCCATCCAGAGGTAAGAGAACTCTCCAGCATCATCCATCTTATCAGATGTTGGATAAAAATTTTCAAAGAAGGTATACTAGAAGTCAAGCTAGTGAGATGAGTTCTGTTTTACAAAGACTTGAAAATCTGCATTTGTATGGAGATGACGACTCCCAAGAACCCCGGGGAGATGTAGTCAACTATGCTTTGTTGGCTAGTGCACAACTTGAACCTTCTAGTTATGAGAAGGCATGTACTCATAAAATCTGGCAAGATGCAATGAAAGAGGAGATAACCTCTATAAAAAACAATGACACTTGGGAGTTGGTAAAGCTTCCTAAAGGCAAGAAATGTGTTGGATGCAAATGGGTTTTCAAGACCAAATTCAATGCTGATGGAAGCATTGAAAGGCACAAAGCAAGATTGGTTGCAAAAGGATTTACACAGAAGTATGGTATTGATTATGAGGAGACATTTGCTCCTGTAGCCAGACAAGAGACAATCAGATCAGTTCTTGCTTTAGCTGCCCACAAAGGTTGGAAAATTCAACACATGGATGTGAAGAGTGCCTTTCTCAATGGGTACTTGATAGAGGAAGTGTATGTTGAGCAACCTCAAGGATTTCAAGAGCAAGGTAAGGAGCACCTTGTTTACAGACTGAAAAAGGCACTCTATGGCCTCAAGCAGGCACCACGAGCTTGGTACTCACGCATTGATGGGTACTTCAAATATTTTGGGTTCACCAGAAGCAGAAATGAACCCACCCTTTACTATCTGAAGCAAGGTAATGACATCCTCATAGTTTGCTTGTATGTGGATGATCTCATATTCATGGGTAGTAATGAAAAAGTGAATATGGAGTTCAAGCGCTCCATGATGAAGCAATTTGAGATGAAGGATCTCGGCTTAATGCACTATTTCCTTGGAATGGAGGTTCATCAATCAGATATAGGGATCTTCATCTGTCAACATAAGTATGCTCGGGACATGATCAAGAAGTTTGCTATGGAACATTGCAAACCAGTTGCAACTCCAGTTGGACATGGGATCCAATTAAGCAAAGATGATGGAGCACCAAAAGTTGACGTGACCACTTTCAGAAGCATGGTTGGGAGTTTGATGTTTCTCGCCAACACCATACCTAATATTCAGTATGTTGTTTCTCTTGTCTCTCGATTTATGAATAGCCCATCTGAGCTGCATTTGCAGGAAGCTAAGAGAATTCTCAGATATGTGAAGGGTACATTGGATTTTGGAATCCAGTACCATAAATGTAACACTATCAAGCTTGTAGGCTTTAGTGATAGTGATTGGGGCAGCAACATTGATGACAAAAAATCAACTTCAGGAAACTGTTTTAGTCTGGGATCAGGACTAATAACTTGGAGTTCCAAAAAGCAAACTGTGGTAGCTTTGTCTTCTACAGAAGATGAGTATATAGCAGTCACCTATGCTAGTACTCAAGCCTTGTGGCTAAGAAAGGTGCTGGAAGAGATTGGAGAACAACAAAGTGGTCCGACTAGAATCTACTGCGACAACATCAGTGCCATTTAGTTGGCATATAATCCAATCCACCATAGCAGAACAAAACATTTTGATATGAAGTATCACTTCATCCGAGACATGGTGGAGCAAGAGATTGTTGAGCTTAAATTTTGCCGCACTTTGGAGAACGTCGCAGACATATTTACCAAAGCGATGGCTAAAGCTCAATTTATAAAGCTGAGAGACTGTATTGTCAGTCCTCTCAACTTTAAGGGGGAGAATGTTGCAAATGTGAAGAGGGTTAAGGCCTAGAAATAACTGGTTTTTCTAGGCTCAGTGTGAAAACAATGGTGCTTGTCGGCAGAATATTTTTGTCGGCAGGATATTTTTTTAATTTTCCCCTCCACGTTGTTTGTTCCCCTTATTCCTCCACTTCTTTTGCCTCTTCTCCCTCCTATATTCCCGCTACTTATCCCTCCGTTTCTTCCCTTATCCCTCCATTCTCACCGACTTCCTCCCCTTATATACTATATATATATGTAGGGCATTCAAAGGTGTTGCAATGAAATAATTTTAATTTTTTTGTTTGCTTGCCTAATTTTTACTCTGACTCCATATTCCGCCACAAGTAGGTAGGGAAATAGTTAAAGAAAGAGAAGTATGGGATTCTCTCTTTCGTTGTTTTAATTTTGTAATTGCATGGTTGATTGAATGTATGTATAAAGCGTTGTAGTTGCATTGCATTAAGAGTTGTCCTAATTCCTTTGTTTTTCTTAAATTTTGGGAGATTTATTTCATAAATAATATCATGAAAAGAAGATGGTGTAAAGGACATTTGGTAAAACTCTCTCTACTATTTTTGGGAAGAAAATTTTGTTATGTAAATGTAAATTTTGGAATGTAATACTTGGTTCTCTTTATTTCATTACTAATAAGGCTTGGAGCCTATTTGTAAGTGCAAGAAGATATTTGGGTTTTGTGCAATGAATAAATGAAATAATGAGTTAATATTGATCTATTTTTAAATGAATGTTTCATAGTGGGAAGTAAAGGAAAACTATATGCTAGCATTGATCTAATGAGGTTGCTTAAAACTAAGTAGATGCTTTATGTTGGCATTATGTTAGAAGTTAGCATTATGACTACTTAATCATGCTTTAAAATCTAGCTAGATGTTTCTTTGTACTAGCTTAATGTGGTTATGTATGAACTAATTCATTCTAGATTTAGCATATGCACATTGTTTTTGTTATAGCACTTTATTATTTTAAATTAAGAGAGAGATTATTATTATTGATTTAGAATGAATCATGGGAGGGGTTATTGGATTTTGATCTAGACCTTTCTTTTACGATCCTTGAGTCATAGAATGAACCCAATCCTAGGAGGAGTTACAGTGATGCAATAAACAAGTAAAGGTAAGACCTAGAAGGAGCTGTGGTGATGCAATAGCTAGGCACTCATGAAGATGAAAGGATTTGTGATGATGCAATATGTATATTCTCATGATTGATACACCTTGAATGATGAGTATCGAGTGTTATACAACTATGAGTTAATATAATCAATCATGAGATAAATATGGTGGTACCATAAAATAGTAAGGTTTAAGTAACCATGCTAATTACCAGGTGAGTGGCAATGACCTTAGTTATCCCATAGAGATGTGGTGACTAAGCTCCAAGGCTCTACACTAGAATAGCCTACATAGATAGAATTATAGATAGGTAAGGTAATAAGAATTCCCCTTTAAGTGGCATGGGCTTAAGGGATAATCCCTATGTTGTGGTCAAATTTTCCTATACTTATGAGGGTATAGAAAATATGGGAGGACCACTTTGGCATCCTTATAAATGGTGAGGTTTAGTAAGGTGATACCTAAAAATATGGGATATTGGCCGCTCTTGTCCATTGAGTGTCAATATATAGCAAAATTAAACTCAATGTGTTGAAGCCTTGAGAATTCTAAAAATAATATTGGGACTCTTTTGTGAACCTACTTGTGTGATATATATATATATATATATATATCAGGTTGGATTTGGTGGGTTGTTATAGGAGAAGGGAAGAATTATTTGTCTCCAAGGAATCCAACGCCCTCCCTCCAAGTTTGTTAGTTCACATGTCATGGAAAATATATTTAAGAAAGGTGGTTATGGATTATTTTCCCAAGTTATTTCCAAGGATGTTCAGTCTTCAGAGTTTATTCTTCTAGATATTCCTTTAGATTTATAGAATATTATGGATTTTTATGAGGAGGTCTTTAGTGATCCCATGGGTATTAATTCTAAGTGTACACATTATCATTCAATCCACCTTACTCCAAGAATTCAAACTCATTATGTACATCCCTAGTGCTATCCCAACCTCAAAAACTAAAAATTGAGAAGCTAGTCTAGAATTGTTGCAGCAAGGAATTATTCGTTCAAGCATTGGTTCATACTTCTCTCTAATTGTGATGGTATGATGCAATGATAATTAATGGTGTATTGTCCTAATGTTCATACTATAAAAAATATCACTATCAAAGATAAGTTTCATGTCCCTATTATGATGATTTATTAGATGAGTTACATGGTGTTAGATACTTTACAAAATTAGACTTGTATTCCAGGTTTTATCAAATTATGATTAGGGAATAGGATATCCTTAAGATTGCTTTTTCTATACAAGGGGGTAATTATGAATTCCTAGTCATGCCTTTTGGCCTAACTAATGCTCCTTCCACTTTCCAAAGTCTCATGAATTATGTCTTCCATTATTTTCTTTGTAATTTTATCCTAGATTCAATTGGTAATGTTTTAATTTATAGCAAGTCCTTGGAGGATCATCTAATTCATATTGACAATGTTCTTCACCTATAACAAAGGGAAAAAACTATTTTTTAAAAGGTTCAAATATTCCTTTGGGGTCCAAGATGTACAATAATTGGGACATCTAGTAACTCAAAAAGGAGTCAATGTAGATCTTAAAACGATCAAAGTTATGTAATATTGGCCTTTAAATAGCTCCATGCACTTTAAGGACTTGTAGACTACTACAAAAGGTATCATACAAATATGGCAATATTGCAGATCCTCTCATTGTCCTTACTAAAAATAATGTCTTTGTTTGGTTGAAATCTATTTTCCAAGCCTTCCAAACCCTCAAATAAGCTTTGTGTACAATTCCTATTTTAGCCACTCCTAACTTTATCAAACCTTTTTTTTTTTAGTGTGATACTTCTAGTATAGGTATGGGAATTCTTTTGATATAATATGGACACCCATTAACCTTTTAAAGTAAGCAAATTTTAGGTAAGAATATGGGATGGTCCAATTATGAGAAGGAAATATTAGCTATTTTCCATACCATATAGAAATGGAGGTCTTATTTTTTGGGGTGTTGTTTCATCATCAAGACCAACCAAAATCACCTTAAGAATTTGTTAGAATAGCATCTCTCATGCCCTTTATATAATAAATGGATGACCAAGCACTTGGGTTATAATTTTATCATTGAATATTGGAATGTAAAGAAGAATGTGATGGTTGATGCCTTGTCTCACATGTATGAGGATGTTGCTATTTTCAATTCCATATTTAGTCCTATTTCACAATGGATTTCTCAACTTTGGGAAGATTGGTTTTACAACCCAAAGACGATGTGGATCATTCAGATCATTTAAGAAATGGAGGTAGGATCATCATTGCATTCTTGTTTATCATATACAAATGGAATTTTTTATAAAAGGATCACATTTATCTTCCTCAATATTTGGCTATTAAGTCAAATATTATTTAAGAATCCATTTATCAAGTTTTTAGGATTCTTGAAAATATACCAATGGGTGAAGCAATATTTTTCTTAGAAAGGATTAAAAGTAGATGTCAAGATATTTGAGGTTGAGTGTGAGGTGTGTTAGCATAACAAAGGAAAAATAGTTAAATATCTTATATTTTTTAAACCCTTGCTTATCCTTTATTTCCAATGGGAGCACATATCCATGGATTTCATTGAGGTCCTTCCCAAATCTAAGGGGAAAATGGTGATATTTATTGTAGTAAATTACCTTTCTAAGTATGCTCATTTATGTGTATTATAGCATCCCTATTTAACAAGGTGGTCAAGGTATTTCTTAATTATATTTTTAAATCACATGGTATTCCCAAAATCATTGTGAGTGAGCATGAAAATATCTTCACTAGTAACTTTTGAAAATAAATAATTTAACTTAGTGGTACCAACTTGAGTATGTCCTCTTCTTATTACCCTCAGTTAAATAGTCAGATAAAGATTGTTAATAAATGTTTAGGTACTTATCTTCATTATTTTGTACAAGAAACACAATATCACTGGGTTCTTTAGCTCTCATTAGCTAAATGGTGGCATAGTATTTCTTGTAATTCATCCCTCAAGATGTCCCCATTTAAAGCATTGTATGGTAAAAAACCTCCATAAGTGACAAACTATGTTTTAGGATCCTCCAATATTTCCAAAATAGATAATTTGTTATAGCAATAATGGATTTTGCTTTGGATTCTTAGGGATAATTTTACCCAAGCCTAGAACCATATGAAGAAATAGTAGGATTCACACCATTTTGAACAATAATTTACCATAAGAGATATAGTATTTTTGCACCTATAACCCTATAAGCAATTTTCCTTGAGACCAAGCCTAGTGGTTCATTTATGAGGATATGAAATATAGAATTATGTGCAACAAAATAACACTCTATTACTCCTTTAATGCATGTGTAATTGTGGACTAGGTTGTAATTTGTATTGATATTATGACTAAAGTAGTGAAAAGGTAAAATGCATTGCCAAGTGATTTTAGATAGGTTTTATGTGATTTTAATCTTAGATTTGATATTGAATAAATACTATTTGAATATGGTATAGGAAATATATGATGCCTTTTATTCATCCTAGATTTTTCAACCATTTGGAGTCAACCTATAGCATTCTAGAGCCAAAACTATACTTTTCATAGCATATGTTGAAACATGTGAACGTGGGATAAGAACATGGGATATGGAATAAATGGTGTAGGATGTGGTAAGATGAAATGCCTAAATATGCTTAAGGTGCCACATGAATGCTTACTATTGTTTCATCATTTTATCCCATGTGATAAAAATATATTTCTATTTTTAGCCTGGAAAGTAAAGACAAATTTGCTTATTCTATTTCCAGTAGCTATTCCCATAAATATGGAAATGCTATAGGAGAACCATTGTTGTAAAATCAAGTTGTTAGAAAGAAATAAAAATTGTTGAAGATTAGTTTTCAACTATAAACATGGAAAAATGATCCATCAAGATAAGTCATTTTCCTTACATCCTTAGTTTTCCCCTCAAATTTTCCAAATGCACGCTTGACTCTCTTTTCCCCCTTTGTTTTTCTTGTTTTTACTTAGACTTACCAAATTTGCATCCTATAAGGACTGGGTGTGAATTTGGCAATTTAGGATTTTTCTCTCAAAAACCCTTTTCAACGTTAGCTCTTTGCGATGTCAGCCCTTGACCAAGGTTAACTTTTATTTTCCTCTCTTTCATCCCTCCAAAAATCTTATAAATAGAAGGATTGGATCTTATTTTTATCCTAACAAGTTCCCTAGCAAGTTTGATATAAGATCCTAGTGTGCTCCAAGTTGTGATTTTTTTTTGTGAAAAGTGCTTGTAACGAATCTCTACTTTGGATCATTGTGCTACTTTACTTATGTGCTTCTTGGGATTGGTTTTCCTTGGTGAATAAGTGGAGGAGTATTAACAATATGATAGGTCTACCATTTTGGTTGCTACCTTTACTTTATCATTGCTTCTTGCTTTCTACATTAGCTAATTAGGTTTTTGTGCATCGTTAGTCTATTTCAAACTTTTATTTCCTATTTTACATCATATTTTTTATGTTTTGTAGGCTAAAATTTTCTCTAAACTAAATTCACACCCAATCCATATAAGATACAAATTTTGTAAGGTAGATTCACACCTCCCCTTTATGGGATGCAAATTTGGTAAATTAGGAATTGGGGGAAAATTTCATCTCCCAAAACTCTTATTTGTATTTTTGTATGTTCCTTTTATGTCATGTTTATTATGTTTGCATTTTATTTCAATGTTTACATCTATTTCATTTCATTTTGTTTGTTCCAAAGGTCAACAATCATCTTTTTTTTTAATTTCAGATAAAAGGACCAAGGGAGCTTGACTGATGTGCCTCCAATATCAGTCACATAGTAGCCTAAGCAGGTCTCCAAATACTAATAAATTTCTCCAAGGATTTTGAAGTTATTTTATAGGTTTTGAAGTTGTTGGGTATTCTGGATGAAAGTTAAAAGCTAGAATCAACCACTAGATAAAATAAGTTCTCTGAATAGACTTCTTAGGTTGTTTTTTGTTTGCTTTCTATCCATTTTTGTTCCAAATTTAGATCATAAGTAAAAGGAAAAAATAAATACCTTATTTTTAAGCATTTGGAAGAGAAAAAAGCATATAGTTTGCATATTAGGCTAAATTTATTTGTGCATTCTCTTGAACCCTTGTTAAAAGAAAAAATACTTATTTATTTGTAAAACTAAGGTTTTAGTTCTCATTGAAATAAAAAATCATTATAGAGTTAGCTCCTTATGTGATTGCATAATTGTTTGCCCTGCATCGTTCTTTTATTCTTCATATCTTAGATATCAGTAAGGCCAAACATAGGTGCTTGTTCAAATAAACAAATCAAACATTCCACCTCAGACTTGGAGCAAGTCCTTAAACCATTCGTGGTGAAATATTTGATCCATTGAGCCCTTGAGTATAGAGGATATAACATACCCTCGCGGTCACCTTATCTCCAAGTGGATCTAGTCAAGAATCATATGTGGTAGGACAGTTTTACCCCTCTACATATTTGGTGAATTCAAAGTTAAATACATCCTTAGAGGCCATATATGAAGCCTTTTCTTTCTTCTCTTATTTGCTTTTACTTTAAACCATAAATAAGACCATTAAATTTTGTTTGTTTAGATTAGAAAATCATAAAAACTCTTAATAATTTTTTTTGTGCATCTTTCGTTAGTTTAGATCTCCCTTCATCTCTCATATCCTTTCACTTAATTTTAATGGCTCCCAACCTTAGGAGTAAGTGGAAGCTTTTAGAATATGATTAGCTTCCCTAATAAGATGATCATATTGATAGGGAGAATCCCAATCTAGATGTGAAAGAGGACATACATACTAGTAATAATCTTGATCCTATTTAAGGGTCTAATGGAAACCTCATATTTAAATCATATGATCATATCTGGGGTTTCTTTAAACATCATAGGGATACTTTGATTAAGGCTATGGATGAAGAAGCCCAAATAGAAGAGGTTGGGATATATCATCATCAAACCATTTCTCCTCAAAAATTTTGAGTCAATTCTTTGAATCTTCACATGATATTAATCTATTTCATAAACCAAAATATGCCACTACTATGACCACCAATGTTGGGGGAATTTTGCAAGTTCTTCCAACTAGTAGTGCACCTCCAAATCATGTTCAATTTACTCCTCATTATATCCCTCTTACTCATAACATTAATTTTTCTCCACAAAATGTGAGTTATTCTCCATAAAAAGATATCACACAAAATATCCCATATTATAAAAATGTTAATGTTTCTAACATTAACCAAACCCCTTTCCAAAAATCCACCTATAACCCTCTAGGGAACTATTGGTCATCAAATCTGCCCAGGAAAGGATTTGGAAAAGTGTACGCGCCCTAGACCTGGACCAACATTGAAATGCCGAGCGGAAGAGATGCCCCTCATGCCAATATTCGGAGAAAGGTCGGATCCTTTCTTAAAAAAAATTTAAAGAAATACTTTGGTGTTTAAAGACAAGGGTGCAGGAAAGAGATAAAAGTGTAGGAAAGAAATAAAAAAGAGTGAGGGAAGAAATTTCAATGATTTAAAGTGGGAAAGAACTAGAAGCACGATCATTGGCTAATAGCTCAAAACAATAGCAAGGAATACTAATACTAAAACTAAATGAACGCGATATTAACCCTCCTATGTATCCTCTGGATGAGTTTCAGGATTACCCCTCCCCCTTAAGTTGAAATCTAGAGTTCAAAATTACGGCAAATAGGGAAAAGTGAATATAACAGAACCACTATCCACAGGCAGCATAAAATAAATCTAATACAGCATTTTCCGCCCCTATGTATCCTTCGGGAAAATTTTAGGGTTCTATCCCCAATCGCACACCTAAATCCAAAATGCAGAATTACAGTATGCAAATGAAGAAAAAATAACAGAAACAATCACAGAAGGCAGCATAAAAGAGAGAAATTAAGCTCAAAGCTCTTTAGTATTAATTGCAGGATTTCAAGTTACAGTAGCTTTCTAGCAAAAATTCCCCCCCTTTTTACATTACAATGCCTGGGTTTTTATAGAGGACCTGATCCTCTGAGCCATCAATGCACAAAATAGAGGAGTACATCCTCAAAAACCTGAGAAGTCGACTCCCGTAGCTCTCATGACTGAGCTCTCAAATCCTTTTCTATATTTGGCAACTACGACTGGGTCAGCCAGGGAAACATGCATTACTGAGTTGTCTAAAAATCCTTAGTCTTCAGGTGTAGAGCTCGAGTGGCCGCCATACCCGTCGGGCTCTTCCTCAATGACTGATACTTCCTTTCCAATTGCCAAAAATGAGCAGCGAGTAAACCAGGCACGTAAAAATATATTTATGAGGCACTTGATTACCTCAAAAAAATACCTGGATTGGAGTGCATGCCCTCGAAGTGCTTCGCTGATTTTTCATTCGCAACTCCACTTCGTAATGGATGCAAGCCGAAGTAGGTCCTCCTTCTTGGTTTTGCACTTCGCATGAATGAACTTCGCAAGATAGCTTCGAGGATGTAAAACGCTGAAGTAAATATTCCTCCTTAAGATGACTCTTGATATTTTGCTGCTTCACTGGAAGGTGTGTCAAAACTACTTCGTTGAGGTTCTCCGCCCGAAGTGGATGCTTCGTTGGTGAGTCTTCAAAATGCTTCGTCGCGATCCTCCCTCAAAACTATGGTTTGAGGGGTTTTTGACCGAAGTGCATTCTTTGCAAAATGTTTTTCTCTTCACGAGCTACTACCATTTTGGGTGAAAGCGCTTCGCACAAAAGCTATCCGAAGCAAATGCTTCATGACAACTTTTGGTGAAGTAAAAATGGTTCACTGGTGGGGACGCCTGAAGTGGGTGCTTAGGTGATTTCTTGGCGAAGGATTTTTCAATGTTTGCACTCCAAATTCTGCTTCGCAAGTTTTTCGTGTGAAGCAACTGCTTGAAACGCTTCAGGTGCGAAGCTCTTTTCTCTTAGAAAATTTGAACCACGATCTAGAATTCTTTGTCTTCCTTCTTCGGGAAGCTGCTTTTCAAATTTTGAAACTCTTCGAATGTCGCTTCGTAAAATTCTCGCCCGAAGCATCTGTTTGAAACACTTTGGGTGTGAAGCTCTTTTCTTAGCTTGCTCAGTGGCAAAGCAATTGCATCTTCATTCTATGTACAATGGGGATGGCGATGAAGGCCAAAATTACTGCAATGTTTTAAAATGTTGTTTCTAAAAAAACAAGGGAACAAATTCATGAAATTAAAAGAAATACTTTACAAAATTTTTGATTTTAATACCCCTCTAGGCAATGTGACAAAATTGTCAACATTCTTGGTGGCTCACGGGGCAATGAGATTGCCTCTGTGCAAGAACCCTCAGCCTTGATTCATTGGTCCAAAGTTACCTCCAGACCCTTCTCCTTTTTCTCCTTCTACGGGTTCTTCCATAGCTTCTTCTTCTTCTTCCTCATATTCTTCTTCTTCCTCTTATGGCAAGGCTTCCTGTTGCAGCTATGGGACAAGGTGATCGGGGATGTGTTCCAGGGTTTGGTGAACATGAGCCCAAGAACCTTTCTGGAAGGGCTCTCGGTATTATAGTGCTTTAACCAAAACATGGAACCGATCGATTTGCCCTATGTCGACATGTTTAGCTCTTGTGCTTAGATCGTTAAGGTAGGTCATGATCTTGCAATGTCTCATAATGAAATCTATGACTTGCCCTTTTGTAATTGGCTCTTCCCAGCCATCTATTTTCGAGATGTCACCTTCAAAATGTAGCCAAACCAGCTTGAGCTCTTCCTTAGTCAAAAGGTTACCATCCTCATCCGTGAAACTTGGGAAACCTAAGGAAGAGAGGTCTTGAAAGTAGCCCAGTGATGTGCGTTGCTCGTGCTCAAATACATCCAGGAGGTCTTTTGCCTTCTGTGCTTTCCTCACCTTTGAGAAGAAGACATGAACTGTAGCTTGAGCTGTGGACCAATCTCTAGTTGTCCGGCTCATCGCGGTGACCTGTAGGTCCTGATATTTGACACTTTGGACCTCAAAAGCTAGTTTGAGTCACCTTCTGATTTTATGGATGACCTCATCTACTATTGGCCCTTCCTGAGTAGCGGCATACTAGGCTTCGGTAATGTAGGTCAAAATTGACAGGGCACTGGAGGCCCGAGATCTGAAGTTCTTGAGCAAGTGTGAGTGAATTTCTTTTATTCGGCCCCTATCAAATAGCTCCAGGATTTCTTTTTTGTACAAATTTTGCTGCATCTACAAGATCTTGCATTCAAACTCTTTGGCCCTTAGCTCATCTTTAGCCTGTATCTGGCTCTGAGTTTTAGTCATACTCTACAGTTGTCTTACTTGTTGTTTCAAGGCGACTACTTCCTTTTTCATCTGCTCACACTACTTCTTCATGTCTTCCAGTTTAGAGCAGGTCCTGGCTAGTTCCTCTTCCAACTTGATGTTGGCACTCTCTACTTCAAATCTACGCTGATTGGTGATGTTTGCATGTGCATGGAAGGTTTCAATTCTGACATGCATTGATGCAGATTCATTGTCTACATTTAAGTGCTCTAGGTCCTTGGTCTTCTCCTGATATTCATAAGCTACTGGATTCATCTCATCGAGAGGTTTCTAGACCTTAGGGACCTTTTTTACCTTATGCAACTTTCTGCCCTTCAAGTCAAAAATGGCGTATTTTTCTACTTTGGCCAAAGAGTGCCCCCTCATTTTCCTGGCCTCCTTTAGCATCTTCTCTATGTTATGTCGGGCTTGGAGTAGCTTCTCAGCTAGAGGGCATTCCTTAATCATGGATAATTCAGTTTCAAATGAGGCTGGATCTCCAGCCAAGGGGGTAAAAAAATATAAATAATGAACGGGGGATGCCTCACCAGTAGGTTCGACTATGGGTGTGGTAGGGGTTTCAGTGAGATTGACTACGCCATGTGTGACAAAGGAGTGGGAGACAAGGTTCAGCATTGGAGTACTACATTTGCCCTGACTAAGAACTAAGGTAATGGTGGCATGGTCAGGCAAAGTAGTATCGATGGACTTGTCCCGGCTTGACGACGCGATCAAGGTAGATACTCTTGTGGGGCTAATGGGATCACGGGGCAGACTCAAGGTGGTGAGGGGCAACACACGAGAGGGTGATTGAATTTGTAGGGGGGAGAGAGACTACTGGGGACTCACGGTCGAGACCATGGTGGACATGCCTTGAGAAACCAGGGCAAAATATGGAGAGTACTTACCTGCGTGCCCTCTTGGCAGAGTGAAAGTGGTGGCTTCTCATGTGATTGGCTCTTGCTCCTTTCCAGCTTCGGCACTCCCGACTTCTATGACCTCTTCTTCAATGCCCCCTTCCATTTGGAGGAGTTTC
The DNA here is from genome assembly GCA_028583015.1 of Wollemia nobilis. Taxonomy (NCBI): domain Eukaryota; kingdom Viridiplantae; phylum Streptophyta; class Pinopsida; order Araucariales; family Araucariaceae; genus Wollemia; species Wollemia nobilis. The sequence continues at coordinate 583,154 of JAQPPZ010001465.1, read as the reverse complement.
TCCACATCGATGACATCTATCTCTGAAGATGCCTCGGCCCTTTGTGACGCTGTCTCTTCAATATTTGCCTTGGCTGGGCCTATCGCAGGTTGTCCGCTAGAAGCACCTAGAAGCTTTGTACGTGGTCGCTTCGGGTGGGTTGGAGGCACTTGAGCTTGCTCTTACCTCTTTCTTTTCTTCTTCTCTTTCTCCTGAGGCAACTCTTGTAGCGTCACCTATGCCTCTTCCTCTTCCTCCTGTTTAGAAGCTTCATCTGTTCTCTTTGGGCTTTTGCTCGAACCTAGGGCACTCAGGGGAACGAAGTCGGTGAAGGAGATGGGCTTCCAAGTTCTAGCGTTGGCTTCATAAATAATCGTGAAGTCCCTGTCTATCTCCAGGAGTCCGTATGATTTCATTTTCTAATGATGGACTCTCATTATCCACCACTCCTTCAATTTTTCTTTGCCCCAACCCTCCAATTCTTCCCTCAATTCATCCTTCATTTCCTTCCAAAATGTAGAGTCTGGGCCTGAGAAGGGGTGTTGAATAGGATCAAACTCAACTTCCATAGGGTATAATTCATGCCAGGGAGTCAAGGTCTTCATCCTTTCTAAATGCCACTCCGGATCCCTCCCATCAGGGTTATTTCTTTGCTCCACGATTTCTGGGTGGGGGTAGACATGAAAATTCTTGAATATAAGGTGGTCTCTCATCACTCCCAAGGGATCGTAGAGCCACCTTTGAGTAATCTGGAGCAGAAAAAAGCTGGAAAACTTCTCCTCCAGGAATATGTGTTGTTTCAGGGCAAACACTTCAATTACCCCCATTTTGAAGGGAAATTCACAAGTGTACGCCCATTTTCGATCGTGGCCATAGATGGCATTCGTTGCATCGCTCTATCGAGTGACCTCTAACATGAACTGGTATTCAGAGGGGTAGACAGGCAATAGGAAGGGTTTCCTTGTGAAGCCGAATAGGTGAATCACAAGTCTTTACGTCAATTTAAATACGTCTCCCTTCTTCTCCATCACCACTCTATCTCTTAAAATGGGGGACACCCGAGGGCAAGAACCCTTCAACAAATGAATGGCAGGTCCTAAGGATTTTTGAGTAAAAGAATAATATGACTCTGTCCTCACCAGGAGGGGAGTCCACTAGTACACAGGAAGAGGAGTTCCATCCTTGCTGCTTGAAAAAATAGTGATGTAGAGAAAATTCTTATGTACATGGTAGAAAAACAACCAAACCAGGAAGGAGCAAGGTGCGAAGTACTAACCCATCCCAAAATTCTTCATGTTGGTAAGCCGCGTGTGCAAGGTTTGGGCCACCCATTCTGCCCAGTCAAAGAATACTGGATTGGTGTTCAGCCTTGAAGAATCAAGGGCATAAAATTCCCCTCTTGAAATAAACTCGGCCAAAGACACTTGCCAGGGGTGATACAATGATGGAGAAGATGTCCATGCTCTTGAAATCTATTATAGGGAGGGGCATTTGGGGTAGCTTGCCTGAAGGGAGCCCATTATTGAGGTTCTCTCTTAGAAATTTCAAAATATAAGTGGAGGAGGTGAACCTCTCCATTTTTTTTCTCAGGATGACATTGCAAACCGAATAACCCTTAGGCGGCCCCTGCTGTGACGCGAAGGCTGCTTGCAAATATTCTTTCAATATTGAAAACAATTTATGGCCGAAAAAACCTAGCACCTGTCTAGAGGAGGGCTGGTAGTTATGCGTGATGGCACATATTAACTCAGGATAGTGGTGCACGGGCGGGGTCAGATACCAATAAATCTATGAATAATATGCAATAGCTATCTTGTTCTCCAGGGTGAGTCTGCTTATCATAAACTCAATAGTATATCGAAGCTCGACCATGCTCTTTGAAAGCTTAGTGTCCTGAATTTTCTTCCACCCATAAATTGGTGGCTCTTCAATTTGCTCCTCTTCAGAGTCCTCTCCTTCCTCCACTGACTGCTTTTATGGGCGGGGGTTGAGATTGACCTTCTTAGGTTTATGTTTCTGCTATTCTTTGCCCTTCTTTGTTTTCTTCAGGGCTGCTACTTCAGGCTCCTTCCCCTTTTATTTAGAATTTTTCTTTTGCATTCTAGATATGGGCAAAAACAGATTTTACGACGTAGAAGACATCGATGCGAAGGATTTCAACGTGGAGGGCAGAAGAAATACAGGCTATCAACGGGAGCTCTTAACCTTTGCATGCACCAATAGGTGAACAACCTTCTCACTGCTGAGGCTTGATTTTTATAGCCTTAGAAGGCAACTACCTCTATTTATGGCATCTACCATAATTAAATTTATAGCTCAGACGGGGAAGGTTGTCATGCTTTTTTATTGGCTTTGCAGCGATGTTGTACATGGACCCATGCGCTTCGATGATTATGATCAGCATCGAAAACTTAACCTTCTGCCACCTCATACCTAGGAGTGAACTTTTCTCATAACCGAATCCTCTCGGGATGTGCCTTGCCACATTTGCATTAAACTCACTTGCTACGGATGTTTCCCTAGGTTGTCGTTGGCACGTCCCTCTAGGCACATTTTAAATGCTCCCACCTCACTCATTTGTCGGGTTGGCAAAGTTAAAATTGGCACTGAAGATGCTTCGCAGTGAACCTTCGATGCGAGCTCATTTTCTATGCTTCGGGCCCAAAGTAATTTTACCTCACCGCATCGCTGCTTGCTTTGCAGCAGGTTAGCCCCCGAAGCTCATTCTCTAAAAATTGCTTTGCTAGACTTTCTTCAAAAACTACTTTGCTCATACTTGTTTTGCAAAGCATTTCTTATGCCTTCATCATGCTCTTGTTTGGTTCTTCGATGACTCCCTCCAGGCTAAAGTGCTTCACTGCGAAGCATCTTGCATTAGTCACTTCACATCAAAACTTCCTGAAGGAGATTTTGGCTAGGCTTAGCGAGGCTGGGGTTTGTCGTTGTGACACTTAACCTCTCGAATATTTTGAAACAAGGTATATATACAGAAATGAAAAAATACATACAATGGTAGGGTTTAAACACACACACACACACACACACACACACACACACACACACACACACACACACACACACACACACACACACACACACACACACACACACACACACACATATATATATATATATATATATATATATATATATATATATATATATATATTTTTTTTTTTTTTTTTGTTTATTTTACCTTAACGATGAAAAGTCTTCAGATGAAGACCATTAATAGAGATCGGCAAGATCTGGCCATCGGCATCCTTGAGGATGAAAGAGTTGGCCGAGTTTACCTTCACAATTTTGAATGGTCCATCCTAGAAAGCATCCAACTTATCGTGATTCCCAGGCTTGGCCTTACAAGAGTCCCACTTCCATACCATATCTCCTACTTTGAAAGTGCAGTCGAAGGATTTCTTCTTGAACCAGTCTCGGATGATCTGAGCATGCTTAGCAAAGCTCTGGTAGGCCTTCTCACGATCTTCCTCTAGCTGCAGTAGCTGAGCCAGCCTATTTTCCATAGGATTAACTTCTTCTTCCTCATCTAACATCTGTAATGCAGGGATCTCTATATGGGTAGGTAAGATGGCCTCCTTGCCATACACCAGGGCATAGGGTGATGTCTTGATTGACTTCTTGATAGAAATCCGATCAGCCCACAAGGCCCAATCTAGAATGAGGTGCCAAGTTCTTTTGTTTTTTTCCATGAGCTTCCTTAGCACTCTTAACAAAGTCTTGTTGGTGGATTCCACCAATCCGTTACCCTGCGGATAGTAATTAGAGGAGACTTTATGATATATCCCATATTTGTAGAGGAACTCGTTTATCTTGGCGCATGAAAACCTAAGACCATTGTTCGTAATGATTACTTTTGGGATGCCAAACCAGGTGATCAAACCCTCTAGGAAGGCGATGATGACCTCCTGATCAACATGCTTTGTGGGTACTGCTTCAGCCCATTTGGTGAAGTAGTCGGTTGTAGTCAGGACAAACTTATGTTCGGTGGAGGAGTTCAGTGATATGACCCCTATGAAATCCAACCCCCATTGTTAAAAGGTCATCTCTACCTATATCAGTCAGAGAGGCATAGGAGCACTTCTACTTTAGCTAGAAAACTTTTGACATTGCTCGCATCTACAACAGATCGCAAAGTCATCGGCGAAGAGTGTAGGCCAATAATAACCCACCTTGATTATCTTCAATGCAGTTGTTCTTCCCGTGAAGTGGCCTCCAGATAACCTTGAATGGAATTCTCCTAGGACTCTCTTATTATCGTCTTCTTTTATGCACCTGAGAAGAATGCCATCAATGTTCCTAAAAAATAGGCCTTCAGGGCACAACATATATCAGAGGGACCGCATCCTGAAGTGCCTTTGCTGCGAAGCATTTAAATGAGAAGGACATCTACCGGTGTTGAAATATTCAACTATATCATCGACCCAGTCCTTCTCGTCCTCTTCTTGGTTTGTGAAGCATCTTTCTACTACCAAGTCATCCCACTGAATAGCTATCACTTCATCCGCTACACTCTTTGCCAGCTCTTGACATAACGTGCGATCGCAAACCAATTTTGTGGGTTTGATTTTGACGTCGAACTCTTGTATCTTGCTGACCCAACTGACTATTTTGCTTCCCAAATTTCCTTGGATAATGAAATTGTGCACATCGGGGTGAATGACAAAGACCGTAATCCAAATTTGGGAAATGAACTACTTAAATTTCCTAAGATATTTCATTACTGCATGCACCTGCCTTTCTATGAAATTGTATTTCTCTTCATGGGGGTGTATCACCTGGCTTAGAAACATGATGGGGTGTTCTTCACCATCTTCTCCCTTCTGTGTCAGTACTGCAACATAGTTCTCAGGTTCTCCTATGGCATATAGGATGAAATCCTTATTATAGTCAGGGTTGGTCAGGATGTATGCCTGAGCGATTCGGGCCTTAATATCTTAAAATTCTTCTTTTCTCTCTTTCGTCTAGATGAATTTAGCGCCCTTCTTCAAAAGTTTAGACATTGGCTTGATGACCTGGGAGAAGTCTAGAATGAACTTCCTTACGAAGTTGATCTAGTCGAAAAAGGATTGAAGTCCTTTCTTGTTCATGGGAAGTGGGAGCTTCAATAAAGCCTCAGCTTTATTAGGATCTACGACAAGACCCTTCTCTGATATCACATGTCCCAATAACTTCCCTTCGCTAACCGTGAATAGGGACTTCTTTGGATTTATTAAAATGCCAAACTCTCAGTATTTTTTGAATACCTATTGTAGGTGAAAGGATGATCTTCCCTTCTTTGGTAGAATATAGTCATGTCATCCAAATAGATAACAATGACCTTATTCAAGAGCTCGCCAAAAGCTAAATCCATGGCCCTATGAAAAGTGTCCCCCGCATTCGAAAGACCAAATGGAATTCACTAGTAAGCAAATGTTCCCCACTTGTTAGTGAATGCGATTTTATGCTGGTCTTTGTCCCTAACCCAGATCTGATTATATCTAGAGAAACCATCGAGTAGGGAGAAGCGCTGATCCCCAGCCACTGAGTGCAAGATTTGATCAATCTATGGGAGAGAGTAGTGATATTTGAGTGAATCCTGGTTCAGGTTACGAAAGTCCACACATAATCGGATATCTCCATTCTTCTTTCTAACTAGGACTAGATTCGCTACCCAAGAGGAATGCTTAATGGGATAAATTATCTTTGCCTTGAGCATCTTCAGGAGCTTAGATTTCATCAAGACCTCGATCTTCAGATTAATAGGCCTTTGCTTCTACCAAAAGGGTTTGATCCCCTCCTGTAACTCAATTGTATGCTGGATCAGTTGCCGATAATATCCCTTTAGGTCTTGATAAGACCATGCCACTATGTCAAGATACTTCCTACACAGATATTGGATCTGTTCTAGCTCTTCTGAAGTGCAATCTATTCCAACTTTTATTGCTTTTCTAGGTTCAAGCTCTAGATCTTGGTACTGCTTTACATTGACTTTGATCCTATGAGAAACTACTTGATCATTCTGATCAAAGAGGCTCTCAAGAGTAATTAATCCCTTGGGTACATTATTGTTTTTCAATTAAACTAGCCCTTCATATTATTCATCCTTAGGGCTTCTTTTCTCAACTATGACTGCTTCTTGAATCATAAAATTCACAATCTTCTCATCACTATCAAAAACTTGCCAATGCAGATCTCTGTCTGGGATAGAGCGCCTGTAAATCATCCTCATAGCTTTAGGCTTATGCACCATGTCTTCCACTGGAGAGTACTTGGCTACGATGGATTATAAGACATCAGCATGTCGATTCTTTTCTCATAGAATGGACCACAGATTGAGAGATTCAAATTGGTCAAACAAGTCCCATACCCTATTTTGGTATGCTTTGAGGTAGTGCTTCTTCGATACGCACTTTTTGGTGACTTTATTGCATGCCAATTCTGAATCTCCAAATACTTGGAGATGCTTTATGCCTAACTTTTCTACTTTCTTGAGTCCTAGGCATAATGATTCATATTCTGTTGCATTTTTGGTGCAACTCCACACCAACCGGTAACAATATTCCTTCTTCTTTCTAGAAGGTGATACTAAAATAATCCCTACCCCAGCGCCATTTTTGCATCAGGTGCCATCGAAGAACAATTTCCATAATTTCCCTAGGGTAGAGATCTTATCTTCTGACTTGGTCTGTTTCTCATGCTTGGTGATGGCATAACACCCCATATCTGTTTCTATCATGGCATTAAAGTCTACCAATGAAAATTCATCTTCACAACTTAACTGTGCCAGGGATTCCTCGACCAGGTCCACCTGCTCTATCCCTTCTACTATCGCATGCACGGGATCACTACTCTCTTCTTCAAACATCTTCTGTACAAGGAAAGTAGAAGGTTTTTCATTGTATATTTTTACCTTCTTCCCTTTGAATGGAATCTCTAAGTGTGAGTAATCCATGGATAGATATCCCCCCATCTTCGTTGTAAACTCCATTGACAAGCACATACTAAAATATGACTCAAGGTCAACGACCACCACCTATTATATAACTATGATTTGAGGCATCTTGTGTAGTCGGATAGGTATATCTTTAATCACACCCATAGTATTCATAGGAGTACCATCTAGTTGAAGCATGATATGGCTACTTCGAGTGTACTCCATACCTATCTCTTCGTACACTACTTTGGGCATGACTGTCATCACGGCCCTGAATTCGATCATACAATTGTGTACAACATACCCTTCCATCTATAGAGATAGGTAGAATGGAGGTGCTCTATTCTTCCCCGTAATGGATGTGGATAGGTTTTGCACTATGGAAAGCGGTGCTACCTTTTTTTCCTTGGTTATCTTCAATGATTCTTGCAGCAAGTCCACTTGTACGAGCAATTGCAGTGTGTCATATAGGCTAATATTGGCTAGAATATTCTTCAGCTCATCTACAATATTAAGCTAGGGAGTTGGGCACCTCAGGTTCCTTTTTCATCTTGTATCTGGTGCGAAACTACTCCGTAGCTTCGACCCTTTGCCGCTTGGTCAGTTAAGGAAGTTTGAGCTTCTCTCTAGCTTGTTCTTTAGTTTCCACCTGAGGTGGATTTGCAGGGGCCTGTTGGGCCTTCTCTTTTACTGGTAGAAGCTGAGAAGCTTCGATCAAGGCCTTGGGAAGTTGCTGTCCCTTTTTGTGGTGAGCATGCACCTTTAAGGGTGCCATTTGAGTAGCATCTACCTATATCGACCTTTTTCCTCCTCTAATAAGGACTACAACTTGCTCTTCTTTGCCAATTACCAGGTTCTGATCCAACTTCCTGATGATGTTGACCTGACCACCATGACTACTGCTCGCTAGCATTTGTACATAATGTTGGTACAACATGTAGGTATTGTCTTCATGAGGGTCATTACACATGGAGCACCAATATATGTAATCAAAAGTATTCAGAGTTTCGTCAATCATGGCATTTCTTGCCAACGCCTTCCCTTGCTGGACTGGTTGATCTTTAGTAAGCGTGGGTGTAGGATACAACCTTCTCGGTAGAAACTCATGCTACACTTGCTTCTTCTTCTTCTTCATAATGGTCATATCATTGGACAGGGTTTACACTATGGAGTTTAGGTACTGAACCTCCTATAGTATTTTGGCTTGCATATCATCGACTTTAGGAATGGGTGGCAATGGAGCCATCGTTGGTATTGGAGGTAGGGCAGGGGGTTGAGGTGGTGCTAGAAATATATAAAATGCTAAAGAGACAGTGGGCTGTGATGCCAAGAATGTAGGAAAATGGATTTGTGGAGTAACAATCTATGATACAATGGGATTCGGGTTCCAAGACAAGATCGGGTATGCAGGAGTTGCAAAGATCTATGAAGTGGCTGTGCTTGCATACTAGGATTGAGGGAAATCAAGAAGTATGGGCATCGACATCCTTTGGGGAAGCTTGCCCATAGCTATTAGATCCATTTCTACTCTCTGGGCTAACTTGTATAACTTGGGGAAGGTATTGATATTCGAATACCTTACCATGACACTGATATCAGGGTTGAAATCCTGAAGGAAATAGTATGATGTAGCTTCGCTAGTTGGCCGAAGTCCAACTAGTATCCTTTGCCAGGTTTGAGTGAACCTAAAATTGAAATTAGTGATCTCTTCTTGTGGATGTCTCTGAATCATTGTGAAATGATGCAGAAGAGAAGATGGATCGATGAACTCTTTGAATCTTCTCATCAACTGTCTGGCTAACTAGTCTCATCCCATTATAGTATCGTGTGGTAAATATTTATACCAGTAGAGGAGCTTCCCTTTAAGAGATAGAACTAAAAGCTTTACCATAACTTGCTCCTTTATGATGTCATGAATCACCGCCAAAGAAACTATGTCCTGGATGTGCTCCAGAGCAGTCTTCCCAGTTCTGTCGAACATAGGTATCTTCTTCATAATAGCAGGCAGAACTTGCCCTTGTCCAGCTAGATTTAGTGGTCCCAAAGAATTCCATGCTGGGAAAAAATTGGGTGGTGGTTTCTACTACTACTACTACATTTGGTGTTCTTGTTGTTGTTGTTGTTTTTGTTGTGCCATATTTGCTCCTAGATTTTGAGAAATAGGAATTCCCGAAGCTCCTCCTTGGTTGCTAACAGGATGACTAATAGGAATGGAGGCACTGGGATGCTTTAGTGATTTGGGAGGATTAGAAGGAAAGCTAGATGTTGTACTATCCGAAGTTAGCCCTTGTTCGTTAAAAGTAGCCTCTTGCGAGGATGTTCCACATAACAGTGACTCAGGGGTGACCAACCTAGAGCGTTCCCCGAAGGCATCAATATCAAGCTCAAAGAACTCAGTTTCCTCTCCTCTATTCCTAACTCTCCATCTTGTTTTCATGAAGACACAAAATTAGGTATCGATCTCTATGACTTAAATATTCTTAGTTAAACAGAGTCGCCAGATGCTAAGAGTCTTTCGGCAATGAGACAAGCATCGATCCTCACTACCACTCACAATGTGAGACCGATCGAGTCCCACCGGGCATGCCAAAAATTGTTGGTCATCAAATCTGCCTAGGAAAGGATTTAGAAAAGTGTATGCACCCTAGAACTGGATCAACATTGAAATGCCGAGGGGAAGAGATGTCCCTCATGCCAATATCCAGAGAAAGGCTGACTCCTTTTCTAAACTACTTTGGTGTTTAAAGATAAGGGTGCAGGAAAGAGATAAAAGTGCAGGAAAGAAATAAAAAAGAGTGAGGGAAGAAATGTCAATGATTTAAAGTGGGAAAGAACTAGAAGCACGATCACCGTCTAATAGCTCAAAAAAATAGCAAGGAATACTAAGACTAAAACTAAATGAACGCGATATTAACCCTCCTATGTATCCTCTGGATGAGTTCTAGGATTACCCCTCCCCCTTAAGTTGAAATCTACAGTTCAGAATTACAACAAGTAGGAAAAAATGAATATAACAAAAACACTATCCACAGGCAGCATAAAATAAAGCTAATACAACATTTTCCTACCCTATGTATCCTTCGGGAAAATTTTAGGGTTCTATCCCCAATCGCACACCTAAATCTAGAATGTAGAATTACAGTATGCAAATGAAGAAAAAATAATAGAAACAATCACAGAAGGCAGCATAAAAGAGAGAAATTAAGCTCAAAGCTCTTTAGTATTAATCACAAGAGTTCAAGTTACAACAGCTTTCTAGTAGAAAGTTCCCCCCCTCTTTTTACATTACAATGCCTGGGTTTTTATAGAGGACCTGACCCTCTGAGCCATCAATGCATAAAATAGAGGAGTACATCCTCGAAAACCTGAGAAGTCGGCTCCCGCAACTCTCGTGACTGAGCTCTCAAATCCTTTTCTATATCTGGCAACTATGACCAGGTCAGTCGAGGAAACATGCATTAATGAGCCATCTGAACATCCTTATTCTTTGGGTGCAGAGCTTGAGTGGCCTCCATACCCTTCGAGCTCTTCCCCAGCGACTGATACTTCCTTTCTAATTGCCAAAAATGAGCAGTGAGTAAACCGGGCATGTAAAAATACATTTATGAGGTACTTGATTGCTTCGAAAAAATACTCGACTTGGAGTGCATGCCCTCAAAGTGCTTCGTTGATTTTTCATTCCTAACTCCACTTCACAATGGATGCAAGCCAAAGCAGGTTCTCCTTCTTGTTTTTGCACTTCACATGAATGAACTTTGCAAGATAGCTTCGGGGATGTAAAGCATCGAAGTAAATATTTATCCTTAAGATGACTCTTGATCTTTTGTTGCTTCGCTAGAAGGTGTGTCAAAACTGCTTCGTTGAGATTCTTTGCCCGAAGTGGATGCTTCACTGGTGAGTCTTCAAAATGCTTCATCGTGATCCTCCCTCAAAACTACAGTTCGGGTGTTTTTTGACCAAAGTGCATTCTTTGCAAAATTTTATGCTCTTCATGGGCTACTACCACTTTGGGTGAAAGCGCTTTGCACGAAAGCTATCCAAAGAAAATTCTTCATGACAACTTTCGATGAAGTAAAAATGGTTCGCCGGTGGGGAGGCCCAAAGTGGGTGCTTCGATGATTTCTTGGCGAAGTAGTTTTCAATGTTTGCACTCCTTCAAATTTTGCTTCACAAGTTTTTCGCCCGAAGCAACTGCTTGAAATGCTTCAGGTGCGAAGCTCTTTTCTCTCCTCAGCAAATTTGGACCGCGATCTAGACTTCTTTGTCTTCCTTCTTCGGTGAAGCTGCTTTTCAACTTTTGAAACTCTTCGAATGCCACTTCACAAAATTCTCGCCCAAAGCATCTGTTTGAAACACTTCGGATGCAAAGCTCTTTTCTTAGCTTGCTCGATGGCGAAGCACTTGCATCTTCATTCTATGTACAAGGGGGATGGAGATGAAGGCCAAAATTGCTGCAATGCTTGAAAATGTTGTTTCTAAAAAAAACAAGGGAACAAATTCATGAAATTAAAAGAAATACTTTACAAAAAAATTTATTTTACCACCCCTCTAGGCAATGTGACAAAATTGTCAACAGGAACCTAGGGATATTGCACAACAAAAATCCCAAGATGCAAAGCTTAACAAGTGTAGTGAAATAATTGGTGTCAATAATGAATATGATTTAACCTTCAAGTTTTACTTATGACTACAAGGAAATGTGAAATAAACCTCTAGACCCTATGGTCATCGCTAGCCCTACCCTAAGCATTTTTCAATGTTGATTTTACGTATTTATAAGGAAACAAAGGACCTATTTAAACATTTAAGGATGTTTAGAACAACATGCCATGATATATATGATGACATGTTGTTGCTAAAATAATTCTCTAAGATCCTTGGTTTTATGGCATTGGAATGTTATTATCAACTACCTCATCATCCTCCAAGGAATTTTGAATAAATAGTTGGGTTATTCATTCATAAATTTGGATCTTGTATTGAGAAAAATATAACTATGCAATATTTATATCTTTTAAAGCAAGGTCAAGATGAAAGTTTCTCAGAGTTTTTGGCTTGATGGAGAAGTTTAGTTGGAATTTTAAGATACACTTTATCTCCTAGATATATATTAGATATATTTATTTGAAACTTACAAGAACAAATCTCATATGAATTGGAAACATCTATGGTTACCTATTTCAAACAAGCAATAGATTTAGTAAGGAGATTAGAGAAGACTCTTATTCAAAGAGGACAACTCAAGTTAAGGAAATAAGAGGTTAGGAGTACAAAAATATAATATAAGAATAAGCATGTAGTTGGTTATGGGGTCACGGATAATAGGTAAACCAATAATGTTAATATTACTAATACCTTGTAGAATATGGTACTTAGTAGACCTCAAAAACCCTTACCAAAGAATTTTACAAGGCTCAACCAATCTATTTCATTAGTGCTTAAGCAACCTTTGGAGTCTAAGATGATTGAGTTACCTCCCATAAGGCAACCTGATACCATAAAATATTGGTATAAACTTGATCAACATTATGAGTATCATAGGGTGGAAGGGCACATGACACATTCATGTAAGAGGTTGAAACATGTGGTTCAAGATTTAAAATATGAGGGTCATATTTTCATAGAGGAATCCCAATCAACTCCTAACCATAAACCTCCAACTAATAAACCTCCTACTCAATAGATGCCTATGACTAATCAAGATATGGGGATCTTCCAAAATCCTCTACCTAATCATCAAAAATAGACAACAAAACCAGGTGTCCTATCATAATGTGCCACCATCCTACAACAATATGGTTGGTATGATAGTAGCTACTACAAGGCAACAAGCTCAAGCTCAACAAACTCAACAATATCAGCAAGAAACAATTTCTACATCCAACCAACCTTCTAGACCACCTTTAATTTTTAAGAGTACCAAAAAAAGGAGCACAAGTGTAGAAAAAACAACCTTAGTGTTGAAGCCACAACCAAAAGTCTCCTTTGACATTCAAAAATGGTTAGGTAACACACCAATCAAGATTTTCCTCTTAGATATTTTGTAAACTTCTCCTATTCATAGGAAGCCTTATTGAAGCTTCTAAGTCAACAATCTATCCCGCAAGACCTTCTCCCTAGTAACCTAGCTAATTTTGTGGGTTCTCTTAGGATTAATCATATATATTTTATGATGACGATCTTCCTTCCTTAAATTTGTAGGGGAATTCTCCCATTTACATCACTACATATTTTGGGGATAATTTTATCAAGAGAATCTTGGTGGAAAATGGTTCTTCCCTCAATATATGCACTTATGGTTTTTTGACAAAACCTTAGATTAAAGGAGAAATACCTAACCAAATCCGATGTCATCATTAAAGCTTTCAACGAGTCCCAAGATGCTTGTGGTATTTTATCCTTTCATCTTATGTTAGGACCCAAGATCTTAGATTCCTTGTTTTATGTGGTATATTGTTCTGCATCTTTTAATCTTCTTATTAAACACCCTTCATCAATATTTAAAGTACAAATTCAAAAATCAACTTGTCACCATTCAGTATGGCCCTCATCCATTTCAATATTATTCAATGGTTGAGTAAGCTCAATATAGTCTTAATTTATGTCCATTTATGTCTCTCCATAACAATTCTTCTACTTCTATCCATCTAGTCTCAATTGCTCATAATATTTGTTAGAAAATAAATATTATGAGACAACAAAATAATAACGTAAAAAAATAGTAACATGGATTTTTACATGAAAACCCTACAATGTGTAGGTAAAACCACGGGGCAATGAAAAATTTTGTATTTTATTAATTTTGGCAATATTTTACATTTGCTAAATTGTTACATGCAAGGGGTCATTCCATTTTATAGAAAACAAAGGAAGACTCCAAACACTATTTTTTCCCTCTCCCAAAGGAAGACTCTAAAAAAACTATTTATTTCCACTCCCAAAGTATGATTGTATGGATGGACAAATTTTTGGGTCAGGGACTTCACCCTCGAACCTTTAGGTAGGGGGGAACCTAGCTAATTCCCCCTTGCAACCCCTCTAAGTGTGTCTGATGCATATTTATAGTGCTTGGGGAAATATCACTATAAGTTGTACCATCATGCACCTCTTTATTGAAGAACATCGGAGATCTGGATATTCACTTCACCTCCTAACAATTTCTTCTTTTTTTTCATCCTCTAAAGTCATCAAGGAGTTTGAAATTTTTAAAATAAATAAGGAACCATCAATCATAATATTATTATTGGATCAAGTCAACATTCTCAATGGCAGTCCTCTTCTATATCTAGAAAAGCTACCACCTTCACTCCAAACTATGGGTTTACCACATAAAAATGGTGAAGTAATGCACATTGGTATGTGTACCTTTGTCTACATGGGTATATTCCTTAAATAAAATATGCATGGTAGAAATGTTGGATGTGTCTCATTCTTTATAGAGGAAGTACTGTACGGCAAGCCCCATCTTCGATGGCCCCGTTTTTGTGCTCCTACTTTTTTGGAGATATTATCAAAGTTATTTTTGGAGGCATTGGTGGGATTCCCGTGATTGGTGGGTATGGGTGGTTTTAGCCCATGGTATTGTGCCCACGGTATTCTAATACCACATTGTGGTTTAGGGTTGTAAGAGTTTCCTTTATATTGATTATAATGTCCCATTATGGGAAAATGAGTGAATAATAATATCAAAGGAGGTGTGGCTCTTGTTTGCTAGAGTAGCCCATATTGGGTGAACCAGGGTAAATCTTGTATGTTCTATGTGAATGATTTATTGTGAGTTGTTTTCTTCTGAGTTATTTATTTATGTATTAATTATTATAGAATAATTTTGGGTAGAAATCTTAATATGGCATCAGAGCTATATTTTTATCCATAGAGGGATGACTTTATTGCTAGGGTTTAAATTCATTTGAAGAGGATCTAGGGTTTCTAGGAGTTATAGAAAACCTATTCTGGAGTGGGATTTTTACATAGAAGGAGCTTGAAGAAAAGTAACGTCAAATAATTTTAAGATAGAGATTGAGAAATTTGATGGAAAATTTTTTGAGCTATGTAAGTTAAAGATGGAGGATCTGCTCGTGGACAAATATCAGTGGTCTATTATATCTAAAACAAAACCTTCCAGTACAACTGATGAAGAATGGGAAAATTTGAATCGAAAAGCAAGGAGTCTTATTTGACTGTGTCTTGCAGATTTTGTCCTAATAAATGTTTCTATAGAAGCTACTACAAAGGATCTCTAAAATAAGTTAGGGACTTTGTATCAATCTAAGTCCCTAGTGAATAAATTATTCCTTCAAAAGAAATTGTATAATCTAAGGATGAATGAAGGGGATTCAGTAGCAGATCATCTTAATGCATTCAATACAGTGGTAAGTCAACTTGCATCTATTGAAATTAAGTTGAGTGAGGAAGATAAATGTATTACTTTGCTATGCTCTTTACCAGATTCATGGGATAACCTAGTTGTAGCAATTGGTAGTACAACTTCAACCACATTGAAGTTTGAAGATGTTGTGGCATCTCTATTATCATAGGATATGAGGAGAAAATCCATGGAGGGCACATCAAGAGATGCCCTAACAATGAGAGGGTGTGTGAAAGAAAAATATAAAATGAGATCTGGTGATAGATCTAAGTCTAAAGGTAGATCTAAGTCTCGAGGAAGGTTTGAGAGAAAATTTTGGAAATGTGGTAAGCTTGGACACATGAAGAAGGATTGCAGATCAAATAATGTTGATTCTGGAAAGATATCTGATGAATCCACTGATGAATGAGGGGATGTATATCTAGCATCCTGCTCCACGCGTTCAGATAGAAATGATTGGTTGATCGATACTGGTGCCTCTTTTCATACGACTCCTCATAGGGGTTGGTTTAGTGAATATGAAAGATATGATGGAGGGGATGTACTATTGGGATATGATTCATAACTTAGAATAATTGGTCGTGGAAGGGTAAAAATATTTTTGCAGGATGGTAGGGTTAAAACCCTCCCACGTGTGATGCATATTCCTGGCCTTGCTAGAAATTTAATTTCAGTAAGTAAAATGGTTGATGTAGCAATAAACATTATTTTTATTAAGGATTCATGCAAAATGGTTCATGGATATATGGTGTTAGCAAGAGGAGTTCGAATTTGAACCTTGCATAAGCTATTGGGAAGCACTATGACAAATGAGTGCAATAGCTCAACTATTGTTGAGGCTAAATCAGACAAAAGTTCAATGCTCTGGCATCAAATAATGGGACATATTGGAGAAAAGGGATTGCATACCCTGTACATGAAAGGTATGGTCCAAGGTATCCCTAATTGTTCAATGGTTTTTTATTTTTGTGAACATTGTATTTATGGTAAGCAGAATCATGTTAGTTTCCCATCTGGTGCTGCAAGATCAAAAGGGGTATTAGATCTGATTCACAGTGATATTTTTGGTCATGTTCTTGTTCCATCTCTTGGAAAATCATGGTACTATGCTTCTTTTGTTGATTATTTTCCAAGATACGCATGGATTTATTTTCTTAAAAGTAAATATGAAGTGTTTGATAAGTTTAGATAATTTAAAGCACTTGTTAAAAATCAAACTGAGAAAAATATTAATGTGTTGAGGTTTGATAATGGAGGAGAGTATTGTTCAAATAAATTTGAGGATTTTTGTAAGCAATGTGGTATTTCAAGATAGAAGACTACTCCATATACACCACAAAAAATGGAGTTGTTGAGATATTGAATAGATCACTAATGGAAAAGGCAAGAAGTATGCTTAGTGGCGCTAGTCTAGCATAGGAATTGTGGGTAGAGGTAGTGAGTGTGGCATGTTACTTGTGGAATCGATATCCTACATCAGCATTGTTGGATCAAACTCCATTTGAAGCATGGTTTGGTAAGAAACCCTCTCTTTCACATCTTAGAGTTTTTGGTTGTGATGCATACATGCATATTCATAGGAGAAAATAAGTAAGCTTGATAATAAGGTTGTTAAATGTATCTTTATTGGTTATAAATATGGTGTTAAAGGATATAAACTTTGGAATCCAAAAACTAAAAGGATAGTTTACAGTAGATATGTGGTGTTTAGAGAAATGAAAAGTGATCACAGGAATGAAGTAACAGAAGAAGAACCTAAAAAGGTGCAATTTGATCTCATGGAAGAAGGATCCTACTTAGAAGAAGAAGAAGAGGATGAACCAGAGGTTCATACACCTGTGGTAAGGAGATCAACATGAGAAAGAAGGCAATCTAATAGGTATAGTCCATCTACTTTTCCTTCTTCCTTTGTTTTATTTGTTACTAATGAAGATCCTAGAACAATTAGAGAAGTTGTTAATTCTAAAGAGAAAACCTTTGGGAAGAGCCATGAATGAGGAAATGATGGCCTTGAAAATAACAAGACATGGGATCTAGTAAAATTACCTGGTGGGAGAAAATAAATAGGTAGCAAATGGATCTTCAAGAAGAAGCAGAATGTTGAAGGTAAAGTGGAGAAATATAAAGCTCTCCTGGTTGCTAAAGGCTATTCTCAGGTAGAGGGAATTGATTATGGTGAAGTATTTTCTCCTGTTGCAAAGCTAACCTCAATAAGATTTATTTTATTTGTGGCTGCTGCATTTGATCTTGAAATAGAGCAAATGGATGTAAAAATTGCATTCCTTCATGGATATTTGGAGGAATAAATCTATATGAGACAGCCTAAAGGATTCATTGTTGAAGGAAAGGAGGATTTTGTAAGTTAAAGAAATCTCTATATGGACTGAAACAGTCACCTAGAATGTGGTATCAAAAATTTGATACTTATGTTTTAGGACTTTATTTTGTTCATAGCAATGCTGATCATTGTGTATACTCAAAGCAAATTGGTAATGAACTTGTCATTATAGTTTTGTATGTTGATGATATGTTACTAATTGGAAACAATAAGTAAATGATTAGGGAAGCGAAGTCTCAGTTAGCATCACAGTTTGACATAAAAGATCTTGGCCTTGTAAATTTTATTTTGGGCATGCAAATAAATAGAGATAGTTCAAATAGAAAGTTATGGCTAAATCAGAAGAAGTATGTTGAGACAATATTGAAGATATTTAGTATGCAGGATTGCAAACTAGTGAAGGTACCTATTCCTTTAGGGGAAAAATTATCTGTTGAACAATATCCAAAAATAGAAGAAGAGGTAGAAGAAATATCCCATGTTCCTTATGCAAATGTTGTAGGGAGTTTAATGTATGCCATGGTATGTACTAGACCATATATTGCCCATGTAGTGGGAGTTTTGAGCAGATACATGTCTAAACCTGGTAAAGAGCATTGGACTGCTATAAAAAGGGTTTTTAGATATTTGTGTGGTACATCTAATTTTTTAATCTATTATGAATGTGCAGGTAACAAAAATATATCCTTGGATATAGAAGGTTTTGTTGATGCAAATTGGACTGGATATCTTGACAATAGAAGATCTACTAGTGCTTATGTATTCAACTTGTTTGGAGGGGCTATTAGTTGGATGAGCAAAAGGTAAACTATTGTTGCTCTTTCAACCATTGAAGCTGAATACATGGAAGCCACTGATGCAAGTAAGGAAGCAGTATGGCTACAAATATTATGTTCTAATATTGGGTTCTTTCAAGGAGTTGTGAAGATAAATTGTGACAACCAAAGTTCTATATTTTTGGAAAAGAATCTAGCTTACCATTCAAGAACAAAGCACATTGATACAAAGTACCACTTTAGTAGGGACATGATTGAATAGAAGAAAGTGTTGTTGGAAAAATTGGATACCAAGGTAAATGTTGCAGATGCTTTAACCAAGGTAGTTAGCATAGAAAATTTCATGTTTTGTACAATTGAAATGGGTTTGGAAAGACTGAGTGTTGGAACTAACATTGATTACATCCTTTCTGCAAAGTATTAAACAAGTGGGAGAATATTGGATGTGTCTCATTCTTTGCATAGGAAGTACTGTACGATAGGCCCCATATTCGGTGGTCCCGCTTTTGGGCTCTTATTTTTTTTTGAGATATTATCAAAGCTATTTTCGGATGCGTTGGTGGGATTCCCATGATTGGTGGGTATGGGTGGTTTTAGTCCATGGTATTGTGCCCATGGTATTCTAATACCACATTGTGGTTTAGGGTTGTAATAGTTTCCTTTATATTGATTGTAATGTCCCATTATGGGAAAAGGAGTGAATAATAATATCAAAGGAGGTGTGGCTCTTGTTTGCTAGAGTAGCCCATATTGGATGAACCAGGGTAAATTTCGTGTGTTCTATGTGCATGATTTATTGTGAGTTGTTGTTTTCTTCTGAGTTATTTATTTTTGTATTAATTATTATGGCATAAGTTTGGGTAGAAATCTTCAAGAAATCCCTTTCTCATTGAGTGAGCCTTTTCCCATTCTTATCTATCCAATGATTACCTACTTCCTAGGCAGATCCTATCTAGTATGGGATATGTAGGTAAGGGTTTTGGACACAAAATAAAGGTGTTCAAGAGCCTTTGGAATTCAATATTTCACCTATGAGATGTGGTATAGGTTACATTTCTAATAAAAACCAACCCTTACCAACCGATGATGATAACCTTGTCACTTATATTAAATTTTTGTATCATCATGGCCTAGAGTGGAATAATGAGAATGAGGGACCACCTTCTACCTCTAACATTCTATTTTACAATGTGATAACTTTGGTGCACCCTGAGTTAGTTGTGACCCCAAGGGAGTATGTTGAAGGGGATACTCTTTATGATATGGATCGTGAAGATATCATTCAAAATAGTTTCTTCTTTGATGGATCAATCCCTTGTGTCAATCATGTTGAGTCTTCTAGTTCTCACAAGGATTTTGCTCCTATCTATCTTTAAGACCTTGAGCAATTAGGAGTTATTGTTCTTGTTACTAAGAGGTGTAGGCCCAAAATGACCACATCCTTAGAAAATTTTAAAAAATTATTCTAAGGCAAAGAAATCTCTATTTTGTTGAAGATATAGAGTATTTTGGAGCAAACCCATGCAAGGAGGTTCCATTCCACTCAACACTTGGTGTTTTATATAAATATATGCTAAGTGATTCATTCTAATCGATGCCTAGAGTATTTGGTAGTGGATTCATGTGAGGTTCCCAATACGCAAATATTTTGAGCTTTGATGATGTCAACATGATATAAAGTGCGGACTGGTGGTTCATCTCTATTCCACATGATCTAGTGACTAAGTGCTGAGAATATGCATTCCGTTGAGTTCCAAGAGTATTTTGGAGTAGAATGGTGACAAGAAGGTTGGAGGCATTGGAAAGAAATTAAAGGGAGTGGAATGGCAACAAGGGCAATTTGCATTTCTTGTAGAGTAGGTTGGCAATTTTGTAGTCAAATCGAGTCAGAGCTGATGTTAGCATGATTTTGATCAAATTGCAACTTTTTCTTTATGTCACGAACGTGAGAAATAAGTTAGAATTTTTGAAGGCTAAGTGAGCGTATTGATGACAAACTTGATTTTTCTCACATCTCAGTGCATTTCTCACCAAAACTTGATTCTGCTGGTCGAAGCCATCAAAGCTGACGTCAACATTAATTTTGAGTGAAATGACATTTGTTTCTTCCCACTAGTTTGTAGAGCATTTTTGAAGATTAAATTGTATTCATATATTGAGAGCATCAATGACAAATATTTTTTGACACGGTTATAGCATATAAAGGTACATTCTTGGTGGATTTAAGAACATTCAATTCAAGACGAGAAGGTGAAGCGTAGAAGGATTTTCAAGAACCAAGAACCATAGCAGTTACAAATCCATGACAAAATGGAGTTTTAAAGAACAATGAGTGGTTTAGATCTATTTCATAATGGCTTGAGGCTCAACTTCCATAGTTGAACTAACAAGTTACAGAGCTGAGATACCATGGCAGATTACTTCCAATGGATTTATTAGATTTAATGAGCAAACGAGATAATGCCAGGGTAGCTCTTTTTTGATCTATAAATTTTTAAATTCTTGTAATGTCTCCTCTTATTATTTCAATTGTAAACTATAAATAGAGGTTGAACCCTCAATTTTTAGGATCGTATATAGTGTGTTTTCTTGCCCTACTATGTAAATATGTTTACAAACTAATGGAAGGAGCATTACTCAAATTTTTGAATTGAGACTTGTTATCTGTGATATATTTTGTTTAAGAGGTTTGAAGCTATGAATTGCATTTATGTCAATGATGTAATGGTTAGTTCATTCTATTTGCTTTATATTACTAGTTGTTAAGGTAGTTGAAATTTATTCATAGTTAGATTTTTGTTGATAGAAAGTTTTTTTTTGCAATGTTTGATTATTGATCAATTCTACTAAATTGGATTGTCAATATATTGGATATTGGAATTGCTTCTTGGGAAATATATCTATTTATGCTCTATTATATGAAGATTTTATGTTTTGGGTGCTACTAATCCTGAGTGTGGGACATCAAAAATAGTTTATTAGAGGTTTTTCCTATGGATGCCTATGTTATTAGCCTATCCAACCATTGTTAATGCATATTTATTTAACCCTAAATATTTTTCTAACCCTATTCCTCAAACCCTTATTGAGCTTAATTGAGTCAATATCTTACTAAGTTGACAAGTAACTAGCCTACTCTAGAGGTTGAATTGAAGTAGCCTTTGGTCCATCCAATGTTGAGTGTTGAGTTGTGACTATCGAGTGTAAGCTTGGGCAGAAAATTTGAAGATAGATAGTTGCAGTATCAAGTAAAAATTGATGACAATTCACTGCCCAACAGTTTTTGACACGCCTGATGGGACCAGTTTACAAGAAGCACTAAAACCCTTAACATGCTTTATTATTTTATCTTTACCCAAAGGAATCAATATTTGGTGAATTATTTTGACCTTGCTAAGTGGTGATCAGCAAATTCACCTGGCAACTCCATGGTATGTAAACCCAAAAAAAAAAGTTACCCCTGTAAACGATAGTTTTTCATGTATACCAGGTCATTCAAGAGGAATAACCCAGACTCCTTTTTCTAATGTGAACTACCTTATAGAGGGTCTACTATTATAAGGGATTTAAATCAATATTTTCATTCAAAATAAATCCTCTTAAGGAGAATCCTTCAGTTAATCCAACATCACCTCCAACAGGAGCTACACTTGGAAACATGGCATAAAATGCAGTTCCAAATCAGCCCTTGCAGAAGTACCCAAACTGGAATACAACTGGCCCCCTTAGACTAGCCCAAATACATGACATTACCCAAGCTATGTATAATGCCATTCCCACATATGATGGATCTAGTAAAACTGCATATGAGCCCTACCAAGATATTCTAAATCTGGAAGCAATACACAATATAAAAAATGAAGATGTTATTGTCAGGATCCTAGCCCTGTATTTTAGAGGAAATTTTCTACATTGGTTTAGAACCCTTGAGTAAAATACTATTACCTCATGGGTAGCATTGGTTGTGCTCTTTGTGGAGGAATTTAATGTGTCTTCTGACCCTTTTTCCCTCCTTAATAAGTTCACATCTATGTAGAAACATCAGCAAGAAACTATTTTATATTTAAATTTAAGGTTCAATAGAACCTAGAAGAAAATTCCCCCTACTGCTAGACCAGTCACAAGCCTTGCTTACATGTATTATATTAGGACCCTTGTGATGCGTTTTCATTATACACATCATTAATTCTCAATGAATTTGTCAATCCAGGGCTGTGTACAAGTCTATCTACGGAAGAAGGGGTAAACAGGGTAATAACTTAGGTCAATCTAGGGCAACAAGTTTTATTGATGAAATCGATTGTGTGGGGGTTTTAGGACATTCCTATCTCTAAATTGCATGAATTAAACCTTAATATAAGTTGCAAAATTAGAAACTAATCATTAACTGTAGAAATGAAGTCCTAATTACAATTGCAGAATGAGACCTAATTATGTTGCAGAAATAACGATTGCAGAATTGAAAGTCTGATTCTAATTGCAGAAAGGAAATCTATTTACTTTTGTAGCAATGAAAATATACTTCTAACATGGAAATGAAACTTTCAAGGCTCTGTAACATAAGGTTGTCAATATTCTGTGTAGGGGTTGACAACAAAACATAAAATGCAAGAAATTACAGAAAATAGTAAATTTTGGAAATGAAAGTCTGCAATAAATTGAAAGCTTTGTTGAAAGTGGGGATTACAACCAAATCATTAATCACAAAACATAAAATAAACTAATATTGCAAATATCATTAGTTGTTTACAAAAGAATGAAAGGAAAAGTTCTATAACTCATTCTGCTGCAGCAAAATCAAAATAAAAACCTGTTGTTAGTCCTCCTCCTAGGTCTGGAAGTGGCCAGCCTCTTTTTCCAGAAGAAGGTATGAGTATTTCTCTCTTTAGATCTTAATCACACTCATTTACAAGCAATATGAAATATAAACAGTATGCTTTTATTGATTCAGAAACATGATTACAATAATGCTGCTAAAAACTGTTACAGGACTATAACAGTCACTTTCTGATTATCACCTATTACTGATTTCTCTATCTTCTATTCCCCTTACTCTCTACTACTTTCTTCCTTCTACCTCCTACTAGCTCAACCTGAATGGGAGCCCTATTTATAGATGTCCTAAGATTTACTAACAAGCTGAGAATATCTCAAAAAGATCTAATCCTATTATGCTGCAACAATTCTTGGTTTTTATCCTAGAAGAAGATCACACTTTGATCTTTCCATAAATGGTGGCTTTGGTTGGCAAGGATGGCAAAGTCAGATCTAATATATTTCCTTTTACCCTTTTCAATATTTATTTCCCTTTTTCCAGTGTCAGAATTCGGTCAATAAGTCAAAAAGCACATTTTGTTTTCATTCCGAAGATAAGTGGCTCATTTTGAAGATACTGCAATTCTCATTTCGAAGATCCACTCATTTTGAAGACACTACAGTTCTCATTCCGAAGATCCACTCATTTTGAAGACACTACAATTCTCATTTTGAATATCCTCTCATTTCGAAGATACTATAGTTCTCATTTTGAAGATCCGCTCATTTCGAAGACATTATGTTTTCTCATTTCGAAGAGACTTCGGAATGAACAAATGTGGGCTCCTTAAATGATTTCCTCTACATTTCTCATGTGGGTTACTTCTCAGAATCGGATTTCAATGGTCTTCATCTCTTTCCACATGTGAATTCCATGCTTTGCCATTCATTTGCAGCTGGCTAGAATTTACATGAGAAAACCCAATTTTTGCTGCACAGTAACAGTTTCCTTGAACTATTTCTAGATTTAGGTAAAATGAATGCTTGAGACATATCAAAACATGATTAGTGAAATGTTGTTATTAATCTAAGCATATCTCATTTTAGCAAGTCATAGCAAAACAACATAAAACTTATACAAAAAGCTGTAAAAATTAGAATATAGTATTTCAGATACATTCATCATGCAAATAGTTAATACACAACATATTGAATCAACTTAACTAGCATATTAGATTAAACATAAGAGTTTATAGGCAATTTCAGTGTTCAAAACATGTTATGATTGAGGCATTTCCAAGCCTCATCATTTCCCCCCCAACTTATATTGATGCATGTCCTCATGCATTTTGTTGGGCTATGGAATCATATATGTCCATGGTAAAATTCCATGACCTGTAGAACAACTTCTTTCCTGTATGAAATCCCCTGTTCTTCTGAAGGTCCCTGAGCCATTCTTCAAATTGTTCATCAGGTTGGGCATCTTCTTCAAAGTAGAATGGGACTGGAGTGATGATGGTTGGAGGCCTAAATCTGAGACCTATCCAATTATGTTGCATGAGTTCAATCAACTGTATTACTCCTTTTGCCCTTCTTCTAGACCATTCTAAGTTGATGGGGGAAATGGGTTCTCTTTTCTGCAAAGACATGGAAAGTTCAGCCCACCTGTTTCTACAGACTGATAATGCTGGCATAAAATTGTCATTACAAAAATTATGGAATCTGTTCACACAGTCCCTCAAGTTTGTCAAGTACATTCGCTTCACATAATCCCTGTTCATCATGGTGAAGTGTTGTCTTGTGATAATGGGGTGATTTGGTTGAATTGCTCTAACTAACAATTCAGCTCTTGTTTCAATCTCCTTATTATGCCTCTTTTCTTGGTCCCAATAAAACTGATTCTGCAAGGTGGACATGAATGCCCTCAATTGAACATATCTAATGTAGATCTGTGGATGAAACTCTACTTCTTCTAGAATAAAGAAACTATGTAAAAACAGTTCACACAGGAGATTTTTCTGCTCAAAAGGGTTGTCAAAGTATGCTTCCAGGAAATCTGTAATGGTGTCCAATTTATATGGAAGATCTAAACTAATCCTCATGACCTGCCATCTGAGGTATTTCTCCTTTAGAATAAGGCTGTAAAATTTGGTTGGTCGTCTGAATTGGACTAAAAATTTAGCAATTTGACATAAATCAAACACCTTTTCTTTCAATGCTTGAATTTTTGTTTCCTTGGCTTCTAGTTGTTTTGCTTCTAATTTGAACTTTTCAGTCTTAGTGGCAAGCTTCTCATACCTAATCATC
Organism: Wollemia nobilis; assembly: GCA_028583015.1. NCBI lineage: Eukaryota > Viridiplantae > Streptophyta > Pinopsida > Araucariales > Araucariaceae > Wollemia > Wollemia nobilis. The sequence goes on along the minus strand of JAQPPZ010001465.1, from coordinate 557,700 downwards.
CAGCTGGCTATGTCTACATTGTATTATTCTAAGGACACAATATTAGGTGGTCTGATTACAGGTGGAATTCTAGGTAGCAGATCTATCTGAACCCCTTTTTTTGCCACTTCCACTAGTTGTTCATCTATCAATAATTCTACTTGCACCCTCTTATGTGCTATTTCTATTGGGTTTTCATCAGATAGTAATTCTACTTGCACCTCCTTATCTACTACTTCTACTGATGGTGTAACAGTTTGAAATACAGGGACATCAATAGGAGTACTTACTTGATCTGTTTCATGCTGCTGCTTGGACTATTCTTGTGCTGGTGACTTATCTCCAATGTTTTCTGCTGTGCTTTTTGCCAATACTGAAGCATCTTCAAAATGAAAGGTTGTTTCTGAATGAGAAGGCACATCTTCAGAATGAAAATGTGCTTCTTTAGAATGAGCTCCTATGTCTACCTTAGCAGAGTCATCTACCCTAGATAAATCCACAAGTAGTTGAGCCAAATCATCTTCATCATTGGATACAGTTGGCTGTTTTTCAGACTATGACAACTTCTCTCTCAATTCTGCCACTTCCTGCTATAACTCTGCAATTTTTCTTTCTTGCATCTCAATGATGTTTTCTTTCTCTAAAATCCATCTGGTTTGTGTCTTGACAACACTCCTTGTTGCTCTTAGCTGCTCTATGATATCTTCCTCCTCTATTTTTGCTTCAGAATCAGATGCAGACAAGTCAGCTATAGCAGGCTGCTCAACAACCGGCTCTTCCTCTACAACATCTATTTGCTCCTGTTCAGGAGGCTCTATAAAATTGTCTATAATTGCATCTACTATTTCTGTAGCTTGTTGAATTGTAGCCACCTCCAGATTATCCTACCCATCCTCTTCCTCAATTATCTGTTTAGGGAATTCTAGGAAGTTTTCAGGGGCTAGTTGTATCTCTGTGACATCTAGACTACTTTGTCCATATTCTTGTTCTATGACCTGGTTCGTCATTTCCCTCAAGTGGAGTCTTGTAGACCTCCGAGTTCTAGATGCAAACTTCTTCTTTTTTGCTCTATTTTCTTATGACAGCAGGGGTTATGGGGTTAGTTTCAGATGCCTCTATTTCCCTTGTTGTTTCTTCCCCTATTGGGCTAGGTGCTTCATTTCTCTGTTCTGACAAATTAGTTGCAACTTCAAAAAAATAGACCTTCTTCTATTTTTTTGTTCTACTTCCAGTTCCAGATCCTCTTTTCTTTTGCCTTTTTCCTTGTGAAGTTGAAGGTTCTGGAGCAAGGTGTTCTGCTGCTGCTATTGGGTGTGTTTTTGTCTCTGCAACAACTTCTGTAGCATCTTCTACAACTTCTTCTGCAACAACATTAGCAGTATTTGTTTCTTCCTCTTCATCCTCATATCCAAAAATTATATCATTTAAGGTGGAGTAAAACCTCTCAAAGCTCCTAGGGTTTCCTCTAAAATGGTGCTGGCAAACTAGTTTGATAAGACATGGTGGCAAAGACTCCCTTTTCCTTCCTGATATCTTTTTTCCATGTTTTTTAATTCCTGGTCCAGGTATAGGGGAAGATTTACCCTAACCTCTGGTTGTTGCCTACCATGTCTGAGATGATTTAAAATTTTTATGTGATGCCTTAACAATAGTACATACTACCCTTCACAGGTTAGAAATTTGATTACCCATGTGGCTACTTCATCCCAGGGTTCCTGTAGGTTGGCCCTTTTTACCCCCTTGCATGTGTTATTATGTGTTAAATACTCAGGTGCTCTATTATTTTCTTCCAAAATTTGATTGATTGTGTTTACCAATGTATTTTTGCCAGACCTAGAAATTGGAAGACCTTCTAATGGCAGCTCAATAATTTGACTCAAAAATTCAGGGGTTACCTCAATAGTCATGTCGTTAATGTGTGCCCGATTGTTTCTGAACGTGTGGGCGAACATGTCGGCCAAGTCTTCAGAGGACCCATTAAATTTATCCAAAAATGGCATAAGCCCTCCATCTTCAAAAATCTACACCACTTTTGGATTTTCTTGAAGATGGGTGGTATCTGTCGGTTCCATTCTTATTTTTCACCCCATTTTCCTATCTTGGTTCATCACAAACTGCTCTCTTCTACCGCTATTCCTCTATTGGATCTCTGATTTCCGGTGTTTGCAACTTTGCAGGGTTTTTGTGTCATGCAGGGTTTTCTCTGTTTTTGTTCTTCAAAATGAACCGTAATCTGAGCACTATACTTCATAATAATTTTATGTTAGCAAATATGTCTTCAAAAAGAAGAGTGGCACACGTTTCTATTTTTTTCTTCGAACACATGTCCATCAAAGGTTGTGCAGATGTCCTTACCGTTAGATCCACCTTACTTGCTTTTAGTTTTTCTATTTTTCTTGTAGATTCTCACGTGCATGTTTATTAGCATCAAAAATTGGTGGCATACGGTTGGTCACGTCCTCCGTGATTCTGGTATTTCCCAATGGGTGCAAAAACAAACCATATGCTAACTGACACATGTTCCTTTATCGTATGCGTCAAAAGAATTTTCACTTGATTGTATTTCTTTCCTTCTTTGGATGCCACGTGGAGATATTACATTGAATGTTCTTTCCGAAGATTATAATTTATTGCAAAAACAAAACTTCATTCCAAAGATTATAACTTCATTCCAAGATTATGACTTCATTCCGAAGACGAGTCTTCATTCCGAAGACAAATCCTCATTTCGAAGATATCTCCTCATTTCGAAGACAAATCTTCTTTTCGAAGACAAATCCTCTTTTCGAAGACAAATCTTCTTTTCGAAGACAAATCCTCTTTTCGAAGATAAATCCTGCTGCATTCTGAAGACAAATCCTGCTGCATTCTGAAGACAAATCCTGCTTCATTCTGAAGACAAAGCTTCATTCCGAAGACAAATCGTCATTCCGAAGACAAAGCTTCATTTCGAAGACAAATTGTCATTTCAAAGATAAAGTGCAACAATCTACTGTCATTCCGAAGACAATTTCAATCCGAAGACAACACAACAATTAGTCTGAAGAAGATAGCAGGCATTGTTTTTGGCATTCTTGTTTCGAAGATTAGGCAAAAATAAATATTCCCATTCTCAAAACATGTTTTAAGGATGCCAACTCTTATGGATATCTTTTATGCTAATGGTTAATTGTTATATACTATATACCAATCATTTATAATGAAGAAATGTAAGAAATATATACCTGATTAAAACAAGTTAATGCAAGTTTTTGAAATATGACTGCTTCTATTGATGTTCTGCTGAGAATTTCTACAACATTTCAAAACAAGTGCAGTTGGTGAATTTGTACAATGATGGTTCAGAAATTTTCAAGGTTATGCATGCCAGAAAACTGGTTTTCATGCATACCAACCCAGTAGTGCCTTGAAAAAGGTTTTCATTGCTGAGTTATTCATTTTTCTCTCTTTTTTTTTTTACCTCTCCTTTTCTTTCTTTTTTCTCTCTTTTTTTTTCTTGATTTTGACTATGCCCATGAAGGAATTTCATGATTTCCCTGAAATCATGCCCATGAAGGAATTCATAATCAGAATTTATTCATCTTTTTGTTTTCTACTTTTTTTCTGATTTTTTTTGTATTTTTCTATTTTTTTCTTGAAATCCATGATCATGCTGATTGTTTTGAAGTGGAAGAGGAAATTTCTTCCACCTGTTGTGTATCCAAACTGTCAAGTTGCTGCAAGAATTCCTCTTTAGTCAGAGGTGTATGGTACACCCTGAGGTGATGTCCATTCACTACCAACTTTATCTGTGACCCATCAATAGGAGATAAATGGACTGCTCCATTGTCAAATACCTCCTCAATTCGATAAGGTCCAAGCCATCTAATTCTCAGCTTTTCAGGGAAGTCTTCATAGTGAGAATCAAACAGTAAAGCCCAATCTCCTTGTTGAAGTTTCCTCTGCTGAATGTGACTGTCATGCCACAATTTCCTCTACTCTTGAATTACTTCAATTTGGTGCGAGCATCCAACCTAAGTTCATCCAATGCATTCAACTGCAGAATCCTATCTGTCTGTGCCCGTGACAATTCAATTCCAATTTCCAATGTTGTGTGCAGTGTTAGTAGCTCAAATTCAATAGGTAAGAGGGGCTTTTTACCAAAGACTAGTTCATAAGGTGTGAATCTAGTAGTGGATTTCCAAGTAGTATTATAAGCCCATACTACTTCAGGTAATTTATCTAGCCAGTTCTTCCTATGAAAAGCTACTATTTTTGTTAAAAAAATTTCTAGTTCCCCATTTGTTACCTCAACCTGGCCATTTGCTTGTGGGTGATAAGGTGATGATTTTCTATGTTTGATTTCATATAATTCTGTAAATGCTTCAATGAATTTGGATGCAAATTGGGGTCCTTGGTCTGTGGTGATAGACCGGGGAGCTCCAAATCTCTAAAAAATCTGAGTATACAAGAAATCAGTGACTTTCTCTTCATGAGCATGTTTGAAAGCACGCACCTCTACCCACTTTGTCAAGTAATCGGTGCATACTAGAATATGCACCTTTCCCCGAGAAGGTGGATCAATAGGTCCTACAAAATCAAGCCCCCACCTCTCAAATGGCTCTAAAACCAATTGAGGCTATAGTGGCATTTCATTTGTATGAGTGGGTTTCCCCATTCTTTGGCATGCATCACAATGCTTGATGTACTTTTTTACATCCTTGTGAAGAGATGGCCAATAATATCTTGTCCCTAAGATTTTTCTAATTGTGCTTTTTACAAAGTAGTGTCCACCTGAGGGTTCATCATGACAAGCCCTAAGGATATCATACACCTCATCCTTTCGGATGCACCTACGTAACACATGGTCAGATCGCACTTAAAGAGTATACCCTTGATCCATTCAAAAGAAGACTCTATTTGATCAATTGTTTTTTCTGTTTTGAAGTGAAATGTGGAGGAACTTTCCTTGTGACCAAGTAATTAGCTATATCTACAAACCAAGGTGATTGGACTGATATAGCAAATAATTTTTCATCGGAAAGGTATCTTCAACTAATTCCCCTTCATCTATGTTCTGTAATCTGGACAAGAAATCTGCTACAACATTAGCTTTTCCTAGTTTTTTTATTATAGTGATATCAAATTCTTGTAGCAACAGTAACCAACAAATAATTCTTGCACTTACCATAGGCTTATTCATCAAATATTTAATGGCTGTGTGATCTGTGTGAATAAATATTTGATAACCTATGATGTAATGCCTAAATTTGTTGATGGCATAAATTACCGCTAAGAATTCTTTTTCAGTTGTGGTATAATTTTTCTCAGCTCCTGTCAAATTCTTGCTAATGTAGTAGATGGCATAGTTTTCACCATTGTCAATTTGTCCTAATGTTGCTCCAATTGTAGTATTGGAAGCATCAGTATGTATGTGAAATGGTAATGTCCAATTAGGGCCTCTTAACACAAGTGGAGTTACTAATTTTTCTTTCAAAGCTTCAAATGATTCTTGACATCTTGCAGTCCAAGAAAATTCAGAATCTTTAGTCAATAGGGCAAACATGGGATTGGCTATTGTGCTAAAGCTAAGAATAAACCTACGGTAAAAACCAATGTGTCCTAGGAAGCTTTTGACATTAGTTTGAGTTTTAGGAGGAAGAATATTCTTGATAATTTCCACCTTCTTTGGATCAACTTGGATTCCCTGAGGAGAGATGTGATGACCAAGAACTATTCCTTCCTTCATCATCATAAAATATTTTTCTGGATTCAAGGATAACTGGTATGTTTCATAGCGAGCTAAAACTTTGTCAAGGTTTTCTAATGTAAAGTCAAAAGTCTATCCGCATACTGTGAAATCATCCATGTATATCTCAACATTGTTGGTAGTCAGATCAGAAAATATTGCTAAAACTGCTCGCTGAAATGTTGCTGGGGTATTACACAAACCAAAAGGTAAAACACTATTGGCAAATGTTCCCCATGGACAGGTAAAGGTTGTTTTCTCTTGATCTTCAAGTGCAATATGAATTTGATTATATCCACTAAATCCATCAAGAAAACAAAAGTATTTTTTTCCATCAAGGGTATCTAACACCTGATTTATGAACGGTAATGGAAAATGGTCTTTGTATGTCACCTTATTCAGTTCTCTATAGTCTACACATATTATCATTTTTCCATTCTTCTTAGGAACTATAACCAATGGAGAGACCCACTGGCTATCAAAAATTGGGTAAATGAATCCTACCTCCAGAAGTTTTTCAATTTCTTCCTTTACAATATCCCTTAGAGTAGGATTCAGTCTTCTCTAGAGTTGTCTTACTGTCTTGACCTCTTCAATATAAATTTTGTGGGTACATATATCAGGGTGAACTCCTGACATATCTTTATAGTTCCAAGCAAAAGCATGAACATGCTTCTACAAGACAACTATCAATTTGTCTTCCTCTTCCCTAGTAAGCCAGTTGTAAATGTTTAAAAAAATTCTTGGCTGGACTTCTATTTGTTTTGTATTTGGAAGGACTGAACTCACTTCTTCATACCTGGTGATTAGGGAGTTAATAGGACACTGCTGAGATGGGATGAAATAAGAAATTTATGTTTCATTATTTTTTGATGGAAGCATATCTTGTATGGAATAGTGAGAAGGAAAAATCAAGTGATGGTGCCACCCATGTGGTAGTAAAACAAAGTTTTCCTGTGATAATACAGATGGTTCACCTTCAAAATTTTGGTTCTCATTCCTTAAAAATTGATGGATATTTACTGCTTCTTCTTCTAACCCTTGTTCATGCAGAACATTCATTAGGGTAGTTTCATTTTCTAAGTTTTCTATGTCATGGAGGTCTTCTGTGTTTTCCCTTACTACCAAGGTGGCTAGTGTGGAAATAACCTCCTCTGATTCTTCATCTGAATCAGGAAACCATAACTGACCTGAAAAATTGTTGGAGAGTCTTGCGGGGAGGATATGGAGAGATCTGTTTTAGATCAATACCATTTGAAATAGTCATTTTTCCAGATCTGCAGTCTATGAAGGCTGCTGCAGTTGCAAGCCAAGGTCTTCCCAAAATGATGGGATATCCATGTGTTGAATTTATTGGTTGTAAAACAAAAAAATCTACATGGAATTCCTAATAAGAAACTTCTATAGGAACATCTTCAATGATACCTTCAGGTTTTGCAACTGACCTATCAGCCATTTCTAAAATTGTAAATGTGGGGCTGAGATGTTTGAGCTATAATTGTTTCATTATATCCTTGGTCATGACATTTATTGTAGCTCTTAGATCTACTAAGACATTTGATATTGGTACTGAACCTATAGTAACTATGATAACTGGACTTCCTGGGTCACTATACTTTGGAGGTAATAGTTTTCCAGATAAGAGATCAGCTATCTTTCCTTCAATCTGAATAGTCTTGGGAAATGCCTTCTTTTTCCTTCCTGCTCTTCTAATGCACAAATATTGGATAGTAATTTTAATCACTGGTATATCCTTAATGGATTGCAATAAGGGCAATGATATAGTTAACTTTTTAAGTTCCTTGACCAGGTCTGATTCAGAATTTTTTGCTGTGGTATTGAATCTTTTAGGATATGGAATTATCCTTGATGAAGGTAATTGTTCTGCCTATGGTTTTGTTTGTTCTTATTCTTTCTCCATTTTTGGTTCAACTATAACTGGTTCCAAGGGTTCTTGCTCTTCATTTTCTTTGCTTTTATTGGAAATGGGTTTAGGTACAACTTTTCCTGAACGAAGTTGGATGTTACTACAATCAATAACATTGATTTCAATATTTTCTTCAGCTTCAGCCACATAGATAGGGGATGCATGTCTCATGTTGTTTGGATTAGTGACTGATTGAGTTGGAAGTTGAGGTTGTTTCACCTGTTGTGTTTGTTGTGGTTGGTTCTATTTTTCTTAAAATTTTTGATTAGGTGCAAGCAACAAATGCTGATTTTGACCTTGATTTCTTTCTTTGCCTTGGATAGGACTGGTATTGTTGATTCCATTGTGGTTGATTTTGCATCAAATGTGGATTAGTCTGATTTTGATTCCAGGGTGGATTGTTTTGATTCCATGATGGGTTGTTTTGACTCCATGATGGGTTGTTTTGATTCCAATATGAGTTGTTTTGATTCTGATTCCAGGCTGAATTACTCCAATTTGTTTGTGGCCATTCTTGGGAATTTATCCATTGAGGATAATTCCAAGGACGTTGGGGTGGTTCTGATTGTCCCCAAGGCATAGTACCAGGATTATGCCCCCAATTTATAGGAAAATGAGGGGGATTTTGGTATTGAGAGAAATTTCCCCCTTGTTTTGGTCCAATGTAGTTGAGTTCCTCAATCTGACTTTCTAACACAGTTTTGAGTTGTGGTAGCAGGTGGCATTGATCAGTTGAATGCCTCTTTGAATAGATACTACAAATGGCTGAGATAGATGTTTTATTCAAAGGACATTCCTACAAAGCATGTTTATTTCTACATCTTGGGCAATAAATTGCCAAAGGTTCTATGTTTTTTGCTTTTGCAGACATTTCCCCCAAAGTTGTGTTTAATTGCACTAGAATATCAGTTTTAAAATTTGCAAGTTCCTCTATTAGTTCCTTCACATCAGTGCCATTTGTATTTTTTTTCCTTCTTCCTTGCTTATTGTGAGAGTAATTCCTGCAGAGATCCATAATTTCCTCATTACTGAGAGTATTTACATCTCCTCTTCCCATCAAATCCAATACGTCTCTGGATTCATCTTGTAATCCTCTCAAAAAGATATTTTTGCATAACTCTGGTTCTACAAGTCCACATCTCCTTTGAACAAAGGAGAACCTATCAAGATAGTCTTCTAATGTTTCATCATCTTCCTGTTTAATCTTGAATAACTCATATTTCTTGTTCCTTACACGGCAATACTCTTGATATTTGTCTAAAAACACAGTTTCCATTTGATCCCAAGTTCGGATGGAATTTGGCTCTAAACTCATGAACCAGGGTAATGCTGAGTCCTTGAGTGTTGAGGGAAAAACCTTAAGTTTTTTATTATCATTTACATAATCATAGGTTTGACACACTACCTTGAATTCAAACAAAAACTGATCAGGATCTTTAGATACAACACCTCGAAAGGTTGGAAGTACTGAAGGTGAAATAGTCTTCATGGGAGATTTTTGTGTTGGATTCAAATGAATAGGATATTCAAATGTTCTGGAAGGTTGAGGAATATCCTGATCATCTCCTTCATCATGGACATAGCCATGTTGGCCATTGCCTCCCTCTGCCATAGTTTTTGGTTTCTTAGTTAAACTTATCCAAATTTCTCTCTCAAGAGGTCCAAGATCCTTTGTTGATAATGAGTCTGACGATTCTTCTTTCTCAGGATGTTCTAGTGATGGTGAAATTGGTGATTTTCCTTTCTCATAATGTTCTAATGATGGTGAGACTGGTGATTTTTCTTTCAATATTTTTGGTAATTCAAACATAGGTGATTCACCCCTTAGGCATGAAGATATCCTTAATGGAACAAGCCAGGGATCCTTTTGGGTAATTCTACCTTTTTCATCCCTAGACTTACTCATTCATGTTCACTCTAAATGACATAAATTATATGTCAATAGTTGTTATTTTAACCAGTTGTTCTATTCAGATTTTATCCTGAATCTTCACAGTTCAGTCTAACTAACAACTATTGGATTGTTTTTACCTTCTAGCAACACAATTCCTCGAAAACAACACCAAAATGATGTGTTGTAATTATACACATCATTAATTCTCAATGAATTTGTCAATCCATGGCTGTGTACAAGGCTATCTATGGAAGAAAGGGTAAACAGGGTTATAACTTAGGTCAATCTAGGGCAACAGGTTTTATTGGTGAAACTGATTGTGTGGGGGTTTTAGGAAATTTCTATCTCTAAATTGCATGAATTAAACCTTAATATAAGTTTTATAATTGGTAACTAATCATTAACTACAGAAATAAAGTCCTAATTACAATTGTAGAATGAGACCTAATTATGTTGCAGAAATAACAGTTCAGAATTGAAAGTCTGATTCTAATTGCAAAAAGGAAATCTATTTACTTTTGTAGAAATGAAAATCTACTTCTAACATGGAAATGAAACTGTCAAGGCTCTGTAACAGAAGGTTTTCAATATTCTATGTAGGGGTTGATAGCAAAACATAAAATGCAAGAAATTACAGAAAACAGTAAATTCTGGAAATGAAAGTCTGCAATAAATTGAAAGCTTTGTTGAAAGTGGGGATTACAACAAAATCATTAATCACAAAATATAAAATAAACTAATATTTCAAATATCATTAGTTGTTTACAAAAGAATGAAAGGACAAGTTCTACAACTCATTCTGCTGCAGCAAAATCAGAATAAAAACCTATTGTTAGTCCTCCTCCTAGGTCTGGAAGTGGCCAGCCTCTTTTTCCAAAAGAAGGTATGAGTCTTTATCTCTTTAGATCTTAATCACACTTATTTACAAGCAATATGAAATATAAATAGTATGCTTTTATTGATTCAAAAACATGATTACAATAATGCTGCTGAAAACTGTTATAGGACTGTAACAGTCACTTTCCGATTATCACCTATTATTGATTTCTCTATATTATATTCTCCTTACTCTCTACTAATTTATTCCTTCTACCTACTACTATCTCAACCTGAATGGGAGCCCTATTTATAGATGTCCTAATATTTACTAACAAGCTGAGAATATCTCAAAAAGATCTAATCCTATTATGCTACAGCAATTCCTAGTTTTTATCCTAGAAGAAGATCACACTTTGATCTTTCCATAAATGGTGGCTTTGGTCGACAAGGACGACAAAGTCAGATCTGAGATATTTCCCTTTACCCTTTTCAATATTTATTTCCCTTTTTCCAGCGTCAAAATTCGGTCAATAAGTCAAAAAGCACATTTTGTTTTCATTTCGAAGATAAGTGGCTCATTCCGAAGATACTGCAATTCTCATTCCGAAGATCCGCTCATTTTGAAGACACTACAGTTCTCATTTCAAAGATCCACTCATTTCGAAGACACTATAGTTCTCATTTCGAAGATTCGCTCATTTCGAAGATACTACTGTTCTCATTCTGAATATCCGCTCATTCTGAAGACACTGTGTTTTCTCATTCCAAAGATATCTGTTCATTCCTAAGAGACTTCAGAATGAACAAATGTGGGCTCCAAATGATTTCATCTACATTTATCATGTGGGTTACTTCTTAGGATCAGATTCGAATGGTCTTCATCTCTTTCCACATGTGAATTCCATGCATTGCCATTCATTGGCAGCTGGCTGGAATTTACATGGGAAAATCCAGTTTTTGCTGCACAGTAACAGTTTCCTTGAACTATTGCCAGATTTAGGTAAAATGAATGCTTAAGACATATCAAAACATGATTAGTTAAATTTTATTATTAATCTAAGCATATCTCATTTTAGAAAATCATAGCAAAACAACATAAAACTTATACAAAAAGCTTTAAAAATCAGAATATAGTATTTCAGATACATTCATCATGCAAATAGTTAATACATAGCATATTGAATCAACTTAACTAGCATATTAGATTAAACATAATAGTTTATAGGGAATTTCAGTGTTCAAAACATGTTATGATTGAGGCATTTCCAAGCATCATCACCTTGGATCATAGTTAGGCCTACAAACCCAACAATCTAGGGTGGATGCCTTTCCACAGGTCTATAATATAGTTGTTCACGCATAAAATATCCTTATTAATGTGGGAATATTACCTCCAAAAGTTGTGTTGCCCTAAAATTTGGAAACCACTAATGTCCAAAGTCAAATTACTACTTCATATTATATGGACCCTCCTCCTTTTTCATCCCCATTCCCACATATGACTCCCATTCCTAAGTCAAAAGCACCATCTACTACAAATCCTTTCCCTCCATTTCCTTCTAAGATTCCACAAAAATATTTTGTCATCCTTGATATACAGAATACTTTGAAAAATCTTAACAGCAAGATGAATTTAATGGATAAAAGAGATATGGAGAGGTCTCAACAAAGGAGATTACCTTATGTGAATAAAGATAAAATACATGGTCCTAGCAATAGTACTGGGGTCAAAGTAAATGCAGCATATAAAGAGCCTGAGTGTTCTTCAAAAACAAGTCTGGTGAATGTATGGTGTTTAGTGTGCATGATCCTCAAGATTCACAATCTTGTGTTATGTACCAACACCATGTACATCATACTATGGAGAAAGTGGAAATGAATCAAAAAGGAAAATCGAATATGCTCTGGCATCCAGAGCAAATCATGGTTGGAAAAGATATTTATGAGGATGGACCTATTGTTGTAATGACAAAGTCAGACAAGAAAACACTGCAATTTGATCCATAGAATATGGGTTAATTTTAGTTCCCCTCTCATAAGAAGAAGGATCCACCTCCCCAAAGCAGTGATACTTTCTCAATTATCTAGGCCAAAGAAAAAAAAGTCATACTTCCCAAGAGATTTAAGAAAGAAACTAAGGGAGATAAAATGAGGTCTAAGAATGAAGCTCAAGAGAAGCTTAAGTTCCCTTCCATTACCAAAATATAGATAATTGAAGCCACTCAGTAGTATAAAATAAAATATGGTGAGCCAGAAATAAGGCCTAAAAGACCTACCTCTAACAAGTCTAAATATAATAGTGTAGAAGAAATGAAGAATATACCATCCAAATCTATTCTATGTGATACCCTCTTCATTCCTGGTCAAATTGACTTGCTAAAGGCTTCCTTGAACAAATATCCATAGGAAAATTAGGCCACCACAATACTTAGCATACCCTCAAAAAATAAAGAAATATCTCCTACCACTTTGAAGAATAAACCCCATCCTATTTATATCTCTCTAAGTATAGAAGGTTGGGTGGTCCACAATTGTATGATTGACTTAGTGGCATCTACTGCAGTCATGCCTAAAGTAGTTTTCAAGGAAATGGGTATGGAATATACCATATCCTGCCCTGGAGTTCTATAATTAGATGGGATACGTGTGAAGATAGTGGGAGTGATAAAATATATCTTGATGAGGCTACATAGAGCACCCGAGGTAACTATAGTACAAGAAATAGTGGTGGTGTATCTAGAGCCCTATTTTGGCTTATGCCTTTCAAGAGAGTTCACTACAAAATTGGGTGGATGCATGTATATGGACTATTCCATCATGGTTATTCCTTTTAAAGGAAAGAGGATAAGAATAACACCTGAGAATCTTGTGTTATACCACAATAAAAAAATTGAAGAGGACATGTGTAATCTAACCCCTCTAGAAGAATTTGAAATTGTGGACAACTTTGAAGAGTTGGAAATTGAATATGAATTACCTTTCAGGGAGGATTATAGTTAATTTGGGATAGGTATGGGCACATACAGTATTTCTACAGATATGGAGAAAAGAGTTCCTTCTATATCTAACAAGTACTTGAGAGAAACATAAGTATGGACCATGCACTTTTATGGTACTAGATGTAAAAATGGTGTTGGTGTTGGTGTAGTATTACAGTCCCAATAAATAGGGACAAAGATTTTTTCCTATAGGCTAACATGGTCATGCACTAACAATTCTACTGAATATGAGTCTCTATATCTTGGACTGATGCAAGTTGAAAGCATGGGCATTAAGATCTTAAACATATATGGCAACTCTAAATTGACTGTAAATAAGGTGAAGGAAAGGTGTAGCAGTAAGCACCATTACCTGAAAGCATATAGAAATAGGGTATGGGATTTGATGGAATTCTTTCACGCCATAAAAATTAATTTTTTTCCCAGAGAAAAGAATACCTTGGCATATTCCTTAGCGGTACGGGGAGCTAACTTCAAACCTTCTACAAACATAATATTTAAAAAGGATAGGGGGATCAAAATAATTTTTAGGCCTACAGTGGCAGATAAGCAAATTTTCTAGCAGGTCTTTGAAAGTTATGAACAAATCATTGATTTTTTGGTGAGAGAAGCATGTTTATCCATTTTTCAAGAGGAAAATCTATAAGAGATTGATCAACGAGATGTCATTCAACTCAAGAACAATCACATACCTAGATGTTTGGTTACTCTAGAGAGTATGTTTGACAATGAATATAGGAAAAATATCAGATTTATGGAGGTCAATGAGAAAATATATAAAGAAGTTGAAATAGAAAAAGAAAAGAAGCTCAAGGTTGGAATCTGATGTTCCCCAATAGAAGAGGAGGATATCAAATATTTATGCCTAAAGTACCAAGACATTGTAGCTTGGTCATATTGGGACCTCAAAGTAAATGACAAGAAGGTCATCCAAAACATAATTGAGCTAGAGCCTAATGCAAAACCATTCAGGTAGAAACAAAGGCCTGCGAATCCTAGGATCGAAGCCATAATGAGAGAATAACTATTGAAGTTGCTAAAGGCTAAGATCATTTATCCAATCAAGCATTCAACCTAGGTAACCAACTTGGTACCTATTAGGAATAAGAATGGTGACATTCACCTATGTGTAGATTTCGTAAATCTTAATCAATTTTCACTTAAGGAAAACTACCCCCTCCCATAGATTGATCAAATCTTGCAGATTGTGGTAGGAGTAGAAAGGTTCTCACTGGTAGATGATTTCTTTGGATATAACCAAATTTGGGTGAAGAATGAAGATCAATTTAAGATAGCATTCACCACAAAATGGGAGACCTTTGCATATCAAAGAATACCTTTTGGGTTATCTAATGAAGGAGCCACATTCCAGAGAGTAATGGACTAGTTTTGGGGATATTATTAACAAGGTCATTCTGATCTATTTAGATGATATGACTGTGTTTTACCACAACAAGCAAGACCACTTGGTACACCTAGAACAAGTCTTCTAGAAGTGTAGAGAATTTTGCATCTCCCTCAATCCTAAGAAGTCATTTTTTGTAGTTCATGAGGGAAAGTTCCTAGGCCATGTAGTCTCCAAGGAAGGTATAGCCATTGATCCATATAGAATCAAATACATTCTTGCTCTTCTTGTAGTATTTCTTTGGTCAGATAAACTTTGTCACAAAATTCATCTATAACTTTGCTCAGAAGGTAAGGCCTATATCTGAACTGTTTAAGAAGAATGAAGATTTCAAATGGACTAATATAATAAAGCAAGCCTTTGAAATAATAAAGTAATCTATTGCTACAGCTCCAGTGCTAGTAAATCCAAATTTTAGCAAAGACTTAATTCTTATACTTATGGAGCTGATGAAATATATGCCTCGGTGCTCACCAAGAAGAATGATGAAGGATATGAGCATCCCATATTCTTTTGGAGCTAGAATATTCATGAATATCAGGTTAAGTATAATTTCATTGAGAAATATGTTGGACATTTTGAGTGATAAGTTGTCATTGATGTCAAGAGTGAGTGGTCATTGATGTCAAGCTTTCAACACCAATCAATGGCAGTTTCAGTTGGCAGCATCAGTTTTGGTTCTCCAATAAATGCAAAAGGATAATTCGGTTTTAGTTTCAAGACCCGGTTCTAGGAAGTCATATTTGGTCCAAAGTGCAAAAAGAAGCCCAAGTGAATAATATTATAATATTCTTTTATAATATTATACAAAGGAAGTTTAAAATTAATTATAAATTAATTTATTAGTTAATTTACTTAACTTATAAAGTTATTTAAATTAATTATTAATTAATTTATTATTAATTATAAATTAATTTAAGCTAAGGTTAAATAACCCTAAGGTGGGTTATTAAAATTAAAATTCGAAATTCGATTTCGAATGACAAAGCACCGATGTGAGGAGAAGTTTAAAAATGTGTATATAAGGGGGAACTCCCACTTTACCAAATATTACCATGCCTTCGAAATATATTGCGAGCTTTGTAATTTGCGCTGCATCCAAGGAAGAGAGAAAGCATATGAAATTTGTGAAATACAAGACGACGACGAGAGGCATAAGAGGAAGGACTTCATCCTTCCTTCACGTGGGCCTTAGTAGCCCATGCGGTGGGCTCCCAAGCGCTAAGGCGCTTAGGATAGAGGAGACGGTGGATCGAATCTCATCGAATCCCCTTTTGGGGAAGAAAGAGGTATGCTTTGATATTGGTCACCAAAAATTTTGGGAATATAGTTTGGGCATTTAAAAATTAATTTTTGCATATTTTTATTTGGTTCTAAGGTTGCAAAGGGAGTTATAAGGGTTTTGCAAAATTAAATTTTTAATGTTATTTGCTCAAAGGTTTTGAAAGGATTGTAAGGTGTTTGGTTGATATTTTATGGTGTTGGATATTATTTTAAGTTGGAGTTTATAAGGTGTATCAAAGAAATTATTTTTATGTATGTTATGATGAGTGTTATTTTTAA
This sequence comes from Wollemia nobilis, assembly GCA_028583015.1. Classification (NCBI taxonomy): domain Eukaryota; kingdom Viridiplantae; phylum Streptophyta; class Pinopsida; order Araucariales; family Araucariaceae; genus Wollemia; species Wollemia nobilis. The sequence goes on along the minus strand of JAQPPZ010001465.1, from coordinate 541,386 downwards.
AAGGGAGAAATAAGGCATAAATTGAGTTGTGATTATTTTGTGTCTAAGGGAATATTTTTGAGAAAGTATTGAAGTGATATTGTTGTGTTTAACCATTGAAATTGGAAAGAAGGAAATTGTGATTAAGACAGGTTTTTCCAAAGGCACTTTTACATCCAACAAAAGGTATGGGCATATTCTTCCTAGTGAGTGATTGTTGAAAGTTGTGTATGAAAAGTTGGAGTGAAAAGGATTGTTTGGTTAGCATTGTTGAGAGTGTTTTGATTTATTGCTTCAAGGTTTTCTGGAATAAAAGAGTTGTTGATAAAACCTTGTTTTATAAGCATTGTTGTTGAAGTGAGTGAGTTGAGTGAAGAACTTGAACTAGGGTTTGGAAAGAACATGAGTATCATTGTTATGTGAGATTGGTTGATAAAGCATTATTGGAAATATTTGAGTGATTATTCATATGATTGGACTAGGGTTTGTGAGCAAGGATTATTTCATTGAGTGATTGGTTGAGTAGAGTTGGTTGAGCCTAGTCAAGTGAATGTGTGAAGTGATTGTTCAAGTTCTATGAAACAAATTATTCTATATTCTGAATTGAGTTGAGAAAGTGATTGAGCATTGTGATGAATGAGAAGCATATTGAGTCTCTAACAATTCTCTTTATGTTTCTATGAGATTGGACAAGTTCTAGTGTGATATTGTTGAGCAGATTTGAGGTAAGTCTTAGAGAAGACTTGTGGATAGATTTATGTGAGCTTTTGTGGAAGCTTACAATACAGATTGAGGAAATATTTGAGGATAGAGTTTGGTATAGATTTGAGGATAGGTTTGTGCTAGATCAGAGATAGAGATTGAGGATATTTGAGGATAGAGTTTGGTACATATTTGAGGATAGGTTTGTGCTAGATCAGAGATAGAGATTGAGGATAGATTTGTGCTAGATCGAAGGACTATGTTTAGTGTAGATTTGAGATAGATATTTGGAGGTGATAGAGTATAGAAGATGATAGTCTCTAGTGGATAGAGATCCATTAGCCAGGGTAGTGAGGATAGGTGTCTTCAGTGGATAGAGATCCATTAGCCAAAGTAGTGGGGGCAATAGTTCTTCTAGAAGATCATCAACTAGAGTATAGGAGAAAGGAGTTCTCCTGTGGATAGAGATCCACGAACTTGATTAGGGGATTGGTGTCTCCTTTGGATAGAGGTCCATAAACATTGTAGGGAAAGGATTCCCAAGAGAATTTATTTGAGAAAAATTTATAAGAAATATTTTCTCCATGGAGTAGCCCACATTGGGTGAACCACGTAAAATCATGTCTCTCATGTGTGTGATGCTTTGTGTGATGTTTACTACTTTAATATTATTGATGTTATCATTTGGATTAAAAGGCAAAAAGTTTTATCTTATACTGTTCACCCCCCTCTCAGTATAAGCACATGTTCTTCAATTGGTATCAGAGCGGGTCTCTCCATGAAAAGACTAACAACTTGGAGGAGGATCCATCAGTAACACACATGACTTCAGAAAATGAAGAGGAGACTATGTTTGATATAAAAGAGGAATTCTTTGCTTCTCTCAGAAATTTGGAAAGAATTAGAGAGAAGAATTCAAGCTTGAAGGAACAAATTCAAGAGGATGAAGAAGCAAGGATGGAACTTCTACAAAATCTCACAGAACTCAAGATAAGGGTGGAAGAAGGAAAGAAAATTGAGCAGGATATGACAGATCTGTTAAGAGCAAAAGAAATAAAATGTGAAATATTGGAAGCAAAAATTATTTATCTAAGGAATGAAGTTGAAAGGACCAAGGTACTACAAGATGTAGAGGATAAGAAATCAAAAAGGGAATCAAGTCTTCAAGAAGCAGAAACTTCAAACAAGGATAAGCAAGCAAAGGATATCAGAAAGGAAGAAAGCAAAGAAGAACCTTGGATGAGAGTTAATCACAAGAGGAGGAATACTCCACCACAATCTCAAGGGCATCCAAATAGGTTACATAATTTCTTCCATGGTCATTGCTTTTCTTGTAATAAATATGGTCATAGAGTTGTACACTATATTAGTCTTGCAAGAAACAATGTCAATAGAAATTTCAATTCTTTTGCACCTCTTATGGATAATGATATTATATGTTACAAATACAATAATTTTGGGCACAAGGCTAGATGGTGTAAAATGATACTTCCTAAGTCTAGTAAAAGAAAAACAGATTCAACAACTAGGAAAGATGAAAGGGAAAATGTAAAAGCTAGATCAATGTTAGTTCAAACAACCCTTCATGCTCAGGATAAAGAAGAACAATGGTATCTTGATAGTGGTTGCTCTAGTCACATGATAGGAGACAAAGACAAATTCATTGTATTAAAAGAAACCAATAGAGGATCAGTAAGTTTTGGTGATAATGGATCAACAAGGATTGGTGGAAGAGGAACTCTGAGTTTAGATAATGGGAAAACAAGAACAAAAAATGTGTTGTATGTTAAAGGGTTAAAACATAATCTGTTAAGTGTAAGTCAACTTTGTGATCAAGGGCATATGGTTACATTCCATCCAGATAGATGTGAGATAAGAAAATCAGAAACTGGAAAAGTCATTGCCAATGCAAGAAGAACTCCAAACAATCTATACATGCTTAGTGAGATCAAAGGGGAAAAGTGCTTTCTATCACAAGAAGATGAGAGTTGGTTGTGGCATAGAATATTGGGTCACTTGAATTTTGACAACATAGTCAACATAAGCAATAAGCAGGTTGTTAGAGATTTACCCAAAATAAAAAGGCCACAAAACACAATCTGTGCACCTTGTCAACATGGAAAGCAAACTAGAACAAGCTTTAAGTCAAAAGGATATATGTCATCTGAGCCATTGAGTCTAATACATACTGATCTATGTGGTCCTACCAGAACATAGAGCATTCAGGGTGAGAGTTACTTTATTCTATTTATAGATGATTACTCCAGAATGGTTTGGGTAGATTTTTTGAAAGAGAAATCAGAAGCTTTTGAAAAGTTCAAAACATTTAAGAAACTAGTTGAAAATGAAATTGATAAGAGAATTAAGTGTTTGAGATCTGATAGAGGAGGAGAATTTACCTCAAATGAGTTTGTAGAGTTTTGTGAACAACATGGGATCAAGAGAGAATATTCAGCAGCAAGAACTCCTCAACAAAATGGAGTAGTTGAAAGGAAAAATAGAATTGTTGAGAATATGGCTAGAGCTATGTTAAATGAGTCTAAGCTCTCAGATGGATTTTGGAGAGAAGCAGTCAACACAATAGTATATATAATCACTAGGTCTCAAATGAGGGTAAACCATCACAAGACTCCATATGAGCTTTGGAAAGGAAGATCGACCACTGTAAAACACTTCAAGATTTTTGGAAGCAAGTGTTACATAAGATGAGAAGATCAAAACTTAGGCAAGTTTGATCCAAGATGTGATGAAGGAATTTTCCTTGGTTATTCCTCAAAGAGTAAAGCCTATAGATGCTTCAACAAGAGAACACACACTATTGTAGAAAGTATAAATGTAACAATTGATGAAAAGATAGATTCAAGAGAACCAGTTCAACAAATTGTGTATCAGGAAGATGGAAGTTGTCAAGAAGAGTTTCATGAGGAATCAGATGAAGAAGAAGAAGAAACACAAAAGCTTCTTCCTAAAACTCCATCTAGGTATGTACAAAAGCATCATCCAAAAGAACAAATCATTGGGAATCCAGATGTAAGACAGACAAGGAGAAGGATAATAACACCATCTCAACAAGCAAATTTTTCTTTGCTATCTAAGATTGAGCCAAAAGACTTCAAACAGGCAAGTGAAGATGAGTTCTGGATCAAGGCAATGGATGAGGAATTAGATCAGATAGAAAAAATCAAGACTTGGGAACTTGTCCCATGACCAAAGGACAAGAATGTGATTGGCACAAAATGGGTATTCAAAAATAAGCTAAATGAAGATGGACAAGTAGTAAGGAACAAAGCAAGGTTAGTATGCAAAGGCTATGCATAGGTAGAGGGAATTGATTTTGATGAGACATTTGCTCCAGTTGCATGACTTGAAGCCATAAGAATATTTTTAGCCTTCTCAAGTTTTAAAAACTTCAAAGTATATCAGATGGATGTTAATTCAACATTTCTAAATGGTGTTCTAGAAGAAGAAGTGTACATTGAACAGCCAGAGGGATTCATGTTAATAGATAAACCAGATCATGTATGCAGATTGAAAAAGGCATTGTATGGTCTAAAGTAGGCTCCTAGAGCATGGTACTCAAGATTGGATAAGTATCTTCAGGAATAGGGATTCATAAAAGGAATAGCAGACAACAACTTATATATCAAAAATGAAGGGAATAATCTACTAATTGTGGTTGTTTATGTTGATGACATCATTTTTGGGGGAAACAATGATAAGATGTGTAAAGAATTTTCTAAGAATATGCAGAATGAATTTGAGATGTCTATGCTTGGTGAGTTGTCTTTCTTTCTTGGACTTCAGATTTCACAATCATAGAAAGGGGTATTTCTCTCACAAACCAAGTATATAAAAGAAATGTTAAAGAAATTTAGGTTAGAAGATTGCAAATCGGTAAGTACCCCCATGGTCACAGGATGCAAGTTAAGTAAGGATGATGAATCTCTAGAGGTAGATCAGAGACTATACAGATCTATGATTGGCAGCTTATTGTATGTTACAGCTACAAGACCAGACATAGTACAATCAGTGGGATTAGTGGCAAGGTTTCAGGCAGCACCTAAGGAAACACATGTGGCAGCGGTAAAAAGAATTCTCAGGTATCTAAAAGGGACTATGGATTTTGGGCTTTGGTATCCCAAAAGTGATAGTTTCACACTCACAACATATACAGATGCATATTGGGCTGGCAACATTGATGATAGGAAAAAGCACAAGTGGAGGAGCATTCTTTCTTGGAGACTGTTTAGTCTCTTGGCTAAGTAAGAAGCAGGTTTCAGTATCCTTATCTACAATAGAAGTAGAATATATTACAGTAGTAGCCAATTGTACACAGGTATTATGGATGAAGCGAACTCTAGAAGACTTCAAGATAAAACATGATCATCCTATTCCCATACTATGTGATAATACAAGTGCTATAAGTATCTCAAAAAATCTAGTGATGCACTCCAGGACAAAGCACATTCCGATTAAGTATCATTTTTTGAGAGAACAGGTGATAAATAAATAGGTCAGGTTGGAATATGTTACTACAAAGGAACAGATAGCAGATATTTTCACTAAGCCACTTTCAAAGGAGACCTTTGAGTATCTTCAAGGAAAACTGGGAGTAAGACTCCCACCCTAAAATTAACCACCTCAAGAGGAGGTGGGGGAGGGGCTAAGCTAAGAGATTCATTCTTAGCCCCGAGCCCCAAAGGTGACCCTTTGCCATTGATGTCAAAGGGGAGAGATTTGAGTAAGGGGAGAGATTTGGTTTAAGGAGAGAGCATTGAGTCAGGGGGAGCAGAACAAGAAAAAGGTCAAGATTTGGTAAAAAGAATTTGGGTTGCCATCAATGACAAAGGGGGAGATTGTTGGACATTTTGAGTGATAAGTTGTCATTGATGTCAAGAGTGAGTGGTCATTGATGTCAAACTTTCAACACAATAGTGGTAGTTTTAGTTGAAAACATCCGTTTTAGTTTCAAGACCTGGTTCTAGGAAGTCAGATGTGGTCCAAAGTGCAAGAAGAAGCCCAAGTAAATAATATTATAATATTATTTTATAATATTATACAAAGGAAGTTTAAAATTAATTATAAATTAATTTATTTAACTTATAAAGTTATTTTAATTAATTATTAATTATAAATTAATTTAAGCTAAGGTTAAATAACCCTAAGGTGGGTTATTAAAATTAAAATTCAAAATTCGATTTCGAATGACAAAGCGCCGACGTGAGAGGAGTTTAAAAATGTGTATATAAGGGGGAACTCCCACTTTACCAAAATTACCATGCCTTCGAAATAAATTGTGAGCTTTGTAATTTGTGCTGCGTCCAAGGAAGAGAGAAAGTGCGAATTTGTGGAAAGTCAAATGAAGAGAGGCATAAGAGGAAGGGCTTCTCCTTCCTTCACGTGGGCCTTAGTAGCCCATTCGGTGGGCTCCCAAGCGCTAAGGCGCTTAGGATAGAGGAGACGGTGGATCGAATCTCGTCGAATCCCCTTTTGGGGAAGAAAGAGGTATGCTTTGATATTGGTCACCAAAAATTTTGGGAATATAGTTTGGGCATTTAAAAATTAATTTTTGCATATTTTTATTTGGTTCTAAGGTTGCAAAGGGAGTTATAAGGGTTTTGCAAAATTAAATTTTTAATATTATTTGCTCAAAGGTTTTGAAAGGATTGTAAGGTGTTTGGTTGATATTTTATGGTGTTGGATATTATTTTAAGTTGGAGTTTATAAGGTGTATCAAAGAAATTATTTTTATGTATGTTATGATGAGTGTTATTTTTAAAAGGGAGAAATAAGGCATAAATTGAGTTGTGATTATTTTGTGTCTAAGGGAATATTTTTGAGAAAGTATTGAAGTGATATTGTTGTGTTTAACCATTGAAATTGGAAAGAAGGAAATTGTGATTAAGACAGGTTTTTCCAAAGGCACTTTTACATCCAACAAAAGGTATGGGCATATTCTTCCTAGTGAGTGATTGTTGAAAGTTGTGTATGAAAAGTTGGAGTGAAAAGGATTGTTTGGTTAGCATTGTTGAGAGTGTTTTGATTTATTGCTTCAAGGTTTTCTAGAATAAAAGAGTTGTTGATAAAACCTTGTTTTATAAGCATTGTTGTTGAAGTGAGTAAGTTGAGTGAAGAACTTGAACTAGGGTTTGGAAAGAACATGAGTATCATTGTTATGTGAGATTGGTTGATAAAGCATTGTTGGAAATATTTGAGTGATTGTTCATATGATTGGACTAGGGTTTGTGAGCAAGGATTATTTCATTGAGTGATTGGTTGAGTAGAGTTGGTTGAGCCTAGTCAAGTGAATGTGTGAAGTGATTGTTCAAGTTCTATGAAACAAATTATTCTATATTTTGAATTGAGTTGAGAAAGTGATTGAGCATTGTGATGAATGAGAAGCATATTGAGTCTCTAACAATTCTCTTTATGTTTCTATGAGATTGGACAAGTTCTAGTGTGATATTGTTGAGAATATTTGAGGTAAGTCTTAGAGAAGACTTGTGGATAGATTTATGTGAGCTTTTGTGGAAGCTTACAATACAGATTGAGGATAGAGTTTGGTAATTTGAGGACAGTTTGTGAGAATTGAGGATAGATTTGAGGATAGAGTTTGGTACATATTTGAGGACAGGTTTGTGCTAGATCAGAGATAGAGATTGAGGATAGAATTTTGGTATAGATTTGAGGATAGGTTTGTGCCAGATCAAAGACAGAATATTGAGGACAGATTTGTGCTAGACCGAAGGACTATGTTTAGTGTAGATTTGAGATAGAGCTTTGGAGGTGACAGAGTATAGAAGATGATAGTCTCTAGTGGATAGAGATCCATTAGCCAGGGTAGTGAGGACAGGTGTCTTCAGTGGATAGAGATCCATTAGCCAGAGTAGTGGGGGCAACAGTTCTTCTAGAAGATCATCATCCAAAGTAGAGGAGAAAGGAGTTCTCCTGTGGATAGAGATCCACAAACTTGATTAGGGGATTGGTGTCTCCTTTGGACAGAGGTCCATAAACATTGTAGGGAAAGGATTCCCAAGAGAATTTATTTGAGAAAAATTTATAAGAAATATTTTCTCCGTGGAGTAGCCCACATTGGGTGAACCACGTAAAATCATGTCTCTCATGTGTGTGATGCTTTGTGTGATGTTTACTGCTTTAATATTGTTGATGTTATCATTTGGATTAAAAGGCAAAAATTTTTATCTTATACTGTTCACCCCCCTCTCAGTATAAGCACATGTTCTTCAAAATAAGTATTTGTTGTAACAAAATCATTGAAAAAATTTAGGCAGTACTTGGTTCAAAGCAAAACCCTAGTTTATGTGGTTCATCTGGATGTAAGAAGCTTTATTTTACAAGGATAACTAGGAGATAAGAGATTTGGTTGGATCACTAAGATACAAGAATATGATGTGGAAATCCATCCTACCAAGCTAGTAAGAGGTAGAGCCCTATACCAAGGTCTGATAAAAGTAGTAGTTTTAGCAGAAATGATAGCTTTTCATTCAACAACATGTGATCAGACTAAATAATTACAGTCGGGTGAATTAGACTTGGTAGATCAAATGACTAAGTACTTTCAAATTGGGGTATGTCCTAATCTTAATGCATCATAGAGAAGAAGATATATACTATAGGCTTTGAAGTATGTCTTACTACGATAAGGTTTGTACAAAAGAAACCTTGATGGAGTTCTCATTAGGTGCTTAAAATATGATCAAAAATAAAAGTTCATAGAGGAGTTCCATGGAGGACTATCTAGAGGACACTTCTTAGGAAGAGTAATAACTTTGAAGATTATTAGATTAGGCTATTACTGGTTTGCCATATTTTTTGACACATTCAAAGTCACTAGATCCTATGATAAATACCAATGACATGTGGGAAGAACAAGGAATGCATCATTTCTCCTTAAGACAATTCAAGTGGAAGAACCCTTTCAACAATGGGGGTTGGATTTCATAAGGGTTATCAATCCACATTCCTTAGATGACCACAAGTACATTATGACTACTACAGACTACCTCACCAGATGGGTAGAAGTTATTACTACAAAGAAATCAGACCAAGAAGTGGTGATTAATTTTATGGAAAGCTTAATTTCAAGGTTTGGTATTCTAGAAGCCTTGGTGAGCAATAATGGACCAGCATTCATAGGAGCCAAATATATTGAATTTTCTAGAAATTATGGCATTACCATAAAGAATACTTCAAACTACTACCCACAAGGAAATGGACTTGCAGAATCAACTAACAAGAATATGTTGAGAATTTTGATAATGTCACTAAATGGTAATAAGATAATTTGGCACATATTGCTAGAGTAAGATATGTGGGTAGACATAATCACTATTAAAAATTCCATTAAGAACTCCCCCTATGCCTTAGTTTATGGTAAGGATGCAGTTTTACTTGTTCACTTGGAGATTCCAGCACTCAAGCTAATAAAAACATAAGAGAAATATGAGCAAAATCCAGTGGAAACAAGGCTGACACACCTTCTATAGTTAGAAGATAAAAGAACTTAGGTATATGAATATTTTCAAAAGCATTCAGTTGAAATCAAGGCATGGTTTGACAATAAGGCAAGGTTCAGGAAATTCTAAGTTGGAGATTCTATACTTAGGTGGAATGTTGAAAGAGCTAAACCAGGACATCATCAAAAGTTTAAATTCTTCTAGGATGGCCCTTTCAGAATAACAGAGGTTAAGGAAACCAATGTTTTCTAGCTTAAAGACCTCAACAGAAATATACATCTGATTCTGGTCAATGGTTTTCACCTTAAACTCTATTTTTATTTAAATATAGCTCATTGTAACATATGTACATGCTTTGTATCATATTATTTTTCATTTTATATCAAGTTTTGTTTTGATAAAATGTTATAAAAAATAAAATAAAAAGCAAAAATTTGCAAAACAAGCTAAGTGTCAGCAAAAAAGTAGCAAGTTAATGTATGGGAGACCCCATTCCTATTTACTATTGGACTGTTCATCTAAGGAGCATTAAGTCTTTTTATATATTTAACTTGTAATTTTTAGGGTCAGCACTGAATATAATGTATGGGAAATCCCCTAGGATACCATCGTTGGCCAAAAAATTGTTAATAATAGAGGATGAAAAAGAATAATATTGGTACATCCTTTTAGATGGCACAACCATTAGACTATACGGCTTCACCGGTAAGCCTTTTATATTGCCTCATTTTGTTATAAATATATTATTAGCCCTAGAATATTTGAGGCAAGCAGAGTTTATAAATATGAACTATGGCTCTAGAAATAAGAGAAGATGTTTTTTGACCTACCATAGTGTTGATGACATAACCATCACCAAAAAGGGTGAGTGTGAACAAATTGACCAATATTTTGATAGGTTGGGTCTATTCTACATTCCCCAGAGATGGGGATATGACCCGGATGATATATTCTATGAGAGGAACATAGCCCTAAAAGGAGAGAAGACCTACAAATTTGAGAAAAAATCTAGGCCTCATTTTGAATAGGGCAAAAATAATAAGGAAAATGCTCCTCTAGAGTGGAATGTAGCCAAGATGGATTTTTATTTCTATGAGAAGGTAGTTGATTTTGATTTAGATAAGAATGAAAAAAATTAGTTGCAGGAGTCTACCATCAGAGAGGTCAAGAATAAAATAAAATTGAATGAAAAACTTTAGTCACAAGAGTCTACCATTAGAGACATCGAGGGTAAAAAGAAATGGAATGAGGCCAAGCTAGTAGATTGGTGGAATATGAGAGTTGAAATTGGTAAAGAGAATTCCAAGTTTGGACTAGTAATTGATAATGATTTTTACGATAGATATGACAAGAATATCACAACTTGTGAAGAAAAGGATACAAAGAATATAGTATTGATCAATAAGAAGCCACAACTAGGGTTAGATTCCCTATACCCACCTTCACAAGATGAAGCTCAAGAAGAAGGGGCTGATACTCCATTAGCTACTGCTAAATTTCTAAAAACATTTCAGCCTTCAACTGAACAATTAGAGAATTTTTCAAAATGGGCACAATTAATGAGTAATATGCATTATTATGATGAGAGGTCCATTAGAACATTAGTCATTCAGATAGCAAGTAGGCCCAAGCACCTAGCTCTGGGTGGATAGCCCTCTTCTATAGAGATAGACTAGAATAAGAAGGATAAGAAGTTTGTGTTCACATCGATAAGTTTTACCACTGTAGTGATAGTGGAGCTCAATCCTATTATTGAAGAAACATTGCAAGAGGAACCATTACAGGAAGATATTTTGAGGTATGACACAAAAAATGATAAACCAATAGCCTTGCAAGTTTTTAAAAGAAAGGCCAAAAGGGCACCGAAAAGAGCTTAGAAGGAGATTTTTAAGAAACAAAAGTTGGATAAAGAGAAGATTACTGAGGAGACCCCTATTTTTTTTTTTTATTTGTGGAAAACATCCCAAAAGGGATGCCACTTTCGGGTAAGACCCAAGGAGGCAGGGGTATCCATTCCACCAAAAATGCCCAGGACTCGGACCTGGCCTACCACCTTTGACATACTCAAGGAGCAAACAAACACACAAAACCAATTTAAAAATAAGTAAATAAATAAGTAAATAACAACAAAAATAATAAAATAAAATAAAAAACATGCTCCTTGAGTGTGTCAAAAACAAAAGCACAACCAAACACGCACAATAAGATAAAAGAAACCACAACACGAACCACATAGAAAAACACAAGAACCACATAACAAAACACAAACAAGACAAAAACAACAAAACACTACAAAGACATAACCCAAAAAAAACATGAAAAATAAACACAACCAAAACCTAAAAAATAAAAAAAATAAAATAAAAATAAAAAACAACCAACAACATACAATAAACAAAAACAAAAAACATAGAAAACACTCACACATAAAAACACGAATTAACACAAACAAAGAGAAACCCAAGAACAAGAACGAAAAAAACACAAGAACAATAACAAAAAACATAAAAAAAAAAACACAAAACAACAAAACAACAAGAACAACAAAAAACAACACAAAGAACACAAAAACAAAACAAAACAAAAGAACCCACCCACCTTAAAAAACTAAACAAAAAAAAAAAAAAAAAAAAAAAAAAAAATTGAACATAACAATGACCTATCTAGACCAGAAGACTATTAAGGCAAGAATCAACAGAGGAAACAAAAGAAAGAATAGAATGAGCTAGGGAACTAAAAAAAATGAATGAACCAAAGAGAAGCAAAAAAAAAAAACAAGAAGAAACTAGGTACCTTCAGAACTGGAGCCATCCAAAGAAATGATAGAAAGAAGAGCTTCCCTAATTTGAGAAGCCCACCATCTAGGAGGGTGGCCATAACAAGTAAGATCACCTTTGTCCAAAGCCCAATTAGCTAAAGCATCAACACTCTTGTTTTGATCTCTCACCACATGATTGTAATCAACTTTCAAAAATCCCATCTGGATTAATTGAATCTTCTCAATAATTCTTTTTATTCTCCAATCCACCTTATGATTCTTAGAAGGAGTCTTCAAGAGATTAATCATAAGTTGAGAGTTCGACTCAACTAACACCTTTTCCCATCCAACCTTAGTAGCCTCCTGAAGGCCTCTGAGGATACCATACCCCTCAACAAGGTTATTGGAAAGAATACCCAAATTCTCAGCAAAAGTAAAAACCAGGGAGCCATCCGAAAGTCTACCAATTCCTCCCACACCGGCTTTTCCAGGGTTCCCTCTAGAGGCTCCATCAGTATTGACTTTTCCAAAATCCTTAGGAGGAGGTTGCCAATTTCTTGTCCTATCCATCTTACTAATACTCACATTCCCTTTAAGTTGGTTGCCCTTAGAAGATTTAATCTTCAATATTTGCATCACTTGATCCCATCTTTGGTGGGAGTTTTGGGGGTGATTAAGGAGTTGATGGACTGATTCAACTAAGTTGGCTATGGTATTTTGCCAAATATAGTGAATATCCTTCCTATCTTGATTAAAAATTTGGTTGTTCCTTTCATTCCAAATATTCCAAAGAAGAATGGTAGAACCCATCCAAACTAACTGCCTAATAAAATGATCAACACCCTCTTGATTAGGCCAATCCCTCCAAAGTTGTTCAAAAGTAAAAAAATTGGACCACTGTAAGCCAAGTAAAGTGGCCATTCTCCTCCATAGCTCGGAGGCTAAAGTACACTCAATAAAAATATGGTTGAGAGTTTCTACATTCTCTTCACACATTTCACATCTAAAAGGGCCATGAAAACCACGCTTCATAAGTTGCTCACCAAGTAAGCACCCTACGATGCAATAAAAGCCAATTAAAGAACCTCACCTTAGGCCAGAGCTTTTGAGCCCACAATCGAGAAAATATGTCAGAAGAATGGTTGGGATTATTATGGCATAAGGTCAAATAACCTTGAGCAACCGAATACTCACCCTTAGTAGTGTTGTTCCATCCAAAACAATCTTTTTCATGGGACCAAGAGAGGGATCTCATATGAAGGATGCCTTGGATATCTTGTCTTTGCCTTTCTGGGATTTGAATAGGCCAGTCCTCAATAGGGATCCAATATCTACCAACCTTTGAATTACCAAGTATGGTACCGACAAGTAAATAGCCACCTTTATCCAGTTAGCTCGGTGAAGCTCCTCCATCCAAGGCCTCCAATCGAGAAACCGAGTTATCAAAGGCTTGTGACCATCCCAAGAATCTGTCCAAAAATTTGCCTGTTGACCATTATGAATGATCCAAAATAAATTTTTCTTTATCAAATCCTCACCAGTCTTAAGAACTGCTAAAATGGGAGAACCTTTGGTAGGAAGTTGATAGCGAACAAGGTCTTCAGGACTTTTGTTCTCAAGATATTTAGCACGAAGATTATTGGCCCAAAGAGCATTGGGGTTATGCAACATCCTCCAATATAATTTAGCAGCTAAAGCTTTGTTGTTATTAATAGAAGACCGGAATCCTAACCCCCCTTCATTCTTAGGAAGACATAAAGTATCCCATTTCACCAAGGCCCATTTTCTTTTCTCCTTAGTACCACTCCAAAGGAAACGATGACTTGATTTGATCCAATTATCTAAGAACAACCTTTGGGATATTAAAAATGGAAGAAACATAAATAGGAATAGCTTGAAGGACTGATTTTACCAAGGTGATTCTACCCCGAAGAGAAAGCCACTGTTGGTCCACTTTCCAATTTTCTTCTTGACTTTGTCCAACAACCAATTCCAATATTTATTTTTCTGCCTTTGAATATTTATGGGAATACCTAAATAAGTGATTGGAAGGGAGGTCTTCTTATATCTTAATTTATCCAAGACCATGGATTCCTCGTCTAGCAGAGCAATGAAAGAAAATAACTTTAGATTTGTCTTCATTGATCAACTGCCCAGATAGCCTTAGAAAAATAGCTAATGATTTGCTTAATATTAGAAGCTTCCTTAACTCGTAGCTTTACCTAAAAGAGTAGAGTCATCCACAAATTGAAGATGAGAGATAGGTCTAGCTCCATGAGCAATGGTAACTCCCTCAAGGGTTTTGTTTTCCCTCTTTTTGGTTATAGTCCTACCCAAGCATTCAACAAGAATGATGAATAAATAAGGGGATAGCGGGTCACCTTGCCTAATACCTCTGGAAGCTGGGAATGACCGAGAAGGCCTGCCATTGATAAGAACTAAGTAGGAAACTGAAGAGATACATCCCATAATCCAATCCATCCAATCCTTAGAGAAACCAAATTGCCTCAAAACTTTGATAAGGAAGTGCCAATCCACTCTGTCATAAGCTTTGGATAAGTCTAACCGAATGAACATGGAAGGAGATTTTTGCATATCCATGGAATGGATGGCTTCCTGAGCAAGAACTATCTCATCTACTATTTGACGTCCTTCCACATAACCCCCTTGCTCTGGGGAAATAATCTTATGCAAAAGAGGCTTCAACCTTTCTGCCATGATTTTAGTAATGATTTTGAGAAGAACATTACATAAAGCAATAGGTCTAAAAGCTGAGATATGATCAACCTCTTGAGCTTTTGGAACAAGAGTAATATAAGTTTTATTGATAACCTTCAAAATTTCTTTGGCTTTCCTGGCTTCTTCCACCACCTCTAATAAATCAACATGAAGGATATCCCAGAACTCTTGGTAGAACTCAATGGGAAAACCATCAGGACCTGGGGTTTTCCCTTTTTGCATTTTAAAAACTACTTGTTGAAGCTCATTGATAGTAACAGGAGCAATCAAAATAGAGTTCTCCTCAGAAGTGATAAGAGAAGGGATTGCTTGAAGAACATTTTGTTGTGAAGCTGAGTCAAGAGGAGTAGCAGCAAAAATATTGGAAAAGTAATCAACAACAATAGAGTTCATGCCATCCCAAGTATAAACAACATCTCCAGAATCTGATTTTAAGGAAGAAATAAAGTTGTGAGATCTTCGAGCTAGAAGAGATTTGTGGAAGAAATTTGTGTTTCGATCTCCTTCTTTGAGCCATTGAATTCTAGATTTTTGCTTCCATAAGATTTCTTCTCTTTTTTCCCATTCCTCTAACCGAGTTGTGAGTTTAATTTCATCTGCACTTCTCTTCTCTGTGAGGCCATCTAAATGGATTTTCTTATTCAAATTTTCAAGATGAGCAATAACTTCATGTTTTTTTTATGAACATCCCCAAACTCTTTCCAGTTCCAAGTCTTGATTTTGGATTTAATGTATTGCAATCTTTTGGCAAAATAGAACATCTTAGTCCCATGCCTAGGTTTACCTTCCTTCCACCATTGTTGCACACGAGGTCTGAAGGAAATGTCTCTAAGCCACATTAATTGAAAACAAAAAGGAGAGAAACTCACATTGGTTTTCCACATTTCCACCATGACTAGGCCAATGATCCGAACCAACATTATTAAGAGTCTTCACTTTAGGAATGTGACCATGGATTAAGAAATTTTTAGAGAGCAAAAACCTATCCAATCTCTCCATTATACAAGCTAAGCCTTGCCTTCTGTTAGACCAAGTCATAAGGCCATTATCTCGGTTGGATATCCACAAGATGGAGGTTTGCAATATATTCGCTCATGAGGTCAGTGCTTTTGTCCAAATTTCTATTTCCCCCCTTTTCTCATCCAGAGAGAGGATGGTATTGAAATCTCCTCCGATCAAGATCCAAGCTTCAGGAAAATGAGAGATAATATGAGTAATATCCTTCCACTGTCTTCTTTTTTCCTCCAAAGAAGTCGAGAGCATAAATAGTAATGCAGAGCATAATTTGGTTGGAATGTCTACTTTGAATAGCTATAGCCAACAAACCCCAACTACCAACCATATGGTGAATAACTACCTCTTTTGGGTCCCAAAGACAAGCAATGCCACCAGAAGTCCCTTGGGAACTGAGGGAAACCACTTTTCCAGCTGGCCAAATTTTACTGGCAATTGAGTCCATATCCTCCATTGACATCTTTGTTTCTTGAAGGAAAACAAGATGTGGATGATTTATCTGAATCATTCTTCTAATTTCATTTTGTTTTGAAAGACTCCCTTTGAGTCCTCTAATATTCCAAGTGATGATCTTCATTAATACCAGGGCTAAAAAAGTTGGGAAGGGCATTAATCTTACCTTCCTCTACAAGCTTTTCACCTTCTTTTACCATATGATATTGATTGGTCTTGCGACCTACTTTTTGATTAGAATCCATCTTCAATTTTTTTCCCTATTTCTTGACTTATTCCAATTGAATCTGAGATGGCTTCTAACCTTGAAGAATGCTCGTACACAGCCAAAATTTTACTAGATGGTTCAACGGAGTCTATATTGGGACCCCGCATTATTTAAAGTTTTGACATTTGAAAGATTGTTTTTCTTGTGTAAATTTTCTCCTTTTTTTTCTGTTGAAAACCTTTGATTTGTTGGTTTGTCTCTCGAGTTCTTCCCTTCATATTTAAATTGTGTTTCTAAGATTTTAGTTTCCATTATTTCCTCTTCCTCACTTGGGACATCATTTGTGGAAAGGATTTCAAACATATTAGCAGATGACTTTGATTGATCCTTCATAACTGGTTTTTTTTGAGTGTTCTTCTTCTTAGGTATTTGGAAACTCGTTGAGTTTATATCTTCTTTCTTTTGATCAAGAATTTTATTTGGGCAAGCACTGGCCAAATGACCATATTCATGGCAAATTCTACAATGAAAAGGAATGTTCTCATAGTCCACTACTTGCTCCCAAGTGTCTTCCCCAAATTGTAATGTGATATTTTTAGGTAGGGGTTTGTCAAAATCCATTAAAACACAAATCCGAGCATAAATAATATGTTCAAAATTTTGAGTACAATCAACAATCATCATAAAAGTTCCTAAAGAGTTTCCAATTGAAGAAAAAATAGTAGGATTCCAAAATTCAATAGGGAGGCCAAAGAGTCTAACCCACACGGGAGCTATAGAAGGCATCTCTTCTTCGACTTTAAATTTAGTATGCTAGGGCTTCATGAAAAGCCCCGCCCTTCCAAAAAACCAAGGACCCCCTTGAAAATTTTTCTCTCTATCTTCATTATTAGCAAATAAAACAAGAAAATAACCATTTGGATAAATAGAGATTTGTAACTCACCTTTAGTTTTCCAGCTTTTTGCAGCCCAAATTTTGAAAGCAGATAGACTCGGACGAAAACCCATGAACCGACAAATTAGTCCTCTTTTTTCCAAATCTTCAATGCCAGTTTGAATGTTACCCATATCAAGCTTAACAATAGGAGTTCCATAAACTACTTTAAGACATCCCGACTCCGTTTTCCTGGGATCAATCTTAGGCATTCTTAGAGGTTTATGGGAAGCCCTAAGATTGATATTAGCATTGGGCTGAGGCTGTCCACCATGGAGGGCATCCCTAAAATTCATTTTTGGGGCCGAGTCTTCGAAATTCTTACCCTTGACAAGGGTTTTCACAATAGAATTATTTTGTGGGTGCACCTTAGCACCAGATTCACTTGAGATATGAGCCATTTTTTGATCAACTGCTTGAAACTTGTTTCGTGATCTCTTTAATCCTTGCCCTAGACGTCGTGGAAAGGTATGGTTTTCACTTTTCTTTTGTGCAGCAAATTGGAAGTCGTTGTCACTCAAGTTCACAGTATGATCTATTGAAAGATAAATTTCTAACCCATCTTGGATCCCCTACAACATTTCCTGCTAAAATATTGAGCATAAACCACAAAAATATTGGCCGCTAGGGCCCGAAGGCCCTAAAAACCAACCTCTGGAGCTGCTTGCACTCAACCCAGATGAAACCCTCGCATAGCCGCTTGCCAAATATCTCGTTCACACATAGGGATGCGCTAGGATCTGTGTTGCTCCAAATGATATGAAAATTGGTGGAGACGTTCTAGGGTTTTTCAGGCATCTACCCTCAAAATTTTAGCTCAATCCGAGTCCGGATGAGTGAGATATGGCCGAAACGAGTTCGATAGTTTGGGCAGTCCTACGAAAAACGTCCCTCCACCTCATCCACTTTTTTTTTGTGTATCTCAAATCAAATTTTAATACCTCAATTAGTTATATCCATTAAATATTAAGGTTCATACCCCAGTTTGAATCTTGTCACAAGACACATGCATAATTGCTATGTTGTTTTAATACTACTATGTGGTCATAATATAATAAGGGTAGAGCCCATCTCAATCCTAAATAACCAATTAAAAATTAAAAATTAAAAATAAAATATATTTAAGCCATATCACAATAAGGACTAGATATCACCCAATGTTGTATAGATCTAGAAGAAGATAATGCATAAATACAACACTAAGCATAAGAGTTGAAATATATTATATAGAGTATTGCTTCTAATACAAGTAGTCAAAAAAATATTTTTTGATATTTTTTTAATCTAATGGTATTTAATAGGTATCATATTTATTACAAAGATACAACATAATAGAAAGAAGATTTCATTAAAAATGTAGAACCAAAAATATTAGTCCTTCATAATGCACTCATGAATTTAAAAATTTATATTATATAATTTTTCAATAAGATATCATGCCTTTCAAATGTCAATACCTCAATCAGTTATATTCATTAATTTTTAAGGTACACATCCAAGTTTGATTCTTGTCATGTGATGCATGCATAGTTGCTATGTTGTTGTAATACTACAATGTGGTCATGATGTAATAAGGGGGTAGATCCCATCTCAATCCTATATAACCAATTAAAAATAGATAATAAAATATATTTAAGTCATATCAAAATGAAGACTAGATATCACCTAAAGTTATATAGATCTAGAATAATATAATGCATTAATTCAACACTAAACATAAGAGTTGAAATATCCCATAGAGTGTATTGCATTTTTAGAATATCTCATTAGAATAAAATTAATAGTAAGATATATGTACCATCATCCTTAAGTGAATTTCTTCAAAAATATAGTAAGAGATATGTACCATTAGTTGTATCTAGTTTTCTTTTCAGATGTTGTAGAAAGCTATCATAATTTTTAGAAGGTGTAATCCTACTTATATTATACCTTGTATACATCAAAATCCCAAAATAGTTTCACATTAATAAATCCAAGTTTAGCACAAGAAAATATGAAACCTACATAGTGGTCTAGGTTACCTTAAGTGAAAAGTTTACCTTGCTCATCCCCCTGTGCGAATTGTTCAAAGATACTAAGAATTAACAAAAGTAAAAGTTCCTCCTTATCCAAAACTACCAAAATCCCTTGCTTCACACCAAACTGGGGTAAGTAACCAAAATAAAAAATAAATAGTGGTTGTTATCACTTAACAATATGCAAAAAGAAAAAGTGGTTTTCACCATTAGCAAAATGTAAAATCAATAGTGGTTCTCATAACTACCAAAATCTATTGCTCACCAAACAAAAGGAGCAAATCCCTTGGAAATTCAAAATTAAAAGAAACTAAGGGAGTATTGAACTTGAATCCCTTGAATTCTCAGCATTAGAGAACCATAAGGTGATTCACATTATAGGTTGGGTGGCATCAAGCCCTCTTGGAAATGGTGGTATCCTTATGAATGATGATATGTATGTCACCCAAGCAACTTGCTTTTGTATAGACCAATGTTTGCATGTGGATGAGCTAAATTTTGGTAACCTGTATTTCCTAGTGGTCTAATCCAAATAAGTACAAAACTTAGGATAATGATACTCATAGGGTGATCTTCAATACGGATGGGTTGAATCAATCCTAATTGTCACTGGGGTATCTTTATACATTATCATAACAGTAAAATCACATGCACACACAAGGATATTGAATATCTTGGTTATCTTAGCATATTTATACTTTGTTAAAAAGTGTTACATAGTTATTACACAAATTTTGATTATGTAACTAGAGTGTTTGAGTCTCCTAAAAATCCCAAACACATTATATAAAATTATACTATTCATTCCATTTCACATCATTTTGTCACACATTTTTTAAGTTACATTTACAAAAACCATTACATAATGTCATAATAACATGAAAATTATGAGATAAATTTTGTACAATCCATGGTGCTAGCATATAATGTGTCAACTAGTTATCATAATCCATCATACAAACTAAACAAATCATACATTTCATTATGCATATACAAATACACATATCATCAAATCACATCATATTACAAATACATGCATATATTATAGGTATTTTTCAAAGCATCAAAAAAGAACACATAAGCATTGCATACATCTCATAAAGTAGTAAAATAATACATGATGGTAACAAATATATATATATATATATATATATATATATATATATATATATATATATATATATATGTATGTATGTATGTATGTATGAAATAAAAAACTACATCATCATCCATAAACTACCCATAGGCTACAATAAAGTGGGTCCTCAAACCTCACACTCCCAAAAATCCAAAAAAAGTCATAGAGTATCAAAGGCCATGATCACGTAGGATCAACACTAAGACTCTCACCCCCACCCTCAGTCGATGTCCGGTTAGAGCTCCTAGATCTAACTCCCTAATCTATATTCCCTTTGTGTGGTGCTAGGAGGACCCATCCTAGAAAAAATACTATCATGTACCACTCCTCCAACTCTGGTGCAAACCACTAGCATATGGACGCCCTGGTATGCACCCCTAAGGTGCATTATATCATCCTCCAAAAAATGAGTGTATGCTCACTCCTCTTGATAATGAGCCTGGAAATCCTTACTAAAGACTAGAGTTGTATAACCTCATCTAAACCACTACTAGGTCCCCCATGGATAGGGATTCATGCTCCAACATATACCTAAATATTAGCTATCAATGTCACCTACCTATCCATATTATCCTATGCACTCTACACCTGTACCTATAGGAGAGTTGTATCCTCTATGTATTCCCATAAACCTCTGATAAGATCACCTCGTAACTCAATAATTGTAGCATCTCTTGCTACTAATTGTACCTGCATCTCTTGATAATCAATTTTATCCCCACCAAGGTCATCTTGTGGATCCCATAAATTAATGAGGTCTATCCACTCATCTGCTATACGATGGCGTACATGTCACTTACCTACGTCTATCTTCTCATCATATGGAGACTAATATTGACTTTCATCTACTAGAGTATTCTTAGGTACCTCCTCTGCCATCGCAGTTGCATCACCTCCTAGTGGCCCATATCCTCACCACTTTCATGTTACCCACCAAGATTCATACTCCTTTGTAGTCCCAACATCATCTATATTCAATATGTCTACTATAGGATCTGAATCCTCTCCCACTACCTCCCCTATAGGCCAAATAAAGGTCCTCTCATCCCTGTAACATCATTAGATCATCGACTCACTCAAAAATCCCTGGTTTAGCCCAAACTACCATGGAACTTGAACATAAGGAAAGTACTCCCACTCCATCCCATGTCACCCAACTAGCCATCTTCCTCACCTCACTTGGTGCAGCTATGTCTCAACCTCAAGCCATGTTGGACAATCTCTATAAGGTATCCAAGTCACCTCCTCTACAATGAGTCATGCAAAGGACTTTGCATACTATTCAACCTAACCTAAAAAGTGATGGCTCTGACCTATATCCTAATACCTCTACCATAGAATCCCATAGCCTATATCTTTGTCTGTAAGCTATGCTCATGATGTCTAAGGTAGTCCTCGCAGTCGATCCATAACAATATGCTACCATCCCTAAAACTATAGTATAAATATGCACCCTAAGACCTTCCACCCATAGGATTATATATCTTATAGCTCATCATATAACTATACCAATAAGATAGTACCCCAAGCCATCACTAGTGACTTCTCTACGGTGCACTCTACTAGTGTAAAAACTAACTCCAAAAGGTTATAAGGGAACCTGGATCTTGATGAGTCTGTGAGCAACATGTTAGAGATCAAAGTCATTAGTAAGGTATTTCTAGTACCCAATACATCAGCCACATGCCATAGCTCTACTAATATCCCTCTACTAAGTAGGTCGTGCACTCCCTCCTATCAGTCCCTATCAAAGTATTATTGCATCACTACATTTATTCGATCTAAGTGAGTGGATATGATAGGGAATCCCTCTATCATGATGTACAATATTTGATAGAATCATCTAGAGTCACTATCATATCCCCTATAGGTAGGTGGAAGGTGTTGGTGTGAGAATCCCATAGGTCTATCAAGGTAGTCAAATAAGCACGGTCGCCCACCATGGGCTCCAACCATGTCACATGCTTAAGGCCAATGGCATTGATCCATTGCCAGTAATCCTCTATCAAAATATCCCTAGTGGTCTGAAAGAGAGTCAAAAATTGATACCGACTCTTCACCACCTGATAGAGTTAAGCAAGTTGTCAAAAATACACTAAAAATGCATCCAAAAAGACCAAAAATATCAAAAAATGACCAAAAAAGGGCCTTTTTTGTCCCAATTTTTTGCCCATCCCACTTAGATATGGCCCCCAATTTGGAATCCATCCCACTCAGGGATGTCCACCAGTAGTCATCCCACCTAGGGATGGCCCCCAAAAATGGTTAAAATTGGGTCATTTTGACCCCTAAAAAAGCCTTAAAAAAATCAAGAAAATTACAAAATAACACATCTAAAATACAAATAAAAGCTTTCATTCCTATATTTAACAACTATTATGATTCCTTAACCAATATTTAGTGTGTTTTATGGAAAAATCACAATAAATTACAATTTCACATTAAATAGAGAATAGGAGAGAATGTAGACCTTACTTGTTTTGCACCGGCTCTATCGCTTGTCAAGTTTTGTGGCTGGCTCATGGTTATGGTTAGATTTTTTAGTAGTGATCCAATTTGAAAAATTAGTTTCCTACTCCTCACCTCTTAGTTTACTAATCTAAACATGCAAAAATGAGCTCATTTGCCTCATTTTGAGATTATATAGCAATAAAAAGAGCATGGCTACTCCTAGGTGGTATGGTAATCCATTTGGATGACCGTAACACCTAGGGATATCCATAGAAAATGCATCCATCCTACCCAGGGATGGAAACCAAAAAACCCTACAAAAATAGCTTAAAAAGATCAATAATAGGGAAAAAACCCACCAAAAAAAGTCAAAATGGATAAAATTAACAAAGGATCAATATTGAATCCAAAGTATTCATGGATGCTCTAAAATTTATTTATTTAACTCCCCAATAAGGCTATTATAGCTTAAAAACTCCACAAAAATGAAGTATGTAGGCTCTTGCTTCCATAAATCATCATTAAAACGATCAAAATCCTAGTAGAATTGATAAGGGTTGCAATGGGTAAAATTGATGGTTATCCCAATTAAGTCATATGGGTCAAGTGACTCATTGCTTTCATCACTATTCATGCCCTCATTGACTCATTTATTTATGGGGAAGTAATAACAAATCTTTCATAAGAACATCAATTCTTAAACACTCAAAAGTGCAATCTTCATACATTTAAAAGAATCATTGTCAAAGATAAAATTTCAAGCCCATGTTGGGAAAAACAATTAGCAAATGCAACAAAGAAAATTCTTGGCCTCCTTGAAGCCACATGAATTCACCCACATAAATACTTACAAGGAAATAACAAACCAAGACCAAGTATACCCTAAGCCCATACAACTGTCACTACAGTGCGGCTAAAAAGTATACCAAAATTAATATATGCTATGTCAAAAAGCAAGGATTCCAAGAATGAATGCTCTTTCCATAATTAACGCATCTAAATTTGGTTAGGTTACTGAATAACCTCAATCATTTAATGATTTAGTTGTCTATTTTTTTTCTACACTCTATTGCACACAAAACATCTCAAAAAGAGGCATCTATAGACACTAAAATCAAATTGGATAATAATGCTAATGCACCACTCTTATCAACATTGTATGGCTCCATTGGCCAACCCTCAGGGGTTAGCTAGGGATCCCAACAAATTTTGGGAAGGTTTACCTCAATTTGTGGAGGTTTTGGTCCATGTAGCCATGGTCGTCCCACCTTGGGATGGTCACAGTTCATGACTGTCCCACCCAGGGATGGCCACTAGCAACCGTCCTTGGGTGGAATTGCCATGAACCAAAACTCTAAAAATTAAAAGGTCAATACAAATGGCAATCAATTTCTCCCATTTATCCAACCAATAACCAATTATAGATTGGAAGTTTTTCATACCCATCATCACTTGCAAATTGGAGGCCCAAAAGGGCAACCTCTTCCACCCTGTGCATGGCAAGGGAATTGAAAAGTGGTGACACTTTCCTTGCATGCTATAACTTACCCCTTTAACCCTTTTGGTCTATAAATTTAGGTGCTTCCACCCAATTTTAAAAATAGATATGAGCCCTACCAAGATATTATGAATCTGGAAGCAATACACAATATAAAAAATGAAGATGTTGTTGTCAGGATTCTAGCCCTGTATTTTAGAGGAAATATTCTACATTGGTTTAGAAACCTTAAGGACAATACTATTACCTCATGGGTAGCATTGGTTGTTCCCTTTGTGGAGGAATTTAATGAGTATTCTAACCCTTTTTACCTCCTTAATTAGTTCACATCTATGCAGAAACATTAGCAAGAAACTATTTTAGATTTCAATTTAAGGTTCAGTAGAACCTGGAAGAGAATTCCCCCTACTGCTATACCAGTCACAAGCCTTGCTTACATGTATTATATTAGGACCCTTGGATCAGAGTTAGGTCTACAAACCCAACAATCTAGGGTGGATACCTTTCCACAGGTCTATAATACAGGTATTCATGTAGAAAATATCCTTATTAATGTGGGAAGATTACCTCCAAAAGTTGTGTTGCCCTACAATTTGGAAACTAGTAATATCCAAAGTCAAACTACTACTTCATATTATATGGACCCTCCTCCTTTGTTATACATATTCCCACATATGACTCCCATTCCTAAGTCAAAAGCACCATCTACTACAAATCCTTTCCCTTCATTTACTTCTCAGATTCCACAAAAATATTTTGTTATCCTTGATATACAGAATACTTTGAAAACTCTTAACAACAAGATGAATTCAATGGATAAAAGATATATGGAGAGGTCTCAAAAAAGGAGATTTCCTTATGTGAATAAAGATAAGATGCATGGTCCTAGCAATAGTACTGGGGTCAAAGCAAATGCAACATATGAAGAGCCTAAGTTTTCTTTAGAAACAAGTATGGTTAATGTATGGTGTTTAGTGTGCATGATCCTCATGATTCAAAATATTGTGTTATGTACCAATACCATGTACATCATACTATGGAGAAAGTAGAAAGGAATCAAAAAGTAAGAGCAAATATGCTCTGGCATCCAGAGCAAATCATGGTTGGAAAAGATCTTTATGAGGATGGACCTATTGTTGTAATGACAAGGTCAGGAAAGAAAACACTGCAAGTTGATCCACAGAATATGGGTCAATTTTAGGTCCCCTCTCAGAAGAAGAAGGATACACCTCCCCAAAGCAGTGATACTTTCTCAATTCTCTAGTCCAAAGAAAAAGAAGTCATTCTTCCTAAGATATTTGAGAAATAAATTGAGGGAGATAGAATGAGGTCTAAGAATGAAGCTCAAGAGAATCTTAGGTTCCCTTCCATTACCAAAAGACAGATAATTGAAGCCACTCAGTAGTATAAAATAAAATATGGTGAGCCAAAAATAAGGCCTAAAAGACCTACCTCTACCAAGTCTAAATACAATAGTGTAGAAGAAATGAATAAGATACCATCAAAAGCTAGTCTATATGATACCCTATTCATTCTTGGTCAAATTGACTTGCTAAAGGCTTCCTTGAACAAATATCCACAGGAAAAGTAGACCACCACAATCCTTAGCATACCCTCTAAAAAGAAAGAAATATCTCCTACCACTTTGAAGAATAAACCCCATCTTATTTATATCTCTCTAAGTATAGAAGGTTGGGTGGTCCACAATTGTATGATTGACTTGGTGGCATCTACTACAGTCATGCCTAAAGTATTTTGCGAGGAAATGGGTATGGAATATACCATATCCTGCCCTGGAGTTCTATAATTAGATGGGATACATGTGAAGATAGTGGGAGTGATAAAAGATATCTTGATGAGGCTACATAGAGCACCTGAGGTAACTATAGTACAATAAATATGGTGTATCTAAAACCCTATTTTGGCTTATGCCTTTCAAGAGAGTTCACTACAAAATTGGATGGATGCATGTATATGGACTATTTCAGCATGGTTATTCCTTTTAAAGGAAAGAGGATAAGAATAACACCTGAGAAGCCTGTGTCTTACCACAATAAAAAATTGAAGAGGACATGTGTAATCTAACCCCTCTAGAAGAATTTGAAATTGTGGACAACTTTTATTAGTTGGAAATTGAATATGAATTACCTTTCAGGGAGGATTATAATCAATTTGGGATAGGTATGGGCACATACAGTATTTCTATAGATATGGAGAAAAGAGATCCTTCTATATCTAACTAGTCCTTGAGAGAAATATAAGTATATACCATGCACTTTGATGGTTCCAAATGTAAAAATGGTGTTGGTTTCGGTGTAGTATTATAGTCCCAATAAAAAGGGACAAAGAGTTTTTCCTATAGGCTAACATGGTCATGCACTAACAATGCTGCTGAATATGAGGCTCTATACCTTGCACTTATGCAAGTTGAAAGCATGGGCATTAATATCTTGAACATATATCGCAACTATAAATTGATTGTAAATAAGGTGAAGGAAAGGTGTAGCAGTAAGCACCATTACCTGAAAGCATATAGAAATAGGGTATGGGATTTGATGGAATTCTTTCACACCTTAAAAATTAATTTTGTTTCTAGAGAAAAGAATACCTTGGAATATTCCTTAGCAGTAAGGGGAGCTAACTTCAACCCTTCTATAGACATAAGAGTTAAAAAGGATAGAGGGATCAAAATAATTTTCAAGCCTACAGTTCCAGATAAGCAAATTTTCTAGCAGGTCTTTGAAAGTCATGAATAAATCATTGATTTTTTGGTGAGAGAAGCATGTTTATCCATTGTTCAAGAGGAAAATATAGAAGATATTGATCAATGGGATGTCATTAAACTCAATAAAAATCACATAACTAGAGGTTTGGTTACTCTAGAGAGCATGTTTGACAATGAAGATAGGAAAAATATTAGATTTATGGAGGTCAATGAGAAAATATATAAAGAATTTGAAATAGAAAAATAAAAGAAGCTCAAGGTTAGAATTTGATGTTCCCCAATAGAAGAGGAGGATATAAAATATTTATGCCTAAAGTACCAATACATTATAGCTTGGTCATATTAGGACCTCAAATTATATGACAAGAAGGTCATCCAAAACATAATTGAGCTAGAGCCTAATGCAAAACCATTCAAGTAGAAACAAATGCCTATGAATACTAGGATCGAAGCCATAATGATAGAATAACTATTGAAGTTGCTAAAGGCTAAGATCATTTATCCAATCAAGCATTCAACCTAGGTAGCCAACTTGGTACCTATTAGGAAGAAGAATGGTGGCATTCGCCTATGTGTAGATTTCATAAATCTCAATCAAGTTTCACTTAAGGACCACTACCCCCTCCCATAGATTGATCAAATATTGCAGATTTTGGTAGAAGCAAAAAGGTTCTCACTGGTAGATGATTTCTTTGGATATAACCAAATTTGGGTTAAGAATGAAGATCAATTTAAGATAGCATTCACCACAAAATGGGGGACCTTTGCATAACAAAGAATACCTTTTGGGCTATCTAATGAAGGAGCCACATTCTAGAGAGTAATGGAATATGTTTTGGGGATATTATTAACAAGTTCATTCTGATCTATTTAGATGATATGACTGTGTTTTACCACAACAAGCAAGACCACTTGGTACACCTAGAACAAGTCTTCCAGAAGTGTAGAGAATTTTGCATCTCCCTCAATCCTAAGAAGTCATTTTTTGTAGCTCATGAGGGAAAGTTTCTAGGCCATGTATTCTCCAAGGAAAGTATAGCTATTGATCCATATAGAATCAAATACATTCTTGCTCTTCCATTGTCTATAAATAAAAAGGCCTTGCAGTGTTTCTTTGGTCAAATAAAATTTGTTAGGAAATTCATCTCTAACTTTGCTCAGAAGGTAAGGCCTATATCTGAACTGCTGAAGAAGAATGAATATTTCAAATGGACTAACATAATAAAGCAAGCCTTTGAAATCATCAAGCAATCTATTGCTATAGCTCCAGTGCTAGTAAATCCATATTTTAGCAAAGAATTCATTATTTATACTTATGGAGCTGATGAAATATATGCCTTGGTGCTCACCAAGAAGAATGATGAAGGAGATGAGCATCCCATATTCTTTTGGAGCTAGACTCTTCATGAATATCAGGTTAAGTATAATTTCATTGAGAAATATGTTGGACATTTTGAGTGATAAGTTATCATTGATGTCAAGCTTTCAGCACCAGTCAGTGGTAGTTTCAATTGGAAGGATCAGTTTTCGGTTCTCCAATAAATGCAAAAGGATATTTTGATTTTAGTTTCAAGACCCAGTTCTAGGAAGTCATATTTGGTCCAAATTGCTAAAAGAAGCCCAAGTGAATAATATTATAATATTCTTTTATAATATTAGACAAAGAAAGTGTAGCACCCTAAAATTGGCGCAATTAAACCATCAGTAAAAAGTAAAAATTTGAATTTTAACCTCAAAACCGCCCGTTAATCGCTCACATCATTTTTCACACCATTTTTAGAAGTTGTTTTGACCATTGGATGATATCGTTGCTGATCTGACGATACCATCCGAAATCGGATGAATTCATTTGGAACAGAACGTCCAGACGATTTCGTCCCAAAACCAAATTTTCATAATTAGCTTTTGTTCCAATGACCTCTCCAACTTGGGTAGAAGCGTGTCTGTGCGGTTGGAGATTCCCACATTGAGGATCTCCCATATTGGGATGATCCCCAACCTCCTAACCTCCCCCTAATCCTATATAAACTAGGATTTTTCTAGTTTATCCCCCTGATTCCCTGACTGCCTTCTTCCCCTGCCTCTCCCTGCCTGCTCTCCCTGACTCCCTACAGGATTTTATATTCGTGTTTTCAAGTTTTTGTTGTAGGATTTCACTGTGTTTCAGTCAAAGATAGCTCAGATCATCGTAGGTGATTCAACCACAATTTCGGATGATCCTGTCAAGATCGGAAATGATCTCGTATGATTGCAAATGATCTTGACTACAATTCAGCTTGGGGGTAATCAGAGTCCCGAGTTTGCATTTTCTACCTTGTTTCTTTATTTATTGGTGCATTAGATTAATTTACTTATATTTTGCATCTTGGAGTTCACCTCATTTAGCATAATTCCATGATAAAATTCAAAATAAGTTACCAAAACATTGCATCTCATTTAATTTGGTATCTAGATTTGTTATTTAAGCATCTACACTCTCATTTCTATCACTTTGCATCATTCTTGCAATAGTATTTTTGGTTTTTGGTGTCTATTTTCTTGATTTTAGGTTTTTGATGAATTTTTCTGATGAATTCGTCAGGTCGTTGACGATCCTGGGTGATCTCAAATGATCGACTATGATTTGGGATGATTCTATATAATTATAGATGATCCTATCATATTTGGGACGATCTGGACTCCTACAAGCTTCAAAATCTTCATTGGACATCAGAAATCAGGTGTACTCTTCTCCATTTAACATATTCTCTACATTTAATCACATTAGGATTCATTTATGTTTGTTGTCTTCATATAAATCAGAATTTTCATATAGAATAGCTTAGTTTCATTTTGGCCAACCTAGGAATCCGAATGATTGAACATAAAATGAACAAATCAAACCCATTCTCAACCTAGGCATGGAAGATGCCACTCAAATTTTCCTGGTGAACCCCACCATCCGTCGAAAATTCACCTTTATACCCCTCCCCCGAGAGGCACGACCTTCAAAGGGCCTCTCTGTCCGAGGTATTTTTCCATCCTTTTCGCATCCCCCTTTCGGGAATGGATCCTTTAGCCTGAAGGTAAGGGTGCAAAAAATTTGGACGATACATTTTGGTGAACCCGACGTGAAACTAAAAAACCTTTTGAAAACAATCCAAAAAAAAAAAAACACAAATTATTAAGAACATCTAGAATCATTAGAAAACTGTTAAATTTGCATATCATACTTAGATGGTAGATTATAATAGAAGACGAGCAGTCTCCATAAATGTTGAAAATCAATTAACAGTCATAGAGATTACTTATGTGCTTAGAGTACCTCAAACATATAGAGCCCAACCTTTGTGGGATGAACTTCATAGGAGATTGGGTATTATTAAATCTAGATTTGTAAAACTTAGGCAAATTAAGAGGTTTGTCCTAGATAGAATCCTGGATACTGATCAGGTGACTTTGTACCATGAACTTCAGAGAGCTTGCCATAGGTGGTTAGCCGATAAAAGAACACTTGTGTCTTCTGAATTATACACCTTTGAGGAATACCTTGAGAACGCAGTTGTAGTAGATAAATTTCTATCTCGTATAGAGGATCAAGAATTCGTTCTTACGGATAGAAAGAGATGGAATAGAGTTCCTAGAGTTGTGTTGTATCGAGAGTATTACCATGAACTTTATTTTTACATGTCAGAGTCTAAAATAGATCATATTACCATAGCACACTTTGTCAAGTTCTTGAAAAACAACTTCCAATTTGAATAGTAGCATTTCATGACTCCTGATGAACATGACCCTATCAATGATATCCATAAACTATTCATAGAAAACTAAGTGATTCTTTCTACTATTGTTTCTTATAACTAGCATGTTGTTTGTTATTTTTATTCTCGTAAAATAATAATATAATAAAATCACACAAAAAAACAAAAAAAAACAAAATATTTCCTTTTTAAGTATTATAGTAGGTATATAGTTAAAATATATACCTCTCAACCCTATCGCATATATATATAAGTATATATATTTGTTAAAACCTAATTTTAGCACAATGCCTAGACTTAGTAATGGAAAACAAACCAAATAAGATGAAGATTGGTTAGGAAGACCATTAATTGACCAAAATGTCCCGCCTAAGGACCAAGTTTAGTAAGAAGAAATCCTAGACCAGCAAGAAGAAGATCTTGCTGTAGGAAATGAACAAGAATAAACTGTTAAAGAGGAAGGATCCTCATCCCCTAAAATGTCTCCGGGAGGAGCCATCACTTTTGATAACATGGAACAATTTTGGAAGTTCATTAACACTAATATTGGTGTTTTTAATAGAGCAGCCCATATGGACAAGGATCAAATTAGTGACACTCAAGCAACTCTAGAAGAAGTATTTCAAACACACACTAATCCCTTGTCCTTTATTGATCAAGAGAGTGATCAAGCTGGACCATCCAATTTGGATATGGCAGTTGTGATCTAGAACATGCAACAACAACAGGTTACCCAATGATCTAAAGTGCCTGTTAACAAGCCTAGAGTCATTCCTACACATAAGAAACCATCATTTACTGCTTTATTTCACAAATATCTTGACCAACATACCTCAAATCAACAAAAACCCAAAACAAAACCGAACACTAATTACCAAAAATCTAAGGTACAACATAATACTATTACAAATCCCCTTCATAATACTCTTTCTACCAACACTTTGCATAATAGCAATATAACATCTAATCCTTGTGTCACACCATCATATGTTCATAGATCCCATACCTATGTGCCACCGAACCAATATGGTGGACAAACTAGCAATCTTGAAGCCGTGGTGAAACAATTAGTTTCTCGCGTGGACTAGATAGATCCCTACCATCCCTCGTACAATTATCGAGAGATGTGTAGTCAGCCTTTAGATCCTATAGTCATAGCATAGTCGTATCCTAAACATTTTCCTATTCCTGTTCTTCCCATATATAAAGGAACCGAAGATCCCATAGAGTACCTTCGCATGTTTAGGATAACATGTCATGATATATCACATGATGACTTGTTATTACTAAAAATGTTCCCAAAAATCTTGGGAGGAATGGCATTAGAGTGGTATTATCAATTGCCCACTAATTATTTGAGGAATTTCGAAGAAACCGTTGAGTCTTTTGTTCATCAATTTAGTGCCTACATCGAAAGAGATGTGACCATTAAATATTTGTATAACTTAAAATAGGGCAAAGAGGAATGCTTTTATGATTTCCTAGCTAGGTGGAGACAGTTGATAGGAAAATTGCACTTTGTGTTACCTTATAGGGAGATGTTGGACATCTTTATTAATAATTTGCAAGAGCAACTATCTTACGAATTATCAACTGCTACCTTGAACACCTTCGATCAGGCTATAGATTTAGCCCGAAGAGTGGAATATGCTCTCATTAGGAGAGGCCAGCTTAAAAAGAGAGACGATGATAAGACATCCAAAAATCAATATAAGAATAAACAAGTTGTGGGTGATGGAGTCACTGACAGCATAAATATTGCTAATGTTAATGTTGTGAAGACAACAAAAAAATTTGTACTGAAACATCCTGATAAACCTCCTCGAGAATTTACTAGGTTAAATCAACCTTTATCAACTATTCTATCGTAATTATTAGAACGAGGTTTAATTCAATTACCAAATATTTGGGAACCTGATCCAACTATACCCGGATACAGAGCATATTTACACTGTGACTTCCATAGAGGACCTGGACACACTACCAACTCTTGTAAAATATTAAAACATAAAATACAGGACTTGATTGATAAAAATGAGATGGAGGTGCAAGCATTTAAACCTAAGCAAAATCCTCCTAATAATATTCAAAAGAACATCCCACAAAACTAGAATCAGAATGCCAATCAGTCATTGGAAATATTTCAACATCCCTTACCAAAACAAGGTAAGGATGTTGCTAATCAAGTTGAACATCATAATGTCCCTCCTCCTGCCCGATATGTAGGAACTATTAGTGGGCATTTACCTGTTCATGATCTAGAAATATTTGACACAACTTTATCCGTGGTTACAACCAGGCTTCTATATAATATTCAGATACCTGATCTTAGTGATACCGAATATGATACTGAGAGTGATATGGAAATCACATCAAATCAATCGAATAGTTCTAATGATGAATCGGATCCTATTCACCCTATCACAAGTTATATGGTTCTAGAAGATCCATTTCCAAGAAGAGTCACTACTAGACCCTCATCTCACTGATATGGTTCCAGAAGATCCATTTCCAAGAAGAGTCACTACTCGACCCTCATATCATCGATTACTTTCTAATGAGCTAGCTATAAATGCTAGACCTAGACCCATTCATCATCCATAGAATAATATTGTGGATACCATCGGAGCTGTTACTAGAAAACAGGCTCAAAATTCTCAACAAGATCAAATTCAGAATGGTGGATCAGCTCCATTTGTTTTAAAGGTTCCTAATAAAGGGAATCATTCACCTAATGTTCAACCTAAACCTCCTTATAATATTAATGAACAATTATCAAATATTACAGCTAAAATTTCACTCTTGGACCTTTTAAGATCTTCTCCTACACATAGAGATGAATTAATGCTCACATTAAGTCAGATGATGGTACCACAAGACATTCAATCTAAAGCCATGGACCATACTATAATAACTCATGAAGTTGATTGTATTGACTTTCGGGATAGAGACATACCGCAACATAGTTTACATAAAGATAACCCCTTGTATATTACTGCCTTAATTAGATATGTAGCAGTCAAACAAGTTTTGATTGATAATGGTTCATCTTTAAATATCTGCACTTTTGACTTCTACCAAATATTTGGGTTTAGAAGTGATGAAATGAAAAGAACTGATATGATCATAAAATATTTCAATGACGAAACACAAGAAACGTGTGGAGTTATTACCATTCCATTGCAGGTTGGTCCAAGAACCTTGGATATGACTATTTTTATTGTACATTGCCCTACATCATACAATATACTCGGGTCGTCCTTGGATCAACGCGATGTGAGTTGTTCCCTCAACTTTACATCAATGTGTTAAGTTCAAATTTAAGAATCAGTTGGTTACCATTCATGGTGATCCAAGATCCCTTGATATGTGTGCTTTGGCAAAACCTATTGGAGTTCAATTTTACCCCACTTTGTCATCCACACATCCTAATTCCCATTATCCATATAAACGTGTGAAACTCACACCCACAATGTCATCTACTTCTTCTCCATTAGTTGCACCTCCACATATAACTCAACCATCCTCTGAACAAACCACATTAGGACCTAAGAAATATCTTAATCCCATAGCCAATGTCTCTTGTTCTACTCCTATAACTTCCATACCTTTAATAGACCCATCTATCGACACCTCTACACCATCTACATCCACCAAATTCATATTTTCCACATCAGAAGATGTAGGGAATGTTCCTTCTACCTCTTATGCTCTTACTTATGAGCTCTTACCCGATCTATCTAAAATTCTTATATCAGAAGAAACGAATGCTTCTATGCAATATTCCCTTATTTTAAATAATTTGTCACTATCTCCTCATACCTTAGGCCTCCCATAGCCTATGGGAATTATTTACCAAGTCGGGAGCTATGCATTTATTTATAAGGGATATGACTGGGGTAGAATACCCAGAAACATCAGAACTCATTATGATGGATATGCTCGATGTTATTTTACTAATGATTATATTAAAGCCAAACCTATAATGCTTAAATTGGGATATAAAGGGAAAGTTTTGGGACCTTTATAGAATGGTATGAAAGAACCTTTTGAGGTAGAAGCATGGCCTGCCCGATGTGGTGTGGGCCTATTTTCTAGTAAAGGTCAGCCATTCCCATTTGAGGATGATGACCATCTTATATGTTACCAAGATTATTTAGATGAATGTGATGCTTTGCGTTTAATGAATAATACATTCACATGTAATATGCTATCTATAGCTTATCCTGAGATGATCGCTGAATCCGATGATGAGTTGGAGGGAGATATCTTTCACGATGTCTCCATTGAGGAATTATTACATAATGGATTTTATTTTGATGGCTCTATACCTAGTATAGCCCAGCTTGAGGCCACGACTCCTTAAGATGAATTATCCAAGCTAACCTTGGAATAATTACAAGAATTGGACATTTCACCTGCCCCACCTAATTTTGAGAGAAATATACACATGGAAGTAGAAAATTTCATAAAAATTAACATTGGAACCAAGGATAACCCTCACATAATCAACATTGGATCAGAATTGAGTCAAGAAAAATAGGATAAATACATTGCATTTCTTAAAGAATATGAAGATGTCTTTGCTTGGACATATGTATGCATCACCTAGTAGTCCATATGGATGCTAAACCTGTTAAGCAGAAGCTTAGAAAAATACATCCTAAAGTGGCCTTACTAGTCAAATGGGAGTTAGAAAAACTCCTGAATGTTATTTTTATACAAGCCATTGATTATGCTGAATGGATCTCGAATGTAGTTCCAATCACTAAGAAAGAAGCTACTAAGATTAGGATTTGTACATACTTTAGAGATATTAATGTTGCATGCCCTAAAGATGATTTTCCCCTTCCCAATATGGATCAGATCATTGATTTTACTACTGGGAGTGGAATGATATCCTTAATGGATGGATTTTCTAATTATAATCATATCAGGATAGATCCTAAATATCAGGCTAAAACAACCTTTATTACCCCTTGGGGGACTTTCTGTTGGAAAGTGATGCCATTTGGTTTGAAGAATGTAAGTGCAACCTATCAACGAGCCATGAATTATATCTTTCATGATATGATGCATGATATACTACATGATTATGTAGATGACATTATAGTGTGTTCTACTGAATAAGATGATCATTTAGATGACTTGAGAAAAGTATTTGATCGGTTAAGGGAATATCTTATCCGATTGAATCCAGCCAAATGTATATTCAGAGTCAAGTCAGGTAAATTATTGGGGGTTATATTTTCTTTGTGTGGCATCGAAATTGACCCTCTCAAGATTACGACTATCACTGATATACCTGCACCTACAAATATATCTAGATTACGGAGTCTACAAGGTAAGCTTCAAGCTATCTGTCGCTTCATCGATAAGTTGGCGGATAAAACTGGACCCTTTCTTAAGCTTCTTAAGAAGGATGTCTCTTTACATTGGGATGACGAATGTAAGGAAGCATTTGAACTCCTCAAACAATATCTTCTTAACCCACCTATAATTTTGCCACCTAAACCTGATCGCCCATTTATCTTGTATATTTCTACTTCAGATTTTGCTTTAGGAGCTATGTTGGCTCAAATTGATGATGAGAAAAGAGAGCGTGCTAATTATTACATTAGCAAAACATTAATTAGTTATGAAACCCACTACACAGCATTAGAGAAGTTATGTCTAGCAGTCGTATTTTCTACACAAAAATTATGCCATTATATGCTCAGTCAGAAAACATACGTTATTGCTAAATCCGATCCCTTGTGCTATATCATGAGTCGACCTTATTTATCGGGTCACACAATGAAGTGGGTTCTTTCTCTAAGTGAGTTTTGACTCATATTTATAGGATAGAAGTCTGTTAAGGGTTAAATCATAGCAGATCAATTAGTTGTTGCACCCTTAGAGTCCACCCATCCCTTTGTCATTGAGTTTCCTGATGAATGCCTTAAACTAGAGGCAGATCATTCATATCCATGGTCCTTATAATTTGACGGAGCCCAATGTATGAGTGGGGCTAGTGCAGGTATTATTTTGATATCTCCATAGAAACATCTCATACCTCTATCCTTTAAATTAACGTTTGCCTGTACTAATAACACTGCTGAATATGAGGCTCTAATCCTTGGATTACGAGCTGCCCTGGCATTGAAAATTAAAAATCTATTAGTTTTTGGTGATTCTCAACTTGTTATAAATCAAATTAATGATTTTTATCATACCATAGATGATAAATTGTGCCCATATAAAGCATATGTATTACAATTAATATCTTTATTTGATCAAGTTACCTTGGAAGTTATTCCTAGAACTAGTAATCATGCGACTGACGCTATGGCCACAACTGCATCTCTTTTACCCTTGGAGTTAGATGATGAATATGCTACCATAATTATTCGTCAACTCCAGGAACCCGCTTCAACTAAATCATGCTTGGAACCTTTGGACGTGTTTCTAATCAATGAAACTATTCTTGAACTTTGGTACACTAACATCCTCAATTTTCTTCAAAATGGGACTTTCCTTGAAAGTTTTAATAGAAACCAGCACCGGTTATTACGTAGATGAGCAATTCGCTTCGTAATAATTGGCAATACGTTGTATAGGAGATCTTTTGAAGGTATCCTATTAAGATGTTTGAATCTAGAAGAGTCTAGACAGCTTTGAGTGAAGCCCACAATGGATCTTGTGGGGGACACTTTAGTGGTAGCGCCATTGCTAAGAAGCTCCTTAGGATAGGATATTTTTGGCCTACCATGGAGAATTATGCACATGATTATGTGTGCCATTGCGACAAGTGCTAGAAACATGCTGACCTTGTCCATGCGCCTGCACAAGAACTATAGGCTATTTCATATCCTTGGCCCTTTTCAAAATGGGGCTTAGACATCATCGAAAAAATAAATCTTGTGTCATCTAATGGACACAAATTCATCATAACCACCACCGAGTATTTTACGAAGTGGGTCGAAGCTATGCCCTTAGCTTCTTGCACTAGAACGCAAGTTTCCAAGTTTATTCTTAATCAAATTATTTGTAGGTTCAAAATTCCTGCAAATCTCATATCAGATAATGGAACTTGTTTCAAAGCAAATATGTAAAGAAACTATGTCAAAAATATAAAATTCAACATCGTTTGTCCACTCCCTATTATCCTTAGGGCAATGTCCAAGCAGAAGCATCTAATAAAACATTAATTAAAATCCTCAAGATATTGGTCAATAAATTTGGTCGTGATTGGCACATTCAATTATATCCTTCTTTGTGGGCTTATCGAACTAGCATTTGTACTCCCACGGCCACTTCACCTTTTGTTTTGGTTTATGGCGCTGAATTTGTTTTTCCCTTTGAACTAGAAGTTCCTTCGTTGGCTCTGCTACTTCAAGATACTAAAGTAGGAGATGAATATCATGCTGGCAGATTTAGTCAGCTGGAACTCCTAGATGAGAAGTGCGTTAATGCTTTGGAGCATCTTCGTGCCTACCAGAACAAGCTCAAACGAGCATATCTAAAGAAAGTTCATAATCTATCCTTTGATATCGGCGACCTCGTCTTAAAAGAAAATCAAAAAAA
This sequence comes from Wollemia nobilis, assembly GCA_028583015.1. Lineage (NCBI taxonomy): Eukaryota > Viridiplantae > Streptophyta > Pinopsida > Araucariales > Araucariaceae > Wollemia > Wollemia nobilis. The sequence goes on along the minus strand of JAQPPZ010001465.1, from coordinate 502,986 downwards.
TACTAATGCAACTAAAGACCTTAAATGCAAATTCGAGCCTAACTGGCTTGGGCCATATATTATCACTGCTAAATTTGGATCGGGAGCATAAAAATTAGCTACCTTAGATGGTAAATATCTTAAAGAACCTATGAACATTATGCATCTTAAGCACTATTATGCATAAATATGATAATTCCATCACTGTATATATTATACATATTGTCTCATAGTAGTAATTCATATAAAAATTTCAAAAAAATAGTAATATTATGTATTCTCTCAAATCATAAATTAAAATCAAAATATAAAAAAATAAAAATCATCAAAATCCTCAAAAACATCTTCTATTTTGCACCTATCAATTATTGAGGTATTGCATTTATATTTTTAGTTATTTTGGATAAATTAGCATTTATCCGGAATCCCTCAATTTCGCACTCACATGAATAAATATATTGATCTTATTTGGTATTATTATTAATCTCTCTTATATCAAAGTCCACAGTTGAATTAAATAAATTTTTGAGCATAGAGAACTGATCTTGTTATTTACGTGAACCAAGTACACCTTTTCACATTAAAATGATTTCATTGCAAATTCAAAATGATGCTACATAGTATAAGTGGTCTCTTGAGTGAAAAGTTTCCCCTGCTATCCTATCATGCACATGGTCTAGAATATTTAAGAATTGACAAAAGGACAAGGTCACCCCTACCCAGAATAAAATTCCCTTGCTCTACAACCAATCCGAGCAAGTATCCTTAGTATAGGAAGAAAAAGAAAAATAAAATCAAGAAAAATCATGAGAAAAAAATAAATTATTCAGAAGCACTATTGCAGTATCATTTTGTACCATCTCAGCAATATTTCAGCATTATCTCAGTATCAAGCAAATACAAAAAAAAAATACAAAAAAAAAAGAAAAAGCAAAAAGCAATAAATCCTCCCCCTACCCTTTGAAATAAAAGAAGGGTGAATGAGCTTGAATCCCTGGAATTCTCAATTATTCTAAAATCATGAGGTAAGCCCCATAATAGGTAGTTTGTGCCCAACCCGCTTGGCCTTGGGTAACTCCTAGCATGGTGATATGTCTGTCACATTAGCGACCTTCTTTTGTACAGACCTATGTCCGCTCATGGATCAGCTAGCTCTTGATGACCCGACTTACATAGTAGTCTGGTACCGTTACATGCATATAAATCATGGTCAACGAACACTCATTTGGTTAATTCAAATTACTTGTATCAAATTATCTTGCTCAAAATTGGTAAATGAACATTACAATTACACACATATTTATGTTTGAGAGATTTTGTATCATTATGATAGATCAAGATCGGCAATGAACTCACGTATGAACACGGAGTTCATTATAAATCTAAATTTTGTCTTTGAAATAATTTAAAATATTTATTCAAATCTTCTGGAATAATTTAATTTTTTTACTTGAGAATATCTGCTTAGCGTAAAATCAATTAAATACATTTTTTTTCAAAAATCCAAAATTTTCTTGCAAAACATGTTCAAAAGCTAGCAATAAAGTCACATTTATATTTTTGACTTTCGCGATGATGGTATAGTTCCTAAACCTAAATTGGAATTTTATGCCTAGTGCAAGTCCTCATTTTTATATATATTTTTTTATCTCAAAATCAAAAATCAACTATGCAATAAAACTATTATAACAATTTCTTCTTTGGATTTCACGATGATGGTATAAGTCTATACCTAAAATTCTATGCCTAGCACAAACCATCATTCTAATTTTATTTCCCATTTATTTAATCCATACAAGCATATGGCTTAAATCATTATGTTACACAATTATGCTTTTAAAAGAATGAAAACTTTCCTATTTCATTTCATTATGTCAACATTCATTTTTTTTGCGACGATGGTATAATTCCTAGGGAATTGTTCAAATTTATATCATACTTAGGAATTTTATGCCTAGAAAAAATCATATTTTTAATATTTCATGCATAATACTTTCATGGAAATCTGAAAACAAATCATCACTATCATCATTTTTTCATCATCACAACACAAAGTCTTAAGAAAGTCTCTTAAGCACCCTTTTACTTAGCAATATTTCTCTCATACTGGGATTAGCTTAATGACCTAGCGAGCAACAACTCCATGAAATGGTCATGTAACAACAATAATGTCCTTTGAAATTATTGTTAGAAGTCACTTTATTTTCATCAAAACACACCACAACAATAAGTTTGTTTACATCAGATTATTTCATTTAATTTTATAGCATGACATAAAATTATAATATTTTCAACGACATAATTACATGAATAGTCATTCAACAACTGAAATATTAAAGCATCATAAAACATATGCATAAGGCATATCACAAAAAAAGAACATCATATATATATCAAGAAGTATATACATCATATCAAAACGGATTGGTATGCCATAATATATACCCTAGCATACTCAATCATCTCAAAATAAATAGTCTATATACAATGTGCGTCTAGTCTCGAGAAGCCCTCGAGCTCTCAGCCTCATCTCCTCTCCCACCCTAAGGTGGAGGAGGTGGTCCCATAGAATCATGTCCTGTGTTGTGGATCCTCGATGTCGATCATGATTATGTCCTCGATGACCCCATCTTGATCGGCTCTACAATGTCAGCTCGCAACTGTATCCTCTGGCCCTCTGGAACCAGCTGGTAGTACACTCCCTGATAGAACATGGTCTGAGCAACTGACCGCACCAACTCCAGAATACTTGCCCCTCCGCTTTGAGCCCTGAGCCATGTAGCCTCATCTTGCAGAGTCTACACCTGAGCTCGTATGTGGGCATTCTCTGCCTGGAGAGTTGCCATCTCGTTGCTCTCCCTCACCTTGACACCCTTGCCCCTATCAGGCGATGGTGTCCTATACCTCTACTAAGAAGGAAATATTTCTCTCCTCTCTTCCCTCCTCTCTAGCTGTTGCTGTCTCTCCAGAGCCTGTGGTTCTCTTTAGCATCTCTCCTATGGAAGCCATCACTCATCCCTCCCTTCATGACTCCTCGCTACATCGATGGCATCCTGGCATTGCATCTCCATTCGTTGCACTACAGTGTGCATCGGACCCTATGCCCTCATCATCCGAGGAGGGCGGATGCCTACATACCAAGCATCATACCCATCTGCTATCCTCGTGTCATCCCCATCCACTGGATGAATGGGGGTATCATCAGCATCCTGACTCCAGAACCACTGCATGTCTGGAGCCCCACTTAGTGTGGTTTTATCCCGCATAGTCCAGGAGTACTCATAATCCCTAAGAGAAGGTATCCCCTGCTATAGACCAAACTACCTCAAAAATTGATCGTAGCGATGGAGCTCTACCTCTCCCCGCTTTGTTCTCAACCATATGACTCACCTGATGTGAGACAACTCCTGTCTATCCTCTGCCCACCCTAGATGCTCTCTCCATGGTCTCTAGGTGATCTGATCTAGGGTGTGGTCATCCAGCAACCTCCGAGATGTTAGTAGATCTATCCACCATTGTGACCATCTCTGGAGCCACCAATAGAAAACCCGGGGTCTCTCCCGGTCAACTCCTGTCAGTGGAAGCCCTACCAACCTCCACACCATAATGTGCTCCCAGCACCAAACCTGTAAGAGCGATGTCAGCACCAGACATTGACCTCCCTTGTATACGACCTCGTAAAGGATCCTATACAATCGGCATAATACAAAGCTACCCCAAGAAAACCTGTATCCATGGTCTATCATGTCACAGACCACATCTGAGAGTAGCCATGGTAATATACATCTACTCTAGTGGCATAGAAGAAGGCCACCCACCACCCCTACCAAAACCCAGGTCAACCAAGACGTCCTAGGCATCTGCCTCAAAGACTTGATGTTCACTCCGCCCTCCTCTAAGGTGAAGCTTGGGTCACTGTACAATCTCATCATAGCATGGCCTTGATTGGCCGAAGGGGTCATGAATTGACCATGTATTGGGATCCTCAAGATCCTCCATACATCCTCTAGAGTGGGATTCATCTCCCCTATAGGTAGCCGAAAGCAGGACGACTCTGAATACCATCTCTTTGCTAGGGATGTCAGTAGCCCCATGTCTGTAGGAAGTTGTGGCATCTCTGCCACATGCTGCAGTCCTACCTCTGCCAGTTTTTCTCGCATGGCCTAATCGAGCATGGCTAAGTCGTCCCTTAGACCTTCGTATTTCCACTCTTGAATCTTTAGTAATCCCCTCTACAAAATAAATAATAAAACAACAAAAATCATTAGTACATAATCATTAAAAAATCAATTAAAATTAAATCATCCCATAAAAGTTTATATCACCCATTATTGGATGATATTGTACCAAATTTAGACAAAATCATCCTTAATATGACGAAATCGTCTCTGTTCTTCAATTTGGGAATCGCCCCTTATTGGACAGGATCGCCCCTATTGCTTCGATTTTGTCCTTAGATGAAATTGGAGACATAGGGAGGATTTCGTCCCGATGTCATCGACAGCCTAAAAACGGTTGTGATGCCCAAAAACAATTAAAATTCAAATAAAAAAATCAAGTAAATCAAGTTAAAAATATAGTACACTAGGTTTAGATCCTTACCCGCAACCCGCACCAAACCTCTGAAGTAGGTCATTGATGATCCTGGGTGATCTCAGACAATCGACTGTGATTTGGGATGATTCTATACAATTACAGATGATCATGTTATATCCGAGACGATCTGGACTCCTACAAGCCTCAAAATCTTCATCAGACATCAAAAATCAGGTGTACTCTTCTCCATTTAACATATTCTATGCATTTAATCGCATTAGGATTCATTTATGTTTGTTGTCTTCATATAAATAAAAATTGTCATATAGAATAGCTTAGCTTTATTTTGGCCAACCTAGGAATCCAAATGATTGAACATAAAATGAACAAATCAAACCCATTCTCATCCTAGGCGTGGAAGCTGCCACTCAAATTTTCCTGGTGAACCCCACCATCCATTGAAAATTCACATTTATACCCCTCCATCGAGAGGCGCAACCTTCAAAGGGCCTCTCCGTTCGAGGTATTGTTCCATCCTTTTTGCATCCCCCTTTCGGGCACAGATCCTTTAGCCTGAAGGTAAGGGTGCAAAAAATTTGGGCGATACAAAAAGTTTAAAACTAATTATAAATTAATTTATTAGTTAATTTACTTAACTTATAAAGTTATTTAAATTAATTATTAATTAATTTAATTATTAATTATAAATTAATTTAAGCTAAGGTTAAAAAACCCTAAAGTGGGTTATTAAAATTATAATTTGAAATTTGATTTCAAATGACAAAGCGTCGATGTAAGGAGTTTAAAAATGTGTATATAAGAGGGAACACCCACTTCACCAAACCTTACCATGCCTTCAAAATAAATTGCAAGCCTTGTAATTTACGCTGCATCCAAGGAAGAGAGAAAGCATGTAAAATTCGTGAAAGACAAGACGACGGTGGAGGAATAAGAGGAAGGACTTCATCCTTGCTTCATGTGGGCCTTACTAGCCCACACAGTGGACTCCCAAGATCTAAGATGCTTATGATAGAGGAGACGACGGATCGAATCTCACCGAATTTCCTTTTGGAGAAGAAAGAGGTATGCTTTGATATTGGTCATCGAAAATTTTAGGAATATAGTTTGGGCATTTAAAAAATTAATTTTTGCATATTTTTATTTGGTTCTAAGGTTGCAAAGGGAGTTATAAGGGTTTTGCAGAATTAAATTTTTTATGTTATTTGCTCAAAGGTTTTGAAAGGATTGTAAGGTCTTTGGTTGATATTTTATGGTGTTGTATATTATTTTAAGTTGTATTTTATAAGGTGTATCAAAGAAATTATTTTTATGTATGTTACGATGAGTGTTATTTTTAAAAGGGAGCAATAAGGCATAAATTGAGTTATGATTATTTTGTGTCTAAGGGAATATTTTTTGAGAAAGTATTGAAGTGATATTGTTGTGTATAACCATTGAATTTGGAAAGAAGGAAATTGTGATTAAGACAATTTTTTCCAAAGGCACTTTTACATCCAACAAAAGATATGGGCATATTCTTCCTAGTAAGTGATTGTTGAAAGTTGTGTATGAAAAGTTGGAGTGAAAATGATTTTTTGGTTAGCATTATTGAGAGTGTTTTGATTTAATGCTTCAAGGTTTTCTATAATAAAATAGTTTTTGATAAAACCTTGTTTTATAAGCATTGTTGTTGAAGTGATTAAATTGAGTGAAGAACTTGAACTAGGGTTTGGAAAGAACATGAGTGTCATTGTTATGTGAGTATTGGTTGATAAGCATTATTGGGAACATTGAGTGAATTAGACTAGGTTTTGTAAGCAAGGACTATTTCATTGAGTGATTGGTTGAGTAGATTTGGTTGAGCCTAGTCAAGTGAATGTGTTGAAGTGATTGTTCAAGTTCTATGAGACAAATTATTCTATATTCTAAATTGAGTTGAGAAAGTGATTGGGCATTGTGATGAATGAAGAGCATATTGAGTCTCTAATAATTCTCTTTATGTTTCTATGAGATTGTACAAGTTCTAGTATGATATTGTTGGATAGATTTGAGGTAAGTCTTAGAGAAGACTTGTGGATATATTTATGTGAGATTTTGTGGAAGCTTACAATACAGATTCGAGGACAGAGTTTGGTACATATTTGAGGATAGGCTTGTGCTAGATCAAAGACAAATATTGAGGATAGATTTGAGGACATATTTTGGCATAGATTTGAGGATAGGTTTGTTCCAGATCAGAGACAGAGATTGAGGACAGATTTAAGGATAGATTTTGGTATAAATTTGAGGATAGGTTTATCCCAGATCTGAGACAGAGATTGAGGACAGATTTGTGCTATACTGAAGGACTGTGTTTAGTGTAGATTTAAGATAAATCTTTGGATGTAATAGAGTATAGAATATGACAGTCTCCAATGGATAGATATCCATTAGCCAGGGTTGTGACGATAGGTGTCTTCAATGGATAGAGATCCATTAGCCAAAGTAGTGGGTGCAATAGTTCTTCTATAATATCATTAGCCAGAGTAAAGGAGAAAGGAGTTCTCCTATGGATAGAGATCCACAAACTTGATTAGGGTATTGGTATCTCCTTTAGATAGAGGTCCATAAAAATTGTAGGAAAAGGATTCCCAAGAGAATTTATTTGAGAAAAAATTATAAGAAATATTTTCTCCGTGGAGTAGCCCACATTGGATGAACCATGTAAAATCATGTATCTCATGTGTATGATGCTTTGTGTGATATTTACTGCTTTAATATTGCTGATGCTATCATTTGGATTAAAAGACAAAAGTTTTATATTATATTTTTCACCCCCCTCTCAGTATAAACACATGTTCTTCAATTGGTATCAAAGTGAGTCTCTTCATGAAAAGACTAAAAGCTTGGGGTAGGATCCATCAATAACACACATGAATTCAAAAAATGAAGAGGAGACTATGTTTGATATAAAAGAAGAATTCTTTGTTGCTCTCAAAATTTTTGAAAGAATTAGAGAGAAGAATTTAAGCTTGAAGGAACAAATTCAAGAGGATGAAGAAGCAAGGATGAAACTTCTATAAAATCTCACATAACTCAATATAAGGATGGAAGAAGGAAATAAAATTGAGTAGGATATGACAGATCAGTTAAGATCAAAAGAAACAAAATTTGAAAGATTGAAAGTAGAAATTTTTTATTTAATGAATGAAGTTGAAAGGACCAAGCTACTACAAGATGTAGAGGATAAGAAATCAAAAAGAGAATGAAGTCTTCAAGAAGCAGAAACTTCAAACAAGGATAAGCAAGAAAAGGATATCAAAAAGGAAGAAAACAAATAATAACCTTGGATGAGAGTTAATCACAAGAGGAGGAATAATCCACCACAATCTCAAGGGCATCCAAAAAGGTTATATAATTTCTTCCATGGTCATTGCTTTTCTTTTAATAAATATGGTCATAGAGTTGTACACTGTATTAATCATGTAAGAAATAATTTCAATAGAAATTTCAATTCTTTTGCACCTCTTATTGATAATGATATTATATGTTACAAATGCAATAATTTTGAGCACAAGGCTAGATGGTGTAAAATGATACTTCCTAAGTCTAGTAAAAGAAAACCAGATTCAATAACTAGGAAAGATGAAAGGAAAAATATAAAATTTAGATTAATGTTAGTTCAAACACCTCTTCATGCTCAAGATAAAGAAGAATCATGGTATATTGATAGTGGTTGCTCTAGTCGCATGATAGGATACAAAGACAAATTCATTGTATTAAAAGAAACTAATAGAGGATCAGTAACTTTTGGTGATAATGGATCAGAAAGGATTTGTGGAAGAGGAACTCTGAGTTTAGATAATGGGAAAAAAGAATAGAAAATGTGTTGTATGTTAAAGGGTTAAAACATAATCTATTAAGTGTAATTCAAATTTATGATCAAGGGCATATGGTTACATTCCATCTAGATACATGTGAGATAAGGAAAGCAGAAACTGGAAAAGTCATTTCTAATACAGGAATAACTCCAAACAATTTATACATGCTTAGTGAGATCAACGGGGAAAAGTAATTTCTATCACAAGAATATGAGAGTTGGTTGTGGCATAGAATATTAGGTCACTTGAATTTTGACAACATAGTCAACATAAGCAATAAGCAGGAAAGCAAACTAGAACAAGCTTTAATTCAAAATGCCAAAAAACATAGTTTGTGCACCTTGTCAACATGGAAAGCAAACTAGAACAATCTTTAAGTCAAAATGATATATGTCATATGATCCATTGATTCTAATGCATACTGATATATTTGGTCCTACCAGAATACAGAGCATTCAGAGTGAGAGTTACTTTATTCTATTTATATATGATTACTCCATAATGATTTGGGTAGATTTTTTGAAAGAGAAATCAGAAGCTTTTGAAAAGTTTAAAACATTTAAGAAATTGGTTGAAAATGAAACCGGCAAGAGAATTAAGTGTTTGAGATATGATAGAGGAGGATAATTTACCTCAAATGAGTTTGTATATTTTTGTGAACAACATGGTATCAAGAGATAATATTCAGCAGCAAGAACTCCTCAACAAAATGGAGTAGTTGAAAGGAAAAATAGAACTGTTGAGAATATGGCTAGAGCTATGTTAAATGAGTCTAAGCTCTCAAATGGATTTTGGAGAGAATAATTCAACACAACAATATACATAATAACTAGGGCTCAAATGATGGTAAACCATCACAAGACTCCATATGATATTTGGAAAGGAAGATCAACCATTGTAAAACACTTCAAAATTTTTGGAAGAAAGTGTTACATAAGATGATAATATCAAAACTTAGGCAAGTTTGATCCAAGATGTGATGAAGGAATTTTCCTTGGTTATTCCTCAAATATTAAAGCCTATAGGTACTTCAACAAGAGAACACACACTATTGTAGAAAGTATAAATGTAACAATTGATGAAAATATAGATTCAAGAGAACCAGTTCAACAAATTGTGTATCAGGAATATGGAAGTTGCCAATAAGAGTTTCATGAGGAATCATATCAAGAAGAAGAAGAAACACAAAAACTTCTTCCTAAAAATCCATCTAGGTATGTACAGAATCATAATCCAAAAGAATAAATCATTGGGAATCCAGATGTAATACAGACAAGGAGAAGGATAATAACACCATCTCAACAAGCAATTTCTTCTTTTCTATCTAAGATTGATCCAAAATACTTCAAACAGGCAAGTGAAGATGAGTTTTGGATCAAGGCAATGGATGAGGAATTATATCAGATAGAAAAAAGCAAGACTTGGGAACTTTTCCCATGACCAAAGGACAAGAATGTGATTGGCACAAAATGGGTATTCAAAAATAAGCTAAATGAATATGGACAAGTAGTAAGGCACAAAACAAGGTTAGTATGCAAAGGCTATGCACAGGTAGAGGGAATTGATTTTGATGAGATATTTGCTCTAGTTGCACGACTTGAAGTAATAATAATTTTTTAGCCTTCTCAAGTTTTAAAAACTTCAAAGTATATCAGATGGATGTTAAGTCAGTATTTCTAAATGGTATTCTAGAAGAAGAAGTGTACATTGAATAGATGGAGGGATTCATGTTAATAGATAAACCAGATTATATATGCAGATTTAAAAAGGCACTGTATGGTCTAAAGTAGGCTCCTAGAGCATGGTACTCAATACTGGATAAGAATATTCAAGAACAGGGACTCATAAAAGGAATAACAGACAATAATTTATATATCAAAAATGAAGGGAATAATCTACTCATTGTGGTTGTTTATGTTGATGACATCATTTTTGGGGGAAACAATGATAAGATATGTAAATTATTTGCTAATAATATGCATAATGAATTTGAGATGTCTATGCTTTGTGAGTTGTCTTTTTTTCTTGGACTTCATATTTCACAATCAGAGAAAGGGGTATTTCTCTCACAAACCAAGTATATAAAAGAAATGTTAAAGAAATTCAGGTTAGAATATTGCAAACCGGTAAGCACCCCCATGATCACAAGATGCAAGTTAAGTTAGGATAATGAATCTCTAAAGGTAGATCAAAGACTATACAGATCTATAATTGGCAACTTATTGTATGTTACAGCTACAAGACCAGACATAGTACAGTTAGTGGGATTAGTGGTAAGGTTTTAGGCAGCACCTAAGGAAACACATGTGGTAGTGGTAAAAATAATTATCAGGTATCTAAAAGGGACTATGTATTTTGAGCTTTGTTATCCCAAAAGTGATAGTTTCACACTCATAGAATATACAAATACAGATTGGGCTGGTAGTATTAATGATAGGAAAAGCACAAGTAGAGGAGTATTCTTTCTTGGAGACTATTTAGTCTCTTAGCTAAGTAAGAAGCAGGTTTCAGTATCCCTATCTATAGTAGAAGCAAAATATATTGTAGCAGTAGCAAGTTTCATGTTTTATATTGAAGTCTTCTAGAGTTCGCTTCATCCATAATACTTGTGTAAGTGATAGTTTCACACTCATAGAATATACAGATATAGATTGGGCTGGCAGTATTGATGACAAGAAAAGCACAAGTGGAGGAGTATTCTTTCTTGGAGAATGTTTAGTCTCTTAGATAAGTAAGAAGCAGGTTTCAGTATCCCTATCTACAGTAGAAGAAAAATATATTATAGCAGTAGCAAGTTTTACATAGGTATTATGGCTGAAGCGAACTCTAGAAGACTTCAAGATAAAACATGATCATATTATTCCCATACTATGTGATAATACAAGTGCTATAAGTATCTCAAAAAATCTAGTGATGCACTCCACGACAAAGCACATTCCTATTAAGTATCATTTTCTAAGATAACAGGTGACAAATAAATAGGTCAGGTTGGAATATGTTACTACAAAGGAATAGATAATAGATATATTCACTAAGCCACTTTCAAAGGATACCTTTGAGTATCTTCAAGGAAAACTAGGTGTAAGACTTCCACCCCAGAATTAACCACCTCAAGAGGAGGTGGGGAGGGGCTAAGCTAAGAGACCCATTCTTAGCCGTGAGCCCCAAATGTGACCCTTTTCCATTGATATCAAAGGGAGAGATATTTGAGTAAGGGGGAGAGATTTGGTTTAAGGAGAAAGCATTGAGTCAGGGGGAGTAGTTTCCTAGGGGGAGCAGAACAGGAAAAAGGTCAAGTTTTGGTAAAAATAATTTGGGTTGCCATCAATGACAAAGGGGGATATTGTTGGACATTTTGAGTGATAAGTTGTCATTGATGTCAAAAGTGAGTGGTCATTGATTTCAAGCTTTCAGCACCAGTCAGTGGAAGTTTTAGTTGACAGCATCAATTTTCGGTTCTCCAATAAATACAAAAGGATATTTTGGTTTCAGTTTCAAGACCCGGTTCTAGGAAGTCAAATTTGGTCCAAAATGCTAAAAGAAGCCCAAGTGAATAATATTATAATATTATAATAGTCTTTTATAATATTATACAAAGGAAGTTTAAAATTAATCATAAATTAATTTATTAGTTAATTTACTTAACTTATAAAGTTATTTAAATTAATTATTAATTATAAATTAATTTAAGCTAAGGTTAAATAACCCTAAAGTGGGTTATTAAAATTATAATTCAAAATTTTATTTCGAATGACAAAGCTCCGACATATGGAGGAGTTTAAAAACATGTATATAAACCTTACCATGCCTTCGAAATAAATTGTGAGCCTTGAAATTTGTGTTGCATCCAAGGAAGAGAGAAAGTGTGTGAAATTTGTGAAAGACAAGATGACGACAAAGGCATAAGAGGAAGGACTTCATCCTTCCTTCACGTGGGCCTTACTAGCCCACGCGGTGGGCTCCCAAGCACTAAGGTGCTTAGGATAGAGGAGACGACAGATCGAATTTCTCCGAATCTCCTTTTGGGGAAGAAAGAGGTATGCTTTGGTATTGCTCACCAAAAATTTCAGGAATGTAGTTTGGGCATTTAAAAATTTAATTTTTGCATATTTTTATTTGGTTCTAAGGTTGCAAATGGAGTTATAAGAGTTTTGCAAAATTAAATTATTTATGTTATTTGCTCAAAGGTTTTGAAAGGTGTTTGGTTGATATTTTATGGTCTTGGATGTTATTTTAAGTTGGAGTTTATAAGGTGTATGTATCAAAGAAATTATTTTTATGTATGTTATGATGAGTGTTATTTTTAAAAGAGAGCAATAAGGCATCAATTGAGTTGTGATTATTTTGTGTCTAAGGGAATTTTTTTGAGAAAGTATTGAAGTGATATTGTTGTGCTTAACCATTGAATTTGGAAAGAAGGAAATTGTGATTAAGACATGTTTTTCCAAAGGCACTTTTACATCCAACAAAAGGTATGGGCATATTCTTCCTAGTGAGTGATTGTTGAAAGTTGTGTATGAAAATTTAGAGTGAAAAGGATTGTCTGGTTAGCATTGTTGAGAGTGTTTTAATTTAATGCTTCAAGGTTTTCTAGAATAAAAGAGTTGTTGATAAAACCTTGTTTTATAAGAATTGTTGTTGAAGTGATTAAATTAAGCTAAGAACTTGAACTAGGGTTTGGAAAGAACATGAGTGTCATTGTTATGTGAGTATTGGTTTATAAGCATTATTGAGAACATTGAGTGATTGTTCATGTGATTGAACTAGTATTTGTAAGCAAGGACAATTTCATTGAGTGATTGGTTGAGTAGAGTTGATTAAGCCTAGTCAAGTGAATGTGTTGAAGTGATTGTTCAATTTTTGTGAAACAAATTATTCTATATTCTGAATTGAGTTGAGAAAGTGATTGAGCATTGTGATGAATGAAGAGCATATTGAGTCTCTAACAATTCTCTTTATGTTTCTATGAGATTGGAAAAGTTCTAGTGTGATATTGTTGGACATATTTGAGGCAAGTCTTAGAGAAGACTTGTGGACAAATTTATGTGAGATTTTTATGGAATCTTACAATACAGATTAGAGGATAGAGTTTGGTACATATTTAAGGACAGGTTTATGCCAGATCAGAGATAGATATTGAGGAAAAATTTGAGGATATAGTTTGGTATATATTTGAGGATAGGTTTGTGCTAGATTAGAGACAGATATTGAGGATAGATTTTGGTATAGATCTGAGGACAAGTTTGTGCCAGATTCAAGATAGATATTAAGGATACATTTGTGCTAGATCGAAGGACTATGTTTAGTGTAGATTTAAGATAGAGATTTGGAGGTGACATGGTATAGAATATGATAGTCTCAAGTGGATAGATATCCATTAGCCATGGAAGTGAGGACATGTGTATTTAGTGGATAGAGATCCATTAGCCAGAGTAGTGGGGGCAACAGTTCTTCTAGAAGATCATCATCCAAAGCAGAGGGGAAAGGATTTCTCCTGTGGATAGAGATCCATAAACATGATTAGGGTATTGGTGTCTCCTTTGGATAAAGGTTCATAAACATTGTAGGGAAAGGATTCCCAAGATAATTTATTTGAGAAAAAATTATACGAAATATTTTCTCCATGGATTAACCCACATTGGGTGAACCACGTAAAATCATGTCTCTCATGTGTGCGATGCTTTGTGTGATGTTTACTGCTTTAATACTGCTGTTGTTATCATTTGGATTAAAATGCAAAAATATTTATCTTATAATGTTCACCCCCTATTAGTATAAGCACATGTTATTCAAAATAAGTATTTGTTGTAACAAAATCATTGAAAAATTTTAGGCAGTACTTGGTTCAAAGCAAAACCCTGGTTTATGTGCTTCATACGGATGTAAGAAGCTTTATTTTACAAGGATAACTAGGAGATAAGAGAGTTGGTTGGATCACTAAGATACAATAATATGATGTCGAAATCCATCCTACCAAGATGGTAAGAGGCAGATCCCTATACCAAGGTCTGATAAAAGTAGTAGTTTCAAAAGAAATGATAGCTTGTCATTCAACAACATATGATCAAACTAAAGAATTACAGTCAGGTGAATTAGACTGGGTAGATCAAATGACTAAGTACTTTCAAATTAGGGTATGTCCTCCTGATATTAATGCATCATAGAGAAGAAGATATAGACTATAGGTTTTGAAGTATGTCTTACTGCCAGAAGGTTTGTATAAAAGAAACCTTGATGGAGTTCTCATTAGGTGCTTAAAATATGATCAAAAATAAAATTTCATAGAAGAGTTCCATGGAGGACTATCTAGAGGACACTTCTTAGGAAGAGTAACAACTTTGAAGATTATTAGAGTAGGCTTTTACTGGTCTGCCATATTTTTTGACACCTTCAAAGTCACTAGATCCTATGATAAATACTAGTGACATGTGGGAAGAACAAGGAATGCATCATTTCCCCTTAAGACAATTCAAGTGGAAGAACCCTTTCAGCAATGGGGTTTGGATTTCATAAGGGTTATCAATCAACATTCCTTAGCTAACCACAAGTATATTTTGACTGCTACAGACTACCTCACCATATGGGTAGAAGTTATTCCTACAAAGAAATCAGACCAAGAAGTGGTGATTAATTTTATGGAAAGCGTAATTTCAAGGTTTGGTGTTCCAGAAGCCTTGGTGAGCAATAATGGACCAACATTCATTGGAGCCAAATATATTGAGTTTTATAGAAAGTATGGCATTACCATAAAGAATACTTCAAACTACTACCCGTAAGGAAGTGGACTTGCAGAATCAACTAACAAGAATATGTTGATATTTTTGATAATGTCACTAAAGGGTAATAAGAGAAGTTGGCACATATTGCTAGAGCAAGATCTGTGGTCCCTATGCCTTATTTTATGGCAAGGAGGTAGTGTTACTTGTTCACTTGGAGATTCCAGCACTCAAGCTGATAAACACAAAAGAGGAATATGAGCAAAATCCAGTGGAAACAAGACTGACACACCTTCTATAGTTAGAAGAGAAAAGAACTTAGGTATATGAATATTTTCAAAAGCATTCTATTGACATCAAGGCATGGTTTGACAAGAAGGCAAGGTTTAGGAAATTCTAGTTGGAGATTTTGTACTTAGGTGGAATTTTGAAAGAGCTAAACCAGGACATCATTAGAAGTTTAAATTCTTCTAGGATGGTCCTTTCAGAATAACATAGTTTAAGGAAACCAATGTTTTCCATCTTGAAGACTCAACGGAAATATACATCCGATTCTGGTCAATGGTTTTCACCTTAAACACTATTTTGATTGAAATATAGCTCATTGTAACATATGTACATGATTTGTATAATATTCTTTTTCATTTTATATAAAGTTTTTTTTTTGATAAAATGTTATAAATAAAATAAAATAAAAAGCAAAAAGTTGCAAAATAAGCTAAGTGTCAACAAAAAAGTAGCAAGTTAATGTATGGGAGACCCCATTCCTATTTACTATTGGACTGCTCATCTACGGAGCACTGAGTCCTTTTATAGATTTAACTTGGAATTTTTAGGACCAGCACTGAATATAATATATGGGAAATACCCTAGGATACCATCACTAGCCAGAAAATTGTTAAGAATAGAGGATGCCAAAGAAGGATATTGGTACATCCTTTCAGAGGGAACAGTCATTAGACTATATGGCTTCACCGGTAAGCCTTTTCTGTTGCCTCATTTTGTTACAAAAATATTATTAGACCTAGAATATTTGAGGCAAGAAGAGTTTATAAATATGAACTATGGATCTGGAAAGAAGAGAAGATGTTTGTTGACCTACCATATTTTTTATGACATAACCATCACCAAAACGGGTGAGTGTGAACAAATTGACCAATATTTTGATAGGTTGGGTCTATTCTACATTCCTCGGAGATGGGGATATGACCTGAATGATATATTCTACAAGAGGAACATAGCCCTGAAAGGAGAGAAGACCTACAAATTTGAGAAAAAATCCAAGCCTCATTTTAAATAGGGAAAAAATAATAAGGAAAATGCTCCTCTAGAGTGGAATGTAGCCAATATGGATTTTGATTTCTATGAGTAGGTAGTTGATTTTAATTTAGATAAGAATGAAAAAATTAGTTGTAGGAGTCTACCATCAGAGAGGTCAAGAATAAAACAAAATTGAATGAAAACCTTCAGTCACAGGAGTCTACCATTAGAGACATCAAGGATAAAAAGAAATGGAATGAAGCCAAGCTAGTAGATTGGTGGAAGATGAGAGGTTAAATTGGTAAAGAGAAGTCCAAGTTTGGACTAGTAATTGATAATGATTTTTTTGATAGATATGACAAGAATATCACATCTTGGAAAGAAAATGATCTAAATAATATAGTGTTGATCTATAAGAAGCCACAACTAGGGTTATATTTCCCATCCCCACCTTCACAAGAGGAAGCTCAAGAAGAAGGGGTTGCTACTCCATTAGCTACTACTAAATTTCTAAAAACATTTCAGCCTCCAACTGAACAATTAGAGAATTTTCCAAAATGGGCACAGTTAATGAGTAAGATGCATTATTCTGATGAGAGGGCCATTAGCACATCAGTCATTCATATAGCAAGTATGCCCAAGCACCTAGCCCTGGGTGGATAGCCCTCTACTATAGAGATAGACTGGAATAAGAAGGATAAGAATTTTGTGTTCACATTGGTAATTTTTACCACTATAGTGATAGTGGAGCTCAATCCTATTATTGAAGAAACATTGCAAGAGGAACCATTATAGGAAGATATTTCGAGGGATGACACAAAAAATGATAAACCAATAGCCTTGCAAGTTTTTAAAAGAAATGCCAAAAGGGCACCGAAAAGAGCTTAGAAGGAGATTTGTAAGAAATAAAAGTTGGGTAAAGAAAACATTACTGAGGAGACCCCTATTTTAGCTGCAAAATAATTGATACAACAAACATAGTAGCAAAGTGAAGAGACAACTTCAGAACACCCTACATCTATAGGTGAAGGTATAGTCTCTATCCCCTCTTCTCGTCTTCTTTCTTTAGACTCCCTATATAAATCTCCCTCCCCTTCTAAGCAAGAGGTTATAACAAAAGTAGCTTCTCCCCCTCATAGTTCACCACCTATTTCACCAGTAAACACTAAGGGCCAAACCAATCCATCTCCTCCCAGGTCACATGAAATTCCTTCTTCATCATCTTCTATAATTCCATATTTGCCATTGCAACCATCCCTATTATTTGAAAAGCAAGCTATTTCATCTGCACCCACTCACCCTTCTATGAGTTATACTACAGTTTACCAATTGCAACAGCAACTATGGTTACATATTCCACTGTAGTCACTTCTACCAAGCCATCATCAGCTATTAATTCTACTCTCTCCTACCTGATAGCCTCTCCTCCTCCTCCTGTGAGTTATCCTACAATAGAAACTTTGCAAAAGAAGGAATCCTCATAGAAAATTCAAGATTTATGGGTAGAGAAACTATCCAAACCATCCAAGAGGATGGATATGAAGAGAAGAACAATATATGTTGATCCAATTTTCAGGAAGAGGAAATCCAAGTCTATCATTCCTCTAGTAATCAAGCTTGAGACTAAAATGACTACTCAAGACTACCGTCTAGAATAATACACAAAAAATATTGAGCAGTTACCTGCTGAAGATGAGTTGGTGATAGCTAAGGCTCACTTGGACACTTTCTATGTCAAGGGTTATATTTACAAAGAGAAAGTGGAAAAGCTAGAGAGTAAAATTGAAAAGCTTGAAAAAATAATTACCAACCAAAAACAAATAGAGAAAGCTCTCAAAAAGGAAGTAAATAATTGGTAAGACAAATTTCAAGAGGCCAATAAGCTCAAGGAGAAAATAGAGGAACAAAAGAGAAAAAATGAAGAGCAAGCCAAAGAAAGATAGAGCTTGAAGCAGCATCTTCAGATTGCAAAGGATAAGTCTTCAGTTTTATCTAAGGTAGGGCTAAAGAAAGTAAGGAAAGAACTATTTTTTGAAGTTCTAGAAAAATGCCTAGAGTTACAACCCATTTTTGGTTACAAGGATGATGTTAGACACCTACTTCATAATGTTCAGGAAGGTTTGGATAGCTTCACTAAAGAGCTACAACCCATGGTAATTCCAGCTAAGAAAATTTATAATTTGGCATATAGCAGGCTCAGTGAGATTGCTAAACCTATTCCTATTATAGAATTGAATGTTGCTAGAGTTGTTGCCTGAGTTTTAGTAAAGAAGAACAAAATAATACAAATGGCTTGGTTGTTGTTTGATAAGGTGGAAAATATGATCAGGGATGTAGTAGACATAAATAAATAAATAATTCAAAATGGCTTCGAAGATTTATGGATGGAGAATAACACTTTTCTATCAGTGGAGGAGATTAAAAATAGTGTTGCCAAGAGCCTCCATGATGAGTCTGATATTGATGCTTTGGAAGAATCAGTTGACTAGGAGCAATTTTTACAAATGATTATTGATTTTACCAGGCTCAAAGATATGATGGAGGACTTGGTAAATAAAGAAAGTGTTATAAATTATGAAGACACTGCTGAGTTGGAGTACATTCACAAGCAGCTCAAAGAAACTTCCAACCCTTCTAAAGCAGTTTGGAAATAAGCTTTACAAACCTTAAAGCTAATGGTGCAGTTGTTTGGAAAGGATGTTGAAGAGGAAAATAAAGAGAAAATTTCACCTAAAGAAGAATTTGAGCAAGAGCAAGAAGATAATGTTGAAGAAGAGGCTCAATAAGAGGGTGAAGAACTGAATAGAGTTGTTGTAGACCCTCAAGGGACACAATCTTAGAATATTTTTTGTTTGTACATTTTTGTAGTCATGCAAAAGTTTTGTATTTTGTTTGATTTGTTTTTTCTCTGACACTGTCAGAAGACTATAATAAAAGCATGAGGCTAAAATACAGAGAATGAAATTTTTGTGGAGGCATTCATGTCATTTTGGAAAAGCATAAAATGGAGAATACAGTTCTATTTTTGCTTAAGCATTGGAGCAGTTTTGAAGAAGTGATGGAAATTTTTGTGTTTCCAGCATGATCTCAATATGAACCGTTACCCTCTGGGTGAATTCACAAGGTTTTTTAGAGGGTAATGATCATATGGAAATTATTATTTGAAGCATTTTTTTGAAGATAAACATTTTTTACTCCTGAGGCCCAATGGATAAGACTCTGATTTTGATGGCTTTGTGAGTAAATCCACCTAATAGGCACCAGAATGTAGGTCCAAAATGGCCACATCCTTATAAAATTTTGAAAAATTATTCTAAGGCAGAGAAATCTCTATTTTTTTGAAGATATAGAGTATTTTAGAGTGGACCCATGCAAGGATGTTCCATTCCGCTCAATCCTTGATTTTTTCTACAAACATATGCTAAGTGCTTCATTTTTCCCAATGTCTAGTGTATTTGGCAGTCGATTCATGTGAGGTTCCCAATATACAAATCTTTTGAGCTTTGATGACATTAACACAGTATAAAGTGTGGACTAGTGATTCTCTCTATTCTGTGTGCTCCAGTGACTAAGTGTAGATCTCTTTCATAATGGATTGAGGATCAACTACCATTTTTGAACTAGCAAGTTGTAGAGCTGAGCTACCATGGTGGATTACTTCTAGCGGATTTCTTGAACTCAATGAGCAAATGAGATAATGCCAGCATAGCTCTCTACTGATTTGTAAATTTTTAAATTCTTGTAATGTCTCCTCTTATTATTTCAATTGTAAACTATAAATAGAGGTTGAACCCTCAATTTTCAAGGTTGGCTCTAGTGTGTTTGCTTTCCCTACTGTGTAAATATTTCAGTAAACTAATGGAAGGAGCATTACTCAAAATTTTGACTTGAGACTTGTTATCTGTGATATCTTTTGTTTAAGAGATTTGAAGCTTTAAATTGTGTTTCTGTCAATGTTGTAACGGCTAGTTCTTTCTATTTGCTTTGGATTAGTAGTTTTTGAGGTAGTTGAAATCTATTCATAGTTATATTTGTGTTGATAGGAAGTTTATTTTTGCAAATTCTTATTATTGATCTATTCTGCTAAATTTTATTGTTAATATATTGGATATTGGAATTTCTTCTTGGGACATATCTCTGTTTATACTCTATTATATGAGGATTTCATGTTTTGGATGCTGCTAATCCTGAGTGTGGGACATCATAAATAGTTTGTTAGAGTTTTTGCCTATGGATCCCTATGTTGTTAGCCTATCCGACCACTGTTAATACACATTTCTTTAACCCTAAACCTTTTTTCTAACCATATTCCTTAAACCCTTATTGATCTTAATTGATTCAACATCTTACTAATTTGACAAGGAACCAGCCTACTCTAGAGGTTCGATTGAAGTAGCCTTTAGTCCATCCAATGTTGAGTGTTGAGTTGTGACTATCGGATGCAAGCCTGGATAGAAAATTGGAAGATAGACAATTGCAATATCGAGTAAACATTTATGACAATTTAATGCCCAACAAGAGGGAATGTACATTCAAGGTATGTGTCAACTTTCATTTAGCAACTCCTAAAGAATGTGCTAAGGGGAATACTCTTTGTGATATGGCTCATAAATATTTCCTTCGTCATAGCCTTTTATTTGAGGAGTTAGTCCCTTGTATCATCATTTCTATAGCTAAGAAATATAGTACCATCATATTGTGTTTTGAATTTCATTTAGATTGTTTAAATAAATTGGAGTTACTGGATGAAAATCACATCCATGCCTTAGAGCATCTTCAAGCCTATCATAATAGGCTCAAGTGATCTTATTCTAATAAATTTTGCAATCATTCTTTTGAGGTTGAGGGCCTTGTCCTTGAGAAAAACCAAAAGAATACTAATGCTCAATCAGATATGAAAGAAAAATTTCAGCCCAATTGGGTAGGTTCCTTTGTCATAATGGCCAAGTTTAGCTCAGGTGTCTATCATTTAGTGTTATTATATGGTAAATAACTTAAAGATCCAATGAACACAATTCACCTAAAATGATATTATGCATTATTCTACATCTTCACTACTCATCCTACATTTTTTTTCCTTGCCCATACTACATGCGTACCTATCATATTTTATATGAATTACCTGACATTATGTTACACTTGTATCTTTGCTTTTCATATAGTCACATTCTTGCTTGATCATACTTGCATGACTTCTTGATCATATAGATTCTTGGGGACTTCATTATGAGGAAAGATATGAAACATAGTTAGGTTCTAGCTCACATGCATTGCACTCATACTAGGGCACTAATGCTTAGTGAATCCCCAACCTAGGATGCATCCCCATGTATTTTTCATCATTACATTTTGCTCATTTTTTTTTTTCTTTTCTCATATATTCCTTGACCTTGAAAGTTTCAATAATAATAAAGTTTTCTTCAATTCAAGGGATATAGTTATTTATTTCTTGTATATCTTCTATCCTTTAAAAAAATTTCAATCATTTATTTTTTCTCTAAGACAAAGGATATATGTTCCTTCTTCTATTTGTGCATCTTTATTTTGCAAACACTTGTGCCTTATTTATCTTTCAATTGTTAAGGGATCCTCATGGGATAGTGTAGATACGGCATGAATATAATTTGTGGTGTTTATACAACCACTAACTATCTTACACACATCTCTTAGCTATTGAAATTTTAAAAGAGCCACACACACCACTTTTTACTCCTTGCTTCTCTTTATTTCTTCTATATTTCTTCTAGAACATGCACACACACACATTATTCTTCTATGCTTTGATTTGCTCATATATATTTTGCACACACCACACCAAAATTGGTTTATACTCCTTTTAGAAATCAATCACATCATTGTACCCATTATAAGGATAGCTTCATGATCACCAGTGAGGAGCAGCCTCTATTCAACCATTTGAAAGCATACATTATAGTAGGTATATTTCCAACTAAAACCATTAACAAGCACCACACCCATAGCGGGTATCACTCCACACTTGATGACTTTGTGAGAATAACACCCTTATAGGATAGCTTCATAGCCACTAGTGAGGGGTAGCCTCCACATTAGCCATTTGCAACCATACATCCTTATAGGGTTCGACAACCTTTTCATTTTCTTTGTTTTCTTTCTTTATTTTGACCCCTTTGGAACTTTTATTCCCTCTTATTTATTTTTTCTTTCTTTATATTTCTCCTATTTTTTTTTGTCTCTCCTTTTCTTATTTTTCTTCCATCACCTTTTTCTTTCCATCTGCTCATTTTCTTGTTTCATTTGCATTCATTTTAGTTAAATTTAATTCATGCATTTCATTAGTTAGATTCATTTTTCATTTTACATTCATTTAGTTAAGATCATTATACATTGTATTAATTATGTTTGTGATCATCATGCATAACTAAAACAAATAAAAAAGCACACACATTTTACATCATAAATAATAAAAATAGCATGTATTACTCATAAATTACAGAGTGCATGTCAATTGGTTAGTGTACCACAATAAAAATCTTAGCACACTCAACCATCACCAAGAATGCATACCACAATCAAAATTGACATGTCATCATGATATTTATCCTAGTCATGTGAGCCTATATCCTCTGCTCTACCTACTAGAGGTGAACCTGGTATGGGTATGTTCATAGATCATGATATAGATCATGTCTATGACTATGAAGTACTCTATGATTATAGAGATAAAGGCCATAGAATCCTCTACTCTATTGGAACTTCTTAGAAGTACAATGCCTAGTAGGACTCCCTCTATGTCATTATCTTGTGTGCCTTTCTCTCTCTTTGTAGATCCTCCTATAGTAACTAGACCACATTGTCCTATTGGTTGTTTGTGATGACATCCATCCCCTCTAACCGGGCCTATTGTCACTCTCACTCCAATAGACCCATCTCCTCCCTAAGGTGTTTTTCCTTAGTCCTTATCACATATTTCATTGCCAAGGTTTGGTCTATCCATGTATGGATGGAGTCTACCTCATCCTACATAGATATCATCTTAGCCCACAATGCCTCATCCTCCCTCATCAAGTCCTCCTAACCTGCAACCTTGCTAGGTCTCACCTATGTCACCATGGGGGCACCTTCAGATGCTCCCTCTCCCCCTAATACAGAGAAGGTGATGGTCATCCTCATGGGCATCACCATCTCTATCATGATCTATACTTACACCTTCTAAGGTGGGTCTTGACCCCTCTAGCATCACTCGACTACCCATCAATTAGTCTCTCAAAGTTCCAACTACACTTTTTAGTCAATGACCTGGTGTCTCTACACTAGAACTGGTGCAAATATCCATAGGGGTATAATGACTCTATACCATCTCTTGTATTCGAGAGCTACCCCAACATAATCCACCCCTAGATCAATGTAGATAGGATCATCTAGGTCCTTCTCCATGAACCGTCCCACACTCAAGGTCTCCTTAAACTCTTGATTGGTCCCTTTAAGCCTACCTAAACTAGTAGTCATAAAGATCTAGAATCTCCTAGAGAATGTTGAACTATCATTATACATGGTCAAACTAGTATAGCTCCTGCTCACTCTTCTTCATGGTGATCCATCGAATACTTTGAACCCAAGCTAGTAACTTCATATCCTTAGCTCATCCTGGATGTAGATGCCATAGTCTCCATATGATCTAGTGGTCTTGTAGCTCATATACTACCTACCTCCCTAGTGTTAGGATACCTACATATGCTTTGTACCCACTCTCATAGTTTCAGCCCTAGGTATATGCTATCGACTACTTTGGTTTGGGAAATAGCCCTAACAGTGCATTCAATATTCAAACCACTATGTAATCCCAACACCACACCTAGAACAATATCATATAGACCAATACTATATATCACTTATACATAATATCATGCAAATTCTTGCATAAGCAGGCCAACACATATGACCCCTATGCGAACCTAACCTACTAGTCTCATATGTTTACCACTACTCTCACCAATGCACATAGAAGGTGTCACCTATCCATATGGAACACCAGTATTTTTACCACCACTCCATAAAGCATACAATTCAATATCCCAACTCTATATCATCATGACATCTCATCGACATGAAATCTACTCTATTGTATCTCATGTGTTGGGTCCCCCAACAATCTCTTGGATGTTATTAGTGGTACCCATATCATGTAAATCATCCTCCCTATGATGGGGATCCTCAATATGTGCCACACATCCTCTATTTTTATGGTCATCTCCCCTATTAGTAGCCATTATATGGATGACTTTGGATACTATCTCTCCACCAACATCATCAATAGTGCTCTATCAGCCTTGATCCAAGGTATCTCTATCAGATGCAGTAGCCCCACATCTTATAGGGTATATCGATCTGTCATTGTGAGTCCTCACACATCCTCCTATAGAGTGTTCATTTTCCAGTCTCTACTCAAGAGTACATAATGTTGCAACCATAAACATTCAATAAAATATCATCAGTTTCACATATTAAAAATCACACATTTAAAAAAAAAAACCATTTTTACCAAATTTACACCTAGTTTGTATAGGGTGCAAATTTGGCTAACCAAATTCATACCTAGTTTGTACAAGGTGTGAATTTAGAGATACCATGTAGTCAAATTCATACTCAGTTACCAAATTTGCACTTGCCAGTAAAAATGCTAAAAAAAATAAAAAATTAATTCATGCAAACCTAATCTAACCTAGTCTAGGGTTGGTTTTTAATTCATACCCATACTCGGTATTTCATGGTGCCAACTTCGCTACTCAAAATTATTGGATGGTGTGTAGGAAGTACCATTCTCCTATTTTCTCCATAGCACTTTTCTTCTTCTTCTTGTGGTGAAAATGAATTCATTTTCACCTTTTCTCTTCTTATTCCTCTTTTTCCTCCATTTTTTCTCTCCTCTTTTTTACCTTTTCTCTTTCTTATCTATTTGCTTGCTCATTTTTTCTCTATTTCAAGTTTCAAGTTTCTTCAAGAATTTTTCATTACTTCTAAAACTCGAAGGGACACCCTAGCCCTAGAAATATTAATTTTCATTAATGCCTTGTTTTGTGTGCAAATTTGCAATGTCTAAAATAACATCATTTTTGCACCATCCTTTCTCCTAAATTGGCTGCCCCTTTTTGTGGTTGTCGTTCTTCATCCATAGTTGTCTACATATTTCTTTGATGCATTTATTTGACCATAAATACATCAAAGAGGGGGCAAAATGTAGACATGGAAAATTGACCCATCAAGATGATTCATTTTTCTTAGATATTTAGTTTTTCATTCATATTTTCCAAGTGCAAGCTTGACCCCCTTTTGCTCCTTTGTTTTGATTATTTTTCTTAGCCTTACCAAATTCATACCTTGTAAGGACTAGGTGCGAATTTGGAAATTTAAGGTTTTTTCTCTCAAAAATCCTTTTCAATATTGGCTCTTTGTGATGTCAGACCATGTTTGGGGTTAACTTTTATTTTCCTGCATTTTAGCCTTCCAAACCTCTTATAAATAGAAGGATTGGATCCTCTTTTTCTCCTAACAAGTTCCCTCGCAAGTTTTTGATCTAATATGCTAGTGTGACACAAGTTGTGAAGTTCTTTTATGAAAAGTGCTTTTGACGAATCTTTGCTTTGGATTGTTGTGTTATTTTGCTTCTTATGATTGGTTTCCCTTAGTCAACAAGTGGAGTCTTGATGATAGGAGAGGTCTACCATTTTTGTTGCTACCTTCACTTTCTCATTGCTCCTTGCTTTATACATTAGCTAATCAGGTTTTTATGCATTATTAATCTATTTTAAGATTTTTTTTCCTATTTTGCATCATATTTTTGATGTTTTGTAGAATAAAATATGATCTAAATCAAATTCACACCCACCCCATACATGGTGCAAATTTTGCAATTCAGATTTGCTTCTCCCCTTTACAGGGTGTGAATTTGGTCAATTAGGGATAGGGGGTAAGTTTCATCTCCTAAAACCCTAATTTTTGTTTTTACATGTTCCTTTCATGTTATGTTTTTTCTATCTACATTTTATTTCATTGTTTACATCTATTTCATTTCATTTTGTTTCTTCCAAAGGTCAACAATCATCTATTTTTCAAAAGGTTAGCTAAAAAGACCAAGGAGGTTTGATTATTGCACCTCCAACCTTATTCACATAGTGGCCTAAGGAAATTCCCAAACACTATTTAATTTCTCCAAGGGTTTTGAAGTTGTTTTGTAGGTTTTGAAGCATATTTGGGATGAAAGTTAAAAGCTAGGATCAACCACCGGTTCAATTAAGTGCTCTAAATATACTTAGGCTATTTGTTGTTTGCTTTCTATCCATTTGTATTCTAAATTTAGATCATAAGTAAAAGGAAAAAAAAACCTTATTTTTAGGCACTTGAAAAAATAAAAAGGCATATAGCTTGCATATTAGATTACATCCATTTGTGCATTCTCTTGAACCCTTATTCAAAGGATAGAGACTTATTTATTTGTAAAACTAGGGTTTTAGTTCTCATTGAAATCAAAAATCATTCTAGGGTTAGCTTCTTGTATGATTGCATCATTGCTTGCCCTACATTGTTCTTTTATTCTTCATAGATTAGATCTTAGTAAGGCCAAACATAGGTGCTTGTTCAAATAAAAACATCAAACATTTTACCCTGGACTTGGATCAAGTACTTAAACCATTCTTGATAAACCCTTTGATCCCCTAAGCCCCTGAGTGTAAAGGATATAACATACCCCCATGGTCACCTCAACTCCCAACAAATCCTTATTTTTAGGCACTTGAAAGAGAAAAATGCATATAGCTTACAGATTAGGTTAAATCCATTTGTGCATTCTCTTAAACCCTTATTAAAAGGAGAAAGACTTATTTATTTATAAAACTAGGGTTTTAGTTCTCATTGAAATCAAAAATCATTCTAGGGTTAGCTCCTTGTACGATTGCATCATTGTTTGCCTTGCATTGTTATTTTATTCTTCATAGCTTAGATCTCAGTAAGACCAAACATAGGTGCTTGTTCAAATAAACATATAAAAAATTCCACCCTGGACTTGGAGCAAGTTATTAAACCATTCTTGATGAATTCTTTAATCCCCTGAGCCCCCGAGTGTAAAGGATATAACATACCCCCATGGTCACCTCAACTCCCAATAGATCCAATCAAGAATCGTATGTGGTAGGGTAATTTTTCCCCCTCTACATCAGTTACTTTGATTACATCTAAGGTAGTTAAAAAAGGTTGATTTGTTGATATTGGTTTCCAAAAAAATTGAATAGATCTAAATTAGTTATAATTCTCATCAACCTATTTTGGTTTATTATCTTCTTTGTATAGAGTTGGTTGAGATTATTTCCAACCAACTTAGTTGTTATCTTCTCTGTATAGAGTTGGTTGAGTTTGTTTGTAATGACACTCCTTGGAAGGACTTATTCTTGATATTGATTTATGTATTAATGTGTGGATATCTAATGTATAATATCATTTTATATTATCAATAGGAATTGATAAATGCATTTTATGCTTTGATTATGCTACTTTTGAAATATGGTATTGTTGATGAAATTGTTATTGTAGTACCAAGTACTCTCATCGGTGGTTTGGTATGGGATAACCACCATAGTTAAGAGAAAATGGGAAATGATGGATGATATTTATCATCAATAGCGCAAGGGTAAAAAGAAACCCTTCATATAGATGCATTTTTCATGTGTGTGTCGATCAAATGCACTAGTAGGTAAGGAGGTTGTTATTGCAAAAGAGCCATCCTTAGTAGGCAGGTGATAACATGGTAGTTATCATAAAACCACCTACTTAAGGAAAAACATTGTTATGCTTATTATTGATTGCATCTTATATTTGCAATATTATTGGGATGCTTGTGCCTAAAATAAATAATTGTTTTGTATGAAAATTATCACCAGCATTATAAGATGATAATAAATATCAAATTTTAATATTAATGGTTAATATTAGAATTTTCTATTTAATTAGATGAATAATTAATTTAATTATCTTAATTTAGATGGCAGTAATGGTTTAGTGGAAATATTGAGTGTTTGTATTATTAATGTGTTTTTTAAGAGTTAGTAGAGAATTATTAATGCTACATGCAATAAAGGAGAATTATGTTTTGGAAACATTGGCAAGATCATTGATATTTAACGTAAAGATCAAATATTTTCTAAGAAGCATAATGGCACACATAAAAAAGTGGAGCAAAAGCTTCATCTCCCTGGATTTTGGGGGTGAGGGGTTTATATGTTTTGTTTTGATGGAAAAAAGGTATAGTAAGGAGAACACTGGAGATTGAGGAAGCATAGAGAAATTGCTTTTTCAGAGAATAGGAAGTTGAGATAAAATGGTAATCATTTTATCTTGTTTCCAATTGTGCTTTCTTGAAGTTGTGGACTATTGGAAATATTGATGTTTTAGTATGTAGCTTTATTTGAAAATTGTGTTGCTTGCCTATGTTTACTGAAAATTATCTACACTTATTTTTACTAGGTCTATGCATGCTTGTTTTATTTGATGTTAAGCCTTTTTTAGAGTAATCTTGAAGTTTTCTATTGCTTCTTTTGTTACAAACACATACATATATGTTTGTGTGTGTGTATGTATCTATAAGAAACATTTTGTAATTTGAACATGAATCTAGTGCAATGCCTTGTTCTGATTTTGAGCTTAGGAAATTATGTTAAGCTTTTAGTCTATTTTGAATTTTTTTCTCCTAAGATGATTGAGATGTTTTGACCAAGGTTTTTGGCTTGTTTTGGCTGAAATGATTTTTGAAGTGTTTTGTATTGATTTAAGTTAAGCACAATGAATGCATCCTCTTTTTGATAGCTATATTGAGAAACGTATTCTAATTTGCATAATGTTATTCTACATGGGTTAAGCTAAAGCATAGCATTGTAGAACTTGCTTCTTGAAAAATTTATCTTGAGTTTTTAAGCTTTGGGTTAAAATATAGATAGCATGCATAGTCTTGTTGCTCTGTGGCATGCGGTCAAGTTATCCTCCTTTTTGCTTTTTTTTTTTGGTGTTGGTTGTAGCACTTTTCAATTTTGGTATGTTCTTTTTTTTTAATAAAGGGAATTTATTGTAGTTTTAGGGAGGGTTATTAATTCTCTTTTCAAAATTTCCTTAGTTGGTTGATAGTGGACTCTTTTTGAAAAAGGAGTGAAAAAGAAGTAATTTTAATCATTATTAAAAGTTGCTTTAATGTGAGCAAAGTTATTTTAAAATGAAATGCTTACATGGAAATAAATTAATATTTATAGTTTATGAAATTAAATAGATTAGGGTTTGCTTATGGTTTTTATGTTGTTAGTAAACCCATATCCAAATTGAATAAAAAAGGGAATGTTTATTCAAGTTTTAGGCAAGAAGTTACTATTTATTTTAGAGCTTTGCCTAAAAGAAAAAGGGGGTGTTTATTTTGGTTTTTTATATAAATGGATGAAGTTAGTAGCTTTTAAAATAAAAATAAAAAAGTATTGAATTCTAGAAGAATAAGAGGCTTTATTTTTTTGAGGGAATTGAATTTTTTTATTGATAGGAGGAAGAGGTTTTGAAAGGGTCTTTGTACCTTTTACAAGAAGCCCATTACAAAAAGAGAGGACCACCCAAGGTCATCAAGAGGGACTGTCTCCCAGAGATAAAATTTGAAGGACAAAGACAAAAAATAGAGAAGAAAAGATCCTTGATATTAGGGGAGATCCATAGACTATCAAAAATGGGAGATCCACAATAGGATGTTAATCTTGGCCTTATAGCTCATTATCAATGAATTAATTATTGAACTCATCTAGGATAATAATGGCCTATTGTAGGTCCCATTGACTAGCGGGAAAATGAGCTCTGGCGATTTTTCCTCTGAACTAGGGTTTTTGGAACTTCAAAAAATCTAGGGCATCAGTTGGATTGCAGAAGTGCCTTCAGGGTACGGTGGATCTGAAGGCTAGATCGGTGCCCCAGGAGGGTCCAATGGGGACTTCTCCGGCTCCTTTTCCTGGGAGTAGCTGCTCATACGCAGATTTGTTTAAAGAAAATTCTCCTCCAAAGAATGACGAAGCTCAAAAAATGGCATATAAAATGCTCTTCACGGCTGTTGGGAATAGGTCGACAGCACCTCGTGTGAATGGATGTTTGCCGCAAGCCGAAACCAGGCCAAAAATTGTCATCGAGCCAAGTATGGTTGAAGAATCGAGTCATTTACTGAGCTAATCATGATTTAATCTGCAAGTTCATGGGTATACGTCCTTCCCTAATTTTTTGCACTCTTGGATCCACCAAAACTGGGAGCCTCACGGTGAGTATTCATTGTGGTTTATTAGCAATGGATATTTTATTGTTAGCTTTTCGTCTTTGGCCGATAGAAATAAGGCTTTCGAGTCAGAGAAGAAAAGTCATGGCCCGGCAGGGCTATTTGTTCAGCCATGGAGAGTGGGATTCGATCCCCGAGTTGAACCTACTGCTGTCCCGGTATGGATCCGACTATATGCTCTCCCAATGGAATTTTGGAGTGAGCAGGTGTTGGCAAGGATTGGCAATTCTATTGGAAGACATCTGGGTGTTGCCAGAGACACACTTGAAGGGAGCATGGCGGTGTATGCAAGAATATGTGTGGAGATGGATCTCAGCCAGCCTTTGTCGGTAGAGATGGAAATTGAATTGGCAGGTCTCTCCTGGATTCAACAACTGGACTATGAGGCCCTACCCTTTAGATGTAGGGTTTGTCACAAACATGGACATTTGGCCCATTTCTGCCCTAATAATATGAATGCTAAAATGGAGGCCCCTTTAGGAATGCCAAACCTACCTAAAGAGGATAAGGCAACACTTAATAAAGATTCTAATAGCACCGTTTAGGGCCAGGAAGCTCAGAGAGGGTTTTGAACAGCCCAGAAGAAAAATACGGACAAAGAAAAAAGAGGGAAAGGAGCAATCCCATCTCAGACCTGCCAATAGGTATGAGATATTTAAGTCACTGGTTGACGAAGAGGAACAATTTATGGAGGGCATGGAGGGTATTAAGGAAACTTCTAATATTCTCGGGCAACTCCCTCTCTCTTCTCCTCCCGTCATACAGCAGGTAGTTGAACTCTGTGAGGTATCACAGCCAGTGTGTTCAGGGGCTTTAGTAGTGCATAACCAGGAGTAGACAGTATCTCAGGATGTCAGCATGGGAATACCAGAGAAGAACAGGGAAAGGCCAACTTTGGGGATAACCCAGGTAGAAAAAAGATCAAAAAATAGCAATTCTCAGGGAGTAGGTAGAAGATCCAATAAGGAGTTGCTAGCAGCCCAAGGAGACAAATTGATCACGGGAGGATCGGTGAGGACAATAGACTCTTATTGCTCCCAGGGTAACCAATGATTATACAATCATGGAATGTGAGGGGTTTAAACAGCAGAACCCATCAATCTGTTGTTCGAAGACTTTTAGAGAATCGTAATACTAATTTTTTGCTTTTACGGGAGACTAAGATGTCATTAGATCTTATGTCCAAAATAGTCAACAAAATTTGGAGGGGTCTTTGGTCATATGGATGTGGCTGCCCAAGGTGCCTCGGGGGGATTGTTACTCTGTGGAACTCTCTTGAATGGTCTGCAATAGAACATATTGCCTGGAGGGGGTTCTCACTTCTCTTTTTAGGAATAATGTCATCTGCGGAACACGTTCTAATCACAAACTTTTATGGGTCTCAAAACCTAGATGGTCAGAGGCGGTAGTGGAAGGTTGTGCATAACATGCGAACCTCAAGGGAAGATCTAGACTGGATTATAGCGGGGGACTTTAACGCTAAATTATCTTCTAGAGACCAGGAAGGGGGAACACCATTTTTGGACCCAAGGGACCGTTTCATGATTGCCCAAGTCCAGGCTTTGCACTTAGTGGACATTAAATGTCCTGGCATTAACTACACTTGGACTAATAAAATGCGGGAGCCACATAGCAGGAAGGTTAAGCTAGATCATTTTCTGGTTTTAGAGGAGGCGTTTGTAAAATGGAATATAAATTTTCAGATTTTAGAAGGCCCAGTTTCAGATCACTGTCCCATTATGTTGGAAGGCGGGACTAGGATGGGGCAGCATCACAAACCTTTCAGATTTGAGAATTTTTGGCTTCAGAAAGAAGAACTTCGGGAGAAAATTCCACAGTGGTGGGAAGAAGGCCGCCCAACTTATGGGAGAGCAATGTTCAGAATCCACAAACAACTACAATATGTCAAAGCTCAGTTGAAGTATTGGAGGCGTGCTAATAAAATAGACTTCCAGGCCCAAAGAGCTCCATTGGTGGCCAGATGGGATGAGGTCCAAAAATAGTTCAGAGAAGGAGTAATTACAGACCAGCTCAAAGCTGAGGATGATGCCTTGCGTACAGCGGTTGAGGACATTGACAACCAGGAGGAGACCTATTGGAAGCAGAGAGCAAGAACCACCTGGTTATTAGAAGGGGACAAAAATACAAAATTCTTTCATCGGACTGCTTGTGCTCGAAGACAGATGAATAAGATGGAGGCCCTTCAAGATGAGAACGGTCATTCCTTTGATACACTTCCAGGTATACATTCCCATGCTATGGATTATTTTTCTAAGCTTTTTAAGGAAAGTGTGGTACAAGATGTAGAGGCCCAAAATGAAGTTATTTCTGTCATACCTGCTGTTATTTATGAGGATGAAAATCAGGCCCTCCTCAAACCCATTGATAGAGATGAATTGAAAACTGTGGTCTTTGGAATGAGCACTGGTAAAACTCCAGGTCCAGACGGCTTCCCAATTGAGTTTTTCAGGCTTTCCGGGACTACTTAGAGGAAGATGTAAGGGTTGTTGTAGAAGAGTCCAGAGAAAATAAGAGAATGCTTAAAGCTATAAACCACACTTTCATTACCTTAATTCCAAAAGGGGAGGAGGGGGTTCATATTTCAGATTATAGGCCTATTGCCTTATGTAATGTGTTGTACAAAATAATCACAAAGGTAATGGTTGAGCGCCTAAAACCTCTTCTTCACAACATTGTCTCCTCTGAGCAAGGGGGTTTTGTTGAGGGACGACAGATTCCGGATGGGGTGGTTGTGGCCCAGGAAGCAATCCATTCAATGCACACTTATGGTAATAAAGGGATGTTCATAAAACTGGACATGTCAAAGGCTTATGACAGGGTTGAATGGAGTTTCCTGGCTAAAATGATGGCAGCCTTTGGTTTCTCTCAGGATTTGGATAGAGTGGGTCATGAGCTGTGTCTCTACCCCGACTTACTCTGTGCTAATCAAGGGCCTTCCTTCGCAACCATTTGGAGCTACTCGGGGACTGCGCCAGGGGGATCCATGTTCTCCTTATCTTTTTCTCATTTTGGCTGAAGGTCTTGGCAGACTTTTCTTGAGGAGAAGACAACAAGGTAGATTATTGGGTATCAGGGTGGGTGACGAAGTTTTAACGCACCTGCAGTTTGTGGATGACACTTGGTTTGGTGGGAGTGGCCAGCTTCGGGGAAGCAAGAATGATTAGGGATACTCTTAATGTCTATCTCGGGGCTACTCAATAGGTCATTAATGACAAGAAATCCAAAGTGGTTTTTTTAATCCGGAGCAAAGGCTTCGAACAGAATTTTAGAAATCTTGGGATTCACAAGGACTTCTCTCCCGAGTGGTTTACTTGGGGGTCCCCTTGCACTTTAAGAAGCTAAAATTAGACACATGGAGGAATCTTTTGGAGTGTATCAAGGACAAAATTAATCACTGGTCTCACAAGTGGTTAAGTTATGGTGGCAGATTAACGTTCTTACAGTCAGTCATTCAAGCCATGCCAATTTACAAATTCTCTATCCTGGCTGCCCCGTTTACAATATGGAAAGAGTTGGACGGGATGGCTAGAAAGTTTTTATGGGAAGGAGCAAAGGGAGAGAGAAAGTGGGCCTTAGTGGGCTGGGACAAAGTTACCCGACCCAAGGTTAAAGGAGGTACGGGTTTGAGAAAATCTAAGCTGAATAATAAAGCTTTGGCTGGAAAGCTATATTGGAGATGGATCTCCCAACCCACCTCCCTTTTTAGTAGAATCCTAACTAGCAAATACCTAGGACAGGCCAACCCAATCGATGTAGCTCGCATCCCCTTGGATGGTACTTGGGTCCCTAGTTTGGCAAGGCTCTCAAGTTAGGGTCTCAGGTTGTTAAAGACCGCTTATTTTGGAAAGTGGGAAGAGGGGAGAAGGCTCATTTTTGGACAGATTCTTGGGATCAGTTCCCACCCATCATTGCTGAATTTCTAGAATTACTGCCAATAAAAGCAGCCATTGAAGCCAAGGGATGGATCCGTATTGAAAGTTATTTCACAACTACTCAGTTGGGGGAGTGTAAGTTTAAGTAGTTCAAGAAGTTGGATGAGTGGCCCATTTCAATCCCTCCGGATTTGACTCCTATCATGACTAAAATTTTGACAGAAATATTTCTTACAGGGGAGACGTGGAGGATGAATTAGCCTAGGGCTTTGGGAGTCTTGGCGTCTATACAGTAAAGGACGGATATGACAGCATTCTCCCAGAGCCCCCCCTCATACTTTTCAGGTTGAGGACGGGAGGAAAATCTGGCACTCTAAAGGTTGGCCGAAAGTTAACTTTTTTGCCTGGCAGTGCATGCACAATGGAATCCTCACTTTTGATAATCTCAGATCAAAAGGTATCATCGACCCTTCTCAATGTGTACTATGCTACAAGAGCGAGGAAACTGTTGACCATTTGTTGTTTGGTTGCCCTTTCACCCGACAGATTTGGCTGCGTTGGTTTGCTTACTTTAAAATTCAAGTAAGTGGTGACCTGAACCGGATGAATATCTGGGAAAAATGGCAGAAAGGTAGATTCAAATCTAAAGCTCTTCATTTTGGCTGGGAGCTCGGTTTAAGCTTTATCTGGTGGCAAGTATGGCTGGAAAGAAATGCCAAAATTTTTAGAGAAACTTTTCTTGCTCTAGACGGGGTTTGGCAGACCATTTGGAGCAAGGTTACCAAAACTGTGGCTGTTCATGCTGAGGAGGAAGCTCAAATTGGCATTGGAGCTTTGGAAGAACGCCTTGAACTACAAGAGGGATAGGACATAAATTGTTGGAAACCTCCCCCTGAAGGTTGGATTAAAATCAATACTGATGGAGCTACAAAAGGCAATCCGGGTAGAGCCAGAATTGGAGTGGTGTGCCAGAACCATGCTGGGACTGTGCTCTATTGGGAATTGCAAGGCCTGGGAAGATCCACTAACAATGAAGCCGAAGCCATTGCCATCAAGTCTGCTTCTGTTTGGGCAGTGAAACATGGCCACCGCAGGATTATTCTTGAATCAGACTCGCAAATAATGGTTGGAGCTCTAGACTGCATGAGGAACTTTGATCTGAAAGCTTGGAGGTTGAGGGCTCTTGTTACCCAAATTAAAGAATTATGGAAGGAATTGGAGGACGTGATCCCAGTTTATGCGAGTAGAGATTTGAACAAAGCGGCTGACTTTTTGGCTAAGATGGGTGCGAAAAAGGAGGTTGGAGTTCAGTTGCACAGTGACATGGATATTGAGGATGAGGTGATTAGACAGGGTCTGGAAAGGTCCTTGAGCCAATGATCAAAGAAAAAGCAAAGGGAGGAAAGTTGTCATGATATCATGACATGTTGCGCCATCACGGTCACTGGAGGAAAGTTGTCACGATATCGCGACATGTTGCACCGTCGCGATCGTTGGAGGAAAGTTGTCACGATATCACGACATGTTGCACCGTCGCGGTCATTGGAGGAAAGTTGTCATGATATCATGACATGTTGCATCATCGCGATCATTGGAGGAAAGTTGTCATGATATCGCGACATGTTGCATCATCGCGGTCATTGGAGGAAAGTTGTCGTGATATCGTGACATGTTGCATCGGTCGTTGGAGGAAAGTTGTCATGATATCGTGACATGTTGCGCCATCGCGATTGCTGGAGGAAAGTTGTCATGATATCATGACATGTTGCATCAGGTGCTTGGAGGAAAGTTGTCATGATATCGTGACATGTTGCACCGTCACGGTCGTTGGAGGAAAGTTGTCGCGATATCGTGACATGTTGCATCGTCGCGGTCTTGGGAGAAAAGTTGTCGCGATATCGTGACATGTCGCTTCATCATGGCCAAGGGAGGAAAGGTGTCACGATATCGCGACATGTTGCTTCATCGTGGCCTAGGGAGGAAAGGTGTCGCGATATCGTGACATGTTGCTTTTTCGCGGCTAAGGGAGAAAAGGTGTCGCGATATCGCGACATGTTGCTTTTTCGCGGCCAAGGGAGAAAAGGTGTCGCGATATCGCGACATGTTGCATTTTCGTGGCCAAAGGAGAAAAGGTGTCGCGATATCGCGACATGTTGCATTTTCATGGCCAAGAGAGAAAAGGTGTCGCGATATCGCGACATGTTGCATTTTCACGGCCAAAGGAGAAAAGGTGTCGCGATTTCGCGACATGTTGCATTTTCGCGACCAAAGGAGAAATGGTGTCGCGATATCGCGACATGTTGCATTTTCACGGCCAAAGGAGAAAAGGTGTCGCGATATCGCGACATGTTGCTTCATCGCGGCCGAGAGAGAAAAAGTGTCGCGATATCGCGACATGTTGCACTTTCGTGCCCAAAGGAGAAAAGTGTCGCGATATCGCGACTTGTTGAATTTTCACGGCCAAAGGAGGAAAATGTCGCGATATCGCGACATGTTGCTTTTTCACGGCCAAAGGGGAAAGGTGTCGCGATATCGCGACATGTTGCATGTTCGCGGCCTAAGGAGAAGAATAGTGTCGCGATTTCGTGACAAGCTGCATCAACTGTCCATGCCGACCCCCTGCTAGCTAGTTAATGGTTCAGGAGATTTGGCTCCATTGCAAATCTTCTTCTACTATTGTAAGCTTGTGTTCTCTCTAATTCGAGCTGGGAAGAGTCTCTTCCCATATTGTAATTGATCTTTGTTTTAATACAAGTTTTTTCAAAATTTTCAAAAAAAAATAATGGCCTATTGTAGCAAAGAGGAGCTCACTTTAGTAGCTCTAGTCAAGGTGCTCATCATATCATTGAGCTTATGGATGTAGCCTCTCTTGGTAATGAAGGCCACACACAACCTCTATTGAGTATAGTTGGAGGGCATGGAGGAGCTACTTAGAGGAGCAAAATTATAGTAGAGGACCACATAGAGTTGGTGTCACATTTTATTTTTTGACCCTATGGGAAGAGTCCTCCATCTCCTTTGGATATTGTTCAATGACTATTAGAGATTTATTTTTCTCAGGGTGGGATTTGATATGAGTGGATCAATGATGAGCCTTTGACTTAGCTTTGGGAGTAGCATCTTTGCTCTTAGTATCAAACTCCAGAATTCGGTTGGCCTTAGAGAAGGAAGTATTTTGGTCAAATTCAGTAGTATCTTAAGGTAAGGGAGTCCCACAATGGCTGGACTGGAGGATCTATGGGTCAAAAAAATATATTTCCAAACATAGGCTAACCATAACCCTCTGAGATTCCTTTTGAAGAGCATACCTATAAATTTTGAGATGGAGGCCTTGATGAATGGGGAACAAAGAAAACCCTTTTTACATTATTCACAAACCTCTTGATAGGCCTGAAGAGGTATTCAAGTATGTTGATGCTCTTCTTCCCATGGAGGTGATTTTAAAAGGTGATATGGAAGCTTCTTAGAATATTGTTTGCATCATCCATGGTGAAATAGTGGAGAGCATATGCCATCACCTTATCCCAAGGCTTGGGAAGGGATTCCTTCATGATTTTTCCTTGTCTTCTTTGAGATTTTATCCTCTATCCTTGAAGCACGAGTGTTTGTTAGTCCAGGAGTATTTTCTCTTTGGACAATCTCACCATCATCAAGGAGCCCAAAAAAGTTATTAGCAATTCAATATTGATTTTAAAACTAAGACCTTTAACCGTAACTCTACCATCATCCCAAATTCAAATCAACTATTTGGACAGCTCCATGTCATGATCATTAAACTTTTGGAGGAAGGGAAGAAAACCTACATCATTTAGAATTTCCTCAACTAGCTTGTCTAACTAGATAAACTTAGGCTCAAATCTATAGTCATAGTCAACCATTAGCAGTGACAAGGGATACCAAATGAGACTAGGGAAATGGAGGGGGATGGGTGGAAGTGGAGGTGGTAGGAGAAAGTGAAAGTGCAGCGAAAGGAAGAAGCTTCAAAATAAAGCAACAACAAGTAGAAAAAATTAGTAAGGGTGCATCTCAAACTTAAGAAGGAAAATACCAAGCATAAGAAAGGTTTGAGAAGACACCAGAATGTATGCCAATGCATCTTGTGATGATGTATTTTCAAAACCATTTATGATCACAACCAATCAAAGAAAACCTAATCAGCTTAGGCATCCTTATTGGGAATAAGACATTGGAAGAAATGACATGGTGGAGGCCAATATGAAATATGACATATCCAATGTATGTCTAGAAATTTAGTGCAAGTGAGTGCAAGTTGATAATGTGGTCAAAGCATGAGAATGCTTGAGAAGAAATTGTGTGATATGAACTCCAAATCTAAATATGATTATGTAAGAGTTGGTAACATTATTTGTACTGACAACAAATTATGATGAAAATAGGAGGGATGAGAGAGGTATTTACCATGCAGATTTAAGGATTGACACTTCAAGGTAATCCAATTGATAGGATTAAGATGAGAGTACATATGGCAAGAGAGCCACTCCATAAAACCAAGATCACATGGAAAGTGTGTAATATGGAATCTATTCTGGCATAGCATGTACTTATGGAAATAAAAAACCAGGAATAAAGACTAGGGTAGATCCTAGAAGTCTAACAAAAATTCCACATGGTGATATTTAGGAAGGGAGAGATCCACATAGAAAAGGGAATGTGGACAAAGACTTGAGGTAATTGAAATATGAGTTATTATGGATTCCTTGGTATCTGGGAGAAGTATGGAATTCTTCCATTAATTTTTTTATGGCAATATGTTACTTTACTTGATGAATATTTGCTTGATGGTATCCTTCTTATATAATGCATGTTAGGCTTGCATATGCATGATAGATTTGTCTCAATCCCTAATTATGTATCAAGTTCATTGTTGAAGACAATACAAACAAAGGCCTTAAAAAAATTGCATGGTTACTTATTCTTTTGATATTAAAATGTAACAGTTGATATGAAGATTAATGTGAGTTACATATTCATGAAGAAGGAAAAACATATTTTATTATATTTTTTATTTTCATAAATGAAAGACTAAGTGTTATTTTCTTAAATGTAAAGCTTTGGAAATGTTGGCTTAAATGGAAAGAATGCATGATTGTAAGAGATAATTAAATATGGTTCATGGATTATGGTTATAGATATTTAGATGCTATTATTTTCGTTGAAAATAAGGAATTGCTAAATGCTAGATTTATGTTTTTAAAAATATTTAAATATTTTAGAATAACAAGTGCTTCCTTTCAAAGAGATAATTATAGTATTTTTAATTCTTGTAGTTTGGGGTTCTTGGGAATGAATCTAGAGCCATATTAGAGAAAACCCTTGAGTCAAGAAGATAACCCAATCCTAGGAGGAGTTGTAGTGATGCAATAACTAGGTAGTTGTGAATCCTAGGAGGAGTTGCGGTGATGCAATAACCAGGTATTCACAAATCTGGGAGGAGTTGCGATGATGCAATAACCAAATAATTGTGAATGATACACCTTGAACAATGAGGCTCGAGTGTCCCAAAGTGATGAGGCTTTTGGAATCATTCACAAGAAAATATAGTGGTGGCACATTGAACTATGAGGATCCTATGACCATGCACATTACCAGGTGAGTGGTAATGTGTAACGATCCCAATATAGCCATGTCAGCTAATTATTTTTATCTAGGGCTTTTGATTTAGTTAGTTGGCCCTTGAGAATTAGAGTTAGGTTATTATTCATTTTATTTATAAATAGGAAGAATATTTTATTATTTTGGATCATCACAAATTTATTATTTAATTTGTGTATTCTACACATAAGAGACTTCACCCTCTCAAATTGGTTATGATAATTTCCCCTCTTTGAGTGGATGTGGATTTGCTTTAGCATTGATTTTATTGGATTTACTATTTACTTGTTGTTTGGATTGGAATTGATAATTGCATATTGTTTGTGGTATTGGTATTTGAATCAGATTTATTAATGTTGCATGCGGTTAATAATAATTCAATATTGAAGTGTTGCTAAGAATATTAAATTAGTGGTACAATTTCAATATTGGAGTATCATTATGGTTCCCAACTCTAGCAGACCAATGCACTCTTGGGATCACAACAAACTATCAATCCCCAACCTCTAACCATTCATCAAGCACCAAGTAATATTCATCCTTAACCATCATCTAGTCATAATCCTCTAACTTATGATGCTTACAATCTAGGTTTTGCTTCTAATTTAATTTCCTCAATAGGAGGTGCTTCTAATTTATTGGAATGACCTCATGATATTAAGGTTCCTCACATCGACATGCTCACCTTTGAATGTGTTGACCCTCGAGGATAGTTGGCCAAAATGGAAGGCCTTATCTGTTTGTACCATATTCCAAAAAATAGCATGTTGCATTAACAACTTCTAAACTGGGTACCCAAGCTTATCAATGGTTGTTATGGTAGCTTCATCAACATGGTGGCCCTATTTTATGGCCTGAATTTAAGGAATTATTTCTTTGAATATTTGATAAGGGATCTTCCACATCATATGTGGTACATCTTATGCAAACTAAGCAAACAGAAACAATTGAAGACTATTGCTCTGAGTTCACCAGTCTACTCACCTATACCCAAGAATTGAGTCCAACAATGGTGGTATTTGCCTTTTTCTATGGCCTTAAGGATAAAATTTAGAAATAATTTGACATGTATGATACTTATACCCTTAATGATGCACAATGTATAGCTCTAGCAGCAGAACAAAAAATCTAAGATTTTTGTCCTCCATATAGACATGATTTCAACTCTCATCATCCTTATCACAATTTTAAGTTTTTCTTAGGATTTTTCCATTTTAAATTTCATTCACATCATCCCCGAGATTAGTCCTATGAAGAACATCATAAATTTCTCTTAGATAATGAATATGCATCAATTGTTGAGGACGAAAATTCATCACAGTAAGAGCAATCCATAGATTTAGGATAGTAACCAAAAACGTATATGAAGCAGAACAAGAGGATGATATTGTGGCTCTCTTTGTTCATGCACTTATGGGTCTTCAATCTCATAGCACTATCAAGGTATAAGGATTCATTAAATGATAACATATCAATGTGTTTATTGATTCAGGTAGTACGCATAACTTTATAGATTATAAGACAACAAAATCATTGGGCTTGTATATTAGTACTTCAAAACAAGATAAATTTCGAGTCTTAATTTCAAATGGGGGTACTTCTCAATGTTTGGGTCAAACATATAAAGTTACAATTCAAATGAGGAATTATTCTTGGATGGGTAATTTCTTTGCTATGAACCTGGGAAGCTCAAATACCATTTTGGAGGTACAATGGCTATCTTAGCTTGGTAATATTATTATTAATCTACATAAATTATAATTCAAGTGGAGAAAGAATGGAAGGATCATTTGTCTTCAAGGAATTCAACCTCCTCCCTCCAAGGTTGTGAGTTCAATAGAATGGAGAAGATATTAAATAAAGGTGGTTATGGTTGCCTCTCCCAAGTGAATTGCATACAGGTTCAATCCTTGAATTCATCTCTTATAGCTCTTCCACTAGATCTTCAAAATATTATGGATAGTTATGAAAAAGTCTTTGATGATCCAAGGGGTCTACCTCCTAAGCGCACACATGATCATGTCATCCATATAATTATTGGTAGTCAACCTCCTAATGTGCATCCTTATCACTATCCACAACCTCAAATTCTAGAGATTGAGAAGTTGGTCCAAGAAATGTTAGAGCATGGAATCATCTGTCCAAGCATTAGTCCATAGTCCTCATCAATGGTGATGGTACAACATAAGGATAACTCATGGTGCATGTGTCCTAATTTTTGTCCTCTCAACAAGATCACTATCAAATATAAGTTTTCTATCCCTATTATAGATGACTTGGATGAATTACATGGTGCTAGATATTTCACCATACTAGACTTACACTTTGGTTTTTACCAAATTAGGGTTAGAGAAGAACCCATATAAGTTTCAAAACCTTACAAATGGATTTTTTCTATGTCACTTTGTGAAAACAACCCATGCTAAGGTGATTTACGAACATGGCCCCTGGTACATGAGAAGCTCTCTACTTGTTTTTCTCCTTGGACCCATGACTTTTCTATTTCTGAGGAAAGATCTACCAAAGTCCTTGTGTGGGTGGAATTCCCAGGACTCCCTCTACCTTTGTGGCCCTTTCTCAGTTGCATAGTAGTTCCTATTGGGCATGTCATTTTGGTGGAGATGAACAAATTTTTCCATGCACACCCTCAAAAATGTGTTTGCATTAAGATTGATGTTTCTAAAGATCTCAAGGAGTGTATTGAAATACAAGTTGGTGATATTGTATTATCCCAATGGTTTATCTACATTAATTTCCCAACACTTGTTTTAGTGCCAATCCTCAGCACATAAGATCAAAGATTGTCCCTTGATACTGCATATCAGGGACAAGCCTCCACTACACCAAGTGCACCCACTCCTCAACCTTAGGAGGATAATTGGATGATTGTGGGAGGGCATAAAATGCATATTGGACTACTTTTAAAGGTATACAATCCAAGTCGGTACATATCTCACAACCAGTAAAAAAATATATGAAAAGGAAAAAGTTGATCTTATAGCTAAAACTACCAACAATGAGGCTCCTCAGTCTCAAAATAGAGTTGTAGTAGTGATTGCTTCAGATTCTTCTATTACATATCCTACAGCTAATATCAGGTGCTCCCGCAGCTTGAGAAGGGGATCTGCAGAAGAAGGTGTTCCTCTAGAGAAGCAACTTCATATGACCAATATTCAGTTGGGTAATAACTACAGTGTGTTGGAGTATCTTAACGCTGGTGAGGATATGCCATTGGATGTAGAGCCATCATCGATGGAATTGATAGTTCCTCCAGAGAAAGCAAATTCTAAAGTTCCCTCCCCTTTTGTGTGGTTTCGACATTCTTGTAGTCCTCGGCAAGGGAAAGAAGATGAAAAATGATTTCACCATATGGCCTAAAAGTTCCAATAATTTTGCATTGGGAAGACACCTATCTAGCCCAAAAGTTCTAATAATTTTGCATTGGGTAGACGTAAGTCTACCTGGTGCCTAGAGTTACAGTTCTATAGTTTAGGGTTTCTAGTTTATTTTGCTATGCCTAATTATGTTGTGTATTCACATTTTTACGGTTGGTTTCATTCTTTAAGGGTTTTTAATAACTATAATTTGTTTGTTTTGGTTCCCGTTTTATTTATGGGGATGTTTTTTTGGTTGATAGCATTAGCCACGTGGTGTATTTATCCGCCTTTTTTTTTGTTTGTAAAAATATATTTTGTTCTTTAATATAATGCTTTTTACATCAAAACAAATGGTGCAGTTTTGCAACAAGTGGTATCAAAGCATGATTCTGGAACCCTAAAAAATAAAGCTTCCAATTTTTTGCAAAAGAAAAGGTACATTTGATTTTTCAAATTAATTAGGGTTTATTTTTTTTGGATCAACTTCCCTCTCTACTTTATATTAATAGTTTAATTTAATTATTAACAAAGAGAAATCACTCATTTTCATTTGTCTTTTTGTTTTTCTCTATATTTCTAGAATTAATTATGGTTTTGAATTATTCAGCACAAATTTCTCCTTTATATTAACAATTAAATTTAATTTAATTGTTAATAGAGAGAGCAAGCATCTCCATTGTCTTTTCATTGCATCTTCCACTTCACATCACCATCATTTTGAATTTATTTATTTTAAATTAATAAACACCCACTTCCAACTTTCACATTTTTTTATTATTAATTTTATTTTATTTTTTAATTATTAAACACCTACCCTCACTTTCACTTCACATTTATTTTTGAATTATTAAACACCTCCCAAATCTTCACATTTCATTTTTTATAATTAAATCTTCCACTTTCTCATTTTATTCTTTTAAAATTATTAAACACCTGTCTTTAACATTAACATTTTATTTATTTTTAATTATTAAACACCCCCCATCAATTTTTTTTATTAAATTTCGTCTAACGCCACTTGCTTCCACTCTTTCTCATTTTAATATTAATAATTAAAATTGTGCTTAAATTCTTATTCATTTTCAAAATCTTTCTTCTTAATTAATAAAATTATTTTAAAAAAAGTTGATCAAAATGCATGAGTGAACTTGCTACCACTACTGATTGGACACGAGCGAATGGTTGATTACAATGTATTACATTTTCAAAATATGTGTGTATGAGCAAAAAGAAGCGCCAACCCAAAAATCTTGGTAAGCATCATAACACACCCATTAATATTAATAGTTTTGACCAACATCTTCTTTC
Source organism: Wollemia nobilis (assembly GCA_028583015.1). NCBI lineage: Eukaryota > Viridiplantae > Streptophyta > Pinopsida > Araucariales > Araucariaceae > Wollemia > Wollemia nobilis. Next base: position 458,130 of record JAQPPZ010001465.1, on the reverse strand, counting down.
ATCCTTGAGTTCTATGGTTTCACCTCCAGTCAACACGTCTAGTCCTTCATCCCCTACTCCTAATCCTTCCATGGGTAGTCCTACCAATACTACTTCAACTATAATTCTTCTTCCTGATACTATTGACCCTGACCTATATACATATAATGGGAATCAAGAACAAATGATTACTTCAATCTTAACCATGCAAAATTCCATGGTCCAATCTCTAATTGATATTAAAAAATAGCTAAATGTATCCCCTAATATAACTCCTCCACTCTTGGGATCACAACAAACTATCAATCCCCAACCTCTAACCATTCATCAAGCACCAAGTAATATTCATCCTTAACCACCATCTAGTCATAATCCTCTAACTTATGATGCTTACAATCTAGGTTTTGCTTCTAATTTAATTTCCTCAATAGGAGGTGCTTCTAATTTATTGGAATGACCTCATGATATTAAGGTTCCTCACATCGACATGCTCACCTTTGAAGGTTTTGACCCTCGAGGATGGTTGGCCAAAATGGAAGGCCTTATCCATTTGTACCATATTCCAAAAAAGATCATGTTGCATTAACAACTTCTAAACTTGGTACCCAAGCTTATCAATGGTTGTTATGGTAGATTCATCAACATGGTGGCCCTCTTTTATGGCCTGAATTTAAAGAATTATTTCTTTGAATATTTGATAAGGGATCTTCCACATCATATGTGGTACATCTTATGCAAACTAAGCAAACAGGAACAATGAAAGACTATTGCTACGAGTTCACAAGTCTACTCACCTATACCCAAGAATTGAGTCCAACAATGGTGGTATTTGCCTTTTTCTATGGCCTTAAGGATAAAATTTAGAAATAATTTGACATGTATGATACTTATACCCTTAATGATGCACAATGTATAGCTCTAGCAGCAGAACAAAAAATCTAAGATTTTTGTCCTCCATATAGACATGATTTCAACTCTCATCATCCTTATCACAATTTTAAGTTTTTCTTAGGATTTTTCCATTTTAAATTTCATTCACATCATCCCCGAGATTAGTCCTATGAAGAACATCATAAATTTCTCTTAGATAATGAATATGCATCAATTGTTGAGGACGAAAATTCATCACAGTAAGAGCAATCCATAGATTTAGGATAGTAACCAAAAATGTATATGAAGCAGAACAAGAGGATGATATTGTGGCTCTCTTTGTTCATGCACTTATGGGTCTTCAATCTCATAGCACTATCAAGGTATAAGGATTCATTAAATGATAACATATCAATGTGTTTATTGATTCAGGTAGTACGCATAACTTTATAGATTATAAGACAACAAAATCATTGGGCTTGTATATTAGTACTTCAAAACAAGATAAATTTCGAGTCTTAATTTCAAATGGGGGTACTTCTCAATGTTTGGGTCAAACATATAAAGTTACAATTCAAATGAGGAATTATTCTTGGATGGGTAATTTCTTTGCTATGAACCTGGGAAGCTCAAATACCATTTTGGAGGTACAATGGCTATCTTAGCTTGGTAATATTATTATTAATCTACATAAATTATAATTCAAGTGGAGAAAGAATGGAAGGATCATTTGTCTTCAAGGAATTCAACCTCCTCCCTCCAAGTTTGTGAGTTCAATAGAATGGAGAAGATATTAAATAAAGGTGGTTATGGTTGCCTCTCCCAAGTGAATTGCATACAGGTTCAATCCTTGAATTCATCTCTTATAGCTCTTCCACTAGATCTTCAAAATATTATGGATAGTTATGAAAAAGTCTTTGATGATCCAAGGGGTCTACCTCCTAAGCGCACACATGATCATGTCATCCATATAATTATTGGTAGTCAACCTCCTAATGTGCATCCTTATCACTATCCACAACCTCAAATTCTAGAGATTGAGAAGTTGGTCCAAGAAATGTTAGAGCATGGAATCATCTGTCCAAGCATTAGTCCATAGTCCTCATCAATGGTGATGGTACAACATAAGGATAACTCATGGTGCATGTGTCCTAATTTTTGTCCTCTCAACAAGATCACTATCAAATATAAGTTTTCTATCCCTATTATAGATGACTTGGATGAATTACATGGTGCTAGATATTTCACCATACTAGACTTACACTTTGGTTTTTACCAAATTAGGGTTAGAGAAGAACCCATATAAGTTTCAAAACCTTACAAATGGATTTTTTCTATGTCACTTTGTTAAAACAACCCATGCTAAGGTGATTTACGAACATGGCCCCTGGTACATGAGAAGCTCTCTACTTTTTTTTCTCCTTGGACCCATGACTTTTCTATTTCTGAGGAAAGATCTACCAAAGTCCTTGTGTGGGTGGAATTCTCGGGACTCCCTCTACCTTTGTGGCCCTTTCTCAGTTGCATAGTAGTTCCTATTGGGCATGTCATTTTGGTGGAGATGAACAAATTTTTCCATGCACACCCTCAAAAATGTGTTTGCATTAAGATTGATGTTTCTAAATATCTCAAGGAGTGTATTGAAATACAAGTTGGTGATATTGTATTATCCCAATGGTTTATCTACATTAATTTCCCAACACTTTTTTTAGTGCCAATCCTCAGCACATAAGATCAAAGATTGTCCCTTGATACTGCATATCAGGGACAAGCCTCCACTACACCAAGTGCACCCACTCCTCAACCTTAGGAGGATAATTGGATGATTGTGGGAGGGCATAAAATGCATATTGGACTACTTTTAAAGGTATACAATCCAAGTCGGTACATATCTCACAACCAGTAAAAAAATATATGAAAAGGAAAAAGTTGATCTTATAGCTAAAACTACCAACAATGAGGCTCCTCAGTCTCAAAATAGAGTTGTAGTAGTGATTGCTTCAGATTCTTCTATTACATATCCTACAGCTAATATCAGGTGCTCCCGCAGCTTGATAAGGGGATCTGCAGAAGAAGGTGTTCCTCTAGAGAAGCAACTTCATATGACCAATATTCAGTTGGGTAACAACTACAGTGTGTTGGAGTATCTTAACGATGGTGAGGATATGCCATTGGATGTAGAGCCATCATCGATGGAATTGATAGTTCCTCCAGAGAAAGAAAAATCTAAAGTTCCCTCCCCTTTTGTGTGGTTTCGACATTCTTGTAGTCCTCGACAAGGGAAAGAAGATGAAAAATGATTTCACCATATGGCCTAAAAGTTCCAATAATTTTGCATTGGGAAGACACCTATCTAGCCCAAAAGTTCTAATAATTTTGCATTGGGTAGACGTAAGTCTACTTGGTGCCTAGAGTTACAATTCTATAGTTTAGGGTTTCTAGTTTATTTTGCTATGCCTAATTATGTTGTGTATTCACCTTTTTACGGTTGGTTTCATTCTTTAAGGGTTTTTAATAACTATAATTTGTTTGTTTTGGTTCCCGTTTTATTTATGGGGATGTTTTTTTGGTTGATAGCATTAGCCACGTGGTGTATTTATCCGCCTTTTTTTTTGTTTGTAAAAATATATTTTGTTCTTTAATATAATGCTTTTTACATCAAAACAAATGGTGCAGTTTTGCAACAAGTGGTATCAAAGCATGATTCTGGAACCCTAAAAAATAAAGCTTCCAATTTTTTGCAAAAGAAAAGGTACAGTTGATTTTTCAAATTAATTAGGGTTTATTTTTTTTGGATCAACTTCCCTCTCTACTTTATATTAATAGTTTAATTTAATTATTAACAAAGAGAAATCACTCATTTTCATTTGTCTTTTTGTTTTTCTCTATATTTCTAGAATTAATTATGGTTTTGAATTATTCAGCACAAATTTCTCCTTTATATTAACAATTAAATTTAATTTAATTGTTAATAGAGAGAGCAAGCATCTCCATTGTCTTTTCATTGCATCTTCCACTTCACATCACCATCATTTTGAATTTATTTATTTTAAATTAATAAACACCCACTTCCAACTTTCACATTTTTTTATTATTAATTTTATTTTATTTTTTAATTATTAAACACCTACCCTCACTTTCACTTCACATTTATTTTTGAATTATTAAACACCTCCCAAATCTTCACATTTCATTTTTTATAATTAAATCTTCCACTTTCTCATTTTATTCTTTTAAAATTATTAAACACCTGTCTTTAACATTAACATTTTATTTATTTTTAATTATTAAACACCCCCCATCAATTTTTTTTATTAAATTTCGTCTAACGCCACTTTCTTCCACTCTTTCTCATTTTAATATTAATAATTAAAATTGTGCTTAAATTCTTATTCATTTTCAAAATCTTTCTTCTTAATTAATAAAATTATTTTAAAAAAAGTTGATCAAAATGCATGAGTGAACTTGCTACCACTACTGATTGGACACGAGCGAATGGTTGATTACAATGTATTACATTTTCAAAATATGTGTGTATGAGCAAAAAGAAGCGCCAACCCAAAAATCTTGGTAAGCATCATAACACACCCATTAATATTAATAGTTTTGACCAACATCTTCTTTCATCCTTGAGTGCTATGGTTTCACCTCCAGTCAACACGTCTAGTCCTTCATCCCCTACTCCTAATCCTTCCATGGGTAGTCCTACCAATACTACTTCAACTATAATTCTTCTTCCTGATACTATTGACCCTGACCTATATACATATAATGGGAATCAAGAACAAATGATTACTTCAATCTTAACCATGCAAAATTCCATGGTCCAATCTCTAATTGATATTAAAAAATAGCTAAATGTATCCCCTAATATAACTCCTCCACTCTTGGGATCACAACAAACTATCAATCCCCAACCTCTAACCATTCATCAAGCACCAAGTAATATTCATCCTTAACCACCATCTAGTCATAATCCTCTAACTTATGATGCTTACAATCTAGGTTTTGCTTCTAATTTAATTTCCTCAATAGGAGGTGCTTCTAATTTATTGGAATGACCTCATGATATTAAGGTTCCTCACATCGACATGCTCACCTTTGAAGGTGTTGACCCTCGAGGATAGTTGGCCAAAATGGAAGGCCTTATCTGTTTGTACCATATTCCAAAAAAGAGCATGTTGCATTAACAACTTCTAAACTGGGTACCCAAGCTTATCAATGGTTGTTATGGTAGATTCATACACATGGTGGCCCTCTTTTATGGCCTGAATTTAAAGAATTATTTCTTTGAATATTTGATAAGGGATCTTCCACATCATATGTGGTACATCTTATGCAAACTAAGCAAACAGAAACAATTGAAGACTATTGCTCTGAGTTCACCAGTCTACTCACCTATACCCAAGAATTGAGTCCAACAATGGTGGTATTTGCCTTTTTCTATGGCCTTAAGGATAAAATTTAGAAATAATTTGACATGTGTGATACTTATACCCTTAATGATGCACAATGTATAGCTCTAGCAGCAGAACAAAAAATCTAAGATTTTTGTCCTCCATATAGACATGATTTCAACTCTCATCATCCTTATCACAATTTTAAGTTTTTCTTAGGATTTTTCCATTTTAAATTTCATTCACATCATCCCCGAGATTAGTCCTATGAAGAACATCATAAATTTCTCTTAGATAATGAATATGCATCAATTGTTGAGGACGAAAATTCATCACAGTAAGAGCAATCCATAGATTTAGGATAGTAACCAAAAACGTATATGAAGCAGAACAAGAGGATGATATTGTGGCTCTCTTTGTTCATGCACTTATGGGTCTTCAATCTCATAGCACTATCAAGGTATAAGGATTCATTAAATGATAACATATCAATGTGTTTATTGATTCAGGTAGTACGCATAACTTTATAGATTATAAGACAACAAAATCATTGGGCTTGTATATTAGTACTTCAAAACAAGATAAATTTCGAGTCTTAATTTCAAATGGGGGTACTTCTCAATGTTTGGGTCAAACATATAAAGTTACAATTCAAATGAGGAATTATTCTTGGATGGGTAATTTCTTTGCTATGAACCTGGGAAGCTCAAATACCATTTTGGAGGTACAATGGCTATCTTAGCTTGGTAATATTATTATTAATCTACATAAATTATAATTCAAGTGGAGAAAGAATGGAAGGATCATTTGTCTTCAAGGAATTCAACCTCCTCCCTCCAAGGTTGTGAGTTCAATAGAATGGAGAAGATATTAAATAAATGTGGTTATGGTTGCCTCTCCCAAGTGAATTGCATACAGGTTCAATCCTTGAATTCATCTCTTATAGCTCTTCCAGTAGATCTTCAAAATATTATGGATAGTTATGAAAAAGTCTTTGATGATCCAAGGGGTCTACCTCCTAAGCGCACACATGATCATGTCATCCATATAATTCTTGGTAGTCAACCTCCTAATGTGCATCCTTATCACTATCCACAACCTCAAATTCTAGAGATTGAGAAGTTGGTCCAAGAAATGTTAGAGCATGGAATCATCTGTCCAAGCATTAGTCCATAGTCCTCATCAATGGTGATGGTACAACATAAGGATAACTCATGGTGCATGTGTCCTAATTTTTGTCCTCTCAACAAGATCACTATCAAATATAAGTTTTCTATCCCTATTATAGATGACTTGGATGAATTACATGGTGCTAGATATTTCACCATACTAGACCTACACTTTGGTTTTTACCAAATTAGGGTTAGAGAAGAGGATATCCATAAAACTACTTTTCATATACGAGGGTCATTATGAGTTCCTAGTCATACCCTTTTGTTTCACTAATATCCCTTTCACTTTTCAAAGTCTCATGAACCATGTATTTCAGCATTTTATTCATAAGTTTGTCCTAGTATTCTTTGATGATAGTTTAATATACAACAAATCTTGGGAGGATCACCTAGTTCATGTTGACAAAATCCTTCATTTGTTATAAAATGAAAAACTCTTTGCTAAAATATCTAAATGTGCCTTTGGGGTTCAAGAGGTAGAATATTTGGAACATATAGTATCTCATGAAGGATTCAAGGTAAATCCTAATAAAATCAAAGCTATTCAAGATTGGTCCTTACCTAAATTCCTTTAAAAACTTTGTGTATTTCTAGGACTCACAGGATATTACAAAGAAAATATCTGCAACTATGGCAATATTATGGTGTCTGTCACTGCTCTTACAAAAAAGGATGTTTTTATTTGGACTGCAGTTGCTTCCTATGCCTTCCAAGCCCTCAAAGAGGCTATGTGCTCCACTCCAATTTTGGCCATCCTGATTTTAGCAAGCCTTTTGTCATTGAGTGTGATGCTTCTGGCATAAGTATTGGAGTTGTTTTAATGCAAGATGGTCACCCATTAGCCTTCGAAAGTAAGCAACTTTTAGGTAAGAATTTAGGATGGTCCACTTGCGAGAAGGAAATTTTGGCTATTTCACATCCCATAGAGAAATGGATGCATTATTTGTTAAGTAGTCATTTCATCATTAAGACTAACCATAGTAGCCTAAAGTGTTTCTTATAACATCTCTTATGCCCTGAATAAAATAAATGGATGACCAAACTTTTGGGTTATGATTTTATTATTGATTATAAGAAATGTAAATAAAATGTGGTGGCTAATTATTTATCTCATAAATACAAATATGTATCAACTTTAAGAAGAATGACTTTCTAATTCAGAGACTACTTAAATCATTCAAGATATAAAAATAGGATCATCATTGCATTATTATTTCTCATATTTGAATGAATTGCTTCACAAAAAATTATTTGAATGGAGTGCTTATGATTTTTCTTAATTTTATTTTTAAGTTACATGGTATGCCCAAAATCACTATGAGTGACCATGATCCTATATTCACTAGCAATTTTTGGAAATAATTATTTTATATCTTTGTGGTACCAAGTTGAGTATGTCTTCCTCATATCACCCCTAACATGATGGTCAAACAAATATTGTTAATAAATGTTTGGTTACTTACCTTCGTTGTTTTGCTCAAGATAAGAAATATCACTAGGTTTATTGGCTTTCATTAGTAGAATAGTGGTATAATACTTCTTACAATTTTTCCCTTAATATGTTTCCATTTCAATATTGGTATGGTCAAACGCCTCCATCAATCACAGACTATGTTCCAGGATCTTCCAAAGTGGCCCAGGTAGATGATTTGTTACAACAATGTCAATTTTTTCTTCAACTTCTTAAAGATAATTTGGCCTAGGCCCAAAATCATATGAAGTAACAACATGATTTACATCATTCTGAATGATAATTTAGTGTAGGAGATATGGTCTTTTTCACCTAAAACCTTATAAGCAATTACCCTTGAAGATAAATTCTAATTAAAAATTTTCTCCTCAATTTTATGGGCCCTACAAGGTGATTTTTTGCATTGATGAAGTAGGATATCAATTGAAGCTTCCGCCCTCTTCTTTCATCCATATAGTTTTTCATGTATCTTGTATAAAACAAGTTATTGGTCAAAAGGTACAATCCTAGATAGAGCTTCCATTACTTGATGAAGAAGACTTATTACCTCTTCAACCTGAAGCAATATTGTGATCTAGAGTGCATCATCTTAAATCTCACCAAATTTAGGAGTTCCTCATCAAGTGGCAAGACCTTCCAAAAGAAGACGTTGTGTGGGAGCCCAAGAGTATTTTCCAATATTTTCCAACTTTGAGGATAAATCTTTCTGAGAGAGGGAGCCATGTAGTGGTCCCAATATAGCCATATCAGCTAATTATTTTTATCTCAGGCCTTTGATTTAGTTAGTTGACCCTTAATAATTAGAGTTAGGTTATTATTGATTTCATTTATAAATGGGAAGAATAATTTATTAATTTGGTTCATTGAAAAAATATTATTTAATTTGTGTATTCTATGCGTAAGAGACTCTTCCCTCTCTAAGTGGCTATGAAACTTTACCCTCTATAAGTGGTTATGGATTTGCTTTAGCATTTATTTGATTGGATTTGCTATTTATTTATTGTTTGGATTGGAATTGATAATTACATATTTTTCATGGTACTGGTATTTGAATCAGAATTATTAATGTTGCATGTGGATAATAATAATTGAATATTGAAGTGTTGCTGCAAATATTAAATTAATGGTATGATTTTGCAACATAATGGCCTTTGTTATCCCATGGAGATGTGGCAACTAAGAACTAAGGCAACCAGAAAAAAGGATAACTTCAACCAAGTCTTATGACTTCCATGTCCTCCTACAAACACATACGCTTTGACCAACCTAAACGTCATCTTAACTATAGACTATAGAGACATGCTAAACTAAGCTAGTCATAGCCAAAAAACTAACACTAGATCACAAATTTTGGGAAACAACATGTGGCTCAATAAACCCACCAACAAATAACTCTAACCAAAGCCTTACCACTACAAGGAATGACTCAAACTACACTATCCTACAAGGATTGCAAAGAAGGATCATAACAACAAGGGCAACAAAAGAGCAAAGCTAAACACAAAGTAAAAAGCTCTCCAAAACCTTAACTCCTTTGAGGACATCACTAAGGAATCCAAGCTAGCTTCTCACAAAGAAATTAAAATGTAGAAACAAGCAACTAGCAATCAAAAATAGAGAGTTAAATCTCTAAAGCATTTAATTAACAAAGTAAAAACCTTAGCAAGAACACCACACAATCCATCTAGGGTGCAATGTGAAGCTATACCTCTACCAGGTGTTTCTTGTCCTTCAAAAAAATACTCCTAGATTTGGATTCCATGCTTTCCTTATCCTTCCACATGCTTACCCATTCTAGGAAATCTCTTCACCATAATATTGTTGGAGAAACTCCTCGCAAGATCAAAGATCTACTCTTTTCTTTCATGCAAGGGTAACATCCTCTAACATTACAAATATTATTTCATGTCACCACTTCTTGATGTTACTAATGCAATTAAATAAGATAAATCTTTATTTAAGCAAATATTAGAAGAGCTTTATACATAGAAAATAAATCTTTATTTAATCAAAACATTAGAAAATATTTTCACTAATATTTCTTATATTAATGATATAAACCAATCATAAAGCAATTGGAACATTTATTAATACCAATGGTTAATATTTTTTGGCTAAATAATAAGTACCAATGGTTAATATTGATTATTAACATTGATATTAATATTCCAAGTATTAATTTTATCCATCTCATTAATTCTTCCTAGAATATATCAATCAAAACTAGTTTCTCAAACACAAGTTGTACGACCATAAAGGCGTGCACCCGATATTGCAATTACGTAAAATGAAATAAAAAGGATATTCACACACAAATTGACAAAGACAAAAGCAATTAAATAAAATGCATCTTTATTTCCTTTTGGAATCAATTCATGTTTTACAAATGAATCCCTCTTAGGGATACCCCTTTTTGATACGCAATTACAATGTTGTAATCCCCTTGGGGATACAATGCACTTTTCAAGCCTTTAAGGTGACACGAACTGCTCTAGGGTGGAGTTGACCCTCTTCTTCGCGTTGAGGAAGGAATTGGATGGTTGAATCTCCTTTGAATCTGATTCCCTACGGTCAAGAAACAACACAAAAAGCATTAAAAAAATAGGAAGCCTCTCATGATGAGGCCCTTTAAAGGAAATATACACAAATATGCCATAACAACTATGAAATCAATAAAATGGATAAACTATGCTAAACATATGTAATACCTATAAATATTGATAGAAACATGTAAATAGAAAGTACATCTATCTATCTAATGGATCAATTGCATGAAATGAAGCATGATAGCATGAAAATAAGCTAATTATGTCCTACTTGCTAAAATGAAGTAAATCTTATTGAAATCCTTAATTAAGTCGATCAGAGTCTCTAAACTACCAAATAAACCACTAAAATGACTAATCTAACCTAGCTAAGCATACTGTAAAAGAAATAGTAAGGGGATCTTATACCTATTGCAAACCGTAGCTCGGATGAGCGGTCTGCACTGTAAACCATGGCTGTCAACCATGGTGAGCAACAAAGTAGTTTTACCCTCCAATTCTAGGGTTGTGGTCTTGATCCTCCTTGTCAAATTGATGATCAAGGGTCACCTCAGTGTCCTCTGATAGGTTTGGTGGTTGAATTGCTCGATAGGGCCTCCGTTTGCCCGAATTCATGTTTCTTGGCATTCTAGCTCCTTAGGGCATCCATGGCATAATTTGTCATGATGCTTGGGTTGGCAAAGTGATAGCAACAAATCTCTCTCTTAGTGCACTCAAGTGAGTCCACAATTCGATAGGGCTTCACTGCTCTAATCTCCAATGCTTGCTTCATTCACTATTTCGATAGTGCTTCGCTATCAAAATGCACTATATCATTGCCCTAATTTTAAGGGGTACTTATAGGACTACCCAAGGGCTAGGGGTGGCTTCATGGAGAAGCCAAGATCAAGAAGGGGTGGTTAGGATAGTTGGATTGGAAGCTTCCATCCTTTAACCACCTTCTTCTAGAACAAATGGTCATTCAAACCGATTTGGCTCGGATGAAGGCCAACTGAACTTCAGTTTAGACCGTAGGTGACAACTACCTAGACTATAGACCGTAGGTCTCAACCATGGTTCAAACTATAGACCGTAGGTCTTAGCTATGGTTCAGACTGATTAGGCCAAGGAGCCCAAATTGAGTGGTTAGAACCACTGCTCTATCTTGGAGTCTATCCAAGATCTTCCATATGGTCTTGTAGCATGTCCATATGAGTAGTCACCTTCGACATGACACGTTTTAGGTGTCTACAGATGCCCCTTTTGAGATGCATTGTGAGATCGAACAATGCATGAGCAAAAATAGACCTCCTAAAATGATGTCGAAGGTTCTATGATGATCATTAGTCGGATCAACATTAGATGCCCCAGGTCCTACAAAAGGACACGCATCCTAGAATCATTGCTTCCAACTGGGTGAAAGGCTTAAATTTGAAAAGCTTGTGCCCTTCTCATCTCATTCGATGTAGCTGTGCATTCCATAGGTATATTTTGACCCATAGATCCGAAAGGCGGAGAACAACAAGCAAAACTATCATATTTGCTATTTACCCCAAGCAAAGGGGTAAGCTTATGATAGTTGTTGACAATGATTCGTAAGGATGAACACAATTTTGACAAGATCAAGGGATCTACGATTTCAAGGATCTTCTATTGACTTTGATTATGATTATGATATTATGACTACCCCCTCAAGCGACGAGTCGATGAGGGTAATGACAATGTATGAAGTGACGAGGTCGCTTGACCATAATGAATGATCTGCACAAACTTAGAATTGAGCATTTAATTACTTGGCTAAGCCTAGTTCAGCGTATGATTGCAACTATTAATAGTAATTGCACATTCCTATCCCATGGAGCAGTCGGGCTACAATAGCCTTCTTAGGGAATCAAAATGATACAATGCCAATTAGATTTATGTTGAATCAATTTGTCGATGATTTGCTAAAAAGATGTCATAAGAGAAATGACATGAAACACCTCATTCCCATGGAGCAGTCCAGCCTTGAAGGCCTTCTTCGGGATTGAAAAGAAGCATATCAAATCAATGATGACAATTTTACCCCAAATGTCCTTATGGTTATTTACTCATCTCGTCGGATTGCATGGAGCGTCAATCACTGCAACCACCGAGTGTATAGGGTAAATAACTGAATACGAGGTGCATTTGGCTTTTGATTATTTGATTTTTTTTGTTAATTTTGAATTTTTAATTGATCCTGGTGCTTGAAAATCACCAAATTTGTTAAATTGATTGCTCTTATTGAGATTCTGATCCATTAGGAGTCATTGATTTATCATTTAAGATCTTCCCATGATGGGATTTTAGTGCATTTAATGCTAGTTGCAAACCGCGGGTATAGTCTACGGTTGAAACTTTCAAAATTTGGGAACCATAGATCAGACCTATGGGCGGAAAACCCTAATTCTAGGACCACGGGTGTCAGCTACGGTCCACAAAATTAGGAAAAGGTTTATAAATTTCTTATTTTCAAATTTCCTCATTATTTCTTGACAATGACTGCAAGTTGAAGAGATCTGAGAGGTGAGAAGCATTTCCTGATCCGAAACACTGCTAAACCTCTACCTGATATCTCACTCACACCCTGATGGCGGACCCTGGACAACCCTCCACTAGCAGAGGCCTCGATGCGGGTAAGGTAACTCAAAACCGAGTCCTCACACTCATTACCAATTTAAAAATGAACCTCATTAATTAATGGGTTAAATCAATCTCACTAAATTATTGGCAATGAACCTCACCTTAGACTAGGCTAGTTTAGGATTTAATTTTTGGCTAGCTAGGCTAGGAAGTGACCCAAAATGGGTCTCGTTCCTAGACCATAGCTGGCAGATGTGGTTCCCAATTGTTATATTGGGGACCGTAGCTATCAGCTGTGGTTGGAATTCAAATTCCAATGGTCAATTTTTGATCTCATGCGGACCGTAGGGTTGACTCACGGTTTTGCGAATTTAGAAAAATTTATCAAATTTTTTTATTTTTTTAAGGTTTTCTGATAATTAATGCCATTTATTGCACTTTTGAGATGCATTTTTGATTTTTTTTATTTTATTGATCACTTTTGACATGTTTTTGTATTTTTAGCAATTTTTAGATTTGTTTGACTTTTTTAAGGTCTTTTTATTTTTAGCTAGCTTTTTCCTTATGCATTATTTCTTTTTAGAAATTGACTTCTAGATCTAGGGAGTTAGACATCCTTCACACCCTCCACCCACTACTTACTGACCTAGAGCGGGAGTGGTTTGGAGCTATTGGCTTTGGCTATGTTTTGGATCTACCCACTATCAGGGTAGATCAAGCCTACATGACTGCATTGGCCCGACGTTGGAATGCGTAGACCAACACATTTCACCTATCGATAGGTGAAATGACTATTACTTTAGAGGATGTCTATCGGATATTTAGGATCCCTATTGATGGTGAGGCCATCACCTCCTCCTCCTTTTACCAGTAGAGGAGTTGATTTTGATTCTATCTTTGGTGACCAGAGCTAGGATGCCTAGGGTAAGATCGATCATGGAGGCATCCATATTAGTTATTGGTAGGGAAGGGCATATTCTCTATTAGAGAGGTAGTATTCATGCACTTGGTCATGCATATTGTCCTTCTAGACTCCTCGGGTGTGAGGATCCCCTAGAACCTTCTGGCCAGTGTCAGGAGGGTTACATAGAGCTCTATCGATCATCCACTACTCCTAGCCTAGGGGAGCACTCTATTATGCTAGTTATATTAGGAGCTCTACTAGATCACCATCAGGAGTTAGGTAGGGATTAGCTATAGTTCTTCTCCAGATCTAGGGTTGGTAGCATATCAGGATCGAGCATCCTTAGGACTCCCCTTACTATTACTTCTATTAATTATGCTCATCAATGCTATGCCGCATGCTAGCCTCATGAGGAGGAGGGGTTCTAGAGTAGGTCCCATGTTGGGGATATAGAGCACTATATTGGTAGATTTGTAGTGCTTCGATGGATGACATTGAGTGGCATCCATATATGGATTGCCCTGCATGGGAGGAGGTTGGCGAGTGACTACTCTAGGCTCGATGAGATAGGTGGCTACTTGCCCCAAGGATGAGATCCATGAGTATCAATTTTACTCTCATGTCTTATGGTAGTTTGGGCTAGTTCAGGATATCCTAGAGCTACCCATCATCTATAGGCGATGGTATTAGAGAGGATTTACCAGTGGATACACGACACCACTTGGGGATGTTGATGACTTTTAGGAGTTAAGGATTGCTAGGGCTGGGACCACCCTAGCATATGATACTTGGTGGTCCCTACTATAGTGGTAGGGATAGTAGGCCCTTATCGGGTAGACGATGATGTGAGGCTGATCCATAAGGGTCAATGTGCACTAGTGGATAGAGGGTGGATGGGGCGTAGAGGCTACCATAGAGGATGCTCCATAGGTTGAGGTGGAGGAGGATCATAGGAGGGTGAGGTACCTCTTGATAGTGAGGTGGGGTAGCTACTAGCTTAGATTGTTGATCTATAGAGTCAGGTTGGGAGGCTTAGACCTAGTAGTTGTAGTGGGATACTTCTATCACCATTCTAGAGGTGAAGCTAGCTGATAGGGAGAGGTAGCTATAGAGCAGGAGGAGATCACATATGTGATAGCGCATGCTACAACAATGGAGGGTAGGTCTAGGAGCTCACTAGTGCACTTGATTTGGTAGAGGCATGATGGTGCATAGCTATAGTGAAGAGGGATTTGTGGTATAGGGGAGATCCTTCATCTTCCCATACTATCATGGCACCACCTATAGCACCATCATCCACACTACTAGGAGGTCATGACCCCATGATAGAGATTAGGTGGCTCACTTCCCTCGTAGAGGAGGGGAATGATCTATGTGATGTGAGGGTAGCTCGCATCTCCTAGTTGGAGGGGTATATCAGATTGATAGGTGGGTAGGTTCTCGAGGATCCTCATGCTTCAGGTACTCATCAGAGTAGATCTAGGACCAGGACTACAGGTAGTCATCCGTGAGCTCGAGCCATAGGACTCATAGGACTGAGAGGACACATAGGTCCTCTAGCACTCATGGAGCTAGCTCACATAGGAGCCATAGGGATGGCAGAGGTGATGGTGGTGACTCTCAGGCTAGGGGTGCAGGCCCTCCATAGTACATATCTATTGAGATATTTATTGTACTATTTTTGAGTGTAAGGTCGAGGACCTACATAGTTGTAGCCTATGGGCATTTTTGATGTACCCCCATGTACTCTTTTGACAAATATATATATATGATATTGATCATTTTGGCTCATTATGTGTACTTGTGTATTTTTAATTTTATGTTTATGTTATGCACATGGATGCAGATGTTTATATTGATGCTATGCTTATGTAATGTGATGTATGGATGACATGCACTAGATAGCTATTTAATTTTATGATGATGATGGTATGCAGTGATCTAGATGCTTAGATATGCTATTTATGATGGATGCATATGGATGCGATGTTTACTTTTAAATGCATATTTAATTTTGCTTTATTGTATGCATTTAATTTATGATGATATCATGATATGTTGATGCAATGTATGTAATGCATTATTTACATGATGGTAATCTAATGTAAATGAACCTGTATGCTTTAATCACTTAAAACATAAGGAATGAATGCGATATATAAGTTTAACAATCTAATGGATGACACCATAGAATGTGTAAAAATCATGAATGTAATTGAAAATCCTCATTACAAGAATTTAATCAATTAATCACCCATATATGAAATGCAATGGTATGAAGTGGTATGATGCGAATGATATAATATGTCATTCTATTTTCTTTTTGCAATTTTGAAAAATATGCACAATATAGTCAGTGGTCATCTAGATATCATTTTTGATATCCATCTGGTATCTATCCTATATCTTGATTGTGCTTTATGTAATGATGTATCATGGATTCGATACTTTGCAGTTTGATGATTTGAATGACTTGGTATTTTGTTGCTATTAGAGAAATTTTTGAGGTTTTCCATGAGACTCAAACACCCTAGTAGACTTCTCAAACATCACATACTAACTGTACAAGGCTTTTGTTGGACAAAGCTTTCATCATGAATGACCCAACTATTCATTACCCCTGTGTGTGCATGTGAGTATTTTTAGATAGACCATAGGCATACCCCAGATGTCAGTCGAGACTCTTCCAACCCATATGTGAGATCGGGTTCCTCCTATGTTCATATCATCCTTGTTTTAGACTTGATTGGACTATACTGCTAGACAACCCTAGGCACCTAGAGCTAGCTCATCTCGCAAATTGATCAGGACTACCCCTCCAAAAATAGTCGGGACTCTTTCAACCCATTGCTATGTTTGGGGATCACCCAATAGAACTACTACTCTGGAAGTAGGTGGGACTCTTTCAACCCATTGCTGCAATCGGGGTTCATTCTATGGCTTTGAATGGTGAACAATCTAGGGATTCAAGTTCTCACCCCATTTTGATTTTTGCTCATATGTAGTGATAAAAATCACTGTTTTTCACGTTTTACTTTGAGTGATAAAAATCACTGTTTATTCTCATTTTTCTTGAGCAAGGGATTTGTATAGTGCTTTTGATTCACTATATCATTTTAGATTTGAACTTTGAACTTTGGGTTTGAAATTTAAACTGTGTATCTATGTACGAGTAGGGGAAATTCTTGTCCTTTTGCCAAGGTTCACCACTCTAGACCGAACTATTTGCAAGATAAGCAAGTAATAAAACCCATCTCTCTAAATACCCAGGACCACTTTCGCAGCTTTCATCCTCCCTTATCTTAGCAGGATTTTAAATGTTTCAATTAGTGATGGGATCCTGATATGCCAAGCACTATCACAACTAATGACCTCATCTACAAAAGCAAAAGCAGCTTTCTATGACATCTGAGAAACCCACTAGGTATGGTTGAGTGATTGGAAAACTTTGGTATACACACATATCTCATAGCAATAGGTGTTGTGTATGAATGTAATGGATTATGATAAATGCAAAGGTGCATGATTAAAACACAAATGTGGCATCATTTGTAAGATTGACAAACACAATCCATCCTACTATGGAATGCAATGGATGATGAATGCCTATATGCAATGCAATGATGAAATGAATGCATGTGTAAATGAAAATGCATAATGCAAATGCAAATGTTTTTGGATTTTATGCTTTACCAATTTTTTTGGATTTTATTGATTTTATAATTTTTATTGATTTTGAGCCTTTATATTTGACCAAACGGTGAGTACATGCCTTTGGAGCCTTTAAATTGACCAAGCAATTTTTTAGAAAATCCTTGGAGCTTTTTAGGATGACCGAGCGGTTTTAAGAAACCCTTAGAGCCTTTTGGGGTTGACCAAAGGTTTGAAATACCTTTGGAGCTTTTGATTGACCAAACTACTCACAAGAGAGCTTGGAGCCTTTTAGGATGACGAGTGGTTTTAAGCAAACCCTTGGAGCCTTTTGGAGTAATGACCAAGCGGTTTTAGGAACCCTTGGTGCCTTTTTGGGTTGATCGAGAGTTTTAAGAAACTCTTGAGCCTTTGATAACATGACCAAGTGGTTTTAGGAACCCTTGGAGCCTTTTGGGGAGGGTATGCTACCCTATGTACCCCAACGTGCATGCTATTCACTAAAATGTAATCAGCTTGTTTAGGAAGAGTGATAGAAATCAACTCTCCCAACTGAGGAATGGACCTCAGTGGAGTGCCTATGTCTTGGTAGGGTTGAATGAGTGAACCATCCTCATGGATCATGTCTCGTTCTACTAGGTCTTGGATGACCCTCTTAAATGATTGACAATCCTGAATGTCATGTCCATGCGCTCGATGATACACACAAAAGGGACTCTTATCAGGTGACCCAGTCTTGGATACCCTTTGCTTGACTTCGGGTAATATGAATGCCTTTGCCTCATGTAACTTTTGGAACAAAGTTAGAGTAGTCATCTGAAATGAAACTACTCATTGCACTAGCTTATCGGGCCTACGAGGTGACTGACGACCTCGAGGTCACTCCTGAGGAGGTGTGACCTCCATTTTAGCATGTTGGGGCACTATAAGAGAACCATATTCATGATAAACCCCCTTATCTATCAGGTTTTGCACCACACTCTTGAATTCATGACAATCTCGAATGCCATGACCCTCTATTCGATGATAGAGACAATAGTGATGCTCCCTGTAACCCATAGGCTTAGCTCTATTTGGGTCTAAAGGGATGATATCAGGTAAGGTGATGACCTTAGCCTCTTGCAGCTTCTGAAAGATGTCAGACATAGACTCTTTTAAAGGAGTCCAAATGCGTTGTGACTATTTTGGGTGCTCGACCCACATTGGCTTACTTTGAGGACCCAATGGTTGGGTAGGCCGCATGGGCTCTTGCTTTTGCTGAGGTTTTTCTTGTACTTGCATAGGAAGTGGTTCGACCTCAGACAAGGGATGCTTTTGTGATCCTAGTTTTTCAAGCTGGTTCATGATAAAATGCAATACCTTATCTTGCTCATCCATTCGATGTTCCATTTGTTCTAGATGACTTAGAATGGCTCGCAAGACTGACAAAGAGTTCATATGTATTTCCAATGACTGATTCAAAATACCTTTGTCTATTGAAGGAAATAGAAAAGTGGATGCTAGAGATCCATTAGGTAATTGTAAATCACCTATTTCCTTCATTTGGGTTGATGTGGATGCTTCTTGATGATACACTTCGTCAATGCTATCCACATGCTCATGCGCATGACTCAGTTCATGTTGTTGCTCGACTTGAAAGAATTGAACTGTGTCAGATTTAGTACCCCCAACCTGATATGGGGTACACACTTGCTCTTGTCCTTGAGAAGGTGGCATAAGAAATGAGTCAGGAGTGACTAATTTTAAAGGTTCGGACCCTTTCACTGTGGAAGCAATGTCTGATTGCCCCATCTCTTGCTCTATTTTCTCTAGAGTCACTCGATCTTCTGACTTAATGTCAACCATTCCCACAAACTCATGAGAAGATGACTCCACAATTGCATGAGTCGTAGGTGACTCATCAACCTATTGGGGTTGTAGCATCTCAATTGTGATAACTGAACCTTCCTCATGCTCATGCGATGCATCAAGGATAGGATCAATAGGTAGAGACTCGACAAGAAGTTGACCTAAATCCTCAATGGTCTCCATGATGGGTGACATCATGGTGTCTGCCTCCATATGCTCTTTATATTCAACATCATCCTCATGAGGACTACCTTGTGACATGATGGATGATGAGGGTATGATACACTCGGGTGCATCCATGACCATGCTAGGTATCTCCTCCTCGATAGGAGTATGAGGATCCTCTAATGACACATCCAAGGTAGTTGTGAGCATCTCTGTGATTGCATTCATCAATCCTTCCCTGCTAGGAAAGTCAAAGATGAAGGAGTCATAGGTGACTCCACAGGTGATAGCGGTGGTGACGGTAACTCCACCACAGTCTGCAAGGTTGCATCCAAACTTTGGATAGACTCATCATGTTTAGTGTTCGGATGCATGAGCGCCCCACTAGGTTCTTGAGGGTGATCCTCAGGTTTATAATACTTGAAAGGATCTGGGTCCACCTCAACTATATGGACTTCATTTCCATGGGTGTACTTAATGCACTGATGCACTATGGATGGTATGCACTCCATGGCTCTTATCCATGACCTTCCAAGCAGTAGGTTATACTGTCTTGAACCCTCTAAAATGTAGCACAATGTAGAAATAATATTTTGTCCCACCTCGATGGGGAGGACTATTGTGCCTACTGTAGGGGATTCCACATCATTAAAAGCTTGTAGCATGAAATTTGATGCCTTGATGTGGGAAGGTGGAATTTTGAGATGTTTGAATGTTGAGGTGGTGATGATATTAATCGACGATCCTGTATCCACCAACACTCGCTTATACACAATCTGATTTATCCTCACTATGATATGCAATGGAGGATCAGATTCCTTGATAGGGATAGGTTTGACTTCCTATTTATGGAAAGTGATCACAGGTTCCTTATATGGTGGAATAGATTGTATATGCACCAAGGATTGTGATGACTTTTGAGCATTGACATTGCTCACCTATCTAACTTGACTACTCTCAACCTCATGCTTACGCATGGGATCTCTAGACATATCTTTCTGTTGTTCTTCGATAACCCTAGGTATGTCTATCTATCTAGAAGAATGGCTATCTACTTTCTTAAGAGGTAACTCTTGATGATGCGTAGGGTGCATCACATTGACTTGTTGCCTAAGCACTCTAGGTATGAGCTTCTTTTTAGGAGTTACCTCACATGATTGTTCTTCACATAATTTCTATTGGTAAATCCTCTCTTCCCATTGTTGGAGCTCATCCAACCTCTGTTGATGTGCTCTCTTCCTCTCTGTGCACTCATGCTCTAGATGCTCACGCTCAATGCGTACCTCCTCCAATTGGTCTTGGAGTAGTCACCTCTTATGGGCTGCATGAGACTCAGGTTCCCTATATGACTGACTCATGGAGTAAGATCCACAACTCTCTATCTCGCTAGGAGGAGACCTAACAATGTGGGTTCTCTCCATGTGTGGAGAAACCTCATGACCTATATGGGTGGACCCCCTGCGTGATGAAGGGAGCTCACGATGACTATCAGAGTGTCACATTGGGAGGATTAGATCCTTAGGTGAATGATGCGTGTGATGCCTAGCAAGGAGGTGTGCAAGGTCTAAAAGATCCTCAGGGGAATATCAGAGGCATTGAGGGCCTCTCCCTGCATATTTTGAGTCATTAGCTCATGAGTGAGCTCGACTATGCCTAGTTGTCATGATGTGCCAACTAGACAAGTCTTGAGAGGAAACCTCTCTTACTAAAAATTTTGGCCTCAAGGAAGGCCTTATCTTGATGAATTAAGTGATAAAGAAGCATACAATGTAAACAATGTGATTATCTCCTTTACATTTTAAAAGTGAGCCCTAAACTGTTTGATGTTGTTTCAATGATTTGTTGTATCAGTATTAGAAACTCCTTATCATGTTTTGTAAAACTTGTTGGATGATATTCTCAGTTTAAATTGGCTTTCACCGGTATGCTCATAGCTCGACAACCTGGGTGTGAATCCAGGCCACGTAAATCCCCCATGTGTGGTAATGAAACTCCACACCCGGACAAGGAGCACCGGTCCTACCAGTCCCTCACCCATTTTCCCCTAGTCAACGTTATACCCTTCGAAGAGAATACATGCAAATTTTCTAGGGTACGAAAGGTTCTTGGGCCCGACCTTGGTCTAGAACAATAGGTACATGGGAGTTGGGCCAACGGATGGAAATAACTGCCACCATCGTTGGACCCTACTAGTGGTTGGATGTCACTCCCAACTCACTAGCGTTTAATTGAAACGTGGTGTGTGTGGTTCATTTTAATCTTTGCATAGAAATGAAAATGCATAATATAGCATGAATGATTATTTCCTACATGATATGCAAAAATAAATGTTTCATTTCAGAGAATGCATGCTATATCCTAAATGATTTTTGATAATGCAAATTACGATGATATAGCCTCTGATTGGGCTTCAAGCATGCAAACCAACACACAATTTAAACCTAGCATGTTGGATTCTAGGGTGGACTGCACTCAGAGGTCCGTTGTTCCTAGAAGTACCTAGCTAAATGCAAACATGAATACAAACCTAGGACTTAGTTCATTTTCCTTTTTTTAGTTTTCCTAGTTTTATTGCAAATTTAGCATTCTGGAAAAACATAGAGATATAAAAAGTTATAGAGGGTGAAAAGTGGGACCTACCTCAGGTCCTCATCTGATCTATGTTTTGGCTCCTCCTATTGTCTGATGTGTCTGCTGTGAACCGTAGGTCTGATGCATGGTTTAGACTGTAGACCACGTCTTGAAGTCATGGGCCAACAATGAGACCATAGCTGTAAGCTACGGTTTGCACCTGATATCAAAAAACATAGAAGATGTTATATTAGTTGCTTAAATTGTGGAGTTCCACCGTGATCACCTTCTGTACGACCATAAATGCGTGCACCTGATATTGCAATAGCGTAAATTGAAAATAAAAAATGATATTCAAACAAAATTGACAAAGATGAAATAATTAAGTAAAATGCATATTTATTTCCTTTTGGAATCAATTCTTGTTTACAAATGAATCCCTCTTAGGGTTACCCAAATTTTGATACTCAATTACAATGTTGTAATCCCCTTGGGGATAAAATGACTTTTAAGCTCTTTAAGGTGACACAAACTGCTCTAGGGTGGAGTTGACCCTCTTCTTCGTGTTGAGGAAGGAATTGGATGATTGAATCTCCTTTGAATCTGATTCCCTGTGGTCAAGAAACAACATAAAAGCATTAAAAGAATATGAAACCTCTCATGATGAGGCCCTTTAAAGGAAATATACATAAAGATGCCATAACAACTATGAAATCAAGAAAGTGGATAAAATATATTAAACTTATGCAATTCTTATAAATATTGATGGAAATATGTAAATAAGAACTACATCTATCAATCTAATAGATCAATTGTATGAAATGAAGCATTATAACATGGAAAGAAACTAATTATGTCCTACTTGCTATAATGAAGTAAATCTAATTAAATCTTTAATATGGTCAGTCAGAGTCTCTAAACTACCAAATAAAGTACTAAAATGATTAATCTAACCTAGCTAAGCATACTGTAAAAGAAATAGTAAGGAGATCTTATACCTATTGCAAACCATAGCTCTGATGAGCGGTCTGCACTATAAACCATGGTTGTCAGCCATGGTGAGCAATCAAGTAGTTTTGCCCTCCAATTCTAGGGTTGTGGGCTTGATCCTCCTTGTCAAATTGATGATCAAGGGTCGCCTCAGTGTCCTCTGATAGGTTTGGCGGTTGAATTGCTCGATAGGGCCTCCGTTTGCCCGAATTAGCATTTCTTGGCATTCTAGCTCCTTAGGGCATCCATGGCATGAATTGTCATGATGCTTGAGTTGGCAAAGTGATAGCAACAAATCTCTCTCTTAGTGCACTCAAGTGAGTCCACAATTCGATAGGGCTTCTGCTCTAATCTCCAATGCTCTCTCTTTTTTGCCCTAATTTGAAGGGGTACTTATAGGACTACCCAAGGGCTAGGGGTGGCTTCATGGAGAAGCCAAGATCAAGAAGGGGTGGTTAGGACAGTTGGATTGGAAGCTTCCATCCTTTAACCACCTTCTTCTAGAACAAATGGTCGTTCAAACCGATTTGGCTCGGATGAAGGCCAACTGAACTTCAGTTTAGACCATAGGTGACAGCTGCGGTTCAGACTATAGACCGTAGGTCTCAGCCATGGTTCAGACTATAGACCGTAGGTCTCTACTGTGGTTCAGATTGATTAGGCCAAGGAGCCCAAATTGAGTGGTTAGAACCACTGCTCTATCTTGGAGTCTATCCAAGATCTTCCATATGGTCTTGTAGCATGTCCATATGAGTAGTCGCCTTCGACATGACGTGTTTTAGGTGTCTACACAAGTAAATAGGATATTTTGAAAATCAATAATGTATCCATTATTTTTCCTTGAGTAGGTGGTTTTTAAGATAACCATAATTGTATCCCCTACCTACTAAGAATGACTCCTTTGCCAATAGCAATCTCATTTCCCAATGGTGTATTCAAACAACAAGCATATATGCAATGCATCTATATGAAGGGTATTTTTTTACCCTTGAGCTATCGATGAACAAGTCATCCATCATTTTCCAAATTTTCTCTCAACTCTGGTGGTTGTCCCATACCAATCCATCGATGAGAGTACCTAGTCCTACAACCATAAATACATCAATAGTACCATATTCCAAAAATATAAATCAAAGCATAAAGTGCAACTATCCACTCTTATTGATAACATAAAATAAGACTATGCATTAGATATCCACACATCAATACATAAATCAATTATCAAGAATAAGTCCTACCAAGGAGGGTCATTACATACTCCCCTCCTTGGACTAAACATAGTCCTCTATGTTTCCTATAAGTGAGTATACATATATTTCATTCAAATAAATATGGGAATTGCTTTCTCATTTCTTCAACATCTTCCCAAGTTGCACAATTTTTAGAATACTAGTCCCACTAGACCTTACATTGATCTAGGGTTTGTTTCCTCAATATCTTGGAATGAAACCCTAGAATATTTATTGATATCACCTCAATGGCTGAGGGATATACCATATGCAATTTAGAAACATTCCAAACATGAGTAGGATCAACAACATATTTCCTAAGCAAGGATATGTGGAAAGTATCATGGATCTTTGACAAGTTGGGTGGCAAGGTGAGCCTATAGGCTATTGGACTAATCTTATCAATGATCTCAAAAGTCCCAACATAGCAAGGATCCAACTTAGTTGACTTGATGACACTTTTCATGGGTCTTACCCTCAAGAAAACTCTATCTCCCATAGAGAATTCTCTTGGTGATATTTTTAGATCAACATAGCTCTTCTAGTTATCAATAACTTCCTTGAGCCTTAATACGAATCACTTTGAGTTATTCCTCTATCTCTTTGATAGTGTTTAGTCTGATCACCACCCGATCCTCTAGATTATCCCATGATAGAGGTGTTCTACATCTTCTACCATACAAGGCTTCAAATAAATCCATTCCCAAGGATGCATGGTATCCATTATTATATGCAAATTCAACTAGATGTAAAAAGTCTTCCCACTTAGACTTTTGATCCATGTAGTACATGTGAAGCATGTCCTCTAAAAATTGGTTCACCCTCTCCATTTGTCCATCTATTTTTGGATGATATGCAGAACTAATATTCAACTTAGTGCCCACTGCATGGTGAAGAGCCTACTAGAATTCTGAAGTGAACCTAGAATCCCTATTTGATATGATCACCTCAAGAAAACCATGTAACCTAAAAATTTCTTTGGTAAACTTATTTTCCACCACTAGTGCATCATCCTTGATGTTCCTCGGTATAAAATGTGTAACCTTGGTCAAATTATCAACCACCACAAGAATTGCATCATGTTGGTACCTAGTCTTAGGTAAACCCACAATAAAATCCATAGATATTACCTACCATTTTTGAGTAGGTATATCATGTGGGTATAATTTCCCTATTGGGTGTTAATGTTCTACCTTAACCTTCTAGCACTCTAAACATCTTGCAATAAAACTAGTGATATCCTATTTCATTCTTTTCCAATAGAAGGTTTTTTCATGTTTTCTCTCATCTTTGATCCTCCCAGATGAGTAGAATATGGAGAACTATGTACCTCTTGCATAATAATTCTCCTCAAATCACCAGTTTTGGGTATGACAACCCTATCCTTGAAACATAAAAGTCCATATTTTATGTTGAAATCCTTATTTTCTTTAGGATTTCCCTCAATTTTATCCTGTATTTCAATGCAATATTGATCATGTAGTTGCATTTCTCTGACTTTGTCCATCAAGTCTATATGACTTTAGGTTAATGTTGTTATGTGCCTTCTCCTACTCAAGGCATCTACAACCTTATTTTATTTCCCTTTGATATACTCAATACCAAAGTTGTATTCTTCTAAGAACTCTATCCATCTTCTTTATCTTGCATTCAACATAGGTTGGGTAAAAATATACCTCAGACTTTGATGGTCTATCCTTAGCTCAAATGGTTTACCCAACAAATAGTACCTCTAGACCTTTAGTGCATGCACAACTATTACCAATTCTAGGTCATGTGTAGCATAATTTAACTCATGCTTCTTGAGTTTTCTAGACTCATATGCTACTATAGCCTCATTCTAGGACAACACCCCACCCAAACCTTCTAAGGAAGCATTTGTACACACTATAAAATTCCTAAGAGGATATGGTATCTTGAGAATTGATGTTGTAGTTAGCTTATTTTTTAGAGTTTCAAATATGGTCTCACATTTATCTGACCATTTGAACTCTTTTCCCTTTCTCTGAATGTTGGTGATAGAGTAGGTAATATTTGAATAATCCTTCACAAAATGCTTATAATAACTAGTGAGCCCCATGAATATTCTTACTTTAGACACATTTGTTGGTGTAGGCCAACTTAATATAGCCTCAATTTTCTTAGGATCTACAACAATTCCTTCTACCAAGATGATATGTCCCAAATACTAAACTTGTGAGGTATAGAAATCACATTTAGAAAACTTTCTATATAGTTGGTTTTTCCTCAGCACCTCTAACACTAACCTTAAATGTTGGTCATGTTCCTCTTTGGTGTGAGAATATATCAAGATATCATCTAAAAATACCAAAACAAATTGATCTAGATATTTCTTAAACACATTGTTCATCAGATTCATAAAAGTTTTTGGTACATTTGTCAACCCAAATGGCAACACTGTGAACTCATAGTGTCCATATCTAGTCTTAAATGTTGTTTTATGAGTATCCTCCTCTTGAATCCTCAATTGATGATATCCAGATCTCAAATCAATATTTGAAAATATAGTGGCATCCTTTAGTTGATCAAAGAGATCATCAATCATAGGCAAAGGATACCTATTCTTGATGGTCACCTTATTCAACATCCTATAATCAATGCATAATCTCAAGGAACCATCCTTATTTTTCACAAATAATACTAGAGCACCCCAAGATGACACACTAGGTTTGATCAGACCCTTTTCCAATAAATCTTGAAGTTGCACCTTTAACTCTTGCAACTCAATAGGGATCATTCTATAAGGTGTCCTTGCAATGGGTTCTACCCCATGCATTAGTTCAATAGTGAATTCAAATTCATGTCGAGGTGGTAGGCCTAGGAGATCTTCTAGAAATACATCCCTAAATTCATGCAAAATGGAATATTTCTTAAATATTTCCTCATCCCCTTTTTCACTTGTCTTACCATTAATCTTGACTACATACAACATACCACCTATTTTAATGGATTTCTTTAGCTGCATAGTTGATAATAAATATGGTCAAAAATACCCTTGCCTACTTTGAACTCTTACTCTCTTATTATCCTTATTGGTGTAATCCATCCACCTCTCTTGGAAGTTGATTAAGGCTCCATGAGCCTTCAACCAATTCATCCCTAGGATAATATCAAAAGCATGGAGTGGTGCTACATATAAGTGTCATATAGTGGATCCATTGGGTAAGGTAATCTCAATCATAGGTAAACATTGATCCACTGAGTAGGTCTATCCATACCCATACTCGACTTTCCACCCTTGTGCCAAAAATCTAGGTCTTTTCGACATATCCCTGATAATACTAGTGGAAATAAAACTATTTGTAGCTCCACTATCTATTAAAACTTTAACATCCTTTTCAAATAACTTACCATTCAGTAACATAGATGTTGCTTGTCCATCTAGGTTATGACTCCTAGTAGCAGCATATATTTGTTGTGGTTGCTCCTCTACTCTATTACTTTACTCTGGCCATTGAGGATACTTATTAGCATAATGGGGATCCCCACAAATGAAACAACCTATACTAGGTGCCTAAGATATTTCTTGTCTCTTTTACCCTATTCCCTCTCTCTAAGCTAACTCATTCTACTTCTGAGGTTAAGGGTTGGAATTATCCTTTTTTTGAAATTTCTTCTTATATTGCCCTTGGTTCCCATTGTTCTTATTACCAAACTTTGGGTTCCCTTTACTCTTCTTGTTTTTCTCCTTATCCTATTTCATAAACCATACACTCTTCCTATTTTTGATTCCATATATCTTTACTCTATCAACCCTACATAGTTGAATATGGTCTTTCTAGTCTAAAGATTGGTCTCTTCTTGTCTGTCCAAATCATAAGCTTTTTGTAGGTTTTTGGGTTTAAGAAAATTAATAAGTGTCTTAATATTTGGATCCACCTCAAATATGAAATTATGCACCTTTAGTTTTTCATTGATCTCATACTCAAGGACACACCAAAAATTTTATAAATCTTTGGTTATATACCTCAACAAACAAGGTACCTTGTTGGAGAATAGAAAACTCCTCAAACTTCTCTATATAAAATTGTTCTAATAGGAACCTCTTATTGAATGTTCCAAAAAAACTATCCCAATAAAGTTCCAAAGCTTGGATTCCTTTGCCTACCCTAAATGTGTTCCACCATTCTAAGGCTACATCCTAAATATGACGAGTAGCCCACACAATCTACATTTCAAAAGAATAATTATTCATAGAAAAGAAGGTTTCTAACTCATTCAACGACTTTATTGCATCAACTCCTTCCCTTCCTTTAAATTTAGCTACCTTAATATTCTTAAGGTCTTTATCAAGTTTGACCTCTATTCAATATTTGCCTTCTTGGTTTCTCCTAACATGATTCTCTTCCCATCTATCCACTGCTTCCTTGTTATCTGGTTCTCTATTAAGTAGGGTTTCTATCATCTTTAATTATTGTTCCATTTGTTCTTGGAGTAACTTAACTATGGATGAAATGTCTTCCAACCTCTCATTGGAGTCCATTGCTCTTCCAATTTTTTAACTAGAGTCCATTTTTCTTCTAGACTTCGTACTGGAATCCATTCTCCCAATTTTCTTATTGTCCATTGTTCTTCCAAAATTTTGTATCATAGTTTCTTTCTCTTAAAACAAGTGCCAAATTCTATTCACATAGACTATTATCACTTCATTTATAATGATCATGTTAGGACCCTGTCTTAACACCATTTTTGTAATACTCATATGATTATGTAATGATCCCCTTCCAATGTGGGGATCCCTTCATAATGGTTTTTTTTATACTTTGTAATGGTATGTGTTAAGTAAATAACCTAGACAAGTGGTGCCATTTCATGTAACCGATATCAAGAATGTAACTGTTATTTGGTAGAATATTCTAGCTCAAGTGGCATTTTGCATGTAGGCCAACTCTTGAGCATTAGGTTAGGGTTTCATTAAGTGTATCTTTAAAATACATGGGTATATGAATGAATGTATATTTTTGCAAATTAATGAAAGTATTGAAGGAGGTTTTCCCCTCAAATAGGCCTATTATTATGTGTTATTTTGTGATATTGTTTCATTTTTGCACTTAATTTTTGTATTGCAATAGTTTGTGTTTCAAGTATTTATGTTTATTTGCAATAATTGTGTGAGTTTATTTTTAATAGTAGGTTCCTAACAAGTGGTATTAGAGTGCTTTCTAGGGCCAATTTTTTCTATGATTGTAATAGTTCTTTCCCTTCTATTATGACTATTAGGTATAATTTTTCTATGTTTTCATTTTTTTGCTTTCCCTTTATGTAAAAAAACCAACAAAAACATAGTCCATTTTTTTGCAATATTTTATTAGGTTAGAAACCCTGTGTTAAGGATTTTAAAATATAATGAAGGATTTTTCATTATTGGCTAAGCTAAATTAAATTTAAAGTATATAGTGAAGTGAGGGGCGATCAGGCTCCAATACCCAGGCCTCAAACAACACCCATCTATAGAATTGAGCTCTCACATATCTTTGGGTATATCAAGAGACCACCTAGGATTAGGAGAAACCTTTAGCTCTAGGAAGCTTTTTTGGCCTTGTATTATCTATAGTACATCATACATAGCATCCAAAAATACTACCCTTCCATATTGTTAGAGAGGCAGGTAGTATGCTCAAGGGTATGTGTGGAATCCTCCTTGAGTAGTGACATAATATTTGGCCAAGCATTATTGTTTGTCACTATGGTATAAAAAAGAGCCTATGGGTATTACATACACCTTGGCCTAGCATACCTAGTTATGTAAAAGTTTAAATTGCAAAAAACATTTCTATTTTATTGAATATTTAACCCGCAACCAAAAATATTCCAAAAACAATTGAGCATATGAAGGAGACTTCTTGATCATAAGAATACTGTTTAAAATGGAGGAAAGAGTTGGTAAACATAAAAAAAATAGTCAAGACAAAGTTTTCCAATGTCAATAATAGTCAGGAATCACTTCAATCTAAGAGTAGTAACGTTTAGGTTAAGTTTATCAGTTGCTAAAAATAGTTATCTATGACAGTCAAAAATTATAGTAGGTAGAGAATTTTTAGTGATAGAGTCCAAATAGTCATCAGTATAGGGAACCACAATATCAACAACTATATAGTATTATTAGTACCTAGTGTAGAGACAGTGTCAGTAATCGATAGTGCAAGGACAGTGTTAAAATGGGTGGTCAACCAAAACCTAACTTTTAAACCAAGCCTCTAGGATAAAAACCAACCACACCAACAAACTTGATAAAAAAATAGATAAAAAATATATTTAGGGTGCCTAAAACCAGTTTTGTGGGATATAACTTATTATGATTATATTTTTGAGTTGATCATTTTGATATATAGCACCCAAGCACTTTTTTAGATACCTTACTATAAATAGTAACTATTGGAACCATACTTCTATTTTTAGTAAGTAAGTAGTAGTGGTTCAAATCACAAAATAGCTAGTGGTACTCATGGACACTGAAAGGAGGTAGAACAAGTCAAATCTTTGGAATAAATTAATTCCATACTTCCCTTGTTGATGCAATTCAAAGAATGATGGATGACATACAATGCTTGAGAAGTGATCATTTCAACTCCAAAGCCAATTTTTAAGAACACTTCTTAGATCTTGATGCATTTCTTAAGGATGGACCAAAATTATTAGAGAATCATGACAAAGGACTCAATAGGGACAAGGAAGGCTCTCACACTTTTTTTGACCATTATGCTCCCTTTAAGATGCCTAAAATTAGACTTTTCTAAGTTCAATGAAAAGGATGCATATGGGTGGTTGTGTCGTGCAGATTAGTTTTTCAAACTTCACAATGTCCTTAAATATTAATGGATCACTATGGAATATTTCAACTTTGAATTTGAAACTTTACAATGGTATTAGTGGTTATAACACACAGTTCTTAACCCTTGTTGGAAAGTTTTTAAGTCCCAATTACTCACTCATTTTTTCTCTAGTGAGTATGAGGACTTCATAGGAGCATTAACCAAAATAATACAAACCTCTAAAATTCATGACTACCAGACCCAATTTGAGAAACTAGCTAACAAAAGTAATTTTTTTTAGTTGTTTCATCAGTGGCTTAAAGGATGATCTCAAGGCTGAGGTCAAGATTTTCAAACCATAAACTATGATGCAATCCATAAGCTTGGTATAGTTGGTCTAAGAAAATATTCAGCTCAAATGAGGCAACCTAAATTTCCATAGGCCAAACCCTCATTTCCTTCTAATTTCACATCTAATACTAAAAATAAATCTACTCCCTATGAGAACTTGACTACTAAAAATATGGATGCCTGACATGCCCAACGTTTATGTTATAATTATGGTGAAAAATATACATGAGGACATAAATACGTTCAAAAGGATCTATTCTTGATTGATGTAGAGGAGCTAGCAAATAGTGAATAACTTGAGGATGAAATAGAAGCATCAGAGGACCCACCTCAAGGTGAGGGTGACACACAAGAAGAGCCACAGCCAAAAAATTATGTTCATGCTCTTGCAAATATTACTTCTCCATAAACCATGAAATTCATAGGTTTTTGCAAAGGCCAACGTCTTACAATCCTCATTGATTTAGGAAGCATACACAACTTTATTAATCCCTAAATTTCTAAGCAAGCCAATTTTTACGTACATACCTGCAACTCCTTTAAGTTTATGGTGGAAAATGGATGGAATTTGCCTTGCAAAGGTAAAAACCATAATGTTAGGTTGAAAATAGGGGACTATGAGCTAAAAATGGATATGTTTACTCTTCAAATAAGGGGATGTAATATGGTGCTAGTTGAATAACACAAGCTTATACTGAGAGGGGGTGTGAATAGTATAAGATCACTTTTTACTTTTCTTTTCAAATCAATATTATGCAGTGTATAGATAACAAGTAATCAAAGCAATGCACAAAACACCATACACAATAGAGACACATATTTTAACATGGTTCACCCAATGTGGGCTACCTCCACAGAGAAAATATTTCTCAAATAATATTTTGGGAATCCTTCCCAATTACAATGTTTATGGACCTCTGTCCAAAGGAGATGTTGATCCCCTAAATATCAAGTTCATGGATATCTTGCATAGGATAACTATTTTTCCCTTCAGCTCTAGCTAGTGATCTTCTAGAAGACTTTGTCTCTCTGTTGTACTAACTGGTGGATCTCTCTCCACTTGAAGACTCCTCACTTAGAATATATGTCTTCAATTGTCCTGGCTGCTGGATCTCTATCCACTGAGACTCTGTCCTCTATACTTTGTCACCTCCAAAGCTCTGTTAATAGGTTCACTCAGAACCTTCTCAAATCTTCTCATCAATTCCACTCAGAACCTGCTCAAATTTACTCAACAAGCCCACTCAGAACTTGCTCAAATCTTCTCAACAGGTCCACTCAAAACCTGCTCAAATCTGCTCAACAAGTTCACTCAGAACTTGTCCAAATATGCTCAACAAGCTCACTCATAACATGTCCAAATCTGCTCAACAAGTCCTCTCTAGGACTTTCTCAAATCTACATTTCAATCTTCCACAAATCTTACACAAAATCAGTCCACAAGCCTTCTCAAAGACTTGCCTCAAATCAGCTTAACAAGTCCACACAAAACTTGTTGAATCTCATAGAATCATAAAGAGAATTGTTAGAGGCTCAATATTTTCTACACTCAATGCTTAATCACTTTCTCAACTCAATATCATAGAAGCATAGAGAGAATTGTTAGATACTCAATATGTTCTATTCTCAAAGCTCAATATCAACTCAAATCAATCTCATATAAGCATAAAGAGAATTTTTAGATACTCAATATGTTCCATTCTCAAAGCTCAATCTCATATAAGCATAAAGAGAATTGTTAGAGACTCAATATGTTCTATTCTCAAAGCTCAATTTCAACTCAAATCAGAATATAGAATAGTTTGTTTCATGGAACTTGAACAACCACATGCATCCACTTGACTATGATTAATCAACTCTACTCAACCAATCACCTCAAGGAACAACCCTTTCTCACAAACCCTAGTCCAAGCATGTATGAACCAACTCAAAATGTTTCCAACAATGCTCAACCACAAATCTCACAAAACAATGATATTCATGTTCTTTTTTAACTTAATTTCAAGTTCTTTGCATAACCAATTGGCTTCAACAACAATGCTTATAAAACAAATTTTAATCACAACTCTCAATCCATAAAACCTTGATGCATTAAACCAACCACTTTTGAAAAGGAAACCACAATCAATCCTTTTCTCTCCAATGATATTTTTAGAAATCAATCACCCAATCAAGTCAATGGAGAATATTTCCCATACCTTTTTGATGCCAATGAGTTGTCCACAAAATCTGTCAAACTCAACACACTTTCAAATATTTCCTTTTCAATAACAAAGAGGTTAGAGGACTTGAGTAATATCACAACAATAAAATAATATTCCAATAACACCTTATTACTCCTACTCAATAAAATCCACCATGTCCTCTCATGAAAGAAATAATCCCCTTTGAAAAAGAATAAATCAAACTCACTTTTGAACCCCTTTACAAAAATAGAAATATCTCTTTACACACACCTTATTTCTCCTTCTAAGAAATTTAATCAAATAGCCCTTGAAAAATGCTTTCCAATGATATATAATATTCTACCCTTCCAAAAATAAAACCATCAAAAATCTCTCAATTTTCTAGGGCATAGCATAACCCTTATTTCTCCCTTAAGGCTATTAAAAATTAAAATACAAAAATTAACTTGCCTTTCCTCTCGGAGGGATTCGATCCCCTGACATCCTCCTTCCCAACACCTTAATAACAGCCAAGCCGCCATTGGGAGCCATACATTGAAGGCGCCTTCATCCTCAAGAAGGTGCCATACATTGAAGGCGCCTTCCACACAAAAAAAAATGCAAATCCTCCCAGTGAATGAAAAAAAAAAAAAACACATATAACATGTCATGCTTAGCGTAAAATTTTGCTTTCTTATTACTTTACAGGGAATCATGAACCGAATGCAAGCTGCAGGCATCCTGAGAGCTAGGGCCTAACAGGCACGGAGTCATGACCCCTATTTTCTTGTTTTTGTAGGTGTAGTTTCACAGTACACAACCATGAGCATGATCTATAGGTGGAGCCGGCTTAAACTAGGCCTAACGGATGTGACATTTTGTGCCCTACAATTAGGAGTGCAGTAAAGCAAAAAATGCACTTACTAGGAAGAGAGTGCCTACAATTTGCCCAATACAATAGTGCCTTTTTCCATTTGGAGGAAGGTACCAATAAGCAATGTTCTTCTCCTTTGATGGAGGTTCCTATTGCTCAGTGTGGGACCTGATGTTCAGAGGCTTGCATACCTGTTGTACAAAGGGACCTAACACTAGTGACAAGGGCATCACCAATTTAAGTGGGGGAGGATGCAGGTGAACCAGAACCTCCCGTAATAAAAATAAATAAAAAATAAAAAAAACTTATGTTGTTTGACTCCCAATTGAAATGCAAATTAGAAACAAAGCTTGTACGGGAACACCAACAGAAGAAGGCTCAGCCAAAAAAAAAAAAAGGGAGTTTGAAAGGTTGTTTTCATGAGGACGTGACAATTTTTAGACATAGGGGGAAATACGCCTTATTGTCGGCGCCTCACTTACTCCTACGAAAAAAAAAAAAACCTTTTATTGAAATAGCTCCACGATGAAATGCAAATCAAAAGCAAAGTTTTATTTTTACTGCCCGTTG
Source organism: Wollemia nobilis (assembly GCA_028583015.1). NCBI lineage: Eukaryota > Viridiplantae > Streptophyta > Pinopsida > Araucariales > Araucariaceae > Wollemia > Wollemia nobilis. Next base: position 423,021 of record JAQPPZ010001465.1, on the reverse strand, counting down.
GAAGAGAGTATCCTCTTTCCCGAGGACCAGCCTGGTCCCGAATGGAAATGAGAAACCTCCAACTGGTAGCTAAATAAAATGGGGGAGGAGTTTGAAAAAAATAGATGTCAAATATTATTTCCTTTGGAATCAACGCATGGTAAGTAGGCACCTTCCTCTTCAAGGAAGGTGCTAGAAGAAGGTAGGCGCCTTCCTCTTCCAAGAAGGCACCAAGAAAAGATAAGTGCATTCCTCTTCCAGGAATACGCTAATAGAAGGCTAGTGCCTTCCTCTTCCAGGAAGGCACCAAGAAAAGATAAGCGCCTTCCTTTTCCAGGAAGGCACCAATAGAAGGCCAGCGCCTTCCTCTTCTAGGAAGGCACCAAAAGAATGCAAGTGCCTTCCTCTCACTAAAAGGTGCCGACAGGAAGGCGCCACAGGAAGGCACCGATAGGAAGGCACCATAGGAAGGCACCGATAGGAAGGCACCACAGGAAGGTGCCCACAGGAAGGTGTCACGGGAAGGTTCCAATAGGAAGCCACCATAGGAAGGCCCCCACAGGAAGGTGCCCACAGGAAGGCACCATAGGAAGGCACCGACAGGAAGGCACCACAAGAAGGCACCCATAGGAAGGCACCATAGGAAGGAGCCCACAGGAAGGTGCCCACAGGAAGGTGCCCATAGGAAGGCACCATAGGAAGGTGCCAACGGGAAGGCACCACAGAAAGGCACCAACATGAAGGCGCCACAAGAAGGTGCCACTAGAAGGCAAGTGCCTTCCTCCCATAGGAAGGTGCCCATAGGAAGGTGCCACTAGAAGGCAAGCGCCTTCCTCATAGGGAAGGCACCCATGTTCTTCACCCGTTGACTAGACAAGCACAACATGGGCAACAAATATTGGTGCAGTTCCAACTCTACATCATGTAGGTTAATTTGGGGATCACACCAACGTATGAGAACATCCTACCAACGCCAGCACATACATCACATACATCTCAACAATGCACCTGATAGATGCCATGAATGATGAAAGAAATATTGTTTTTCCTCACTCCAAAAAATAAAGGAATGTAGTGTTGTTCCAATTATGCATGCAAAAGAAATAATTCAGAGGGGAGATCATTTTGGACGCACACGTGTCAGAGGATGAAAAAAAAATGGAGAGAGTCAAGATATGTTCTGTTCATGGTAGAACAGATAAAGATACATATAAATAAATAAATAAAATCTCCAGGAGCACCAACATGAAGACATCTCACACCACCAGCATCATATATATCATATTCTACGAAATTCACCTGGGTATGTACTGATTTTCTTGTTAATTATGTGTATAGTTATTTTAAAATCATTTCTATGCTAATACCAGTCGACGCGTCCATAGTTTTTCAAAATCTCACATTAGAATTCAAACACATGATGTGCCTTGAAAAAAAATATATATAATTGAAAAAAAAAAAAGAGGAGAGGCTATGGCATCTACATGAATAAATTTGGCATCATTTTCATTACCGCCTCCTGACAATGGTAGTCATCTTGAGTGAACACATATAAATGATGCTACTCTCTACCACAAAGGAGGTTCTAGAGATGCCAAATATGTTTTAGATGTGGGTAAAAGTAGTAGCTGGTGATTGCACTTGTTTTAAACAAATTTGGTCTCACCAAATCTGACTAATGTGCAACACTAGAAAATGCCAGTATTAGTGTAGTGGTAATTTTCCCTAAACAGTGTAGTCACGATTTAACTATTTATCCACAATGATTAGTCAGGATGTGTTTCTAACTTTTGTTGGTGCCGCATCACTCTATGGATGAAGAATAGCAACACTTAATGAAAAAAAAACACACAGTGCTAAATAAAAAAAATAGTACTGAGAAAAATAGTAGTGTTGAATGGAAAAAAATAGTAGCACTCAGCGGCAGAGAAACAGAGATGTTGAAGGCCATTAAAAAAAAAGAGGAAAAAAATATATATCCTAGGGGTTGTTGTCACGAAGACATGACAAACTTTTTGGCATGGTCAGCCTGCAAGAGGGATAACTTCACCTTTTGGTGCCATGAGGGCGTGGCACATGTTAGGCATGGGGGGATGATGAGCACCAAAAATGCTCATTTTATATACACGGTTAAGGAGAATTATCACTGGTTCAATTAGCATATGAGATGTATTTTATATAACTTATGCATATAATTGATAGAAAATCTGGTATTATGCTTGATTGGTGTTTTTAGTGTAAAATCTATAATATGGTGTTTTCCAGTCTACATCCACTTGGACCTGACATACTTCTGCTTTCAGAGACTAAGGCATGAGAGCAGGTGCCTTCCTCTTCAAGGAAGGTGTCTAGCAAAAGTATGCACCTTCCTCTTCAAGGAAGGTACCAAGCAGAAGTAGGTGCCTTCCTTTTCAAGGAAGGCACCCAATAGAAGTAGGCACCTTCCTTATAAGGAAGGTGCCCCCAACAGAAGTAGGCGCCTTCCTTATAATGAAGGCACCCAACAAAAGTAGGCACTTTCCTTATAAGGAAGGCGCCTCCATGCCTTCATACTTTGCAAGATTTACCAAGTCAACTTTGATTGGTTGACCAAGGACTATGGAGGAGGTTGCACATGAAGACAAAGGAGATCTATTTTAATCATGCATTTATTAAATAGAATAAAGTGTTTGTTATTATTATCAACCGATTGGTCGGTTGACCTTGTAAATATCTTAAAGCATATTATTATTTTTAGGATGCATTAGTTTAGGATTTGTTGTTACATACACCTAAGTATGTTTATATTTATCCTTCTGGTGAACGAACATACTTTAAAATAGAAGAATAAAATGTGTAGAATCAATTGTAACTAAATCACATCACGTGATTAAAATAGACTGATTTGTTATTGTAATGAGATCTAGTTGCGCTTTATATAAAGACGCAGGCCAGATGAACAGAAGGAGATCAATGATTAATTTTACATAGAACTTATTTTATTTTATTATTTAATTAATTAAGAGTGCAACTCCTCTTATTCGAGCAAGCTCTACGTAGCTAGTCGAGTGGACTATCTGCGGGAGCTTGGGCCCACTCCCTGCAGTAGTCCTCCTCTTTTTTAATTTGTGCATTTGCTTTCTGTAGATTAGTTTACTGCTTTATTTAATTTCAGTTGTGTGTGTTTATTTCCTCGCATTTTATTTCCACATTTTATTTCCAGCACTTTAATTTTTGTTTATAATTTATTTATTTCATTTCTCGCACTTAGTTTATTTGGTTTGGTCGTAATCCAATTACACAAACCTCCCCACCAAACTAAATAAGGTACAACCAAATTTGTTCCCCAAAACTACAGGCATATACTGTGTGTGACACTCATAAGTTTACGGAATTACCGGATTGATAATTTATGGAAGAGAAATGAATGTTTTTCGGGACGTGAATTTTTGCTCACCATTTTGGCGTCATTGTCGGGGAGTGTCTAAACTATAGTGTTCTGATTTACAGGTCAGATAAAAAGCCTATTTAAAATTACCTGTAGATCTTTTACCTGAGAAGTGTGAGTCCACCAAGGGCCTTTTTATAAGGACAAAAATAGTTGTCGGCACAGTCAGAGCCAAATCCCATAAGCAATTATTTATATTTTTTTATCTTCTCAGGTAAACGTGGGAATGAACCTGATGTACCAAATTAAGTATAGAAGTAGAAATAAAATGTGTTGTTGAAAAAAAAAACAAAATTAGAAAAAATCTAGCATTGAAGGATTTCCATCATGTTCTAAATGGTTTCAAGAAATCAAAATAAAAAGCACAACCCAAGTCTGATTGAAAATTTTTAGGGACGTGTTTTTATACAGAAACCATTGAAAAATTGTGCCTCTAGAAGCTTGGTTTTAAATTAAAAAATTTTATAGGCTTGAAATTTTTGCAATGTATTGGTAAATGTTTTTTATGATGAAATTAATAATGCAAGGAAAATGACAGAGCATAATTTAAAGAGAACACCTTGTTATGGAGTATGCTCTTCACTTGCGCTTAAGGCGACCTGGTGAATCATAAACTAGCATGTGTTTTTAACAGATTGCTATGCCATGTTTTCTTCAGGTTGCTAGCTCCCGGATAGTCATTGGCTGGCCTGCACACTTTGCCACTACGTTGAAAGAATTTTGGTTGCGAGGCCATGAAGGAAAATACTCTTCTCATGCTACAACATATCAGACTAGTTGAACAAAAAAAGAGAATATTTTGAGAAGACTAGTTCAGATGTAGGCATGGGGGAGACCCCACCTTCATCAATGCTGCCAACAGCACAATGAACAATATTTATAGTTTTTGTGAAAAAGAAAAAAAAAAGAGAAAAAAAATAAATCATCTGCTGAAAAGGCTCCAAGTTAATGAGCAAATCAAAAATAGAGTTTTATTTTTTTTCTTGTTGAAAGAGAGTATCCTCTTTCCCGAGGACCAGCTTGGTCCAGAAGGGAAATGAGAAATATCCAACCGATAGCTAAATAAAATAGGGAAAGAGCTTGGAGGAGATCATATTTCAAATGTCTGCACAAAGGCCACATGGTAATTGAGCACAAAAAAAAAAATGTGTGAATGGAGCTCAAGGTGGCTAGAAAAATAATAGCACATAAATCTCATCGAGGCATTTTATGAAGACGTCACACTTGAACACCCGACACATGTTGTAGATTATGGAAAATATTTGTTTTTATCCTCACTTTGAGAAATAGAGGATCGTAGGGCCACTCTAACTCCACCTACGATGTAAATAATTCAAAGTGGGAGATTATTCAGATACACATGTGTCAGGATTGTGTAAATATTACTTAATTGAAAAAGTGATGCGTTCAGGGGCACACGATGAGAAAATAGTGCACGAAGATTAATCCCTGCAATGCATACGGAGAGTCCAATACTTTGGATATGCATTAGAGCAGGATTAACATTTTTTTTATGTGCTAATTGAGGAGGAGCTTGGTGTTTCAAAAATGTGAGTTGTTGGTTGTCATAAAATCCTTTCATAATGGTACATGGAATGTAACTTTCACATAGTAGGCTGCGTAGTTACTTGACTCACACGACCTCCACTTTTGAATGCACAGAGGCAACATTACAGTTTTTATGGTAGTATTCTCATTCTATTAAAATATGTGAAAAAATATACAAAAGAGAGGCAGAGTCTCACTATGGTGGAAGATAACATCAACTTTGAGAGGATCTGAAACCATGGAGAAATCTGCTTTTCACAAAAAAGTGTGAGGGCAAAGATGTTTCAGTACATGGCACATTTTGCCAAATTCTTAGGATGGATCATTGACAAACCTCCAGATGTAAAAATCACCAGCTCAAATGGTTGAAGTTGACATTCTGTTCTTTGATGCAGATGATGAAAAAAAAAATGATAATCCAAGATCTATTCTGGTCAAGACAGAATAGACCAAAAAAAATAGAGAAAAAAATTAGTTAGAATTTTATTTTAATGCCTTTAGTTTATTGTGAATAATTTCTCCTATGATGATTGAGATGGCTAGTTTTGGCTGAACTAATTTTTGGAGTGTTTTATATTATTTTAAGTTAAGTAGAGTGAATATATCCTCTTATTTATAGTTGGGTTAAGTAATGTATTTATATTTACATAATTCTCTTCTGCTTGGGTTAAGCTAAAGCATAGCATTATAGAACTTGATTCCTAAAAAATTGAGCTTGAGTTTTTAAGCTTTGGGTTATAATCTAGGCAACGTACACAATATTTTTGCTCTGTGGTATGTGGTTAAGTTATAGCACTTTTTAATGTTTGCCTTCCCTTTTTTAAGAAAAGGAATTTATTGTATTTTTGGGAAGGTGTGAATGCAAAAATGAAACACCAATACAATATATATAAAAGTAACAAAAGTACAAGTAAATAACACAAAATTGCATAGAATATATATTCTTTTATTGAATGGGGTAGATCTCCCGATTGTACAAATAATGTGCCCCAATGTGGGGTCTTTACAATGCTCTTGATACAATTGTTACAATGTTAGGGTTTTTGAGGCCCTAATACAATGAATAGTGGTGTCTTCTTTCTTGTCTTTGATCCCAACAGAGTGGTGAGTAGGCTTTGGTATCCTATGCAGGGACACTCAAGCTTCAACGTTTGCAAATGAATATGATTCTCAAACCTACACACAACAAATAAAAAGGGTCAGTAATATCTATGAGGACTCTACTGTGTGAGACCCTTAGAAGATGAAATCACTAAACCCTAGTTGCATAAATAAAGTTGTAAATAGATATGAAAATATGAAATAAGAGCAAAGAGATATTACCTTTTCAAATAATATCGTTTCTATATTTACCACTGATGCAGGGAATAATTACATAGAAGTCATAACTATCACTCAAGGATTGTAGGGCTACAGATCTAAATGAAAAACACCTGCAGGCACTTGGTGCTAACCAAAAATACCTAGATGCACCTAGTAGGCTTTTGTGGGCACTCTACATACTTTGGAGTTCTTGAGAAGCTTCTAGGGGTGTTCAGTGGCTGAGGGGAAGGTTGCATAACTAAATTTGGTTCATGCGGAATATGTGGCGGTAGATACAGAGGATGTGAATGGCGATGACAAATGCAAATGATAGTGAGGCTGCTTGATGACTTAGAGCACGAGGGCTCAAGGATATCAAGACCTTAGAAAATATTAAGGAACTTAGGGGAATTAGGGGACTTAGGGGTTGAGTCATCAAAATTACTCTTTATAATCTTTCCTTAGGCATCTTAGGGTTTTGATTACACAATTTGTGTGGCCAAGATTAAAACATGATGAAGGGTGGATATTAAATCTAGGTAAATAGCATGGATTAAGGTGGATGGATGGCTAGTATTAAAACATGATGGATGGTTGGGATTAATTCATACATATATACATACATTTATTAAATATATAAATATAATATATAAAAGATTATTATTATTTAAATATATATTAAACAAATATATATAAATATATGTAGCTAATAAATAATTGTGGTAGAAAGCTATGGATGGAGGACAAGTGGCTAGATTTTGGTGTCTAAAGATACCCCTTTTTGTACCACATTGTGTGAAACACAATGTGGTGCAAAAATATGAGACACTTGGTTTGGTCGGACGAAGATGCGGCTTTCTTTCATTGGGATGCAAAAATGATCTTGGAAGATAAACAAATTTGGGATGCAAGAATGAGTCTCACGAGATAATTGATAGAATTATGGGGTGAAGAATTTAATGGAATTATGCAAGTGCAAATGTAGGGTGTAAATGTTGATGATATGAATTATGTAAAATGTGATGTTTTTACCCCAATGATGGAAGGGGATTATTATTAAATACAAATGATTGAGTCTATTTTTGCCCTAACAGAGAAAGGGGTTTTTTCCAAGTATCAATGTCATGATCATGTAATATGTATCCCATTGTGGGAATTCAAAAATAAAATTTTGGTTGCCCCAAGTTTGGGGTGATTCCATGTTGTTGAATAAAATGCCTTTTGGCGTCATTGAAATGCAAAGTGATGAAAATGCATCAAAATAAAAAGAGTCAGCATTGGAGGACCTACTCGTGACTGTCAGATAATTTCTACAATTGGAACAAATCACCCTAGATAGGCCTATCTCCGTGATGACTATAAATGTAAAAGGAATGATTAATTATGATTTTTTTTATGTTTCAAGCCCCATGAACAAGGTCATCAATGACAGTTGTTGAGCAAATTGGTCACGATATAGTTTCACTTAGAAAATGAAGGAAAAAAAATATTTTTTCTTTTGAACAATGAGATATGTGTTTATGAAGGTGACCAAGTCTCCTTATGGTTATTTATTCATCTTACCGAATTGCATGGATGCAAATCGCTGCAATCGCCAAGGAGATAGAATAGGCCACTAGATACGAGGTTCACTTGAAGTTGTATATGAACTTAGCAGATGTGCAAATGCAATTATTGATGGATTAAAATTATGTTGGAATGAATATGTGATGATGATAAATACATTGATGATTGAATTGAATTATTTTGTAAAATTTTGTATTGATTTGGAGCATTTTGAAGCAATTTTGGACAATTTTACGCCTTGTGGGCGCAAATAAAATTTAGCCATCCAAATAAATTCATATTGTCACAAAATTGAGTGAAATGATGGAATGGATGATGATAATTATGAAAATGGTCATTTTATGAAAATTTGAACCATTTTGAAGCATTTTTTAAGATGGAATGTGATTTTATGACTTTTGATCGCAAGCAAAAATTATGAATCCAAATCGATTTTGGTTTTCACAAAACATGATATTATGATGAAATGGATGTATGGATGTAATTTGGAATGATTTTTAGAGGTAAGCTACCTTTTTGGATCATTTTTGGTCTTTTGTCAACTTTGATGGTAAACATCGATGGGCACCTACTACATATGTAAACTCCCACCAGAGTTTGTTGTTCTCCAAATGTAGGAAGGTGTTTCAGGCAAACTGGTGGTGCGAAGAAATTGCACAGAAGCAGCAGAGTGTACAGAAATAGCAGACATTTTGCAAAAGTTTGAAGGTATTTTTTTGTTATTTTCTTTGAAGTCCAAGTTGCAGCTTGGCATAAGGGGTTGGTGCTCCTTCCAGTAGGTGCTAGTGAATTAGGGGTTGGTGCTCCTTTCTGTTGGTGCAGAAAAATTGAGGGGTTGGTGCTCCTTCCAGTTGGTGCTGGTAAATGAGTTGTAAAGTTGTTGCTTTGCAAAGGCTAGATTTGGATGGTAGTCTAAGTAGTCATTTTTGAGGAGTAGCCACATTGGTGAACCTCGTTAAATCTATGTTGTGTGTGATGCTCTCTTGTTATATCTATTTTAAATTTGCTTCATTTCTACATTAAGTATTGCAAGTTTAAAATTTTAAAAGATCACACTGATTCACCCCCCTTCTCAGTGTCACTATAAGTGTAACAAATGGAATGGAGGTGGTGGTTCACCTATTGGATCATCTCACTCTTGTGGAAGAAGCAATCGAATGATGGGTTGATAGATGGGAAACATTCTAAGGTAAAACTCATCATGTTCAGTGTATGTGATGATGGGCTCCAATTCCTCTTTAAATTCATCAAAAATTATCGACATAAGGTCAAATTCTTCATAAATTTCTTCTTCAGAGTCATTGAGGTGATGGTCATATTCTTTTGAATTCAAATTAAGTCTTTGAAAGGCTTTTTCAAAAGAAGGGATGGAAGAAAATGGACGGTAGCCTAGACCTGAATGGTCATGCATTTCTCAATATGGAGTATCAATTAGCTCATGCACTCTCTGTTAATATCGGCCTAGGCCATTTTTTTGCCAATTATATCAATAAAAATAATGGGATAAAAAACCTGGCATTTGTTGTATATTGGTAGTTGTTGGTTGCTTGGGTTCATCTGGAGGAGAAGGATTAGACAATGACTCAATTCTCTCATACATAAAATTTATGCTATTTGACATGGAACCCATATTATACATCGCTTCTATAGATAAGGGTGGGTCACATGGGCAATCGTAATCCTTTGTAATTTGGATATTCAACAGTGTAACTGTAATGCCTTGTACCATGTATTCACCAATACCAAGATTAGTAGGGTGGACCTCGACTTTGGATGACATGGATGCTAATGTAGAAATGGATGACTCATGATTGGCTTGGGGTATGGACTAAGAAGGTGTTTCACAATATGTTAACTCGACTTGTGATACATTGGCTAATATGGATGGCGGTGGATTTTACTGAGATGATTATTGAATTGGTAATAATATAGAAGGAATGGTGGAGGATATTGCTGATGATGATGAAATTTATGTGGATTGAGTTTTACCACATGTGCATGTAGTCAAAGGTGATGAATATGGGGGTATGGAAGTGGAAGTTTGATGTGATGTGGTGATGGGAAGCTCCTTAGGAATAGGGGCTTTAGATGATGATCCAGATTGAGTGGATGATTAAGTGGCTGATGATGTTAAAAATAGATAAGTGGAATGAAGCATGGATTCATAGGGATTGGAGATGAAATTGCAATGCTTAAATGGTTCAACATCTATCGATATACAATGTACTTGTCCCTCATGTATGTATTTCAAGCATTGATGTAGTATAGAAGGGAAACATCCCATTTCCCTCATCCAATGTCATCCAAGGAGTACATTATACACCATGGATCCTTCCAATATGTGGAACATGATATGCAACATTTTAATCCCCACTTCAATGGGTAAAATGATAGTGCCAACTATGGAGCAGAGAGCATCGTTAAATGCTTTCAAGGTGAAAGTGGATTTGGTGATGTGGGATGGAGGAAGATTGAGATGATGAAGAGTAGATGTGGTGATGATGTTAATGGAGGAGCCAGTATCAATTAAAACTCTTTTGAATGGCTTCCTATCAATTTGAGCCATGATGTGTAATGGAGGGTCCACCAATTCTTACGATATTAGTTTAATCTCAAAATCATAGAATGTAATGGAAGCCTCCATACATGTTTAAATATTGCCCATAAAATTGTTGAAAGTATTAGCATCTTGATATTGGAATTCAATAGATTTTAGAATATCTGTTAATACCTCACGATGTGGGGGAAATTGTTGAATGAGCTCATATATGGATAGTTTAGACAAAGCCATTTTAATACTTGTGGTTAACTGCCTAATCAAGGAGATGATTGGCCTTGATGAATGATTTATGGAATGAATGGAGGAATTTGGATGACTTGGAATATGGATGGGTTGAGATGGATTGGCAAAAAATTGGATGGGTGATGATGAATTTGTAGGTTGAGACACACTTGCTTGTGGAGGTATAGGCAATTGAACAAATTGTTGGTAAGCATTTTGTTGATTAGTGCAATGTTGTTGACCTTGGGTTACTACATGAATAGCACCCATAAAACTTTGGTATTTTTGGACATTATTGACTTGATTAGGAGGGGTTTTGGTATTAGATACTCATGTTGTTGGTTGCACTTCCTCATGATGAGAAAGTATTGTTTGATAAATTCTAATTTTTTGGGTTTTCTAGGCTAAAGGACTATCAAGCTTTATTACCCCTAGGTCAATAATATCTTGCACTCTATCTTTAAATACATGGCAGTTGTTAATATCATACCTATTTTGCCTATGATAAGGGCAAAATAAATGCTACTGGCAGTTTTTACCACATTTAGCAGGATCATATGGTTTAACCTTAGGCAAGGGAAGTTTGTTGGTGTCATATAACCTATGTAATATGGAAGCATAAGATTTAGATAATGGGGTGTATTGACAATTCTGTCAAACAAATTGTCAACATGGTTGGTTTTCCACAAACTGTGTTTTGACTTTATTGAGTTTTTGAGAGAACCGCATGATATTCAATGTATTGTAGTTGATTTTGCATAGGTTTTTTTGTAGACATATTCAACTGGCTCATGACGACTTGATTAATTTGGTTAGCTTGGTTAGCTAGATTGGCCTGGTTTGATTTTGACTGGGCAGAATAACTTCCTTTATATTGGCCCTTATTTTGCCATTATTTATTTTTAGGCTTAATAATACCTTCTTGGATTTTTATTTCCTCAATTGTGTTGGCATTGGCAAGATCTTTATCAAATGATCGATATTTTTGTAATTGAAGTAACCAAGATATGGGTTTTAAGCAACTCTTAGTAAATAATCAGATCAGCGACTCCATTGGTAGGGAAAATGGAAATTAGGTGATAATAGCCCTCCAACGAATACCAAAGTCATAGACAGAATCATCATCATATTATTTTAAACCATATATTCTATAATGAGACTTTATTTCTAACATTAAGGGAAAATATTTCAAGAAATTGGTCAATCAATTGCTCAAAAATATAGATACTATGATGAGGCAAGTGATTATACCATTCTACAGCATCTCCTCCAATGTCTGAGGAAATTTTCAAAGTAGTAGAGCATCATTACTTTGAATTTGAAAGCATGAATGGATAAATGTGCTCACGTGTTCTTTAGGATTCTCAATCCTTATAAATTTATCAAACTTTGGTACTATGAAGTCTATCGTATATGGCAGTGATGGTACCAAAGGATGGATTGATTGATTACCTAGTTGACATAAAGTGGGTTTTTGGTTTATCAAACCAGGATTATGTTGTAACATACTATCAATATATTGTTGCATAACCTTAATTATAGGGTCCTCTAGAGTAATGTGAAAACCCTAAATCACTTGATGATTCTGAGAAGGCAGAGTGGAAAGATGTTGAGATGTAATGAGATGATTATGACTTGGTGGAGTGGATTGGAATTAATGATGATAAGGTTGATGAAATAATTATGGATGAAGTGGAGAAGATGCATGAGGACTATGGATGATAAGGTTGATGACGGTGTTGGAATGGAAACCATAGAATATTGTGGTACCCATTATGGACTTTGGGTGACAAAGGTGGGTTGGGTGGAAATAGGTTGAGGCTTAGGATTGACCACATGAACTTACTATTGAGGATAGAAGTGAGCATTCTAACACATCTTAAGAAATTTATTAAGGTGTTCCCATGCTTCACGTATTTCCATATCTAAAGTGGAAGGTGTGGATGTGTATGGGATAGTTGAGGTATTGTTGGTCAAAATGACCACACCTAGGGAAATAGAGAGTAATATTCTTAATATTTTGCTAAGTATGGATAGAAGTCATGATCAGGTGACATTTTGAATACTGAAGGCAGGGTGAATGTGAAAAGTCACAATCAGACAACATTTTGAAGGGCTAAGGATTAGCCAAGGTGAAAATCCATGATCCAATGACACTTTGAAGGACTAAGGCATGGCCAAGGTGAAAAGTCATGATCAGGAGATAATTTGAAGGACTAAGGCATAGCCAAGGTGAAAAGTCATGTTCAAGCAATATTTTGAAGGGCTAAGGCAAAACCAAGGTAAAAATTTATGATCCGATGACATTTTTAAGGACTAAGGCATAGCCAAGGTAAAAAGTCATGATCCATCAACATTTTGAAGAGCTAAGGTACATCCAAGATAAAATTCATGATCCAATGACATTTTGAAGAGCTAAGGTAGAGCCAATGTGAAAATTCATGATCCGATGACATTTTGAAGAGCTAAGGTAGAGCCAAGAAAAAATTCATGATCGGGTGATATTTTGAAGAGCTAAGGCAGGGCCAAGATAAAAGTCATGATCGGGTGATATTTTAAATGTCAGATGGACCACGACATCTTTGAATAGATTAAATAATACCACCATAACCAAAGTATCTCAACTACTTCCTATTGAAAGCTCCATACTCTCTTCAACTACTTCTTTTCTAGAATGAGCCTACTGGCAAACTGTTGTACAACTTTCAATTTTCTATTATGTAAAAACTCTTATATATAGAATGAGTGACCCAAAAAAATGGTCATCTCTTAGGTGTTTACAAGGCTATGTTTATAGAATTCTAAAAGCTTAATAAATATCATACATTCTGGTTCTTGGATCATTGGTGGTTCAAATCAAGTATGTATGTGTTGTCTATTGCTAATTGAATCTAATATTGAATGTAATATGCATTAATTCTTACTCTAAATTCTTGCATTAACATTCGATTAGATCTACAATTAACTTCATGGATAAGCTACATTTAAATAAGGCATTCACCAGAAGTTTTAGTTGCTATGTTTTGGTTCTCTATTATGCTTCTCTACAATAGGTTGTGATAGTTGCTTTGCTGTTGCTTAATCTGTACCATTTTTTAATCCTCTAGCCATAGCTATATTTCCTTCTATTTATGTATTTCCCTCTCTCTCCCTTTTCTTAAAAGAAGTAAGGAACTAGCCTCCTCTCAAGATTGAACTAGGTGAAATCTATTTAAACCTGGTATTTCAATGTTGGGAAAGTCTTAGGCACAAATGTAACCAAAGGTAGATTTTGCTCCAATAGTTTTTGGCATGCTCGGTGGGACACAAATCCCATGCAGTATACATATCAAAGCCCTAGTGAATAGCTTTGCCCTGTCAATATTTTAAAATCACCTAGCAACTCCACACCAGAAAGGAACCCTATAAATCATTTATCCAGCTTCTAGTTATGCATCATATTTTATGATAACTAGATCTAAAGCAAAAAAATTAGAAGAACCCATAGAGTTCTTCGAACTACACCTTGGTAACCTCTGAGATAATCCTATTTTGGTGGCCAAATTAGTGCCTACGTATACCCATAATATAGGATACACAAATCATTCCCTTATAGCCCTCCCTAGTACTGCTACTAGAAGAACTTTAACTCCAGCTACCTATATAATCATAATGGCCACAAATTAGCCAATCCTGCCTTACCCCGTATTGAACCACACGGGTCCTTTAAACATGATAGCTCAATATTTTATTCCTATGGTGGCCTTGAAAGTGCTACCCCAGTATGAAAATACTGGAAATATGGCTTATTAAAATTGTCAAGACGCAGCCGCACTAGCCCCAATACATAACATCCATGAAGAAGATATCATGATAATATTGTTGGTAATTTCCTTAAAATAAAAAATGCTCTATTGGTACAGAGCTCTTGAAAATCAAACTATATCCACCTGGGCTCAACTTGCTGGTAAATTAGTGAAGGAATTAAACAAGCGAGCAGACCCATTCTCCCTGCTAAATTGGTTTACTATTATCCAAAAACACCATCAATAGGAGATTGTAGATTTCAACATTAGATTCATTCAAACTTGGTAGAGAGTACCTGACGGGTTGAGACCAACACATGAGCAAGCAATGTATTACTATACAAGAGCTTTCAACTCAGATATAAGTATAGCCATTAGGTAGTCCCACATCTTTACCTTCCCCAATATTTATCAAGAAGCATAGAAGGCAAAGAAAGACCTGATCACCATCAGGAGATTCCCAGCCAAAATGATGATGCCCATATTTCTAGATCTACCCTAAGCATCAAGTGCTACTTTCAAACCCTTGCTTTAGCTTCCAGTCCTAGTTTTTCCAAGTGCACTGGGCAGCCTAATATTCTTGTAATATAGGCACCCCCTACACCTCCGATACTCCCTGCCATTCCTGCACTTCCTACATCAATAGTTCCATCAACTCCATATCCCCAACTTGTCATCCTATAATATTTGCAAGCATCATTCAAAACTCTGTCTAATAAATTTACATCAATGGAATGAATATAAGCAAAAATAAATTTCACCCCAAGGATATTCCCACAAATAAAAAAGGATCAAGCCTCCACGAGTGGTAGAAGTTATGACAAATATAGCACTGTTTATGCCAATAAAGATATCAAACCCAATAATGCTTCAACAGAGTTAAATTTTTGGTGCTTCACGTGTAATGATCCCCATGGTAAAACTTCTTTCATGATTCACCTGCATCAGGTACAAAATATAGCCATTGAAAATACCAAAAGAATTCTCAAAGGTCAGGTGAATATGATCAAAGAAGAAAATCAGAATTTCATGATGCCTTCTATTGAACAAGTAGTTGTTCTTACCAAATCAGGAAAGAAACCCTTATAGGTTGATCCCCAAGATATCAACCCCCTGAAGTTGCCTTTGCCTATAAGGAAACCTATTGAGAAAATGACCTTTTATAAGAAATATCCCCTAAGTTCAAGCTAGAAAGATGCAAAAACTTGTAAGGAAGCACCTTGACAGAAAGAATCAAAAACACAAGAATAAGCTAGGGATAAACTGAGATATCCCTCACTTACTAAGCATCAAAGGATTGATGCTACTAAAGGGTACAGAAACAAGTATGATGCAATGATGAAGGAGAAGAGTGTTGAAACCCCACCATTTAACATATTAGAGACTAAAATTGGGAGTTATATAATTCTAAAACCTAAAAAAACAATCCCATTTCTCTTCCTCTGGTTAACCAACCCACTGATAAATTGTGGAAGCTTTTCTTTAATGGTGCTAGATGTAAAAATAGAGCTAGAGCAGGTATTACCCTAATCTCTTTGATAGGCGAGGAAAATATTTTCTCTTACCGATTAACCTGGAGCTGCACTAACAATGTAGCAAAATATGAAGCACTCTGTTTGGGAATCAATAAAGCTAAAAAGATGGGTTTTAAGCAACTACAGATTTTTAGAGACTCCAAACTAATAGTGAACCAGGTAACTGAGAAATGTGTAAGCAAGCAGTATTACCTTAAATCTTACAAAAATAAAGTTTGGGACCTGTTAGAATATTTTGAGTCTCTGAACCTCAAGGTAATCCCAAGAGAGAAAAATACTCACACAAACTTGTTGGCTTTAGTAGGGGTAAACTTTTGCCCCATCAGCAACGTCATAAAAAATTCAAACACAGTCAGGCTAATATACAGATCTTCTATGCCATATAGGAATATCTTCTGGTAAGTCTTTGAGAACGATAAATAGATAGTAGACTTCCTCATCCACGAGATGAACTACTCCAGTAATAGGACAGCAAATGATGATGAGGATACAAGCATGATCTAGTTAAAGAACAACCACATCCCAAAAGGTTTGGTCACCCTTGAGAGCTTATTCGATAACAATGAAAGGTCAATTGGCTATAAAATTAAAGTTGACAAGCATAGATAGAGATAAGCTCATATGGGACCTAATAAAGCTATCAAAATAGGAGTGAACACTATGGAAGTATAACTAGATGAAATTAAGGAGTTATGTAAATAATTTCCAGACATCATCACCTGGAATTATGGTGACTTGAAATTCTATTCCAAAGAAATGATCCAACATACGATCGAACTTGAGGAAGGCGTAAAGCCATTTTTGCAAAAACAATGATCAGTGAATCCTAAAATTGAAGCCTTGATGAAGCAAGAGCTACTAAAATTGCTTGAAGCTAAAATTATTTACCCAATAAAGCATTCAACCTGGGTCACTAACCTAGTTCTAGTTAGGAAGAAGAATGGATATATCTAACTATGTGTTGACTTCTAAAACTTGAACAAAGCTTCACTCAAGGACCATTATCCTCTCCCCCAGATTGACCAGATCCTACACATAGTAGGAGTAGAAAGGTTCTCTATCCTATATGGCATCTCTAGGTACAATAAAGTATGGGTCAAAGATGAACACCAGTTCAAGACCGCATTCACAACCAAGTGGGAAACATTTGCTTACCAGAGAGTGCCCTTTGGGTTATCCAACATCGGAGCAACATTTCAAAGAGCTATGGATGTGCTCTTTGGAGAACTTGTCAATAAAATAATAGTAATATATCTAGATGATATGACAATTTTCTCTCACCAAAAAGGGGATCATATAGCGCATCTCAGAAGTGTGTTTGATAAATGCAGATAATTTAGTATCTCCATAAATCCCAATAAATCTATCTTTGCTATGGAATAAGGACTGTTACTTGGCCATGTTTTCTCTAAATCTTGTCTATCTATAAACCCTAACAGAGTGAAATCATTGTTAGATATTCCCCTTACCCCTAACAAAAAGGGCCTGTAATCATTCTTCAGCCAGATCAACTTCATGCGTAAATTCATTATTTATTTCATGCAAATAATCAAACCCATGACAAATTTATTAAAAAATGATGTATTCAAGTGGACCAATGCAAGGAAACAAGCTTTCCAGCAGAACAGAGAACAAATAGCTCAAGCCTCCGTCTTGGTGAACCCAAGACTACTCCAGAGGCTTCATCTTGTATGTGGTAGGCAAACAAGAAAGTTACACCATAGTTCTCATGCAGAAAGGAGCTGACAATGAAGAGAGGCCCATAGATTTTTTGAGTTAGACTATGCAAGAACATGAAGAAAAATATAACTTCATTGAGAAACATATCTATGCTATAATGAAGTTGCTAAAAAATTTTAGGCATTTCCTATCACAGAGTAGGATTATTGTGTATGTAATTCACCCTGACATACGAAACTTCATCATACAGTGGGAGCTCGATGATAAAAGAGTTGGTTGGATGACCAAAATACAAGAATACAACATAGAAATTATAGACACCTAAAACATGTCATGTCGATGGCGACTACTCATATGGACATGCTACAAGACCATATGGAAGATCTTGGATAGACTCCAAGATAGAGCAGTGGTTCTAACCACTCAAGTTGGGCTCCTTAGCCTAATCAGTATGAATTGTAGCCCAAACTTGTGGTCTACAGTCTGAACCATGGCTAAGGCCTACGGTTTATAGTCTGGACCGTAGTTGTAACCTACGGTCTTAACTGAAGTTTAGTTGGCCTTCATCCAAGCCAAATCGGTTTGAACGACCATTTGTTCTAGAATAAGGTGGTTAGAGGATGGAAGCTTCCAATCCAACTATCCTAACCACCCCTTCTTGATCTTGGCTTCTCCATGAAGCCACCCCTAGCCCTGGGACATCCTATAAGTACCCCTAAGAATTAGGGCAAATTATCAAGCAAGCATTGGAGTTTAGAGCAGCGAAGCCCTATCAAATTGTGGACTCACTTGAGTGCATAGAGAGAGCCTTGTTGCCATCCCCATTGTCAATTTTTCAAGCATCATGATGAATTAGGCCATGGATGCCCTAAGGACCTAGGAGAGCCAAGAAATGCTAATTCGGGTAAACGAAGGCCCTATTCAATGATTCAACCACCAAACTTGTCAAAGGACACCAAAGGCGACCCTTGAACATCAATTGGACAAGGAGGTCAAGCCCACAACCCTTGAATTTGGAGGGAAAACCACTTGGTTGCTCATCATGGCTTTCAGCCATGGTTTACAGTGCAGACCACTCATCAGAGCTACGGTTTGCAATAGGTGATAGATCTCTTTACTATTTCATTTCCAGTATGCTTAATTAGATCACATTTAGCATTTTAATGGTTTAGTTAGGATTTTAGAGACTTCTGACCAGCATAATTAGTGTTTTTACTAACTTGTTCTCATTATAGTAGTTTAGACATTAATGGTTTCTTTTCATGTTATAGTGTTTCATTTCAAGTAATTGATTCCATAGATTGATAGTTGTATTTCTTGTTCACATATTTCCATCAATATTGATAGGATTTGCACATGTTTAGCATAGTTTATGCATTTTCTTGATTTTATGTCATTATGTTATTCTCATGCTATTTGTCTTTAAAGGGCCTCATCATGAGAGGCTTCCTATGCTTTTGACATTCTTGTGTTGTTTCTTGATCGTAGGAAACAGGTTTTAAAGGAGCTACAACCATCCATTTCCTTCCTCAACACGAAGAAGAGGGTCTACTCCACCCTAGAGCAGTTCGTGTCATCCTGAAGGGCACTTTGAAATCACACCTACCCTTGAGAGGGAAATAAAAATATGTCCTATTGTAATAATTGTATCAAGATGATTATCCCTAAGAGGGATGTACTTGTAATTTGAGTTTGGCATTGAAATATAATGGAATAAAGTATCTTTTATTGATCATTTCATTGTCAATTTCTTGTTCTTGTATGCATATTGTATTATTTTTATCAATTCTTGCAATAGGATACATTAGGTGTGAGCCTTTTTGGTGGTTACAAGAAGGCGATCACGGTGGAACTCCACAATTCATGTGATATAACTGATTGTTTCTTGTATTTTTGAGATTGTAGGTATAGACCGCAACTATCAGCTATGGGCCAACAACTAAACCATAGGTACAACACATGGTTTATAGTCTGAACCATAGACCAGACCTACGGTTTACACCTGACAACATAGACAATAGAAAGCAGAGTGCAGACCAACTCAGGACCTGAGGTAGGCCCTATTTTCCACTCTCTATTTCTTTTTACTTCTCTGTGTTTTTACAGAATGCTTGTTTTCAAATGCAACTAGGAAAAGCAAACTAAAAAAGGGAAATCAATCATGTCCTAGTCCATTTCAAATCTGCATTTGTAGAAAGGCGTTGCTAGGAACAACGGATCTCTGATTGCAATCCGCCCTAGAATCCAGCATGCTTGATAGAACTTGTTTGTTTGGTGTGCATGTGTGAGGCCCAAGTAGTGGCCATTGTCATCGTAATATGCATTGTCTAAAAGAGCATCTAGAATAGCTTGCATTTTCTAAATTTGAAATGTTCTTTCATTTGCATAGCATATAGAAAATGAGCATGAGTGCTATATGATGCATTTCTTTTATGTACAATAAAATGAACCACACACACCACTTGGCACTTAAACGCTAGTGAGTTGGGCTTGACATCCAACCACTAGTAGGGTTCAGCGATGGTGGGCATAATTTCCATCCGTTGGCCCAAATCCTACGCACCCTTTGTTACTAGACCAATATTGGATCCAAGAACCTTTCGTACCCTAGAAAATTTGCATGTATTCTCTTCGAAGGGTATAATGCTGACTGGGGAAAATGGGTGAGGATCTGGGAGGACCTGTGCTCCTTGTTGGGTGTGGACTTTCATCACCACACACGGGGATTTACGTGGCTTGGAAGTCACATCCAGGTTGTCGAGCTATGAGCATACAGGTGAAAGCCAATTTAAACCGAGAATATCATTCAATGCTTTTCAAAACATGATAAGGAGTTCTATACTGATACAACAAATTATTGAAACAACATCAAATAGTCTAGGGCTCACTTTTAAAAATTAATACGAGATAAACACCATTGTATACCTTGTTTTCTTAATAAAGAATAAATCTAGACATTAGGTGCACCATGGTGGAGACACGGGGCGGTCGGCAAAGGCACAAGCCTAAAGCCCATGACCAAGCCCCAACAGATTCACATCAGCACATGTCGAATCCTCACCCACATGCACTCCTCGAACGTCGTTCGACGAGCATTAGAGGAGATAATTCGACAAGGGGGGAACCTATTGAGCATACCCCCAATAGAGGAGCTTCTGTGCATTCCTCTAGACGCAGAATAGAGCATGGAGCCTCTCAGCATGAGGGTGTTCCACTCGAAAGCCATTACTAGGATCGCATTGCACGTGCATCCACAGGATCGGCTAAAGAGTATGTTATACAGGGATCCAAATTGGTACCCCTACATCATAGGTCTATAGGAGGATCCGTGGCTCCACCTTCGAAGTATAGACGTGATCGAGACCCGCCCATTCAAGGGCATGCAGATAGGGCCACCATTGAGCATAGGCCTGTGTAGACTCCCACACATGGTGAACATCAAAAGATCACTATTGATATGGCTAAGGTGGGAGCCAATGGCACACCACCACACGAGCGGTGGAGATCCAGATAGTTAGATGGATTAGGTAGCATCCTTGAGCAGCTAGGCTATAAGCCTTCGACTCCACCCACCCGTGCTCCGAGTGAGCATAGTGGAGGTTCTATTAGGACTACTAGAGAACATGGAGAGGCTTCTAAGTGCCCTCATGTGACACATCCACCATCCACGCATGGTGGCATAGAGCATAGAGCATAGTAGGACGCCCATGCCATCTTTATAGACAAGGGCAAAAGCATCACAAATCAGTCAGATGGGTACAAAACCCATAAGGTCGCTCACATAGAGCATGCATACTAGAGGCCTATCATGGCCAATGACCTTGATAGATCACACAGACTGGTATCTAAGCAGCGATGATAGCTCCTCCAAGATCAATTGGAGGATGCTCACCTAGAAAGGCAACGCATTGAAGAGGAGAATCTTCAATCATAGAGGCTCATCAGACAAAGACTATACGAGCAGCGCCTGCATGAAGAACGCATCCTTACCCAAAAGGAGTATGTAGAGCAGGAGGATAGGCTAGCTAGGGCTGGTCTATATACTCATGTCGAGAATAGAGAGTGCACTCAGAGAAAGGCTTTTTCACAAGTCGATGTGTAGTAGGAGCGCAGAGATGCTCATACTCATATTAGTGCCCAACAAAGAGAATGGCCACCACCATTCGAACATGAGGGGCAACAGCAATATGAGGAAGAAGAGGGAGCAGGAAACAATCAAGAATATCCTAAAGAATCCCTAGTTGAGGAGGAGGAGGAGCAATGACCTCCACCTCGATAGAGGAAGAATGTACCTCCGAGACCACCCTCACGTCAGCTTAGGGAGGAGGACTTCTTATCCTCAGAGGCTTATAAAGCCCTAGCTGAGAAGGTAAAAGCGATTGAGAGGCAAGGCGCGACACTTCAAAAGTATGACATTAAGAAAGATTCATAATGAGCCTTTGGACCCCTCGATACCTGCTCCAGCTTACCCTGAGCATTTCGTTATGCCTAGGTTAGACAAATTTAAAGGTGACGAAGATGCACAGGAGCATGTCACAGGATTTTTGGATGCCTATTTCCAAATTGCTAGCAATAATGCCTTGCTTTTGCACACATTTGTTATGACCCTTTCAGGCCCAGCCTAAGAGTGGTTCAATCAGAAAAAGAGGCACAACATTACCATTTTTGAGCAACTGGCTGACGCTTTTCTTGAACACTTTTCTTTTGGCATCAAGAAATAGGCTAACCTTTCTGACTTGGCTATGCTAGCTCAACGCGATGATGAGCCAATTGAACAATACGAAAAGAGGTGGAGAAGATTGATGGCAAAGCTACCATTCCCTATTCCTACTATGGAATTAACCTGAATGTTCACCAAGAGTTGTGCCAAGCACATCTCGCTACTATTGCAACTACAGTAGTATCCAACATTCGAGGAGGCTTTGGCGCAAGCCAAGGTAATCGAAGACATCAAGTTGCAGGAAGGCAATTTGAAGCTTAAGAATAGGAAAGAGGGGCCAAAGAAAAGCTCCACAAAGCAAAAGGGCAAGCAGGCCCATGTCAACCAGGTAGTGCTAAACCTCCAGAGAGAGGATAAAGGGTAGCAAAAGCAAAATTATCAGGCCCAACCTCCTCTTGCATAGTACAAAAAGCGCAATAACAACTATAAGGGCAAAAACAAAGAACAACACTCACCTCACCAATTCATGCCTCTAATGGAATCATTGACTTCAATATTCCACTAGTTATGTGAGGCTAAGGTGATCAGACTACCCGAGGTTAAGCTAGTCGATCCGAATCAGCCCAAGTCGAAGGGATATCAGGATGACTTGTTTTGCATCTACCACCGAGCGAAGGGCCACGACATCGAGGTATGTTGGTCCTTCAAGAATATTGTGTAAAACATGATTGAAAATGGTGAGCTTGTAATACCAAGTAATCCGTAGGTGCCTAAAAACCAGAACATGGGGATTTACAAAAATATGCTACCAAACCATGAGGCGTTGTGCAACAACATTGGCCAGGTCAACCAAGTGCGCGTCGAACCACCTACCCAAGGGTTCGTAGGCATGGTGAATGTTGTTACAAGACATGGGAGATATGAGCAGCTGAATCAACCGCATGCTCCCATAAGAATACAAGCCACATCAAATTAGCGGCCAACACAAAATATTCCAAGCCCACCAATGAGATCGGTGGTGACCATACGAAGCAGGTTAGTCCAAAACCTACAGACAATGCCTACAAAGTTGTCTATATATGAACTGATACAGTAGTCCCCTAGGCATAGGGAGACTCTTATGGATATTCTAAGGTCCATCGAAGTATAGTCTCAGGATGCACAAGCATTTACCAATTTTGTGGGACATGTACAGCAGTGTCAAGAGCCCATGATCCAGTTTTATGATCATGAAATTAAGATGGTTCCTATAGATACGGCTGACCCGCCATTGCATATCATCATGTGTGTTAATCACGTACCATTTAAGAGGGTCTTGATCGATATTGGTTCATCGATCAACATAATAATGACCAAGGCATTGAATCATTTGAAGCTACCAAAATCACACATTGTGCCCACCACTTTCACGTTGAGAGCATTTAACGATGCCCTATGCTCGATGGTTGGCATGATTGTCCTACCTATGTAGGTAGGCCTAAAGACCATCTCTATGATGTGTCATGTGATCGAGGGGGCCATGCAATACAACATCCTACTCGAGAGGCCTTGGATTCATGAAATACATTGTGTTCCCTCTATATTACACCAATGTGTAAAATATCTACATGAGGGACGGGTTCACGTAGTGTCATCAGATGAAGAACCTTTTAAGTTCATGAACCTAGAGGATTTGCTTGGGGGTTTCATACTCCCATCAATGCACCTGGACATCTGGCCCACGTCGCCGATTAAAAATCTAGGAGGTAAATCAATAGTACATGCTCAACCATCGATATCTGTGTCACACAGATCTGAGCGCACTACTACTACTTCGTTGAAATCAACTGCATCAGTGATGCTTCGGGATGACAGGAAGTTAAAGGTAAATATGGGTGAAAAAGAGAAGAAGCAAATGCCCAAACCAGTTTCTAAGGAGGCTCCCATCCCCATGGAAGTGGAGGAATCCCAAGACATAGTTGAGGAGGTACCTCAGCCTACCTCACCTGCATCGTCAATAGGGTCATCCACACCACGGGTGATAGTACATCTCACCAACACCAGATTAGGTGAGTATATTGTGCAGAATGTAACCTTCAGACCTATTCTAGAGACTGCATAAGAGATGGGCTGACCATCCACTCATCGTTACCTGGTTGGATCAATGGTTCCATTGGGAGAGCCACCTAATCAGACTAATTTCATCTACGTTGGGCTAGATCAGCTTCCAACGTGAGAGCCCATGGATGAAGATAGTGACAAACCTTTCACTATAAATGTTCATTATTTATCCAACCCGAAGTACTCCATGCATATTTTTGAGTTGTATCACTGGCATGGGTATGAACTTGGTCTATTTGAACAAGGGCATAGAACTCCATTTGAGCCACATTATCAGCTAGCAACTGATAGGTTTAGATTGGGGTTACAGATACAAGGACAAGATGACTTGCTTGCAGCATCCTTAGATCACTTGTACCTGAGTCTAGGGGACGATGTGGACTTCAACCCATATCATCCTAATATTTCTAGTTTTGGAGGACTAACCCGATGGTATCTGTCATCACTGCTAAGCCACTTGAAGAACATCATGAAGGGCTCCTAGAGTAGACTAATACAGATCAAAACCCCAGAGGCAACCTGGGTCATCAAATCCATAGTGCAATCGACAACATAGGTGTGCAGGGGCATAACCCCACAATTTTAGGTGATCTCAAGTCAGGAGATCTTTACAATGATGATGGAGAGGAGTCCACCTCCAAGATAAGTGGACCAAGTTATGATGTCGATAGTGAATCCTCAAACAACGATCAATCTAAGGAGGAAGCTAAGGGGGGATATTTAAGGCCTTTGTATGTGCATCACCTACTACCTACAGAGTCGGTACATGTTACCGAAGAGATCCTTCCCAACATTGATCATTCGGGGAAGAAATAGAGCTATATTTCTTGGCAATGTCACACTTGCGATATAATTATCTAGTTTTTCCAGATAGTGATGATAGCAATCAAGAAGTCATATTCATGGGGTCACACTTGCCAGAGTGCCCCATAGGAGTAGGAGTGAATGATGGATTCTAGTTGTCTGACAGTGATAAAGAAGATGAGTTAGAGAGGGCCTACCTTGGTCCTCCTTATTTGTGTTACCGTCATCAACCCATCGATATAGATGAGGTCTATCATCATTTATGTGTTGGTCCTCATCTGAGAGCAAGACGGTTAAACTTGGATCAAATTTATCGGTTGGTTAATCCCCTTATGTCGACCTACATGGAGCTCCATGAGCCAAATGATCCTATGTTGCATCCAGTGCATAGGGAGGATCCAATAGTTCGCAGTCCTCATAGAGAAGACCCCTTTGTACCTATGCCATTAGAGCCAGATCGTGGGTATGAGGACTACATTGATTATGTAGAAGTTGGTCCATGTGGTCCTGGAGATCAATTCCATTCCATAAATATGGTCTCCATTGATTTGACCACTCCACTCTGCAATCCAGTAGATCCGTCCAAACTGTTGTATCTTAACAAAGATGCTATCAACTAGGATCATGTTGATTCACCCGTTGAGCCTGAAGATTTCTTCCCTAATGAAGAAATGTTGCAACCTTTCCATTTTGTGCCAGGTTGTGCATACGATGTCTATCATGCCAAAAATGCTTCCAACACGGAACCGATCAACCCGATTGATGACATCCATTTGATTCCTATAGCTCATCAGCTTAAGGAGGGATCGCATATGTTAGTAAAGGAAACCTTTGAGGTGGATATCAGTAATGATCCCACCAATGGAAATAAGGTTAAATTTGGAGAGATTCTCACTCTAGATGAGTGGGCCATACTCATCCCTCTACTGAAAGAGAGACAAAATATGTTTTCTTGGACATATAAGGATATGCTAGGTCTAGACCCAAAATTGGTTACTCATAACCTTTCGCTAGATCTGATGAAGAAGTCGGTCAAGCAAAAGCTTAGAAATATGCATCCAACAGTAGCCTTAATGGTGAAATATGAGCTACAAAAGTTGTTGGATGTAGAATTTGTAATCTCCATCGACTATCCAGAATGGGTGTCCAATATGGTACCCATGGGAAAACTCGATGGAAGAATTTGTATTTGCATGGATTTTAGAGACCTAAATAAGGCAACACCCAAAGATTCATTTCTATTGCCCAATATTGATGCTCTCGTAGATGCAACTACAAGTCATGAAATGCTCTCCTTAATGGATGATTTTTTTGGTTACAATAAAATTTGGATTAAACCCAAAGACCAGCATAAAACTATGTTTATAATGCCATGGGGAACGTTTTGCTATAAAATTATGCCATTTGGCCTCAAAAACACTGGTGCCATATATCAGTGGGCCATGACATACATTTTTCATGACTATATGCATAAAATTCTAGAATATTATATCGATGACTTATTGGCCAAGTCATTGCTGTGAGAAGAGCATGCAAAGGTCTTAAGGAAGGTCTTCGATCACCTGATAGAGCACAATGTCAGGTTGAATCCTAAGAAGTGTGTATTTGGCATAACTTCTATAAAAATACTAGGATTCATCATCTTTAAGTGAGGCATCGAAGTTGACCCAACGAAGGTCAAGGCTATCTTGGATATGTGTCCTCCCACCAACATTAAAGAGTTAAGGAGCCTACAGGGCAAGGTCACATCGATAAATTGATTCATACCTCAGTTATCAGATAAATATCGACCCATGAATCGACTGCTACATAAGGGAGTCCCATTCAACAATGACAAGGACTGTCAAGCAGCCTCGCTGAAATAAAGCAATACCTTGTGACGTCACCAGTGCTAGCTCCACCAAGGCTAGAGGTGCCTTTTCTACTATATATTGGCAAGTGACTTTGCACTTGGAACCATGTTAGCCCAAAAGAACATGCAAGGCAAATAACAAGCCATATATTATATCAGTCAAACCTTGGTGAGCTATGAGCTCGGGTATGCATATGTGGAAAAATTATGTTTAGCAGTAGTGTTCACTACAAAGAAATTGTGACACTATATGTTAAGTCATACGACATATGTTATATCCAAACAAAATCTTTTATAGTACATGATGAGTAAGACGTATCACAATACATGTACTATGAAGTGGATCATGCTATTGATAGAATTCAATCTAGAATTCATAAGCCAGAAGTCCATTAAGGGACAAGTCATAGTTGATCAATTAGCTAAGGCTTCACTATCAAACATTAGACCTCTGGCCATAGAGCTTTCGGATGATGTAGTCTTCATCATATCTGAAGCTCCCAAACTTGAAGAACTAGAGAATAATGCTGATATGACTCTTTTCTTCAACGGTTCGAAGTGTGAACAAGGGGATGGTGTAGATGTAGCACCCTAAAATTGGCTTAGTTAAACCATCAGTAAAAATATAAAAATTTGAATTTTAACCTCGAAACCGCCCGTTAACCGCTCACCTCATTTTTCATGCCATTTTTAGAATTTGTTTTGACTGTTGGATGATATCGTCACTGATCTAATGATATCGTCCCCGATCGAACGAATTCATCTGGAACAGAACATCTAGATGATTTCATCCCAAAACTGAATTTTCATAATTAGCTTCTATTTCAAAAACCTCTCCAACTCGGGCAAAAGTGTGTCTGTGCGGTTGGAGATTCCTACATTGGATATCTCCCATATTGGGATGATCCCCAACCTCCTAACCTCCCCCTAATCCTATATAAACTTGGGATTTTCTCATTTTATCCCCCTGGCTGATAATTTCCTTGCAAATCTAGTTTTTTGTTGTATTAGAACATCCTCGCCCCCATCATTTGCATTTGTATTTTCAGATTTTATTGTAGGTTTTTACTGTGTTTCAGCCAGAGAAAGCTTGGATCATCGCAGGCGATCCAACATGATTTTAGATGATCCTATCGAGATCGGTGACGATCTCGTACGATCACAGATGATTTTGACTATAGTTCAGATTAGGGGCAACCAGAGCCCTGAGTTTGCATTTTCTACCTTTCTTTCTTATTTAATTATGCATTATATTGATTTATTTATGTTCTGCATCCTGGAGTTCACCTCATTTAGCATATTTGCATGATAAATTTTAAAATAAGTTATTAAAATAGTGCTTCTCATTTGATTTGCTATCTAGATTTATTATTTAAGCATCTATACTATTATTTCTATAATTTTGCATCATTCTTGCAATTGCATTTTCGGTTTTTGGTGTCTGTTTCCATGATTACAGGTTTCTAACGAATTCATCTGACGAATTCGTCAGGTCACCGATGATCTTGTATGATATCAGACGATCGCTTGTGATTTGGGATGATTCTATACAATTACAGATGATCCTATCATATCCGAGATGATCTTGACTCCTACAAGCTTTAGAATCTTCATCAGACATCAGGAATCAGGTGTATCCCTCTCCATTTCACATAGTCTCTGTATTTAGGATTCATTCATGTTTGTTGTCTTCATATAAACCCAAAATTTCATATAGAATAGTTTAGATTCATTTTGGCCAACCTAGGAATATGAATGATTGGATATAAAATGAACACATCAAACCCATTCTCAAACTTGGCATGGAAACTGCCACTCAAAGTTTTCTGGTGAACCCCACCATCCGTAAAAAATTCACCCTTATACCCCGCTCCCGAGAGGCACGACCTTCAAATGGGCTCTCCGTCTGAGCTATTTTCCCATCCTTATCGCATCCCCCTTCCAGGTATGGATCCTTTAACCTGAAGGTAAGGGTACAAAAAATTTGGGCGATACATTTTTGGTGAACCCGATGTGAAACTAAAACACCTTTTGAAAACAATCCAAAAAAAAAACACATTAAGAACATCTAGAATCATTAGAAAACTGTTAAATTTACATATCATATTTAGATGGTAGATTATAATAGAAGACGAGCTATCACCATAAATATTGAAAATTAATTAACGGCCATAGAGATTACTTCTATGCTTAGATTACCTCAAACAAATAGAGTCCAACCTTTGTGGGACGAACTTGATAGGAGATTGGGTATTATTGAATATAGATCTACAGAACTTAGGCAAATTAAGAGGTTTGTCCTAGATAGAATCTTGTATCCCGATCAGGTAACTTTGTACCATGAACTTCAGAGAGCTTGCCATAGGTGGTTAGCAAATAAAAGAGCACGAGTGTCTTCAGAATTGTACACCTTTGAGGAATACCTTGAGAACGCAGTTGTAGTACATAAGTTTCTATCTCGTATAGAGGATCAAGAAGTCGTTCTTACGGATAGGAAAATATGAAATAGAGTTCCTAGAGCTATGTTGTATCGAGAGTATTGCCATGAACTTTATTTTTATAATTCAGAGTCTGAAGTAGATCATATTACCATAGCACACTTTGTCAAGTTCTTGAAAAACCACTTCCAATTTGAAGAGGAGCATTTCATGACTCCTGATGAACTTGATCCTATCAACGATATCCATAAAATATTTATAGAAAACTAAGTTATTCTTTTTACTATTGTTATTTCTTGCAACTAGCATGTTGTTTGTTGTTTTTATACTTGTGAAATAATAATACAAAAAATATATATAAACAAAAAAATATATATATATTTCCTTTTTAAGTATTATAGTAGGTATATAGTAATATATACCTCTCAACCCTACCGCATATATATATATATATATATATATATATATATATATATATATATATATATATATATATATATAAGTATATATATTTGCTAAAACCTAAGTGTAGCACAATGCCTAGACTTAGGAATGGAAAACAAACTGAAGAAGATGAAGATTGGTTAGGAAGACCATTAATTGACCAAAATGTCCCTCCTAAGGACCAATTTCAGGAAGAAGAAATCCTAGATCAGCAAGAAGAAGAGCTTGTTGTGGCAAATGAACAAGAAGAAATTAATAGAGAGGAAGGATCCTCATCCCCTAAAATATATCTGGGAGGAGCTATCACTTTTGAAAACATGGAACAATTTTGGAAGTTCATTAACACAAATATCGATGTTTTTAATCGAGCAGTTCATATGGACAAGGATTGAATTAGTGACACTCAAGAAACTCTAGAAGACGTATTTCACACATGCACTAATCCCTTGTCCTTTATTTAACAAGAGAGTGATCAATCTAGACCATCCAATTTGGATATAGTAGTTGCGATCCGAAACATGCAACAACAACAGGTTACCCAACCACCTAAAGTGCCTGTTAACAAGCCTAGGGTCATTCCCACACAAAATAAACCATCATTTACTGCTCTATTTCACCAATATATTAAGCAACATACCTCAAATCAACAAAAACCCAAAACAAAACCAAACACCAATTACCAACAATATGGGATACAACATAATACTATTAAAAATCCCATTCATGATACTCTTCCTACCAATACTTTGCATAATAGCAATATAGCATCTAATCCTTATGCCACACCATCATACACTCATAAATCCCATACCTATGTCCCACCGAACCAATATTGTGGACAAACTAGTAATCTTGAAACCATGGTGAAATAGTTAGTTTCCCGCATGGACCAGATAGATCCCTACCGACCCTCATACAATTATCGAGAGATGTGTAGTTAGCCTTTAGATCCTATAGTTGTAGTACAGTTGTATCCTAAACATTTTCCTATGCCTGTCCTTCCCATATATAAAGGAACAGAAGATCCCATAGAGCATATTCATATGTTTAGGATAGCATGTCATGATATATCACATGATGACTTGTTATTACTAAAAATGTTCCCAAAAATATTGGGAGGAATGGCATTAGAATGGTATTATCAATTACCCACTAATTCTTTGAGGAATTTCGAAGAAACTGCCAAGTCTTTTGTTCATCAATTTAGTGCCTATATCGAAATACATGTGACCATTAAAGATTTGTATAACTTAAAACAAGACAAATATGAATGCTTTGCTGATTTCCTAGCTAGGTGGAGACAATTGATAGGAAAATTGCACTTTGTGTTACCTTATAGGGAGATGTTGGACATCTTTATTAATAATTTGCAAGAGCAACTATCTTATGAATTATCAACTGCTACCTTGACCACCTTCGATCAGGCTATAGACTTAACCCGAAGAGTGGAATATGCTCTCATTAGGAGAGGTCGACTTAAAAATAAAGACGATGAGAAAACATCCAGAAATCAATATAAGAATAAACAAGTTGTGGGTGATGGATTCATTGATAGCAGAAATATTGCTAATGTTAATGCTGCAAAGACAACGGAGAAGTTTGTACTGAAACCTCCTAATAGGCCTCCTCGAGAATTTACTAGGTTAAATCAACATTTATCAACTATTCTATCGTAATTATTAGAACGAGGCTTAATTAAATTACCAAATATCCAGGAACCTGATCCAACTATACCCGGATATAGAGTAGATTTACATTGTGACTTCCATAGAGGACCTGGACACACTACCAACTCTTTCAAAAGATTAAAACATAAAATACAGGACTTGATTGATAACAATGAGATGGAGGTACAAGCCTTTCAACCTAAGAAAAATCCTCCTAATAAAAATCAATAGAACACCACACAAAACCATAATCAGAATGTCAATCAGTCATTAGACATCTTTCAAAATCCCTTACCAAAACATGGTAAGGAGGTGGCTAATCAAATTGAACATCATAATGTTTTGCCTCCTGCCCGATATGTAGGAACTATTAATGGGAATTTACCTACTCATGATCTGGAAACCTTTGATACAACTTTATATGTGGTTACAACCAGGCCTCTATATAATATTTAGATACCTGATCTTAGTGATACAGAATATGATACTGAGAGTGATATGGAAATCACATCAAATCAATCGAATAGTTCTGAAGATGAATCGGATACTATTCACCCTATCACAAGTCATATAGTTCCAGAAGAACCATTTCCAAGAAGAGTCACTACTAGACCATCGTCTCACCAATTGCTTTCTAATGAGTTAGCTATAAATGCTAGACCAAGACCCATTCATCATCTGAATATTGTGGGTACCATTGGAGTTGTTACTAGACAACAGGCTCAAAATTCTCAACAAGATCAAATTCATAATGGTGGATCAACTCCATTTGTTTTGAAGGTTCCTAATAAAGGGAATCATGCACCTAATGTTCAACCTAAACCTCCTTATAACATTAATGAACAATTATCAAATATTACAGCTAGAATTTCCCTCTTGGACCTTTTAAGATCTTCTCCTACACATAGAGATGAACTAATGCTCACATTAAGCCAGATGATGGTACCACAAGACATTCAACCTGAAGCCATGGCCAATACTATAATAACTCGTGAAGTTGATTGTATTGACTTTCGAGATAGAGACATACCGCAACATAGTTTACATAAAGATAACCCCTTATATATTACCGCATTAATTGGAGATGTAGCAGTCAAACAAGTTTTGATTTATAATGGTTCATCTTTAAATATTTTCACTTTTGACTTCTACCAAATATTTAGGTTTAGAAGCGAGGAAATGAAAAGAACTGATATGATCATAAAATATTTCAATGATGAAACACAAGAAACGTGTGGAGTTATTACCATTCCATTGCAGGTTGGTCCAAGAACCTTGGATACAATCGTGTTTATTGTACATTGCCTTGCATCATGCAATATACTCTTGGGTCACCCTTGGATCAACGCGATGAGAGCTGTTCCCTCAACTAAACATCAATGTGTTAAATTCAAATTTAAGAATCAGTTGGTTACCATTCATGGTGATCCAAGACCCTTTGATATGTGTGCTTTGGCAGAACCTATTGGATTTCAATTTTACCCCACGCTGTCATCCACACATCCTAATTCTCATTATCCATCTAAACATGTGAAACTCACACCCACAATGTCATCTACTTCTTCTCCATCAGATGCACCTTCACATATAGCTCAACCATCTTCTAAAAAAATTGCATTAGGACCTAAGAAAGATCCTAATCCCACAACCAATATCTCTTGTTCTACTCCTATAACTTATATACCTATAATAGACCCATCTATTGACACCTCTACACCGTCTATATCCACCAAATGCATATTCTCCTCATTAGAAGATGTAGGAAATATTCCTTCTACCTCTGATGCTCTTACTGATGAGCTCTTACCCGATCTATCTAAAATTCTTATATCAGAAGAAATGAATGTTTCTATGCAATATTCCCTTGTTTTAAATAAATTGCCACCATCTCCTCATACCTTGGGCCTCCCATAGCCTATGGTAAGTATTTACCAAGTCAGGAGTTGTACCTTTATTTATAAGGGATATGACTGGGGTAGAATACCCAGAAACATCAAAACTCATTATGGGGGATATGCTCGGTGTTATTTTACTAATGAGTATACTAAATCCAAACCTATAATGCTTAAATTGGTATATAAAGGGAAAGGTTTGGGACCTTTCTAGAATGGTATGAAAGAACCTTTTGAGGTAGAGCCGTGGCCCGCCCGATGTGGTGTGGGCCTATTTTCTAGTAAGGGTCAGCCATTCGAGGATGATGACCATCTTATATGTTACCAATATTATTTAGATGAACGCCATGCTTTGCGTTTAATGAATAAGCCATTCACATGTAATATGCTATCTATAGCTTATCCTGAGATGATCATTGAATTTGAAGATGAGTTGGAGGGAGATATCTTCCACAATGTCTCCATTGAGGAATTATTACATAATGGATTTTATTTTTATGGCTCTATACCTACTATAGCCCAACTTGAGGCCATGACTCCTCAAGACGAATTATCCAGGCTAACCTTGGAAGAATTATAGGAATTGGGCGTTTCACCCGCCCCACCTACTTTTGAGAGATATCTACACATGGAAGTAGAAAATGTCATAAAAATTAACATTGGAACCGAGGATAACCCTCACATAATCAACATCGGATCAAAATTGAGTCAAGAAAAATAGGATAAATACATTGCATTTCTTAAATAATATGAAGATGTATTTGCTTGGACATATGAAGATATGCCAGGTTTAGACCCTTCTGTAGTTATGCATCACCTAGTAGTCTTTCTGGATGCTAAACCTGTTAAACAGGAACTTAGAAAAATGCATCCTAAAGTGGCCTTACTAGTCAAAGGAGAGTTAGAAAAAATTCTGAATGTTATTTTTATACAAGCCATTGATTATGTTGAATGGATCTCGAATGTATTTCCAGTAACTAAGAAAGAAACTACTAAAGTTAGGGTTTGTACAGACTTTATAGATATTAATGTTGCATGCCCTAAAGATGATTTTCCCCTTCCCAATATGGATCGGATCATTGATTTTACTCGCTGGGAGTGGAATGATATCCTTAATGGATGGATTTTCTGGTTATAATCGGATCATGATAGCTCCCGAAGATCAGGCTAAAACAACCTTTATTACCCCTTGGGGGACCTTTTGTTGGAAAGTGATGCCATTCGGTTTAAAGAATGCAGGTGCAACCTATCAATGAGCCATGACTTATATCTTTCATGATATGATGCATGATATACTACATGATTATGTAGATGACATTATAGCTCATTCTACTAAAGAAGATGACCATTTAGATGACTTGAGAAAAGTATTTGATCGGTTAAGGGAATATCTTATCCGATTGAATCCAGCCAAATGTATATTTGGAGTTAAGTCAGGTAAATTATTGGGGGTTATAGTTTCTTTACGTGGCATCGAAATTGACCCTCTCAAGATTTTTTCTATCACTGATATACCTGCACCCACAAATATATCTAAATTATGGAGTCTACAAGGTAAACTTCAAGCCATCCGTCGCTTCATCAATAAGCTGGCAGATAAAATCAGACCCTTTATTAAGCTTCTTAAGAAGTATGTCTCTTTCTAGTGGGACAATGAATTTCAAGAAGCATTTGAACTCCTCAAACAATATCTTCTTAACCCACCTATACTTTTGCCACCTAAACTTGATCGCCCATTTATATTGTATATTTCTACTTTAGATTTTGCTTTAGGAGCTATGTTAGCTCAACTTGATGATGATAAAAGAGAGCGTGCTAATTATTACATTAGCAAAACCTTAATTAGTTATGAAACCCGCTACACAACATTAGATAATTTATGTCTAGCAGTCATATTTTCTACACAGAAACTATGCCATTATATGTTTAGTTAGAAAACATACGTTATTGTTAAATCCGATCCCTTGTGGTCTCTCATGAGTCAACCTTATTTATCTGGTCGCACAGCAAAGTGGGTTCTTGCGCTAAGCAAGTTTGAACTCGCGTTTATAGGACAAAAGTTTATTAAGGGTCAAATCATAGCATATCAATTAGTTGTTGCACCCTTAGCATCCTCCCATCCCCTCATTATTGAGTTTCCTAACGAATGCCTTAAACTAGAAGCAGACCATCTAGATCAATGGTCCTTATACTTGGATGGATCCTGATGTATGAGTGGGGATGGTGCAGGTATGATTTTGATATCTCCATAGAAACACCTCATACGTCTATCCTTTAAATTAACGTTTGCCTATACTAATAACACTACTGAATATGAGGCTCTCATCCTTGGATTACGAGCAGCCATGGCACTGAAAGTTAAAAATATATTAGTTTTTGGTGATTCTCAACTTGTTATCAATCAAATTAATGATGTTTATCAGACCAGAGATGATAAATTGTGCCCATATAAAGCATATGTATTACAATTAATATCTTTATTTTATCAAGTTACCTTGGAAGCTATTCCTTGAACTAGCAATCGTGTGGCTGATGCTATGGCCGCAGCTACATGTCTTTTAACCTTGGATTTAGATGACGAATATGCTACCATCATTATTCATCGACTCCAGGAACCTGCTTCAATTAAATCATGCTTGGAACCTTTGTATGTGTTTCTAATCAACGAAACCACTCCTGAACTTTGGTACACTGAAATCCTCAATTTTCTTCACAATAGAACCTTCCCTGAAGGTTTTAATAGAAACCAATGCCGGTTATTGCGTAGACGAGCAAGTCGCTTCATCATAATTGGGAATACCTTATATAGGAGATATTTTGAAGGTATCCTATTGAGATGTTTGAATCTAGAAGATTCTGGATCATATTTTAGTGAAGCCCATGATGGATCTTGTGGGGGACACTTTAGTGGTAGTGCCATTGCTAAAAATATCCTTAGGATAGGATATTTTTGGCCTACCATGGAGAATTATGCACATGATTACGTGCACCATTGCAAAAAGTTCCAAAAACATTTT
The DNA here is from genome assembly GCA_028583015.1 of Wollemia nobilis. NCBI lineage: Eukaryota > Viridiplantae > Streptophyta > Pinopsida > Araucariales > Araucariaceae > Wollemia > Wollemia nobilis. The sequence continues at coordinate 386,543 of JAQPPZ010001465.1, read as the reverse complement.
GACCTTGTTCATGCGCCTGCACAAGAACTACAGGTTATTTCATCTCCTTGGCCCTTTTCAAAATGGGTCTTAGACATTATTGGAAAAATCAATCCTGTGTCATCTGATGGACACAAATTCATCATAACCACCATCGAGTATTTTATGAAGTAGGTTGAAGCTATGCCCTTAGCTTCTTACATTGGAACCCAAGTTTCCAAATTTATTTTTAATCAAATTATTTGTAGGTTTGGAATTCCTGCAAATCTCATCTCGGATAATGGAACTTGTTTCAAAAATAAAGATGTAAAGAAACTATGTCAAAAATATAAAATTCAACATCGTTGGTCCACTCCCTATTATCCTTAGGGTAATGGCCAAGCAGAAGCATCTAATAAAACATTAATTAAAATCCTCAAAAGAATGGTCAATAAATATAGCCAAGATTGGCACATTCAATTATATCCTGCTTTGTGGGCTTATCGAACTAGCATTCATACTCCCACGGGAACTTCACCTTTTGTTTTAGTTTATGGCGCTGAAGCTATTTTTCCCTTTGAATTAGAAGTTCCTTCTTTGGCTCTGCTACTTCAAGATACCGAAGTAGGAGATGAATATCATGCTGGCAGATTTAGTCAGCTAGAACTCCTAGATGAGAAGTGCATCAATGCTTTGGAGCATATTCGAGCCTACCATAACAAGCTCAAACAAGCATATCTTAAGAAAGTTCATCACCGATCCTTTGAGATCGGCGACCTTGTCTTAAAAGAAAATAAAAAAAATACTAATGCAAATAAAGACCTTAAAGGTAAATTTTAACCTAACTGTCTTGGGCCATATATCATCACTGCTAAATTTGGATCAGGAGCATACATATTAGCTACCTTAGATGATAATTATCTTAAATAACCTATGAACATTATGCATCTTAAGCGCTATTATGCATAATTATGGTAATTTTGTCACTGTATATATTGTACATCTTGTCTCATTCTTAGTAAATTCATATAAAAATTTCAAAAAAATAGTCATATTATGTATTCTCTCAATTCATAAATCAAAATCTAAATCTAAAAAAAAATCAAAATCCTCAAAAACATCTTCTATTTCTGCACCTTTCAATTCTTGAAGTATTGCAGTTATATTTTCAGTTGTTTTGGATAAGTTAGCATTTATTTGGAATCCCTCACTTTCACACTCACATGAATAAATATCTTGATCTTATTTGGTATGATTATTAATATCTCTTATATCAAAGTCCATAGTTGAATTAAATAAATTTTTGAGCATAGAGAACTGATCTTGTTATTTACTTGAACCAAGTATACCTTTTCACATTAAAATGATTTCATTACAAATTCCAAAACGATGCTACATAGTAGAAGTGGTCTCTTGAGTGAAAATTTTCCCCTACTATCCTATCATGCACATGGTCTAGAATCTTTGAGAATTGACAAAAAGGACAAGCTCACCCCTGCCCAGAATAAAAATCCCTTGCTCTACAGCCAATCCGAGCAAGCATCCCTAGTATAGGAAGAAAAAAAAAATCATGAGAAAAAGAAGCATTATTTTAGTCGCATTTTGTACCATCTCAGCAATATTTCAGCATTATCTCAGTATCAAGCAAAAATACAAAAAAAAAGAGAGAGAAAAGAAAATAAAAAGCAAAAAGCAATAAATACCTTCCCCTACCCTTTGAAAAGAAAAAAAGGGTGAATGAGCTTGAATCCCTGGAATTCTCAATTATTCGAAAACTGTGAGGTAAGCCCCATAACAGGTGGTTTGTGCCCAACCCACTTGGCCTTGGGTAACTCCTAGCGTGGTGATATGTCTGTTACATTAGCGACCTTCTTTTGTATATACCTATGTCTACTTATGGATAAGCTAGCTCTTGATGACCTAACTTACATAGTAGTTTGGTATGGTTCTATGCATATAAATCATGGTCAACGAACACTCATTTGGTTAATTCAAATTACTTGTATCAAATTATCTTGCTCAAAATTGGTAAATGAACAATACAATTGCACACACATTTGTGTTTGAGAGATTTTGTATCATTATGATAGATCAAGATCGGCAATGAACTCACATATGCACACGAGGTTCCTTATAAATCTATAATTTTGTCTTTGAGATAATTTAAAATATTTATGCAAATCTTCTAGAATAATTTGATTTTATTACTTGAGAATAACTGCTTAGCGTAAAAACAATTAAATACATTTTTTTCAAAATCCAAAATTTTCTTTCAAAACATGTTCAAAAATCTAGCAATAAAGTCACATTTATATATATTTTCGACTTTCGCAACGATGGTATAGTTCCTAAACCTAAATTGGAATTTTATGCCTAGTGCAAGTCCTCATCTTTTACTTTCTATTTATCTCAAAATCAAAAATCAACTATGCAATAAAACTATTATATCAATTTCTTCTCTGGATTTCGCGATGATGGTATAAGTCTATACCTAAAATTCTATGCCTAGCGCAAGCCATCGTTATAATTTTATTTCCCATTTATTTAATCCATAAAAGCATATGGCTTAAATCATTATGTTACACAATTGTGCTTTAAAACGAATGAAAACCTTTTCTATTTTCATTTCATTATGTCAACATTCAATTTTTTTTTGCGACGATGGTATAATTCCTAGGCAATTGTTCAAATTTCTATCACACTTAGGAATTTTATGCCTTCCAAAAATCATATTTTTAATATTTCATGCATAATATTTTCATGGAAATCTGAAAACACATCATCACCATCATCAATTTTCATCATCACATCACAAAATTCTTAAGAAAGTCTCTTAAGCACCCTTTTACTTTTAGCAATATTTCTCTACTGGGATTAGCTTGATGACCTAGCGAGTGACGACTCAATGAAATGGTCATGTAACAGCGACAATATCCTTTTAAATTATTGTTAGAAGTCACTTTAGTTTTTCATCAAATCACACCACAACAACCAATTTGTTTACATCATATTATTTCATTTAAATTTTATGGCACGACATAAAATTATAATATTTTCAACGACATAATTACATGAATAATCAATCAAAAATTAAAATATTAAAGCATCATAAAACATATGCACAAGTCATATCACAAAAAGAATATATATATATATATATATATATATATATATATCAAGAAATATATGTACATCATATCAAAGCGGATTGGTATGCCACAATCTATACCCTGGCATACTCAATCCTCTCAAAAAATATACAGTCTATAGTCAATGTGCAACTAGTCTCGAGAAGCCCTCGAGCTCTCAGCCTCATCTCCTCTCCCACCCTGAGGTGGAGGAGGTGGTCCCATCGCAGTTCGTCCTGTGTCGCAGGTTATTAACGTTGATCGTGAGGATGTCCTCGATGACCCCATCCTGATCGGCTTCGTAATGTCAACTGGAAGTTGTATCCTATGGCCCTCTAGAACCAGCTGTAAGTATACTCCCTAATAGAATGTGGTCTAAGCAATAGCTCGCACCAGCCCCCGCATGCTCACCCCTTCACTCCAAGCCCTGAGTCGTGTAGCCTCATCTTGTAGCATCTGCACCTAAGCTCCTAGGTGGGCATTCTTTGCTCGAAGAGCTGCCATCTCACTGCTCTCCCCCACCTTGACACCCTTGCCCTTATCGTGCGATGGTGGCCTCTTCCTCTACTGATAAGGGAGTCCCTCCTCCCTCCTCTCTGGCTACTATGGTCTCTCTAGAGCCTATGGCACTCTCTGGCATCTCTCTTGAGGAGGCCATCACTGATCCCTCCCTCTGTAACTCCTCACTACATCTATGGTAGCCTGGCACCACCTCCCCATATATTGCACAATAGTGTGCATCGGACCCTATGCCCTTGTTATCCAAGGAGGGCAGATGCCTGCATACCAGGCATCATATATGTCTTCTACTCCAGCATCGTCCCCATCCACTAGTTGAATGGGGGCATCATTCGCATCCTGACTCTAGAATAGTTGCATGTCTAGAGCCCCGCTTAGTGTAGTATTATCCTGGATAGTTCAGGAGTACTCATAATCCTTGAGAGAAGGGATCCCCTACTGTAGACCGAACTACCTCAAAACTTGATCATAGCGGTGGAGCTCTACCTCTCCCCGCTTCATCCTCAACTAGAAGACTCATCTGATGTAATCCAACTCCTGTCCATCATCTCCCCACCCTAGATGCTCTCTCCATGGACTCTAGGTGATCTGGTCTAGGATGAGGTCGTCTAGCAACCTCCAAGACATTGATAGATCTATCCACTGTTGTGACCCTCTCTGGAGCCACCAATAGAAAACTTGGGGTCTCTCCCGGTCAACTCCTGTCAATGGAAGCCCTATCGGCCTTTGCATCGCAATGTGCTCCCAACACCAAACTTGTAGTAGCGATGTCAGTACCAGACATTGACCTCCCTTGTATACGACCTCGTAGAGGATCCTATATAAGCGGCATAGCACAAAACTACCCCAAGAAAACCTGCAACTATGGTCTCTCATGTCTCAAAACACATCTTAGAGGAGCCACAATAACCTACATCCACTCTGGTGGCATAGAAGTAGGCCACCTACCACCCCTTCTAGAACCCAAGTCAATCGATATGCCCCAGGCATCTGCCTCAATTCCTCGATATTCACTCTGCCCTTATCCAGGGCAAAGCTTGGGTCCACGCACAGTTGCATCATGGCATGGCCCTGATTGGCCGAAGGATTCATGAATCACCCATGTATGGGGATCCTCAAGATCCTCCATACATCCTCTATAGTGGGAGCCATATCCCCTATCGATAGCCAAAAGCAGGATGATCCTGGATACCATCTCTCTGCTAGGGCTGTCAGTAGCCCCATGTCTATAGGAATTTGTGGCATCTTTGCCACATGCTATAGTCCAACATCCGCTAGCCTGTCTCACTCAACCTGATCGAGCATGGCTACATCATCTCTGAGCCCCCTGTATTTCAATTCCTGACTCTTTAGTAATCCTCTCTGCAAAATAAACAACAAAAAATCATTAGTACGTAATCATTAAAATCAATTAAAATCAATTTCATCTCATAGGAAAATGATATCGTCCATTATTGGACAATATCGTACTAAATTTAGTACAATCATACTTGGTAGGACAAAATTGTCTCCCTTTTTGTTCAATTTAGGGATCATCCTTTACTGGACGAAATCGTCCCTATTTCCCCAATTTCACCCTTAGACGAAATCGACGATATAGGGACAATTTCGACAAAATAGGGACGATTTCATCTTGATGTCGTCGACGGCCTAAAAATGGCCGTGACGCCCAAAAACAATTAAAATTCAACTAAAAAATTAAACAAATTAAGCTAAAACATAATACACTAGGTTTAGATCCTTACCTGCAACTTGCATCGGACCTCTGTCGATCTGTGTGTTGTTTCCACCATTTCACCTACAGAGCTCTGAAACAGCGAAAGTGAACAGTAAAAATGAATTAGTGTTTTACCCTATTTTTCCTATTTTTATTTAAAAACAACATTTTTTTTAATTTTTCTTTTTCACACTTTTACCTCAAACGTTTGATTTGGGTAAAAACTCGGAGGGGGCACCATAGCAAGAAGTTGTACGATTTGACCTAGAATCGTCGTCTAAAAAATGGAGTAAATTTTTGCTTTCTCGTAAAGCATGAAGAACTTGTCTTTAACGTATTTTCTTCATAAAATTTTCTAAAGAGGGGGCAAAATGTAGCACCCTAAAATTGGAGTAGTTAAACCATCAGTAAAAAGATAAAATTTTGAATTTTAACCTCGAAACCGCCCGTTAACCGCTCACCTCATTTTTTATGCCATTTTTAGAATTTATTTTGACCATTTGACGATATTGTCACTGATCTAACGATATCATCCCCAATTGGATAAATTCGTCTAGAACATAATGTCTAGATGATTTCATCCCAAAACCAAATTTTCATAATTAGCTTATGTTTCAACAACCTCTCCAACTTGGGCAGAAGCGTGTCTGCGCGGTTGGATATTCCTACGTTGGAGATCTCCCAGATTGGGATGATCCCCAATGTTCTAACCTCCCCCTAATCCTATATAAACTTGGGATTTTCCCAGTTTATCCCCCTGGCTAATCATTTCCCTATAACTCTAGTTTTTTGTTGTATTAGAACATCCTCGCCCCCGTCATTTGCATTTGTATTTTCATATTTTATTATAGGTTTTTACTATGTTTCAGTCAGAGAAAGCTCGAATCATCGTAGGCGATCCAACACGATTTTGTACGATCGTAGATGATTTTGACTTTGGTTCAGATTAGGGGTAACCAAAGCCCTGAGTTTGCATTTTCTACCTTTCTTTCTTATTTAATTATGCATTAGATTGATTTATTTCTGTTCTACATCCTGGAGTTCACCTCATTTAGCATATTTACATGATAAAATTTACAATAAGTTATTAAAATAGTGCTTCCCATTTGATTTGATATCTAGATTTATTATTTAAGCATCTATACTGTTATTTATATCATTTTGCATCATTCTTGCAATTGCATTTTTGGTTTTTGGTGTCTGTTTCCATGATTGTAGGTTTCTGACGAATTCGTTAGGTCACCGATGATCTTGTCTGATCTCAGATGATCGCCTATGATTTGGGATGATTCTATACAATTACAGATGATCATGTCATATCCAGGATGATCTGGATTCCTACAAGCTTCAAAATCTTCATCAGACATCAGGAATCAGGTGTATCCCTCTCCATTTCACATAGTCTCTGTATTTAGGATTCATTCTTGTTTGTTGTCTTCATATAAACCCAAAATTTCATATAGAATAGCTTAGATTCATTTTGGAAAACCTAGGAATATGAATGATTGGATATAAAATGAACACATCAAACCCATTCTCAAAATAGGTGAAAAAATTGCCACTCAAAGTTTCCTGATGAACCCCACCATCCATCAAAAATTCACCCTTATACCCCACCCCCAAGAGGTGTGAACTTCAAAGGGCCTATCTATCTGAGGTATTGTCCCATCCTTCTTGCATCCCCCTTTCGGGCATGGATCCTTTAGCCTGAAGGTAAGGATGTGAAAAATTTGGGCGATACAGAAGGAATAGTGTTTTTCACACTGCAAGGAGCTCCTATGCCCTTGTCATTTAAACTAGACTTTCCATGCACCAACAACAATGTTGAGTATGAAGCCCTACTGCTGGACCACATAGCTATCACCATGAATATTAAAATATTAAACATATTTGGTGACTCTTTGCTCATAGTAAATCAAGTTAAGGGGCTCTTCCAATGTCGATGTCCCATATTGAAAGCTTACAAGGATCTTGTTGCAATATATCTGGCTAAATTGGAATGGTATGACGTCGAAGCAATCCCTCAATCTTCAAATAGGTTCACAGATACCATGGCTTCTTTGGGATCCTTAATCCCTCAAAATTCGTCTATTGATTTCACTACCATTCATGTTAAAATGCTTTTGCACCCAGCTACAGAACACAAAGCCTTTGATAATAGAATATCAGTCAACATGATTAGCATAGAACCAAAATTTGAATGGTTTTGCAGAGCTAAATACTTTCTAAAGAAGGCACCCTGGGGGCCATTAACCTCTTAGAGTCTGATGGGGAGTGGTACCATCACTCACCATAAGGTTTTTCTAGTCTGCATTTGCAAAAATAAATACGCAGGGGGAGCAAGTCATCTTAGTAGTCGAAGCTGAGGCTTATCAAAATTGGATGTCACAAATCCACAACTTCCTGAAGCTTGGTGTAATACTGAAGGCATTTTTGTGTACAACGAAGCGCACATTTAAATAGAAAATGGCTAAATATGTCTTAATAGGATACATATTGTATCGACGAGGTTATGATGGAGTTCTCCTTCATTGCTTAGAGCCCCAAGAGGCATCATGGGTAATTTTACAAACTCATGATGGTACATGTGGTGGCCATTTCAACGGCAAGGCCATTGTCAAGTGCATCCTTTGAATGGGCTACTATTGGCCCACTATGGAGAATTAGTGCAATGTGTATGTCAAGAAATGCATCAAATGTCAGCATCATGCTAGTATTACACACTTGCCATCGTAGTCCTTACAGCCCATCCAAGCATCTTGGCCATTTTCATAGTGGGGACTAGATATTATAGGCAAGATCTCTCCTTCATCATTGGGCCATCATACATTTATAATCATGGCTACTGAGTATTTCACAAAGTGGGTGGAAGCAATACCCTTAACAACAACAACTAGAGCTCGTATAGTAGAGTTTATACTAGAGCATATCATAAGTTATTTTGGGATTCCATCCAATTGGATAATGGAACATCCTTCAAGAACAAAACTATGAGAGCTTTGACATCTAAATATAGAATCAAAAATAGTTTTGTGACACCATACTATCTGCAAGCAAACAGGTAGGTTGAAGCTTCAAATAAGACAGTAGTGGCTATCTTGAAAAATATGGTCCAAGAAAACCACAAAGACTGGCATATCTAGCTGCCCCTTGCATTATGGGCTTACAGGACTAGTATTTATACACCCACTGGGGCAACGCCATTCTCACTAGTATATTGCATTGAGGCCATTATGCCCTTGGAATTGGAAATTCCAACGCTATGTGTTGCATTGAAAGAGTTCATTGATTATGACACCACGTAGCAAGATCAACTGGATCAACTGATGCTATTGTATGAATGTAGTGTGAATGCCCTGGAGCATCTCTACGTTTATCAGGAGCAACTAAAATGAGCTTACAATATCAAAGTCCACTAGAGAGACTTTGAAGTTGGGGATCTTGTCTTGAAAGAGAACCAACAAAACTCTAATTTATTGCTAGATATGCGAGACAAATTCACGACTAATTGGATAGGACCCTACATCATATCTAAAAAGATTTTTCTGGGTACCTATTGCCTAACATTTCTAGGAGGTGTTAGGTGCAAAATACAAAAAATACAACTATCCTAACAGAGGGAAACTTCTCTGCGGAGCTCTGGCGTTTTGGCGGGAAACATTTTGTGCAAGCACCAGGCGAAACTCCAGGGTCTCTGGTTGGAAGTCTCCTCCAGATCCTTCTGAGGATTGATTCTACACCTCTTTGAAGGATTGCTCGTTGCCTTGGGAGGGCCCAATGGGGTCTCCTCCAGGAGCTTTCGATGGGCAGAAAAGCTCATATGCAGATAAATTAAAAGAAAACCCTACATCTTCTTCCGATGAAGCTCAACGCAGTGCTTATCAAATGCTATTTAAGAATGCTAGAAAGGGTTTACCTGCAAACAGAGTTAACGGCTGCCTTCCACAATCTGCGTCCAGGCCAAATATTGTCATAGATCCAAAACTGGTTGAGGATACGATTATATACCGTGCTACCCATGATCTGATCTGCAAATTCATGGGTATTCGGCCCACTCTGAACTTCCTTCACACCTGGGTGAGACAGAACTGGGAGCCCATTGGTGAGTACTCTCTATGGCCTATAAGCAATGGGTATTTTATTATTAGTTTCTCTTCTCTAGCAGATAGAAACAGAGCATTTGAATCAGAGAAGAGGAGCCACGGCCTGGTAGGATTATTTGTCCAACCGTGGAGAGTGGGTTTTGACCCTCGCATTGAGCCCACGGTTGTCCCGGTCTGGATACGGCTGTATGCTCTCCCAATGGATTTTTGGGGTGAGCAAATCCTTGAGTTTATTGGTAATTCTCTAGGTAGATTTTTGGGAGTTTCAAGAGATACCATGGAAGGAAATACTGCTGTCTTTGCTAGAATATGTGTAGAAATGGACATTAGCCAGCCACTTCCTGTCGAGGTGGAATTGGAGTTGGCAGGACTAACCTGGATACAACAGCTAGACTATGAAGCCTTACCTTTCAGATGTAGAGTCTACCATAAGCATGGCCATTTGGCTAGGTTCTGCCCAAATAGCTTGACCATAAAATCGGAAGCTCCGTCGGGAGCATCAAATCACCCCAGAGAGGGTAAGTTCACTTCGGTCAAAGATCCCCTCAATATCCCCCAGGGTTCTGATGCCCAGAAATATGGCTTTGAATAGCAGAAGCGGAGGAAAAACAAAAAGAGAAATGGCAAAGAGCGGACCCAATCCAAGCCAACCAATCGATATGAAATCTTCAAATCCCTTGTAGACCAAGAAGACCAAGTCATGGAAGGAGTGGTTGGGAATGATGGGGATACTAACACCCACTCTCATGATCCTCTATCATCTACTCCTGTCTTAGAACAGGTGATTGAAACCCCTGAGACTCTGCAAGCCCGAGAGAACCTAGGGGCTATGGTAATTCATTCCCCTGCACAACCAGTTATTAAGGATGTCCACATGGGAAGTGCAGAAAAGAACAGAGAAATACCAGCGTTGGGGATCACCCAGGTGGAAAAGAGGTCTAAGAATAGTAATTCCCAAGGAGCTGGTAGAAAATCCAATAAGGATCTAATAGTAGTGCAAGGGGACAAGCTGATCAATGGAGGATCGGTGAGAACAATTGACTCGTATTGCTCCCAAGGTTTCCAATGATTATAAAATCTTGGAATGTAAGTGGTTTAAACAGTAGAACCCATCAATCTGTTGTTCAAAGACTTTTAGGAAAACACAAAACAGACTTTTTGCTCCTTCAGGAAAAAAAAATGTCTTCAGATCTTATGTGTAAAATTGCTAGTAGAATATGGAGGGGCGCTGGATATATGGATGTGGCGGCCCAAGGAGCTTCGGGGGGAATTGTTACTTTGTGGAATCCTCTGGTGTGGATAGCAATAGAACATATAGCTTGGAGGGGGGTTCTCACATCTCTCTTTAAGAATATTGTTACAGCTGAATAGGTTTTAATTACAAACTTCTATGGGGCTCAAAGCATTGATGGCCAGCGGCTTCAATGGAATGTTGTTCATTCAATGAGATCCTCCCGGGAAGATTGTGATTGGATTGTTGCTGGGGATTTTAATGCCAAATTATCTGCCAGTGATCAGGAAGGTGGTTTCCCATTTTTGGATCCAGGGGATAAGCTTCTGATTGCTCAAGTCCAGGACTTTCACCTGGTTGATATCAAAGGTCCTGGTACTTATTTTACGTGGACTAATAAGAGAAGAGAGCCACACAGTAGGAAGGTAAAACTAGACCGGTTTCTGGTCTCGAAGGAAGCATTTGTGAAATGGAATATTAAATTTCAGATTTTGGAAGGCCCAGTTTCAGACCACTTTCCCATTGTACTGGAGGGAGGGGCTAGGACAGGGCAGTACCATAAACCTTTTAAATTTGAAAATTTTTGGTTGCAAAAAGAAGATCTTCGAAGAAAAATTCCTCAGTGGTGGGAAGATGGCCGCCCACCTTTTGGGACTACAATGTTCAAATTTCACAAACAGCTTCAATTTGTCAAGTGTAAATTGAAACAGTGGAGGCAAACTAACAAATCAGACTTCCAGCTCCAACGGGCCCCCTTGTTGGCTAGATGGGATGAGGTGCAAAAAAATTTTAGGGAAGGAAACATTTTCGAGCACCTTAAATCCAAGGATGATGCTTTGCGCAAAGCGGTTGAGGATATTGATAACAAAGAAGAGATTTACTGGAAACAGAGAGCAAGAAATACTTGGTTATTAGAAGGAGACGAAATACAAAAAAATTTCAGCGCTCTGCCTGTGCTAGGAGACAAATGAATACTATGGATTCCCTTCAAGATGAGAATGGATACTCTTTTGACACTCTTCCTGGTATGCACTTCCACTCAATGGAGTATTTCTCAAAACTCTTTAATGAAAGTATGGAGCAAGATGGGGCAGCCCAAGATGAAGTTATTGTTTTCATTCCTTCTTTAATCTCTCCTAAAGAAAACCAAGCTCTACTTAGACCTATAGATAAATATGAACTTAAGAAGGTGGTCTTTGGGATGAGTATTGGTAAATCGCCTGGTCCTGATGGCTTCCCTATTGAGTTCTTTCAGGCCTTTTGGGATTCCCTGGAGGAAGATGTTCAGGTCATCATTGAGGAGTCCAGAACCAATAAAAGAATGCTCAAGGCTCTAAATCATACATTCATTACTTTAATTCCAAGGAGCAGGGGGGGTTCATTTATCTGATTTTAGACCTATTGCCTTATGCAATGTGATCTATAAAATAATTACAAAGATTATGGCTGAAAGGTTAAAACCTATTATGCATAATATAATTTCCCGGAGCAAGGGGGTTTTGTTGAAGGGAGGCAAATTTTGGATGGAGTGATTCTTGCTCAGGGAGGCTATCCATTCAATGCACCAAACAGGGAACAAAGGAATGTTCATTAAACTGGATATGTCCAAGGCTTATGACGAGGTGGAGTGGGGTTTCCTGGCAAAGATGTTGACTGCCTTTGGTTTCTCTCAGGACTGGACAGACTGGGTCATGAGTTGTATTTCTACGCCTTCTTACTCTGTTCTTATCAAGGGACTTCCCTCGCCTCCTTTTGGTGCCTCTCGAGGATTGCGGCAAGGAGACCCTTGCTCTCCTTATCTCTTCCTCATCTTGGCTGAAGGATTGGGCAGACTCTTTCTGAAAAGAAGACTTCAAGGTCGGATAACGAGGTTTTAAGGTCGGGGCTGAAGTTTTGACACATTTACGGTTTGTAGATGATACTTGGATTGGTGGGAGTGGCCAGCCTTAGGGAAGCAAGAAGAATCGAGAGATACTCTAAATGTCTACCTTCGGGCCTCTAATCAAGTCATCAATGACAATAAATCCAAAGTGATCTTCTTCAATATTGATCAACGGTTACAGGACAGAGTTATTGAGATTTTAGGTTTCACTCGGCCCTCTCTCCCAGTAGTCTATCTGGGGGTCCCTCTCCATTTCAAAAAACTGAAAATTGATGTTTGGAAGGACCTTTTGGATGGCATCAACGATAGAATGAACCATTGGTCTAATAGATGGTTAAGTTATGGGGGTCGTCTAACTTTTCTGCAGTCAATTATTCAGGCCATGCCAATTTATAAATTCTCCGTCCTGGCTGCTCCCCAGTCTATTTGGAAAGAGTTGGATAAAATGGCTAGAATATTTCTATGGGAAGGTGCCAAGGGAGAGAGGAAATGGGCCTTGGTTTGCTGGGACAAGGTTACCCAACCCAAGGAAAAAGGGGGTTTGGGACTAAGAAGCTCCAAGTTTAACAACAATGCTTTGGTCGGCAAACATGACTCGGAGGTGGATTTCTCACCAACATCCCTCTTCGACAGAATTCTCTCTAGCAAATACCTGGGTTCTGTCCATCCTAATGATGTGGGCCGCTTTCCACTCTGGAAGTTTTTGGATCACCAGTGTGGCAGGCGCTCAAGCTTGGAGCTCAACTCATCAAAGATCAACTTTTTTGGAAAGTGGGGCGAGGGGATAAGGCTCGGCTCTGGACTGATTCCTGGGACCAGAATCCTCCCATTATTGTTGTTTTTCCTGAATTGCAACCGATAAAATCTACTTTAGAAGATAAGGGATGGATTCAAATTGAGAGCTAATTTAACACTAGTCATTTGGGGGACTACAAGTTCATAAAGTTTAAACGACTGGATGAGTGGCCAATACCTATCCCTCCGGAGTTGGTACCTACTTTGGGAAAAATCTTGGCAGAATGGTTTCTTATTGGGAGAGATGAGGCGGATGAACTGGCCTGGGGCTATGGAAGCCTTGGGGTTTATACTGTGAAATAAGGATATGGTGAGATCCTCCCAGAGCCCCCTCCACCCTCTTTTTTGGTTCTCGACTGGAGAAAGATATGGCATCCCCAGGGCTGGCCAAAAGTGAACTTCTTCGCCTGGCAGTTTTTGCATAATGGAATTCTCACCTATGACAATCTCAGACTCAGAGGCATCATTGGCCCCTCCCAATGTGTGTTATGCCATAAGCAGGAGGAAACGGCGGATCATCTAATGTTTGAATGTTCTTTCACATGACAGATCTGGAAGCGCTGGTTCTCCCACTTTAAACTTCAGGCTATTGGGGTCTTGTCCCGAAACAACATTTGGGAAAGCTGGAAGAAAGGTAGATTTAAATCCAATGCTCTTCGAATTGGCTGGGAGCTTGGTTTATTTTTTATCTGGTGGCAGGTTTGGTTGGAGAGAAATGCCCGTATTTTTTGTGAAACCTTCTCCTCTCTAGAAGGAATATGGCAAGTCATTTGGAGCAAAGTGGCGGAAACGGTTGCCATTCATACCGAGGGGGAAATTCAGTCTGCTTCGAGCCTTTGGACGAGGGAGTTGTTTTTCAACAAAGGCAGGTGAGTGGTAGTTGGAAACCTCCTCCTGAAGGATGGATCAAAATCAATACTGATGGAGCGGCTAAAGGCAATCCGAGAAGTGCTGGAATTGGAGTTGTGTGCCGCGATCATGCTGGGTCTTTGCTCTATTGGGAACTGCAGGGTCTGGGATGTGCCACAAACAATGAAGCCGAGGCCTTTGCCATTAAATCTGCCTCCTTCTGGGCTGCCAAAAAAGGACACAAGAAGATTATTATTGAGTCTGACTCCCAAATTTTGGTGGGTGCTCTTGATTGTATGAGAAACTTTGTCTCGAAAGCTTGGAGGTTGCGGATCTTAGTTTCCCAAATCAAAGAGCTTTGGAGGGAATTAGATGATGTGATACCTGTCTATGTGAATCGGGATCTCAATAAGGCGGCCGATTTCCTTGCTAAGATGGGTGCTGAAAGGGAGGTTGGGATGCAGCTGCACAGTGACATGCCTGTGGAGGATGCAGAGATTCGACAAGGCCTTGAACGTTTTCTGAAATGATGGGCAGTGTTTTTTTGCTAAGGTTGGTTTCTGTCGCGATATCGCGACATGTCGCAATATCGCGACAGGTTGCGCCCTTTCGGCCTCTTCCGGGTTTTTGTCACGATATTGCGACATGTCGCAATATCGCGACATGTCGTGATATCACGACAGGTTGCGCCTTCTCGGCCTTGGACGGGTTTTTGTCGCAATTTCGTGACATGTCGCGCCATCGCGACATGTCGCGCCATCGGGGCCCTTGGGGAAGGCGCTTGGTTAAGTGGTCACGATTTCGCGACAGTTTTGGCAATTTGGTGCTAACTGGTAAAATTTTCGCGATATAGCGACACTTTCGCAGATGGAGTGCTAAGTGGAAAATCCATCGCGATATCGTGACAGTTTTGAGAACTGAGTGCCGTGAGGATATTTCGTCGCGATTTCATGACAGTTTTGAGAACTGGGAGCCGAAAGGAAAAACCGTCACGATCTCGTGACACTTTTGGTGGTATGGTGTCATAAGGAAAACCCGTCGCAAAATCGTGACAATTTTGGCTTTCCAGCGGGTTGGCGAAAACTGTCACGATATCGCGACGCTTTTGCGATCTGGATGCCACATGGTGAATTTGTCGCAATTTTGTGACATTTTTGTCGAAGGGTTGCAGGTGGGTGCTATCGTCGCGACTTTGCGACATGTCGTGATTTCGCGACATGTCGCGATATCGCGACATGTTGCGATTTCGCAACATGTCGTGTTTTCGCGACTGTTGGCACCGCAGTGGGGGAGACGGGGTTGACTGTCGCGATCTCGCGACATGTCACGATTTCGCGACATGTCGCGATTTCGCGACATGTCATTTTTTCGCACCCAGTTGATTTCTTTGCTCTGTGTTGTGCTGGGTTGCCTTTGTGCTCTTCTCTTGTTGGGTTGCTTGTTGTTCTTGGTTGGGATGTGTTCTCTCCCGCTTGTAATTGTTCTTTGTATTAATACAAGTTTTTCATTTTTTTCAAAAAAAAAAAACATTGCTAGGAGGTGTTGAAGAGCCCGAACCTCTCAACATCATCCATCTTAAGGCGTTTTATGCTTAAAGAGCACAGTAAAAGGCTTCAAACACTCTCATAAGTAGTTTGGTCAATCAAAAATCTCCAAAGGCATCTATACGCCCTTTGGTCAAATCCCAAAAGGCTCCAAGGGTTCCTAAAACTGCTTGGTCATGTCATTCAAAGGCCCCGAGGTTTTTCTTATAATCGCTCGATCATCCTAAAAGGCTCCAAGATCATCTATGAGTAGTTTGGTCAATCAAAAGGTACCAAGAGTTTCTAAAAAATTTCTTGGTCAACCCAAAAGCTCCAAGGATTCTTAAAATATCACTTGGTCATCCAAAAAAATTCCAAAGGTGCTCATAATTCCTTTGGTCAAACCCAAAAGGCTTCGAGGGTTTGCTTAAAACCACTCGGTCATCCTAAAAAGCTCCAAGGATTTTGCTGAAAAATCGCTTGGTCAATCTAAATGCTCCAACGGTATTTCCACACCGTTTGGTCTCCTAAAGGCTCTAGAGGCATATGCTCGCCATTTGGTCAGATATGAGGCTCAAAACTCATAAAAATTATAAAATCAATAAAATTAAAAAAAAAAATTGTAAAGCATAAAATCCAAAAATATTTGCATTTACATTTGAATTTTTTGCATTCTCATTTTACATTCACTCATGCATCCACTGCATTATTGCATTGCATATAGGAACTCATCATCCGTTGCATTCCGTAGTAGGAGGGATTATGTTTTTTAGTCTTACAAATGACACCACATTTGTGTTTAAATCATGCATCTCTATATTTATCATAAATCTATCATTCATGTGAGTAATTTTGTTTATCAACACAACCTATTTTGTTGCTATGGAGATATACTAGGGTTTTTCGGTCATTCAACTATACCTAGAGGTCTTATCAATACTTGGTAGAAAGCTTACTTTAATTTTTTAGTTGAGGTTCAGTTAGTATAGCCAATAGCACATCATTATACTATCACTAATCAACAAACTAAATAATCCTAATAAGGACTAGGGTAAGATGAAAGTTGCAAAGCAGGTTTGGGTATCCTGAAGCGAAAAGAGTTATTCTTGCTTATCCCTCTGTGCGGATGGTATGGTAAATTTTGGTAGTTGTAAAAAAGACAGGTTATTTCCCTATATAGAATCCCTTGCTTACGATAAAATGAGCAATATCCAAGAGTGATATCCCACATCAATCCTTAATATTGATACCCTAGATCAATATCATAGATTGACTTCTTAGATTGATATCCCATATTGATATCATAAGATCGATATTCTTAATCGATATACTAGAAATAGTTTCCCAAAGTAAATCCCCCAAAGGAAGGTTTCTGAAGAAAATCATCAAATTAAATGCCAAAAAGTGAAGATCAAATGAATATTAGAAAATAGACTCAAATCAAGTTCAAAGTGAAGATCAAATGAATATCATAAATCAAAGTTCGAATGGAGATCAAATGAAGATCAAAAATCTAGTTCGAAGAGAGATCAAATGAAGATCTAGAGACAATTCAGAGTCAATATGGAATCAACTCCGTTGCTTCACCACATATGAGAAAGTATCCCAAAAATTGAAGGATAGAAAGGAATGATCCTGAATCCTTGGAATTGGTAGCACTATTGTACCTTACGCATGATGATATATCTAATACACTTGCATTTTGCTTATGGGCAAACCAATGTTTGAATGTGGAAGAGCTAGCTTCAGGTGTCCTGCATTTCCTAGTGACTTAGTCAAACTAAAATCTAAAATTGGGATTGGATAAGACATTTGTGGAACCCCTATATTAGCAATGGGCTGAAATAATCCCGCCTAACATCGGGGAACGCTTATGTCTTATCTTAAGATATTCATGTGCACACATAGAGATAATGAACAGTTAGGGCCTATCCTATCAAAATACTTACACTTCAGAAGTCTAGTGTGGTTAGTATGCAAATTTTGATAAGTCTACTAGGGTGTTTGAGTCTCATGGAAAACCTTAAAAATTTCTCTAATAGCAACAAAATACCAAATATCGCAAACCATATAAAATCATCAAATTGCAAAGTATCGAATCCATGATACGTCATCATATAGAGCACAATCAAGATATAATATAGATACCGGGTGGATATTAGAAATAATATTTAGACGGCCATTGACTATATTGTGCATATTTTTCAAATTTGCAAAGGAAAATAGAATGACATATTATATCATTCGCATCATAACATCGCATACCATTGTATTTCATATATGGGTGATTAATTGATCAAATTCTTATCTTAAGGATGTTCAATTATGTTCATGATTTTTAGACATTCTATGGTGTCTTCCATTAGATTGATAAACATAATTGTATTCATTCCTTATGTTTTAAAGTTATTAAAGCATACAGGTTCATTTACATTAGATTACCATCATGTAAATAATAACTACATACATTGCATTAGCATATCATGACATCATCATAAATTAAATGTGTGCAATAAAGAAAAAACAAATATGCATTTAATTGAACATCGCATCCATATGCATCCATCATAAATAGCACATCTAAGCATCTAGATCACTACATATCATCATCATCATAAAGTAAATAGCTATCTAGTGCATGTCATCCATACATCACATCATATAGCAGCAAATTAACATAAGTATTGCATCCATGTGCATAACATAAACATAAAATTAAAAATACACAAGTACACATAATGAGCCATAAATGATCAATCTCATATATATATATATATATATATGTGTGTGTGTGTGTGTGTGTGTGTGTCCAACAGAGTACATCAGGAGTACAAAATTCTCGTAGGCTACAATCGTGTAGGTCCTAGACCTTACATCAAAAAATGATACATATGCAAAAATATAGCCTAGATCTAGTAGAGCCCTAGCTCTGGCCTGCTCCTCCTGAACTAGAGCTCTCGCCACCTCCCTTAGCCCTATGCTCTGGATCCTGCTCTGCAGTTAGCTCTAGTGCCTATTGTGTGCCTTGTTGAGGGCCTTGTGTGCCACCTAACCCAAAGAGACCTAGAACATGGGATAATGGTATGTCTATGTGGCTAGACCTATAACTAGAGGTCGCACTTGTCTTCCTGGACCTAGTATGGGAGCTACCTCCATGTGTGTTAGAGTACCTATGTGTCCTCTCTATCTTGTGATTCTGTTGGCTGGAGCTCGCAATGGACTATCCTATAGTTTTGGACCTGGTCCTTTGAGACCCCATAGCATGTCTATCATCTATTACCTACAAGCCCCACAATCTGATAAAGGCCTCTAGTTGGGAGATGCAAGCTACCCTCACATCGTAAAGTTCATTTCCCTCCTCTACGAGGGAAGTGAGCTACCTAATCTCTGTTGTAGGATTACCACCTCCTATTAGTATAGCTGATGGAGCTACTGGTGGTGCTATGATAGCCTGAGATGAGGAGGGGTCTCCTCTATGATCCTAGGACTAATCCAAGTCCCTTTCTGCTATAGCCATAGCTTGTTGTACCTCTGATACCTGTAGTGAGCTATTCAGCTCCTAAATTTGACTCTCTACTATTATGGCACGAGCCATGACACATGTGAGCTCCTCTTGGATCTGCTACCATTTTCTCTTGCTATGAGCTAGCTTCACCTCTAACATGGTGATGCTAGTGTCCTCTATAGCATTTGAGTGTGGAATTGCCTAACCTTGCTTTGCAAATTTTGTTACCTAGGCTAGCAGTTGGTCTACCTCACTATCTGGAGCTACTTGTATATGATCGATAGCTCTGGTATATCCTAAACTAAGCCAAATTGCTACAATACATGAGATTAAAAATGGTACTCCCTGATCTCTTCCTTGCAACCCAAGATCCACCTATCCTGACGAGCCTGATGTAGCTGCTCATCAGCCTCCGACCATGTAGGGTACCCCATGTATGGGTGTTACTCTGTATTGTCAGGCCTTAATCCCACAAATATACTAAGGTAATATTTGATGTTCCCTACATGGGACCTGCTCTAGAACCCCTCCTCCTCATAGGGCCAAAAATTTGCATAGCACTGGTGCTCGTCGTCAATAGATTCAATCTCAAGTGGTGGCTCTCTAGGATGCTCAATTCAAATATGATGCCAACCCTAGATCTATAGTAGTATGTTGTAGTTGATGCCTACCCAACTCCTAAAAGTTACCTGATACAACTCCCGATAGAGTTGGCATAATAAAGTGCTCCCCCAGGCTAGGAGTAGTGGTCGACGGATGGTGCTCTAAACAACCCTCTTGATGTTGGTAAAAAGTTTCCAGTGGATCCTCACACCTGAGGAGTCTGGAAGGACTATCTGCATGACCAAGTGCATGAAGACTACCTCTCTGATAGAGAAGATGTGCTCCCCCTGCTAGTAGCCGATGTGTACACCTCTGTGATCCATCTACCATTGGTCCTCATCACTCTGATCATCGAAGATAGCATTGCAAACAACCTTCTTTATTTGATAGGAAGAGGAGGTGATGGCCTCGCCATCAATAGGGATCCTAAAGATCCGATAGACATCCTCTAGGGTGATGGTCATTTCACCTATCGGTAGATGAAATGTGTTGGTCCGAGCATTCCAGCTCTAGGCCAACATGATCATATATGTGGTATCTACCCTAATAGTGGGTAGATCCAAGACATAGCCAAAGTTGATGGCTTCAAACCACTCCCACTCCCCTACAGTAAGCTATCTAGGGAGGGTGCAAATTATGTTTAGCTCTTGGGCCCTAGAAGTCAATGTCTAGAAATAAACAGTGCATAAGAGAAAAATCTAACTAAAAACAAGTAAAAACGGATAAAAAAATGACTCTAAAAATGTCAAAAACATCAAAAAAATTCAAAAGGAATCTCAGACATACAATAGCTGGCATTAATTCCTAGAAAACCTTAGAAAAAGTGAGAAAATTTGGAAAAAATTTCCAAAGTCATCGAACCACGGGTCAACCTTGTGGTCCGATTGCGGTCAAATTTGATCATTGGAAATTTAAATTCTAATCGTAGCTGATAGTTGTGGTTCCCAAACTAACAATTGGGAGCTGCAGGTGTCAGCTGCATTCTAGGAATGAGACCCATTTCGGGTCCCTTCCTAGCCTAGCTAGCAAAAAAAAAAATGAAAATCTAGGCTAGCCTAGTCTACTGTGAGGTTCGTTGCCAATAATTTAGTGAAGTTCATTAACCCATTACTTAATGCGGTTTATTTTTTTTTTTAAGTTGGTAATGAGTATGAGGACTCAGTTTTGAGTTACCTTGCCCACACCGCGGCCTCTACTAGTGGATGGTTATCCCGGGTCTACCATCGGGGTACGAGTGAAATTTGAGGTCAAGTTTGGCAGTGTTCTGGATCAAGGAATGTCTCTCACCTCTTAGAGCTCTTTGAAATGCAGTTATTTGAATGAGAATAATGAAATTTTCAAAGTGGGAAAACTATTTATAGTTTCCCTAATTTCGATGGACCGTAGCCCCGACTTGCAATTCCCAAATTGGAAATTTTCAATCGTAGATCGTACTCACGGTTCACAACTAGCAATAAATGCACTCAAACCCCACCGTGGGAAGGTCTAAAATGACAAATTAATGACTCCTAATGGATAAAATTTCAAAAAGAGCAATCAATATTGCAAATTTGGTGATGTTCAAAGCACTAGGATTGATCAATAAATCAAAATTAACAAAAAAATCAAAACATTAAAAATCAAATGTGACTTTTATTCAGTAACTTACCTTATACACTTGGTGGTTGCAGTGACTTGTGCTACATGCAATCCGACAAGATGAGTAAATTACCATAAGGATATTTGGGGCAAAAATTGTCATCGTTGATCTGATATGCTTATTTTCAATCCCTAATAAGGCCTTCAAGGCGAGACTGCTCCACGGGAATAAAGCATTTCATGTCATTTCTCCTATGACATATTTTCAACAAATCATCAATAACTTGATTCAACACAAATCTAATTGTATTTGTATCAATTTTATTCCCTAATATGGTTATTGCAGCCCAACTAATCCATGGGATAGAAATGTGCAAATACTATTAACAGTTACAATCAAAAGCTGAACTAGGCCTAGCCAAGGCATTAAAATGCTCAAATCTAAATTTGTTTAGATCATTCATTGTGGTCAAGCAACCTCGTCACTTCATACATTGTCATTACCCTCATCGACTTGTTGCTTAAGGGGGTAGTCATAATATCAAATCATAATCAAAATCAGCAAAAGATCCATGAGATCGTAGATCCCTTGATCTTGTCAAAATTGTGTTCGTCCTTACAAATCATTGTTAATAGCTATCATAAGCTTACCCCTTTGCTTGGGTAAAATAGTAAATATGATAATTTGTTTGTAACTCTCATCCTTTTGGTTATATAGGCCTAACTCCTATTGTAGCACCAAAGCTACTCGAATATCTGATGATGAGTGCAAACTCTTTCAAGTTTAAGCCTCCAAAGAGTTGGAAGCAATGATTCCAAGATGTGCATCCTTTTGCAAGACCTGGGGAATCTAATTTTGATCCGACTAATTATCATCATAGAACCTTCAACATCATTTTAGGAGGTCTATTTTTTCTCATCATTTTTTTATCTCACAATGCATATCAAAAGGAGCATCTGTAGACACCTAAAACACATCATGTCGATGGCAACTACTCATATGGACATGCTACAAGACCATATTGAAGATCTTGGACAGACTCCAAGATAGAGAAGTGGTTCTAACCACTCAATTTGGGCTCCTTGGCCTAATTAGTTTTAACCATAGTCCATACATACGGTCTACAGTCTGAACCATGGCTAAGACCTATAGTTTACAGTATTGACCATAGCTATAACCTGTGGTCTTAACTGAAGTTCAGTTGGCCTTCATTTGAGCCAAATCAGTTTGACCAGCCATTTTTTCTAGAAGAATGTGGTTAGAGGATGGAATCTTCCAATTCAACTATACTAACCACCCCTTCTTGATCTTGGCTTCTCCATGAAGCCACCCCTAGCCTTGGGACATCTTATAAGTACCCCTGAGAATTAGGACAAATTATCAAGCAAGAATTGGAGTTTAGAGAAGCGAAGCCCTATCAAATTATGGACTCAATTGAGTGCATAGAGAGAGCCTTGTTGCTATCCCCATTGTCAATTTGTCAAACATCATGACAAATTAGGCCATGGATGCCCTAAGGACCTAAGAGAGCCAAGAAATGCTAATTCGAGCAAACGGAGGCCCTATTCAACGATTCAACCGCCAAACTTGTCATAGGACACCGAAGGCAACCCTTGAACATCAATTGAACAAGGATATCAAGCCCACAACCCTTGAATTTGGAGGGCAAACCATTTGGTTGCTCACCATAGCTTTCAACCACGGTTTATAGTGCAGACCGCTCATCAGAGTTGCGGTTTACAATAGGTGATAGATATCTTTACTGTTTCATTTCTAGTATGCTTAATTAGATCACATTTAGCATTTTAATGGTTTAGTTAGGATTTTAGAGACTTCTAACCGGCATAATTAGTTTTTTTACTAACTTGTTCTCATTATGGTAGTTTATACATTAATGGTTTCTTTTCATGTTATAGTGCTTTATTTCAAGTCATTGCTTCTATAGATTGATAGTTGTATTTCTTGTTTACATATTTCCATCAATATTGATAGGATTTGCACATGTTTAGCATATTTTATGCATTTTATTGATTTTATGTCATTATGTTATTTTCATGCTATTTGTCCTAAAAGGGCCTCATCATGAGAGGCTTCCTATGCTTTTGACATTCTTGTGTTGTTTCTTGATCATAGGAAATAGGTTTTAAAGGAGCTACAACCATCTGTTTCCTTCCTCATCATGAATAAGAAGGTCTAATCCACCCTAGAGTAGTTTGTGTCATCCTGAAGGGAACTTTGAAATCACACCTACCCTTGAGAGGGAAATATAAAACACGTCTTATTGTAACAATTGTATCAATATGATTATCCCTAAGAGGGATGTACTTGTAATTTGAGTTTGACATTGAAATATAATGGAATAAAGTTTCTTTTATTGATCATTTCATTATCAATTTCTTGTTCTTGTATGCATCTTGTATTTTTTTTATCAATTCTTGCAATAGGATACATTAGGTGTGAGCCTTTTTGGTGGTTACAAAAATACACCCAACCAAACTGGTAAGAGGTAGAGCACTATACCAAGAGCTCGCCAAGAAAGCTGCATCAGAATACATAGCTTGCCAAACTCAAGAAGTAGCATGAAATGATGATCAACTGTCAGAGTAGCTTGACTGGTAAATCTAATTAACTCGCTATTTCTAAATTTAAAAATTCCTATCAAGCTTGAATTATTCACAAATAAGAAGGTACAGGATTCAGGCCTTGAAATACACCCTACTACCTGATGGGTTGTACAAAAAGAATTTGAATGGAGTATTGCTTAGGTGTGTAAATGAGAATCAGAAGTAGAAGATCCTGGAGAAATTTCATGGTGGCTCATATGGAGGACACTACTCAAGAAGGACCATTGCCTTAAATATCATCAAAACTGGATGCTACTGGCCAACTATTTTCATAGACACCTTCAAAATAATAATAAACTATGAAGAATTCCATATATACGTTGGAAGGAACATGAATGCTTCAATTGCCCTGAAGTTCATTCATGTCGAAGAACCTTTTCAGAAATGGGGATTGGACTTTGTTGGAATAATAAAGCCCAACTCATCCATTAGACATAAATACATTTCGATAGCTACTGAATACTTCACGAAGTGAGCAGAAGCAATACCTACTAAAAAAGTAGACCAAAAATTTGTAATGGAATTCATGTAAAGCTTGATCATGAGATTCAAAATCCTAGATGTATTTGTTACAGATAATGGCTCATCCTTCGTAGGCACCAAAATGATCAAATTTACATGTAAATATCAGATTTACTTAAAAATATCCTCAAACTATTATCCATAGGGAAATGGATTAGCTGAATCTACAAATAAGAACCTGCTCAGAGTTTTGAAATGAACCCTATTGGACAATAAGAGAAGTTGACACTCTCTGATAAATCAAGCACTATGGGCTAATATAATAACCATCAAGAAGTCCATAAACACATATCCCTATTCTTTGGTCTATGGCAAAGAAGCAGTTCTTTCGATACACATAGAGATCCCAACTCTAAAATTGCTCAATCAAACCGGTATAGAGGAAGCTAAACCAATGGAGAAAAGTTTGATTCAACTCCTATAGTTGGAATAATAGAAGGAGTAAGCCTACAACCACTATCAAAAATATGTGTTTGCCATAAAAAAATGGTTTGATAAAAGGGCTACCCTCAAAAATTTCAAGGTAGAAGACTTGGTCCTAAGTTGGAATGAAAAGAAGTCAAAACCCATAAATAATGATGAATTTGATGTATTCTAGTAAGGCCCTTTCGAAGTAATATAATAAAAACAACAAAACTCCTTCCATATGAGAAACAAACCAGGTTCAACCTATCCCCATTAATGGCCTCCACCTGAAGCTATACTACAAGTAATAGGTCTTCCTCTTCCTTGTATGTATTTATGTAAATATTTGCTTTATTTCAGGCTCCAAGGAAAAATGTCATGATGGCACGACTTTTTAGTACTCAAAGGCCCCTTCTAGGTAAATTTTTGCGATTTCATGACTTTTCAGTGGCCGATGTCCATTCCAAGAAAAAATGTCACGATGGCACAATTTCTTGAAACTCAAAGGCCTCTTCCAAGTAAATTGTTATGATTTCATGACTTTTTGGCACTCAAAGGCCCCTTCAATGTAAATTTTCATGATTTCATGACTTTTTGGCAGTCAATGGCTGCTCCTAGAAAAAATGTCATGATGGCATGACTTCTCAACACCCAAAGGCCCCTTCAATGTAAATTGTCACAATTTCACAACTTTTTGGCAATCGATGGTCGCTCCAGGGAAAAATTTCACGATGGCACAACTCTTCGGCACTCAAAGGCCTCTTCAATGTAAATTTTCATGATTTTGTGACTTTTTGGTAGCTGATGGCTACTCTTAGAAAAAATATCACGATGGCGTGACTTCTCAGTGCTCAAAGGCCACCACAGAGCAACCAAGAACTTTTGGTAGGAAAAGTAGTTTTCTAGACATTTTAAAAGGTCCCATTTTTTAAGGTACCATTGTACCCACTGATTGGCCAATAGTAGAGGTGATGCCATTTTATTGGCCTAAGACAATAGCAAAGCAATATCATTGGCCCAATGGTAATACATGGTAGTTGGTTTCTTAATGAGGCACATGAATCGAGGTGCTCAATAACATTCAAATTTAATATAGGGTTGTGTGCCACCAACCGTAGTTATTCCACATCACCTTGATAGTTAATGCATGGCACCTTGGCATGCACATGCATAGCCAATTATATCACACATATTTTATTCATCACCCTTTTCATCTTCTACATTATTCCTTTTCTGCTCACTGCACTCCCTAATCACTCAAAAAGATCTACAACACGTTGTTAAGCTCAAAAATCTTAGAATACAACCATGATGGCCACACCTCCAACTTCTTCTTCAAAGGAAAAATGAATGTCGTCCAAAAAGGGAAAAAATTTCATAGATCTCGACAAACATATCATAGATATGAATCTGACATGGAAAGACCCAAAGAAAATTCAAAAATACATAGTATCCAGAATGGCCACAGATGTCTCCCCATTGAGCTCGAGTGCTTTCCCTTACCACTCTCAGATCTACTTGTACATCTACCCTCAGGTCCACCTCTACCCCTAATTTAATCAGGGCTATGGAAAAATTCTATGATGCCAAGAATAGGATAGTAAGAGACTAGAAAAATTAATTTATCTTCACACTCGAAGCTGACTCAATTAGGGTCGTCTTCGCAGGCGGCAGGAAGCCTATAATTTGTGAGACAAGCAAAGTCTCCCCAAGATCGAAGAATGATCCACAAGATCAATCACATATAAAAGAGGAAAAACCACAACACCAATATTAAGTGGTAAAACCCTACTTCAAATGAAGAAGGGAAACATCCACTATGAAGCTCACTATATTACTCATTTGATTCAACAATACAAGAATGCTTCAATGTTATGCAACAATATGCATCAACATGATATTACAACACAAGTCAATATGACAAGATATGTTAAGATGTAGTAGACAACACCCCTATTTAAAGAGAAGCTTTTCTACTACAACCCTAAATCTTATCACAATCTAATATTGATATGTGTGACAAGTGGCATCTATCAAATATTAGAAAGTGCTTAGTTACTTTATAATCTTATCACAATCTAATATTTGAGATGTGTGATAAGTGGCATCTATCAAATATTAGAAAGTGATTAGTTACTTTCTAATATTTTCTAGAAAAGGGGAAATAACTTTTTCCCACAAATTAAATATTCCTAGAACCCTTATTTTATTTATTAATTGGGTGGGAATATTTTTATATAAAATAGAATTATTTTCTACTTCAAATATTATTCTTGAATTTATATTTTATTCTAAGAATAATCTACACAATGTTGCATTACATATTCCAACACTCCCCCTTAATGCAATATTTGCGAAAGGAATTATGAAACAAAGAAAAATTCTCCCCCTAAAGATAAAAATGGGGATGAGAATCAAATGAGTAATATAGTTACAATGAGATTCTATGACCAAGAATGGTCTACAATAAGACACCAATACAAAATGGGACAAAATGATATTGCAAGCCCCCATCAGAGTAGCTTCAGATACAAGCAGCTTACAAATCCATCCATCAACCACAAGTGGTTGCAAATTACAAGAAGAAAACATCACAAGGGTGTCTTCAGTAAGCCTACAAAACCCCAAGCGAAAGTACCTGCAAGCTACAAGTAGCTCAACATAAGATTAGTTAGATACATCATCATAAATATATTCACCACAACATATATGAATATCCAAATATGATAATAAAACTGATCTAACAAATATTGAACTATAAGTCATCACAAAAAGATGCCAAGCCATACTTATAGTCACATGCTATATAGTTGATCAAAAAATATCATGATCAAAGTTGCATAAAGCAAACAATGAGTACCATGATAATGCAAACTCTAAAGTACCATGTATAAAAGTTGCATAAGGTATATAAAAATAATAAAGTGTGCACACCGGTTGCATAAATCCAACCATAAAATATCATGTACAAAAGTAGCATAAATGCTAACAATAAAGTACCATGACAAACCAATTGCATAATGACAAATACATAAAAACATGTACAAATTTGCACAAGGCAATAAGAAAGTACCATGTAAAAGAGTCGATAAAGCAATTGCATCATATACCATAACTGCATAATGTCATCTACAAAGTAACATGTACAAAAGTTGCACAAGGCAAACAATAAAGCACCATGTTCAAAAGAGATGCAAAAAGCAATTATACCACCAAAGATCAACTCATATATATAGCACAAAACACCTCATAAGGATGAATTTTTCATCACACAAGTGTAACTACACTTCATTCCCCCTTGAGGATAACTTCACCAAACCAAGTGAGTCCCTCAACTTACAAAATTGCTCCTTAGGAAGAGGTTTGGTGAACAAATCAACAGAATTAGAAGATGATGGGAAATACTCCAACTGAATAGTCCTATCCAATACCTTCTCTCTGATAAAGTGGGCTTGTATTTCAACATGCTTTATCCTTTGATGCATTACAGGATTTTTAGCCAAGGCAATAGCTGATTTATTATTGGAGAGCAAACATGAAGGAACAAATTGGTCAAATCCAATTTCCTTCATGAGGGTACGAAGACAAATTGTTTCCTGTTATACTCCGCTTTAATTTTAGAAAGAGCAATTTTAGCTTACTTCTTGGAATACCAAGAGATAGTTGTAGACCCAATACTAAAAACATATGCTATGGTAGACTTTATGTCTATTCTACCCCCTCCAAAATTAGAATTAGCATAGCTGAAAAGAGCAAAGGAAGCCTAGAATACTTGAGTGACAAATATCTAGTACCTGAAAGGTACTTCAGAATCTTCTTGGTAGCTTGTAACTGCTCAATATAAGGTTTTTGCATGAACCTAGCCATCATACCAACTACAAAAGCAATATTTGACCTTGTGATGGTAACATAAAGAAGACTACCAATGAGTTGCCTATACAATGTAGCATCAGCCAACTGAGATTATGTACTTACTTTCAACTTAACCCCTATATAAATAGGAATGGAAATAGGATTTTTATTCTCCAAATCAAACCTCTTAAGAAGATCTCCAATATACTTGGATTGACTCAAAAAGGTACAATCCTCATGCTAATAAACTTGCATGCCAAGATAGTAGTGTAGAAGATCAAGGTCAGTCATTTTATACTCTAACTTTAATATGGAGATGAAATCAAAAATTAACTCATTCTCATTTCCAGTCACAACAAGGTCATCAAAAAATAGAGCAATTAAAATGACCAAGTTATCCTTTCTAAGCACATAGATATCTGTATCTAAATAGCATTTATCAAAACCAAGATACAAGAAGTAACCTAAAATATTCATGTACCATGCTCTAGGTGCTTGCTTCAGACCATACAAGGTTTTCTTTAGTTTACACACAAGTGTTTCCTTACCTTGTACAACAAATCCTTGTGGTTGACTCATGTAGATATCCACATCCAAATAACCATTTAGAAAGGCACTTTTCACATCAAGCTAGAAAATCTACCAACCTTGATCAGTAGCAATAGCAATGAGAAGCCGAATGGTGGGCATTTTGGCAACTGAAGCAAAGGTTTCATCATAGTCAATGCCATTTTTTTGAGCATAACCCTTAGCAACCAATCTAGCCTTATACTTTTATATCTCTCCATTAGAATTGTACTTGATTATATAGATCCACTTGTTCCCAATAACATTTCTCTTATTAGGATAAGGCAGTAGATCCCAATTTTTATTCTTTAGAGGAGAATCTATCTCAACCTTCATGGCATCAACCCAACAAGAGTGTTGTGAAGCTTCTTGGTAAGAAGTAGGCTCATGATCATTCTCTATATTAGCTATAAGAGACATTTTAAGGGTCATACTTCTAGTTATCCTTTGGCTAATTGAATTCTGCTCTTTCGAACCCCTAGAATGATCCAACCACTTGGTCCTTTTGACACAAGGCCCACCCTTTTCTAACTCAAGAAGGTCTTCATTGAATTTGACATCTCTTGAAACAAATACAATGCGTGAAGAAGGTGAGTATAACCTATAGCCCCTATGTTTTGTATCATAGCCAACAAATATGCATTTTTGAGACTTTTTGTCCAATTTCTTCCTCTTTTTTGAAGAAATATATGAAAATGCATCACATCCAAACACTCTTAAGTGTGACAAATTTGGCTTCTTACCATTCCAAACCTCATAAGGAGTCTTCCCCTCAACTTATTTTTAAGGACACCTGTTAAGAATGTAGATTTTTGTACTAGCTGCTTCACCCCAAAGAAATTGAGGTAAGTGGTCACCAAACATGCATCTTACCATCTCCATGATTGTCCTATTTTTCCTCTCTGCAACACCATTTTATTGAGGAGTGTATGGACAAGTAAACTTCCTTTTGATCCCATGAGAAGAACAAAACTCATTGAAATCATTGCTATTGTACTCCCCTCCATTTTTACTTCTAATCATTTTGATATTTGCTCCCTTTTTATTTTCTACCAAAGCTTTCAACTCCTTGAATGTCTCAAAACAATCTAATTTATTCTTAAGTAGATACTTAAAGATAATTCTTGAATAATCATCTATAAAGGTGAGAATATAGGATGCACCACCAAGTGATATAACATGTAATGGACCCATAATATCTATATGAATGAGTTGAAGAATTTGTGTGGCCCTTGTTGACTTGTCCTTTGCAAACTTTTGTTTGCTCATCTTGCCTAAGATGCATGTTTCACACAAACCATGAATAGGTGAAATGTTAGGCAAGCCTTCAACCAAATTTTTGGATTTCATCATTTGAATATTTTGATAGTTTGTATGGCCTAACCTTAAGTTCCAAAGCTTGCTACTAGGAGAAAAATTAGTTGCTAAACACACTTTAGGAAGATCATCACCTAACACATAAATATTATTCTTCACATAACCTGTACTGATTGGTAGCATGCCTTTCCTAATGCTCCATGAAGTTGCATTGAACTCAATAGTGTGACCACTTCTAGCAACTTGCAAAACTAAAATTAAATTTCTCCTAAGGTTAGGCACATATAGGACATTATCAAGTAATTTCCCTTCAATTAAAACATTGCCAACACCTTCTAATTGAAGTCTAGTATTATCACTAATGACAACTGAATCTGAAGAGTGCTTATGAAAGTCCACAAAATTATCCTTTTCAAAACACATATGGTTAGTGCATCCAGAATCTATCACTCATTCATTAAAATTAGATGAGTCAATGGAGTAGACGGCACAAACAAAGGCATTTTATTAAAATTTTGTTTTACATTGTTGTTCTTTTTCTTTCCCTTGCCAAACCATTTCTTAGGTCCTTGTCCCGTAGCCTTTTTTTGCTCTTCCTTTTCTGCAATCTTCTTTTTTTTTAAACAATTTTGTTCCTTGTGGCTTTTCTTGCCACAAAAGTTGCAAGTGAAATCAACTCTAGGCTTGTTGGGTTGAAAATTTTATTTTTTTCTTCCCTTGTATTTCTTCTTGAAGGAAGCCTTAGTGGCACTCAAGGCAACATTCTTCTCCTTGAAAACTTTACCATTCACTTTGTCTCTATTAAGAGACTCTTCATGTTGAATCAATAATTATGAAAGAGTGTTGAGAGGAATGTCATCCTCTTCTTGATCTAGCCTAGTCTCAATAATGGTGACAAAATTCTTGAACTTTCTTGACAAGTTCCTCAAAATGATAAAGTTTAAGAGCTTCTCACTTATCCAATCACAATTACAAGCCAATAGTTGAGTTCTCATGTATTTCATCTTTGAGAGGTTTCTCCTTCACCTTGCATAGTGCTAAGAATTTTGGACAATAAAGTGAATTTCCTTGATGTGTTGGACCCTAGATGGACTTGTTTTAGCAAATCCCATGCATCTTTAGCATGTTCACAATGGCTTATAGTGAGCAATATATCATCACTCACACTATTGATAATGATGGAAAGTGCAAGGTGACTCTTGTTGTTGTATGTCTCAAGTGCCCTTACCTGGGTTGGGATTACTTCATCTCCATTCACAATGGGCCATAAATTTCTTGCTTAAAATTCAGCCCTCATCCTTGGTTCCCATATTCTAAACTTTGAATCATCAAGGATGTGCTTAGGTGTGAAGGAGATTCCATGATCAGCCATTCTAGAAAGTGAACATAATCAAAAGATAAGATGCATTGACAAAGGAAATAAATGATGCAATAAGAAAGTAGATAAACATACTTGCATATATTAAAAAAAAAAACATAACTTTCAAGTAATCTGATTTTCAATCATCAAAGATAATCATCATGAAATATAAACATCATGAAAGGTCATTAAAATTAAGCATCATCAAGAGAGATAAGTATCATCATGAAATATAATCAACATTATCATGAACTACTATAACCATCTTGCAATAAACAACTATAACCATATTGCAATTGAATAAAGGAAATAAACCAAGATCAACTTGCAATAGATTAACTTGCAATAAGAAGGTAACTAATCATAACAACCATATTGCAACAAAATAAACTAACTTGAATTGAACCATAAAATATTTGTTAAATGTTTGATAGTCAATAAGTTAGTAAGTTAGTATTCATTTTAAGGTTTTGATATAGCCTAATGAATTGTCAATTCATCTCACCCAAGGTCAACCAAGCTACCCAAAAGGGTACGGGTACGAGGACCCGAAAAGGACTTGCTACCGATAGAGCGGATTCTTTTGGATTCAATAGGTGTATAGCAACTATAAACTATGTTGCAAGATTAAGTAAATTTTAATCAAATACTAAAGTTGTGGTTAGTAAGTTAACTCATTTTTAACCTTCTTGATTAATATGAAAATTAGTAAATTGCAAGTTAGTTGGTTAGTAGATTGTTTAGTAGCAAGTTAGTAAGTTAGTAGTTAGATTATTTGAGATGCAAAATGCAAAAGATGCAAAAAAAATGTAAGAAAGATGAACAAGAGATAGTGGAGACACAAAGCAAAACACAAATACACTCTCTCTCTCTTTCTCTCTCCCTCTCTCTCACTCTCACTTTCATTCTCTTTTACTTTCATTATGAGAGATACAAGTTACATTAATTTACATTATGCTTCAAGCAAATGCTTGAGAGAGATTAGAAGAAATTAATAAAAATAGAGGAAGAGAGTGAAAAATTTGATTCGAAATTGCCTTGTATACTCCAAAACATACTTGGATAACCTTGCAAAAAAAGCAAACTCACAAATAACCATTATTAATGTGAGACAAAAAAATATTGCATTTTAAGGAAAATAATAATAATTTTTTAATACAAAAATTGCTTAAAAATAATGCAATTAAATTAATAAAAAATATTTTATTAAATAATTAATAAAAAAAATCTCATGAAAATTTTTAAAGATTTTTATAAAGCAAAAATTTTAAAAAAAATTAAAATTTTTTCAGACTATATAGTCGACTGTTTTTTTTTTATATAGCCGATTGTTTTTTTTTATATATATATAGCCGATTGTTTTTTTTTTTTATATATAGCCGATTGTTTTTTTATTTATATATATAGTTGACTATTTTTTTTTATATATATCCGATTGTTTTTTTATTTAAAAAAAAATGACTATATAGCTGACTGTTTTTTTATATAGCCGACTATTTATATATATATATATATATATATATATATATATATATATATATATATATATATATATATATATATAGCCGACTATTTATATATATATATATATAGCCGACTATTTTTTTTTATATACCAAATGTGAGACAAGCAAACCATGGGGTCCGTTTGGCTCCAAAACCCTTCCAGCAAAAGCTCAATGCCAAAAAAAAAATTATATATTTAAAATGAAAATACTATTTGCAAAATATCTAACAACTAGATCTAAAAACACAATAAATCTATAAACCCTAATGGCATATTTGCAAAATAAGTTTGCATAAAATACCCAAATATCAAATGCATGCAAAAAAAAATATACCTTAATGGATTTTTCACCTCAAAGGATTGAATACACTTGATGGAGATCCCAACCGCTCTAATACCAAATGTGAGACAAGCAAAGTCTCCCCAAGATCGAAGAATGCTCCACAAGATCAATCACACACAAAAGAGGAAAACCCACAACACCAATATTAAGTGGTAAAACCCTTATTCAAATGAAGAAATGAAACATCCACTATGAGGCTCACTATATTACTCATTTGATTCAACAATACAAGAATGCTTCAATGTTATGCAACAATATGCATCAACATGATATTACAACACAAGTCAATATGACAAGATATGTTAAGATGTAGTAGACAACACCCCTATTTAAAGAGAAGTTTTTCTACTACAACCCTAAATCTTATCACAATCTAATCTTGAGATGTGTGACAAGTGGCATCTATCAAATATTAGAAAGTGATTAGTTACTTTCTAATCTTATCACAATCTAATCTTTGAGATGTGTGATAAGTGGCATCTATCAAATATTATAAAGTGATTAGTTACTTTCTAATATTTTCTAGAAAAGGGGAAATAACTTTTTCCCAAAAATTAAATATTCCTAGCACCCTTATTTTATTTATTAATTGGGTGGGAATATTTTTATATAAAATAGAATTATTTTCTAATTCAAATATTATTCTTTAGACTTTATATTTCAGTCTAAGAATAATTTACACAATGTTGCATTACATATTCCAACATAATTTCCCCTATTCTATTTGACCCTGCTAACTCTGCAAAATATTACACCAATGGCTTAAACATCTGATTATTCTTGCAAGAACACTGGTCAGACCCTCTTCTCGAGGGAGCCATACCAAAATCTCCAATACCCTTAGAAAAATTTAAAATGAAGGAGCTCTTTTCCATTCTGGCCATGTTGGCAAGGTTAGAAACAAACGCGCAAGTCTACGGGTGGCAGATAGCAGTAGCATAGTGTATATCCAATCCTAGGTTATACGATGCATCGCGTGTAGACCTGAGCAGAGTGCAAATCTTCTTCGACTGGCTGGAATACTTGGTCCAACAACTACATGTGGGACTCTTCAAGTTACAGAGAGGTTTCCCATACACCTTCAGGTTCTCCTCCTACCTGGTATGGATTTTCTTTTATTTTTACGTAAAAATATTGAATTTTATCCCTACCACACAAATATACCAAAAGGGAAATCTCTTTCCTGTATGTGAATAGATGCCACTCCTTTCAAACGTGGGTTCATATTATCATTTTAACATGGAATTCTTAGGCTCCAATTTGAAAATCATGTATGAAACCATACCAAGAATTCTTTAGCAAATGCGAGATACCTTGAGTCACCCCCATGCAAAAGAGATGGACTGGTTTATTCTAACACATGGAGTAGTCATTAGGCTCTATGGCTTCATAGAGAAGCCCTTCTTATTGCCTTATTGTGTTACTAAGTAATTATTCACTCTAGAGTATGTAAGGTAAATAGAGTTTGTTAACAATCAATTTGGCATAGGCACTCATTTGACAGGTACTTGCCTCATGTCCTTTCAATATGAGGGAGTAACAGTGTCAAAAAATGGGGACAACAAAAAAATTGCTCGAATTCTAAGAAATCTAAAATTGATAGAGCTACCACAAAAATGGAAATATGACCCTGAGAACAAATTCGCCTAGAGGTAGGTCACCCTGAATAAATCCCTCTTTAAGCAATTTCACTTATCTCACAAGCAAATCGATAAGTAGGGCAGGAATAATATCGAGTGGCATGTTGAGAAAATGCAGCCACTACCTCCATGGCATGATTTCTATTTGCACTTGTTAGACTAGTACCCTGAAGTGAACCCAGCCCACAAGCTAAGTAGCAAGATGATTGAAAACATGAATAAGAGAAGGGAAGGCTAGGATCATGCCAAAATACTAGCTTGGTGGAAATTGTGATGTCACATATAGACTTTTTCTAGGTACGAGACAAAGATTGACAAGGAATTCTCTATAAAGTATAATGAGAACCATAATAGTTGGTATGAGAATTTGGCAGATAAGGTCCCTTTGGGAATAAATAGTTTCCCCATCAAAAAAATTGAAGGTAGTAATGAATTGGATAAAGGGAAACAAATCACTACCGAAAAAATAGAGGTCCCTAAAAGGAAACATCAAAATTTCATTCCCCCTTTTGGATAAAACACAAAATCTGATGATGGTGCTCAGCTCGAGCATAGGAGTAGAATAGAATTGAAAAATTAAAAAGTAAAATTGGAGAAGAACGTATGCCAAAAGAAAAGGAAAAGAGAAGAAACACCCTATGAAGAATCAAAAGAAAATGAAGAATCAGAAGAACTTGAGGAATCAAAAGAACACGAAGAATTAGGGGACTAGGAAGGATCAAGGGATCAGGAAGGAACAAGGGAAAGCTCTAATAAAACTTCTGAGCATCAGGAGATAGGCAAAAAAATAGTCAAGAAAGTTGAGTGTAGCACCCTAAAATTGGCGCAGTAAACCTTAGCAAATAATTAAAATTACCTTAGTAAATAATTCAAATTCAAATTTCAACCCCAAAATCGCTCCAAAATTGCCTGCTACCCGTTTCCTCATTTTTCGTGCCATTTTTAGGATTTGTTTTGTCCGTTGGACGATATCGTCGCCGATCAGACGATATCGCCTCAGATCGGACGAATTCGTCTGGAGCAGAACGTCTAGACGATTTCGTCCCAAAACTAATTTTTCATAATTAGCTTCTGTTTCAACGACGTCTCTAACCGGGGCAAAAGCGTGTCTGCACGGTTAGAGACTTCCCCCATTGGAGATCTCCCAAATTGGGATGATCTCCAACCTCCCAACATCCTTCCTATGCCTATTTAATCTTAGGCCCTCCCCTTGACATTCCCCTGGCTGAAATTTCCTGTAACACGAGTTCTATTTGCATTAGACCATCTTAAATCACCATTTGCCTTCGTATTTTTCCAAGTTTGTTTGCAGGAACTTCATTGTTTTTCAGTCGAAGCAAGCTCAGATCATCGCAGACGATCTTGTACAATCTCGGACGATCACGCCCCAATTCGAGATGATTTCGACTATAGTCAACATTGGGGGCAATCAGTGCCCAGAGTTTGCGCTTTTCCTATACCTTTTTGCTATTCTATTCTGCATCTAGTTAGTTTTATTATTATTTCCTGTTATTCTGCATCTTGGAGTTCACCCATATAGCTTAAATACATAATAAAATCATGATTAGCTATTAAAGCATGATAATTTACTTGCATTTCTATTTGGGATTATCTTATTAACATCATTATTATCATTTCACATCATTTTCCTTTATCAGCATAGCTGCATTTTCTCGTATTCTGTGTCTACTTCTCCGATTGCAGGTCTCTGACGAATTCATCTGATGAATTTCGATCTCCAGATGATCCTGTCTGATTTGAGATGATCCTGTCAGATTTCAGATGATCTGGACTACTTCAAAAATTAGAACCTCCATCAGACATCCGAAATCAGGTATGGTTTTTCTCACTTAGCTTGTTCTCTGTATTTTTTGTTTAATTCTATTTTTTGTATTCATTTAAATCTGCATTTCCTAATAGAACAGTTTAGATTCATTTGGCCAAACCTAGGATTTGAATGATTAAAGCTAAAACTGAACACATCAAACACATTCCCAACCTAGGCGTGGAGACTGCCACTAAACGTTTCCTGGTGAACCCCACCATCCGTCAAAAAATCACCTTAATACTCCTCCCCCAAGAGGCGGGACCTTCAAAGGGCCTCTCAGTCCGAGGTATTGTCCCATCCTTTTCCCATCCCCCTTTCGGGCGCGGATCCTATAGCCTGAAGGTAAGGGTGCAAAAAATTTGGAGCGATACATTTTGGTGAACCCGACGTGAAACTAAAACCTTTTGAAAACAAAAAAAAAAAACATAGATGCATTTAAAATCATTAGAAAACTACTAAGTTGCATATCATGTTTAGATGGTAGCTCCTAAGAAAAGACTAGTTGTCACTATAAATGTTGAAAATCAAATAATAGCCATAGAGTTTAATTCTTTGCTTAGACTATCTCAAACAGATAGAAACCAACTTTTGTGGGACGAACTTAATAGGAGATTGGGTATTATTTCATCTAGATCAACCGAACTTAGGCAAATTAAGAGGTTTGCCCTAGATAGAATCCTGGATCCTCATCAACTCATTTTTTATCATGAACTTCAGAGAGCTTGCCATAGGTGGTTAGCTTATAGGAGAGCTCTTGTGTCTTCTGAATTGTTCACCTTCGAGGAATACCTCGAGAATGCAACCATAGTGCACCAATTCCTAGGTCGTGTAGAAGACCAAGAGGCTGTTCTTACGGATAGGGAAAGGTGGAGGAGAGTTCCTAGAGCTGTGTTATATCGAGAGTATTGCCACAAACTTTATTTCTACCAACCAGAGTCTGAGAGAGATAATATCACTATAGCACTTTTTGTCAAATTCTTGAAAGAAAATTTTCAATTTGAAGAAGAACATTTCATGACTCCTGAAGAACTTGAGCCCGTTAATGATATTTATAAATTGTTTATAGAAAACTAGATCATTGCTTTCATTATTATTATTTCTTGCATTTAGTGTGTTGTTTGTTATCTTTATAATATTGTTATAAAAAAAAAGAAAAAAACCAAAAACATAACAAAACCAAAACATTTTATTTTAAATACTATAGT
Organism: Wollemia nobilis; assembly: GCA_028583015.1. Taxonomy (NCBI): domain Eukaryota; kingdom Viridiplantae; phylum Streptophyta; class Pinopsida; order Araucariales; family Araucariaceae; genus Wollemia; species Wollemia nobilis. The sequence goes on along the minus strand of JAQPPZ010001465.1, from coordinate 347,982 downwards.
AGGTATATAATTAAAATATATACCTCTTAAGCTTGTTGCATATATATATATATATATATTATATATATATATATATATATATATATATATATATATATTTGCTGAAATCTAAGTTTAAGCACAATGACTAGACTTAGGAATGGTAAACAAACTGAAGAAGAAGAAGAAGAAGATTGGTTAGGAAAGAAAACAAAAAAATCAAATGCCCTTCCTGAGGATCCAATTATAGAAGGAGAAACTCTAGAACAGCTAGAAGATGAGCTGGTTTTAGATGAACAAGAAGAAAATGTTAAAGAGGAAGGATCCTCATCCCCTAGAATGGCTCCAGACGGAACTGTTACTTTTGATAACTTAGATCATTTCTGGAAATTTTTCAGTAATAATATTGGTGCTCTTAATATGGTAGTTCGTATTGATAGAGGACAAATTAGTGACACTCAAGCAGCCATGGAAGATATGTTTAACATACACACTAATCCCTTGTCCTTTGTTGATCAAGAAAGTGATAAAGTTGGACCATCCAATATAGATATGGTCACTATGATTCAGAACATGCAAAAACAACAGGTTACCCAACCCCCTAAGGAACCTGTTATTGAGCCTAAAATCATTCCCACACAAAAGAGACCTTCATTCACTGCTTTATTTCGCCAAACTATTGATCAATATGCTTCAAATCGACAAAAACCTAAAATGAAGCCAAACACCAATTTTCAACAATCTGGGATACAACATAATACAACTTCAAAACTTCTTCATAACACCCTTCCTACCAACAATTTACACAATAGCAATATAGCATCTAATCTTCATGTCCCTCCATCATATGCTCACAAATCCCATATTAATGCCCTACCGAACCAATATGGTGGGCAAACCAGATAATCTGGAAGCCATGGTGAAACAGTTAGCTTCTCACATGGACCGGATAGATCCCTACCGTCCCTCGTATAATTATCGAGAGATGTGTAGTCAACCTTTGGATCCCATAGTTGTAGCACAACCATACCCTAAGCACTTTCCCATGCCCGTCCTGCCTATATATAAAGGAACTGAAGATCCCATAGAGCATCTTCGCATGTTTAGGATAGCATGTCATGATATATCACATGATGACTTGCTATTACTAAAAATGTTCCCAAAAAGTTTAGGAGGAATGGCATTAGAGTGGTACTATCAATTGCCCACTCATTCTTTGAGGAATTTTGAAGAAACAACTGAATCTTTTGTCCATCAATTTAGTGCCTACATCGAGAGACACGTGACCATTAAAGATTTATACAACTTAAAACAAGACAAAGATGAATGTTTTGCTGATTTCTTAGCTAGATGGAGGCAGTTGATAGGAAAACTGCACTTTGTGCTACCTTATAGGGAAATGTTGGACATTTTTATTAATAATTTGCAAGAACAACTATCCTATGAATTATCAACTGCTACCTTGACCACCTTCGATCAAGCTATAGACTTAGCTCGAAGGGTGGAAGATGCTCTCATTAGAAGAGGTCAGCTCAAAAAGAAAGATGATGAGAAAACATCCAGAAATCAATATAAAAACAAACAAGTTGTAGGTGACGGAGTCATTGATAGTAGAAACATTGCTAATGTTAATACTACGAAAACAATGGAGAAGTTTATATTAAAACCTCCTGATAAACCACCTCGAGAGTTTACTAGATTGAATCAACCATTATCAACTATTCTACCCCAATTACTCGAAAGAGGTTTGATTCAATTACCAGCTATCCAGGAACCTGATCCAACTATACCCGGATACAGAGCTGATTTACATTGTGATTTTCATAGAGGACCTGGACATTCTACAAACTCTTGTAAAATATTGAAACATAAAATACAAGACTTGATTGATAATAATGAAATGGAGGTGCAAGCCTTTCAACCTAAACAAAATCCTCCTAATAATGCTCAAAAGAACATTCCCCAAAATCAGAATCAAAATGCTAATCAATCATTAGATATATTTCAACATCCTTTACCAAAACATGGTAAAGAGGTGGCCAATCAAATTGAACATCATAATGTTCCCCCTCCTACCCGATATGTAGGGACTATTAGCGGACAATTATCTATTCAGGATCCTCAAATATTTGGCACAACTTTCTCCATGGTTACGTCCAGACCCCTATATAATACTCAAACACCGGATCCTAGTGATGTAGAATCGGATACTGAAAGTGAAATAGACATCACCTCAAACCAATCGAATAGTTCTAAAAATGAATCGGATCCGATTCAACCTATCACGAGATGCTATGGTTTCGAAAGAACCATTTCCTAGAAGAGTTACTACTCGACCCTCTTCTAATCAGTTCCTTCCTAATGAACAAGCCATAAACGCTAGACCGAGACCAATTCAGCGTCTTCAATATAACATTGTAGGTACCATCGGAGTTGTTACCAGACAACAGGCTCAAAATTCTCAACAGGATCAAACTCAGAATGATGGATCAGCTCCATTTATTTTGAAAAATCCCAATAAAGGGAATCATATGTCTAATGTTCAACCTAAACCTCCTTACAATATTAATGAACAATTATCCAATACTACAGCCAGAATTTCCCTGTTGGACTTGTTAAGATCTTCTCCTACCCATAGGGATGAATTAATGCTCACATTAAGCCAAATGATGGTACCTCAAAATATTCAACTTGAAGCCATGTCCAATACTATCATCACTCGAGAAGTCGATTGTATTGACTTTCGAGATAAAGATATCCCACAACATAGTTTACATAAGGATAACCCCTTATATATTACTGCCCTAATAGGAGATGTAGCAGTCAAAAGGGTCTTGATTGATAATGGTTCATCTCTAAACATTTGCACTTTTGACTTCTACCAAATATTTGGGTTTAGAAGTGATGAAATGAAGAAAACTGACATGATCATAAAAGCTTTCAATGACGAAACACAAGAAACGTGTGGAGTTATCACCATCCCATTGCAAGTTGGTCCGAGAACCTTAGACACGACCGTGTTTATTGTACATTGCCCCGCATCATACAATATACTCTTGGGTCATCCTTGGATCAATGCAATGCGGGCTGTCCCATCAACTTTACACCAATGTGTTAAATTCAAATTTAAAAATCAGTTGGTCACTATCCATGGTGATCCTAGACCCTTTGATATGTGTGCTTTGGCAGAACCTGTTGGAATTCAATTTTGCCCTGCTCTTCCATCCACACATCCTAATTCTTATTTTTCATCTAAACGTGTGAAACACACACCCATAACTTCATCTATTTCTCCTCCATTAATTTCACCCTCATATATAGCTCAACAATCTTCTAAACAAACCACACTAGAACCTCAAAAAGATCTTAAATCCACAACCAATCCTTCATGTTCCATCCCTATAATTTCAAAACCTATAGACCCATTTATTAACACCTCCACATTATCTACATCTATCATACCTTCCACATCTAAAGATATAGGAAATGTTCCTTCTACCTCTTATGCTCTCACTGATGAACTCTTACCTGATTTATCTAAAATTCTTATATCAGAAAAAACAAATGCTTCTATGCAAAATTCCATTATCTTAAGTAATTTGCCACCTTCTCCTCATACCTTGGGCCTCCCACAACCTATGGGAAGTATCTACCAAGTCGGGAGTTGTGCTTTTATTTATAAAGGATATGATTGGGGAAGAATACCCCGAAACATCAAGACGCATTGTGATGGATATGCTCGATGCTATTTTGCTAATGAATATATTAAAGCTAAACCCATAATGCTTAAATTGGGCTATAAAGGGAAAGGCTTGGGACCTCTCCAAGATGGTATGAAAGAACCCTTTGAGGTAGAACCATGGCCCGCCCGATGTGGTGTGGGCCTATTTCCTAGTAAGGATCAACCCTTCCCTTTTGAAGATGATGATCAACTCATATGTTATCAAGATTATCTAGATAAACAAGATTCTTTGTATCCCAAGAATAATTCTTCTACCTGCAATATGCTATCCATAGCCTATCCTGAAATGATTGTTGAATCCGACGATGAGTTGGAAGGAGATATTTTCCATGATGTCTCCGTGGAAGAGATGTTACACAATGGTTTTTATTTTGATGGTTCTATACCTACTATAGCCCAGCTTGAGGCCACGACTCCTCAAGATGAATTATCCAAGTTAACCTTAAAGGAATTACAAGAATTGGGCGTTTCACCTGCCCCACCTAATTTTGAAAGAGATCTACACATGGAAGTAGAAAACGTCATTAAGGTTAACATTGGACCTGAGGATAATCCTCACATCATCGGTATTGGATCAGAATTAAGTCAAGAAAAACAAGAGCAATACATTGCATTCCTTAAAGAATATGAAGATGTCTTCGCTTGGACATATGAAGATATGCCAGGTTTAGACCCTTTTGTAGTCATGCATCACCTAGTAGTCCATCCAGATGCTAAACCTGTTAAACAGAAACTTAGAAAAATGCATCCCAAAGTGGCCTTGCTAGTCAAAGGGGAGTTAGAAAAACTCCTGAATGTTGTTTTTATACAAGCTATTGATTATGCTAAATGGATCTCGAATGTAGTTCCAGTCACCAAGAAAGAAGCTACCAAAGTTAGGGTTTGCACAGACTTTAGAGATATTAACGCTGCATGCCCTAAAGATGATTTTCCTCTTCCAAACATGGATCAAATCATTGATTTTACTATTGGGAGTGGAATGATGTCCCTAATGGATGGATTTTCTGGTTATAATCAGATCAGGATAGCTCCTGAAGATCAGGCTAAAACAACCTTTATTACCCCTTGGGGTACCTTTTGTTGGAAAGTGATGCCATTTGGTTTAAAGAATGCAAGCGCAACATATCAACGAGCCATGACTTATATCTTTCATGATATGATGCATGATATCCTACATGATTATGTAGATGATATTATAGCTCGCTCTATTAATGAAGATGATCATTTAGATGATTTGAGAAAAGTATTTAATCGGTTAAGAGAATATCTTATTCGATTAAATCCAACCAAATGTATATTCGGAGTCAAGTCCGGTAAACTATTAGGGGTTTTAGTTTCTTTACGTGGTATCAAAATCGACCCTCTCAAGATTGCGGCTATCACTGATATGCCCGCACCTACCAATATATCTGAGTTACGAAGTTTACAAGGTAAGCTTCAAGCTATCCGTCGCTTCATCGATAAGCTGGCGGACAAAACCAGTCCCTTTCTTAAGCTTCTTAAGAAGGATGTCCCTTTTAATTGGGACGACGAATGTAAGGAAGCTTTTGAACTTCTCAAACAATACCTCCTTAACCCACCTGTGCTTTCACCGCCTAGACCTGATCGCCCATTTATCCTGTATATTTCAGCTTCAAATTTTGCTTTAGGAGCTATGTTAGCTCAACTTGATGATGAGAAAAGAGAACGTGCTAATTATTATATTAGCCAAACTTTAATTAGTTATGAAACCCGCTACACAACATTAGAAAAACTATGTCTAGCAATCATATTTTCTACGCAAAAATTATGCCATTATATGCTCAGTCAGAAAACATATGTCATTGCTAAATATGATCCCTTGCGGTATCTCATGAGTCGACCTTATTTATCGGGTCGTACAACAAAGTGGGTTCTTGCTCTAAGCGAGTTTGAACTCACGTTCATAGGACAGAAGTCTGTTAAGGGTCAAATCATAGCGAGATCAATTAGCTGCTTGCACCCTTAGAGTCTACCCATCCCCTCGTCATTGAGTTTCCTGATGAATGCCTTCAATTAGAGGCGAGACCATGTTGAACAATGGTCCTTATACTTTGATGGAGCCCGATGCATGAGTGGGGCTGGTGCGGGTATTATTTTAATATCTCCACAAAAACATATTATACCTTTGTCCTTTAAATTAACATTTGCTTGCACCAATAATACTATCGAATATGAAGCTCTAATCCTTGGATTACGAGCTGCCTTGGCACTAAAAATTAAACATCTGCTAGTTTTTGGTGATTCTCAACTTGTTATAAATCAAATTAATGAAGTTTATCAGACCAGAGATGATAAATTACGCCCATATAAAGCATATGTTTTACAATTAATATCTCTATTTGATCAAGTTACCTTGGAAGCTATTCCTCGAACTAGCAACCGTGCGGCTGATGCTATGGCCGTAGCTGCCTCTCTTCTGCCCTTGGAGTTAGATGACGAATATGCCACCATCATTATTCATCGACTCCAGGAACCCGCTTCAAATAAGTCATGCTTAGAACCTTTGGATGTGTTTCTAATCAATGAAACTACTCCTGAACCTTGGTATATGGATATATTTGATTTTCTTCACAATGGGACTTTCCCTGCCAGTTCTAATAGGAACCAGCGTCGGTTATTACGTAGACGAGCAAGTCGATTTGTAATAATTGGCAATACTTTATATAGGAGATCTTTTGAAGGTATCCTATTGAGATGTTTGAATCTAGAAGAATCCAAATCAGCTTTGAGTGAAGCCCACGATGGATCTTGTGGAGGACACTTCAGTGGTAGTGTCATTGCTAAAAAGCTCCTTAGGATAGGCTACTTTTGGCCTACCATGGAAACTGATGCACATGATTATGTGCGCCATTGCGACAAGTGCCAGAAACATGCTGACCTTGTCCATGCCCCTGCACAAGAACTACAGGCTATTTCATCTCCTTGGCCCTTTTCAAAATGGGGCTTAGACATTATTGGCAAAATTAATCCTGTGTCATCTGATGGACACAAATTCATCATAACCGCCACTGAGTATTTTACGAAGTGGGTTGAAGCTATGCCTTTAGCTTCCTGCATTGGAACACAAGTCTCTAAATTTATTTTTAATCAAATCATTTGTAGGTTCAGAATTCCTGCAAATCTCATCTCAGATAATGGAACTTGTTTCAAAAATAAAGATGTTAAGAAATTATGCCAAAAATATAAGATTCAACATCGCTGGTCCACTCCCTATTATCCTCAGGGTAATGGCCAAGCAGAAGCATCCAATAAAACATTAATTAAAATCCTCAAAATATTGGTCAATAAATCTGGCTACGACTGGCACATTCAATTATATCCGGCTTTGTGGGCATATCGCACTAGTGTGCGTACTCCCACAGGTACTTCACCTTTTGTTTTGGTTTATGGCGCTGAAGCTGTTTTTCCCTTTGAATTAGAAGTTCCTTCTTTGGCTCTACTACTTCAAGATACCGAAGTAGGAGATGAATATCGAGCTGGCGAGACTCGATCCAGCTGGAACTCCTAGATGAAAAGCGCATCAATGCTTTGGAGCATCTTCGTGCCTACCAAAACAAGCTTAAAAGATCATATGCTAAGAAAGTTCGTCATCGATCCTTTGAGGTCGGCGACCTTGTTTTAAAAGAAAATCAAAAAAATACTAATGCAACTAAAGACCTTAAAGGTAAATTTGAGCCCAACTGGCTTGGACCATATATTATCTCTGCTAAATTTGAATCGGGAGCATACAAATTAGCTACCTTAGATGGTAAATATTTAAAAGAACCTATGAATATTATGCATCTTAAGCGATATTATGCATAAAATTTGGTCATTTCATCATTTGTATATATTTTGCATGTTGTCTCATTTTAAAATATATATAAAAATGTTCAAAAAAAAACAAAAATACAACATTGTATTTGACTCTTTCGAAACCAACAATTAAAATAAAAATAATAAAAAAAAAAAAGAGAGTCAAAATTATCAAACTCCTTCAAAAAATATTTGTTGTATATATTTCTTCTTCAAGTATTGCAGTTATGTTTTCAAATTATTTTGGATAAATTAGCATTTATTTGGAATCTCTCACTTTCACACTCACAAAAATAAATATCTTGATTTTATCTGGCATGATTACTAATCTCTCTTATATCAAAGTCCACAAAATTCAATTAAATAAAGTTTGAGCACGGAGAATTGATCTTGTTATTTACTTAAACCAAGCATATCCTTTCACAATAAAATGATTATATTTGTAATGTCCATGCTATGCTACATAGTAGAAGTGGTTTCTTGAGCGAAAAGTTTCCCCTGCTATCCTATCATGCACATGGTCTAGAATATTTGAGAATTGACAAAAGGACAAGCTCACCCCTACCCGAATAAAAATCCCTTGCTCTACAACTAATCCGAGCAAGTATCCCTAGAATAGGAAGCAAAAGAAAAAGAAAAATCAAGCAAAATCATGAGAAAAAGAAGCATTATTTCAGAATCATTTTGTACTCTCTTAGCACTATTTCAGCATTATCTCAAATATCAAAGCAAAAGATACAAAAAAAAAAAAAAAGCAAAACAAGCAAAAGCAAAAGCAATAAAATCCCTTTCCCTACCCATTGAAAAGAAAAGAAGGGTTGATGAGCTTGAATCCCTGGAATTCTCAATTATTCAAAAACTGTGAGGTAAGCCCCATAACAGGTGGTTTGTGCCCAACCCGCTTGGCCTTGGGTAACTCCTAGCGTGGTGATATGTCCGTCACATTAGCGACCTTCTTTTGTACAGACCTATGTCTGCTTATGGATTAGCTAGCTCTTGGTAACCCGACTTACATAGTAGTCTGGTACGGTTATATGCATCTAAATCATGGTTAATGAACACTTATTTGGTTAATTCAAATCACTTGTATCAAATTATCTTGCTCAAAACTGGTAAATGCACAAAGCAATTGCACACACATTTGTATTTGAGAGATTTTGTGTATCATTATGATAAATCAAGATCGGAAATGACCTCACATATGCACATGGGATTCCTTATAAATCTAACTTTTGTCTTTAAGATACTTTGAAATATTTTTGCAAATTATCTGGAATAATTTCATTTTCTTCTCTGAGAACAGTTGTTTAGTATAAAGACAACTACATGCATTATCAAAAAAATCAAAATCATTTTCAAAAAACATGCAATAAAGTTACATTTATATATAAATTTTTGACTTTCGCGATGATGGTATAGTTCCAAAACCAAAATTGGAATTTTATGCCTAGCGCAAGTCCTCATCTTCATATTTTCTGTTCATTTTCAAAAATTAAAAATCAACCATGCAATAAAACTATTATTTTCTTCTTTGGATTTCACGATGATGGTATAAGTTTATACCTAAATATTCTATGCCTAGCGCAAACCATTGTACTAATTTTATTTCCCATTTATTTAAAATCATAAAAACATATGACTTAAATCATTATGTTACACAATTATGCTTTACAAACAAACACACATTATTACTATTTCATGTCATTATGTCAAACTTCAATTTTGCAATGATGGTATAATTCCTAGGGAATTATTCAAAAATTTTATCACACTTAGGAATTTATGCCTAGCAAAAATCATTTTTAAAAAAAAATATATTTCATGCATAATATTTTCATGGAAATCTGAAAACAAATCACCATCATCATCATCATTTGCATCATCACAACAAAGTCTTAAGACAGTCTCTTAAGCACTCTTTTACTTTTAGCAATATTTCTATACCAGGATTAGCTTGACGACCTAGCGAGCGGTGACTCCATGAAATGGTCTATAATAGCGACAATGTCCTTTGAAATTATTGTTAAAAGTCCCTTTTTATTTTTATCAAATCACACCACAAACAACCAATTTGTTTACATCAGATTATTTCATTTAAATTTTAAAAGCATGACATTCAAACCATAATATTTCCAAATGACATAATTACATGAATCATCAAATCAATCACATCAAAACATTAAAGCATCATACAAACACATAAGACAAGTCATATGATCAAAAATATCTCATCTATATATATATATCAACAATATATACATCATCTCAAAACTGGATCGGTATGCCACAATCTGTACCTCGGCATACTCAATCCTCTATCAAAAATAATAAACACTATGTATCAATCTGTGCAGTGCAGTCTATAGCAGCTAGCCTCGAGAACCCCTCGAGCTCTCAGCCTCATCTCCTCCCCCACCCTGAGGTGGACGAGGTGGCCCCATCGTAGTCCGTGTGGTGCTATGAGTCCTGGACTCTGATCGTGATGATGTCCTCGATGACCTCATCATGATAGGCTCCGTAATGTGGGCCGACAGCGGTAACCTCTGCCCCTCTGGTACCATATGGTGGTATAGCATCTGATAGAATGTGATCTGGGCAATAGCCCATGCTAGGTCCCGAGTGCTCGCCCCTCCGCTCCATGCTCTGAGGCATGCGACCTCATCTCTGAGCTGTGTGGCCTCCTCTCGGTGTCGTGCGGCCTCATCCTGCAAGGACTGCACCTGAGCCTGGAGACGGACAGTCTCCGCCCAGAGAGTAGCCATCTCGCTACTCTCTCCTACCTCGACACCCTTGCCCTTATCGAGCGATGGTGGCCTCTCTCTCCATGGAGAAGGGGGTCTCTCCTCCCTCCTCTCCCGCTGTCGTGGCCTCTGCTGAGCCTGTGGCCTCCTCCCATGACCCTGTGCCACCTCAATGGCCGCCTGGTATCGCCTCCCCATCCGATGCACAACTACATGAATCGGACCCTGAGCCCTCGTCATCCGAGGAGGGCGGATGCCTATGTACCAGGCATCGTAGCCGTCAGCAACCCCTACGTCATCCCCATCCACTGGCTGAATGGGGGCATCATCCACGTCCTCACTCCAGAAGCACTGCATATCTGGAGCCCCACTGACTATAGTGTTATCCCAGACGGTCCAAGAAAACTCGTAGTCTCTGAGAGATGGGATCCCTTGCTATAGACCGAACTACCTCAAAACTCGGTCGTAGCGGTGGAGCTCCACCTCTCCCCTCTCCATCCTCAGCCAACAGGTTCGCCTAACGTGAGCCAGCTCCTGTCCATCCTCGGCCCACCCTGGATGATCTCTCCAAGGCCTCCAGGTGATCTGGTCGGAGACAAGGTCGTCAAGTAGTCTCCGGGACATTGGCAGATCTATCCGTCATTGTGACCCTCTTCGGAGCCACCAGTAGAAAACTCGGGGCCTCTCCCCATCAATCCCTATCAGTGGGAGCCCTATCGGCCTCCGCACCATGATGTGCTCCCAGCACCAAACCTGTAGTAGTGATGTCATGACCAGGCATCGATCGCCCTTGTATACGACCCCATGCAGGATCCTATACAATCGGCATAGTACAAAGCTCCCCCAAGCAAACCTGTACCCATGGTCTCTCATGTCGTAGACCACATCTGTCGCTAGCCATGGTACTCTGCATCCACTCTGATGGCATAGCAGCAGACCACCTACCACCCCAGCCAAAACCTGTGTCAGTCTAGATGCCCCAGGCATCTGGCGTAGCGACTCGATGTTCACTCCGCCCTTCTCCAGGGCGAAGCTCGGATCTCCGCACAGTCGCATCATCACGTGGCCCTGATTGGCCATGGGAGTTATTAGCCATCCTTGTATGGGGATCCTCAAAATCCTCCATACATCCTCCAATGTGGGAGTCATCTCCCCTATCGGTAACCGAAAACAAGAAGAACCCGGATACCACCTCTCTGCTAGGGTTGTCAATAGCCCCATATCTGTAGAAACCTATGGCATATCTGCCACATGCTGCAAGCCGACTTGAGCCAACTGATCTCGCTCTGCCTGAGATAGAGCGGCCAAGTCATCCCTCAGCCCATCGTATTTCCATTCCCGGCTCTTTAGTAATCCTCTCTGCAACATAAACAACAAAACAATAAAAATCATTAATAAAACAGTGATTAAAAATGCAAGTAAAACAAGTTCAATTTCATACAAATGATGATATCGTCCACTATTGGACGATATCGTCCAAAATTTGAGCAAAATTTGTCTCCGATTTTGCAAGAGGGAATCGTCCCTTATTGTACGAAATCGCCCCCATATCGCCGATTTCGCCCTTCGACGAAATCGACGATATCGAGACGATTTCGACGAAATTGAGACGATTTCGTCCCGACGACGTCGACGGCCCAAAAATGGCCGCGATGCTCAAAAATCATTCAAAATTAATCTAAAAAGCATGAAATTCAAAATTAAAGCCTTCTAAATTAAGTTTGGACCCTTACCCGTAGCCCATGCCGGACCTCTGTCGATCTGTGCGCTGTCTCGACCATCTTGTCTGCAGAGCTCTAGAAACCAAGAAAAATGAACAGTAAAAATGAATTAGGGTTTTCCCTATTTTTCTTAATTTTATTCAAAAACAATTAAAAACATTTTAAAATTTTGCTTTTTCGCGTTTTTACCTCAAACGTTCGATTTGGGTAAAAACACGGAGGGGGCACCATAGTAAGCTGTCGTACGATTCGACCTAGAATCGTCGCCTAAAAATGGGAATAATTTTTGCTTTCTCGTAGATCGAGAAGAACTCATCTTTAACGCATTTTCTTCAAAAAATTCGCTAAAGAGGGGGCAAAATGTAGCACCCTAAAATTGGCGCAGTAAACCTTAGCAAATAATTAAAATTACCTTAGTAAATAATTCAAATTCAAATTTCAACCCCAAAATCGCTCCAAAACCGCTTGCTACCCGTTTCCTCATTTTTCGTGCCATTTTTAGGATTTGTTTTGTCCGTTGGACGATATCGTCGCCGATCAGACGATATCGCCTCAGATCGAACGAATTCGTCTAGAGCAGAACGTCCAGACGATTTCGTCCCAAAACTGATTTTTCATAATTAGCTTATGTTTCAACGACGTCTCTAACCGGGGCAAAAGCGTGTCCACGCGGTTAGAGACTTCCCCCATTGGAGATCTCCCAAATTGGGATGATCTCCAACCTCCCAACATCCTTCCTATGCCTATTTAATCTTAGGCCCTCCCCTTGACATTCCCCTGGCTGAAATTTCCTGTAACACGAGTTCTATTTGCATTAGACCATCTTAAATCACCATTTGCCTTCGTATTTTTCCAAGTTTGTTTGCAGGAACTTCATTGTTTTTCAGCCGGAGCAAGCTCAGATCGTCGCAGACGATCTTGTACAATCTCGGACGATCACGCCCCAATTCGAGATGATTTCGACTACAGTCAACATTGGGGGCAATCAGTGCCCAGAGTTTGCGCTTTTCCTATACCTTTCTGCTATTCTATTCTGCATCTAGTTAGTTTTATTATTATTTCCTGTTATTCTGCATCTTGGAGTTCACCCATATAGCTTAAATACATAATAAAATCATGATTAGCTATTAAAGCATGATAATTTACTTGCATTTCTATTTGGGATTATCTTATTAACATCATTATTATCATTTCACATCATTTTCCTTTATCAGCATAGCTGCATTTTCTGTATTCTGTGTCTACTTCTCCGATTGCAGGTCTCTGACGAATTCGCCAGATCTCAGATGATCTCGTCAAATTCCAGACGATCTGGACTTGCTTCAAAAATTAGAACCTCCATCAGACATCCGAAATCGGGTATGGTTTTTCTCACTTAGCTTGTTCTCTGTATTTTCTGTTTAATTCTATTTTTTGTATTCATTTAAATCTGCATTTCCTAATAGAACAGTTTAGATTCATTTGGCCAAACCTAGGATTTGAATGATTAAAGCTAAAACTGAACACATCAAACACATTCCCAACCTAGGCGTGGAGACTGCCACTAAACGTTTCCTGGTGAACCCCACCATCCGTCGAAAAATCACCTTAATACTCCTCCCCGAGAGGCGGGACCTTCAAAGGGCCTCTCAGTCCGAGGTATTGTCCCATCCTTTTCCCATCCCCCTTTCGGGCGCGGATCCTATAGCCTGAAGGTAAGGGTGCAAAAAATTTGGAGCGATACAAGGAGCCTCCCCAAAAAGAAAACCCTAGTATGGAGTAGACCTTAGTAAAAGTAACAACGAGTGTCGATGACTCATTCCTAAAGTAGATTGCATAAGCTTACATCGATAAATCACAGGGAACCAGTGATACCAATCTATCGAATGAATCAGGTATATTTTCTATCAATATCATTACTCCTTCCTCCTCTCCTCATTACCACAAGAATTCTCCTTTCCATTCTGAGCATCGAAACAATCCTTCTCCCACATCTTCTCATAAACCTCCACCATTGTCATCACCTTATTATCAGCCTCCACCATCACCACCATCAACTCAGCAAACTCCACCAGCATCCTCCTCTACTCACACAGGTTCCCCCACCAAAAAATTAAGCATGGAAGCCCCTCTAGCCACCACTCCTTTCCCTTATTCCACCAACCTGATAAGCTTCCAATCCATGAAAATTGCTTCTTCGCAAGCAACCCTACCATTGTTAAATTCAAGAAATTGAAGAAAGCCACCTTGAATGCTACTACATGGCTAAAGCTATGAAGCTCCTAAATTTATAATGGCACAACCCGTGTTAGAGAAGGATCAGTTTTATATCCTATCAGCATGCAACGTTCCACCATAAAGATGACCCCACTTGTAGAGAAGCCAGAAAAGAACATAATCCTGGAATACTATCAAGTAGAGGTGACTACGAAGGATATAACTCAAGCACCAATGGATGACGAGTGGGGTAAGGCCTAGAACCACATGGGGACCATTTATCTAAATTCTAAGTATTACAAAGAAAATTACTTCTGGGCCAAGCAAGCAATAAAGCATTTAGAGGAAGCTTTGCACTAGCAAAAGATAATAGAAAAGGGTTTAAAAAATGAGGCTAAAAAATGGAAGCAAATATTCAATGAAGCAGCCCCCTTAAAAGAAAAGTAAAAAATGTCGAAGAACAAATTCAAATGTTGTAGCAACAGGTTGAGAACCTCAAAAATTAGCTATCTGACAATGTTGATAAATCCAGTGGGTTGTCCAAAGAAAAAGCAAGGATAGTCAGAAGGAACATGATAGAAAGCATCAACAAGGTGACCCCAAAGGCTATGCCTACACTCTCATACCTCCTCAAGATCAAGGATAGATTGGTCCAAGTAGAAGATGAATTAAAAGCATCTATCAGGCTCCTAGAAATAAGGTTGTCAGCAGTCAATAAAATCCAAGTCCTGGTGGATAGCATGCAAGCAATAATTGGATACAGGGTACAAGATAAAAATTGGTCCCAGGCCAAAATAGCTACCAAAAATTTCTTCAAGAGGCACAAGTTGGTGACCAAAAGCACCAAGATCATACAGGAGCTCAAATTAGAGGCTAAGGTGATTCTAAAACATATAAGCATAGCTAAAAATTGTGGTATGCCTAGCTTCTGGGACAAAGATTAAAGGCCCCTAACAGAAAACGATTTGAAAGCCACCTGAAAGAAATTTTTAGAATATGAATCAAAAATTGATAGTTGGGAAGAGCCTATTCAAGAAGAGCAAATTTTTAGCATGGTTCAGGATATTACCCAAATGAACTCTTACCTACATGAGTTGTATATGAAATCAAGAACCCTATCATATGACAAGGTTGAAGAGTTGGAGTATTTGTACAACACTTTCAAGGAAAAAACAAATATAGATGAGGAAACCTGGAGGAAGGCCTATGCCTTCTATAATGAAGTATTAAAAGGAAAAGACAAACAAGAAAAAGCTAAGAAAGCTTTGTCAAGCAGTGCAGTGAATTTGGACCAAGGCGAAGCAGAAATATCTAACGAAGTGGATACCCCAGAAGAATGACCGCCCCAAAGAAGGAAGCTTTTGTGCTTGGTATCATTCCCCTTCTTTCCCTTATTTTTTAAGTTGTTTTTATTTACTTTTTTCCCCAATGGATAAAGGCTCTAGGTTCTAACATTTCACTAACAGAATTACCCTAGGAGGCACCAAGAATGTTGGTCAAAATGACCACACCTAGGGAAATAGGGAGTAATCTTCTCAATATTTTTCCAAGTATGGAGAACAGTCATGATCAGGCGGTATTTTTGAGACTGAAGGTAGGGTGAATATGAAAAGTTACGATTAGGCAACGTTTTGAAGGGCTAAGGCATAGCCAAGGTGAAAAGTCATGATTTGATGATATTTTGAAGTACTAAGGCATAACCAAGGTGAAAATTCATGATCATGTGACATTTTGAAGGACTAAGGTATAGCCAAGGTGAAAATTCATGATCAGGCAACATTTTGAATGGCTAAGGCATAACCAAGGTAAAAATTCATGATCTGGTGATATTTTGAAGGACTAAGGCATAGCCAAGGTGAAAATTCATGATCCAGTGACATCTTGAAGAGCTAAGGTAGAGCCAAGATAAAAGTCACAATCCGATGACATTTTGAAGAGCTAAGGCAGAGCCAAGATAAAAATTCATGATTCGGCGATATTTTGAAGAGCTAAGATAGAGCCAAGATAAAATTTGCGATCGGGTAATATTTTGAATAGCTAAGGCAGATCCAAGATAAAATTTGTGATCAGGCAACATTTTAAAGGCCAAATGGAAAATGACGTCTCTGAAGATATTAAATAAGATTACCATAACCAGAGTATCTCAACTACTTCCTGTTGAAATATCCATACTCTCTTCAACTACTTATTTACCAGAATGAGCCTATTAGTATACTGTTGTAACAACTTTTAGTTTTTTGTTACTTAAAAAATCTTATATATAGAATGAGCGACCCAAATAAATGGTTGTCTCTTAGGCATTTACAAGGCTATGTATACAGACTTTTGAAAGCTTAATAAATATCATCCATTCTGGGTCTTGGCTCATTGGTGGTTCAAATCAAGTATGTATGTGTTGTCTATTGCTAATTGAATCTAAGGTTGAATGTAATATGCATTAATTATTACTTTGAATTCCTACATTAACATTCGGTTAGATCTACAATTAACTTCATGGATAAGTTGTGCTTAAATAAGACATTCACCATGAGTTTAGTTGCTATGTTTTGGTTCTCTATTATGCTTCTCTATGAGAGGTTGTGATAGTTGCTTTGTTGTTGCTTAATTTATATCTTTTTTTAATCCTCTAGCCATAGCTATATTTCCCTCTCTTTATGCATTTCCCTCTCTCTCCTTTTTCCTAAAAGAATAAAGGAACCAGGCTCCTCTTGATATTGAACCAGGTGAACTTTGTTTAAATATGGTCTTTCAATGTTGGCAAAGTCTTAGGCACAAACGTAACCAAAGGTAATTTTTTCTCCAGCAGGTATATGAAGGATAAGTTGCAACTGTAGTTACAACTGAATGGGCAACATTATATAAGCTGGAAGTTAGCATCTATGAAGCAACATTGACCTGTGCTTTATACAAAGGGTTGCCATAGGTAGTGGTGTAATATGATGGGATGGATGTGATTTAAGCACATGATGATTGGGGTATGGACCAATGTTGGGAAGGTGTAGTTGTTACCTCAAAAAGAGGGTTTTTATACACCTGGGTAAGACTTGAATTCTAGGAAGAAATAATTCTTGATGGAAATAATGATCATGCCTAGGTGAGTTATGGACTGATTATAATATATAGTTAGTGGATCTATTAAAATATTCCACTTTGGCCATGTCTATATGGGTGATGTGGTGATCAATGGTAGGTGAATATGATTCTATTTGTGGGATAGTCATGTGAAATAACTATGTGGATGACATGACATGTGAGGGACCCACAATTAAATTTGAACAACTTGTTTGTATCACACTAGTGGGATTGACCACATAAGTGGTGGGGAATGATGAACAATCCATGGATGAATTGTCTTGGTGGATGGAAATTTGATTCAATGCTTTAGTTTGATTTCTAGTTAATACTATAAGCTACTGAACCAAATATGCAATATGCAAAAAAGAAAGTGCAGAAGAAAACTTCACAGAATAAGCAATTCAATTCTATGTTTTGTAACAATGTTTCTTACCTTCTTTCCTTTTTATCTCATTTTAATATTTTTATTTTTTTTGTGTGTTCTAATGTACTAATATGAATTATGAAGGGTGAAATCTATGGCATGGTTGGGTAATAAGATTATTTCTAGTGATGAAGTCCAAAATTTTTGCTTTGGGGTATTCTATGGTGGCTAAAGGCAAAGATTGGTAGATGGAGATGAAACCCACCGTCACCAAATCTCAAGCAATGGTTGGTGATGAAATCTAATGTTTTAATATAATACATGTTGTGTGTGAAAAAATTTATGTTCTCTATTGTGTTTTCATACAATATCAATAGTAACCAATTTTGCAAGTCTAAATCAGAAGCCAACAATAGAGATACTAATTTCCTCAAAAGATGTAAGGTACACCACTTAAGACCCACTCTGAATAGTGGAGGGTTCACTTACTCTTCTGCTCTAAATCAGTAAGTGATTCCAACAGTGGGAGTACTTTTTAATATTTTTATGTTGTTCCTACTTAGACAAGCAAAAGAGGAATTCTTGACCCTAATATGCAAACTATTTTATGCAATTTTACTTTACATGAAGATTGTATGCATATTGAATGAAAAACACATCAGAAAGTAAAAATAAAATAAATTTGAAAATGTGCACTAATGAGAGTATGAGTGCAAAGTAAATCTCTATGCAATATATAAATTATTGTAAATTCCTAAGATGTAATGTGATTGTTTTTAACAGATATCAATTAATATTTTTTTAACAATTAATATGTAAAAACGTAAAACAAAAATGAAATAGAGGGGTTAGGGTTTTGAGGTAGACTTACAAAAAATCCTACATATCCTTCTCCCACTCTGTGAAACACCTCTCAAATTCTATGAAATGCACCAGGGCACATTCTGAACTCTGGGGGTATTCCTCGAGCGTCGCAAGGCATCTGTGCAATCTTGGATCAGCTTCTGCAGCTCTAGAAATCCTAGTTTGGTGAAAAGCACATGATAAAAATTCTAAAACCTATAAGATATAAAAAATAGCAAGTTAATAGCAATATAATTAGCATAAATAACCCATTTTTTGTCCCACCGTGATCGCCATTTGTGAATGCAAAAATGAAACACCAATACAATATATAAAAGTAACAAAAGCACAAGTAAATGACATAAAATTGTATAGAACAAATATTCTTTTATTGAATGGGATAGATCTCCTAATTGTACAAATAATGTGCTCCAATGTGGTCTTTACAATTATCTTGATACATTTGTTACAATATTAGGGTTTTTGAGGTCCTAATCCAATGAACGGTGGTGTCTTCTTTCTCATATTTGATCCCAACAAAGTGGTGAGTGGGTTTTTGTATCCTATGTTGGGCCACTTGAGCTTCAAAATCTGCCAATAAATGTGATTCTCAGACCTACACACAAAAAATGATAAGGTTCAGTAATATCTATGAGGGCTCCATTGTGTGAGATCCTCAAAAAATAAAATCACTAAATACTAGTTGCATAAATAAAGCTGTAAATAGATTTGAGAATATGAAATAAGAGCAAAGAGATATTACCTTGCCAAATAATTATGTTTCTATCTTCATTACTGATGTAGGGAATGATTACATAGAATTGCTAATGGTTGCTCGAGGGTTGTAGGGCTGCAGATCTGAATGAAAAATAGTCGTGGGAAATTGGTGCTGAACAGAAATGCCTAGAGGTACCTGGTAGGATCTAGTGGGTACTCGAGAAGCTCTGGAAGATGTTCAATGGCTGAGGGGAATTTTTAGAACCAGATCTATTTCATGCAAGGTATGCAATGGTAGATGCAGAGGATGCGAATGGTGGTTGCAGATGCAAACGATGGTGAGGATTCTTGAGGACTTAAGGCACAAAGGCTAAGGGAACTCAAGACCTTAGAAAATGTTAGGGAACTTATGGGACTTAGGGGATTTAGGAGTTGAGTCATAAAAATTATTCCTCTTTATAATCTTCTCTTAGGCATGTTAGGGTTTCGACGATAAAATTTATGTGGCCAAGATTAAAACATGATGAAGGGTGGAGATTAAATCTGGGTAAATGGCATGGATTAAGGCGAATGGATGGCTATGATTAAAATATGTTGGATGGTTGGGATTATTTCATACATATATACATACATTTATTAAATATATATAAATATAAAATATAAAATATTAT
The DNA here is from genome assembly GCA_028583015.1 of Wollemia nobilis. NCBI lineage: Eukaryota > Viridiplantae > Streptophyta > Pinopsida > Araucariales > Araucariaceae > Wollemia > Wollemia nobilis. The sequence continues at coordinate 328,117 of JAQPPZ010001465.1, read as the reverse complement.
TATTTAAATATATATTAAATGATCGATATTGTTGTAATTGAAGTAACCAAGAGATGGGTTTTAAGAAACTCTTAGTAATGAATCAGCTCCTCCATTTGTAGGGAAAATGGTAATTTTGTGATAACGACCCTCCAACAGTTACTAAATTCATAGAAAGACTCATCATCATATTGTTTTAAACCATATAATCAAATAATGAGACTTTATTTCTAACATTAAGGGAAAATATTTTAAGAAATTGATCAATCAATTGCTCAAAATTATAGATACTATTATGAGGCAAGTGATTATACTATCCTACAGCATCTCCCCCCAATGTCTAAGGAAATGTTCGAAGTAGTAGAGCATCATTAATTTGAATTCAAAAGCATGAATGGATAAATGTGCTCACATATTCTTTAGAGTCCTCAATCCTTATAAATTTATCAAACTTTGATACTGTGAATTCTGCCAAATATGGTGGGGATGGTACCAAAGGATGGATCAATTGATTGATCAGGTGACGTAAAGTCGGTTTCTGGTTTATCATACTAGGAATATGTTGTATCAGACTGTCAATCTGTTGTTGTATAACCTTAATTCTAGGATCCTCCCCAGGATTGTAGAAACCCTAAATCACTTGATGATTCTAAGAAGGCATAGTGGAAATATGTTGAGGCATAATGATATGATTATGACTTGGTGGAGTGGATTGGAATTGATGATGATAAGGTTGATGAAATGATTGTGGATGAAGAAGCAAAGAATATGCATGAGAACTATGGATGAATTGACTCATAAAATGGGCATGGATTGATGGCGATGTTGGAATGGAAACCATAGAATATTGTGGTACCCATGATGGACTTTGGGTGACAAAGGTAGATTGGGTGAAAACAAGTTGAGGCTTAGGATTGACCACATAAACTTGTTGTTGAGGACATGACTGAGCATTCTATCGCTTCTTAAGTAATTTATTAAGGTGTTCCCATGCTTCATGTATTTCCATATCTGAAGTGGAAGGTGTGTATGTGTATGGGATGGTTGAGGTATTTGAAGGATAAGTTACAACCATAGTTATAGTTGAATGGGCAACATTGGCTTCGCTAGAAGCTAACATCTATGAAGTAGCATTGACCTGTGCTTCATACAAATGGTTTCCATAAGGAGTGGTGTAAGATGATGGGATGGATGTGCTTTGAGCACATGGGGGGTATGGACCAATGTTGGGAAGGTGCAGTTTTTGCCTCAAAAAAAGGGTTGTTATACACCTGGGTAAGGCTTGAAGGTTGGAAAGAGATAAGTTCCTACTAAAAATAAGTATCATACCTTGGTGATTTATAGACTGGTTCTAATACATAGTTAGTGGATCTATTAAAAGCTTCCAATTTGGCCATGTCTATATGGGTGATGTGGTGATCAATGATAGGTGACTATGATTATATTTGTGGAATAGCCATGTGAAATGATTGTGTGGATGATACATCATGTGAGATACCCATAGATAAATATGAACAACTTGTCTATATTGCACTAGTGGGATTGACCACAAAAGTGGTGGGGAATGATGATGAATAATCCATAGATAAATTATTTTTGTGGATGGAAATTTTTTTTCGATCAGTTAAAATATTTTATTAAAAAAAATAGGTTTTAATAGGTACTCAAAACCTTATTACATTAGAGAATAGAAATATGAAACCAGTCGCATAAACTAGAGAGACAAGGATAGGGAATGCAGTCCCACAAAAATAGAAGGATCACGGAGGATGCCCTTGAAATACAAATAAGAAGAATTTGAGGGTGACACAAAGGATACCCTTGAATAGCAAAAGGAATATAAGGGCGACACAGAGGATGCCTTGTACAAAAAACCTTAGCAAGGAAGAAATCCCTAACCTTCATCTTTAGGTTTTGCACCAACTTCCTAGAGCTCATCATTTGACTCATCCATATCGATGTCTTTATATTAACCTTTATCATCCTCAAGATCAATAGTAACCTTGACATCCTCCTTGATAGCAGAGACCTTACCACCATCCTCAAAAAAGGATTTCTTGAAGAAGAGCAGGTTCAAAGTGTTACGGAGATCAACCATCTAGGACATGCAAATGGAAACATATTTGATAATAAATTTTTGCAAAAACTAATTAGGGATGTCCTTCTCATCATCCTTAGATTTTATGATCAAGGATTAATTTTCTTGCACCAATTTTTGCAAGAATGCAGAGGAATGAACACACTTCAACTTGGGAGATTCATTTTTAGCTCTTTTCCTCAACTTACGAATAGTCTCGACCATCACCCTCTTTTTGGTAGATAGGACAAGAGAGCTGGAGGATGGAGGAGTGGACTGGTAAAGACTAGATTGGATAAGTCTAGGTTTAGCTTTAGGAGTGGGAGGAAGGATAACACCTTGGGGGTAGTGAATCAACCAGTGGCTATACAGAACCTTGAATAGGCCCTTATGGGAAGGCAACTCATTGCTATTTTTCTTATGGATGTGCTTTAAAGTGTAGTTGATGGAATTGAAAAGAAATTGAGGGATTTTCACTAGGTTGACATCATAGAAATGATTAAAGAAAGCAAAGTGGAAATTGCATAAAACCTTATCAGGGTCATCCATAGTGACAAACTCCATGATGGGTTTCATGACACTATTCCAGGGAGAGTGGAGCTCCTTGTGATGCATGACCATTCGAGTCTTTTTGCAAAGATACTTGTCTTTGATTTCTTTGAGTTCAGCTTCCCAATTATGTTTTTCATAGTGAATTGACCTTCCTTTTTCCTGCCACCCTATAAGCTCAACCAGAGTCTTGATGTCAACTTTGAAGGTCCTATCGCAGATCGTCACCCTTTCGTTATCCTAAGTGCCTAGAAAAGGAGAGGTAATTTTAGGATCCTCTCCATTGAAACTCTTAAATAAAGGTAGGAAGCCCCTATCAAGGAGGATAGCTTTAGCAATGGAATTCATGACAATGAAGAATGGCTCAATTAAACTCATGTTGGTAGAAAAACATAGGCTCTGAGAACAAATTTGGAAAAGACGAAGATGGAGGTGAAAGGGAAAAATACTGCTATAAAAAAAGTAGCCTTGGGTTCAATTTTGGAAGCAATGAGATATCCATATCATCTGGGGTGTCGAGTGAATCGATGAAAGGAGAGTTTGCATAATTCGAGGTGACTGTGATAAACCTCGCTTGAACCATATACATGGATGGAATATGGAGGGTGTGGGAAAGGAGGAGCGGGAGATATGGATGGCCCGATGATTATGGAATGAAATGAAATAATGGAATTGGAGGAGAGGAGGGAGAAAATGATAAGAAAATGGAGGCCAACATGGCAAGGTCGGACGGCGAGGCAAGTGAGCTTGGAAAAACCACCAATGAAAATTTCTTGAAAAATAGTGGAGAGAGGATTAATATTGAAAACACTAATAAAATTTGTTAATCTATGTAATGAGGTTACATAGGAATCAATGGAAATAAAAAAAAAATGAATAAACAAGCATTTGACCCATTTTGTGGAAAATCTTTCTCCACATTAGCATTTATCTCATTTGTGGATAATTTGTCTTGCTCCACGACAACAGTTAGTTCTTGAGGAAGGTCACTTATCCAAGTCACCAAGCTTCTGGAGTGGGCACCAATATTTGAAAGCTTGTCAGTGGATTTATTGCTTTCCCTAAAAGCATATTGAAAAATAATCTCTTGAAACATTTGACTTAAATACTTGGCTTCATCAATACAGTCCCTAATCCTCCATGAGGGATTTTTGGAATTCTTTAGATAGTGGATAGTAGTTAGAGTATCCCCTTCAAACATGAGTCTATCTAAAAATTATTTTGCCAGAATGATACCTCTCCACAAGGCTCTGGCTTCAGCAACCTAATTTGTTTGAATTCCCAAAAATTTTGCAAAGGTGAGGATGACTCTGCCACTACTATCTCTAAGGATACCCCTAGCTCTAGCAAGTCCAGGGTTGCCCTTGGTAGCACCATCGAATTTTAACTTAAACCAACATAAAGGAGGGGAAATCCACTTCGATTGGGTCCTTAGGTTAGGGGGATGATTTGGGTGATTGTCCACAATGGGAATATTGAGAGAGAGGCCCAAGGAATTCTCGAATTGAAAGGTAGGATGGGATGAAAGAGGATAGAGGGAATAATTCTCTATAGCAAAGGAAAGGATTTTGTTCAAAACATAGTCTAGACACAACATCTTGTTAGAGAAAACTCTATAATTTTTTTCCAACCAAACTTGCCATAAAAAATGGTGAAGGTAGACCTGCCACAAGAACATAAGGCAGGGGTTGAGAAAAGGATTCAACCATTAGGAAAAGAGATCAACAATAGAGCAAGGTTTTGCCCAAAGGATGTGGAAGAAATTGAATAACTTGTTGAGGATAGATGAGGAGTAGGAACATGAAAGAAAAATGTGATGAGGGTATTCCCAATATGACAAGCATAGAAAACATTTGTTAGGAATGTCCATGCCTCTTTTAAAAGGTTGTCTATGATAAGAATTTTTTTTTAATGGCCACACAAGAAAAAAAAACTATTTTAGGAATGAGGATTTTAGGCCAAATAATATTGAAAGGAAGTAAGGGCTCTTCATGGGCTAGCAGCAACTTGTAAGCAGACTTCATAGAGAAATCCCCGCTTTCAGTGAATTCCTAGAAGATTTGATATCTAGGACTCCCATAAGGGATGAACGTGGAGCTTGGAAGTAATTGCAACTCTTTAGATTCCTCAGGATGGGATGTACTTCTAATGATTTTTCATATTTTTTATTTGTTTTGAATACTTATGAAATTGGACACTTTTTGACCAAAAGCGGTGTCAGTGTAGCCTTTTAAAACTACTAGATTAGGATAATTTATTAGTGGTTCTCCTTTTATCTATTTGTCATTCTAGAAGTCAATTATATGGCCATCTCCTAATATCCACCTTAGACCTCCTTCCACTAGGAACCTGGAATGCAATATTGATTTCCAAAAAATAGATCCTCTTATAGGAATTGCAGCTTTGAGAAATTTTGTGCCCTGCAGATATTTCTGACTGATAATGAGAGCCCACTCACTTCCCACATTTGTGATTAAACACCATTCCTGGTTAGATAGAAGATCTAAATTTATGAGATAGAGTCTCCTAAGGCCTAATCCTCCAGAACCTTTAGGTTGACAAACTTTATCCCAGGAAACTAGGTGTAAACGATGCTTATTTTTAGATCCAAACCACAGGAAATTCTTTTGGATTTGCTCAATTTTATGATAAACTCCTACTAGGAATTTGAACATAGAAAAAAAATAAATAGGAATGCTTTGAAGATAATCCTGGGTAAGGGTGACCTTGGCAGCTTGAGACAACAGGTTCCTTTCCAACCTGCAAGTTTCTTCTGTAATATCTCAATTACGTTGTTCCACATTGAAATAGTGGGATTGCAAGTGAACAAAGGGAGGCCCAAATATGTACTAGGAAAGGATGATACAGGGAATTCAAGAATTCTAGATAGCTTAATCTACCTTTGGACAAGAGTATTGATAAAATATATCTTGCTTTTGTGAAAGTTAATTTTTTGGCCAGCTGCTTCTTCATACAAAAGCAAAATATGTTTAATGAATTTGGCCTCAAAAATAGAAGCAGATGTAGAAATTATGGTATTATCAATGAATTTTTGATGATATATAGGGCTAGTATACATAGTAGCTTTGATTCTTGATATGATCTTGAGCCTATAGGAATATTTAATAGTCTGGCCTAAGGCTTCAACTGCTATTATGAAGAGCAATGGAGATATGGGATCTCCTTGACATAGATGTCTATTGCTCTAGAAATAACCCATAGTGGATCCGTTGAAAAGCATTGAAAACCAAGTATTTGAAATACATCCTTTAATTACAACAACCCATTTAGGGTGAAATCTAAACCTAAGAAGGATGGCAAAAAGGAAGTCCCATCTAATTCTATCAAAGGCTTTATTCATATCCAGCTTCAATACAAAGGTGGATTTTTTAGATAAATGAGCAGAGTGAAGGGCTTCATGAATGGTTATAACCCCATCAAGGATGGACATACCGTGAATAGAACTCTCTTGGCTTGAATCAATGATGTTTGGAAGGATATCCTTCATTCTGGAAGAAATGGCTTTAGTAATATTTTTATACACCACATTGGAAAGGCTTATAGGTCTGTAGTCAGTCATGGATTTGGTCGTAGGACTTTTAGGAATGAGAATAATGAAAGTGGAATTGAAATAACAAGAAAAAACTTAGAGGACTAAAACTCTCTGACGGTGGAGCACACATCAGGTCCCAAAATATCCCAGTAAGTCTATAAAAAATAAGGAGGAAAGCCATCAGGCCTAGGGGCCTTATCAGGGTGTATGGAGAACAAAGCATGATTTATTTCTTCATCAAAAAAAGGAGCCAGGATCTTGGAATTGGCAATCTCTGAGACAAACTAAGGAATGTGATAGAGCATAGAATTTAGGATAATATCTGAGGATGGTCTGCTCTCACCAAGAAGAGTGTTAAAATAAGAAACAACTTCATCCCTAATTTGGTGGATGGAAATTTTATTCAGTGCTTTAGTTTAATTTCTAGTTAGTACTATAAGCTACTAAACCAAATATGCAATATGCAGTAAATAAAATACAGAAGAAAACTTCATAGAATAAGCAATTCAATTCTATGTTTTGCAACAATGTTTCTTATCTTCTTTCTTTTTTTATCTTGTTTTAATGTTTTTATTTTTTGTGTGTGTTTTGATGTAATAATCTGAATTTTGAAGGGTGAAATCTATGGCTTGGCTGGACAATGAGATTCTTTCTAGTGATGAAGTCCAGAAAGTTTTTTCAGGGGTATTCTATGGTAGGTAAAGGTAGTTATTGGTGGATGGAGATGAAACCCACCATCACCAAATCTCAAGCAATGGTTGGTGATGAAATCCAATGCATTATTGTTTAATGTGATACATACCGTATGTGAAAAATTGTGTTCTCTACTGTGTTTTTATACAATATAAATAGTAACCAATTTTATAAGTCTAAATCAGAAGCCAACAACAGAGATACTAATTTCCTCAAAATATGTAAGGTACACCGCTTAAGACCCACTCTGAGTAGTGGAGGGTTCGCTTACTCTTTCGCTATGAATTAGCAAGTGATTTCAATAGTGGGAGTACTTTTTAATATTATGATATTGTTCCTACTTAGACAATCAAAAGAGGAATTCTTGACCCAAAAGTGCAAAATATTTTATGCAATTTTACTTTACATCAAAATAGTATGCATATTTTTGAATGAAAAACACATCAAAAAGCAAAAAATAAATAAATTTGGAAATGTGCACTAATGTGAGTATGAAGGCAAAGTAAATCTAAATGCAATATATAAATGAATGTAAATTTCTAAAATGTAGATGTAATACGATTGTTTTTAACAGATATCGAATAATATTATTTTTAACAATTAATCTATAAAAACGTTAAAAAAAAATGAAATTGAGGGGTTAGGATTTTGAGGCAGACTTACAAAAAAGCCTACGTATCCTTCTCCCACTCTATGAAACACCTCTCAAAGCCTATGAAATGCACCAGAGTACCTTCTAAACTCTGGAGGGCATCCCTCAAGCATCACAGGGCGTCAACGCAGTCCTGGATCAGCTTTTGTAGCTCCAGAAACCCTAGTCTAGAAAAATCATGTGATAGAATTCCTAAAATATGCAATATAGAAAACAAAAATAGCAAGTTAATGTCAATATAATTAACATAAAGAACCCATTGTGGGTACCAACATGATTACCATTTCTAAATGTAAAATTGAAACACCAATACAATATATATATATAAGTAACAAAAGCATAAGTAAATGACACAAAATTGCATAGAATAGATATTCATTTATTGAATGGGATAGATCTCCTGATTATACAAATAATGTATCCCAATATGGGGTCTTTACAATACTCTTGATATAGTTATTACAATGTTAGGTTTTATAAGGCCCTAATCCAATGAATGGTGGTGTCTTCTTTCTCATCTTTAATCCCAATAGAGTGGTGACTGGATTTTGGTATCCTATGCAGGGCCACTCGAGCCTCAATAGTTGCAAATGAATGTGATTCTTAGACCTGCATACAACAAATGATAAGAGTCATTAATATATATGAGTGCTCCACTGTGTGAGACCCTCAAACATTGAAATCACTAAACCCTAGTTGTATAAATAAAGTTGTAAATAGATTTGAGAATATGAAATAAGAGCAAAGAGATATTACCTTTTCAAATAATGTTGTTTCTATATTTATCGTTGATGTAGATAATGATTATGAAGAGTTCCTAATGATCACTCAAGGGTCGTAGGGCTATAAATCTAAATGAAAAATACCCACAGGCATTTACTATTGACGAAAAATACCCAAAGGAGCCTGGTAGGCTCTAGTGGGCACTCTACAAAATTTTATGGGCATTGGGAAGCTCTAGGGGATGTTTGGTGGCTGAGGGGAAGGTTTTAGAACCATATTTGGTTCACATAGGGTATGCGGTGGTAGATGCAAAGGATACAAATGGCAGCGATGGATGTAAATGATGGCAAGAATGATTGAGTACTTAGGACACAAGGGCTCAGGGAACTCAAGACCTTAGAAAATGTTAGGGAACTTAGGGAACTTAGGGGACTTAGGGGTTGAGTCATAAAAATGATTCCTTTTTATAATCTTCCCTTAGGCATGTTAGGGTTTCGATGACACAATTTGTGTGGCTAATATTAAAACATGACGAAGGGTGGAGATTAAATTTGGGTAAATGGCATGGATTAAGGCAGATGGATGGCTAGGATTAAAACATGATGGATGGATGGGATTAATTCATACATATATACATACATTTATTAAATATATATAAATATAATATATAAAATATTATTATTTAAAAATATTAAATGATCGATATTGTTGTAATTGAAGTAACCAAGAGATGGGTTTTAAGAAACTCTTAGTAAATAATCGTATCAGCTCCTCCATTGGTAGGGAAAATGGCAATTTGGTGATAATGGCCCTCAAATGGTTACCAAATTCATATACAGACTCATCATCATATTGTTTTAAACTATATATATTGGATAATGAGACTTTCTTTCTAACATTAAGGGAAAATATTTCAAGAAATTGGTCAATCAATTGCTCAAAAGTATAAATACTATGATGAGGCAAGTGATTATACCATTCTATAGCATCTCCTCCCAATGTATGAGGAAATTTTTGAAGTAGTAGAGCATAATTACTTTGAATTTGAAAGCATGAATAGATAAATGTGCTCACATGTTCTTTAGGATACTCAATCCCTATAAATTTATCAAACTATTCTACTGTGAAGTCTGTTGGATATGGCAGGGATGGTACCGAAGGATCAATCGATTGATTGATGAACTAACGTAAATTGGGTTTTTGGTTTGTTAGACCAGGAGTATGTTGTATCATACTGTCAATCTATTATTGCATAACCTTAATTCTACGTTCCTCCCTAGGAATGTGGAAATCTTGATGATTCTAAGAAGGTAGGGTGGAAATAAGTTGAGGCTTAGGATTGACCACATGAAATTGTTATTGAGGATAGGACTAAGCATTATGTCACTTCTTAAGTAATTTTTAAAGGTGTTCCCATGCTTCATGTATTTCCATATCTGAAGTGGAAGGTATAGATGTGGATGGGATGGCTGAGGTATGTGAAGGATAAGTTGTAACCATAGTTATATCTGAATGGGCAACATTGGCTGAGTTGGAAGCTAACATCTATGAAGCAACATTGACCTATGCTTCATACAAAGGGTTGTCATAGGTAGTGGTGTAAGATGATGGTATGGATGTGCTTTGAGAACATGATGATTGGGGTATAAACCAATGTTGGGAAGGTATATTTGTTGCTTCAAAAAGAGGGTTGTTATACACCTGGGTAAGGCTTGAAGGCTAGAAAGAGATAAGTTCCTACTAGAAAGAAGGATCATGCCTAGGTGAGTTATGGATTGATTCTAAGACATAGTTAGCAGATCTATTAAAAGCTTCCACTTTGTCCATGTCTATATGGGTGATGTGGTGATCAATGGTAGGTGAAGATGATTCTATTTGTGTGATAGCCATGTGAAATAATTATGTGGATGACACAGCATGTGAACGACCTACAGATAAATTTGAACAACTTATCTAAATCACACTAGTGGTATTGACCACATAAGTGGTGGGGAATGATGATGAACAATCCATGGATGAATTGTCTTGGTGGATGGAAATTTGATTCAATGCTTTAGTTTGATTTCTAGTTAATACCATAAGCTACTAAACCAAATATACAATATGCAGTAAAGAAAGTGCAGAAGAAAACTTCACAGAATAAGCAATTCAATTCTATGTTTTGCAACAATGTTTCTAACCTTCTTTCTTTCTTATCTTGTTTTAATATTTTTTTTTGTGTTTTTACGTATTAATATGAATTATGAAGGGTGAAATCTATGGCTTGGCTGGGTAATGAGATTATTTCTAGTGATGAAGTCCAAAAATTTTGCTCAGGGGTATTCTATGGTGGCTAAATATAGATATTTGTGGATGGAGATGAAACCCACCGTCATCAAATCTCAAGCAATGGTTGGTGATGAAATCCAACGCATTACTTTTTAAAGTGATACGTGTTGTGTGTAAAATATTTTATATTCTCTATTGTGTTTTCATACAGTATAAATATTAACAAATTTTGCAAGTCTAAATCAAAATCCAATAATAGAGATACTAATTTCCTCCAAAGATGTAAGGTACACCACTTAAGACCCACTCTGAATAGTGGAGGGTTTGCTTACTCTTCTGCTATGAATCAACAAGTGATTCCAACAGTGGGAGTGCTTTTTAATATTTTGATATTGTTCCTACTTAGGCAAGAAAAAAATGAATTATTTACCCTAATGTGCAAAATATTTTATGCAATTTTACTTTACATGAAAATAGTATGCATATTTGTGAATGAAAAACACATAGAAAGAAGCAAAATTAAAAAATTGAAAATGTGCACTAATGTGAGTATAAATGCAAAGTAAATACAGATGTAATATATAAATGAATGTAAATTCCTAAAATGCAAATGTAATATGATTTTTGTTAACAGATATCGAATAATATTCTTTTTAATAATTAGTCTGTAAAAACGTAAAACAAAAATGAAACAAAGGGGTAAGTATTTTGAGGTATACTTACAAAAAAGCTTATGTATCCTTCTCCCACTCTTTGAAACACATCTTAGAGCCTATGAAATACACCAGGGCACCTTCTGAACTTTGGGGGCATTCCTCGAGTGTCACAGGGCGTCTGCACAATCCTGGATCAGCTTCTACAGCTCCAAAAATCCTAGTTCAGTAAAAATCACGTGATAAAATTTCCAAAACCTGCAAAACATAAAATAAATAGCAATCTAATGGCAATATAATTAGCATAAATAACCCATTGTGGGTCCCACCATGATCACCATTTGTGAATGCAAAAATGAAACACCAATACAATATATATAAAAGTAACAAAAGCACAAGTAAATGACACAAAATTGCATAGAATAGATATTCTTTTATTGAATGGGGTAGATCTCTTGATTGTACAAATAATGTGCCCCAATGTGGAGTCTTTACAATAATATTGATACAGTTGTTACAATATTAGGGTTTTTGAGGCCCTAATCTAATGAACGATGGTGTCTTCTTTCTCGTCTTTGATCCCAATAGAGTGGTGAGTGGGCTTTGGTATCCTATGTAGGGCCACTCAAGCTTCAACATATGATAATGAATGTAATTCTTAGACCTACACACAAAAAATGACAAGATTCAGTAATATCTATGAGGGCTCCACTATGTGAGATCCTCAGAAAATGAAATCACTAAACCCTAGTTGCATAAATAAAGCTATAAATAGATCTAAAAATATGAAATAAGAGAAAAGAGATATTACCTTTTCAAATAATGTTGTTTATATCTTCATCATTGATATAGGGAATGATTACATAGAATCCCTAATGGTCACACGAGGGTCGTAGGGCTGCAGATCTAAATAAAAACACCCACGAGCGCTTGGTACTGATGATAAACACAAGAGGCACCTGGTAGGCTCTGGTGGGTGCTCTATAGACTCTGATGGGTGCTCAGGAAGCTCCAATTGGTGTTTAAAATTTGAGAGAAATGTTGTAGGACCATATTTGGTTCATGTGGGGTATGTAGCAAATGCAGAGGATACGAACAACGATGGTGAATGCAAATGATGGTGAGGATGCTTAAGGACTTAGGACACAAGGGCTCATGGAACTCAATACCTTAGAAAATATTAGAGAACTTAGCGGACTTAGGGGACTTAAGGGACTTAGGGGTTGATTCATCAAAATGAATCCTCTTTATAATCTTATCTTAGGCATGTTAGGGTTTCACTGACACAATTTGTGTGGCCAATATTAAAACATGATGAACGATGGAGATTAAATCTGGGTAAATAGCATGGATTAAGGTGGATGGATGGCTAAGATTAAAACATGATGGATGGTTGGGATTAATTTATACATATATACATACATTCATTAAATATATATAAATATAATATATAAATTATTATTATTTAAATATATATTAAATGATCGATATTGTTGTAATTGAAGTAACCAAGAGATGGGTTTTAAGCAACTCTTAGTAAATAATCGGACCAACTCCTCCATTGGTAATGAAAATGGCAATTTGGTTATAACATACCTCCAATGGTTACCAAATTCATAGATAAACTCATAATCATATTCTTTTAAACTATATATATCGGATAATGAGACTTTCTTTCTAACATTAAGGGAAAAAAATTCAATAAATTTGTCAATTAATTGCTCAAAAGTATAGATACTATCATGAGGTGAGTGATTATACCATTCTACAACATCTCCCCCAATATCTAAGGAAATATTCAAAGCATTAGAGCATCATTACTTTGAATTCAAAAGCATGAATGGATAAATGTGCTCACGTGTTCTTTAGGGTCCACAGTCCCTATAAATTTATCAAACTTTGGTACTGTGAAGTCTATCGGATATGGCAAGGATGGTACCAAAGGATGGATCAATTTATTGATCATCTAACATAAAGTGGATATTTGTTTTATCAGACCAGGAGTATGTTGTATCAAACTGTCAATCTATTGTTGCATAACCTTAATTCTAGGGTCCTCCCCAGGAACATGGAAACCCTGAATCACTTGATGATTCTGAGAATATGGAGTGGAAATATGTTGAGGCATAATGAGATGATTATGACTTGATGGAGTGGATTGGAATTGATGATGATAAGGTTGATAAAATTATTATGGATGAAGAAGCAAAGAAGATGCATGAGGACTATGGATAAATTGACCCGTAGAATTGGCATGGGTTGATGGCGGTGTTGGAATGGAAACCATAGAATATTGTGGTACCCATGATGAACTTTGGGTGACAAATGAGGATTGGGTGGAAATATATTGAGGCTTAGGATTGACCACATGAACTTGTTGTTGAGGACAATATTGAGCATTATGTCACTTCTTAAGCAATTTGTTAAGGTGTTCCCATGCTTCATGTATTTCCATATCTAAAGTGGAAGGTGTGGATGTGGATGGGATAGTTGAGGTATGTGAAGGATAAGTTGCAACTGTAGTTACAGCTGAATGGGTAACATTGGATGAGCTCAAATCTGACATATGTGAAGCAGTATTGACTTGTGCTTCATACAAAGGGTTGCCATAGGTAGTTGTGTAAGATGATGGGATGGATGTGCTTTGAGCACATGATGATTGGGGTATGGACTAATGTTGGGAAGGAGTAGTTGTTACCTCAAAATGAGGGTTGTTATACACCTAGGTAAGGCTTGAAGGCTGGGAAGAGATAAGTTCCTATTGGAAAGAAGGATCATACCTAGGTGAGTTATGTACGGATTCTAAGACATAGTTAGCAGATCTTTTAAAAGCTTTCTCTTTGTCCATGTCTATATGGGTGATATGGTGATCAATGGTAGATGAAGATGATTCTATTTGTGGGATAGCCATGTGAAATGATTATGTGGATGACATGGCATGTGAGGGACCTATAAACAAATCTGAATAACTTATCTGTATCACACTAGTGGGATTGACCACATAAGTGGTGGGGAATGATGATGAACAATCCATGGATAGAAATTTTATTCAATGCTTTAGTTTGATTTCTAGTTAATATCATAAGCTACTAAACCAAATATGCAATATGCAGTAAATAAAGTGTAGAAGAAAAATTCATAGAATAAGAAATTCAATTCTATATTTTGTAACAATGTTTCTTACCTTCTTTCTTTTTTATCTCATTTTAATATTTTTTTGTGTTTTGTGTTTTGATGCACTAATCTGAATTATGAAGGATGAAATATATGGCTTTTTTGGGCAAAGAGATTCTTTCCAGTGATGAAGTCTAGAAATTTTTCTCAGGGGTGTTCTATGGTGGCTAAAGGTAGAGACTGGTGGATGGAGATGAAACCCACCATCACCAAATCTCAAGTAATGGTTGGTGATGAAATCCAATATTTTAATATGATACATGTTGTGTGTGAAAAATTTTATGTTCTCTATTGTTTTTTCATACAATATCAATAGTAACCAATTTTGCAAGTCTAAATTAGAATCCAACAACAGAGATACTAATTTTCTCAAAAGATGTAAGGTACACCTCTTAAGACCCACTTTTAATAGTGGAGGGTTTGCTTACTCTTCCACTCTGAATTAGAAAGTGATAGAAAGTGATTCTAACAGTGGGAGTGCTTTTTAATATTTTGATATTGTTCCTACTCGGGCAAGAAAAAGAGGAATTCTTGACCCTAATGTGCAAACTATTTTATGTAATTTTACTTTACATAAAAATAGTATGCATATTTTTGAATGAAAAACACATCAGAAAGCAACAAAATTTTAAATTTGAAAATGTGCACTAATGTGAGTATGAATGCAAAGTAAATCTAAATGTAATATATATGAATGCAAATTCCTAAAATGCAGATGTAATATGATTTTTTTTAACAGATATCGAATAATATTATTTTTAACTATTAGTCTGTAAAAATGTAGAACAAAAATGAAATAAAGGGATTAGGATTTTGATGCAAACTTATAGAAATACCTACATATCCTTCTTCCACTTTGTGAAACACCTCTCAGAGCTTTTGAAATTCACCAAGGCACCTTCTAAACTCTGGGGACATTACGCGAGCACCATAGGGCATCTGTGCAATCCTAGATCAGCTTATGCAGCTCCAAAAACCCTAGTTCGATGAAAATTGTACGATAAATTTTCTAAAACTTGCAAGACAAAAAAAAATAGCAAGTTAATGGCAAGACAATTAGCATAAAGAACCCATTTTGGGTCCCACCGTGATCACCATTTGTGAATGCAAAATGAAACACCAATAAAATATATATAAAAGTAACAAAAGCACAAGTAAATGACATAAAATTGCATAGAACAAATATTCTTTTATTGAATGGGGTAGATCTCCTGATTATATAAATAATTTGTCCCAATGTGGGGTCTTTACATTACTCTTGATACATTTGTTACAATGTTAGAGTTTATAAGGCCTTAATCAAATGAATCGTGGTGTCTTATTTCTCCTATTTGATCCCAACAGATTGGTGAGTGGGCTTTGGTATCCTATGTAGGGCCACTTGAGCTTCAACAACTACCAATAAATGTGATTCTCAAACCTGCACACAAAAAATGACAAGAATTAGTAATATATGTGAGGGCTTCACTGTGAAGAGACCCTCATAAAATGAAATCACTAAACCCTAGTTGCATAAATAAATCTATAAACGGATCTAAGAATATGAAATAAGAGTAAAGAGATATTATCTTTTCAAATAACATTTTTTTGTCTTCGTCGTTGATGTAGGGAATGATTACGTAGAAGCCCTAACGATCGCTCGAGGGTTGTAGGGTTGCATATCTTAATTAAAAACACTCACGGGAACTTGGTGCTAATCAGAAACACCCAAAGGCACCTGGTAGGCTCTGGTGGACACTCTACAGACTTCGATGGGTGCTCGAGAAGCTCTAGGAGGCATTCAGTGACTAAGGGGAAGGTTGCAAAACCAGATCTAGTTCACGTGAGGTATACAACTACAGATGCAGAGGATGCAAATGATGGCAGTGGATGCAAATGATGGCGAGGATGCTTGAGGACTTAGGGCACAAGGGCTTAGGGAAATCAAGACCTTAGAAAATTTTAGGGAACTTAAGGGACTTAGGGGACTTAGAGGTTGGGTCATCATTTTGACTCCTCTTTATAATCTTCCCTTAGGCATGTTAGGTTTTTGATGACACAATTTTTGTGGCCAATATTAAAACATGATGAAGGGTGGATATTAAATATGGGTAAATGGCATGGATTAAGGTAGATGGATGGCTAGGATTAAAACATGATGGATGGCTAGGATTAATTCATACAATATACATACATATATTATTATTTAAATATATATTAAACAAATATATAAAAATATATAACTAATGGATAATTGTGGTGGGAAGCTATGGATGGAGGACAAGTGGCTAGATTTTGGTGTCTATAGAAGGGTTATTAATCCTATTTTTTAAATTTCCTTAGTTGTTTGGTAGTGGACTCTTTTTGAAAAAGGAATGAAAATGAAGTAATTTTAATTATTATTAAAAGTTGCTTTTACATGACCAAAGTTCTTTCAAAATGAAATGCTTAAATAGGAAGAAATTAATATTGATAGTTTATGGAATTAAATAAATTAGAGTTTGCTTATGGTTTTTTTATTATTAGTAAACTCATATTAATATACAATTTTGATAAAACAAGGGAATGTTTAATTAAGTTCTAGGCATGAATTTACTATCTATTTTAGACCTTTGTCTAAAAGAAAAAAAGGGTGTTTATTTTGGTATTTTATATAAACGGATGAAGTTAGTAGCTTTTAAAAGAAAAATAAAATAGCATTGAATTCTAGAAGAATAAGGGGCTTTATTTTTTTAAGTGAATTTAAATAAAAGTTATTATGGATTCCTTAGTATTTCGGAGAAGTATAGGATTCTTCCAATTATTTTTTTATGGTAATATGTTGCTTTGCTTGATTCATGTTTGCTTAATGGCATCCTTCTTGCAAATGCATGTTAGGCTTTCATATGTATGATCAAGTTATCCTGATCCCTAATTATGTATCAAGTTAGTTGTTCATGACTGTACAAGCGAAGGCCTTAAGGAATATGTATCATTACTTATGCTTTTGAGATTAAATTGTAACACTTGAGATGAAGATTATTGTGAGTTACATGTTTATGAAAAAGGAAAGAATACTTTGTTATATTGTTTATTTCCAAAGATAAAATACTAAGTGTTATTTTCTTAAATGTAAAGCTTTGAAAATGTTGGCTTAAATGGAAATAATGTATGATTGTAAGAATTAATGGAATTCAGTTCATGGATTATGGTTATAGATATTTAGATGCTATTATTTTCATTGAACATAAGGAATTGTTAAATGCTAGATTTATATTTTTTAAATCATTTAAATGTTTTAGTATAGCATTTGCTTCCTTTCAGAGATATGATTATAGTGTTTTTAATTCTTGGGTTTTTGGGTTCTTGTAAATGAATCTAGAGCCATATTAGAGAAAATCCTTGAGTAAAGAAGATAACCCAATCCTGGGAGGAGTTTTGGTGATGCAATAACTAGGTGATTGTGAATCCTAGGAGGAGTTACATTGGTGAAAATACTATGTATTCACAAATTTGAGAGGAGTTGTGATGATGCAATATCTAGATTATTGTGAATGGTACACCTTGAACGGTGAGGCTCGAGTGTCCCAAATTTATGAGGCTTTTGGAATCATTCACAAGATAGCACAATGATGGCACCTTAAATGTTGAGGATCGAGTAACCATACACATTACTAGGTGAGTGGTAATGGCCTTAGCCCATGAAGGTCCTGGTAACTAAGCACTAAGGCATTGTACCATAATAATCCTACATAGATAAACTTATGTAGGGTTAGGGAAAAGGCATCCCCCTTTAAGTGTTATGGTCCTTAAAGGATAATTTCTACATCGTGGTCAAGTGGTCCTATACCGATGAGGGTATAATAAAAGTGGGGGGACCACTATTTTCATCCTTTATAAATGGTGAGTTTTATAAATGTGAACACCAAAAATATGAGATGTTGGCCACTCCTATCCACTTGAGTGTTGTTTGCAGTGACATTGAACTCAAAATGTGGTTATGCCTTACAATGCTAAAAATTATTAGGACTTATTTGTGAACCTTGTGAAAAAAATTCTCTCTTGGTTTGGTCTTTATGGTTTGTTACATTATTTTCAACCAACTTGATTGTTATATTCCTTGTATAGAGTTGATTGAGTTAATTTCCAACCAACTTGGTTTTTTATCTCCTTTGTTTAGAGTTCTTTGGATTTATTTCCAACCAACTTGGTTGTTATGTTCTTTGTATATAATTGGTTGGATTTATTTCCAACCAATTCAAATTGGGAATCTTTTATATTAGTAAGTTGTTAGTGGCTTATTTTATAATAACTCTCTATAAAATATGAGGCATAGTGTATTGTAGAGTTTAGAGAATAGGATGGAAGCTGAAAATAAAGAAGAAGAGAGGATGGATGTAGGAGTTGAAGATATGTAAAGGAGTAATTTTGTACCTTTCTTAATAAAATATTTTTACATCCTTTTCTCACTTGTACATATGTTTAATGTTATTTTAAATTGAGGTTTACTTTCCATTAGCATAAGGAGTAAGGGCCCACTCTTTTAGTATAATATAAAGTATTGTCTTTGTAAGATATTTTCATAGACTAATCTCTTTGTAAGATATGTTAAATTTCTATTTTATTTATTTTAATGTCTTTTGTATATTGTTGTAATTTGTGAATAATTTTTTTGATTGGTAAGAGGGGTTTTGAAAGGTTCTCGTAACCTTTTACAAAAAAAATCTAGTTAGGAAAAATTCTCCCAACCATCTGAATCATAAAGGAAACATCTTATTCAAAATAAAAAATAAGAAGACAAAAATAGATAGAGAAGCCTTTCTAGGGAAAAGAGGAAGACTCAAAGGGCAATAAGAGAAGCGCTTGCAGGGGACTTTGAGCCAAAAACCATCAGAACTCATATAGAGACACACAATTACTTGTTGAGGTGGTGTGTATCAAGACACCCTTCATCACCCACCAGGTTCCTGAACTCAATCATAATTTCAAACTGGTACTTGAGCCAGGTTTCTCATGTGCAAATAGAAGGTTGAAATAGAAAGTTACCCTGGGAAATCATAGTCACCCCTCATCCACTAAAAGAGACCAATAATAATGATTCCCAAATTAGTTATGGATTAAATCCTACTCACATGTCTAGGGAAGACAACATATAGCTCCATTGTGTCAGTCATCATGCAACAAAAAAACTACTGATGAGCACCAGAAATGCTCATATTTTGTACACATTTTCTTGATCATTATGCGATTGTATAATAAGTATTGCGTACTTTTATAAATTATTATATAGATATTTGATGAAATTATGCGTGTTATCTAATTTGTGTTTTTTTAATGTGTTTTGTGGAATTGCAGTTGGTTTATTTAGATTTGGATCAGTCTAGGTCTTTTTGATGGACCTTGCACTTTGTTTCTTTGGGGATCAATGCAGAGAACATAGGTGCCTTCCTATTCCAGGAAGGCACCAAGATAAATTAGGCACCTTCCTCTTCTAGGAAGGCACCAAGAGAACATAGTCACCTTCCTCTTCTAGGAAGGCGCCAAAAGTAAGTAGGCACCTTCCTCTTCTAGGAAGGCGCAAAGGAAAGAAAAGTGCCTTCCTCCTCTAGGAAGGCGCCAAAGGGAAGGAAGCACCTTCCTCTCATAAGGAAGGCACTGACGGGAAGGCGCCATGACAGGAAAAGTGCCTTCCTCCCATAAGGAAGGCACCACTAGAATACGCACCTTCCTCATAGAAGGCGAGCGCCTTCCTCCCATAAGGAAGGCGCCACTAGAAGGCAAGCACCTTCCTCCCACAGGAAGGCACCGATAGAAGGTAAGTGCCTTCCTCTTCCAGGAAGGTGCCATGATAGTAAGATACCTTCCATATAGGGAAGGCACCCGATATACTTAGGTGCCTTCCTCATAGGGAAGGCACCTCTATTCTTTGCCCGTTGACCAGATTTGCACGACATGGACAGCAGCGGTTGGTGTAGTTCCAACTCTACGTCATGTAGAACTAAATTGGAGATTGCACCAATGTATGAAAGCATATTACCAATTTCAGGCAAAGCACAAACCAATCAGTGAACATGCCATCATTATAACCAAATTCCAGTTTTAAGCAGACGATGATTGCATTCACCAGACTATCTTAATTTAGTCTGGGATGAATCGACTGTTGTAACCTCTTTGTAATAGAAGTTTTGTAGGTGTGTTATATAAACACACGCAGACCGTTCTGAGAGATATAGATTTATATAGATTCATATAGAGATACAGAGACAGATAGATATTGTAAAACTTTGATAAATATATTACAGTTTGAAGAGTTCTAAGCGCGTGTTCAGCTAGGAGGAAGTTGCTGGAGCCTGGGCCCACTCCAAGCCAGTATTTCTTCTCCACATTTCTTCTATTTTCTAGATTAGTTTATTGCTTTTGTAAGGTCGTTTACCACATTGCTATTTCCAGTAGTTGTAGTAGATTCATTTTCAGGAATGTGTGAATGTTTGATTTTCGTAGATTTAATTATTTTCTTCTTACGTAAATTATTGAGTGCATGAATGATTGACAACCATTTTGAAAACACCCCCCAATAATAGGATTAGCGGATTCATCTCAAGTGGTATTGTAAGAAATTTTATTCAGACCCTTCGCAAGTTTACGAAGCTCTGTGGGTTGATAATTAAATGCACGGGCATGTGACAAAAGTAGGAAAAAGTTAACCTTGTTTGGCCCGCAACATTTGGCACCATTTTCGGGGAAGTGTCTCAACTAGATTATTTACAATACCTTGAAACCTTCCATCTGACCTTGTATGAGTTCTTCAAGAAGAAGAGGATCGGAAGGTTGGTTTATAAAAACCAATCCATTAGAACTAGAGTCAGCTAAGCATTGTGAATTTTAATTAGACTCACCCGACCCACTAGCAATCCATTGGAGTGAGGAACCACACTTTGTGCAAAGTGCCTTCTCATCCCATCAATGTGGGGAAGAACGAATCATCATAAATCCTCTATTTAATAGGACTCCCTTAGAGGAAGCCCTATTGTGGAAGGTTGTAGAAGATCGGATGA
Organism: Wollemia nobilis; assembly: GCA_028583015.1. NCBI lineage: Eukaryota > Viridiplantae > Streptophyta > Pinopsida > Araucariales > Araucariaceae > Wollemia > Wollemia nobilis. Next base: position 306,783 of record JAQPPZ010001465.1, on the reverse strand, counting down.
TCTCACCAGAAAACCTTAGAGCTTTGACTCAGAAAGTCTTGAACGATCGTAAGGCCATAATCACTGCATTAGAAACCACATTTCTTGAAAAAATGGTTGATAACGATGAATTCTCATCTGGATTTAGTTTCTCGATAGAGGAAGGAGTAGGAGATGCCAAAATGAAAAACATATCCCCTGCTCACCTTCCGTCCTTTAGAGGATACCCAACTGAGGACCCTAACCTATTTTTATTTAAGTTTGATGTCTTATGTAGGTCTATGGACTACAAATCTGATACACATAAGCTGAAACTCTTTACTTTTACATTAGATGATGTAGCTCTACGGTGGTTCATTGGTCTTGGAGACAAACATATTGCCACGTGGGACTAGATGAAGAGGCTCTTTTTAGAGCAATACCAAAATTTTAGGAGAGAAAGAGACTCCAGGGAGGAGGTCCTGAGCATGACATAGAAAGAAGATGAGTCTCTTGAGGAGTACTGGGAGAGATTCAACTTTAATCTTCAACGATCTCCTCATGCAAGACTATCTAATAAGTCCCTCAAAAGCATCTTCTTAAGGGGACTTACCAATGAATCACTGGAGGCTCTTAACATGATCTCTGGAGGTGATGTCTACCAGTATGCTATGGAAGACATTTGGAAACTATGTCGAAACTACTCAAGAAGGCGAGGCAATGCCACCTCCAGAACCATGAAAGCGACTACTTCAGTCACAAAGACAGAAATAGGTAACATGCTGGAGGATTTAAAGAGCAAAATGCTCTCATATCTAGCATTGCAGATGGATACGTTGTTGTTAGAGAAAAAGAAGCAAGAGAATGATGCAGCATTAGCTTATTTCTATCCAAAATGTAGAGGGAGGTATGCAAAGAATGCATGCCTAGAGAACAAAGTCAGAGTATGCATAGTTTGTAGGTTGAATCATAAAACTCGATTGTGCCCATGACTGCCTAGTAATCATGAGGGGGCTGAAAGCATGGATGCCTATTTCATAGGCAATCGAAAGATTTGTCCATAGCCCCCTACAGTTAATATGTCAATCGAAATGTTGCCATATGGTGGAAGGCCACACATGCACCAAGGACCACCTCAACCACCTAACATGGGGTGGTGGGGGCCATCACCCTGGATCTAACACACCCCCAGCAGCATTCCTAAACCAGTAGCCATGGATGCCATATCCATATCTTGGGTAGTAGTGGAGAGGCCACACTACTTAGAATCAGGCTCCACAGAACATAGCACCTGCTCACCCCCAACAAAATTTACCAGTATTGCCAATAGTGAGACCTGCACAGCTACCCGCACAACCGATGGCAAATCTGAATAACAGAGTGAACCAACCAGCATACAACATGAAGGGTGAGATGTATCCTATGTACAATATTCAGCTTAGGTCAGGTAGGTAGCTAGGAGTAGGAACACCTGCACTGGTATAAGAGGAGGAAGAGGTAGAAGAAACACCTTTGGTAGAGGAGGAAGAAACACTTGAGAGAGCGAAGGCTCCATTTCCTAATTGGCTATAAGAATAGAGAAAAGTAACGTAGCCAAAATTTGACATCTTGTCAAGCTTGAAGAACCTCACAGTGACAATTCCATTATTTCAAGCAATCCGAGATGTTCCAATATATACCAAGGCAATCAGAGAGATGTGTCTAAGGAAGCCAGGATGAAGAGCAACCCAGACTATCAATTTCATGGGTAAACTGGAAGATTTTATGATGGGTAGAATATGCCATCCGAAGTATGCAGACCCAGGCAACCCAGTGCTGACTATAAAAATCAAGGGACATTCCTTGTCCAATACGTTGGTCGATCTCGGAGCAGCCATCAATGTAATGCCTCAAGAGACCATGCAGAGGCTACAGCTCATGAACCTGAAACCCACCATGATAGTGCTACAGCTATCTGATCGATCAACCGTATCGTTGAAAGGGATGTTGGAATACGTGATAGTAACGATCAGCACATGGGAATACCCAGCCGACTTTTTAGTTTTTCAATCCAAAAATAGGTTGGGTGGTTACCCGCTCATATTGGGGAGGCCATGGTTGGCAACAGCTAATGCTTACATCAACTACCGATATGGGCTGATGACCATCTCCAATGGGTGAAACATTAAAAGGTTGACCATTTCCCCCCAGCATAGTCTGTCGACTCAGTAGGAGAACCCATGATCATCGAGCATAGAAATTTGAAGTTGTCCATAATCCAGCTGGTGATGACATTGGAGAAGTTGATAGAAGAAGATTAATATGATGCTATTGTGGAGTTCTCCATGGAGATCCCTCCATCTCCATACCTAGATCACAGTTGACTGGCACCCAAGATCACCATGTTTGGCTAATGCATGTTGGGCCAGGAAGAACATTAAATGTCAGCAGTAGGTTGACGCCCACACAACTGACAAAATTAGAAGAGCTCTTGGTAAGGCACCAACAAGCATTTGCATGGGAATACTCATATATGTAGGGCATCAGCCCAGAGATCTATACCCATCGGATTTATCTAGATGACCAGGCAACTCCAAGCCGACAACCGTAGAGAAGAATGAACCCGAAAATGAAATACATTATCAAGGAAGAACTACACAAAATCTTCATTGTTGAATTCATATATCTGATTTCTGACAGTGAGTGTGTATCACCGTTAGTGGTGGTCCCTAAAAAGAATGGGAAGTGGCGAATATGTGTGACAAAGCATTGAACAAAGCAACCAAGAAAGACCACTTCCCACTTCCATTCATTGATCAGGTCTTGGACACACTCTCGGGGAGGAAGTACTCCTTTCTAGATGGATTCAGTGGATACAACCAGATCCAGATAGGAGAAGAATATCAGGATAAGACAACATTCACCTGCCCATGGGGAATGTTTGTCTATAGGGTATTGCCTTTCAGACTGTGCAACACACCTGCCACCTTTCAAAGGGTGGTGCTTAGCATATTCTCGGACATGATAGGATACGGGGTCAAGGTATACATGGATGACTTCACCGTCTATGGAGAAACCTTCGAGGAGGCAATGACAAATTTGGAAAGAGTGCTCGACAGAAGGAAGAAAAATAATTTGTCCCTAAGTAACGAAAAATGCTTTATGATGATGCAATAAGGCATCGTACTGGGACACCACCTTTCTATAGAAGGAATAAAAGTTGATAAAAGGAAGATTGAGATCATCAGGGACCTACCCAACCCCAGGATGCAGAAAGAGGTAAGTATTTTTCTTGGATCAGTCGGGTACTATCGATGATTTATCACCAAATTTAGCGAAATTGCTAGGGAAGCATCTCAACTAGATTATTTACAATACCCTAAAATCTTCCATCTGACCTTGTATGAGTTCTTCAAGAAGAAGAGGATCGAAAGGTCAGTTTATAAGAACCAATCCACCAGAACCAGAGTCAGCCGAGCATTCTAAATTTGAATTAGACTCGCCCGACCCACCAACAATCCATTGGAGTGAGTAACTACACTTTGTGCAAGTGCCTCCTCATCCCATCAATGTGGGGAAGAACGAATCATCATAAATCCCCTATTTAATAGGACTCCCTTAGAGGAAGCCCTATTGTGGAAGGTTGTAGAATATCGGATGATCTCACTAGACAACCTTAGAGCTTTGACTCAGAAATTCTTGAATGACCGTAAGGCCATAAGCACTGCATTAGAAACCTCATTTCCTAAAAAAATGGAAGATAACGATGAAGTCTCATCTGGATTTAGTTTCCCGATAGAGGAAGGAGTAGGAGATGCCAAAATGAAAAACATATCCCCTGCTCACCTTCTGTCCTTCATAGGATACCCGACTGAGGACCCTAACCTATTTTTATTTAATTTTGATGTCTTATGTAGGTCTGTGGACTACAAATCCGATATGCAAAAGCTGAAACTCTTTCCTTCTACATTAGATGATGTAGCTCTGCGATGGTTCATCGGTCTAGGAGACAAACACATTGCCACATGGGACCAGATGAAGAGGCTCTTTTTATAGCAATACCAAGATTTTAGGAGAGCAAGATACTCCAAGGAGGAGGTCTTGAGCATGACACAGAAAGAAGATGAGTCTCTCGAGGAGTACTAGGAGAGATTCAACTTTAATATTCAATGATCTCCTCATGCAAAACTATCTGATAAGTCCCTCAAAAGCATGTTCTTGAGGGGACTTACCAATGAATCACTGGAGGCTCTTAACATGATTTTCAGAGGTGATGTCTACCAGCATGCTATGGAAGACATCCGGCAACTATGCTGAAACTACTCAAGAAGACGAGGCAAGGCCACCTCTAGAACCATGAAAGCGACTACTTCAGTCACAAATATAGAAATAGGTAACATGCTGGAGGATTTAAAGAGTGAAATGCTCTCATCTCTAGCATTGCAGATGGATACGTTGTTGTTAGATAAAAAGAAGCAAGATAATGATGTAGCATTAGCTTATTTCTATCCAAAATGCAGAGGGAGGCATGCAAAGAATGCATTCCCAGAGAACAAAGTCAGAGTATGCATAGTTTGTAGGTTGAATCATAAAACTTGATTGTGCCCACGATAGCCCAGTAATCAGGAGGAGGTTGAAAGCACAGATGCCTATTTCATAGGAAATCAAAATATTTGGCCACATCTCCCTACGGGTAATATGCCAACCAGAATGTTGCCATATGGGGGAGGGCCATACATGCACCAAGGACCACCTCAAACACCTAACATGGGGTGGTGGGGGCCATCACCTTGGATATAACACACCCCTAATAGCATTCCCGAACCAGCAGCCATGGATGCCATATCCATATCTTGGGTAGTAGTGGAGAGGCCACACTACGTGGAATCAGGCTCCACAGAACATAGCACCTGCTCACCCCCAACAAAATTTATCGATATTGCCAGTAGTGAGACCTGTGTAGTTACCCACACAAATGATGGTAAATCTAAATAATAGAGTGAACCAGCTAGCATACAACATGGAGGGTGAGATGTATCCTATGTACAATATTCATCTTAGGTCAGGTAGGCAGCTAGGAGTAGGAACACCTCCACTGGTAGAAGAGGAGGAAGAGGTAGAAGAAACACCTTTGGTAGAGGAGGAAGAAACACTTGAGAGAGTGAAGGCTCCATTTCCTAACTGACTGTAAGAACAAAGAAAAGTAACGTAGCTAGAATTCGACATCTTGTCAAGCTTGAAGAACCTCATAGTGATAATTCCATTATTTCAAGCAATCCGAGATGTTCCAATATATACCATGGCAATCAGAGAGATGTGTCTGAGAAAGCCAGGACGAAGAGCAGCCCAGACTATCAACATCATGGGTAAACTGGTGGATTTGATGATGGGTAGAACATGCCATCCAAAGCATGCAAACCCAGGCAGCTCGATGCTAACTGTAAAAATTGAGGGACATTCTCTGTCCAATACATCGATTAATCTCAGAGCAACCATCAATGTAATGCCTCAGGAGACCATGTAGAGGCTACAGCTCATGAACATGAAACCCACAATGACAGTGCTGCAGCTAGCTAATCGATCAATCGTATCATTGGAAGGTATGTTGGAAGACGTGATAGTAATGATCAGTGCGTGGGAATACCCAGTCGAATTTTTAGTTTTTCAATCCAAAACTAGGCTGGGTGGTTACCTGCTCATCTTGGGGAGGCCATGGTTGGCAATAGCTAACGCTTACATCAGCTACCAGTATGGGCTGATGACCATCTCCAATGGGCGAAACATTAAAAGGTTGACCATTTTGCCCCCAGCATAGTATGTTGACTCAGTAGGAGAACCCATGATCACCGAGCATGGAAATCCAAAGTTGTCCATAATCTAGCCGGTGATGACATTGGAGGAGTTGACAGAAGAAGACGAAGATGGTGCTATTGTGGAGTTTATCCATGGAGAGCCCTCCATCTTCGTACTTGGATCACCATTGACTGGCGCCCAAGATCACCACGTTCGGTTGATACACGTTGGGCCAGGAAGAACATTAAATGCCAGTAGTAGGTTGATGCCCACACAACTGACAAAATTAGAAGAGCTCCTGGTAAGGCACCAACAAGCATTTGCATGGGAATACTCAGATATGTAGGGCATCAGCCCAGATATCTGAACTCGTCGAATTTATCTAGATGACCAAGAAACTCCAAGTCGACAACCATAGAGAAGAATGAACCCGGTAATGAAAGACATTATCAAGGAAGAACTGCACAAACTCTTGGTTGCCGAATTCATATATCCGATTTCTGACAATGATTGGGTATCACCGTTAGTGGTGGTCCCTAAAAGGAATAGGAAGTGGCAAATCTATGTGGACTACAGAGCATTGAACAAAGAAACCAAGAAATACCACTTCCCGCTCCCGTTCATTGATCAAGTTTTGGACACACTCTCAGGGAGGAAGTACTTCTCCTTTCTATATGGATTCAATGGATACAACCAGATCTAGATAGGACAAGAAGATCAAGATAAGACAACGTTCACCTACCCATGTGGAACGTTTGCTTATAGGGTATTGCCTTTTGGACTATGCAACACACCTGCCACCTTTCAAAGGGTCGTGCTTAGCATATTCTCAGAAATGATGGGAGACGGGGTCGAGGTATACATGGATGACTTCATCGTATATGGAGAAACCTTCGAGGAGGCAATGACAAATTTGGAAATAGTGCTCGACAGAAGCAAGAAAAATAATTTGTCCCTAAGTAACAAAAAATGCTTTATGATGATGCAAGAAGGCATTGTACTGGGACACCACCTTTCTGTAGAAGGAATAAAAGTTGATAAAAGGAAGATTGAGGTCATCAGGGACCTACCCAACCCCAGAATGTAGAAAGAGGTAAGGATTTTTCTTGGATCAGCTAGGTACTATTGGCAATTTATCACCAAATTTAGCAAAATTGCCAAACCATTGCACACTCTATTATCTAAGGATGTGGAGTTCAATTGGATGGAAGACTGCGAAGAAGCATTCCAATTGCTTAAGGATAAACTGATATCTACACTAGTTTTAAGAGGACCAAATTGGGCCATACCATTCCATATCTACTGTGATGCATCCAATGGTGCGATTGGAGCAGTCCTTGGACAAAAATATGGCGAAGAATTTTACGCCATTTATTATGTTAGTAAAAACTTGGTAAGAGTAGAGCTCAACTACATGATGATAGAGAAGGAGTTCCTCGTAGTTGTCCATGCTATAAGAAAATTCCACCATTATATCACCAGATATAAGGTATTTTTCCACATGGACCACACGGCTATCAGATACCTAATGAGCAAGTCGGACATTGGCAGAAGAATTATCAGATGGTTGTTGCTACTGCAGGAATTTGACATCACCATAGTCGACAAACCATGCAAGGATAACGTCGTGGCATATTTTCTATCTAGATTGACACCAGTAGACCATCAAACAGTGGAAGACCAATTTTTGGATGAACATTTGTTCACTGTTAGTGAGCAAACCCCGTGGTATGTAGATATAGCCAATTACTTGGCCACCGGAAGGACCTCACCTACTCTCTCTTACCGATAAAATCCAATGGTCATAGAGAAAAGTGCATCATTCCTATGGATGGATGACCTCCTATTTAAAATAGGACATGACCAAATTATAAGAAGATGCATAGCAAAACAAGAGTTCTCAGAAGTACGCAAAGCATGTCACGACGAACCATGCGGAGGACCCTTTGTAGGGAAATGAACTACCTACAAAATCCTACAGGCTGGGTACTTTTAGCCCACTCTATTTAAGGATGCGGTTGTGTATACCAGCAAGTGTGACAAATGCCAAAGGATGGGCAGGCCAACCCATCGAGATGAAATGCCCCTCCAGCCTCAGGTACACCTGGAACCTTTTGATAAGTGGGGCATGGACTTTGTGGGACCGTTTAATCCACCTTCGATGGGGAGGAGGTTTATTTTGGTCATTACCAAATGGGTTGAAGTACAGACATTAAGGGATTTAAAGGAAATAATGGTCGCTGATTTCTTATTTGCCCATATTTTTACATGATTTGGGGTCCCTAGAGAGATAACAACAGACCAAGGGCCTCAATTTACCTCCAAGTTGATCGAGGAGATGATGGAGCAATACAAATTTTGGCACAATAAAACTATGCCCTACCATCCGTAGGCAAACAGGCAAGTGGAAGTGACAAACAGAGAAATAGAGAACATCCTGATGAAGACCGTGCAGCAACACAAGAAATATTGGGCTACACGGTTGCCGAAGGTAGTTTGGGCATATAACACCACGTGGAAATCCACCACAGGTTTTACACCTTTCCAACTAGTCTATGGGAAAAATGTGATGATGCCATCGAATTTGAAATCAAGATGCTGAGAACGGCTTCAAAATTGAACTTGAGCTTGGATGAAGCTCAAAAACAAAGGGTTCGACACCTAGATCAGTTGGACAAAATTTGATTAGATGCTTTGCAGAGAACAAAAATTATACAGAAGCAAAGAAAGCGATGGCATGATAGCCACATTAAGCTGAAGTAGTTTTAAGAAGGGGAATGGGTACTGTTGTATGATTCTTAGTTCTAGGAAAGGAAATGCAAATTAATGCAGAGATGGATGGGGTCGTATGAGGTGGTAGAGCTCATAAAGAATGGGGCAGTGCATGTTAAGACAATTGACGACAGCAACACCATGTTCACAGTCAATGGCCACCGACTACGCCACTATAACACATCCAAAACATTACAGGTGGAATCCAAAATAGGCATGGGGGAAACCCCATATTGTTAGATCTGGACCGAAATCTCATAGGTGAAATTGTGGGCATGGAAGTGCTCACCCAAAATTAGTTAATGTAGTTTTTTTTTCACAGTGTGTTTTTGTAGGGACGACGCCCATATGCAAGCTACAGGCATCCTAATTCAGGGCCTAATAGGCATGAAATGCATCTAACTACCTTTATTTTCCTTTTTTTTTTGGTTGCTTTTTGCAGGTGGAGGACCTGATAGCATGAGGAATAGGTATCTATGGAAACCAGGCCTGATTCAGCTCAGCATTCTGACATCGATTCGTAGGTAGAAGCTAAGGCAGCATGAAGCAAAACTAGGAAGTCTTGATCACCCTTTCTCAGTCAATCGCAACATGATTGCCAAGAATAAGGTGCCTTCCTTATAAAGAAGGCGCCCAGCCAGAAGAAGGTGCCTTCCACATCCATAATGCGCCCTGCTAGAAGAATGTGCCTTCCTTATAAAGAAGGTGCCACACAAGAAGAAGGCACCTTCCACATCCAGAAGGTGCTCCACCAGAAGAAGGTGTCTTCCACATCTAGAAGGTGCCCAACCAAAAGAATGTGCCTTCCACATCCAGAAGGTGCCTCACCAGAAGAAGGTGCCTTCCTTATAAATAAGGTGCCCTACCAAGGGAAGGCGCCTTCCTTATAAAGAAGGCACCCAGCCCAGTAAGAGTTAAAATATATATATATATGGGCACCTTCCGTGGTTTGAAGGCACCATAAAAAATTTAAAAAAAAAAAATCCAAGGTGCCTTCCACATCAGGAAGGCGCATCTAGCCAAAGGTGCCTTCCACATAAGGAAGGTGCATGCAGATTGAGGTGCCTTCCACATCGAAAAGGTGCACCCAATCAGGAGCACCTTCCATAGTAGGAAGGTGCCATCATCAAGAAGGTGCCTTCCACCATCGGGCGACACATCCAATCAGAGGTGCCTTCCACCACCAGAAGGTGCATCCATTCAGAGAGCACCAACAACATCAAGAAGGTGCCACATCAGCACCTTCCACATGGGGAAGGTACCAAATAATGCCTTTCATGTACAGACAGCACTCACGCCTCCTGGATGCCTCAAGTGGAATGAAGCATCACACGAATGAGCGGCACCAGATGACCATGCCCCTCCCCCGTGTCATAAATTGGCAAATCATGGCCTTCACGATGCCTGAAACACTGAATTAGTTATGTGCATGTTAATTCAAATTTTTGTATAATTATTTATAAAATATGCAGTACCGAAAAAGATACCGTCATCATAAAGATCATATCCCCCCATAGCCGAAACCACGTGCCAATGATATGGCGCCTTCCATAACTGCTAGGGTTAGGTGTCTTCCCTATAATAAGGCACATTCCTGAGGAAGGAAGGACATAAAAAATAGTAGTAGTAATGGAAGGCACCATGGGAGGAAGGTCTAAGAATCACACAGTGAAGAAGAATGAACCAGGTGATACGGACGGAATCAGAGGAGTGGTGAAGACACAGTTTGAGGCCGAGGGATGGCTCGAATATTGTACCCTGGTCAGTCAGGGCCAGGACATGGAGGCATCCAAGGAGTTCACTACCTCCTTGAGGGGCGATGTGGCCCAAGTATGAGGGGTAGAAATTCCAGTCACCCCTGAGTTCATCTCACAGGCAACTAGATTGCCCCTCATAGGGGAATGTGTATACAAGGGTGGACTGTTGAAGCCGTAAGCCGAGGTGCTGCTGCCAGGAGAGAATGTGCAGATAGACAAGGAGGGGTTACCTAAAAATAGCTTCCCCATGAATCTGTAGAATATATTCAAGCAGGTTGCTTGATTCTTCACATGCACCAGGAAATATACCCATCTGCACGCTAATCATGTGTAGTTTCTCAATCACCTGGTGCATGGAAGAAATTTGAACGTACCCTTCTACTTGGAAAATGATCTAAAGGAAAAAGCGGCTCAGTACCAGAAGGGGGCACTGTCCACCTTAGCCTACCATGGGCTGATATTGACACTGGCCCACCATGCAGAAGCATAGAGGTAGAACCCTGATGCAAAGGGATATGGCAACCAAGAAAGGTGACACGATGTTGTTACAGAAGCAAGGCAAGATGAGAGATGCCCTGCAGAGGAAATAGCGAGTATCGAGCAATTGGAATTTCCCTATTACACAGAGGAAAGATGGCAGTCACCAGTGCCTAAGAACACAGAGGAAAGATGGCATTCCCCAGTGCCCGAGTGTGAGGAAGAAGGAGCACTATTTTTTAGCGACGAGGATGAGTTTTGGCCGACAGAACCAGTACCCAAGAAATGTCTGTGGTGACTTCTCTCGATAGAGGAAGAATAGAGTGACCCAGAAGTAGACGTTGCAGCCCAAACCCTTCAGGAATTGACAAACCAGAGCCCATAAGATGTAGGGACTTCTGGGAATAATGACCAGGTCGATGCGGCCTTGGAGGAGGCACTCGAATGGCAAACTAATTTTTGGATGACCCAGCAAATTCTGGAGGACTGCTAGAACAAGCATGCAGGGGACTTGAAGGAACGAGATAGACGGATCGCCCAGCTTGAGCAGTTGGTCTGGAAGTTTCAGGAGGAGAACCAGTTGCTTCAGGATAGGGGAATAGAAATAATGGATGCGTACACTCAAATTTATTGGGCAAAAGAAGTACTGATGAATTCTCCCACATCTATCAAACGAGTATTCTCTTTGGGGGAAATTTGATCGGACGCCCAACAGAGAAGCCCGGAGGTAGGGGAGGATTCCTCTATTTTTGAGAGTGAAAGGGAGAGAAGTCTAAGAATACCCCCTATCATCGCCCTGAGTGATACAGAGTAGGACGAGGACCTCCAGTAGCAAACAGGACCAGAGGATAAGGAGGAACTCCCTAGACCTAAAGAAGGAGAAGATCCAGAGGGGTCGACACCAGACAGATAGGAGAACGAAGGATCACCCCCAGAGACAGCAGCACAGAATGAAGAGAAAGCTCCATAGCAGGCCCCTCGGAGTGAGGAGACATTCACCAGGGAGAAAGAGATGACCCATGTTCGAGCCGCTACATTTTTCATAGAAGCCAGAGGAAAAAGGCCCAGGATGGCTCGAAAGAAGGTGAAGGTGACCTTCATCAAGCCAGAAGAGGACGAGTGGGATATGCAGCCATTCGCAAAAAGGCAAAAATAGTTTGAACAACTACTCAAGGAGATGAAAGCAGCCAAAGAGGCCAGGAAGGCAGCCTCGAGGATGCAAGGAGACTCTAGCATCTACGTCAATCCGATAGAGGATAGCCAGTTCTAGGATATTTATGGTTCATCTCGGGGACGGCCCTCCATGATGAGGAGGTATTTGGAATGATGGGGGGTATATGGGCCCCAATTAGAGGCCACTGCCATTGTAAAGGAGAACGCAGGGCTTGCTCCTAAAGTGGCCAGATTATACAAGGCCCAAGTAGTACCTTCCATAAGGGATAATTCAGATATCCCTCTGGCAGCAGTCAGACCTCCAGACGCTGACCTCTGGCAAGCTGCCAAAGCTGCATTCCAGTCAGTAGATATGATGCTATCTAGACCACCACCAGTAGCGACCAGAATGAGAAAAGGATAGTTGATAGCCACACCCTCAGTTTTGAGTAGGAAAAGGTGAGACACACCTTCAAATTCCAGTGCTTGGAAGAGATAGACTCGGGCCGCAGGTGCAGTTGAATCCTCCAAGAAATGACAATGATGAAGGGTCAACAAGGCTACCTACAGTTTTGATGCCATGAGGGCATGGCATATGTTAGGCGTGGGGGGATGATGAGCACCAGAAATGCTCATATTTTGTACACATTTTCTTGATCATTATGCTATTGTATAATAAGGATTGCATACTTTTATAAATGATTATATAGATATTTGATAAAATTATGCGTGTTATCTAATTTATGTGTTTTCAGTGTGTTTTGTAGAATTACAGTTGGTTTAGTTAGATTTGGATCAGTCGAGGTCTTTTTGATGGACCTGGTACTTTGTTTCTTTGGGGATCAATGTAGAGAACATAGGCACCTTCCACTTCCAGGAAGGTGCCAAGAGAAAGTAGGCGCCTTCCTCTTCCAAGAAGCCTCCAATAGAACGTAGGTGCCTTCCTCTTCCAGGAAGGCGCCAAAAGTAAGTACGCACCTTCCTCTTCTAGGAAGGCACCAAGGAAAGAAAAGCACATTCCTCCTCTAGTAAGGTGCCAAATGGAAGGAAGCGCCTTCCTCTCATAAGGAAGATGCTGACGGGAAGGCACCATGATAGGCAAAGCACCTTCCTCCCATAAGGAAGGCACCACTAGAAGATGCGCCTTCCTCATAGAATGCGAGTGCCTTCCTCCCATAAGGAAGGTGCCACTAGAAGGAAAGAACCTTCCTCCCATAGGAAGGCACCGATAGAAGGTAAGCCCCTTCCTCTTCCGGGAAGGTGCCACGATAGTAAGATACCTTCCGTATAGGGAAGGCGCCCGATATACTTAGGCACCTTCCTCATAGGGAAGGCACCTCTGTTCTTCGCCCATTGACCAGATTTGCATGATGTGGACAGCAATGATTGGTGTAGTTCCAAATATACATCATGTAGAGCTAAATTGGAGATTGCACCAACGTATGAAAGCATCTTACCAATTCCAGGTGAAGCACGAACCAAACAGTGAACACACCATCGTTAGAACTCTGTTGAGAAGCAACACACCCCCACTAAAAAATGAAATTCCATTCTTTCAAAATATTTAATTTTCATTTTTTCGCAGGGACCCTCTTGAGTTTTTCGGGTTTTAATTCCAAATTTTTCTTGCACCCTTTTTCAAACTTCGCCTACATAAAAGTGTCCAAGTAGACTTGCATATGGCATTGATTTCAGTTTAGAAATAGCAGTTTCTATTTTTGGCCAGCAAACTTCTAAATGCATTTTCCCTTAATCCATGATGAATTTTAAAGTTTCGTTTGCAAATTTGGATACCCTTTGGGCCTTTTTAGATGCTTGTAAAGTTTCATCAAATTTTGGGCACTTTGAGTTTTCATCATTTTTTCTACACCATGTGAAGCTAATCATTCTCAAGCAATTTAAAATTCATTTTTCAAATGTTAAAATTATTTTTGAGTAAGGAAGATCCTTCACCAATATGCAAAAATGCCAAATACATATGGACAAAGTCACTGGAGTCAACCTACAATTTTTGGAGAATTTGCAAAGTGGAAGAAAAGCTTGAGGGAAATGTCGCGATATCGCGACATGTTCCATTTTCAGACCTGTCTCATTTTTGTGAGAGAAAAAGTTTGGAAGAAAAGCTTGAGGGAAATGTCGCGATATCGTGACATGTTTCATTTTTGGACCTGTCTCATTTTTGTGAGGGCAAAATCTTGGAAGTAATAGCTTGAGGGAAATGTCGCGATATCGTGACATTTTCCATTTTCATGAAGGCAAAAGCTTAGAAGTAATAGCTTGAAGGAAATGTCGCGATATCGCGACATGTTCCATTTTCATGAGGGCGGAAGCTTGAAAGACATGAAGTGAAGGAAATGTCATGATTTTACGACATGTTCCATTTTCGCGTGGGCGAAAGCTTAGAAAGACGAAGTGAAGGAAATGTCACGATTTCATGACATGTTCCATTTTCGCGAGGGCGAGATCTTGGAAGAGATGAAGTGAAGGAAATGTCACGATTTCGTGATATGTTCCATTTTTGCGAGGGTGAAAGCTTAGAAATGTCACGATTTCATGACATGTTCCATTTTCGCGAGAGCAAGAGCTTGGAAGAGATGAAGTGAAGGAAATGTCGCAATTTCGTGACATGTTCCATTTTCGCGAGAGCAAGAGCTTGGAAGATATGAAGTGAAGGAAATGTCACGATTTCATGACATGTTCCATTTTCACGAGGTCAAAAGCTTGGAAGTAATAGCTTGAGGAAAATGTTGCGATATCGCGACATGTTCCATTTTTAGAGAGAAAAATCTTGAGAAAGACGAAGTGAAGGAAATGTCGCAATTTCGAGACATGTTCCATTTTCGCGAGGGCGAAAGCTTAAAAGACATGAAGTAAATTAAATATCGCAATTTCACGACATGTTCCATTTTCATGAAGGCACAAGCAAGAAAGAAGTAACTTGAAGTAAATGTCGCGATATCACGACATGTTCCATTTTCATGAAGGCACAAGCAAGAAAGAAGTAACTTGAGGAAAATATCGTGATATCATGACATGTTCCATTTTCGTGAAGGCACAAGCAAAGAAGAAGTAACTTGAGGAAAATGTCGAGATATCGCGACATGTTTGGATTTATATTCATTTTGCAAAATTTGGCCATTCTTTAAATTTTTCATCACCCATCCAAAGGAAGTGAAAGCTTTTCGACACATTCCAAACCCTAGAAATATTTAAATGAGAAAATTAATTAGTTAAAAATTTCTAATCTTTTCTTTTCTTTTGTAGAAAGTGATTCGACAATTACATTCATGGCAGAAGTAATGGCGAGAAAGACAGAAAAACCTGAATTTTGGCATAAATCAAGCGAGGAATTAATGAGATGCTCTGACGGTTTGCCGAAATATAAATATAAGAGATGTCGAGAAGTCAGTGACTCATCCAAATTTTGCAGATCTGGCCGCAAATACAAACTTTAAGGAATTTGCCGGTAGATACATTTGTTGGGAAAATTTATGGCAAAAGTAATGGCGGGCAGAGAATCTCGACTCAAAACAAACAAATATGGTTGTGCGAGGATGGAAGACCTCGAAATTCAGTGACTCATTCGAATTTTGCATAAGAATTAATGAGATGCTCTGACAGCTTACCGAAAGATAAAGATACATTTACACGTAGTGCCCATTTGACGAGTATAAAACCAAGTCTTATCTTCTCCATTTATGGCAAGATCCACACAAAGATTTTCAGAGTGATTAGGTTTTATCGAAAATCTGTATAAAAATACCTTATATTGTAAATCCTTGGTGATGGGATTTTTATGATAAGATTTAGATATTTAAAGAAGATATTTTGAAAATATCAAGGTCTGTCCTGAGTCTATATATACTTCTTTTGAATGTAAAGTCCGGATGCGAAAACTTGGAATAAAAGACATTTTAGCAATTTCCTGCAAATATTTTTTGAATGCTTTGTTCTGTACCTAGGGTTGGTGTGACATCATTTTTTTGTGATAGCATGGCTAGGAGCCTAATCCCTTTCGGATTGTGATAAGTGCATCTTCTTTTGTTTTCGTATTGCTAAGGTTTATTTATTTTAGTTGTAAATCTGTGTTATCAAGATTGAATATGCTGCTAGGCTTCATTCCGTTTGTTATATGCTAGGGAAAATTAGAGATTTAAGGTTCAAGTATGTTCTAATTGCTCTATCCTCACTGCGTGAGCTAGGTTGCTGGTGAGAGATACTAGTTGACACCGACTTCCCTTCTATTTATGATTTTCTTTTAGATATTTGTCATCTTCGTCTTATGCTCTTAGTAGAAGGTGATCTTAGAAAGCTGGACACCTTCCTCTTTGATGGTTTTATTGTGAAGTTGAATAGTGTAACAGAAATTGGTAGTTTTGATTTGCATTAAGCTTCTCTTTTCTGCCCTACCCTACTTTCTCTATTCCACCGTTAAATGATCCATTTTTATTTTCTTTTAAATTTGTCTAATGTGCTAAAATATAAAGAGCTATATCAAAGAACTCATTGTAAATCCGATAGTCAACAAATATAACAACTGCTAAACATTATTGAACGAAGGTCAAACCCGTTGTAAGGTAACAGACAGTCCACTTGAAACTATTTTAGAAGCGGAAAAGAGTGAATAGCCATTCGACCCAACTCTATAACTCACACCTTGGATAACCAGCAAGATCCTAAAGTGAGTGGGATTTATCTCGTATAAGTGTTATTGGTATTTTGTGCTCATTCTTCATGGGGTGTGTGTGAAAGACTAAGCAACATTTAAAATTGGTGCTAGAAGGAGGGCCACCGAACTCCGTTCAATATTTGTTAAGGATTGTAAGTTTCTTGTGTAGAGCTGGATTCTACCTACAGAGTAACCAGGTCCCACTCCAGAGCTAGAGAGCTCCTTTTTCCTGATTTGGAAACCCCAAGGAGAAGTAGCCTCAAAAGGGCCAAGTCTTTGTCCAACATAGTTTTATCACCACTTGTAGTTCCTCCAACTTCAACTCAAAATATCATTGTTAATCAGGTAGTAATGGCAAACTGGTTGGGTTCCAATGCTTTGAATATCCCTGGTGCAGTGCATGATTTACCCAAAAATCCTAAGAAGTATCTTCCTACCTACAAACATGATGGAATCATAACAGTAGAAGAGCACCTAGTGGCATTTAAAAATGCTCTAAAGTTGTTGAATGTGCAACATGAATATGTGGCTTGTAGGTTATTCCCATTCACTCTCTGGGAGGGAGCATACGACTGGTTTTTGAATCTCACTAATGACTCTATTACTAGTTGGAATGACCTGTAATGACCTAGAATTTCTAGAATTAAGAGAGAAATCAATGAGACTATCAGATATTTCAACGTTAGGTTTCAAAAAGCTCATGGTAGATTGACGGGTCATTATGTGCCAACTGTAGATCTAGCATTGGAAATTTTCAGGAATTCCCTAGATCCAATGACCTCTGTTTTCCTGAAGAGATATGCTAATATTACTAATCTAACAGAGGCTTATAGAGAAGCTTTGGTTCTTGAAAGACAATTGGGACCTCAACCTTTGAATGCTCCTCTAATTCCCTTTGTTACACAAAATACCCCTATTTTGAATCCCATCCCACATCAAATGATGTTGCCAGCATACCATACTCCACCGATAGGAAATCCATTGGCTGTAACACAAGCTGAACATGTATATAATACAGAGAAAGAATTTGATAAAACAAGAGTTGAGGAAGTCTCAAAGATGGTCCAAAAGTTGGCAAATGACTTTTTGAGTTTCAAAAGGCAAGTATCTACCATGGAAAACTCAAACAGATTTTCTTATCAACAAAATAGATTCACTAGACCACCATATGAACCCAACAAGGATTATAAGGGTAAGGGACATGAAGTGAATATTTGTGACTTGGATTTTCCTAACTGGTGCAAGATACACGGAACATCTCAGCATGGAGAATTGGATTGTTTGGAGTTCTGCAATGCCTTTGAAGCTCTATCTGGTGAGTTTGTTTTTCTTGAAAATAAAAGAAATGTTGATGGTCCAAGTTCATCCAAACATAGTGTAGCTATGGTGTTAGATTCCTTCACTTTTCTATATGAGTCAGAGAATGTCATGGAAATACCTATGGATGAAGTGCAAGATTTTCAACAGTATAGAAGGGACAGCTACAATCTCAGGAACAAAAATCTGGAGCCTAATACTACGTCTACACCTCCAGATAACTCCCATAATGTTCCTCTAGATCCATCTCCAAATAATAACCCACCTCCACCCAAGGGAGGAGATCCAAGAGTACCAGATGGATTTGTTGCTCCACTCAATAAGGGATACAATATAGTGGAGGATATGAAGAATATCAAGGCTAACATCACTCTTCATGAGTTGGCTCAAATTACTGAACAAAGGGATAATTTGATCAAGACATACTCTGAGCATACTGCCAAACCTCTAGAAAAGGGGAATAAGAAAGCAAATGCAAATATGGCCACGTATAAAGAAAATACTGAAGTTTCGCCTTTCCTGCTAATTGTCCACATATTTGGAAAAAAATTACACAATTGTCTAGTGGATTCTAGTGCTTTAGCCAATGTCATGCCCCTAGCCATTTATCAGCAGTTGGGTTTAACCCCTATGAAGTCTAAGAGAAGAGTCATCCAATTTGATAAAACTGAAGTTAAGGTGGTAGGTGAACTTCAAAGTATACACATCCAGCTAGCATCTGAGCCGAGAGCACAACATAAAATTGACATTCAGGTGGTAGATATTCTTGTGGGATACGGAATGCTTCTGAGCAGAGATTGGTCAAAGTATTTGAATGGGTACTTGGTGACTGATTTTTCACATATGTGGTTGCCCTGGAAAGGTGTTGCCAATTAGTTGAGAATCGAAAGAGAACCTAGATATAAACACGTGATCACTGAGTATAATGCCAAGAATGAGGTTGTAAACCGTGTTGACTTGGATATTGGAGTTTATAATTTGACAACTGAGAAGGTGAGACCAGTTACAGTTCTAACCAATCACAACAATGATATTTGGACATTACACATTAATGGGGTTAAATCTAAGCAAGGCCCAGGTGAAAGAGCAAATTATGAAAATTCTACTAGAGGGATAAAAATTGAAATCTTGGATATTGGAGCAGTAGAGCAACCACAAAATGTTCAAGTCATTAAGAACTATGATGTACAAATAAAATATGATATCTTTGAGTTGTTACATAAATCCGAAGATGTGATGATCTGGTTCTATAAAGGCCTTAAGGTATTTGATCCTAGGGGTTTTTCTACAGGGTGAAGGGCTTGCAGATTTGGTGTTTCTGTGGGAAAATATTTAAAAAAAAGAAAAAAAGGGAAGACAGTAAACACACCAAGTCTTTTCCAGGTAGCAAAAATTTTGGGAAGCATAATCTGGAGTGCATTTCGTCAATAGGACCTGAGAGGTATTTTTCTAAATTTACCTGCAAATGGTCAAATTTTTTTAAAGCGCTATTTCTCTGCTTTTCCATCTGCTACATTTTTTGAGTGATTGAAGGGACTTTGTGCATATGTATATATTGTAAATAAAGTTTGAAGTAGTGTGCTTTTATTTTGTTTTATTTAAATTTTGAAGTACTGTGTTTTATCTTTTGAGGTCTGTGCAATTTTGTCTTTAACTGTTGGCCTTTTTTTCCCTCCTCTTTAGATTTTAAATCCTGTTTGTTTGAGCTTTTGCCTAAACAAAGAAAACACAAATCAACATTTAAAATTGGCCTAGTCTGCTAGAACTAAAAAGTGGAACTACTTGTTATTTAGAAAAATAGTAGAAAGATAATTGGATTTTGTATCTTGGTTGCCACAATTATTTTGATTATAAAGAAACTACTATACTGTTTGGCTAAAGAACTCTCGGGGAATCCAAGAAAAGTTGGTCATGAGAGGGGAATACGATTCATAAAATTATTTTAAGTGTCCAAAGAAGCTATTGGTACCCGGGCTGAAGCGGTTAGTCAATCAATTGCTCAATCAATGAAATGTAAAAAAAAAAATTCTAGCAATACTTTCAGATATCGGTATCTTTCAAAAAAGGAGAGAGAATGTGAAAGTTGGACAAGCCAACATAAAATTGGCACTCTTTTCTACAAAAAAAATAATAATAATATGTGATAGAAAGAGATAGCCAAGGCTCCCGAAGGATACATCTCAAACGTGTTCACCAAGCTATAGATGCCACCTCATAGTTGTGATTAGGGTCTCAAAAATCTAAAGAGTAACTCTATCGGGGTTGTAAAAGGCTAAACTAGTAAACAGAGCTCTACTCGGTTTCCCCTGCACAATCTAAATAGCTTATCAATCCATAGTCAGCATTCGAAACCCCGATCATACTTGAAGGAAGGTTTATACACTTATAATCGCACATCAGAATCTTCCTTAAGTGGTTCAACCTAGTATGTCCTTGGGAAACTTTAACAGCTAGCAGATAGTAGTTAAGTCATTTTAGAAAATATTTGTGGCAAAGCATGGTACATAGTCTAAATTTTTTTGAAACTAGAGTTCTAGATTCTAAATAGTGCTACTATTTTCCTCGCAGATATCGCCATTTTTTGAGAAGCAACACACCCCCACTAAAAAATGAAATTCCATCCTTTCAAAATATTTAATTTTCATTTTTCCGCAGGGACCCTCTTGAATTTTTCAAGTTTTAATTCCAAATGTTGCTTGCACCCTTTTTCAAATTTTGCCTACATCAAAGTGTCCAAGTAGACTTGCATATGGCATTGATTTTAGTTTAGAAATAGCAGTTTCTATTTTTGGCCAGCAAACTTCTAAATGCATTTTCCATTAACCC
Organism: Wollemia nobilis; assembly: GCA_028583015.1. Taxonomy (NCBI): domain Eukaryota; kingdom Viridiplantae; phylum Streptophyta; class Pinopsida; order Araucariales; family Araucariaceae; genus Wollemia; species Wollemia nobilis. Next base: position 286,083 of record JAQPPZ010001465.1, on the reverse strand, counting down.
GTGATGAATTTTAAAGTTTCGTTTGCAAATTTGGATACCCTTTGGGATTTTTTAGATTCTTGTAAAGTTTCATCAAATTCTGGGCACTTTGAGTTTTCATCATTTTTTCTACACCATGTGAAGCTGATCATTCTCAAGCAATTTAAAATTCATTTTTCAAATGTTAAAATTATTTTTGAGTAAGGAAGATCCTTCGCCAATATGCAAAAATTCCAAATACAGATGGACAAAGTCAGTGGAGTCAACCTACAATTTTTGGAGAATTTGCAAAGTGGAAGAAAAGCTTGAGGGAAATGTCGCAATATCGCGACATGTTCCATTTTCGGACCTGTCTCATTTTTGTGAGAGAAAAAGTTTGGAAGAAAATCTTGAGGGAAATGTCGCGATATCGCGACATGTTCCATTTTCCGACCTGTCTCATTTTTACGAGGGCAAAATCTTGGAAGTAATAGCTTGAGGGAAATGTCGCGATATCACGACATGTTCCATTTTTGTGAAGGCAAAAGCTTAGAAGTAATAGCTTGAAGGAAATGTCGCGATATCGTGACATGTTCCATTTTCGCGAGGGCGGAAGCTTGAAAGACATGAAGTGAAGGAAATGTCACGATTTCGCGACATGTTCCATTTTCGCGAGGGTGAAAGCTTAGAAAGACGAAGTGAAGGAAATGTCGCGATTTTGTGACATGTTCCATTTTCGCGAGGGCGAGAGCTTGGAAGAGATGAAGTGAAGGAAATGTCACAATTTCATGACTTGTTCCATTTTCATGAGGGCGAAATCTTAGAAATGTCACGATTTCATGACATGTTCCATTTTCGCGAGAGCAAGAGCTTGGAAGAGATGAAGTGAAGGAAATGTCATGATTTTGCGACATGTTCCATTTTCGCGAGAGCAAGAGCTTGGAAGATATGAAGTGAACGAAACGTCGTGATTTTGCAACATGTTCCATTTTCACGAGGGCAAAATCTTGGAAGTAATAGCTTGAGGGAAATTTCGCGATATCGTGACATGTTCCATTTTCGGAGAGCAAAAGCTTGAGAAAGACAAAGTGAAGGTATTGTCATGATTTCGCGACATGTTACATTTTTGCGAGGGCGAAAGCTTAAAAGACATGAAGTAAAGGAAATGTCACTATTTCGCGACATGTTCCATTTTCATGAAGGCACAAGCAAGAAAGAAGTAACTTGAAGGAAATGTCGCGATATCGTGACATGTTCCATTTTCGTGAAGGCACAAGCAAGAAAGAAGTAACTTGAGGGAAATGTCGCGATATCGCGACATGTTCCATTTTCATGAAGGCACAAGCAAAGAAGAAGTAACTTGAGGAAAATGTCACGATATCGCGACATGTTTGGATTTATATTCATTTTGCAAAATTTGGCCATTCTTTAAATTTTTCATCACCCATCCAAAGGAAGTGAAAGCTTTTCGACACAGTCCAAACCCTAGAAATATTTAAATGAGAAAATTAATTAGTTAAAAAGTTCTAATATTTGCTTTTCTTTTGCAGAAAGTGATTCGACAGTTACATTCATTGCAGAAGTAATGGCGAGAAAGACAGACAAACCTGAATTTTGGCACAAATCAAGCGAGGAATTAATGAGATGCTCTGATGGTTTGTCGAAAGATAAAGATAAGAGATGTCGAGAAGTCAGTGACTCATCCAAATTTTGTAGATCTGGCCGCAAATACAGACTTTAAGGAATTTTCTGGTAGATACATTTGCTAGGAAAATTTATGGCAAAAGTAATGGCGGGCAAAGAATCTCGACTCGAATCAAACAAAGGCAGCTGTGCGAGGATGGAAGGCCTCGAAAGTCAGTGACTCATCCAAATTTTGTAGAAGAATTAATGATATGCTCTGACAGCTTACCGAAATATAAAGATACATTTACACGTAGTGCCCATTTTACGAGGATAAAACCAAGTCTTATCTTCTCCATTTATGGCAAGATCCACATGAATATTTTTAGAGTGATTAGGGTTTATCGAAACTCTGTATAAAAATGCCTTATATTGTAAAGCCTCGATGGTGGGATTTTTATGATAAGATTTAGATATTTGAAGAAGATATTTTGAAAATATTAGGGTCTGTCCTGAGTCTATATATACTTATTTTGAATGTAAAGTCCATATGCGAAAACTTGGAATAAAATATATTTTAGCAATTTCCTACAAATCTTGTTTGAATGCTTTGTTCTGTACCTAGGGTTGGTGTGACATTGTTTTTCTGTGATAGCATGGCCAGGAGCCTAATCTCTTTTGGATTGCGATAAGTGCATCTTCTTTTGTTTTTGTCTCACTAAGGTTTATTTATTTTAGTTGTAAATCTGTGTTATCAAGATTGAATATGCTGCTAGGTTTCATTTTGTTTGTTATATGCTAGGGAAAATTAGAGATTTAAGGTTCAGGTCTGTTCTAATTGCTCTATCCTCATTGCACAAGCTAGGCTGCTGGTGAGAGATACCAGTTGACACCGAATTCCCTTATATTTATGATTTTCTTTCAGATCTTTGTCATCTCTGTCTTATGCTCTTAGTACAAGGTGATCTTAGAAATTTGGACACCTTCCTCTTTGATTGGTTTTATTGTGAAGCTAAATAGTGTAATAGAAATTAGTAGTTTTGATTTACATCTAAGTTAGATAAGCTTATCTTTTCTACCCTACCCTACTTTCTCTATTCCACCGTTAAATGATCCATTTTTATTTTCTTTTAAATTTGTCTAATGTGCTAAAATATAAAAAGCTATATCAAAGAACTCATTGTAAATCCGATAGTCAACAAATATAACAACCGCTAAACATTATTGAACAAAGGTCGAACCTATTGTAAGGTAACAGACAGTCCACTTGAAACTATTCCAGAAGCGGAAAAGAGTGAATAGCCATTCGACCCAACTCTATAACTCACACCTTGGATAACCAGCAAGATCCTAAAGTGAGTGGGATTTATCTCGTATAAGTGTTATTGGTATTTTGTGCTCATTCTTCATGGGGTGTGTGTGAAAGATGAAGCAACAGAACCAAATTCCAATTTTAAGCAAACGATGATTGCATCACCAAACTGTCTTAATTTAGTCTGGGATGAATCAACTTTTGTAACCTCTTTGTAACAGAATTTTTGCAGGTGTGTTATATAAACACACGCAGACCTTTCTGAGATATATAGATTGATATAGATTCATATAGAGATACAGAGATAGATATATATTGTAACACTTTGATAAATATATTACAGTTCTAAGAGTTCTAAGCGCATGTTCAGCTGGCAGGAAGCTGCTAGAGCCTGGGCCCACTCCAAGCCAGTATTTCTTCCCCACCTTTCTATTTTTTGGATTAGTTTATTGCTTTTGTAAGGTCATTTACCACATTGCTATTTCCAGTAGTTGCAGTAGATTCATTTTCAGTAATGTGTGAATGTTTTATTTCTGTAGATTTAATTATTTTATTCTTACGTAAATTATTGATGAGTGCATGAATGATTGACAACCATTTTGAAAACACCCCCCAATAATAGGATTAGCAGATTCATCTCAAGTGGTATTGTAAGCAATATTATTCAGACCCTTCGCAATTTTATGAAGCTCCTTGGGTTGATAATTAAATGCACGGGCATGTGACAAAAGTAGGAAAAAGTTAACCTTGTTTTTCCTGCAACACCTATAAGTGTTCATTGAATATGGTGTAATTACATTATCTCCACATATGTCTCACAAAAATATTCTCCATGTTGAGCCACAAGCTCCATGTACCCCAAGAATTCATTTTGTCAAGGTGAAGCCACTCATGAGAGTATATGTTGAAAATAGATCCAGTGATCTTAGAAAAATTTCACAAACCGATGAAACCTCCGATGATGTGTCTTGGAGACACTATCCAATCTAATTGGGACACCATAACATTGAGAAGATGTAGATACCCAGGAAACTTGAATTCTGAAAAAAAACACAAAAGATATATAGGCATGGGATTGCCATCGACCAGGGAGGAGGAGAAATTTCATTCCAAATGGTGAGGTTAGGCATAGAGACACTAGGTTATCTAGGAATTCAACGGCTTAATTTCCTTCCCTAAAGACATGTTGAATGGTGAAATTAGGGGAAGAGCTTAGAAAATAACTTTACCTCAAATATTAAGCTAGATATGTTCTAGGATGTAAACTGGGTGCCTATAATACTTCTAATAATGTTCATAGAGTTACCTTCGACAATAAGGTTAGGGCAGTTATTATGGATAGGAGAGACAAACCTTGGAAGAGGGCTTGAGCTTCAACAAGATGATTGGTTTGGATGTCGATATTTTTTTCAAATGCAAACAAGATATTTTCTATATGATCTCTAAAGATACCTCCTCCTCCATCTAGTCCCAAGTTGCCCTTGGAAACACCATAAAAATTAAACATGATTCATTCCAAGGGTGGAGGAACCCACTTGATAAGCAAGCGATCAACCACAGAAGTGGGAGAGGAAATATTATAGGAAGGGAGTTGGAGGGACTTGGATAACCGAGCTTCACTCGGGTACTCCAACCACCCAGTGCCCTGAGTAATTTGTGAATAGTAACTTTTTATACTACTTTATTTATTTATTTTCCTAGGATAGTTTCATATAGTTGTTAGATTAGGTTTTCTTTCTTGCAAGTGTGTTATTTACTTTTTTGCAAGTGTGATTTACTTTTATGTAAGCGTGATATTTCCTTTTCCACAAACATATTTTAATTAAAATCCTAAAATTTTGTCTCCTGGAATATCTCATATAGTAATTAGCACATACAGCCAAGGACACCACCCTAAATTGATAGTTAAAATTAATGTTAATAAAGACATCCATAATTTTTAGCACCATTTTTGGGGATGTCGATATTTCTAAGGACCTAGTGAGGTAACCTCCCAGACTAGTTTACAACGTGAAAGTGAAACAAGGCTAGAAGGATTTCTAGGTGTGGTAGTTTGCAATTTCATGTTAAAATTTTCTTTTCCAAATGTTTTTTCTCAAAAATAACTTCCTTTTTAATATATAGATCTAGATATGTAAGGGCATAGATTCAATAGATATCAAACTACAGGTTGGATACCATCATGCTTAGAGGTTGTTTCGACTAACAAATTTCCCATAATAGATGTGCCCAACCATTTATTACACATAAGTGAAGGGGAAGGAAGCAAAGGGGAAGGAAGTTCTAGAGGACTACCTTTATCAATGGAAGGATTGTCAAGATTCTTTGAAGATTCTATAGAAAAATCCAATAGCCTTCCACCTAAGCTAGACTTATTCACAATCCCAAGGAAATATAAGGAAATCTATAATTTTTATTGGGGATATTATAATATAATGGATAGGAAAAGTAATGCAAATTAAACCACAATACCAATAGAAGCAACATAAATAAGAACTTTCACATATCCCCTCAAGTTCAACCTAGATGAGAAAGCCCCATGGAAAATATTACACCAATATTTAGGGGGCTTACATTTGAGGATCTTGATAAGTTCTTATTTTAATTTAGGGTATTAGTTCAAACATATGATTATGTGCAAGATAACCAAAAACTTAAATTGTTTTTTAGCCACATTAAAATATATAGCCATAAGGTTGTTTGTGGGATTAAACCCAGATTCAATACATACATGGGATGAAATGGGGAAAAATTATTTCTAAAAAATTAATAGGAATATTGTAGGTTCAAGGATAGAAGAGAGGAATGAAACAACAAGATGGTGAAAATTTAGAAGATTATATTGAGGCGATGTGGAGAAGGGTTAGACCAAGAATTGAGTGAAACCATATTCATGAGGGGATTAAGAGATGAAATAAATAAAATTGACTTCCCAAAAATCATTGAGATTTGCAAAAATTACTTCCACATGAGGGTTGGCAAATGCTCTTATAAGGGAAAGTCAAAAATTGGTAATGACATAGGAGAAATAATGGAGAAATTAGTATATCTCATATCTTAATATATATTAACACTACACTAGATGGAATGCAAGCTAAGAATAAAACTAATGAACCCCTAACAGTGCATGGTCCTATATGTAGAAGAAAACATGCCCTCCATGAATGTTCTCTAAACAAATATGTTATATGTAACATTTGTAAGAAGAGGCATTACATTGATCAATACCACTTTTTACCAGAAATTAATAACATCATCTCCATGAGTCAACAACCCATGAAGAAACTCAATTTCATAGGGAAAGAAAACAATTATAATACTTACTAGTTACCCCATGTTCCCACATGAATTAGATGAATAACCTTGGAACATGCCTTGGAAAATGTCATATCATCCACCTTGGACCCAATATTTTTGGCCATCCATACAAGAATGGTAAAACTCATCATTGGATCTCAACCATGGCAATGCCAATAGGGGCCCTACCATAATATAATCAACCATACTAGGTACAAGGATTATAAATCCCACAACAAGCCTTGTTACTTGGTCTAACACACCCTTCACATGGAAATTAGACACAATATGCTAAAATACCTCTACTTCTTGAGCAACTTGTGGACAACCCTAATAAAAATAGATAAGTAACCCCTATCTATACTAATGAAATATTAGATATAGCAACATCTCATTATACCCACCATCCAAACCCTTTATAAGCATTTTTGGTCACCTATAGATATACAAGTTGGATAGAGGAAAATCCAATCCCTCGCAACCATCATTGCAAAAGAACACATTAAGGAATTTGAGTTTTTGGGAAAAAAAAAATTAAATGGTACATCAAATTTTGTGGAAATTTAGAAGTAAAAAACCTAAATTTTCCAATCATACCATTTTAGAAGAGTATATTTAGTATGGTACATAATTGGCAAAGACACCTTCCATAATAAGCACTTTTCAGTTATTCATGAATAATTGTGTTAGACCACATCTTTCCAATTGGTTATCTTACCCTATAGTTGATCCACATAGTCATAAACAAATTGTGATCCTAAAATTATGATTGCATGATTAAATATCTTAGGATTTAAAGTGTTAAATCACATTTCCATTATTCTTAGCCCAAATCAATTTTAGTTTATCTCTTGTTACCTCTATTTCCATTTTTTAAAGTGGAACTGATAGACTGTGAATAAAGGTCATTATGAGGTGGTCATCATATTAGGTTATGACTAGTCTATTGATCAATGACACTGAGTGATCCTATTCTTATTCCAATCTAATGGGAGAATAACTGGTTAAAACCTAACAAAAGAATGGTATTAATAAGTCGTAAATAGGAACCACTTATCTACATCTATGAAACTTAGAAACATAAATAATATCTACACATTGTATAATAAACCTCCCCTTCCCATATAGGTGTTCAAACAAAAAAATAAATAATAAAATAAAAATAAATTTGCAAGTCAAAAAATTTAGGACAAGTCTAGCATTTTGATGACTTTGAATCTTTCTTTTCAATGATGGACATGTATAAGGTATTGTAACACATTAAGGTATGCATTTCACTCTTTATTATTTAGTATTTTTAATATCATGTATAACCATAAATATATGTTATGTTTGTCTTTCTGGTGTATACAATGCAAACTCAAAAGTAAAAGGAAACGAGCATGAATTTTGTGAGGTTTAGATAGTATTTTGGCATCAAAAAATCCTGTAAAAATTTAAACAAAGAAGTGTGATGAAAAAGATTGCATAGGAAAGTATGTTGAGAAATATTGCATAGGAAATTATGCTAAAAAATATTGCATATAAAATTATTTCGAAGAAGATTAAATAGTAAAAATTTGAGTAGAAAATACTAGCTCTTGCATCAAAATACAAGATTAAAAAAAAGGGTGAATACACAGAAGAGAAGAGAAAAAGGTGAAATACTACATATTAAAAAATATATCTCACTTTGCAGCATAAGGCCATGTACTCCTTCAAGTTGGAAGGAGGTATGTCATTGCTAGCATACCACATTTATAAGGGCATGCGATCACGTACATGGCCATGAAATAAGGATGCATGAAGACATGCATTAGTTTCAATTGGAGGATGAGCGATGAGGTCAATGTCGTAGCAATGGATGAAAGCTTATTCACAAGTTTTTGGATAAAATTCAAGGCTAGAATCTATATTAGCACCATTATATAGAATATTATATTGCGCATGAAACTACTTGGTCTGCATCAATAATTGAAAACTATGTTGGAATCTGCATCGAAAAATAGTCAAAAATTGTAATAGAATCTATGTAGAATAATACTATTGATGAATTACACATGAATGTGCATAGAGGAAAAGAAAATCTTGTGCAAAAAAAAATGACTATTGAGGAAACTATGTAGAGAGAAAAGAAAAAAAAGTGCGCAAGTTTTTCCTACATAGAAAACTAAAAAAAAAAACTACATAGGTTTATCTTATGTAGAAAACGGCAAAAAAAAAATTATGCAATATTGTGTAGAAGACAATGTAGAGACAAAAAAAAATCTTATATAGGCCTGCGTAGAAAAAAAAAGTTGTGCAAAAGAAAAAAAGAAGAGAAACTAAAGTCTAGAGACACCATTGAAGAATTCCAAAAAGAAGTGAAAGCAAAAATTACTTAACTCAAAGTAGAATTATACAAAATAATAGAATGAAAAGATATTGAACAAAAAAGAGAGTGATTCAAGAAAATAAAATAGTTCTATAAATAAGAATAAGAAGGAAGGATCAATAGCCTACATTACAAAGGATCAGCCTATATGAAGGTAACTATTTCTAGGATGGATGAAAATCTTATTGATTTAGTTGCATTTGTTGGCTCTAGGGTATATTTTGATGTTATTCATCCAAGATTCATTAAGCTAGCTAGATGGAAAGAGAAGCCATAGTATATTCTTCTGACCAAGTATTACATAGGCAACTACATCAAAGAATACTAAATAACTAAAATCTAAGAAAAAAATATGCAACAAAATGTTAGATCCCTTCTTTTGGATGAAAAAGAGAAGTTCAGTGGTCAAAATCTCTCTAATATGCTACTAGACCAAGGCTCACATAAAAACTAGACTCTAGCATGCTTGTCTTAAAAAAATGAGGAAAACTTGGTCGTGAAAATCCCTAGTGGACGCAGTTGAGGTAGAATATGGTTAAACACTAGAAATGATAGCCTCTTCTATTTAAAGAAAAAGTGTTATAGGTTTACACAGCAAGGACAAATATGACAATTGCATTAGTATCAAGGTTTTACAAGGTTTAACTCACAAAAATATCCAATGTTTTTCATCAGTATCAAGGCATAACCACCTCAAGTTCATTGTCACTGTAGATGACACTCAAGTGGACAAGATTGGCCAACTTCCCATAATTTCCTAATGTTCACTTTTCTAATCTCACCATTAGGAAAGATGCTAATCGACATATTGACCATGACGTAGGGATTACCTTTTAAGGCCCATATTACTTAAAGGTGATGCCTATTCCCTAACCCTACATACTAGCATCTATGTAGGATTACTATGGTGTAATACCTTAGTGATTAGTTAGTTTCATGTATCCATTAGACTAACTAGGACTATTACCACTCACCTGGTAATGATCATGGTTACACTTGCCTACCTGCAAGGTACCACCACTATACTTCCTTGTGAATTATGTAGTGGATTGTCTCATACCAGTCCATCATTAAAATCCCCAGGACTCACTACTAGGAATTATCCAAGCCTCACTACTAGGACTCGTCCAAGCCTCACTGCTAGGACCACACAAGGCTCACCACTAGGGTCACCCAATCATCACCACTAGGGTATATCATTCATAATTACCTAGTTGAATTTGTCTACCCATAACTCAACTATAATTGGGTACAAATCAACTCTAAGGATTACTAATATGGCACTAACATTCATGCGCATAAAAAAATCCTCTAAAACCCAAGGTCTTAAACAACACTTTTGTCTAATAAATCAAATCTAAAAATTCAATACTAGCATCCATATATCATATTGATAAATACTACATGATTTAGGTACTTCTTTAAAACATAACACTAGAATTAGGTATTTCCTTTATGTTCATGAAAGAAATAAATAAATATCTAGAAGAATCATAACCATAATTCTCTTTAATAGACACAATTTATCCATTTTGCTATCAATAATTTATCTCTAAGAAACTTAACTTAGAAGGAACATAAATTTAGCTTTAATATTTTGGAAACATCTCATGATAATTCAACAAGAGTATTTACAAGAAAAACCATTTCTCCATAAATTTTATATTATAACTTTAACATGATACTTTAACATTTTTTATCAACAATTACGATATCACATTCAATATATACATAATGGTCATTAATTCCATCTTCCTATTCAAGCCTTATACTTGATAGTTTCTCTTCAACAAACTTTTGAATGTAATTTTAGGGATCAAAATAGCTCTTTTGAATGTATATGCAAGCCTAACATGTGTTGGGGCAAAAACATTAGTTAATTTCTTCCTAGTTTGTCATAGCCCTTTTCATTTAATTATCAACCCAGGGATGTTTGTAAACTTATGAAGTATCGTGCACATTTTATGTCTGCTATGCCTATTTGAGATGAGTCCTCTAATTCCTAAGGTTTTAGGGGTAATTTTCATTATAGTGCAGTGTTATCCAAACCATTTGACTAAAAAAAATTACGAAAAATAAATCACACCACACACTTACAAATTTTAAAGAAAGCAGGAAAAATGCAATAAAATAAATAGATCAATGGAAATTAAATGAAATAGTAAATAATAGAAAAAAATAAACTGATCTAGAGTGGGCCCAGGATCCAGAAGATTCTGCCTAGCTAAACCACGTACACCGAACGCTTAGAAAAATATAAGATAATTCTCAATTGAATTTTATTGTAGAAGAATTATAGAAAATTTCCTATAGTTTTTCTCCTCTAAATTTCCTCTCTTTCTCTCAAGGAATACCTGTACATTTATACTATGCATAACCTTCCTCCATTACAATTTTAGGCAAACCTATTTTGGACTTGTAGTTACAGTAGATATGCATTAAAAATTACAGTCATTCAATTATAACAGTCATGCACTAATTATAACAGTCACACACTAATTTTAACCCCTCGTAGGATAAATCAGGCGTGTTCTATTTTATCATAACAAAATACGTCTGATATTATAATCAAGTTGGGAATAATAAATCTATTTGAGTGGTTGTCCATCTTAGTCAGATTATTTTCTCTAGTTTTATCCTCATCATCATTCGAGTTTTGCCATCTACGAATGGTTATTCTATTTTCTCCTAGAAAAATAGGACAACTGACGTGTTTGGAAATTAATTGGAATTGGTGCCTTATGTGGAGTCAATGGTTTGCTTCAGTCAATGCCATAAATGTATGGTCTTTTTTGGAAGCAAGGTGCCTTCTTACTATAGCAGGATCAAGGCATCTTTTATCAATGGGAGCAAGATGCCTTTTTCCAAGCGGGGTCAAGGCACCTTCTTTCAATGGGATCAAGGTGCCTTCTTTCAATGGGATCAAGGCACCTAGGATCAAGGTGCCTAGGATAAAGGCACCTTCTTTCAATGGGATTAAGGTACCTTCCCTTAATGCACCTTGGGTTCCTTGAAATAGAAATGTGCCAGGTCCAAGTAGGACCTCGACGAAATTATGCAGAAGATGACAAAATTAATCAAATCTACACACTTAACACACATGTTAGAGAATATACATAATTTTTTTTTAAATATATACAAATCCTCATAAAAAGTATGTTTCTATTATAATAATGTTGCACAAGATGTTAGAAAAGTATGTAAAAATATGAGCATTTTCAGTTCTCATCATCCCCCCATACCTAAATATTATCACACCCACGTGACATGCAGTACTGATAATCCTTAGTTTTAGCAACTTCTTTTTAGTAGGCTTTGTTTTATCTCTTCCTCTATTCCTTGGATTTTGGCCACTCTATATCTGAGGAGTGTTGGTTGCTTGACATGGCTTGAGCAAGCACTGGCTACATCGAGCTGTATGACTAGGTCTTATTTTTAAATATGGTTATTCCTAACTTCATGTTTTGACTCTTGCCTCCTCTTTCCAAATAAAATCCTGTAAAGGTTAAAGAATTTTTTTAACTATTAATCATGCTATTACATCCATGTATACATGCGCCTCTTCACAATTTTTAGAAATACTCACAAAATATTGTGAGAAATATCTTGGAACCATGATGATTATTTTACCCAACTAATCATGGCTATATCATAAAATGCAGAGTGGGGGTACAATTATTGGATGGGTGTTCACGAATAATGTGATGGCACTATTTATAGAAATGTGCTATTATGAAAATTATATATACATATAACAAAAAAAATGAGTACATACCTAAATGGTGGTTGGTGCGTGCATGATGCATAAATGACCGTGGAGCTTGTGGACTAGTCACCGTATGATAACAATGTTCAGTGAAACAAAATTTTGATGTGAATATTTTCCATGTGAGGAAATTTCTTTGAATAGGTTGTTCTTGAATGCTACAATTCATTCATTCGATGTCTCATGCAAGAATTCAAAAAAATATTAAATTAATATTTTTCATGGGATGATACACATCCTTCCATCAAAATTTGTTCACTGATTAATTTGGGGCATGCAAAAGTCCCCAATAAAAATTTTCAATTTCTTTTCTAAAGAGTTTGAATTTACTCACATGATTGGATTGTTGATGTGGCTTCGGCCACTCCAATGTTGTCAAATTATTCATATTGCATACAGGCTACAGGCGCTTTAATGGAAGGTAGGTGCCCTTTTATTTCTTTCTTTCTTTTTTTTCTTTTTTTTATAATAAATGGGAGTAAGGTGCCTCCCCATTTTATTTTCTTTTCTTTTCTTTATTTTTTTGAAAAATGGGTACTCAGGCAAAGTGTAGATGTCCATCATAACAATGTACATGCACCTTACTTCAAGTGCATGGGAATAAGGCACCTTCCTACCGTGAAATGGGAGCAAGGCACCTTCCTACCATAGAACGGGATCAAGGTGCCTTCCTCCAGGTAGGATCAAGGTGCCTTCCTCCAGGTAGGATCAAGGCACCTTCCCCCAGGTGGGATCAAGGCACCTTCCTCCAGGTAGGATCAAGGTACCTCAAATATATGGGATCAAGGTGCCTTAGAATACGTGGGATCAAGGCACCTCTAATACATGGGATCAAGGCACCTCAAAATACATGGGATCAAGGTGCCTCAAAATACATGGGATCAAGGTGCCTCTAATATATAGGATCAAGGTGCCTCTAATACATGGGATCAAGGCACCTCTAAATACATGGTATTAAGGTGCCTCTAATACATGGGATCAAGGTACCTCAAAATACATGGGATAAAGGCACCTCAAAATACATGGTATCAAGGCACCTCTAATACATGGGATCAAGGCACCTCAAAATACATGGGATCAAGGCACCTCAAAATACATGGGATCAAGGTGCCTCTAATACATGGGATCAAGGCACCTCTAATACATGGGATCAAGGTGCCTCTAATACATGGGATCAAGGCACCTCAAAATACATGGGATCAAGGTGCCTCTAATACATGGGATCAAGGCACCTCAAAATACATGGGATCAAGGTGCCTCTAATACATGGGATCAAGGCACCTCTAATACATGGTATCAAGGTGCCTCTAATACATGGGATCAAAGAGCCTCTAATACATGCTATCAAGGTGCCTTCCCGCTATAAGTGAGGCACATATATTTCTTTTTTTTATATATAATAATATGGGAGTTAGGCACCTTTACATGGGAGTAAGGTGTCTCCCCATATATATATATATATATATATATATATATATATATATATATATATATATATATATATATTCTCATAATAATATGGGAGTTAGGTGCCTTTACATGGGAGTAATGTGCCTCCCCATATATATATAATTTTTTTTTTATAATAATATGGGAGTTAGGCGCCTTTACATGGGAGTAAGATGTGTCCCCATATATATATAATCTTTTTTGAGCACCTTCCTAACGAGAGTTAGGCACCTTTTTTCAAGGACATGGGAGTTAGGCACCTTCCTAACGAGAGTTAGGTGCCTTCCTCCAACGTACATATACCTGACTTTGCAATAGAATTTAGGCACCCTTAAGATACTCGAGAGTTAGGTGCCTCCCCACTATTGAGAAGTCAGCTTCTAACGATGTGTTTGTAGTCAACACTTCCTGGTTGATCAGGCCCCCCAGCGCTTCTTTACATGCTACGTCAACAACTACTTCATTCAAACATGGAGGTGGGTACCTTTTTCTTTGCAAAAATTAACACCCACATTTGTATCATTTTGTGATTATCTCCTCCGAATGGAAACATTCAAGGTCTTGCTAAAAACTAAAAAAATCATGTAGGCTCATGGATCCTATATTGGTTAGGCCTAGGTTCCCCAAGTTACCTACTTCATGCATTCAAGGCATTGCACCTACAAAAGCAAACAAGAAAAACTAAAATGCAGTTCATTGGGGTCTGTGCCTATTAGGCCTAGGTTTCCCAGGCTACCTATAGCTTGCATTCAGAGCATTGTACCTACAAAACAAAAATACAAGCAAATAAAGGAAAAATGCAAAAAAGAATAAATTTTTCTATGGATGAATGTGTGTCCACACATTACTAAAAATTTAATCATATGGGGTCTCCCCCATGCCTATTCTGAACTCCATCACATGAATTATAGACATATGATTTGTTATAAACCATCTGTAATACCTAGTTGAGCCTAGGAAAATTTGGACATCTCTCTGAGTTTTAGGACTGGGAAGATTCTTGATAATCTCAATTTTCTTTTTATCCGATCTCACTTGCTCTTCCAGATATATGCAATGAGTACAGATTATTGGAGTTTGCAATTAAAGTAATTATGATGGTTGATCGATATGTCTTTCAATATGTCTTGTTGGGTGTATGTCAACTTACCATTTATATTCAGTGTTTTCCTAGGTGCAACCGCAATTTGTGTGATATGGTGATCTTTGCTGCCAATAAGTGGTATTTCTAGAGAGGGGTAGGAGGAATCATATTAGAAAAATTTGGATATAACTCTTTCCTCATCATATTTATCCTCCAACTCATCCAACACCATTATGGACTGAATCGTTGCCAGATCACCAACATTATGATTTTCTTCATTGAGTTCACCCAATAATTCAATAGACTATGCAAGCAGATAGATGATCAAATTTTTAATATTTTGACCATCAATGGTCATTTTTCCATTCTTGTAGCTTATGTAGGTATCAACTATCTCCAACCAAGGCCTACCCAAGATGAGTGGGTAACCACCTAGTTCAAACTTTGATTGCAACACTAATAAATCTACTAGATGTTTTTCAAACATAATTCCTAAATGGCCTTCATGTAAATTGGGACATATCTTATGGCCTGAAAGAGAGGAATGGTGACTATCAAATTCTTCACGTTGGACAAGATGTCAAAATTTTATTGTACTGGTATCTTGGGTTCATGTAACCTTTTGGGAAAAGGGGGAACCTCTTATTTGTCATTTTTTCACCTCTTCTACAAGAGGTGGTTCCTCTACTGCTATATTTACATCAGCCTCCTCTTCTACCAAAGGAGGTGCTTCTACACCTAACTGTCTACCTGATCTTATTTGTATAGGAAACATCTCATTTTTCACTCAACATGCTGGTTGGTTTGATGTGGGTTGTGCTAGATGTTGAGCAATTCTCACAATAGGGGGAGCTGGTAGACTCTGCTATAGTGGAACCTGTACCATATTTTGTGGAGCTAAATTCCATGTGTTGTAATTTGTCCATTGAGATCCTAGTTGCTGGTATGGCATCCATGGGTACTAATTATAAGGAGTAGTTCCATGAGGGGTGTTTATCCAGGGTGGTTGTCCCCACCAACGCACATTGGGTGGTTAAAATTGGCCTTAATTTATGTGGTTACTTCCTCCAGAGGGTGGTATTCCTACTAGAATGTTTCCCATAGAGGTTTATTGCCAGCCTATCCTATTCCCCATGAAATTGGCTTATTTTATCTTAGGACTTGGCAATTGTGGGCATAGCCTTGTCTTGTGATTATTTTGACAGACAACACATAATCTAACCTTATATTCAAGACATGCATTTTTTGGGTGCTTTCCTATGCATTTGATATAGAAATAGGTTAATGCTACCTCATTCTCTTGCTTCTTATTTTGGAGCATAAGAGTATCCATTTTTAGTGCAAAATATGACATCTCACTCTTCAGGTCTTCTAGCATTTTACCTATCTCTATTTTGGTGACTAAGGCTATTGGTTTGATATTCCTGAAGGTCGGGTTTCCTTTCCTTGAATAATTCTGATCCAATTATAGAATTTTTGACATTTGGTGTTGTTAGATGTCTCCTCCATTCTCAATCATTTTTTTCAGGAAATGTGGTCTCTATACAAACTGTCCTTAAAGCGATTTCTAAGGTGTTTTTTGTTCTAAGTATTCTTCACAAGATTCTCTAATTCAGTTGTTGGAATAGTTCCATCCTCAACTATTGGTTGTACAATAGATTTTCTTCAGATTAGGTTCTTTTAAACAAAGTATTTTATACCACCCCTTCTTCATTGAGGTTTGGCTATTTTGAGTTGGAAGAATTTTATGCAAAAATTGGATGTTTACTCCAGTGCACTGCTTGGGAGAAAACTATTTCAGTTTTAGAACCTGACACAGCTAGTTCAGGTATTTCTTGTGGAGGTTTAATCTTAAGGAAATTATTGTTTGGTCCTCTAATATTTGAGGGACTCATACAAGATTAGGTGAACAAAATTTGCAGATAAGTTAATCTGAACCAAATTTTTCAAATACACCTTCTTCAAAACAAGCCATTATAGTTGGTACTTTTTTGTCAATGGCACCAATATGTTGGGGCAAAAACATTGGTTAATTTCTTCCTAATATTTCATAGCCCTTTTCATTTAATTTTCAACCCAGGGATGTTCATAAACTTACAAAGTACCGTACATAGTTTATGTCTGCTATGCCTATAACAGCTTTGAGATGAGTTCTTTAATTCCTCAGGTTAGGGGGTAATTTTCATTACATTGCAGTGTTGTCCAAACCATTTAACTAAAAAAATAAATTATGAAAAATAAATCACACCACACACTTACAGGAATTTAAAGAAAGCAGGAAAAATGCAGGAAAATAAACAAATCGTTGGAAATTAAATGAAACAGTAAATAACAGAAAAAAATAAACTAATCTAGAAAATAGGAGAAAGGGGAGGAATGCTGACAAGAGTGGGCCCAGGCTCCAAAAATATTCCACATAGCTAAATCATGTACACAAAACGCTTAGAAAAATATAAGACAATGCTCAAATGAATTTTATTTCAGAAGAATTACATAAAATGTCTTGTAGTTTATACAAGACCACCTAAATTTCCTCTCTTTATCAAAAGGAAGACTTGTGCATTTATACAATGCACAACCTTCCTCTATTACAATTTTAGGCAAGCCTATTTTGGACTTGCAGTTATAGTAGATATGCATTAAACATTACAATCATTCAATTATAACAATCATGCACTAATTATAACAGTCATGCACTAATTTTACCCCCTCGCAAGATAAATCAGGCATGTTTTGTTTTATCATAACAGAATACTTCTGATATTATAATCAAGATGGAAATAATAAATCCATTTGAGTGGTTTTCCATCTTATTCGCTAGATGATTTTCCCTAGTTTTGTCCTCATAATCATCCAAGTTTTGCCTTTTGCTAATGGTTATTCTATTTTCTCCTATAAAAATAGGACATATGACATGTTTGGCAGTTAAGTGGAATTGGTGCCTTACGTGGATTCAATGGTTTACTTCGGTCAATGCCAATAAGTAATGGTATTTGATAGGAACAAGGTGCCTATTTTCTATAGTGATATCAAGGCACCTTCCATCAATGGGAGCAAGGCTCGTTTTTCCAAGTGGGATCAAGGCACCTTCTTTCAATGGGATCAAGGCACCTGGGATCAAGATGCCTTCTTTCAATGGGATCAAGGTGCTTGGGATCAAGGTGCCTTCTTTCAATGGGATCAAGGCACCTTCTTTCAATGGGATCAAGGCACCTTCCCTTAACACACCTTGGGTTCCTTGAAACAAAAATGTGCCAGGTCCAAGTAGGACCTTGACAAAATTATGCAAAATATGACAAAATTAATCAAATCTACACTTAACACACATGTTAGAGAATATACATAATTTTATGTTAAATATATAAATCCTAATAAAAATTACGTTTATATTATAATAATGTCACACAAGATGTTAGAAAAGTATGGAAAAATATGAGCATTTTTGGTGCTCATCAACATGCATTATGCAAGTAAAACATTCAACAATAATACAATAGCATTAAATTTATCCCAATGCTATTAATCATAACCGAGATAATTCCATATTTATCTCATTAAAATATAAATCTATAGCTACATAAGCCCCATCCATACCCATAATAATATTTACTATTCAACCCTTTAATAATACTTCCTTGTTTCTTGATTTAAGAGTAATTTAACACCCTTTTACTTGTTAACGGTTTATGGTAAAACATGCAACTAAGCAACATAACACATATTGATATAAAGAAAAACTTAATGCATATGCAACAAGACAATCATTTTACCAATATATGAATTACATGCAATATTTGGACATAGAGCATTATAACTCCTTGTGTTATATATAAACGTAATAAAACATAACAATAATTAATAATCGTAGGCCAAAAATTGTTACAACATTGACTATAGGAAATGATTGTTGAACATGATAGGATGAATTGATTTAGATTGCAAGTACACAAAGGTTAACATAAGGTGACCACGACACACGATAAAATAATATTTGGTAGTATATAAACATAAAATCACACAGTTTATTGTCAATAAACATTGGTATACAACATCATAAAAATACAAATGCAACTCTCAATGCCTAACTAGGATTACACAGCCAAATGGATCTTCATTACAACATCAAGTGTGCATAGCATGGTTTACAAACATCTAGATAAAATTACATAACATGCATTGACAAACATACAATATGTTAACATTAGTAATGCTACATTACATAGGTACACAAGTCATTGTAGCATATGTATATTGCCACCCAGTGCAGTCAATACGCACAGCAACACAGCTAAATAAATATGGAAAAGCTAATGCATATAGCATTCCTAAAAACAAGCTATAATATACCCAAGCCAAATCAATATACGTACACCTAGAATAAAGCAATAGACTAAACATATAATAGCGATATAACATGTCAAATATCATATATATACAATATTATGGACATAATGCTAAATTTATTCCAAAGACCTATACAATAACACAAATACCTAAAGCTACAACACTAATATATATATATAACATTATAGCAGGATGATAAACATATGAAAGCCCAAGCATAGTCACATCCTTACATAGAGAAATATGCATATTTTTTAGCCTTCGAATGCTAGACCACGTGAATGCTAATTCGACCTCAAATACATAATTGGAGGACATGGTATTTGGTTATTTTTAGTGGAACTCCAAAATAAAATACATGAACTCAGATATCCAAACCCAATTCAAATCTATTGGAAGATATTAAAAAAATTCAAACATGAATCGAAACTTGAAATGAAATTGGAAAACCAACAACAAAATGAAAGCATTTTTCCTTGATCGATAGAGAAAATGATATGACGTTACCTTTTACACAACAATCCAAAATCCTTCTCATTATTTTTGAGCTTTCTCACACTCCACTTTCCTAGTCATCAATTATTTTTTTTTTAACCTTGGAAGTTAGAAAATTTCAAATAGCATTTGAAGTATTGAGGGAGTTCAAGGGTCGGTCTCTTCTTGATTTTCCATACATTATAACAATCTCCAACACTCTTCACCAATTATGATATTTTAATTTTAAATGAGCACCTTCAATAAGATATTACTTATATATATACACATAAATATTTTTTTTAAACAAGAGTATAGGAAAATTCATTAATTAATACTACTATTAGCTTCTAATGCTAATAACAATTGTTAACATTCACATTAATATTTTTAAGGATTAATAATATTTCTATTAATGCCTTTCTTGCCAAAAATTAACCAATCAAGTTCTATACTTCGACACAAATGCATCATAATAATATCTTATGCAAGAATATGCACAAACATTACTATTCCCTAAGCAGGAGGTATTATGATAACTACAAGGTTATCAACCACCTATGAAGGACCCCTAAGCATAGGGGTAAGGGCTCTTTTGCTTTTATAGCAACCTCCTTGCCCAATGATGCATTTAATCACACATACACACATGCAAATGCTTCTACATGATTGTTTTACCCCTATGGGCTATCAACTAAAAATAATCCATCATTTCCCATTTCTCATTTCTCTCAACTCTGATGGTTGTCCCATACCAATCCACCCATGAGAGTACCTAGTCCTACAACCACAAAATTCATCAATAGTACCATATTCTAAAAATAGCATAATCCAACTTTAGAAAGCATAAAGTACAACTATCAACTCATCTTGATAGAATAAAATAGGATCATGCATTAATTATCAACACATCAGTACATCAATCAAACAACAAGGGAAGGTCCTACCAAGATGGGCCATTACATACTCCCCCTAGGACTAAACACAGTCCCTTGTGTTTTTTGAAAACAATAATATTTTATTCAAACAAAAATGAGAATTGCTTTCTCATTACATCAACATCTTCCCAAGTAGCACAATTCTTAGAAAAATGGTCCCATTGGACCTTACATTGATCTAAGGTATGATTTCTTAAGTTTTTAGAATGAAACCCTAGAATCTTGATAGGTCACACCTCAATAGCCATGGGATCTACCATCTATAATTTAGATACATTCCAAACATGAGAGGGATCAACAACATATTTCCTAAGTAGGGATATGTGGAAAGTGTCATGGATTTTTGATAGGTTGGGTGGTAAGGTGAGCCTATAGGCTACTGGACTAATCTTATCAATTATTTCAAATGGCCCAACAAATCAAGGATCCAACTTAGTTGACTTGATGGCACTTTTCTTAGGTCACACCCTTAAGAAGACTCTATCTCCCATAGAGAATTCCCTTGGTGACCTTTTTAAATCTGCATAGCTCTTTTGGTGATCAGTTGCTTCCTTGAGCCTTTGTCGAATCACCTTGAGTTGTTCCTCCATCTCCTTGATAGTGTCTAGTCCGATCACCACCTAATCTTCTAGATTATCCCAAGATAGAGGTGTTCTGCACCTTCTTCCATACAAGGCCTCAAATGGAGCCATTCCCAAGGATGCATGGTATCCATTATTATATGCAAATTCTACTAGATGCAAATAGTCTTCCCACTTAGACTTTTGATCCATGCAATACATGTGGAGCATATCTTCGAGGACTTGGTTTACCCTCTCTATTTTCCCATCTATTTTTATATGGTAAGCAGAACTGATATTCAACTTAGTGCCCAAGGCATGGTGAAGAGCTTGCCAAAATTTTGACATAAATCTAGAGTCTCTATCTAAAATAATTACTTCAGGAAACCCATGCAACCAGATTATTTCCTTGGAAAACTTATTCGCCACAATCGGTGCATCATCCTTAATGTTCCCCGGTATGAAGTGTGCAACCTTTGTCAACTTGTCCACCACCACAAGGATTGCATCATGTTGGTACCTAGTTTTAGGTAAACCCACAATAAAATCCATGGATATGACCTACCACTTTTGAGTAGGTATATCATGTGGGTATAGTTTTCCTACTGGATGTTGATGTTCTACCTTTACTTTCTAATATTCCAAACATCTAGCAATGAAACCATTGACATCTCATTTCATTCCAGGCCAATAAAAGGTCTTTTTCATATTCTCTCTCATCTTGGCACCTCCTAGATGAGCAGAATATGGAGAACAATGTGCCTCCTGCATAATCATTCTCCTTAAATCACCAATCTTTGGTATAACAACCCTATCTTTGAAACACAAAAGCTCATATTTTATGTTAAAATCCCCATTTTCCTCAGGATTTACCTCAACTTTAGTCTAGATTTCAATGCAATATGGGTCCTATAATTACATTTTTCTAACTTTTTCAATCAAGTCAACATGACTCTAGGTTAAAGTTGTTATATGCCTCCTACTCAAGGTATCAACCACCTTATTTTCCTTTCCTTTGATATATTCTATACCAAATTCATACTCAGCTAAGAACTCTATCCACCTTCTTTGCCTTGCATTCAACATTGGTTGGGTAAAGATGTACCTTAGGCTTTGGTGATCTATCCTTAGCTCAAAAGGTTTTCCCAACAAGTAATGCCTCTAGACCTTAAGAGCATGGACAACCATTGCTAGCTCCAAGTCATGCGTAGCATAGTTCAACTCATGCTTCTTAAGTTTTCTAGATTCATAGGCTACTGTAGCTTCATTTTGGGATAAAACTCCTCCCAACCCTTCTAAAGAAGCATCTATGCATACTATAAAATTCCCAAAAGGATCAGGTATTTTGAGAATTGGTGTTGTAGTAAGCTTATTCTTTAGAGTTGCAAAGGTGGCCTCACACTTCTCCATCCATTTGAACTCTTTTCCTTTTCTTTGAAGGTTAGTAATAGAGTATGCAATTCTTGAGAAGTTTTCCATAAATCACCTATAGTAACTAGTCATTCCCATGAAACTTTAAATTTTGGACACATTAGTAGGTGCAAGCCAGCTTAGTATGGCTTCAATTTTCTTTGGATCAACAACAATCCCTTCTATAGATATAATATGCCCTAAATATTGTACTTGTGAAACATAGAAGTCACACTTTGACAACTTTCCATAAAGTTGATTCTTCCTCAACACCTCTAAAACCAATCTCAAATGTTGATCATGTTCTTCTTTGGTGTGAGAATATATCAAGATATCATCTAGAAATATCAAAACAAAATGGTCCAGATATTTCCTGAACACATTGTTCATTAGGTTCATAAAGGTCATTGGTGCATTTGTCAACCCAAATGGTAGAACCGTAAATTCATAGTGTCCATATCTTGTCTTGAAAGTTGTTTTGTGAGTGTCTTCCTCACGAATTCTCAACTGATGGTATCCTGATCTTAGGTCAATTTTTGAGAAAATGGTGGCATCTTTCAATTGATCAAAAATATCATCAATTCTTGGTAAGGGATACCTATTCTTGATGGTCACCTTGTTCAACATCCTATAATCAATACATAGTCTTAAGGAACCATCCTTCTTCTTTACAAATAACACTAGAGCACCCCAGGGTGACACACTAGGTTTAATCAAACCTTTCTCCAACAAGTCTTGGAGTTGCACCTTTAACTCTTGCAACTCAATAGTGGTCATTCTATAGGGTGTCCTAGCAATAGGTTCAGCTCCAGGCATTAATTCAATAGTGAAATCAAATTCACATCGAGGTGGAAGGCCTAGAAGATCTTTTGAAAACACATCCCTAAATTCATGCAAGATTGGATGTTTCTTAAATAATTTTGAATCTCCATTACTTCCTTCCTTTCCATTTATTTTGACCACATACAACATTCCACCTCTTTTAATTGCCTTCTTAAGTTGCATAGCTGACAATAAATATGGTTGAAAAGACCCTTGCTTGCTTTGAACCCTTAATATTTGCTTATCTTTATCAGTATAATCCATCCACCTTTCTTGGAAATTGATTAGGGCACCATGGGCTCTCAGCCAATCCATCCCTAAAATTATATCAAAGGCATGTAGTGGTGCTACATATAAGTGCCAAATAGTTGATCCATTGGGTAAGGAGATATCGACATTGGACAAGCATTGACTCACTGAATAGGTTTGCCCAGACCCATACTCAACTTTCCACCCTTGTGCCAAAAATCTAGGTTTTTTTGGCATATCCCCAATAATACTAGTAGAAATAAAACTATCTGTGGCTCCACAATCAATTAAAACATTTACATTTCTATTGAAAAATTTACCATTTAATAACATAGGAGTTTCCTAGCCATCCAAGTTCTGATTTCCTATTGTTGCATAAATTCGATGAGGTTGCTCTTCTGCTTTTCCACTCTACTTTACCTGTTGGGGACACTTGTTTGCATAATGAGGACCTCTACAAATGAAACAACCTATCTTGGGTGCATGATACTTCTCTTGTCTTTTATCCCTTGTATCCTCCTTTTGTGTTGGATCATTCTATTTTTGAGGATGGGGTTTTGGATTATCCTTTCTCTGAAATTCTTCTTGTAATTATCCTTGTTTTCATTGTTCCTATTCCCAAACTTTGGTCCCTCTCTTGGGTTTCCTTTGCTTTTCTTATTTTTTCATTAGTCCATCTTGCAAACCCAACACTTTTCCTCTTTCTGAGTTCCTATCGCTCTTCTTCTTTCAACTCTCCATAATTAAATAAGGTCTTTTTAGTGTGTTGATTTGTCTCCTCCTATCGAGCCAAATCATATGCCTTCTATAAATTTTTGGGCTTAAGAAAATTGATTACTGTTTGGATCTTAGGATCTACTCCTAAGATAAAATTTTGCACCTTCAAATGTTCCTTAGTCTCATATTCAGGAACATATTTCAAAAGTTTGATAAATTTTTTATAATAAGCTTCCACAGTCAAGGTACCTTGTTGAAGTGTAGAAAATTCCTCAAATTTCTCTACATAGAATTGATTAGTTAGGAATATTTTCTTGAATACCCTTACAAATTCATTCCATTTCAAATCCACCACTTGGATTCCTCTACCCACCTTGAATGTATTCCACCATTCCAAGGCAGCATCTTGTAGATGAAGGGTGGCCCAAATAATTTATGTTTTAAGTGAGTAGTTCTTCATGGAAAAGTAGGTCTCTAATTCATTCAACCAGGATTCAACTACATCACCCCTTCTTTTCCACTAAATTTAGGTACCCTAACATTCTTTAAGTCCTTGGCAAGCTCAGCCTCAATCCAAGATTTACCCTCTTGGACTCCTCTAGCAAGATTTTCTTCTTGTCTACCCTCTGAATTCTTGGTTATTGGATTCTTAGTTAAGAAGTGTTTCCAACATTTTTTATTGTTGCTCCATCTTATCTTGTAGCAACCTAACTATTGATGTAAGATTTTCCATCCTCTTGTTGGAATCCCCTAAACTTCTAGATTTTTCTTCTGGGGATGAGCTGCAACTTCTTCCTACATAGCTGACCTCGACTTCTTGGAAGATCCTCCTCTCAAAATAGGTGTCATTTCCTAGCCACAAAAAGGAGCTAGGTTAGGTTATGATTCCCAATAAGAAGTTGTACTTTCTAGGATTTTTACTCCTTGGTCTAATCAGTCAAGATGACATGCAATACCCACTTGTCCTGAATCAACTTAAGGTCCCTAGAAAATTTTAGCCTTCTTAACATTAGCACATCAAGGAAAATACCAACTTGGTTCTTTTCAAGGAAGCATTGAGTCCTACGACCTAGGCTCTAATACCAACTGTAATGACCCACTTTCTTGACCTAAGGGAGAGAGCTAATTTTTTTATACAAGGATTAACTCACAAAGAAGACCCAATATTTTTCATCAGTATTAAGGCATAACCATCTCGAGTTCATTGTCACTGTAGATGACACTCAAGTGGATAAGAGTGGCCAACTTCTTGTAATTTCTTGGGGTTCACTCTTCTAATCTCACCATTAGAAAAGATGCCATCAGTGGTCCCCCCATTTCCCTACACTACCCTGTATGAGACAACTTGACCATGACGTAGGGATTACCCTTTAAGGCCCATATCACTTAAAGGTGATGCCTATTCCCTAACCCTACATACTAGCATCTATGTAGGATTACTATGGTGTAATGCCTTAGTGATTAGTTAGTTTCATCTACCCATGAAACTAACTAAGACCATTACCACTCACCTGGTAATGATCATGGTCATGCTTGCCTACCTACAAGGTACCACCACTATACTACCTTGTGAATGATCTGGTGGATTATCCCATACCAATCCACCATTAATATTCCCAAGCCTCACCACTAGGAATCATCCAAGCCTCACCACTAGGACCACCCAAGCCTCACTACTAGGGTATATCATTCATAATTACCTAGTTGAATTGTCTACCCACAACTCAACTAGGATTGGGTACAACTCAACTCTAGGGATTACTAATAAGGCACTAACATTCATGCCCATAAAAACCCCCTCTTAACCCAAGGGTCCTAAACAACATTTTTGTCTATAAATCATATCCAAAAAATTCAATACTAACATCCATATATCATATTGATAAAGACTAAAGTATTTAGGTACTTCTTTCAAACATAACACTAGAAATAGGTATTTCCTTTATTTACATGAAAGGAAGTAATCAACATCTAGAAGAATCATAACCATTATTCTCTTTAATAAACACAATTTATCTCTAAGAAACTTAACTTAGAAGGAACATAAATTTAACTTTAATATTTTGAATAAATCGTGTGATAATTCAACAAGATTATTTACAAGAATACCCATTTCTCCATAAAATTCATATCATAACTTTACACATGATATTTTAACATTTTTCATCAACAATTATAATTTCAAATTTAGCATGTACGTAATGGTCATTAGTTCCATCTTCTTCCTCAAAGTCTTCTACTTGATAGGTCCTCTTCATAGAACTTTTGAATGTAATTTTAGGGATCAGGATAACTCTTTGAATGTATATGCAAGCCTAACATGCATTATGCAAGTAAAACATTCAACAAGAATACAATAACATCAAACATTCTCCCAATGCTTATTAATCATAACCAAGAGAATCCCATACTTCTCTCATTCAAATATGGATCTATAGCTACATAATCGCCATCCATACCCATAATAACATTTTCTATTTAAACCTTTAATAATACTTCCTCATTTCTTGATTTATGAGTAATTTAACACCCTTTTACTTGGTAACGGTTCATGGTAAAACATGCAACTAAGCAACATAACACATATTGACATAAGCAAAACTTAATGTATAGGCAACAACATAATAATTTTACCAATATATGAATTACATGCAATATTTGAACATAGAGCATTATAACTCATTACGTTATATATAAACTTAATAAAACATAACAAAAATTAATAATCATAGGCTAAAAATCGTTATAACATATACTATAGGAAATGTTTGTTGGACATGATACGACGAACTGATTTAGCTTGCAAGTACACAAATATTAACATAAGGTGACCATGACACATAATAAAATAATATTTGGTAGTATATAAGCATAAAATCACATGGCTAAAACATCGTAAAAATGCATGCAACTCTCAATACCTAACTAGAAGTATACGACCAGATGGATCTTCATTGCAATTTCAGGCATGGATATCACGGTTTACAAATGTTCAAATAAAATTACATAACATACGTTGACAAACACACAAGGTATTAATATGTAATGCTACATTATATAGGTACACATATCATTGCAACAATCATACGTATTTCCAAGCAGTGTAGTCAAGACATGCAGCAACATGGCTAGATAAATATGGAAAATATAATGTTTATATCATTCTCAAAATTAAACTATAATATACCCAAGCTAAAGCAATATAGGCACACCTGGAATAAAGTAATGGACTAAACACATAATAGTGATGTAACATGTCAAATATCATATATATACAATCTTATGAACATAATGCTAACTTTATTCCAAAGGCCAATATAATAGCACAAATACCCAAAGCTACAACACTAATATATATAACATAATAGCAAGATGATAAACATCCAAAATCCCAAGAACAATCACATCCTTATGGAGAGCAATATGTATTTTGTTTTACCTTCAAATTCTAGACTCAAAACTATAGTGTGCAACCTTTGTCAACTTGTCCACCACCACAAATATTGCATCATGTTGGTACCTAGTTTTAGGTAAACCCATAATAAAATTCATTGATATATTTTTTTTTTTTTTTTGGTAAATAAAAGTCTTCATTAATTACCGGTTTTTGTAGGTTAACCCAAAACCTATTACAATATCCAACCTTCTGCTGAGATTGTATATCCTAGTCATCCTTGAAACTTTCTTACCAGAACTTGTGTTGAATCGCCTACAACACCTTACTAACAAGGCACACCCATACCTAAACATAACTGTAAACATTACTTACATTGACAAGAAATTGAAGTTTAGAATTTTGCACCTGTGAAACCTGTTGCTTGCCCATTTTCTATTCCCTATCGAAATCCTCCAAGGCTTACCCCTGTTACCTTCATTTCTAATTTTGTATGATTTAGATGGAAACCCCATAGTTATTACCAGCTCCATGGGGAAAGAACACCCATTCATATTTCTCCTTGAAGGGTAGGTTTCTTTTCATGACTAATAATGTTTTCCACTTCACGTGGCACACCTTGTGTCCATGTCACCAAACTACCAACATCAACACCTATGTTAGCTAATTTTTCAGCTGACCTGTTGGCCTCACGGTACACATGACGAGCCCTCCTGTTCTGTCTTGCCGCAAAAAGGATCCTCCCTTCATGGATGACTCCCTCGATTCTCCATGGAGTTTTTTTGCCATTGGTTAATAGGTTGATGATGTTCATTGAATCATAGTCAATCATCAAGTTACCTTAAGTTGCTTGGGCTACTTGTCACCCTCTCCAAAGGGCTCTAGCTTCTGCTTCGTTATTAGTTCTAATTCCCAATGGTTCAGTGAAGGCCTTGACCAGATTTCCTTGATGATCCCTGATTATTCCTCTAGCTCTAGCTCTTCTTGGGTTCTCCTTGGCTGCACCATTAAAATTTAGTTTAAACCAACCCTGGGGGGGTGGCTCCCAAGAAATCCCATTTCTGGGATTGGGCAAAGGAATGGAAGGTTTGTCCTCAATACCTAAGGCCCGAGCTAATTATTTTTCTTGGGGAGGAATTGAGTGGTTCTCATCCACTAAGGTGCTAAGATTTTCTTTCACAAAGACAATAATCCTATTGAGGATGGTTTTTGGGTTGTGAATGGTATCCTTAAAGGCTCTATGGTTCCTTTCTAGCCAAATCGCCGGATAAAATGATGCCAATAGATTTTCCATAGGTACTTAAGTTTTAGGCTAACAAAGGGTTGAGGCCATTGATGGAACACTTCGGATATAAGAGCAGGCTTAACCCACGATATCCTAAAGGCTTGGAAAATTTCATCTAGGATGGACTCCGCTACCGGACACTCTAGAAACAAGTGTTGGGTTGTCTCCCATCCTGCCCTGCACATGTAGCAACGGTTAGCAATAACCATACCTTTGGATAACATATTGTCCATAGTGAGGATTTTTCCTTGAATCACTAGCCATGAAAAAAATGGATATTTTAGGAATTAAGCCTTTGATCCAAACCAAACTCGATTGAAATTGTTGACCTTCCACATTGAGAAGAAAATTATAGGCAGACTTAACTATGAAGTCACCACTTTCAATCTCAGCCCAAACAATGTGATCTTCATCCTCTCCAGAGGGAATAATTTGTTGATTTAAAATGTTATAAAGCTCTTCAGACTCCGCTTCAAAACCCTGTACTCTGATGTGTTTCCACCTATTGATATTTATATCCTGTCACATATAGTTTGCAACCTTCTTCCCAATATGTTGCTCCATATGCTCTCGAATCCTAGCCAAACGAGGATTCTGGGATAACTCTTCAGCTCTCACCCACCGATCCTTCCAAAATTTTATTGTTTACCCATTTCCTAGAATCCATCTAAGACCTTTCTTAACAAGATTCCTGCTCGAGAGGATTGCATTCCAAAAAGTAGACCCCCTGCTTGCTAATTTTTCATTAAGGAAGTTCACACCTTGGAGGTATTTCTTCCTAACTATGGCAGTCCATTCATTATTGACCTTAGTCAATAACTGTCATGCTTTTTTGGCTAACAGAGCTGTATTGAGATGAGCAACTCTCCTCATTCCTAACCCCCCATCAGCTTTCGGTTTGCAAACCTTGTTCCAACCTACTAAATGGATCCTTTTATTATCCTCAGTCCCTGACCAGAGAAAAAAATTTTGAAGCTGCTCAATTTTGTGATACACCTTTTTGGGAGCTCTAAACACTGATAGGAAGTAAACGGGTATACTTTGAAGTGAAGCCATAGTTAAAACTGCTTTGCCTGCTTGAGATAACATATGTCCTTTCCAACCTGCTAGCTTTTTTTGGATCCTCTCTAGAACTATGTTCCACATTGATCCTTTAGGTTTCCTCGTAAACAGGGGAAGACCTAAATAGGAGGTGGGAAGGGATGCAATCTAACATTCCATGATCCTTGCTATGCTATTTTGCCTAGGAATGGGGGTATTGATGAAATAAAGTTTTCTCTTATCAAAATTCACTTTCTGTCCAGCCGCTTCTTCATACATTATGAGAATATTTTTAATCCTTCTTGCCTCAACCACATAATCCAAAGTCAGTAGCAATGTATCATCAACAAATTTTTGATGTGTCACCGGGGTAGTTAGCGATGTGGCCTTGATACCTGATATGAGTCCAGTAACCACTGTTGCCTTAATGGTTCTTCCCAAGGCCTCAGCTAGGATGATGAACAACATAGGACTTATGGGATCTCCTTATCTTAGACCACATTTGGTTTGAAAAAACCTGCAGTAGACCCATTAACCAAAACTAAAAAACAAGGCTTAGAAATACACTCTCTTATTAACTTGACCCATTTCATGTTGAAGCCAAATTTTAATAAAACTGCCTCTAGGAATTCCCAATTTATCCTATCATAAGCTTTGTTCATGTCTAACTTTAAAGCCATGACTACTTTTTTGGTCTGAGTGGTTGTATGAAGAGCCTCATGAATAGTAATAACTCCATCTAAGATTGCTCTACCTTGTACAGAACTTCCTTGACTTGGATCAATGATAACCGGTAGAACTTTCTTCAAACGGTTGGCTAAAACTTTGGACATAATTTTATAGGATATATTACACAAGCTAACCGGCCTAAAGTCAGCCATAGTCTTGGGGTTGGGGCCTTTAGGGATCAAAGCAATGAAAGTTGAATTGAAACCCCTTGGAATATGATTTGAACTTTGGAACTCCTTGATTGCAGCAATAACTTTTGCTCCAATAATATCCCAACAAACTTGGAAAAACCATGGTGAAAACCCATCCGGCCCAGGAGCTTTGTTAGGATCCATGTTAAACAAAGCCTCCTTGATCTCTTCATCTGAAAAAGCTACTGTAAGAGACTCGTTAATTGTTTCATCAATGAGTTGTGGAATGAATTGAAGGAGAGAGTCCTTTGCTTGGGCATTACAGGCCCGTTTCTTCACCCAATAATGAACTCGAAAAAATTAACGACTCTCGTCCCTGATCTCCTGAATGTTTTGAGTTGAGGATCCATCCACCTTAGTTAAATTTCTAATATTATTGTTGCTTCTATTGCTCAATGTGGTAACATGGAAAAACTTTGAATTAGAGTCCCCTTCCTTTAGCCATAATGCCCTTGATTTTTGCCTCCAATACATCTCCTCACAAGCTAAAATATTATAAAACTCACAAAGGGTTTCCTTCTCTTCAGTCCTTGTTGCCTCATCATAGGTTCCATTTTGGATTTTGCTTTCTATTATTCTTAGTTTTTCCCCAACTACTCTCTTATCTTCAAAAATATTTCCAAAGACTTCTTTATTCCATATTCTAAGGTTGTTTTTCACCATCTTAAGTTTTTGAGATAGTTTGAAGGAAGTACTTCCCTGGATAGGCTGCTGCCACCATTCCTCTATTTGTTTCTTGAAGTCCGGATGTTTAACCCACATTGACAGAAATCTAAATGGCTTTTTAAAGGAGTTAGCCTGAAATTTCTCCCATAGAATAAGATTATGGTCTGAAGCGAATTTAGGAAGGGCTTGTAATGCTGAATCACCAAACATTGTTGTAGCTTCCTTGCATAAAAAAACTTGTCCAACCTTTCTTGAATCAGCTGACTTCTTATCCTCTTGTTACTCCATGTAAATTTGGCTCCTTTTAGTCTTACATCCATCAATTCATTTGTGTTAATAAATTCATTTAAGTCCTCCATGCTCCTTGAGGGTAACCCAGAGCCTCTCTTATTATCAGATGGGTAAAGGGGGGTATTGAAATCTCCCCAAATCACCCAAGGAATGTCTTTAAAAGCTTGGCTCAAATGCCCCAAAAACTCCCACAGTTCATATCATCCTTGGATAGAGGTGGGGGCATAAACATTTGACATAATCCAATTCTTATTAGTATCAAAATCATGAAATAATATTCTTAAGACTCTTTCATTTGCCTGAATAATACTTCCTTCTATTTTAATAGGATCCCACAAGATCATGAGGCCCCCAGATGCTCTTCTCACCTGTTGAAAGGCCACTTCCCCTTGCTTCCAAATCCTTCTAGCTATAAGTTCTTATTGTGCCACATTTGTTTTGGTTTCTTGAAGAAAAATGATAGTAGGATTCCAATCCTTCCTTATAGACTTCACCATCCTTTTTTTTGGTGGGCCATTTAGGCCTCTCACATTCCATGAGAGAACCTTCATTTAGACTATTTGATATTTTTTCCCCGTCCTCTTCCCTAAGCCAAAGGGGGTTTGTCAATTTTGCTATTATCCTGGCCAGGAATAGCTTACTGTAACAATGTTCTTTGCTTTTTGTTTGCAATTTCTTCATTGATTCTCATTCTATAGTGCTCTATTGTAGATATTCTCCCTTTATTTCTTTCACTTCCATAATCTATCGGAGGCTTGGTGGTGCTTCTAGTCTATTTTGGACTGAAATGAGGGGGCATATACTATGATAGTCTAGGGCTTGAACCTTCTTCCTCATTTTGGGGGTTTTCAATTCCCTCTTCATCCTCAGCCTTGTTTTGGTTCACCTCTCCTATATGGTTCCTAAAAATGGGGCTTTCCTTCAAGGAACCTTTTACCGTTGGGCTCGTCTCATAAGGGATAATTTGCTCCACTACCGAATTAGGAGCTACATTCCTACATTTTTTTTCCACAAATTCGACTCTTGAATCTATTTTTTCCATGTTTAAATTGAAACTACCTAGCAATTTTTCTTCATTTTGAGCATAGCTTTTGGGGCTTTTTATCATAACTGTGGATGGTCATGATTTGGATGGGGAGTCTAGGGTTTCAGGAAACTTGACACTGATGGTATCATTCTTACTGGTTTCTTTTTCAACTTCTAGATTTGCTAAGATATCAAACATGTTCAAGCTGGGATATTTATTACATACCTTATGATTTTTGTCTCCCTCATTATGTTGCTTTCCTTTCTCCTGGATTTTTTCCAGTTCTGTGTTGGCTTGGTCAGCCTGGTTAATCTTAACTTGTCTATATCCTTCCAAGTTAAGACGTGGTCCTTGAAACTTTGGGATCCCTCTCCCGTTAGCTTTCCCCAAAAAACCTTCGCTCGTGGCTTCCTTGTTTGTAGTTATTGTCAGGAATTGGGCTTGAAGGTGGCCCTGGGTTTTGCACACGCTACAAAATATTGACTTTTTCTCATACTCCACATGCTAAATCATTAGAAACTCTCCATATGCTAGTTCCACCTGAGAAGGTAGATCAAAATCCAAGTTTGCATTTACACAAATCTTGGCATGCACCAGTCTAGTCCTTGCTCAGGTTGAATGATCTATTACCATGAGCTCTCCTATCGTCTTTGCTATGCCACTAAGCTAGTACTCATTAACAAATTGGGTTGGGAGTTTTGGTAAGTGGACCCAAATGGGTGCTATATTAATGTTCTGCTTCTCAGGGTTGAAATCCTCCCCCCACTTCCTCAGAAAGAGGCTACGCCTTCCTAGAAACCAGGGTCCTCCTGTCAAGATGTGCTCTGCATCATCTTTGTTGTTGAGTCTTATCATAAAAAAACTCTTGACATGGCTACGATTTCTAAGCTTCTTGAAGTTTTCCACTTTGCCATGGCCCATGAGCGAATAGTCTCAATGTCCAACCTTCCTCCCAAAAACTTGCCAACTAAGTATTATGCCTTCATCGATATGACCTATCACTTTTGAGTAGGTATATCATGTGGGTATATTTTTCCTGCTGGATATTTATGTTCTACCTTTACTTTCTAACATTCCAAACATCTAGCAATAAAACCATTGATATCTTGTTTCATTCCAGGCCAATAAAAGGTCTTTTCATATTCTCTCTCATCTTAGCACCTCCTAGATGAGCAAAATATGGAGAACAATGTACCTCATGTATAATAATTCTCCTTAAATCACCAATATTTGGTATAATAACCCTATATTTAAAACACAAAATCTCAATTTTTATGTTAAAAATCTTCACTTTTCTCTAGATTTACCTCAACTTTAGTCTGCATTTCAATGCACTATGGGTCCTGTAATTGCATCTCTAAATTTTCTAATCAATTCAACATGGCTCTGGGTTAAGGTTGTTATATGTCTCCTTCTACTCAAGGTGTTATCCACCTTATTTTCCTTTCATTTGATATATTCTATACCAAATTCATATTCAACTAAGAACTTTGTCCACCTTTACCTTTCATTCAACATTGATCGGGTAAATATGTACCTTAGGCTTTGGTGATATGTCCTTAACTCAAAAATTTTCCCAACAAGTAATACCTCCATATCTTAAGATCATATACAACTATTACTAGTTGTAGGTGATGCATAGCATAGTTTAGCTTATGATTCTTTATTTTAATAGATTTATAAACTACTATAGTATTTTTTTGGGATAAAACTCCTCCAAACCCTTCTAAATAAGTATGTGTGCATACTGTAAATTTCCAAAAGGATATTTTGAGAATTGGTGTTGTAGTAAGCTTATTATTTAGAGTTTTAAAGGAAGCATCACACTTCTTCATCCTTTTGAAATCTTTTTCTTTTCTTTAAGGGATAGTAATGGAGTATGCAATTATTGAGGAGTTTTCCATAAATTACCTATAATAATCAATTATTCCCATGAAACTTCAAATTTTGGACACATTAGTAGGTGCAAGCCATCTTAGTATAGCTTCAACTTTCTTTGGATCAAAAAAAATCCCTTACGCATATATAATATGCCCTAAATATTATACTTGTAAAACATAGAAGTCACACTTTGACAACTTTCCATAAAGTTGATTCTTCCTCAACACCTCTAATACCAATGTCAAATATTGCCTATTTTCTTCTTTGGTGCGATAATATATCAAGATATCATCCAGAAATATCAAAACAAAATGGTCCAAATATTTCTTGAACACATTGTTCATTAGGTTCATAAAGGTTGTTGGTGCATTTTTCAACCCAAACGGTAGAACCGTAAATTCATAGTGTCCATATCTTGTTTTGAAAGATTTTTTATGAGTTTCTTCCTCAAAAATTATCAACTAATGGTATCCTGATAGTAGGTCAAATTTTGATAAAATGGTGGTATCTTTCAAATGATCAAAAATGTCATCAATTCTTGGTAAGGGATACCTATTCTTGATGGTTACCTTGTTCAATATCATGTAATCAATACATAGTCTTAATAAACCATCCTTATTATTTATAAATAACACTAGAGCACCCTAGGTTGACATACGAGGTTTAATCAAACCCATTTTTAATAAGTTTTAGAGTTGTACCTTTAACTCCTACAACTCAATAGTGGTCATTTTCTAGGGTGTCCTAGCAATAGGTTCAGCTCTAGACATTAATTAAATAATGAAGTCAAATTCATGTTGAGGTGGTAGGTCTGGAAGATATTTTGAAAACACATCCCTAAATTAATGCAAGATTGGATGTTTCTTAAATAGATTTGAATCTCCATTACTTCCTTCCTTCCTATTTATTTTGACCACATACAACATTCCACCTCTTTCAATTGCCTTCTTAAGTTGCATAGCTGACAATAAATATGGTTGGAAATACCCTTGCTTACAATAAACATTGACTCACTGAATAGGTTTGCCTAGACCCATAGTCAAATTTCCACCCTTGTGCCAAAAATCCAAGTTTTTTCAACATATCTCCTATAATACTAGTAGAAATAAAACTATTTGTGGCTCCAAAATCAATTAAAATATTGATATTTATATTGAAAAATTTACCATTTAGAGTTGCTTGGCCATCCAAGTTTTGATTCCCTATTGTTGCATAATTTCAATGTGGTTTTTCAATACCTAAATAATTCCCCAACCTAAAATTTTTTATTTTAGCAACTCCAAGGATCCTAGAATTTTGGGTTCAAGAGTAACTACAAAGGCTACTACCATATTTACCCTTCTAGACCTTCCTTGAGACACACCTATCCTTAACCTTACTAATTCAAGCTATGCAAGAGAACTAGGTGTCTTATACAATGGATCAACCTACCCTTCTCATGGATCCAATGAGCTAGCATTGACCATCCCTTCATTCCTTTGAAAGGGTATGCCAAGATTCTACTCCACATAAATCCTTCTATGTGGGCGGTAGATGCGTGTAGAAGTGGCCTATCCATCTCAATCCTATTTGAGTTAGACCTCCCCATAAGCCTCGTTCCTATTATTCATTAGTACCCTCTATCTAATGCGATGTAGAGTAATGATTAAACACCCTCAATATTATTACCCATATTTGGTAATATTTTATTGAACCAAAACCACATCTATTTAATCCTTCACAATAGAAAGATCCACAATGGAAATTTGAAAGGCATCCACTTAAGAAGAAATCAATATGAGTTCATTTATTTTCCCTTTGATTTAAGGAAACCATCTATAACCAATACACCCATAAGTATTCATTAAAATTTATTACTTTTTTAAAAGTACTTGCCACCTAACTAATCATCAACAAACCATTTGGATAGAATTACGTTCTCCTAATACAAATTTTATTGATATATTTTTCGTATAAATTCCTTATTTTAACAAATAGCAAAGATATAAATATAACCATTTAAATAACTTCATCATCCATGGACATCATTTAATTATTTTAACTAACATGTAACAAAGGTACATCCAACGAAGAGAATCCCATATAAAAATTCACACACAACACAATTTCTTTACTCTAGGAGAAACCCTCGAATGGGGAAAATCTAGCATTACAATTTGTACACTTTTATTATTCTCCAAAAAAGGTTGAATACATACAATGAGATAGAGTCACTCTCAATTACCTCTACTCTCTTTAAATAAAAAATATTATCCATCTCCAGGGTTACTAATCTAAAATAATCATTCATTTCATACACACAGTAAACTTCATATGATCAAGTATAGGTATTCACAACACCTTTCCTATCTACCTTTGCACTACAATAAAAAATTAGCAATCCATATATTCCATTCCATTTGTTGCTTCCAACTCTAGTCAGTCAATAGCAAGTAGACTAAATTCTCTTTTCAAAAATTCCAGTTACAAAATGAGAGAAAGCATTCTTAAATTCATCCATAATATTTCTCCTAATCTCTAAGAGGTTTACAATATTTTGAATGATTGTTATTTTCATTCCACTCTTGAATAATTGTGCAATCCCCATTCATTCTCTACTGAGATGGTTACTTTGGTTTGCAAAACTCTTTTAGAAGTTTTAGACTACCACAATCTAGACTCTCTCTATGGTGGCACCAAGGTCCAAACCTATTTAGTTTGAGTGTCTTAGCTTAGATCTAATTTTAATGAAGATTATGAATCAACTGTGCTCATTCCTTTTGAGTGCAACTGACGAGTCTCAATCATGCTACCACAAGAGTCTTATTGGCTTAACTCCAAATCAACATAATCTATGACTTCAAAATGGGTGGCTAAAATCACTTGAACCTCCTTATCTAACATCACACTTAGAATCTTTATTAGTTGGGGCAACTTAGAGGTTATCTACATCTGAATCTCCTTTAATGGGTTTTTCTAACACAATAACAACATCGACTATCATTTCAATGAAACAAACATCTTACTCTTAAAAAAAAATCACTAAGTTTCTAAAGATGTAATTCCCAAACCTAATGAAGTGTGAGAGCATAATAACCTTTCCAAAATAATTTATGCTCACTCTACCAACTCCAATCCACATAGGGTTACAACCATACTAGCATGCCAGACTACCACGATCACAGAAGGAATAGGCAACTCCAAGGTAACTTAAGATACATTAGCTCACAGATATTTCTATGACAGTTGCCAAAGTTAACCAATGTGCTTCAAACCCTCCTATGGTTTTAAAAAGAATTTAATTAGATTCCATCTTGTGTTCACAGAGCTTACTCAAAAGGAGACATCCAGCAGTCTGTCTAACGTGGGTTCTATTTCCAGTCCATCTCAAGGTGAGGTTCCCCTTACCTATCCTTATAGGGAAAGCTACTGGACATAATGGTACACAAATATATACGACAAATCCTTCCTCAAAATTTCCCTAGTATCACTATACTTATCTATCACATACGAATGCTTTTCTCACTAGCCATGAAAGGATCAAGCATTCCTTAAATAAAGCAAACACATCAAAATATAAATTTATCCATATAAAGAGTCTACCAAGGGAGGGTCATGACATCATCCCCCCTTAGGTTTAACATAGTATTATGTGTTTTAATCCTTATAAACATAACATAGTCTTTAAACAATATTTTCAAATAGAAAATAGAAAGTGTTTTGTATATCCACTACTTTTTCCAAGTAGCATTCCTTTTAGTGTAATGGTCCCACTAGACTTTGCACTACTCCAAAGTTCCTTTCCTCATTGATTTGGATCAAAAATCAAGGATTATTACTGGTTGAACCTCTATAGCCTCTGGATTCTCCATCTACAAATTAGAAAATTCCCACAAGTATTATGGATTAGCAACATACTTTTTAGGTAAATAAATATGAAAGTACTTGTGAATCTTAGATGGATTGGGTGGTAAGGCAAGTTGATATGCCATAGGACTAATCTTCTCTATGATTTCAAAGGGTTCGACAAAGCGAGGATCTAGCATTGTGGACTTAATTGTACTCTTTCTTGGCTTTACCCTCAGAAACACTCTATCACCCACAATAAACTCTTTTGGTGATCTCTTAAGATCAGCATAGCTTTTCTAGTCGGTTTGCATCTTCCTTTAACCTCTATTTGATCATTCTCAATTGTTGCTCCATTTCTTTGACCATTTTTGGTCCAAGCACAATCTGATCTTCTAGATTATCCCATGACAATGGTATCCTACACTTTTTACCATACAAAGCTTTGAACAGAGCCATACCTAGGGTCAAATGGTGACCATTATTGTAGATAAATTCTACCATATGCAAGTAATCCTCCCAACAGGTTTTTTGATCCAAGCAGTACATGCAAAGCATATCTTCTAACACCTAGTTCACTCTTTCAATTTACCCATCGATTTTTGGATGATAAGTTAAATTGATGTTCAATCTAGTACCAATGGCACGATGTATGGATTGCCAAATTTTAAATGTAAATTTTG
This sequence comes from Wollemia nobilis, assembly GCA_028583015.1. Lineage (NCBI taxonomy): Eukaryota > Viridiplantae > Streptophyta > Pinopsida > Araucariales > Araucariaceae > Wollemia > Wollemia nobilis. The sequence continues at coordinate 246,714 of JAQPPZ010001465.1, read as the reverse complement.
GGTCCCTATCTAATATGATTACTTTTGAAAAAACATTTATCCAAAATATTTCTTTGGAAAATCTATTAGCCATAGCCATTGTATCATCCTTTGTGTTCTCGAGTATAAAGTATGCCACCTTGGTTATTCTGTTTACCACTACTAGAATTGCGTCATCTTGAAACCTATTTTTAGGCAGCCCTACAATGAAATCCATCAAAATCACTCACCATTTTTGTACAGGCACATCATGTGGATACAACAAACCAGCAAGATGTATATGTTCTACTTTTATCTTTTAGCACTCTAGGAATTGAGTGATAAACTCAATTATGTCTCTCTTCATTCCTGGATAGAATAATATATTTTTTATATTCTCCCTCATCTTTAATCCTCTTGGATTAGCAAAATACAGAGATCTATGCACTTCATTCATAATCATATTTCTCAAATTTCCAGTCTTAAGAATGAAGAACACAAGCTTATATTGAGAGGGGGGTGAATAGTATAAGATAAAAATTTTCACTTTTCAATCTAAATAATAACAGTAATAATATCAATGCAGTAAATGAAACAATGCACAAATCATCACACAAATGAGAGACACATATTTAACGTGGTTCACCCAATGTGGGCTACATCCATGGAAAAATATTTCTTATAAATTTCTCAACAAATTTCATGGGAACCAATTTCCTATTACAATGCTTGTGTAACTCTATCCATAGGAGACACCTGTCCCCTCTCATAAGTTCATGGACCCCAATCCATATGAGACACCAATCCCCTCTTCTCTAGTTTGTGGACCTCAATCCACAAGAGATTCCAATCCCCTCTACTCTAGTTCATGTACCTCTATCCATAGGAGATGCCAATATCCTCTATTCTAATATGCTCTAAAAACTACTCACAATTCTACTCAAATTTGCTCATAAAACCTGCTCAACTCTACTTATAACTCTGCTTAAATCTGCTCACAAAACCTTTTCAAACCTGCACACAATTATGCTCAATCCTGCTCACAAGTCTACTCAAATATCCTCACAAAAAATCGCTCAAATCTGATCCAAAATATCACATACAAAAAATGTTCATCTATACCCAAAACAAAATATAACAATCCACGAATATGCCATGCTCATCTACTCCTAATCATACACAATGCACAACTTTTGCTTTCAAATTTTTCTATAACCCTTACACATTTACTCCCAATATAAATCAAAACCAATGCACAAGTTTACTCACAAATCTGACCTATAACCTTTGCACAATTAATCCTACTTTCAATCAACGCTAATGCACATCAAATCAATCCTTATACCTCCAACCATATGACATCAAAAATATTTTCCTAAAACAAAACCACCCTTGATAAAGGAATTAAATCACCATAACTCTAAATTTACCTCAATGATGATAGTCTTCTTTTGCATGTGTCTGTCTTGACAAAAATAATTTTATTTTCTTTTGCCACTTCAAAATTGGTTAGCAATTCTCTTTTTTTGAATAGATATCAAATCATTCTCATTTAAAAACCCTTGTCAAAAATGTGTATAATAAAGCTTAAAAAGAATAATACCTTATATCCCATTTTTAGACTCACAAAAATAAAGCTTTATTAATCAACAAAACCTTTATATCTCCTTTTAATAATTTTTAGAAATAGAACCTTTATGTTAATACCTCAATCCTTATTTATCCTATTATTTAATTTCATAAATAACAATACTTATATTAATTTTCAGAAGGACACCTTGCACTAACACCACAAAAACTTATTTCTTCCTTTTCACTAATATGCAAAAATTATAACATTAAATTAGCACCTTAACCCTTATTTCTCCTAAATCAAGACTTAATAAAATAAAATTTAAATACCTTATGCACTGCTGCAAATCAAATCTCTGACCTCACGAATAGCAGCGCTTCCCCAAGCACTTGTAACTAGCTGCGCTACCATGGTTGGTGAAATAAAAGGGGTGCTCGAAATATTTAAACCTGTCTCTGCCTCAAACAACCATCAAATCACATATTAAAATAGCATTGAGGGTTTTCAACCCCTTGACCTTGTGCCTAGTAGCACTCCATGCACAACCAACAATCGGTTGGGCTATCCCAACAGGAAAAATATAAGTGTGCTCACAAAAACCTTATCCCTATCCATGCACTCATTAAAAATTTTGTTGCTCCTCTTTTTCTACCGTTCACATTCACGAGAAGGATATCATCGACTTTTAATCACGTGACCTCTATTCTTTTCAAGGCAAATCTACACCATATATATGTGCTTCCAATTACCTTGATTTTTTCACATTAACATAATTTTATTTGTTTCAAAAACTTTATAATACCTCCATGAACATTGGCACCAATTTCCTTTTCAAGAAACTTTGGGTTATAATATTTAAATTAAATATTATAAAATTATATTTTAAAATCTTAAATATTTAAATCCTTTGATTTAAATATTTCAAACTTATGTCCCAACCTTTGTCCTTATCTTTATAAACCTCTTCCCTTCTTATCCCAATCCTTTAAACCCTCCCTTTATAATATTTAAATATTATAATGCTTTACGTTGAGATATACCTTGCCTTGAATAATTATCCATTGTTTACTTTGTCCAACCTTGTAAACTTCTCATCCTTGAAGAATATTTTTGCCTTGAATACCATGCACCCTTTGACATCAATGACAACTCAATATTTCCAACAAGGAATTATTACCCTATTCTTGTAACATAAGAAACCATCCTTGATGCTAAAGTCTTTATTTTCATTAGGTTTCCTTTCTATTCTTTCCCAAACTTGGTTGCAGTATGCATCCTAATTTTGCATCTCCTTGACTTGTTCTATCAAGTCAACATGGATGCGAGAAAAAACTATTATATGTCTCCTCCTACTCAGCTCATCAATGATGTTATTCTATTTTCATTTTATATACTCAATACCAAAATCATATACTGTGATATATTCCATCCACCTTCTTTGCCTAGCATTGAGTAAAGGTTGAGTAAATATGTATTGTAGACTCTAATGATTTATCCTTAGCTCAAAGGGTCTACCAACTAGATAATATCTCCAACTCTTGAGAGCAAAAACTATAGTTGCAAATTCTAAATCATGGTTTTTATAATTAACCTCATGTCTTTTCAGTTTTCTATATCCATAGGCTACAATTGCTTCTTCCTGTGAGAGCACTCCTCCCAAAACTTCTAATGATGCATCTGTAGAAATAGAGAAACTTCCCTGAGGATCGGGTATCTTTAGTATAGGAGGAGTAGTAAGCTTTTGTTTAAGCAGTTCAAAATATACCTCACATTTATTTGTCCATATAAACTCTTTTCCTTTCCTCTGAATGTTAGTCATTATGGAGGTAATCTTGGTGTAATCCTTCATATATCACCTATAGTATCTGGTTAAGCCCATGAAGCTTTGGACCTCTGTCACATTGGTAGGTGGTGACCAATTCAAAATGGCTTCTATTTTCCTAGGATCCATAGCGATCCCTTCAACCAACATAATGTGCCCTAAATATTGCACTTTTGACACATAATATTCACACTTGGATAAATTTCCATACAGCTAATTTTTTCTTAATAGCTCTAGTACAATCCTGAGGTGCTCATCGTGCTCTATTTTATTTTTGGAATAATCAAAATATCATCCAAAAATACCATAACAAATCTATCCAAGTACTTCCTGATGATGTTATTCATAAAATTCATAAATGTCGTTGGAGCATTTGTTAAACCAAAAGGTAATACAACAAACTCATAATGTCCATAACGAGTTTTAAAGGTTGTTTTGTGAGTATCCTCACGATTTCTCAATTAGTGGTATCCTGATTTTAGATCAATCTTTGAAAATACTGTGGCATATTTGAGTTGATTGAAGAGATATTCGATTATCGATAAAGGATATATGTTCTTGATAGTTACCTTATTCAAAATTCTATAATATATACATAATCTCAAGGAACTATCCTTCTTCTTTATAAATAGTACTAGTGCATCCCAAGGTGATACACTTGGTTTGATCAATCATTTCTCCAATAACCCTTGCAATTGCACCCTCAACTCTTAAATTTCTATGGGTTTCATTCTGTAAGGAGCTCTATGGATGGATTTTGTTCCAATTTGTAGCTCAATAGAAAATTCAAATTCCCATTTAGGGGATAATACAAGTAAATCCTCTAGAAAAACATCCCTAAATTCATGAAGAATTGGGTGTTTCTCAAACACCTCTTCCTTATTTTCTTTATCAATTTTATTTATATTAACTACATATACCATTCCTCCTTCTTTATGGCCTTCTTAAGTTGCATTTTCGATGGGATTTGAGGTTTAAAAGCCCCTTGTAGGCTATACACCCTTTATATAACACCCTTATCTTCTGTATACTCAATCCATTTATCCTGAAAGTTGAGTATTGTCTTATGTTCTTGCAACCAATCTATTCCTAGGATTATATCAAAAGCATGCAGAGGTGCTACATACAAATATCCTATATTTTTTCCACTAGGTAAGGTGATTTTTTCCATAGGGTAACATTGGTTAATGAAGTAGATTTATCCTGAACCATACTCGACCTTCCACCAATGAGACAAGATTCCTAAACTTTTTGAAATATCTTTAATTAAACTAGTGGAAATAAAACTATCTATAGCACCACTATCAATCAATATTTTAACATTCCTACCAGAAATATTACCTTTAATCAATAGTGGTGTGGCTTGACCATATAGATTTTGATTTCCTGTAGTTGCATAAATCTTGTGTGTATCCTCCTTATGTGCAGTTTCTTTTTTCATTGGTTCCTTTCTCTTTGAACTTACTCCTACTCTCTATGGGCAATTAGAAGCATAATACGGTCCTCTACAAAGAAAACATCCTTCTTTCGATCCTAGATGTTATTTTCACTCCTGACCGTCTTCTATTTTTTTTGCAAGTGGAGAATTAGCCTGTCCCTATAATGTCCTGTTGTAATCCTTAGTGATGTTACAATTCTTCCCTTGGAACCTTCTCCTAAAATTTATTTGTTTCCTATCATTACTTCAATCCTATTGGAAGAAGTTCTTGCTTGCCTGCTTCTCTTCCCATTTTATAAAACCTGCAGTGTTCCTCTTTCTTAGTGCCTCTTTCCCCTCTTCATCTAATATTTTATAATCAAATTAGGATTTGAGATAAGTTTCCACTTTCCTATCCAAATCATATGCCTTTTGCAGAGTTCCAGGTTCTCGCATGTCCACTTTCTATCCTATTCTAGGATCTACTCCTAGTATAAACTTATGGATCTTCATTTTCTCGTTATAAGAAGGCACATATTTCAACAACTTGAATATTTGATAGTACTTCTCCACTATTCTAGTTCCCTATTAAACCTTCGTGAAATCCTCAAACTTATAGTAATAGAAGTGTTCCATAAGAAACCTATCTTTAAAGGATTTTATAAATTCATCCCATTTAAATCGACGACTGCTACTAGTTTATAATTTGCACTAAAAGTTTCCCACTAATCCAAACCATATCCTTGCAAATGTAATATGGCATAGGATATCTGAGTACTTGAGGAAAAATTCTTCATATTGCAATAGGTTTTTATTTCCTTCAACCATACCTCGGACTTATCCCCATCTTCCTCTCCATTGAACTTGGAAGATTTCAAATGTTTCATCTCTTTGTCCAACTCTGCCTTAAGTTGAATCCTAACCAGTTGTGCCTCAATAAGGGGTTCATTTTCCTATCTCCTATTAGGGTCCTTGGCCTATGTTTCTCCATTCAACATGGCATCCAACAATTTTTTTTGTGTTTCTACATGCTCCCGAAGTAGAGCCACTATCTCAATGAGATTCTCATTACTAGGAAACTCCCTTTCATTCCTAGGGTTCTTTGAACCCATCTCTGGGTTTCTATCCTCTACATTAGTTCATTGTGTTTGTCTTGTCTATGGGGTAGCACTTACTCTTCTTTTTTATCATATTTTTCCTGGCCACACATAGAAGAGACAGTAGGAATTTGTTAGCAATTACATCATTGAATTGCTTTACCTACTACTAAATTTTTACTCACTCATCTCAAGTAATTTAGGCATATTTACTTCTAATAGGTATTCTATTGGTAAAGTTCTATTCCTTCATAAGTATATTTTCTATTACATAAAAAACTAGTTTTGTGTAGTGAACCTATTCCACTATGAATCATGCTTTACCAAATCTCAACACCCAAATAATTCCCCAACCTAAAAAAAAATTAGCAATTCCAAGGCTCCTAGAATTTTTGGTTCAATATTAACTACAAAGGTTACTACCATATTTACTCGTCTAGACCTTCCTTGAGGCACACCTATCCTTACCCTTACATAATTTAAGCTATGCAAGAGTACTAGGTATCTTATACAATGGGTCAACCTATCCTTATCATGGATCCAATGAGCTAGCATTAACCATCCCTTATTTCCTTTAAAAGGGTACACCAAGATTCTACTCCACATAAATCCTTCTATGTGGGCAGTAGATGCATGTAGGAGTGGCCTATCCATCTCAAGTACATTTGAGCTAGACCTCCCCATAAGCCTCATTCCTAGTATTCATTAGTACCCTCTATCTAATACAATGTAGATTAATGATTAAACACCCTTAATCTTATAACCCATATTTGGTAATATTTTATTGAACCAAAAACACATCTATTTAATCCTTCACAATAGCAAGATCCACAATGGAAATTTGAAAGGCATCCACTTAAGAAGAAATCAATATGAGTTCATTTATTTTCCCTTTGATTTAAGGAAACCATCCATAACCAATACACCCACAAGTATTCATTATTAAACTTATTACTTTTTTGAAAGTACTCACCACCTAACCAATCATTAACAAACCATTTGGGCAGAAGTACGTTCTCCTAATACAAATTTCATTAATATATTTTTCATATAAATTCCTTCCTTTAACAAATAGCAAATATAGAAACATAACCATTTAAATAACTTCATAATCCTTGGATATCATTTAATTACTTTAACTAACATATAACAAAGGTACATCCAACGAAGAGAATCCCATATAAAAATTCACACACAACACAATTGCTTTACCCTAGGAGAAACCCCCGAATGGGAAAAACCCAGTATTACAATTTTTACTCTTTTATTATTCTCCCAAAATGGTTGAATACATACAATGAGATAGAGTCACTCTCAATTGCCTCTACTCTCATTAAATAAAAATATTATCCATCTCCAGGCTTACCAATATGAAATAATTATTCATTTCATACACACGGTAAAATTCATATGCTCAAGCATAGGTATTCACAACACCTTTCCTATCTACCTTTGCACTACAATAAAGAATCAGCAATCCACATATTTTATTCCATTCGTTGCTTTCGACTCTAGTCAGTCAACAGCAGGTAGACTAAAATTTTTTTTCAAAAACTCCATTTACAAAATGAGAGAAAGCATTCATAAATTCATCCCTAATATTTCTCCTAATATCTAATAGGTTTACAATATTTCAAACAATTTTTATTTTCATTCCACTCTTGGAGAATTGTGCAATCCTCATTCATTCTCTACTAGATGGTTACTCTAGTTTTCAAAACTCTTTTAGGAGTTTTATACTGCCACAAGCTAGACTCCCTCTACGATGGCACCAAGGTCCAAATCTATTTAGTTTGAGTGTCTTCACTCAGATATAATTTTAATGGAGACTATGAATCAACAGTGCTCATTCCTTCTAAGTGCAACTGATGAGTCTCTATCATGCTACCACAAGAGTCTTATTAGCTTAACTCCAAAACAATATAATCTACGGCTTCAAAACGGGTGGCTAAAACCACTTGAACCTCCTTATCTGACATCACACTTAGAATCTTCATTATTTGGTACAACTTAGAGGTTATCTACATCTGACTCTCCTTTAGTAGATATTTCTAACACAATAACAACATCGGTTATGGTTTCAATGAAACAAACGTCTTACTCTTAAAATAAAATCACTAAGTTTTTGAATATGTCATTCTCAAACCCAATAAAAGGTGAGATCATAATAACCTTACCAAAATAATTTATGCTCGCTCTACCAACTTCAATCCACACAATGTTACAACTATACTAGCATGCTAGACTACCACGATCACAAAATATAGAACAGGCAACTCTAAGGTAACTTAAGATACGTTAGCTCAAAGAGATTTCTTTGACAATTGCTAAATTTAACCAATACAGTAGTACTTTGCACCCTCCTATGGTTTTCAAAAGGGTTTAATTAGATTCCACCCCGTGTTCACAAAGCTTACTCAAAATGAGATGTCCAATGGTTTGTCGAACATGGGTTCTATTACCAGTCCACCTCGAGGTGAGGTTCCTCTTACCTATCCTTACAGGGAAAGCTACTAGACATAATGGTACACAAATCTATATGACAAATCCTTTCTCAAATTTCCCCTAGTAACACTATACTTTTTTTCCACATATAGCAATAATAAGAAGTTTTCTTATCCTATGGAACTCTAATATCGTTGAGATACATAGATATTCCTTCACCACGGAAGCCTAGCCAATGTTGAGCTATCAAAACAACTACATTTAAATGATTTCTTCTAAAATAAAAATGAAACGTAATTGAGAGCATCTACCTGTTACTTGCAGATAGTAGTTTCTCTTTTCCTTATGAATCACCCGATTTCACACTATCATCCATATTTCGATTCTACCGATCTTTGTCACTTCCTCCTGCATTTCTTCTCCAATATCCTCTCCTAAAAAAACTTGATTTCACCTACCACTCCTTTTCTCTATATTCTCCTGATATCCTCTAGTGGTCAAGCCATTACACCCCCACTCTCATCCACCATTTTTTATCCTTTCCTTATTACCACTTTGTCCTCTTCAGTCGAGGTTATCGAATTTGCTTCGATGTGGTAGGTTGAAAAGCTCTAGATCACTCATCCAATTATGGCTTAACAACCACTATAGTAATAAATCTAAGTTAGTCCCTTATTGGAAGTAAATACCTTACCCATATAACACAAAATATAGTCTTCACATGATTGCACTTCACTAGCTTACCCAATGCATAGGGGCCATAGTCTTCATCACAAGGAAAATACAAGTCAAGGCATTAGTCCAGGTATATCTTTAAATTACACTTATTTGGAATAAATAGATAAAATATTTTATTATACACCTAGTCACAAGATAACCTGCCAAAACCCAAATAGCCACATTAGCCTTCCATGATATAAATGACATGCATACTCAACACATAAACTAATAAGTCATTTCTTCAATTGAATATATCATTTTTTCTACATTACGAATATTTTGTTCACTAGCCATGAAAGGTTCAATCATTCCTTAAATAAAGTAAACATATCAAAACATAAATTCATCCATATAAATAGTCTACCAAGGGAGGGTCATGACATGGATTTTTAGACTGCCATAGGCTAGACTCTCTCTACGATGACACCAAGGCCCAAAGATATTTAGTCTGATCATCTTAGCTTAGATCTTATTTTAATGGATACTACGAATCAACTGCGCTTATTCCTTCTAAGTGCAACTGACGAGTCTCAGTCATGCTACCTCAATATTCTTATTGGCTTAACTCCAAATCAACATAATCTATGGCTTCAAAACGGGTGGTGAAGCAGAGTTGCATAAAAAAAAACACATACAATCCACTGAAAACCAGAAATGCTAAAAGGAGCCAAAGCTTTCCATTACTTTCATGCTAAAAATGAGGATCCCAAAAGAAGAGCCCTTTTACAATTTCGAAAATTCCCACTTATGCCCTATTTTCCCCTTTTTTCCCACCTAAAACTTGAAATTTCAAATTTGAAATTTGGGGCAACTTGCGGAGGTCATAACTTCGCGCTCGTTGACCCGATTGACTATTACAACATATTTTCGGAAATGGCATGAAACGAGCTAAGCGGGGTGCAAGGCTCGTGTCTAGCCGAAAATCCTCAAATTCGACCTCTAAGACCTTTAAAAATCTCCTGCAAGAAAAACTAGTTTTACTAGTTTTTACTAGTTTTACAAAATTAAACAATTACAATATTTTTTGGGTGATGCAAGATCACTTTTACACCATTGGATGCTCCTGCATCAGACACCCAGGGTAAATTGAGAAGTGACCTTCACTTCTTTGTTGTTGGAAGAAAACCAAGGCGTTCAACCTCAGCCTTCGACAACCAAGATGAATCTTCAACAGGCCTGCCCTTCCACTTAACCAGATATTCTGCATACTACCTATTTCTTGTGCTTTTGCCTACATGGGTATCTAGGACCTCTTCTATCTCTTCTATCTCTGGAGTAGATGTGGGAATACTCCATAATTCTATGACTGGTCCGCCATTATTGTCACCTTCATGATATTCTGCCAAATCTGAAATGTTGAACACAGGTGATATATTCAGCCCACTTGGCAATTCTACCTCATAGGCATTCCCTGAATCCCATTTCCCTATGACCCTGCATGGTCCAAACTTCTTCATTTTTAACTTGTTGTAGGTTTTAGCAGGAAATATTTCCTTTCTCAAGTGAACCATAACTTGATCTCCCACTTGGAACTCCTTAAGTCATCGCTTCTGGTCTGCTCTTGTCTTGTACTGAGTGTTCATCTTGTTGATATGTTGCTTCACTTCATCATGCAGGCTCTTCAGGTGCTCTGCAAAGTCCTCAGCCTCAACACTGCTCTTTTCCCTCTGTCCATATTTCTCAACTCGAAAGCATTCCTTGGGCTGCTCCCATACACAATATGGAATGGGGATTTATTAGTACTCCTATTGACAGAATTATTGTATGCAAATTCTGCCTATGGCAAAACCAAATCCCATCCCTTGGGCTTATCTCCTACCAAGCACCTCAGTAGATTGCCCAAACTTCTGTTCACCACCTCTGTTTGTCCGTCAGTCTATGGGTGGTATGCAGAACTAAATTTTAGGTCTGTCTTCAATTTCTTCCATAAGGTCCTCTAGAAATACCCAACAAACTTGGTATCCCTATCGAAAATGATACTCTTTGGTAGACCATGTAGGCGTACCACCTCTTTGAAAAACAACCCTGCAACATGAACTGCATCATTAGTTTTCTGGCAGGGAATAAAATGTGCCATCTTCGAAAACCTATCAACCACCACAAATATGGAGTCATTCCTCCTCTGTGTCCTTGGTAAGCCAAGAACAAAATCCATGTTGATGTCCTCCCATGGCCTATATGGTATAGGTAACGACTGATATAATCCAGTGTTCTGTCTCACACCCTTGGCCATCTGGCATACTCTACAACTCTGTACAAACTTCTTCACATCTTGCTACAACTATGGCCAATAGTAGTTCTCACTAACGAGGGCAATGGTCTTATCTCGACCAAAGTGTCCAACCAACCCTCCATTGTGCTTCTCCTTGACCAGATTCTCCCTCATTGAACTCCTTGGAATGCATAATTGATTTCCTCTGAACAACATCCCATCTTGGATTAGAAAATCCAACCACTTAGTCCTGTCTAAAGTAACAGGTGCTAAGCAAGCCCTCCAAGCCTCTACAAAATCAGGATCTTCAGGGTACAAACCCTTAAGTTCATCAAACCCTACAACTTCCACCTTCATTTCTATCAACAAACACTGCCTTCTACTTAAGGCATCTGCAACTCTATTTGACTTCCCACTCCTATGCTTCAACACAAAGGTATAACTCTGTAGAAACTCAACCCACTTTAAGTGCCTCTGATTTAGCTTCCCTTGGCTATTAATATACTGTAAGGCCTGATGATCAGTATATAGAACAAACTCTTTTGGCAACAAATAATGCCTCCACTTCTTTAGAGCCTGAACTATAGCATAAAACTCTTGATCATATACATAATACTTCTTCCTAGCATCATTGAGTTTCTCACTAAAATAAGCAACAGGTTTACTTTCTTGACTCAACACAGCTCCTATGGCACTACCACTAGCATCACAGTCTACCTGAAATACCTTATTGAAATCTGGAAGTGCTAAAATAGGTTGTTCTATGACCTTATTTTTCAACATATCAAAGCTCTTATCTGCTCCTAAGGTCCACTTAAATTCTTTCTTATCCCCTCTCATTGTTTCTGTTAGGGGTGCACAAATACTACTAAAATTTCTAATAAATTTTTTGTAAAAACTTGCTAGACCATGAAATGATCTTACCTCAGTTATGCTCCTTGGAGTAGGCCATTCAATGATAGCCCTCACCTTTTCTGGGTCCATTTTTAGACCTTCAGCTGAGATAACAAATCCCAGATACACTAACTCCTTCTTCACAAAACTGCACTTCTTCAAATTAATCAGCAATTGCTCCTCCTTCAACTTCTCAAAAACTCTTCTGATATGCATCAGATGCTCTTCCAGGGTCTTGCTAAATATTAAAATGTCATCCAAATAGACAATGATGAATTTTCCTAAAAACTCCTTCAATACCTCATTCATCAGCCGCATGAATGTGCTTGGTGCATTGGTTAGCCCAAATGGCATGACCAACCACTCATACAAACCCTCTCTGGTCTTGAAGGTTGTCTTCCACTCATCCCCTTCTCTGACATGAATTTGATGGTACCCACTCTTCAGGTCAATCTTTGTGAAGTACTTGGCTCCACTCAAACAGTCCATAATGTCATCCATCCTTGGCAATGGGAACCTATATTTTATGGTGATCTTGTTAATAGCTCGAGAGTCTGTACACATTCTCCACTCTCCATATTTCTTTGGTGCTAGTACTGCAGGTACTGCACATGGACTCAGGCTCTCCTGAATCAGTCCCTTTTTTAGCAACTCTTGGACTTGTCTGTTTAGCTCCTCACTTTCTACAGGAGTCATTCTATGGGCTGCCTTATTGGGTAAACTAGATCCTGGTACCAAATCTATATGGTGACTGATCTTCCTCACTGGTGGCAAACCCTCTGGTACATTATCTGATATAATATCTAGAAATTCTTCTAACAGACCTGAGACTTCTACTGGGGTATCTTTGCATTCTTCTTCCCTAACTCTAGGAATTAATGCATAGCACATATGCTCATGTTTCAAACCATCCAAAAACCTTCTACCTTCAACTAAATAGATTCTGGCACTACTACATACCTTTTCGTCCACCTCCTTTAGGGGCTTCAGCTTATGGCGCACTCCATTCTTTGTCAGGGAGTAAGTGTTGGCACGCCCATCGTGCATTGCACACCGATCAAACTGCCACGACCTTCCCAATAGCAAATGGCAAGCATCCATAGGCAGGATGTCACACAGGACCTCATCACAGTAATTCCCAATATTAAATTTTACCAAGCACTGCTCACTGACCAAAGCCCTATGGTCCTTCTGCAACCACGCAATCCGATATGGATGCGGGTGTCTCTTCCTCTCTAACTATAGTTTGGTAACCATTCCTTCTGCAACTAGGTTATCCATGCTACCATTATCTATGATAACATTACAGACCTTACCTGCACATTTACACCTTGTGCAAAATAAGCTCTTCCTCTGATCTGGATCTTTCTCCTCATTCAGCAAGGCTCTCCTTGTTATCAGTACTTCTCCTCTTTCTGCTTCTTCAGAGTGCTCAGATTCAACACCTTCATCAACAATAGCAGCTCGGGCATTACCTTCAGGCCTCCTATTTGTTCCTCCTTGGTGTTGTGGACACTCGTATGCTCGATGTCCTTCTTCTCCATAGTGGAAATAGGTTCCATGAAATCCTCCTCTTCCAAACCCTCATCCAGACCTTCCTCTTCCTCTCTGGTAACCATTATTTTGGTAGTTATTATTCTGCTCATGGGGGCGGTAAGCATTTTCTCCCTTCTGGTCTTGACTGTTGCTTGTATCCCTAGTTTTCTTTTGGTCCTCATTCCATCCTCCATTTGTTCTCCCACCAGTTCTTCCACCATGACCTCTTCCTCTCTGTTTGCTTTCAAACCTCTTGTTCAACTTCTCTTCTACCTTCAAGGCAAACTGGTAAGCATCTTCAATGGTGGTCATCCTGACCAGACTCAACTCTTCTTGAATACTTGCTCTTAACCCATTAATATAATGGGCTACCTTCTCCTTGTTGGCCTCAGAATGGCCTATTCTAATCAGGATCTTATAGAACTCCTCTGTATATTCTTTGATAGACTTACTCGATTGTCTCAAACCCTACATTTTCTTGAGCAGATCCAACTCGTAATCAGCTGGAATAAATTGTCTCTTCAACTTCTCCACCATCCGCTCCCACCTTGTTATCCTTTCTTTTCCTCTTTTGTTTCTGTCTAGCTGCACTCCCTTCCACCATATGCTAGCATGACCCTTCAGCTTGGTCTTAGCAAACTTGACCCTCTCAGGATCTTCTACCTCCTCATACTCGAAGTATTCCTCCATGTCATTGATCCAGTCGATCAACTCTTCTGGGTTGAGATTTCTAGAATACGTGGAGACATCAAACTTTGGTCTCTTTCCAATCTATGATATGGCCTTATACAATCTGGCTTGTGCAGGATCTACTACCTCTTCTTCTTCTTCTTCGAACTGGGCCTCTTCTTCTTCAACTTCATCTTCACTCCCTTCTTCTCTCCTTGGCTCAAACCCTCTACGCAGCTCCTCTTGCAGAGCTTGAACTTACCTCTACAAAGATCTAAAATCTTCTTCTGGCACCATATTTCTCCCACCACCATGGTTTCTTCATGGAGGCATTCTTCTCACTTCTCCCACAAACCCTAACCATATATCCTGGTGTAAACTGCCTCACGTTCGACGCTCTATTTACACACTCAGGAACTCTCGCTCTGATACCACTTGAAGCAGAGTTGCATTAAAAAAACACATACAATCCACTGAAAACTAGAAATGCTAAAAGGAGCCAAAGCTTTCCATTACTTTCATGCTAAAAATGAGGATCCCAAAAGAAGAGCCCTTTTACAATTTCGAAAATTCCCACTTATGCCCTATTTTCCCCTTTTTTCCCACCTAAAACTTGAAATTTCAAATTTGAAATTTGGGGCAACTTGCGGAGGTCATAACTTCGCGCTCGTTGACCCGATTGACTATTACAACATATTTTCGAAAATGGCATGAAACGAGCTAAGCGAGGCAACCTTGGCTCTTTGCACCAAGGCTCATGTCTAGCCGAAAATCCTCAAATTCGACCTCTAAGACCTTTAAAAATCTCCTGCAAGAAAAACTAGTTTTACTAGTTTTTACTAGTTTTTACAAAATTAAACAATTACAATATTTTTTGGGTGATGCAAGATCACTTTTACACCATTGGATGCTCCTGCATCAGGTGGCTAAAACCACCTGAACCTCCTTATTGGACATTGCACTTGGAATCTACATTAGTTTGGAGAACTTACGGGTGGCTAAAACCACCTAGAATTAATATCCACCCTCCGATATGTTTTAATCTAAGCCACACAATTTGTGTCGCTAAAACCCTAACATACCCTAGTGTGGATTATTAATAGGAGCCATTTTGATGGCTCAACCCCTAAGCAGTCTAAGTTTGAATTCCTTGAGTTGCTCTTGAGTTCTCACTCCTAAGTAGTTGATGCCTATCCAAGCACTCTCGCCATCCATCCTCGCTCACCCTAGCCTCTGCATCCATCACCACCCATTTTGCTCAGCCATATCTGCTTCTGCAGATCTTCACCTCAGCTCTCGAATGCCTTTGGGTGCTCCCTATCACCGTCGAGCACCTCTAGGTGCTTCCTTCCACCACCAAGCATCATTGGGCACTTTCCACCATCCCCGAGCACCCATGGGCATTTCTTACTACTGTCGAGCACCCACGGGCATCTCAAAACCTGCTATTAAAGACTAGCGAAGCCCTCGGGTGTCGCTAGGGCATCCACACACCATCTCCCTACAACAACGACTACAGATCATAAAACATCAAGTTCAACAAGGTAAATCTCATTTATTGTGTTTATTTTAATATTCCTATATTTGCTTATAGCTTCATTTCTACAACTAGGTTAATAGTTTTCTTATTGAGGGCCTCACATAGTGGAGCCCTCACAGTTACTACTAACTATTCTATTGTTCTTTTTAGGTTTAGAGATCCACAAGCATTGAGCAGCTATTTAAGCTGGAGTGGTCCATCCAAAGGATATCTGAAGCCCACTCACTTCTATTGGGATCGATCGAGCGTGAAGACACCACCCTGATTTGTTGGCTAGGGTTTCAGAGAACCCTAGCATGTTAAGATTATTGTATTGAGCAATAAAGCATTGTAAAAACCCCAATCTGGGGCATATTTGGTTGTAATATCAGGAATCCACCTAGCAATAATAAAATCAAATTTATTTATGTGCAATCACATGTGTTTATCTTGCTTTTATTGTTCATTTATTTAAGTTTAGTTATTTGGTGTTGTTCAATTTGCATCTACAAATGGTGATCACGGTGGGACCCCCTAAGGGTTTCTCATTTTGATTTACTTTGTTGACTAACTTGCTATTTTTTATCTTATCTTGCAAGATTTTTAGAAGCATGGATTGCACGATTTTTGCTGGATTAGGGTTTTTGAAGGTTCATAGAAGGTTGTAGAAGGTGCGTGAATGCCTTACGGTGCTCGAGGGTCATCCAAAAATGCCTAGGGGTATTTCAGAAATACCTAGAGGTATTTTACAGAGAGTTAAAGCAAAAATGTAGGCTTCTTTGTAAGTTTACTATCAAAACCCTAACTTTCTATTTTTACGTATTCTGGCATTTTACGTTTTTTTTCGATTTCTGGATTAAAAAGAACATCACTAATAAATCTGGTAAAAACAATCATCTTAGTATGCATTTAGGCATTAGAGTAGTGGTTGCATCCATCTGTAGTTGCACAATACACATTTTTGCTTAAATATTTCTTAATTTTCTGGTGTGTTGCATTATTGTTTGCATTTGAACTATCAAGCACATACATTAGTTTGCATCCTAGGGTTAGAGATTTCTATTTTTGTAAGTCTAAATAGGAATAGTGTCAAGATACCAAAAGTATCCCCGCATTTGGGTGATTCTAGGTAGAGGAGTAGATGAACCCTCCTCTATTTAGAGAGTGGTTTTAAGCGGTGTACTTTACATCCTTTGGAGAAATTGGTATTCTGGATATTGGATTCTGATTTAGACTATCGAAAGTAGTCATTTTTCTAACATTGTATGTACACAATAGAGAATTGGAAACCTTTAAAAATAATCACACACTTCATGTTTCATGTTAAATAGTAGTGGTTGGATTTCATCACCAACCATTGCTTGAGATTTGGTGATGGTGGCTTTCATCTCCATCCACCAATCTCTACCCCTAGACACCTTAGATTACCCCCGAGCAAACTTGTTGGATTTCATCACCAACAAGAATCTCGTTGCCCTATCCAAGCCATAGTATTCACCCATTTCTAATTCAGATTAGCACATTGAAACACACGAAATCAAAAATCTAAAAATGAATTCACATTAAAATGAGATAATCAATGAATGAGGTAAGACACATTTGTTAAACAAACTTAGCATTGATTTGTCTTAATTTGATTTTTGTGAAGTTTCAATTTTGCATTTCATTTTACTGCACAATTTGTATTTGGTTTTATTGCTTATGGTCTTAACAAGAAATCAATAGAAAGCATTAAATCAAAACAATTCCATGGAACCTTCATCCACCTTCCCCACCACTTTTGTGGTAGATTCCCCAAGTGTGACATAGATAGATTTGTCTATAGGCCCATCACACACTGTACAGACTACTGATGTTTCGTACAGGTATACCAACACTTCCCTTCCCCAAACTAAATCATCTTCACCATCCATTGACCATAATATCACCCACATAGACATGGCCAAAGTAGAGGCTCTCTGCAAATCGACTAACTATGTCTTAGAGTCCATTCATGATTCCCCTAGTCAAGATCCTACTTTACAATAGGAACTTGCTTATTCCCAACCACCCAACTTTACCTAGGTGTACACTAACCCTCTTTTTGAGGCATCAGTTGCACCCTCCTCTCATGTATCCATTCCCCAATACACAAGTGCTCCTAGCACTTCTATCCCATATTCATATACATCCACATACACTAATCCCTTGTATGAAGCACATGTAAATGCTGCTTCACAAGTTCCAACCTCCCAAGTTACCATGCCA
This sequence comes from Wollemia nobilis, assembly GCA_028583015.1. Classification (NCBI taxonomy): domain Eukaryota; kingdom Viridiplantae; phylum Streptophyta; class Pinopsida; order Araucariales; family Araucariaceae; genus Wollemia; species Wollemia nobilis. The sequence goes on along the minus strand of JAQPPZ010001465.1, from coordinate 228,605 downwards.
AGTGTAACTTATTCCCCAACCACATATTCCATGCCATCTACATCCACACCTTCTATTTTTGATAGAGAAATTCATGAAGCATGGGAACATTTGAACAAATTGCTCAAGCAACATCAAGATGCTCAATAACAAGTGCAAGTGAACCCTAAGCCTCTACCAAACTCTACTCAGACCATCCTCATTAACCAAGGTCCATCATGGACACCATAATATTCTATGGTTTCCATCCCTACTCCTCCACCAAGCCATACCAATACCCATTCCATTCCCATAAACCATACTAATGCCATTCCCATAGGCCAACCTAGCCATAGTCCCCATGCATTGTCCCCATTCCAACATTCTCCATCTCTTCATCATCAATATCCTCTTCATCAATTCCCATCAACTTCACCTAATCATCATCATCAATCCCATCATCATCTAGTTACCCCACAACATTTTTCTACCATGCCTTCTCAAAATCATCAGGTGATTCAGGGCTTCCACATTCTTGGGAAGATCCTAGAATCAAGGCCATGCAACAACAAATAGATCATTTGATACAATATACTCCTGGTATGACAAACCAGAAGCTAACCTTACGTCAGCTGATTAACCAACCCATTCACCCTTCGGTACCATCACCACCATATCCGATAGATTTCATGATGTCAAAGTTTGATAAATTCAAGGGGACTGAGGACCCCAAAGAGCATGTAAGCACATTTGTACACTCATGCTTTAGAATCCAAAGTGACAATGCTCTCATGCTTAGAACATTTCCTCAGACATTAGGTGGAGATGCCATAGAGTGGTACAACCAATTGCCTAGTCATAGTATTTATACTTTTGAACAATTGGTTGACCAATTATTTGAATGCTTTATCCTTAATGTTAGAAAGAAAGTCTCATTGTCCAACGTTTATGCTTTAAGACAACATGACGATGAGTCTATCTATGATTTTGGAAACCATTGGAGGGTCATCATTACCAAATTGCCATTCACCCTACCAATGGAAGAGCTTATCAAACTATTTACCAAGAGTTGTTTAAAACCCATCTCTTGGATGCTTCAATTATAGATATATCGATCATTTGAAGAAGCTCTAGCATAGGCTAGTGTCATCGAGGAGATAAAAATCCAAGAGGGCATACTTAAGCCTAGAAAAAGGAATGGAAAAATAAGGGCCAATATAAAAGTAATTATTCTGGCCAATCAAAATCAACACAAGCCACTCCAACCAATTAGCCTAATCATGTCAATCAAGTGGTCATGAGCCATCCAGTAATGGCTCAACAACAATCAGTGCAACAACCACCACAATAAATTGCTTATCATGTGGTACCTTCAGTATCTCAATCCATGCAAAGCATAGTGCCAACTATGGAGAACCATCCCCGATGATAGTCTATCTGATAGAATCACCAATACACCCCCTTGGCTGAGTCGTATGCTTCCCTCTTCCGAAGGTTGTATGACACAAATAAACTTGCATTACCCAAAATCAGACCAGATGATCCCGCTAAATATGGAAAACATTATCGGGAACATTTATTTTGTCCTTACCATAGGCAAAATGGGCATGATATCAATAATTTCCATGTATTCAAAGACATAGTTCAAGACCTTATTGACTTGGGGGCCATCAAGCTTGACAACCCCCTTGCTCAACAAAACCAAAATCTTGGTATTTTTCAAACACCACTTCCTCATCATGAGGAGGTGCAACCAACTATGGGAGGGGCTAACACCAAAACTCCTCCCAATCAAGTTAACCATGTCCAACAATACCAAGGTTTTGTAGGTGCCATTCATGTGGTAACTAGAGGTCAATAAAATAACCAACAAAATGCAAGGCAACAACCTCAAGCAAGTGTGTCACAACCTACCACATCACCTCCCATTCAAATTTCCCCTAATCCTTCCCTACCAATTCATATTCCTAGCCAACCAAATCCCCCCATTCCTCCCATCAATCATCCTCCATGACTAGTCATCTCATTGAGTAGTCGGTTAACCACAAGCCTAAAGATGGCTTCCACCAAATTGTCAATATATGAGCTAATTCAACAATCTCCCCCACATCGTGAGGCATTAATGGACATTCTAAAATCCATTGAATTACAATCTCAAGATGCTAATACCTTCAACAACTTTGTAGGGAGCATTCAAACATGCATGGAGCCTTCCATTACATTTTATGACTTTGAGATTAAGCCAATCTCATCGGAATCAGTAGACCCTCCATTGCATATCATGGCTCTAATTGACAAGAAGCCTTTCAAAAGAGTTCTAATTGACATCGACTCCTCTATTAATATCATCACCACATCTACCCTTCATCATCTTAACCTTCCTCCATCTCATATCACCAAGTCATATTTCACCCTAAAAGAATTCAATGATGCTTTATGTTCCATAGTTGGCACTATCGTTTTACCCATCGAAGTGGGGGTCAAAATATTGCACACTATGTTCCACATCTTGGAAGGATCCATGGCATACAATGTACTCCTTGGAAGACCTTGGATGAGGGAAATGAGATGTGTCCCTTCCATTCTACATCAATACTTGAAATATGTTCATGAGGGACAAGTACATTGCATACCAGTAGATGTCGAACCATTTAAGTATTGCAATTTCATCTCAAATCCCTATGAATCCATGCTTCCTTCCACCCACCTTTTCCTATCACCATCAACCAATCCATCTACCACTCTACCCATTTCTTCATCAAAATCTCCCATTCCTGAGGAGCCCCTTATCACCAATCCCCCATCATCTTCATCATTGACTACATGCACATGTGGTCAAAGTCAATCCACATCATCAACATCATCCCCTTCCACAACTTTACCTTCCACATCATCATCATCCATTCAACAACCTTCCCAATCCAATCCATCTCCATCAGCCAATGTTTCACAAGTCGAGTTGATGGATTGTGAGACATCTTCATCTCCACCATTCCCCGAGCCATTATCCAATCATGGTCCTTCCACATCATCCCAAGTCGAGGTCCACCTCACTAATCCTGGTATTGGTGAATATGTGGTCCAAGACATCACCATCACACCGCTCACCATTCCAACCACTAAGGATTTTGATCACCCATGTGACCCACCTTTATCCATAGGAGTGGTATATGACATGGGTTCAGCTCCCAATAACATAAATTTTGTATATGGGGGGATTGATTCTTCATCAAATCTAGCTCCCCTAGAAGAACCCAAAGAACCAACACCTGCCAACATACAAAACATGTCAGGATTTCCATCCTATTATTTTCACATAGTTAATTGGTAGGGTCATGGCCTAGGATTGCATGAATAGGGAATGCACGACATTATTGATGTTCCATATCGAGAAATGCATGACCGTTCAGGCTTAGGTTACACTCCACTTTCCACCACCTCTTCTCTTGAACAAGCCTTCCAAAGGCTTAATCTAAATTTAGGAGAAGAAGCCCTCCACCTCGATGACTCTAATGATGAGATATATGAAGAATTCGAACTCATGTCGATAATTTCTGATGAATCTGAAGAGGAATCGAAGCCCATCATTCCCCACACCGAACAGGATGAGTTTTATCTCAGAATGTTCCCCATCCATGAGCCCATATTTCACTTGCTTCTTCCACAAGAATGAGCCTCCCCTACCGGTGAACCACCACCTCCATCTCATTAATCCATTTCATAAGCCAAAATTGTAATATATGTACATAACAAAAAATAAAACAAAAATAGTGGTTTTCACCACTACAAAAAAAAATCAAACAAAAACATTTTCTTTTTTGCATTGCATGTATATATCATTTAGTTAAGTGCATTTATTTGTGTTGCTTGTTGTTATCCAGGTTTACCAAGCTCCTAGCATCGGTTCTTAGGCTCCATTCATCCCATCCAACCTCATCCATTTTCCCTTAAGTCAACATGAATCCTGTTGACTTATTCACCCCACTCCATAATCCATACGATTTGGCAAAGCCAATTCCAATTGACATGAGCCTTATTGATATGGACTAGATCTCTTCACCTCCATCCTTCTCTGAGTTTGTCTTGTCCAAGGAATTGTTAAGGGCTTCTACCAACTACATTCCTCCATCCCCTCCACCTTCACCTTCACCTTCACCTTTGAACCCCAAGGTTTTCTAGGTAGACGTAGATGAGGAAAAGTCAGAAGAGTTTGATGACATCTTAGATGACATTCATCTGATCCCTACGCCCCATCAACTTGAGGAAGGTTCCCACATGTCCATTGAAGATACCATCGATGTGGACCTTAGTTCAGACAAAGACAACCCTCAAATTGTCAAGCTTGGCAAAATCTTATCCAATGATGAACAAGAGCAATTAATTGCTCTCCTCAAGAGGAAGAAGGGCATTTTTGCATGGTCCTATAAAGACATGCCTGGTCTTGACCCTAGCTTGGTTGTCCATAATCTCACCTTACATCCTGATGCTAAGCCGATCAAACAAAAACTTAGAAGGATGCATCCTACCATTGCCCTCTTGGTCAAATAAGAGCTCCAAAAGCTACTAGATGTGGGTTTCATTGTACCCATTGATTATCTTGAGTGGCTCTCAAATATGGTACCCATTCGTAAACCTAACGGGGTGATACACGTTTGCACTGATTTTTGAGATCTTAACAAAGCGTGTCCTAAGGATGATTTTCCTCTCCCAAATATTGATACTCTTGTCGACACTTGTGTTGGCCATGAAATGCTTTCTCTCATGGATGGTTTTTTAGGATACAACCAAATTTGAATAAATCTTGATGACCAACACAAAACAACATTCACTACACCTTGGGGAACTTTTTGTTACAAGGTGATGCCCTTTGGCCTTAAAAATGTAGGTGCCACTTATCAACGTGCCATGACATACATTTTCCATGACTATATGCATAAGATTATCGAAGATTATGTGGATGATCTCTTGGAAAAATCTAAAACTCGACAAGAGCACATTGGTGTGTTGGAGAAAGTTTTTGACCGACTACTAGAGCATAATGTAAGGTTGAACCCCAAGAAATGTGTCTTTGGTGTTACCTATGGCAAACTATTAGGGTTCATTATCTCCAAAAGAGGCATTGAGGTGGACCCAAACAAGGTCAAGGCCATCTTAGAGATGCCTCCCCCAACAAACTTAAAGGAATTGCATAGTTTACAAGGAAAGATCCAATCAATCCATCATTTCATTGCGCAACTTTCTGACAAATGCAGGTCATTCAATCACCTGCTACAAAAGGGGGTGCCATTTTCTTGGATAGATGAGTGCCAAAAAGCCTTTGATGATATTAAGCAATACCTAGCTTCTCTTCCAGTCTTAGCTCCTCCTCGTCTGGGGGTCCCATTCTATCTTTATGTTTCAGCAATGAACTTTGCATTAGGGACAATGCTTGCACAAAAGAATGAAGAAAATCGAGAGCAAGTTGTCTATTATATTAGTCGAACATTGGTAAGCTATGAAACTAGATACGCTTATGTAGAAAAATTGTGCTTAGCAATGGTTTTTACCACTAAGAAACTTTGACATTACATGCTTAGTCACACAACATATGTCATAGCTAGAGAAAATCCTCTATGTTATATGATGTCTCACACTTACAATAACACCCGCACCGCTAAATGGATAATGCTTCTTACTGAATTCGACCTTGAATTCATTAGCCAAAAATCCATTAAAGGTCAGGTCATAGCCGATCAACTTGCGAAAGCTCCACTACCTAGTGATCATCCTTTGATTATTGAGCTCCCAGATGATTCGGTATTTGCTATCACTGAACAAGAAGAAGATGTCATTCTAGAGGAAGATGTCGATATCACATTATTCTTTGATGGCTCTAAGTGTGAGAAAGGTCAAGGTGCTGGAGTCATGTTTCATACACCCTAGGGGGTACCTATCCCTTTATCATTCAAACTTGACTTCCAATGCACAAACAACATAGCAGAGTATGAAGCCTTAATCTTAGGTCTTCAATCAGCTATAGCTATGGGCATTAAGCGTATCAGGATATTTGGTGATTCTCAACTTGTTGTCAAGCAAATCAATGGAGAATACCAATGCAAAGAACCTACCATTAAACTTTATCATGAAGTAGCAATGAAATTGCTCTCTAAATTTGAATGGTATGAAATCGATAGTTTGCCATGTTCGACTAATAGATTTGTAGATGCAATGGCCTCCCTTGGATCATTGATTCCAAAAGACTCCTTAGGAGAGGTACAACCCCTTATTATCTCAACGATCTCTAAATCTACAATTGTTCGTGTTGAATCTAAGGATGAAAAGGATGTTTGCTTTATCCATTCGGATCCATATGAGCCTTGGTCAAGCCAAATAGTAGCCTTTCTCAAGTTTGGAACACTCCCATATGACATGTCTCAAACTGCTAAACGCACTTTCAAGCAAAAAGCAGCTCGTTTTGTTCTCTTGGGGGACGTGTTGTATAAACATGGTTATGATGGAGTCCTCCTTCAATGTCTCGAGTCTAGTGAGGCACAAAGAGCCATAGCTGAAGCTCATGATGGTACTTGTGGTGGTCATTTTAGTGGGATGGCCATCGCAAAGTGTATTCTATGCATGGGTTATTATTGGCCCACCATGGAACGTGATTGTTGCACTTATGTTAAACATTGTAAGAAATGTCAAGAACATGCTAATTTAACTCATGTGCCATCACAAGCTTTACAACCTATTCAAAGCCTTTGGCCCTTTTCACAATGGGGTCTTGATCTAATTGGTAAAATCTCACCTCCTTCCTTGGGATAACATACATTCATCATCACAACCACTGAATACTTCACAAAGTGGGTTGAGGTAATTCCTCTAACTAGTATGACAAGACCTAGAATTGTGGAGTTTATACTTCACCATATCATTTGTCATTTTGGTATCCCCTCAAAAATCATCTTCAAGAATGGCAAGTCTTTCAAGAATAAGGATGTTCAAGCACTTTACAAGAAATATAACATCCAACATAGTTTCTCGACTCCTTATTATCCATAAGCAAATGGATAAGTTGAGGCTACCAACAAGACCTTAATTGCTATTCTTAAGAAACTTGTTAACAAAAATCATAGAGATTGGCATACCAAAATTCCCTTGGCATTATGGGCTTTTAAAACAACCATTCACATGCCTACTGGAGCAATTTCATTTTCATTGGTCTGTGTAGTCGAAGCAATCATGCCTCTCAAACTTGAGATACCCTCCTTGCAAATTTCTTTTTAGGAATTCATAGATTACGACATTGCTATACAATCACATCTTGACCAACTCACTGATAAAATGCGAACTAGAAAATATTATTCAGAGTGCAGTATAAATAATGTTACAATTGCCAGGAATAGTTGGCTGAACCGAACTTGTTACAGCAGTTGTAACAGAGAGCTAAATGATGCAATACGAACAGAAATATGTTAAGTACGCTAACATCCCCCTTTATTACATTATTTGGGTAATGTAATAACTAATAGCTATACTAACATCCCCTTACATTATTTTGCAATACAAAGTGAGCTGCGAAACAATTCAAATTTGACACGTCCAAGTGCCTTAGTGAAAATGTCTGCAACTTGAGCATCGGTGGGAATGTGCGAAGCTGAATTCGGTGCTTTGGAACTTCATCTCGAATGAAATGACATTGTGTGTCAATGTGCTTTGTTCTTTCATGATGGACTGGATTCTTGACGAGGTTCATAACACCCTGATTGTCGCAAAACAAGTGTATTGGAGATTTTGATGGATGGCCCATACTTGTCAGAATGCGACGTAACCATATCACTTCACACATAGCTTCACGTGCGGCACGATATTCTGCCTCTGTTGATGAAATAGCAACCACCTATTGCTTCTTGCTGTGCCAAGAGACAGGACCGGATCCCAGATGAAAAATGTATCCATAAGTTGACTTGCGATCATCAAATGATCCGGCATAGTCGGAGTCCGTGTATCCTTGCAAGAAGAATTTGTTGTTCCTCTTGTATTCTAGGCCATATTCCATAGTACCACGGACATAGTGAAGAACACGTTTTGTCGCTTTCCAATGAGTGGTCTTAGGCTCCCGCATGAACCTCGAAAGATAGTTGACAAGCAAATACGAGATCCGGCCTAGTATTGGTCGGATATATGAGACTCCCAATCAATCGTCGATAGAGAGTACCATCTACCCGAGGTGAATCATCATATCGCGATAACTCAAGTCCATTCTCCATCGGAGTTGCCATTGGCTTGCAATCGATCATGCGATATTTTTCCAAGCAATGTCTTGGCATATTTTTTCTCGAGACACTTTGATGGAGTGCTCCTTCCCGGCTGAATTCCGGACCAAGACAAGAATGGAGAAGTCCGAGATCCGTCATCTCAAAATATTTGCACAAGTTTCTTTTGACAAGAGAGATCATAGTTTCTGAACTCCCCGTAATGAGCAGATCATCCACATAGAGTACAAGCAACACTATCTCAGAACCCTGTTTCTTGAAATAGAGGTTTGCATCTGACGGACATCTCTTAAATCCATGCTGCATAAGGTGATTGTCCATTTTTATATACCAAGCTCGAGGAGCTTGTTTCTGACCATATAAGGATTTGACCAATTTGCAAACCTTCTGCTCTTGGCCTTCCACTTCAAATCCTTCAGGCCGAGTCATGTAGACTTCTTCTTGGAGATCACCATTTAGAAAGGCACTTTTGACATCCATCTGGTGAACTTTCCACCCATATTGTGCTGCCATAGCACACATAACCCGAATTGTGGTCATCCGAGCAGTAGGTGCAAAAGTTTCCTCGTAGTCAATGCCTTCTTTTTGAGCATAGCCCTTTGCAACAAGACGGGCCTTATGCTTATCAGGCCTTGTACTTGACTTTATATACCCATTTGCAGCCAATGGGTTTCTTTCCATGCGGCAGATCAACAAGCTTCCAAGTTTTATTTCTCATCAAAGACTCATACTCGTATCCATAGCGGCCTTCCACTGAGGCTCACCGAGAGCATCTTGCACTGATGCAGGTTCAAGATCATCTATGGTAGACATGAACTCCCTGTCATCATCAATATCCATATCCTCTACTTCTGTACTTGGAGTTACAGAAAGTTCCTCAAAAGATTGACAAAGATCATCAACCTCACCACTTTCTTTGGCTTCTTTTTCCTTTTGAGCCATACCGCGTGTACGAGGTCTATCCAAATTCAAATTGGGAGGAGTGGATAAATTTGCATCTCTCGATTGTATTTGTACACCATTTAGGATTCTTCTTCGATGGAGTTGAAGAAGATGTAGAAGGACCTCCTGTCCGTGTTGACGAAGGAATCTTCTCTTCCTTAGATTCCACAATATCTTGGTGTACTTTAGATGTGCTCTGTGATGTGAAAGCTTCATCAAAGACAACATCTCCGCTGATATGAATTTTCTTGGTCAAAGGATCTATCAACCGATATCCTTCAGAGTGCTCATCTTAACCAAGAAAAATACATCTCAGTTGTTTTCTCATCTAGCTTCTTCCTTTTCTCTTTCGGTATGTGCATGAAAGCGTGACATCCAAAAATACGTAGATGAGATATGGAGGGTTTTCGACCACTCCATGCTTCCTGTGGAGTCATTCCTTTTAGGGCCTTTGTGGGTGCCCTATTCAATAGATACACTGTAGTGGTGACAGCTTCTGCCCAATATTGTTGCCCAAGAGTAGCTCCTGTGAGCATACAACGAACCATTTCCATGATAGAACGGTTCCTTCTCTCAAGGAACTCCATTTTGCTCGAGGAGTATAGGCAGTTGTTAACCTGTCTCTTGATTCCATGCTTATCTAGGAATGCAAAAAATTCATTAGAGGTAAACTCTCCCCCTCGATCTGAGCGGAGGGTTTTAATAGAAGCTCCTGACTCCTTCTCAACGGATTTCTTGAACTGCTGGAAGAATGCGAAAGCTTCAGATTTCAGTTGGAGAAAGAAAACCCACATCTTTCGTGAGTAGTCATCTACGAATAACTGAAAGTACCTCTTCCCTCCACAACCGTTGGGTGTGAAAGGACCGCACAGATTGGTGTGAATTAACTCTAGAGGTTTTCGTGCTCTTGTAGAGCTCTTCTCAAATGGTACTCTATGCCGCTTTCCCGCCAAGCAGCCGAGCACACCGGCAATGTGGCGTAAAGGGAAGGAAGACCCTTTACCATCTCATACTTACCGAGCTCAAGTAAGTAGCCGTAACTAAGATGCCCATATCTCTTGTGCCATAGGGAAGTTGCCTCCTTGGTAGAGACAATCATGGCAACATGTGGAGTAGAGATAGCATCTAGTGCAAATAAGCCGTGCTTATATGAAGTCATTGCAACCGCTTACCCTTCCCGGTAATAGTACAACACTTCTTTCCATTCTCAACATGAAAGTTGACAACCATATTTCTATCCAGGATTTGTGTCACTGACAACAAATTGTTGGCCAATCCCGAAACATAGAGGACTTTGTCAATCTGACACTTGCCATCATGAAGAGTGACTGAAACTGTAACCTCTCCCTGAACCCTGTAGGTTTTATCATCAGCAATGGTGACAGGTTTGCCCTCTTTGGCCACAAATGATTCAAACCACGATCTGTCGCCAGTCATATGTTTGCTAGCTCTAGAATCGACATACCAAATAGGATCCCTCTGTGTGGAATCTGTGGTAGTCATGAGCACCTTGTGTGCCCATTCGTAATCTGAGTCAGATTCTTCAACAACAACATTCACCTGGGGGTTGCTTGTTTTTATTTTGTGGTTTGTTTTGGCCTTTCTCGCTTGTTCTTATGCCAACACCTGTTGGTGTCATGGTTGTCTTTCTCACAGATCTTGCACCACCTCTTCTTCTCGTTGAGGTTGTTTGCCTTTTCCTTTCGTATCCTGTTGAGAATTTCCTCCTTTCAGAAAGTTGCCTCCTTTTTGCCCATTACCTTTCTTCCTAGAACCCCGCCTCGTTGGTGTATAGGGCTGTATTGGAAGAATCATCCTTGTGAAGTTGGCGTGCCTCCTGTTGTTGAAGCAGATTGACCAACTCGATGTAGGTAATTTGTCGTTGAGACACCTGGATGGAGGTTATCAACATATCAAATGAAGAAGGTAAAGCTCTCATCACAAGTGAAATGAGAAGCTTTTCATCCACAGTATCTCCCAAAGAACTCAATTTCTCTTTCAATTCAGACACTCTGCACAGAAAGAGTTCAACTGTTTCACCCTGTCTCAAACTCAGGTTATGAAGTTGTTGTTGAAGATGAAGAATGGTGGAATCATTCTTTCCCTCATAGATGGTTCTAAGGGCATCCCATGCCTCTTTACCACTTGCTTTGTCACCTATATGAGGTTGCACTTCATCTGAAATAACAAACAAAATGAGCACCTTTGCTCGACCGTCTTTCTTGTCAAAAGCTATCTCGATCTGCTGAAGGACCCGTGGATCCCGCTCGTTGGTGAAGGCCTAGTTGCTACTCCAAGAATAATATCCCACAAATCTTCCATTTGGAGAATTGCCTTCATCTTATGTTTCCATGGTGTATAATTTGGACCTTTCAATAACTGATGCGGATCAGTCATCAACTTTGCAACAACTGCCATAGTGAAGGTTCCTTATATCACCAATTGGTCCCCCTTTCGATATACCTTTTGCTAGGCCAATATACCATACAAAATACCCGCCCTTACGTGAGGGAAACTATAGGTATTTAGAAAGATCAACAAAAATCACCCGCCCTTACGTGAGGGAGACTATAGGTGAGTTTTAGAGATCATACGATACGTGGAACATAAGCGGTACTGAAAGGGAATCGCCTTGTTGATGGCACCTACCATAGAAGATTCTTCTCATGCGTGGGGCGTAACTTCCCCTAAACACTATGAAGAATACTTCGTCAGAATTTACGCCTAAACACAAGTGCGATAAAGGGTAGTGGATGGAGTAAAAAAATGCAAAAATGGCTAACTTATCTCTCCCCGACGATTTATAGAGAACAAGCTCGTACGTCGTTGTAGCAACTATATTAGGCGGCGGATACAGTAGCCAAATCACGACAGCTTTACTCGTAAGTGCTGGCCGTAGGTATCACAAATACCGATCACTGCAAAGTGCAATAAATTGCACGGATGGGTTTTAATTATTCCGGGACTTAGGGAGTGTTTTGATTTTAATTTTTAATGTTATAGTGCAAAAAATGAAATATGCAACATACAACAAAAAAAAATGCCCACAAGAATAACCCACAAGGTGTCGGTCACAGCCAAAAATGCACCTTTTACAATTCGCCAAATTGCTATTTTTCGAAAAATTACTCACAATCCCCCTTTGATTTTTTGAAAAAATATCCCCCCTTAAAAAATTCTCTTTTAACAAAGCATTTTTAATAATTATTATATATTTAAAATTAAAATAAATAATTTTAATTTATATAGTTTTAAAACTTATAAAAAAATAAATTAAAATTAAATTTTAATTTATAAAGTTTAAAAACTATAAAAAATAAATTAAAATTAAAAATTTTAATTAAAAAATAATAATTAAAAAAAACTTTGCAAAAAAAAATTATACCTTAGGGGGGAGTCGGCGGGATTTGAACCCCCGACCTGCAGGCTCCCTGAGCCTTACCGCACAGCTCACTGCCAAGTGAGCTAGCGGGCTGATCCGGATGGATCACTGGAGCCCTCCTCTTTGAACACCTGGTTCCTCCTCCTCTGCAAATCACCACTGCAGCTTGCAGTCCGTGCGCAGACTGGACAGAGACTGGACGCTCTGCCTCCGGCTGCAACTTCAACGCGGGGGGGCTCTTGTTTTTTTTTTTTTTTTTTTTTTTGTTTAAACTTCGCCCCGGGGGGGGGTTCCTCCCTCCTCCTCTGCGCAGACCGAGCGCGCCTGTGTGCGCGTTGGGCGGACGTGCGGGGGGGTGCTCCCTCCTCCTCTACGCAATCCGAGCATGGCTGCAACTTGGGGGGGGGGGGGTTAATACCCCGCGTGGGCGCGGGATTTTAAATTCCTGCGTTGCACGCAAGGGGGGGGGGAATTTTAAATTCCCGTCGGCCTCCCCGCACTAGACGTCGTGGGACGTCTACGCAGACAGACGTCAGCATCCATAGGTGGGGAAGGGCGTTGGGGCACATGCACGCGTACTACGCGTCACGTAGCCTCCAACCGGGGGGGGTGCTGCGCCCTTGACGCGCGGTGCTCTCTCTCCTCGGCCTGCGTGTGCATCCTCCAACGGATGCCGCGCTCTGTCGTCTGTCGTCCCACGTGCTGACGGCGCCCTCTGCATCCTGCGCGAACGTGGGACGCGGTCTGCATCCTGCAACAGGGGGGACGCGCGATGGGGGGCTCCCTCCCTCGGTCGCGCGTCGCGCGATTTTTTTTTTTTTTTTTTTAAATCGCGACCGGACGTATTTGCTGCCTGGGCGCAGCTGCGCCCACAACTCCTCCCTCCTGCAAAAAAAAAACTCTGCCCAGCAAACAATTTACTGAACTGGCTCTGATGCCATGATAAAACGTGAACTAGAAAATATTATTCAGAGTGCAGTATAAATAATGTTACAATTTCCAGGAATAGTTGGCTGAACCGAACTTGTTACAGCAATTGTAACAGAGAGCTAAATGATGCAATACGAACAAAAATATTTTAACTACGCTAACACTCACACTTATTGATGAGATTTGAGTCAATGATTTAGAGCATTTATGAGTTTATAAAGACCAGCTAAAGTGTGCGTACAATGTCAAAGTTCATCTACATGAATTTCAAGTAAGAGATCTTGTCCTTAAAGAGAATCAACAAAACACCAATGCATTATCTCATCTTTGTGATAAATTCATGGCTAATTGGTTGGGTCCATACATCATCACTCAAATAGTGGGTAATGGTACTTATAGGCTTGCCAATATAGAGGGAGAGGAAGAACCCGAACCACTTAATGTTATACACTTGAGAGCATTATATGCTTAATGTGATTTATATATACATATACATGGCTAATACACAAAAACATTGCATTTCATTTTCACAAATTTCATTCAAAACAATTGTATGCATACACTCCATTTCATAAAATTGCACTTCATACATTCCATCTACATTTCACATTAGAGATCATTTATTCAGTTTAAGGTATTAATTGGTCTAAATAAAGTTTGTTACCTTAATCAGGGGCACCTTCAATTACATCATCCATGTCACTGTATTATTCCACCAAGCCAAAATATCATTTGCCTCCATATATCCATAATGCCTAGGTATTTTCTGTCACTCAGCCACTCCTGGTGTTTTAAGCAACCTCCAAAATACATGTCGAGTTTTCTTTAGTACCAAGACACAATTTTCACTAAGAAAATCTTGAGTTTTAGGAATTGACTCCAAAACATTCTTGAACCAAATACAATTCCACATATTAAAAGTATCTTGTGTCAAAGAGGGATAACACCATTTTTGGTTTGAACCTCAAAGTGAAAAGGGTAATCCTTGCCTGTCCCATCATGCAACATAGTCCATAAAAGTAATGGTTTTCACCACTATCATAGTTGCTTCCAAATTCAAAATACAGAGTAGTAAGGATAGGGTACAATTCTCATCATACTTAGGTTGAGAATTTGATTTCCAAAAACCTCTAAATCTTTTACATCAAACATCATTGATCATTGGATTGTAAGGATCATACTACATTTCCAATCAAACGGTTAGGTAGTCATCCCCAAAACTTAAGAAATCAAAATTTGTGGACTATGGAGTCAGCCTCCATCAGAGCTATAGATACTTGACTGGCAGTGGAGTACACTCATGCATGGTGACACATCTCTTTCAAAGAGACCTCTGACCACACATACAAACAAGCTAATTTCTTGATTTCATCCATAACAGGTCACCCCAATTTACTCAAGATGAGTTAATGAACTCACTTGCACACACATTGGTTATTTATTACCTCAAGTCATTACCATGCTCATGATTCGGTAAATGAATTCACTGAACATACATTTGGTCCTAGAGGGACTAGGAAATTTTAGTGAGTTTGTTTGATGCCACTAGTATGTTTGAGTCTCTGCAAAATAGTCAATTTTCCATATCAACATCCATATCTTCTTCCATATTGACATCCATATATAATTCCATGTCAACATCCATGTCACTTTATGAGTCATACAACCTACAAGCCACCAAGTTTGGTGCCCCTAATTAAAAAACAATGCTAGAACATGGCCAAGAAAAAATCTAAGCTATAAATGATCATTAGAATATTTGCATTTCATACCTTGCATTAATCATACATACATTTCCACTTGCATTAATCATCCATAACATATCATATACATTAATCATCCATATAAATAAAGCATTCACACAAAAATATATAACACAAAAGTAAAATCCATGTATATATATGTGTGTAAATATCTCATATACAATGAGTTCCAAAAGGCTACATACAATGGAGCACCAAGGATCATATACAAAAAGTGCATCTAAGCACTAGCTAAGCCCTCCAAGAGGACCCTTGTGACCTAGAAGGAGCCCTAGACCTAGAGCTATGCCTAGAATTGCTATGCCTAGTAGCCTTGTATACAAAGGAGGTAGGAGGATCAGGAAGTGGAATATGATGCTCCATCAACCTATCCTCCAAAGCCTTGATATACCTATGTTGAGACCGAAGGTGTGCTATGTCAATATTATGATGCCACTCCTCTCTACAAGCTTTACCTAGAGCCTCGTGATCCTCTCATCCTAAGCCATCACCATCATATACCACTCTACCACCTACTACTCCAGCCTCACCCAATCCTCCTCGCTCTGATCTAGAGGCCCATCCGAATTCTCCTTCACATCATCCCCATATCTACTTTCTCCTCCACTCTCAAGAGCCTGCATCATTTTACCCTTAGTCCTCCTCCTTTGACTATCATATCGAAGGCACCTCTACCACTTGGAAGCCTCATGGGTTTCCTCCACCTCATTTCCATATCCACCAGCTACTATTAGAGTTAGTTTCCATGGTAGCTGTATAGAAAACCATGTATCATACTTTGTAGTAGTCCCCGCATCATCCACATCAGGGAGATCTATCTCCTCATCATCCTCATATGCCTACCTCCATGTCTTAGCACATGGTATCCTTGTCTCCTTTCGATGTCTCCTATAGAGCACCAGCTCATTCAAAATCTCCTACCTCATCCTAAATTGACGTAGTACCTATAAAAATTGAATATATTCAACCTCACTTCGATACCTCCCAACCACCCACCTAGCTTTCTTGACCCACCATAGATGCTCTCCATCGCTCGTCCACTTGGTAACCCACCATGGCCTCCATACCACTTGGTCAGATGTCAATCCAGCCCATAAATCATGGTACCTAGCTCATCTACACAAGCCAACTCAGTTGTACCTTCTCCACCACTACCCATCTCCTAGCATAGGGCTACCCCCTACCTAAGCCTCCAGCTGGTAGACCCTCTGATCGAGCCATGCTAAAATATTTCCATCCCCAGCACTGCAGTAGAAATTTGCAACCCAATTCCTTCCTCCCCCACCTCCTCACCTCATACAACTCCTAGTACGATTGCACCAATAAGGCAGGAGCCCATGCATACACCTACAAGATAGCCAGTATATCACTCACCACCCCTATTAGGTTCCAAGGGAACCTATAGTTGATATTGTTTGGGACCATGATGTTGGCCAATATGAACATCACCAAAGCCTGAAGGGCATCCAGTTCCTTATCCACATACATGGACAAGTATGGAATACCCTCACACTCCACCTTCACACTCTACCAGTTGTATCTAAACATATTCTTCATCTCTGCTCCCCGATCGCCTCCAACATTGACATGAATCCCTTCCATCGATAGCTTGAGGATGCAGTATACATCCTCAAGTATAATGGTAACCTCTCTAGTAGGAATCTGGAAGGTCCCCCTCTCGGGATCCCACGTCTTTGCTAATGTTGAGAGGTACCCTTCATCCGCCCTTACCACATAAATCTGGGCTACCTCCTCTAGCCCCATATCCTTTAGAAAATCCTATTCCTCCTTCACTAATGTCTTCCTCATCCCAGGAATGAGAGGTGAGAACCAATGTCGAGCCTCCAAAATCCTAATTTGTAGCACAACATAAAAAATTTGTTAATACATGTTCATTAAAAAAAACATAAAATTTTTGCACAAAAACAAAGAGAGCTTCAAACAAAGGACTTACCTTGGTAAATTACACTCTAGCTCCAGATCTGGTCCTCACATCCACTCCCTCCATCACCATAGCTTTGGCACCCACCTTGCTTCACCTTACTCCACTCTACTTCACTTAAGTCTCCCAAACGTAGCTTCTCAAACTCACAAACATATAAATGAGCTTTATTTTTTTATCCTACAATCTATTTATAGCTGCTTTAGGTGCCTTGAAGTGCCCATGGGTGTTTCTTGGTGCACTGAAGCACACCAGGGCATTTATGAAGTGCTTAAACATTGACAGGCATCTGCGCATGCCAAAAATGCCAGTCGACGTCTGGCATCAAAAATTGACAAAAGACCAAATCAATGCAAAATAGTGGCTTACCCCCACCAAATCACTCCATATTGCATTCATATATCATTTTCATCATCTTAACAGGTTTTGTGAAAGTTACAACCGATTTGGATGCATAGCTTTTGTTTGCGATCAAAAGTCATAAAATCACTCAAAAGGTCCCAAAATGTTTCAAAATGGTCCAAATTTTTACAAAATGGCCATATTCATCATTCTCATCATCAATACTTCATTTCCACATCATTTTCACTCACCAATCATAACATTTACATATTTTCCAAGTTCAAACAAAAATTCAAGTGAACCTCGTATCTAGTGGTTTATTCTATCTACTTGGTGATTGTAGCGATTTGCATCCATGCAATTTGATAAGATGAATAAATCACCAAAAGGACACTTGGTCATCTTCATCATCCTATATCTCCTTGTTTGAAATCACAATCACATTTGGTACTTCATATTTTTGCATGAAACCTTGCCAAGAACAATTTGCACAAAAGCTATCATTGATGGCCTAGTTCGTGGGGCTTAAAACATGGAAAAAAACACATTTCATTATATAATATCTCATTTAAATTCATCATGGTAACTGGACTTAACTAGGGTGATTGGTTTCTATCATAGGAATTATCTAACAATCATTAGTTAACCCTTTGAAGTTGACTATTTTTATTTTTGCATATTCATCCTTGCATATCAATGATGCCCAAAGGCACATTCTTTAGCAACATCGAATCACCCCAAATTTGGGGCAACCACATTTGGTTTTTTACTTTCCCACAATGGGATACATCTTACATGATCATGGCATCTACACTTGGAAAAACTCCCTTCATCTATTGGGGCAAAAATAGATACATTTTCACAAAACCCTTCATATGTTGGGGCAAAAATAGACGTAATCATTCAATATTTTCCACCAATCTCCTCTCCCTGTTGGGGTAAAAATGGTATCACATTTACATCATTCATATCATCCACAATCATATAATTATTTTACACAATCAATTGCACTCATTTTTCAATTGGCTCATGAGATTCATCCACAAACTCATTTGCCAATTGAGGGGGTAAGCTACGAAAATCCAAATTCTTTAATTTTTTTGTCTTCAAGATAATTTTTCCATCCCAAGAGAAATTTGTTTCTGAACCTAGCCCAAGTAGGTGTCTTGTATTTTTGCACTGCATTATGTTTCATGTAATGCAGTACAAAAATGGGTATCTGTAGACACCAAAATCTAGCCACTTATCATCCATCCAGGTCTTCTTGCCATTTTTACCCATTTATTGATATATATTTAGGTATATTTGTTAAATATATGTTTATTATTAATATTTTAATATTGTATTTTATATATAATAGATATAAATATTATATATGTAAATAAATCCTAGCCATCCGATTTGATTTAATCCTAACCATCCATCTATATCAATCCATGCCATGCACCCAGAATTAATATCCATCCTTTGATATGTTTTAATCTAATCCATATAATGTGTATCGCTAAAACCCTAACATACCCTAATGTGTATTATTAATAGGAGTCATTTTAATGGCTCAACCCCTAAGTAGTCTGAGTCTAAATTCCCTAGGTTGCTCTTGAGTTCTTGCTCCTAAATAGTTGACACCTATCCAAACACTCTCATCATCCATCCTTGTTTTCCCTAGCCTCTCGCATCCATTGCCACCCATTTTTCTCAATCATATCTACTACTGCAGATCTTCACCTTAGCTCTCAAACACCTTTGGGTACTTCCTATCATCATTGAGTGCCTTTAGGTGCTTCCTTCTGCCATCGAGCACCATTGGGAACTTTCTACCATACCCAAGCACCCACAGGTATTTCTTATTGTTTTTGAGCACCCGCGAGCATCTCATAACCTATTATTGAAGACTAGAAAAGCCCTTGGGTGTCACTAGGGCATCCACGCACTGTCTCCCTACAAAAATGACTATAGATAAAAAAACATTAAGTTCAACAAGGTAAATCTCATTTATTATGTTTATTTTTGTATTCCTAGATTTGCTTATAGCTTCATTTTTGCAACTAGGTTAATAATTTTCTTATTGAGGGCCTCACACAGTGGAGCCCTCGTAGGTATTATTGACTTCCTATTATTATTTTTTGTTTGCAGGTTTAGATATCTACATGTATTGAGTAGTTGTTTAAGCTAGAGTGGTCCGACCAAAGGATATCTGAAGCCCACTCACTTATATTGGGATCAATCGAGCATGAAGACACCATATTGATTTGTTGGCTAGGGTTTTGGATAACCCTAGCATATTAATATTATTTTATTGAGCAATAAAGCATTGTAAAAACTCCAATCTGGGGCATATTTGGTTGTAATATCAGGAATCCATCTAGCAATAATAAAATCAAAAATATGTATGTGCAATCACATGTTTTTATCTTGCTTTTATTGTTCATTTATTTAATTTTAGTTATTTGGTGTTTTTTTATTTGCATATACACCATGGTGTAATGCCTCAATGATTAGTTAGTTCCATATATCCATGAGACTAATATCATTACCACTCACCTGGTAATGATCATGGTCACGCTTGCTTACTCACAAGGTACCACCACTATATTACCTTGTGAATGATCTTATGGGTTATCCCATACCAATCCACTGTTAAGATTCCCAAGCCTCACTTTTAAGAATCATCCAAGTCTTGCTGTTAGGACTCATCCAAGACTCACTGCTAGGGCCAACCAAGCCTCACCGCTAGGGTATAATATTCATAATTACCTAGTTGATTTGTATATCCACAACTCAACAAGGATTAGGTACAACTCAATTCTAGGGATTACTAATATGGCACTAACATTCATGTACATAAAAACCCTCTCTAAAATCCAAGGGTCCTAAACAACATTTTTGTCTAACAAATCATATCCAAAAAATCAATACTAGCATCGATATATCATATTGATAAAGACTACATTATTTAGGTGCTTATTTCAAACATAGCACTAGAATTAGGTATTTCCTTTATTTTCATAAAAGAAATAAATCAATATCTAGAAGAATCATAACCATTATTCTCTTTAATAAACACAATTTATCCATTTTGCTATCAACAATTTATCTCTAAGAAAATTAACTTAGAAGGAACATAAATTTAACTTTAATATTTTGAACAAATCTCATGATAATTCAACAATATTATTTACAGGACTAACCATTTCTCCATAAAATTCATATCATAACTTTACACATAATACTTTAACATTTTTCATCAACAATTACAATATCACATTCAACTTATACATAATAGTCATTAATTCCATATTCTTCTTCTTCAAATCTTCTACTTGATAGTTCCTCTTCATCAAACTTTTGAATGTAAGTTTAGGGATCAAGACAACTCTTTGAATGTATATGCAAGCCTAACATGCATTATGCAAGTAAAACATTCAACAAGAATACAATAGCATCAACTTTATCCCAATGCTATTAATCATAGCCAAAATAATCCCATACTTCTCTCATTTAGATATGGATCTATAGCTACATAAGCCCCACCCATACCCATAATTACATTTACTATTCAACCCTTTAATAATACTTCCTCATTTATTTA
The DNA here is from genome assembly GCA_028583015.1 of Wollemia nobilis. Classification (NCBI taxonomy): domain Eukaryota; kingdom Viridiplantae; phylum Streptophyta; class Pinopsida; order Araucariales; family Araucariaceae; genus Wollemia; species Wollemia nobilis. The sequence goes on along the minus strand of JAQPPZ010001465.1, from coordinate 207,502 downwards.
TTTATGAGTAACTTAACACCCTTTTACTTGTTAACGGTTCATGGTAAAACATGCAACTAAGCAACATGACACAAAGCAAAAATTAATGTATAGACAACAACACAACCAGTTTACCAATATATGAATTACATGCAATATTTGGACATAGAGCATTATAACTCCTTATGTTATATATAAACTTAATAAAACATAAAAATAATTAATATTCTTAGGCCAAAAATCGTTATAACATAGACTATAGGAAATGATTTTTGGACATGATATGACAAACTAATTTAGCTTGCAAGTACAAAAAGGTTAACCAAAGGTGACCACGACACACAATAAAACAATATATGGTAGTATATTAACATAAAAACATACGGTTGATTATCACTAAATGTTGGTATACAACATCATAAAAACACAAATGCAACTCTCAATGTCTAACTAGGATTACACGACCAAATGGATCTTCATGGTAACATCAGGTATGCATAGCACGGTTTACAAACATTTGAATAAAACTACATACCATGCATTGACAAATGCACAAGGCATTAATAGTAGTAATGATATATTACATAGGTACACAGGTCATTATAGAAATCACACGTATTTCCACGCAGTGCAATAAAGATGCATAGCAACATGGCCAGATAAATATGGAAAATATAATGTATATAGCATTCCCAAAATTAAGCTATAATATATCCAAGCTAAAGCAATATACGTATACCTAGAATAAAGCAATGGACTAAACACATAATAGCAATATAACATGCCAAATATCATATATATACAATCTTATGAACATAATGCTAACTTTATTCCAAAGGTACATACAATAGCACAAATGCCAAAGCTACAGCACTAATATATATATAACGTAATAGCAGGATGATAAACATCTAAAATACCAAGCACATTCACATCTTTACAGAGAGCAATATGTATATTTTTCGGAGAGCAATATGCTAGACTCAAAAGTACAACAAACCACCATGAATGCTACTTCAACCTTAAATATATAATTAGACAATATTGGATTTGGTTATTTTTAGTGGAACTCCAATAGAATATACACCAAGATAGCCAAACCGGATTCAAAGCTACTAGAAGATATTCAAAAACACTTCAAATATAATCGAAACTTGGAATGCAATTGGAAAACCAACAATAAAATAAAAGCATTTTTCCTTGATCCACAAAGAAAATGATGAGATGTTATCTCCTCCACTGCAATCTAAAATTCTTCTTATTTTTTTAAGCTTTCTCACACTCCACTTTTCTAACCATCAATTATTTTCTTTTTTTTTTAGCCTTGGAATCCAAAGGAATTCATATAGCGTTCAGAGTATTGACGAAGTTCAAGGGTTGGTGACTTCTTGATTTTACATACGTTATAACAATATTCAATGCTCTTCAGCAATTCTGGTATTTTAATTTTTAAATGAACACCTTCAATAAGGTATTAGTTATATATATTAAACAAGGGTATAGGAAATTTCATAAATTAATACTACTATTAGCTTCTAATGCTATTAACATTAGCATTAATATTTTTAAGTATTTATAATATTTCTAATACCTTTCTTGCCAAAAATTAACTAATTAGTTTCTATACTTCAAACACAAATGAATCCTATTAATATATTATGCAAGAATATGTACAAACATCACTATTCCCTAAGCAGGAGGTATTATGATAACTTAAAGGTTATCAACCACCTACGAAGGCCTTCTAGGCACAAGAGTAAGTGCTCTTTTGCTTCTTGTAGCAACCTCCTTGCCCAATGATGCAATTAATTACACATACACACGCAAATGTTTCTACATGATTTTTTTACTCGTGTGGGTTGTCAAATAAAATAATAATCTATCATTTGCTATTTATTATTTTTATTAATTTTGATGGTTGTCCCATACCAATCTACCCGTAAGAGTACCTATACCTACAACCACAAAATTCATTAACTGTACCATATTCAAAAATAGCATGATCCAACTTAAGAAAATATAAAGTACAACTATCAACTCATCTTGATAGAAATAAAATAGGATCATGCATTAATTATCAACACATTAGTACATCAATCAAACAAGGGAAAGACTTGGCCAAGACAGGTCATTACAAAGTTGAAAAAAGAAAAACAAAAAAGCAACAGCTAAAAATAGCAGCCAAGTTGAAAAAATTAGCAGTAAAAAATAGTAGCTAGGCTAGAAAAATTAGTAGCTAAAAATAGCAGCCAGGCTAGAAAAAAATAGCAGTTAGAAACAACAACAAAGCTGAAAAAACTACAGCTAAAAACAATAATTAAGTTGGAAAATCAACAACTAAATATAGTAGCTAAGCTGGAAAAATCATCAACAAAAAATAACAGCTAAGTTGGAAAAATCAACAATAAAGCCAGGAGAAAAATTAGCAAGATGTTGTTTAGCAGATAAGCTAGGAAAAGTCAGCAAATAAGTTGAAAGAAATCAACATGTTGTTTAGCAGTTAAGCTGGAAAAAAATCAAAATTTAAACAACCAATATTGTATGCCACATTGTTCTCTCAACATATAAATTAAAGGGATGCATAAGGATAAGCATCAATTTAAGTTGGTGGGAAAGTCAGCAACCAAATTTAAAAAAATTAGTAACCAATTTGAGGAAGAGAGAACATACCAATATAGTGATTGGATGCAACATCATTCCCTTAGCATAAAGAAAGGGATGCATGAGGACATGCATAACTTAAGTTGGGGGGTATGATGAGGCCTTGAAATACCTCATTATGTGCAACAAAATAACACTCTATTACTCCTTTAATGTATGTGTAATTGTGGACTAGGTTGTAATTTGTATTGATATTATGACTAAAGTAGTGAAAAGGTAAAATGCATTGCCAAGTTATTTTAGATAGTTTATGTGATTTTAAGCTTAGTTTTGGCATTGAATTAATAATATTTGAATATGGTATAGGAAAGATATGATGCCTTGTAGGTCATCCTAGATTTTTCATCCTTTTGGAGTCAACTTGTAACATTCTAGAGCCAAAATTGTACTTTTTATAGCACGTGCTAAAACACATAAAGGCGATATAAAAGCATAGGAATGGAAAAAATGGTGTAGGACATGGCAAGATATAATGCCTAAACATGCTTAAGGTGCCACATGGATCCATACTATTATTTCATCATTTTCCTTCACATTGGAAAAACTTATTTCTATTTTTAGCTTGGCAAGTAAAGACAAAAATTCTTATTCTATTTCCAGCAGTTATTCTCATGTGGTAAACAAATATGGAAATGCTAGAGGAGAACCATTGCTATAAAATCAAGTTGTTAGAAAGAAATCAGAATTGTTGAATATTAGTTTTCAACTACTTTGATTAGATCTAAGGTAGTTAAATAAAGGTTGATTTGTTGAGATTGGTTTCCAACTAATTTGGATAGATCCAAATTAGTTAGAATCCTCATCAACCTATTTTAGTTTGTTATCTTCTTTGTATAGATTTGGTTGAGTTTATTTCCAACCAAATTGGTTGTTATCTTCCTTGTATAGAGTTGGTTGAGTTTATTTCCAACCAACTTGGTTGTTATCTTCATTGTATAGAGTTGGTTGAGTTTATTTTCAACCAACTTGGTTGTTATCTCCTTTGTTTAGAATTTGTTGGATTTATTTCCAACCAACTTGGTTGTTATGTTCTTTGTATAGAATTTATTGGATTTATCTCCAACCAATTCATATTGGGAATCTTATAAGACCTCACTATAAAATAGGAGGTATAATGTATTGTAGACGTTAGAGAACAGAAAGGAAGCTGAAAAAGAAGATGAAGAGGATGGATGTAGGAGTTGAATATTATTGTAAAAGAGTAATTTATCCCTTTCTTAATAAAATGTGTTTACATCCTTTTCTCACTTATGCATATGTTTAATGTTATTTTAAATTAAGGTTTACTTTCCATTGGGCTAAGGAGTAAGGGCCCACTCTATTAGCACAATGGAATGTATTGTCTTTGTAAGATATGTTCATAGACTAATCTCTTTGTAAGATATGTTAAATTTTTATTTTACTTATTTTAATGTCTTGTATATTGCAATTTGTGAATAATAACTTTGTAGATTACTTTATTTATTTTCTAGAGATAGTTTCATACCATTGCTAGATTAGATTTCCTTTCTTGCAAGTGTATTATTTACTTTTCTACAAGTGTGATTTACGTTTATGTAAGCATGATATTTCCTTTTCCACAAGCATAGTTCAATTAAAATCCTAGAAATTTATCTGCCATAATATCTTATATAGTAATTAGTGTATATAGACAAGGACGCCACCCTGGATTGATAATTAAAATGAATGGTAATAACGACACCCATCATTTATTGCATCAATGAAATGGCATATCAGTTGGAGCTTATACAATATTCCTACATATATCCTATCTTTGGTGTATCATGTCTCAAATAGGTTATTGACTAGAAGATGTAGTCCTAGACAAAGCTTCCAATACTCATTGAATAAGGTTGAATCATTCTCCATATTGAAGCAATTATATGATCTAGAGTTTATTATGTTTGGTCTCGACAAATTTAGGAGTTCTCATCAAATGATAGGACCTTCCAACAGAAGATGATACATGGGAGCTTGAGAGAATTTTCTAGTACTTTTTATCATTGAGGACAAAGCTTCTAAGGGGGATCCATGTAATAGCTCTAATATAGCCACATCGGCTATCTTTATTTTTATTAGCTCAAGACCTAGGTTTATATAGTTAGCTCTTGAGAATTAGAGTTAGGGTCAATGATTGATTTAATATATAAATAGGGAGAGTTATGTGGTAGTTGAGATTATCTTTTATGTTTGAATCTTAGTCGTGTCTCCTATATATATGAGACTCCACCCCCTCCAAGTGGCTATGAGACCTTGCCCTCTCTAAGTGGCTAAGGATTTGCATTGACTTGAATCTAAAATTTGATTCTTGCTTATTTTATTTTCTAGCTATTGGATCTAAATTATTATTATCTTTTGGATAATGTTATTTGCATATTATTGAATTGTTATTGTTATTATTATAATTCTTGAAGTTGTTTCATAACAATATTGTTTGAGTACACTAACACAAATTAGTTGGTGTAGAGATGAAATATGTCATCAACCATCCTCATGAATATGGTATACATATTGATCAAGCCAAAAGGTATAACTAGCCACTCAAATAAAACCTCCTTGTATTTGAATGCATTCTTCTATATTCTAGTGTAATCTATTGGTATTTGATGATAGTTATATTTGAGATCAATGTTGGTGAAGAAATTTACACCATGGAGTTGGTCTAACAAGTCATCTATCTAAGGGAGTGGATAGTGGTTTTTCACAATGTTTTTATTCAAATATCTATAATCAACATAGATTTTCCATGTTTCATATTTCTTTGGATCCAAGATAATTAGACTAGAACATGGTGATGCATTTAGTCTAATGTATCCTTTTTGGATCAATTCTTGGATATACCTCCTAATTTCATCACTTTTAAGGACTAATATATAATAAACATGTGCATCAGGTAAAGGAGAGACAAGAACTAAATCAATGGAATGTTGTACCTCACAATAAAATTAAAACATAATTAGTGATTTGAAAATGTTATCATATTCCACTTTAATTTGTTCATCTATTTATGTTGTATAGAGCCTGCAATTGATATAGTAACAATTGTCCTTCTACTTTACAATTTGATAAACATAATGAATTTTCTTATTTTGACTATCACTTTCATGTATTGTTTGAAGAGAAATAATACTCTGATAAACAAATGCTAGAAAAACAGTAATTACAGAATCAAAGGAAAAACAGAGAAGAATAACACATTACACAAGAATTTATCATGGTAAACCCTTTCGAAAAAATCCCCAGCAAGAATATTTTTGTATTGTATAAACTTGACCATCTTCAATACAATAATATCCTTTCGCTCACTATTTGCTTGCGATTACATTTCTTGCAAATTCAATTATGAAACCCTCATGCAAGTTTTGCTTATGTACCAACAACACAAGAAGGGATTTTACAATACCATGGGCTGACATTACATTAACCCAAAAACAACCATATGGATATAAAAATAGATTAGACCCCCGAACCCCGACAAGGAAAATTTTACAAAGTATAAAGTCCTTTCAGATTTAACCCCTCCTGAATAACATGGAAAATATTCAACATAATTCTAATATTCTCCCACTTGTTGAATACTTTCCATAGGGGTTAATATTTGCCATTTTCAACTATCAAGGGCAACCATGCCCATAGATCTTCTACACCAAGAAAATTTTTGAGCAGGTATAGCCTTTGTTAACGAATCAGTAATATTATTTTCTATATCAAATTTCTCCAATATCACCTAGTTCTCTTCAACCATTTTTCTCACAAAATGGTACTTGATATCAATATGTTTTGATCGGTGATAAATACTAGGATTGTTTGCCAAAAATATTGCACTCTAACTATCACTGTCAATTCTCACAACCTTTTTCTTAGTACCAATTATTGAACGCAACCTCTGTAGCCACACTACTTCTTTACAAGTATGATTTGTTGCAATTTACTTTGCTTATGTAGTGTAAAAAGCAACGATTGATTGCTTTTTACTCACCCAATTACTGCCCCTCCAAACAGCCTGAAAACATAAGAACTTAGGGATCTTCTCTTATCAAGATCTCTAACTCGATTAGCATCCACAAACCATTGTATATTTACAATATCATTGTCTCTAGGTTTTCCTTCATAACAGATAGCATAATCTATAGTTCCACACAAGTATCTGAAGATCCTCTTCACAGCAGTCCAATGTTTCTTTCCTATATTGGACATATATATGCTAACTACTCTTACTGCATGTGCAATATCAGGTCTAGTATAGACCATTGCATACATCAGACTACCCACAGTCCTAGTATAAGGAACATGATGCATTTCTTCAATTTATTTATTTATTTTAGGACACTATTCAGCAGATAAATTTTGACCAACCAGATATGGAGTACATAGTGATTTACAATCATGCATCCTAAAATTTTGTAGTATCAAATCAACATATTTTCTTTGATTTAACCACAAATTTCTCTTTTCACAATCCCTTATTATTTCCATACCCAAAATAAATTTTGCAACATTTAAATCCTTCATGTCAAATTCAAAAGATAACTGAGATTTTAGTAACTTTATTATCTCCTTATTGTTACCAATTAACAGCATGCCATCCACGTACAATACAATGATAACAAAATTTTCACCTTTCTTTTTGAAATATACACATGGATATGCTTTGCTTTTTTCAAACCCAAGTGTCAAAACAAACCTGTCAAATTTTTGGTTCCACATCCTTGGAGACTGCTTCAACCCGTAAAGAGACTTCTTCAAGTTGCATACCAAGTCCTCCTTATCTTATACCCTAAAGTATTCTTGTTGTGACATATATATCTTCATCAAGTTCACCATTTAGAAAATTTATATTTACATCCATTTGTTCTATTTCAAAATCAAATGCAGTATAAATAGCCAACATAACTCTAATTGATGTTAGTTTAGCCACAGGAGAAAAAATCTCACCAAAGTTAATTCCCTCAACTTGAGAAAATCCTTTTGCTACTATGTGAGTTTTATACTTCTCCAACTTTCCTTCTACATTGTACTTCTTCTTGAACAACCACTTACAACCAACAGGTTTTCTACCAAGGGATAATTTCACCAAGTTCCATGTCTTATTTTTATCCAAGCACTTAATTTCTTCTTACATAACCCTTTTCCAAGAATTATTCCCACTTGACTAAAGTGCCTCCTTTACAGTATTGGGTTCTTCATTAGTAACTAATAAATTAAATGCAGAACAAAAATTTGAAGGGCTATACCTTTCTGGGAGTCTTCTCACCCGATATGATCTCCTTAAAATTAGAGTTCCAAGTTCTAGATCTTCAGCTTCCTCCTCATCTTCTTCCTCTAAATATTCCTCTTTAGAATATCTCTGTAATTTAGGTTCTACCACAGGTTCTTCCTCCTGTTCTAGTTTTACCTAAACTATTTTTGGTTCTTTTCTTGGTTGCATTGTTTTGGAATCCCTTTTGTTTCTCTAAAGATCAAATTATGACTGTAAGTAATATTTTGTATTTCTGGATTCCACAACTTTTATATTTTTTTACTTGTACTATAACCTAGAAATATGTATTTCTTAGATTTATAGTCTTAGTCCTTTTCTCTTTTGGGACATACATATAAGCTTCACAACCAAAAACCCTTATATGACTGAGAGAGGGTTTTTTACCAGTCCACACTTCTTGTGGAATTTTGTCCACCAAAGTTGAGGTAGGATATTTATTGATGAGGTAGCAAGTAACATAGATTCTACCTAGAATTTATTTTCTAATCCCACATCACTTAGCATGCTTTGGGCCTTATCCATCAATTTCTATTCATCCATTCTGCAACTCCATTTTGTTGTGGAGTATATGAAGTTGTTTTATGCCTTTCTATTCCACAGTCTTTGCAAAACTGCTCAAATTCATTAGAGCAATACTCACCACCATTATCACTTCTCAAATATTTATCTTTTTCTCTATTTTATTTTCTACAAGAGCCTTGAAATATTTAAATTTATTGAAAACATCATATTTGTATCGTAAAAACTATACCCAGGTCTTTCTTGAGAAGTCATCTATAAATGTAAAAAAATACGTGGATTTACGTAATGATGGTACTTTTGCAGGTCCAAACACATCATTGTGAACTAGATGCAAAATTCCTTCAGATCTTGTAGCACTACTTGGAAACTTAACTCTGGTTTGCTTTCCAAAAACATAGTGCTCGCAAAAATCAAAATTTAATAGGCAATCATAAATTCCTTCAACCATACCTTTTATTTTCAACGTTTGAAGACCTTTCTGACCAATGTGCTCCATGCATTGATGCCACAATATTATCTTCGCTACAGGAATACTTGGAGCTTCTTCTACCGTATTAATTTCCTCTACAACTGAATATTTATTGCAACCAATACTTACAATGCTAGCCTCAAGTTTGAATAAAGTTCCTATACGAACTCCCCTTACCAACACTAAGTATCCATGAACCATATTGCAACTATCCTTATTGAATTCCACAGTCACACCTACATCATTCATCTTACTAATGGATATAAAATTTCTTGCCAAACTTGGAATATCCAGCACACCATGAAGGGTTTTAACTCTTCCATATTTTAACCTCAATTTGACTCTTCCTCGACCTATTATTTTTTATGTCAAATTGTCTCCCAAGAAGAATTCACCTCCATTTACCTTTTCATATTCACAGAACCCCTCCCTATGAGGATTCATATGAAAAGAAATGCTAGAGTCAATCAGCCATGAGTCATGGTGTTCACTTGAGCATGTTGCAGCTACAAACAGGTCCCCTAAATCTTCATTTGTGGTCTTTATTTTTGTAGGCATTCCTTTATCAGCATTTTTGGATTTGCAGTATTTTTTATAATGCCATTTTTTACCACACTTCCAGCATTTCCTTTTGTCAGGAACAACAGATTTTCCCCTAGATTTTGATCTTCTTTCTCTTGATTTCTTTTGCTTCTTTCTTGAGAACAACCTCTCACAACCAAGGCATCCTTATGATGATAATCCTCAAAATATTTTTGTCTCATTTCCTTAGATAGCAATTTTTCTACTATATCCTCTATTTTCAATGTAGAAGTAGTATTGGTGATAGCCATAACTAGGTTATCCCAGGAGTCGGGTAATGAACAAAGTAAAGTAATACACTTTTCATCTTCATCCATTATATATATATATATATATATATATATATATATATATATATATATATATATATATATATATATATATTATTAAATTGACTTACCACAGTGTTAAAATCATTTAGATGTTTATTCATAGAGTCACCATCATTAATCCGAAGAGAATACAGATTCTTTCAAAGAAAATTTATTTACCAACGACTTTGTTTGATACAATGCTCCCAACTTTTCTCATAATAACTTTTTCATGGCCTCTGTCAATACATTCAACAATATTGAATTAGATAAGCACAATATGATAGAGCTCCTTGACTTCCTATCAATATTTATCCATTCCTCATCTATCGTTCCTATTGGTTTTACTCCCGAGATTGCAACCCATTGATATTTATCCACCAACAAATCCTCCATCTTGAGTTTCCATAACTCAAAATTTTATCCATTGAATTTTTTGATCTCTATCCGTGTGCTTCCTATCATTTTCCTTTGCCCAGATTCTTTTGTGCATTGCTCCCACTCAAGAATAAATTTATCACAGGTTTGAAACCCTTATTCCTCTAACAAAGTTGAAACCCAGCTTTGATACCAAATGAAGAGAAATAATACCCCAATAAACAAATTCCAAAAAAATAGTAATTGTAGAATCAAAGGAAAAATAGAGAAGAACACATTACACAAGAATTTATCTTGGGAAACCCTTTTGGAAAAATCCCCAACAAGAATATTTCCTTATTGTATAAACTTGACCGTATTCAATACAATAATATCCTTTCACTCACTATTCGCTTGTGATTACATTTCTTGCAAATTCAATTACCAAACCCTCATGCAAGTGTTGCTTTATATACCAACAACACAAGAAGAGGTTTTACAATACCATGGGTACAAAACCATGGGCCGATATTACATTAACCCAAAAACACCCGAACCCCAACAAGGAAATTTTTACATAGTGTAAAGTCCTTTCATAGCTAACCCCTCCTAAATAACATGAAAAATATTCAATATAATTCCAAAATTGTTTGATATTGATTAATAAAATAGAGAAAATAGGAGATACCTTTGATATATTGAAACATTAATATTTTATAGTGATGATGACACTTCAAGGCATGGACTCATATGCCTCTTCCACATGTATGGTTACCCCAAAATCATATCATAAACATCCAAGGGTATAACTTACACAAAACTTCATTTTAAAGGGTTTGATGATATAATAGAGGAGGTATTGTTGAGTGACATGAATGTCTCCCCTATTGTAACTATCTAATATTACATAGTTGTGAGTGTGGTATTACAAATAAATTCAAATCCTTTACAATATTAACAAAAATCAGATTCTTTTAACTCCTACTATCAACAATAAAATGTAATACCTTATCTTTGACCCACATTTATAAGTGAAACATATATTCCTCTAATGACTTTTTGTGTGATCCATGTGGTGCACCATGTGTAGTGGTAGTGGCTGTTGAGCAAGAAGGATTGTCATTGTTGTCAACACAGGCAGTCAGATCCAAGGATGCAGTGGATAACAGACTTGAAATGGGTTTTTCTTAAAACCGAAGTTGGCTCTTCGTTTTGTTGAAAAAGATGCCCCGGTGTTGAAGATATTTAATTTTAAATATTTAGTTTAAATTTTTATTTTATTAAAAATTTAAATTAGAATATTAAATTAAATTAAAAAGGGCCGACGTGTTACTATTTTGCGGCAATAATCTACAGGAAGGTAATGAAGGTGGAGAAGAGTTTGAGGCCGACAAAGTTAAATCTGGGCCGACGGATTTTAGGGTTTTGTAGCTAACAAATTCTAGGGTTTCTCAGTCAACGTTCTTCTAGGGTTTGCCTCTAAAATTTCTTCTATAAAAGCAAGGGTTCTTCGAGTTTAAAAGGCGTAGCGTGATGTGATATATGTGTATGAAGTTCAGGTGCGGCAGTGTGAGTGGTGCGAAGAGAAGATAAGAACGCGGTATGCAGAAGTCGTGTTCTGAGTGTGAAATGACAAGCAGTCTGGTCAGTAGAAGTGAAATTTCTGTGAAGTAGCAGCAGAGAACGCGAAGAGATATAGAGGAGTGGTTGAAAAAGTGTGAATCATTTTTCACAGCAGCAGTCGAATGTCGACAAGCAGCTGATCGTGAAAAACAGCAGATCATGATAATTGAGGTGAAAGTTTACATTCGCAATTTTTATTATTATCTTGAAGTTGTAGCTTGAAAAAGGGGTTGGTGCCTCTTTCCAGTTGGTGCTGGAAAAATTGGAGTTGGTGCTCCATTCTGTTGTAGCAGATAAAACTTAGGGGTTGGTGCCTCTTACCAGTTGGTGCTGATGAATGATTATGTAAAGTTGGAGCTTTGCATTTGACTAGATTTGGATGGTAGTCCAAGCAGTCCTTTTTGAGGAGTAGCCACATCGGTGAACCTCGTTAAAATTTCGTGTTATGTGTGATGCTCTTAGTACTTTTATTATTTCTGTTTTAATCTGCTGTTGTTTATTTAAAATTCTAAATTGTTTTTAAGTTTTTAAAGAACACACTGATTCACCCCCCCTCTCAGTGTCATTGTGATTATAACAGTGGCCATATTTGGTTTAGATTCCATGATCTTCTTATGTATATCCTCAACTTATGATGTGGAGGAGATGCTATAATGGATGTAGAGGATTGCAAACGAGTACACAATGACTAAATTACTTGACACTCCTCCCTCAATTATCAATTTTTCTTATGATAATTATACCATCTACCCATATCAAACTTAAGGGATTCTTTTTATGGGAGTCTTTTTTTGCTTCTAATTCTAATTTTAGGACTAACCCCCTTTGTCTTGATTCTTTGGATTTTCATTCTTTCCTTTATTTAGTTGGTACTTAGTGTTCTAGTTATTTTTATTTGCCCCTCTTTTTTTTGTGCTTTTGTTCTAATTTTTCAACAAGTTTTTATGCCTCTCTCTATATCTTGAATTTGAATAGGTTTGTCCTCTTGAATGCATCATTGTAACCCGTTATGGTACTTGAGGATTCAATAATTTTTTGTCTTGAATACTTAGTTTTGTTGCCATAGAATGAAAAGCATCAGTATAATCTTGAATAGATTGGTCTTTACATTATCACAAATGTTACTATCATATGTATTGATCTTTATAGGCTTCCATAGGATAATATGCTTCCTTGGTGGCTTCCATAAAATAATATCTTGTGAACACTACTTCATCTCCATTCTCTTCCTTGAATCTATTAAAAAATGCTTCCTATCAATTTCAAAAATGTAATAAAGTTTTCAAGAATGCAAAAGTTTTTTTCTCATTGTTAAAGAATTTGCTTATAGATAAGTATGAAGATAAATAATCAAACCAATTTTCTAGGGCAACAACATTAATTTTTCCTTCAAATTAGGAATATCAAAATTCATCTACATTTTAAATGGTGTGGGAGCATTGAATGTTGCTAATACATTAAGAGGCTATGCAGAGTAGGTTGTAGAATTTGTAGAAAGGAGCCTTTGTTAGGATCCTATCTTAACACAACCATGCTTGTTTAATGTCAGTGTATGTTTGCACCATAAGCACCTAATGGCATGAGTCCATTATGATATAAAATTTACTTTTATGTAAGTAGGATTTAGTAGCTTTTATCTCTTATTTCATGTGGTCCAACTCTTGAGCATTAGGGTTAGGGTAAATAAGAGTCTATATAAGAATATGGGTTTGAAGTAGAACACATCTCATATTTTTCTCATTTTGTATTGAAGCTCTACTTCCAAGGAGGTCGCCCCCTTGAAGAGGCCTATGATATTTATTTTTCTTTATTAATATAAGTTTGTTGTTATTTCCAACTAGTTGTTTTGTGTGAGCACTTCTATTATTTTCATTTTTATAGTCACTTAGTTATGAGCATTTCTATACATTGTTGGCAAGTTAGTTTCTATATTTATAATTTTAGCACCAAATCCACCATCAATTGCTTCATTTTGAATTGTAAGAGACACATTTACAACTGGAGGTTTTACTTCAATTTTTACTACAACTTGCATATTGTGGTTGCCAATTTATTTTGCCTATGGTTGATTTGCTCTACTCGCACTTTCTCCTCTTCTAGATTTATGCCTTCCACTTTGCTTGGATGTGGCGTGCACTTCTTCCACAATTTCATCATCACTCAAATTCTCGTCTACAGCTTTATTTTTTTTTACCTTTACCTTGACATCAGTAGACCGCCTCCTTTGAGTTGAGCCTTTGGCTTCCAAAGGAGTATTTTCATTCTGAGTTATTCTCCTCTAATTTGTGCAGAAAAGAAGACAACCTAGATTGTACAAGCATACCTATAGTTGCCACATTCACCAATTGGATTACACTTGCTTTAGTTTTCCTTTGTGATAGTCTTTCAAAAAGTATTTTGGATACTAGAAACCAATATATCATTGATTTTGTCAATTTCACTATTGAAAAAAATAGGAACAAAATATTTTGTTGCTTCTTCAAGCATATTGCCAAGATTACAATTCACTTTCTATTTCTTTTCCTTAGGCATCTCTTCCAAGTTTGATGAATTGGAATCAGTTCTAGTGCTTGATAGATCATCTTTGGAAGCAGAATCTACAAAATTGTATGTCTTCCTAGTCATCCTTTACTGGCATATTTAGAAGCAGAATCTACAAACTTGTATGTCTTTCTAGTCGTCCTTTACTGGTATCTTTGATTCCTCTCTCAAACTATTTGGAGTAGACTTGCTAGAATGGGGTTTCATAGCCCCGGTATCTTGCAACACACCCAGTTGTGATTTGGTATCATTAGTTATGGCTCATCACATTATTTTGATGGAAGTTTTGGGCTACCACTATCTTTATGATTAGAAACAATGCCAACTCCACCTTTAAATTCAAACTCTACATGTTGACTTAGTTCCATTGGAAAATCTAGTTGCAATTATTTAGGTTGTTGCTCCTTTGTTCCAATCCACTGGACATCAAAAAATACAACCATACTATCAAAAGAATATTCATATACAATGTTATCAAATCCTCTTGGGAACTACAATGTGAGCTATTTGTTTTTGAAATAGATGATTGTGCCGAAGAAATTCAACTTCTATGAGGAAATCCAACGTAAAGACTGGAATTTTTCATGTCTCTCAAGGCCTTCAACTTTGTATTGTTGTCAATAGAGCTAAGTTGTTGCACTAAAAATTTAGGTTGGTTCAATGTCAATGATGAAAAAGAAGGCATGGTTGATTTTTGGCATGGAATTGTTTGTTTTTGGGTAGGTTCTGAAGGAGTTGTATGTTCTTGAGCTAGAATATATAACTTCAATTTATAAGCATCCATGACCACAGGCTCCTTCACGGGTACATAAGCGACAATGCTAGGGTTAGAATTTGGATTAGGGTTTGGATTAGTAGCAACTTATTTGTCTCAATTATCAAATACTTTTCATGTTTTTAAAGCCTTGGTCTCAAAATATGATTCAGTCTCATTGTCAATTTTTTTCAAACTATCCATTTTTTTTCTAATGTCAAAATATTTTCTTCATTTTCTCATTAGTGAAATATGCTTTGATACCACTTGTGGTGTATAAGCACCATATATATATAATTGATGATATCCTTGGCTAATGTAAGTGCTCCTAGCATGCATGTATCATTTATGAAGAGAGGTAATGGTTCATAACAATGATATTCAAGTGCTTTAGTTCTTAATACAAATGATCTTACAAACCACTTTTGATTTTAAGAATCAACTTGGCTATGGTATAATCAATGATGGAAAGGATCCACAACTAATTGAACTAATGATTATAGTCCTACATATAATTGTTAGAATAGATGAAGCCACCACTCGATGCTCATATCTTGCTTATAGCTAGAAGAATAAAAGTTATGACTAAGTGTTTTAGTCAATTGGTTCACATGTTTATCAAAATTTTATCCTCTACATGCTCCACAATCAACATTATAGCAAGACATATGAGCTTAAGCTTGGCAAAGAGTATTTTATCATTGATAAAAACTTTATTATGATCAAATCAAGTTTCCATATTAAGAACTTAATTTACCAAAAATTCTTGATCACAATTCCATTATAGAATCATCCCTTGCATTTGGACCCTCAAGTGGAAGGCATGATGATCATGATGCCATTAACGTTTATGGTTAATGTGGTCATAATATTTTCTACCACAATATTATCAAGTGAGGCTTAAACCATTGCTTGCATGATTGTCAAAAGGAAGGTAAAACCTCCCAACATTAAAAATGTATAAATAACAAGACTATTTGTACAAATACAACAAAATATTCAGTGTTTGACATGACCTGAAGTGAACATACATGCAAAGATTAATATTTCAAAGATGAATATACTAACAAAGTTTGTGCATATAACAAAATATTCACATGAAAATCTAGTATGCCAACAAGCATTCCAATGTTTGCATTGTATAGAGAGCACTAATGCTAAGCATGCAGTAACATCTAGGGGAGGTGGTAGTTCATGAACCCAAACGACTAAATACGCCCAAGCAAATTAACTAGTCTGATGAACCACAAACTCGTCAATTGAGTACATTCTCTAGATGTATTATTAGACAAGTGATGGTGTAAAGGTAGCAAGAAGATCATATCATAATTGACTAAGGATGATAGCCCAACAAAAATACACCCTAATAAGGAATAACGAGATCACACTCTAAAGGATGTTACAATTATTTGTCTAAAATTTTATGATTAGTGTCAAGTTCTGATCTACTAGTCTAATGTAAATATAATATGCAAGTATATCTAAGCGTTGAAGAAAAGTTATCTCAATAACCAAAAGAAAATTGAGATCCTATCTACAAAGCGGAATACTCCAAACACATCCAAGCAAAATGCGATCATATCCAAAAGTTCCAAAATTAGATCTACATAAATTAGATCATATAGAATAATTTCAATAAGGCTTCAAAAGTAGAAGGCATGCAACGACATATACAATACATACAAAATGCCTCCAAATATAACATCCAACATAGAGAGCATGCAGATTCAAATTAGCACTCCTATCCAATTAAATCAAACAAAATGTTGGAGCAAATATTAAAAATACCATTCAATTCCTATAGTGAGACATGCACAAAGAGCAAGGTGCTCATGGATGTAATGACGTCGCTTTAGTGGTTATATGCATTGATATCTTCAATGAGGATTTGACCCCTATAATGAGATGTGCACAATGAGAATAAGAACATAGTACTCAAAGGTGTAATGTCAAAGCAACTTGCTTGGTATTGTACATTGTTGTAAGTGCACTAGACTATTGTGCATAGTGCCAAAGAGATTGCATTCACCATTAATACCAAGGATGTATAGAAATGAAAACATGCAAAGATCACCTAAAGTGACCAAGAGAGAAATCTAATAAACAAGATCCAAAAGACTACCAAGGAAGACCTTGTATTGGATTAGAGTGCTTTAATACCACTAACATGAGAAAATATAGATGTTTATTCAATCAAATGTGAAGCCTTATATAGGCATACATATGTCAAATCAAGAAAAACTAGAAAATATTATAATCAACTAACTATGAAATGAGATCAAACTCATCCAACAAAATATGGAACAAACCATTCTAAACAATAACAAGCATTCCTAGTAGAATAATATAATCCTAATACCTAAAGATATATTAATATCTAAATATCCTCATTGTAAATTAAAAATTGAAGGACAAATTTTCTTTGAAATCATAAAGAAACCTTACATTGATGCCACTTAAGAAGGTTCACTTCAAGACTTTAATAAATAGTTATGGATTATATTTTGCACCTTTCGAAAAGGTGATACTATATTTCAAAGTTATTAATAGCTCATCAATCTTCTTTTAAAAGTTATATCCATATTTAAAAAAATGTTTTCCTCCATTATGGTTGGTTAAAGCTTACATAGCCTTACATTAAGGCATGATAACATAATTTTATAGAGGTAACAATCTTTGAACAATGCATTTGAGATTTAAGTCCTCTTGGAATAATTATGGTTCTTTGTGGCACAAGTTATTCTTGTCCATTCACCCACCTCTTAATCTAAAAAGAAAGTTATCAAGATATTTTTAAAATTATGTGTCCTCTTATATTACATAAATTTATAACTTATAGAGAATATACGAGGAAGATCCTCTGTAAAAGCAATGGAATTGAAATATTGTGAACTTAATAAAATTAATTTTTTGTCAATCCTTTGCATGGATACCACCTCCCAAGTAGCATACTAAAGGCAATGCCACCAAAAGAAGACTTGTATTAAGTCAAAAATCCATGAGCACATGGTGACTCAAAAAGTAAAAAGTAACCTCCATACAAAACAAACATTTTTTTGGTAGGTAAAATTATTTTATTACTGCACGGGTTAAAGGGTCCTACCCCTATTACAATAGACGTAGATAGATACAACAGTGCCCAACTGTGGCAGTAATACAAAAAACAACAGGGGTTCTACCCCTTTCAACCAGGACCAGTACAAATCGAAACAAACAAAAACAAACTTCACCAACCCAGTACAAAAATAGGCAGTCTTACTGCCTAATAGCCAACTTCCCAGGCTACTGGGACTCCGTGATATTTTCCTCCTTTGCATTGGACTTGTGATCAGGGGACAAAAGTGTCTTGAGCATAGCAGGGAGCTCCTTGAGCTCTTGGATGGCGTTGTTGAGGAGGGCACCTCCTTCCCTGTAAATGTTAACAACAGTCTGCAGATGGCCTACAACTTCACTGACATGGTTGAGGGCCACTGAGCGAAGCTTGTCCTCTGCATTGGTGGTGATGTCCTCATCTTCATCACTGATAATTTTTGGAGACAGTCGTTGATCACTTAGGTTCGAGGTCTTGAGCCTGCTGGATTTCCTTCTTTTCTAGGGGGGCCGAACTGACTTCTGCTTGACCCTCAAGCGCTTGTCGGTGGGGGCGTCCTTAGTAGGATAGGTACCAGGGGACACAAGTTTCTTTCCAAGGTCGTAGGGGGCGGAGGACGCTGGGGAAGGGGATTGACAGGAAACTGCGAGGGGGAGGAGTTGGCGGGCTTGAGGGATGGGGGATGGTTGGACACATTAGCATGGGTGGAGGCGAAGGAGTTAGCAGGGGACAGAGATCGAGAGGAGAAATCCCCAGAGACTTGGTGGGCTAGGGCATGCTTGTAAAGCACCAGAAAGAGCCCCTGGTGACGAGGGGGTTTCAGGGATTTACTCTCCCTGAATTTGTTGATGGTGATGATAATGGAACGCAGGAGGAAGTCAGGGACGTTGACGGGTCGAATGTCACAAATATGGTTAACAAAGGCTAGATTATAAGCTCAGAGGGGTTTATTGGGGTCGTCAATAGTCACATACTGCATAACAGGGACAATGGCAGAGTCCCACGACCGAGGCAAGGAAGAGCGAACCACCATTTTCTTATCCCAAATTAGATTTTTCCCTTATCAAGAAACTGATGTGTTTCCTCCTTAAAAGTATGCCTATCTATGTGCATTGATCTACCATCAGGAGGAATACCATAGACCTGGGCAATAGAATGCATGCTTACCTCAAAGCGGAGACCTCGAACCTTTACCTCCCCTGATTCCATAACTCGATGAAATCTCTGGTGATGTCCTCCTCAATCCCAGAGAATAGCTTGAAGAAATTGATGAAGCGTTTAGCGTCTAACAGTGTTGCAGTCCCAGGCTCAATCTCCAGGTTAGCAGGCTCGTAGAGGGCCATGGTGGTAATCAAACCAGGTGGAGCAGGTCTGGCGAGAAGGGAACTAAAGTCACCTTTGACACTCTTAGGTAAGGAAATATTTGTGAAGGCAAGGTGGAGATAAAGGGGCAGAGTGAGGCAATAAAGGCGGTCATCCCGGATCATCGGTAAGGTAATCCGAAAAACGGGGTGGAAGCGAACACCATGGCAGAAGCATGGCTCGTGCTGACAGTGCTCGAATGGAGAAGAAAGGGGGGAGAGCGGAGTGGGTAGCAATCGAAATGGAGGTAAAATCGATGTAGCACGAGTCGTTGGTATTCGAAGCCGAAGGCCAACATGGGATACATGGGTGGTCGATACGAATCGAAACATCTGCGTGGAAGACCGTACTAACATCATGCCTGAGAATGATGGGAGTAGCAGAGTTCCAAAGGTTGATGGTGTTGAAATGAAACACCCTTGGAGTTGATGAAGCATCCTCTTGGTGGTAAGAACCACATTTTTTGGTCAACTTTCGAGGAGAAGTGGTGTTGAAAAGGAACACCTTTGGTATTGAAAGAATATCGTTATGGTGGCTAGAGCTACCTATCGATACTTTGCTCCACATCCTGGTTGGTTGTGGTGATTACATCCTTGGGGAAGTCTTCTTCCCAGACAGACAGAGTGGCTTGGTTGATAGCTTTGTTAGCTAAAATGTCAGCGACCTTATTTGCTTCCCTGAACACGTGATTGATCTTGTAGAGGGGAAAGTGGTTGAGGGCGGCTTGGCACTCCTGGATAATGGTCTGGATGTTTCTTCCACCTAAGCTCTTATTGAAAATGTGGCCCACTATAACAGTTGAATCCCCTTCAAATATGATAGGTTTGGAGAGGGCTTTGCTCACCTCAATGCTTCTCCACAACGCTCTGGCCTCTGCATAATTGTTAGTTTGGGTCCCCAAATTTTTTGTGAAAGCCTTGATGATACTGTCGTTGTGATCTCTGACGACACCTCCCGCCCCTGCACTGCCTGGGTTGCCTTTGGAGGCTCCATCAAAGTTAGATTTGAGCCATCCCAGGGGAGGAGGGATCCATTTGGCATTGTCCCTGGGGTTGGGGGAATTCTGGACTTTGATGCAGTCTGAGGGGATCCCAAGCGAAGTGAAGAGGTAGGATTCAAGTCCAAATTTTGGAACCTCGATGCAAGGGATGAGGCTACTATTTTCAATGGCGAAGGACAGGGCTCTGATGGCAACAATGTTCGAGCTTCTGGGGTTCTCGTTGAAAATGTGATTATTGTGTTCCAACCAAATTTACCAAATCACATGATGAAGCAAGGAATTCCATAGAAAGCTAAGTCTTGAATTTTTAAATACCCTGGGCCACTGAGTGAATAGGCCTATGACAGACATGGGCCATACCCAGCTTACCTAGAATCTGTTGATCACGTAGGAGAAAACATCCCAAGCGAAGGGGCATTCCAAAAGAATGTGTTGAGTGGACTCCCAAGCTTGGGTGCAGAGGTAACACCTGTTAGGAACGATGACTCCCCTTTGGATCAAATTATCCATAGTCAAGATTTTGTTATGGGCAGCTAGCCAGCAGAAGTGGGCCACCTTTGGGATTAGGTGTTTGAGTCAGAGGTTCCTGGCTAAGGCCTGGCTGTCCTTGTTTTCGAAACTCATGGGATGGTTTTCCATCATCTGGGAGGCAGATTTAATGGTGAATAGTCCATCGCTGGATCCCTTCCAGCAGTGTACATCTTTTCTCTAAGACTGCGGGATGAAGTTCACCCGAAATATGTCCTGAAGGGTTGTTATGGCCTTGCTAATGGTATCATTCTTGATTCTGAACTGAACCTATTTCCACTTTCGGATTCCCTGGTCTGAGGTGATGAAATCAGCAACTTTGGGACCAAATTTCTTATCTGTGAGATGCTTGATAGCGGCCACATCAGGATCATTAATGAGGGGATTTGGTCTGGCCTAGGTATCCTTCCAGAAGTCAATGTGCTTACCATTTCCCAGCTGCCACCATGATCCCTGTTGCAGCAACTACTTGGTGTGAGCTATGGATTTCCAAAAGTGGGAACCGAAACGAGGGGTCTCCATATCCAAAAATGCTTGGTGTTGTAGATACTTTCTTTTGACGATGGACACCCACTCCATATTGGCATTGGTAATCACCTTCCATGCTTTTTTGGCCAGGAGGGCCTTATTTGTGATGATTATACGGTGAAAACCCAGTCCCCCTCTATCTTTAGGAGTGCAGACCTTATCCCAGGCTACCAGGTGGAATTTTCTCTGAGAATCATTCCCGACCCACAGGAAATGTTTCTGAACTTTTTCAATAGCATCTCCCACTGATGCAGGGATTTTGAAAACCGATAGAAAATACGTTGGAATGCTTTGAAGGACAGATTTAACCAGAGTTGCCTTACCATCTTGGGATAGGAAGGCCCCTTTCCACCCTGTCAGCTTCTTGTGGATCTTTTCTGTGACATTATCCCACATGGCTTTGAGCGGCCTTCCTTTGAACATTGGGAGTCCCAGATAGGTTGTGGGAAAATCAGCTATGGTGCAGCCCAGAATTCTCGCAATCATGCTCTACCTTTTGATGGGGGTGTTGATGAAGTAGAGCTTACTCTTGATGAGGTTGATCTTCTGGCCAGCAGCCTCCTCATAGAGGTTGAGGATGGCCTTGATAACTTTGGCTTCGGAGACTGAAGCTTTGGTAGCCAACAGGGTATCATCCACAAACTGTTGATGAGTAGAGGGAGAGAGTCCAGAGGCTGCCTTGATACCGAAAATCAGCTTTTTGGAACAAGCGCTTTTGATGGCTCTTCCCAGACTCTCAGCCAGGATGATAAACAAAATGGGGGAGAGGGGATCTCCTTGCCTTAGACCCCTGGTGCTAGGGAAGTAACCGATGGTTGACCCATTGACCAGGACAGAGAACCAAGAAGAGGAAAAATAGTTGGAAATCATATTTACCCAAGAATCATGGAAACCGTACTTGAGGAGGATTTTGGTCAGGAAATCCTTGTTGACTCTGTCAAAGGCTTTGTTCATATCAAGCTTGAGGAAGAAGGCAGAGGAGTTGGAATTGTGCGCAGAATAGATCAGCTCGTGGATGGTTATGACACCATAAAGGATGTTCCGCCCCTTAACAGTATTGCCTTGGCAAGGATCGATGATAGTGAGGAGAATCTTCGTGAGTCTGTTGGCAAGGGCTTTGGACAGAATTTTGTAGATGACATTGTACAGGCTTATGAGATGGTAATCAGAAAGGGACTAGGAATTTGCCCCCTTTGGGATCAAGGCAAGGAAGGTAGAATTGACATCTCTGGGAATGACAATGGAGGTTTGCATTTCGATGATAGCTTGGCACAGATCCGGGCCCACAATGTCCCAGTAAGTTTGGAAGAATCTGGGGGAAGCCATCGGGTCCCAAGGCTTTATCCGGGTTCATAGAAGAATCTGGGGGAAGCCATTGGGTCCCAGGGCTTTATCCGGGTTCATAGAAAACAGGGCTTGGTGGATTTCCTTGTGATACAAAACAAACTTTAGTCCTCATCATTAATCACCATTAAAGTGTTCACTATCTTAACAAGAGTGGCAAGGCTTTACACCAAACTATAGGGGTGTTCACCTTTTCGTAACAATGAATGGATGGTCACTTCGATATTTCTTCAACTATGGTAATATCAATTGCATTTTCTTTTCTAGAAAGGCAACACATCAATAAAATTGCTTCTTATAGGTATAAGACCAAATGCTTTTCGAAATAATCAATGGGTTATTAACATTTACTCAATAATTACACAAATGAGAAAAAAAGCCTAGCCCAAAAAAAAAACATTCAAAATTGCCCAAGATTCCAATATTTATAATGCTAAAAATGTACCTAAAAAAGCCTTATATAAAGAACAAAGATTCATTTTGTGTGACGCATGCCTTAAGGCGGATGAATCAATATAATTTCAAAAATAAATTGAGTAGAATCGCATTCTTTAATTTTAATTTTTCTTTCAAGATCGAATTCCAATGATGGAAGAACATTGAAAATTGGCATGATTTCAATAATTATTATAATGATCATTGTACCTATAAAGTCTTATATAGAGAAGTTAAATCCATTTTGTGCAACCAATACCCTACTCCTAAGGTGAAATAATCAATATGATCTTGAAACGATTGATTAATCAATTAATCAAATTGAATAGAATTACATTCTGTAACTCTTATTGTTTCTTCCAAAATCAAATTCCACTCTCAAAACCCCAAAAAAAAACAAAATTATTGAACCAACTAAAGATCAAATTCCACTCTCAAAACTCCAAAATAATCAAAAAATTAAAATAAAATAAAATAAAAATAAATTAATTGAGACTTGACCAACTCAATCATGCATTGTATGATCCATAATGAATTGAACTTTTAGCATGACAAACTCTATATCATCGTGCTAATACCACATGCACAACAACCCTCTTAATTCTTCCGCACAACCACCCTTTTTTTTCTTCCAAATCTTGCACACAAACAAGTACTCTTACAAAATAATTGATAATTTATTACTACCTCATAAATTTTCAAAGCACTATAAAATAATAACCATTAATGTCAATTTTAATCACATTTAATCGCCTAAAAATAATTGATAAATAGTCAACCTAAAGACAATTAGGTCGCACCCACTTGTTGTAGGTGAGTTGGAGAGGGTAGGGCAATCCTCCAAGGGAGGTCCCTGGGCACGATCAAGGCTGGGCACGACTACCAAGTGATTTTGACGATGTAAAACCCCCTAGTCGTGGTTTCTTAGACAAAAGCGACCCCGCAAGAGGTTTTTCGCTAAATTCAAAAAAAAAAAGACAATTAGGTCGTTTATCTATTTTCAATTACAAATCTTTCAAGATTCATAACCAATTTAAGCAATATTAACATGCATTTATAAGTTACTTTTTATTTTAGTTTATCAAATGATATGAATACGTTAAACTTTTCGGGCCTTCATTTAAATCTTGCAAAGTGATACATACATAATTGTTGATATGTGGTCACCATGTTTGAATCTTGTCAAATGATACATGCATAATTGTTGCTATGTGGTCACCATGTGATATGGGTGGACTCATTTCAATTCCATACAAATTCTCTATAAAGAGAGTGTGTATGTTTACTACATTTTTATTGCAATGTGAAGATGATTGTCATATTTTTTTTTTTTCTAATAGCAAAAAGAAAATTACTAATTGACATATCAATTCCTACTAGAAAAAACAAAAAAAGATAACTGAAATCTCAAACAAATTCTGACTTAATAAATACTAAAAAAAATTAATTCTGGATCAACTCAACTAAGAAAAATAGAAAATGATAACCGTCAACTATCATTACCCTGCTTTTCATCAAAGACTGCAATCAACCTTGTGGTTACTTTCATAAAATTTATAAATGACACGATTTGAATTTTAATAAACTCTTTATTAGCTAAAAATTCCATCATTCAAACTTCTATCCGTCCCTAGCTAAGATAGTTTATAATGTTTAAAAGCTCTAATTCAGTTTTATACGCTGCAAGGAAACACTCAGATGTTAGGGAGAAGTAACTTTAAAACAAATAAAGCCACCTAGGAATTTGCTTCATCCAGAACAACAAAGTCAACATAGCTTCTTTTTTTTATTGAAAGCCAATAGCTCAATTTTTTTATTTAAGTTGGCCCCTTGTTTTCCCAGGCGAATTGAAAGAGTTGTGCACACCAACCTCAACCTAGTCTTATGTCATGCATTACCTACTATCAAAACCATGAATATAATATAAGCAAGAGATGCACGTATATGAAGGGTTCAGATGCACTCCAACCATATAGTAGTTACATTAGACCCTTTGTACAGCTGAGTTTGTTATGTACTAACTGGTCTATTACATAGTTTTCAACTCCCATGCTCAACTAAAATAATGAAGTTATGTTTGAGAAGATCAAGTACAAGTCCAATCAGACTTAAGCTCTCAACTTGAATTCACAAACGTTGTTGGAAGCCAATTAAATTATTCTACCAACGGTGTCTAATCATCTACAGTTCTCAAAATTCAACCACATTAGCAAGCACAACCATGCAAAACATGGTAGTGCCAGGAGTCTTATGCTTCAAAAAAGAGAGGCATTTTAGCATTTATGTTTTCCTTGTTCGCTAGCTCAGATGTAGCTCCAACCCCTTCCCCAAACATAAAAAATAATGTAAAGTTCAAAGAAGCCTGTTTCAAACAAGCACATCAAATGCAAGACATGCCCTTTTTCTTTTTCATGATTAAAAAGACCCATAGCCAACCCTATGTTGTAGATTTATTCCGAGATGTTTTATCTTAAAATTTTACATTGGATTCATTTTCGGCCAATCGATTAGATCTATTGAAAGCAGTGTTGGCCAGTGTATAACCACAGTTCAAGTCCCCAAGAAGCCAGTGGCCCACCTCACTCTCATATAGCTGCTAGTCACCCTATTTACCCGAGCGGTTGGGGTTATAGTAACAGCACCCGGAGTTAAACACAAGACAGGTGGAATACAATGTTGGGAAGCTACAGATTCCCCTGTATAACCAGGAAAAAAACATTAGATTCATTACAGGATATAGTTTTATCATAAATTTAACATTCTTTTTTTTCATTTGTGTTGAGAGGCCACACTTACCCATTAGCTGATAATTTAGCATTGCCATAACCACACAAATATTTCAAACAGCTCAACTCTTAGTAAGCGATCAAATATAAAGGTCATGCATCACTACTGTAAAGATACCAAAGCCTGTAAAAAGACAACTCACAAGACCAACTTTTATATGGACAACCCATTGAAATCCAACTAAATTGGGCACCTGTAACTGAATAACAAAATCCATTATTGATCTCAGATGTTACTTCCACATATGAGAAGACTAGAGATGTCCCCCATATTAAGAGACATGTCAAATGGAGCAATTTTTGGCAGTGTACTAGTTAAGAAACTCAACAAGATATCAGTTTGTTCTCCAAATTAGATGCTGATGTAGACACTCTTTAGATATCAGTGTGCAAGTAATAAAAACACCAAATATCAGTATTTGTTGATTGTCTGGTTTCTGGCTTAGCAAATTATATACCAACATTTAGAGATTCAGCTTTCTCTTGCATCCAACATCTGAAAGAGGCCTTATGAGTCACCATCACTTCCATAAATGAGTCAAAACATCAAAGCAGCTAGAGGAAACAACGAAATACTATGGACAGTTTTTTGGGTTACATTTATGGCTGTGTCATCCTGAGTTACTCATCTAGTTATGTAAGATGTCAAAGCTTCTTCAAGAGCTGCAAACATGGTTAGGGATTGGATACAAGTTTAGGTGCCTTCGTAGAGACAGTTGTAATTTCTCCATTTGCCCCATTTGAAAAACTCTTTGCAAAAACATTCAGAGCTTTCATCCGATTTATCTCTTTAACTGCATAGGAAAAGAGGCTAATTAGTTTACCTTTTGCAACATCAATTTCCTTCTAAAAATCTATATATTTCTTACACCATACAAATGCATGCATTTGACAAGATAAACATGAATGATGATAAATAGTAACAGATTTCTTAGATGCCTACACAACATTAACTTGGTGGGCAAGCCTGTCCATTAATCACAAGATTTTGTACCTTCTTCCAGGGAAAGCATGATAGCTCTGCTTTCCAGCTCAACTGCATGTCCACTTCGAGCAGCAGCTGACAAAGCCCGCAAAGCTGGCATTACATGCATCAAGGCACAAGTTTAAATATTAGAATTTATATACACAGAAAAATCAGACCTGAACACACTGGACTCTGTAGAACTCAATCAAGACAGCATAATATTGTAGACCTACTTTTGAGATACTCTGGATTTGGTTCATCACATTGCTTTAAAAAAGCTTGAAGTCGCATGAAACGCTTCTGATAAGGCAGAAGGGTTTCATTCTTTGTTCCTTCCACCTCCAAAGAAGTATCTGGTGTAGCAGAGAGAGCCAAAAACTTGCCCCATTCCAATTCTGGTGATGTTCTCTTAGAAGTCTCTCTCTTAACTAGAGAAGAATCTACAGCATTACCTTGGTTCATAATATACTGAGGGAGCGAAGGGCCACCCGATGAAAAGGTTGACACAGCTGTAGGCAAAGGGGCATAGGCTGGAAACGTTAGAAGTCTTAACCCCAGGGGATGTGACTTATTATCATCTGAAGACTGTGGTTCAGTATTTCCTGTCCTTAAATTATTTGAAAGAATATCAGCTTTGCCTACTTCTAATGATAGGGTTAGCTGTGATTTTCCTGTCTCTGAAGGAGAGCCATGCCCAATGGACCCTAATGAATAAGAACCACAATTAGGTGATGAATTTACAGCACCAGTTTCATTGGATTTCATTGCTACCGACTCTGGCAACTGCTTGAGCTTTCCAACATTATTCATAATGTGCAAATCTGCTAATCCATTCATTGACTTGAAGTTTTCAACCTTGTTGTTTGGTGACCTAAATCTCTTGACTTGCTTTCTCTGACGCTGCCCTCCTTCAAGGTGCTGATTCTCAGTATTTTCTGACCTCTGCCTGGCTTCCAATGCACTCTGATTCAGCTGGGGAGTTGATTCTGCAACTGGATACACTAGTGGATGCTTCTGAGAATCTAATTTCCTTTTCTTTGCAGAAGTTTGACCATTTTTGTTACTCAGAATTAAATTGTCTTCATTGTTTAGTAAACGTTGGCCACCAAGACCTGCTGCCATCAGAGGAGTCTGAAGTAGAGGCATATAATTTGGGGCTTCTAATTGGTTAACATTAGTAGTGGAGTAACAAAACGGGTTCGTCATACAAGCAGAATTCCTAAACTTCTGTCTAGATGCACTGCCCTGAAATATATCTTCATGCTGAAAACCTTGTCTGAAGTTGAATGACATGCCATTTACTGACATAGGGATGACCTGCGGGTCCTTTTGACCATTATTGAACTCGATATGTTGTTTAGTGTTCATATCAAAAATGGAGCACTTGGTCTGGTTTATTCTTCCAGGTGTGGTTCCAGATGACTGGAGAGTAGACACAGAAGTAACAGAGTTGCAAGACTGAGGAATATGGGGCTGTGTTAGCACAGACATATGTTGGATCGATTTTGGTTGCTGAGTTTCAAACCCAGCGGTCATTGACAACTCAGATGCACCAGGAGCATCTAACAGCTCTGGGACACTAGAGGGATCAGGCTTAGGAATTGTTTGTGGTTCCTTCTTGGGCATTGCCAAAGATACAGCTGGTGAACCAACATTATTGGGTTCTTCGCTTTCCTGTTTGACCAACTCCTTGTCAACAGAATGGGAGACCATTGCTAGTGAAAGGGGTGGGAGAGAATCTGCAGAGTCTGGAGTCTCAGCATGTATGTGCTTTGGCCTTGCCAGGTAGCGCATTGGTGTTGAAGGACCATCATCTTGCAGAGGCTCACAACCGTTAATAGATTCAGAATTAGGGCCAACCTGTGAGAAGCATTAAAAGGGTAACATAATCAGCACTTTTAGAACACTGACAACCACAAGAGTACTAAAAATGTTCAGATTTTAGATGAAATCCACCATAATGAGACCATGCAGCAGTGTTATGACCAAATAAATTTTAGCCTTGTTTAACTCAACTTCCTCTCTTATACTTCACATAAATAACATCATCATCACAGGTTTGGTAGATCCCATAGCTTCCACGTTTTTGCAGTTCAGTTCAAACAGAAGGCAAAAGATTTGGAGGTTAGGCTTTTTTAAGAAAGGTTCTGTTTAGTTCAGTAAAATCTATTATATACCACATAAAATAAGATTCATGACAAATGTGTTGAAATGCAGAAAAGTGCAGAATCCACGATTTCTAAATTCAATGCTATTAATATGTTAAATACAAAACAGCTGTAGATCCTTCGACTTTGAAATAGACTATGTTTCACACCACATTTCCCTCTACTAGATGTCCAGCAACTGGTAATTCTACAATGGTTATCAAATGAATGTGAATCGCACTTTTACCATAAATCCATGGCAATTAGAGTGGTTGAGTGTATTGAAGGTATATTGTTTTGGTCACAGCTGAAAAAAAAAAGTTCAAACCAAACCAAACTTATTTAGATTGATCTATGTTTGGTTGAACCTAGTAATGTAGTTACCTTTTTAAGTCATTATGGTTGACAAACTGAAGATATTTGTCAGAGTAGAACATCTCACTGGAACAAACACAAACTATGCACACTATAATCACCTAATAAAATTTGGCATCATTTCAATCAGCTTCCTCTCAAATATTTCACTTACAGAATAATTGAATCGGCAGGTCTGAGAGCTCTTCTTTACAAACAAATCATTATGGTTGACAAGTTCCAGATTCATAATTGGCACACCTCGCTAAAACAAACCCACATAACCTACTAGAACAGAGCAAGCGTTAAAGATTGTAATTACAATAATTCAGTGACTCAATAAAGTTACCTAATACAGCTGAGGCAAGGATTAAAATATGTTCTTAATAGCTTATTAAAATAACAGCCTAGACAATGTTAACATATGATAGTAAAACAGTTCTTACTTCCTTGAAAAAACAAAATGGCCAGAGGTAGCCAAAAATTACAATGCTGAGTCTTCTTTATTTGAAAGAAAAATTTTCCATGGCAAATTGTCGTCTACCTTCTCATAGATGGAAATGAGAGAAACATTACTAGCTACTAGAATCTAACATAAGTGCTTCACACTTTTTGATTCAGCTATTCCCACTGGTATTGTTAACACAACTAGTCATCCAGGAATCTAACTCCTAAGCACTTGCATGGCAAAGTTGATGTCGAATGTCAAGATGATGCCCAGGTAGCACCTTCATCAATCCAACCAGCAACAGGCAGATGTCCAGTCAGGAACATCAATACTTCAAAAGCACCTCAAAGCACCTACATCACTCCAAGCTTATACTTTTTTAGCAGTAACTAACCTCTTGTTAATAGATTCTACAAATTGATTAGGTATATAAGAATCAACATGTTTTAACCCAAAATTACAACTTGCACCCATATGTGTTAACCATTCTTTTCAAGTGTTAATTCTCAAAAGGGGTATCCCCTTTTGTATCTATGCATGAGGGGTTTACCGTTTTTGTTGATATAAAGTTGTAAATTTTATTGCACTGCCTCAGTTTGTTTCTGTTGATCAAGAATCTACAAAATGCAACAAAGAATTAATCTAACAAGAAGCAAGGTTACAAATACTTAGCTTTGAATCAAACAAGAAGATACAGCTATATTCCAAGACAAACAATCAAGATTCAAAACTTCAAACTACATCTGTTTAAAAATTTCTTTATAAAATTTCCTGTAAGCATTTTTACCACACAAGGTAAGAAGGGACTTCCATGCAAACTGAAAACTGAATAATTAATTGAGGACAACCACATATTCCCTCTCCTAAAAATTTGTTATATACAGCATTTGACAAAGCAATACCAAACATTAAAGACCATCATTGCAAACATCAAACCATCTTCTCAACTTGGAGGGAAAAAAGCAAGTCTATGATGCAAACTACAAGACTCTTTAGGAGGCAAAAGCCATTAGGATAACTTCCAAATTGAACTCCCACTAACGACAACCTTCACTATGACTAAATTAAAGCTGATCTCATAAAACAGAAGCAGACAACTTTATGAAGCACTATCCAGCTACAAGCATGGTTCCAGGTTCTTGAATCCACTCCTCTGGGTGCCTATACCTGCACGCTACTTGGAGGCATCCATACCCATAATTCCTAATTTCAATTCAACATCTTAATTTTCAATGCTCTTTTTTAAAGATACATAATATGAATGATGGCACCCAATGAGATTCAATTGAATTTAAAACATATAGAGATCAATTGCGACCAAGATATGAAGTTAAAAGAATAATGAGTAATGTCAGCAATGATATGCAAAGTAGCCTCAACTACAAAAATACTAATTTCAAGGGGGCATGGCCATCAGCTTTCAATAATCCGGTTATCAACATGAAAACACGTAAGATCTATCCTGACACATTTCGTTCATATCCACTATTCACTGAAGGACTAATTTTGATGGTTTAGAAGTGATCCATTCTAACCAAAAGGAACAAAAGCAACAGTGATCTGTTTGATATGCCACTTTACCAATGGAATCACAAGCCAAAAGAAACAAAACCCCAATCGTAGTTGAAATCTAGCTTGAAATTTTTGTGTTAAAACAACCAATTTTGATTGGCCAATATTACAGACTTAACTGCTGCTTATAAACAAGGCTTGGCAACAAATCGCTAATGATAAAGTTTTTCACATATTGTCGGTTATCTTTTCCAGAAAAGTACAGACGACCATTCCACACAGCCAGCATAGGACCAAGAAAACTCAAATATCATAACTCATACAAAGGTCTAAATCATCTTGATATAGATACTGTTTTAGACTAACAAAATCCCCTGAGATTCTTCTTTCAGGACTTGCTTGGCTTGTATTAAAAGAGATTGCTTGGCATATATAAACATTCTATATAGTATTTTAACATAACAGTGTGCTTACAACAAACTAGCAGCGGGCACTAATTGTTGAGAAAGAATATGCCATAGTCTGAATAAAATCGTTTGTGTTGATAATTACAATCAATGCAACAGTTTTCTCCTGATAATTAAGAGTTACCTACTCCTATTTAAACCTAGTGTGAAAGTGCAGATTGCAATTATCAATAGAACCTCAGAAGATCCAGTCGTATTATCATATCAGGTGTCATGTCATGTTAGAGAAGCCTCCCAAAGAAGGCTTCAATGACCTATATACTTGGACTCTCTATGTGTATTTAGAATCTAGATGATGACATTAGTGAGGTGGTATTTTGAACACTACCGAATCCAATGGGCAAAGACGACAGACAATTAAACCAAAACAAATCCGCCTTACATCTTAGTGTCTACCACTTGATTGCAAAGGAATGACCCCCAAAAAAATGGATAAACGAAATAAACCTGAATCAATAGTGGTTTGCAGAACTGATTGTGATGTCAAAACCCAACGAATGATCTACTATTGCCAAACACCAGCGAATGCGAATGCCTAACGAGAACATTCAATCATCCATAAGAATTAATTTAAAACAGTGGGTGGAACATTATTTTAGCTTATCACTTACAGAGAAAGCCTTTGTTCTGTCAGCATCTCCATCTATATCCGGAACAGCAGAGCCTTCCGCAGGCTTCTTGAAAGAAAAAAAATCTGGGAAGATAAAACAAAAAGCAAAATGTCAAGAGTGCAATTAAGCTAAGAATAAAAAGCAATCTTCCATCTAAAGTATAAATAAACAGTACATTTTCAACCAAATGAGTTTCAGGTGTTTAAAGAACTTAATCAGCGGCTCAAGAACAACCCAGATAAGCTTAGATCAATCGGAGTAAACGCTCAAGCCCGCAGAGAAAATGAATGAAGAAAAAAATAACACACGCGTCCATAAAACAAAAAGCATGGAGACTAAGAAATGTATTCACAACCAAATGTATTTCAAAGCGTCAAGAACCCCAATGGCTAAAAAAGCAAATAAATCCAAAATAACAAAGGACCCACATGCCCCTGATCATAACATCCAGCATTCCTCCATGCTTGTCAAATTAAAACAATATATGCACTAAAAAAACACACACAAAGATAGCAATGATTCCTCTCATGCAAGACTTCCAGGCTCTTTGAATAACATACCACTATAAACAGGAAAACAGAGATGCTACTTGGTCATGCGCCTTTACCTTTATTATTACCGGTATTCTTAGGAGCTGAAAACAGGGCATCTCTGTCTTCCTTCTCTGGGTCAGAACATGCCATGGTGAAAACATCGTGAACTTTTGAAAAGCTCTGGGCGACAGGTTTCACAGCAGAAGCCATCAATCTTCCCTCCAAAGCTCTTGCGCTTGCTAACCCAATAATTAAAAAAGACAAAGAATGCAAAACTCGTCCTTCCACCAAAAGCTTCCACAAGAAAAAAAAAATCACAAATCCAACCTCTCCTGTTCTTGAACTTTGAGGGGGTGACCACCAACAATGCAAGGCCTCTCCCCTGAACCCAAAAAAGAACCTCACCTCAATACCCTTAAGAACCAAGAGCCTATGCCTATGCCTAGCACCACTACAAAGAACCCTTGAGCGCCATGGACCCTCTGAATCCAAATGGGTGTCCAGAAAACCTCTTTCCCACCACCACAACCCCAAGCCCAGAGTCCATCCACAGCAGCTGGGAACCACCGCATCTACAAGCCCCTGCCATCAATGCCTGCATAAAAAAGTGCATTGAAATCCCCCAAACACACAGACATACACTGTCTGAACGGAGACAGATTCAATACATAAAAAGAGGGGGAACATCACCCACTCTTAGCTACAGCTAATCATAATTAGCAGTATAGCTCAATCAAACAAAACAAAAAGAAATTAACAGCAGCAGCTGCAGCAACCGCTCAGTTGATCACACCCCAATTAATGAACTGGCCTACAAAGCCGTTGAAGTTTTGCGCGATCCCACGGCGAAACTCAACAGAAATTTTTTTAATTTGGACACGATCTCGAGATCCACGCACCATAACAGAAAGAAAAAAAAAAAAAAAAGGAAAAAAAAAGGCTCTCAACACCCCCTTGACAAAGTGGGGTTTATAATCATAGGCGTTAATAACATATAAAAGAAGAAGAAATACGTCCCCTGCTCCCAACCAAACGCAGAGACTGCGGAGTAGACCCGCCTTAAAAGATGGCGTTACCCGCTTGACCCCCAACAGATTTCCAGCCGCCATTTACAGCAGTTACCACGAGAAATTCCACACAAATCTAAAAATAAATAAATAAATTTTTTTTTAAAAATCTATGCCGTTCATGCACGTAACCCACCCATGAGTTTAACTTACAATTCTTTTAATATTATTATAAGGGAATCATCGGATGGACCATGATGGCCATGATGATGATGGGGGAATGCGTGGCCTGTGATGACCGTTAGAGTCGAAATTTCGCTCCCGCGCAAAATCAAAAAACGAAAATAACATTAAAATAAAATAAAATAAAAACGTTTTGCTGCCGCGGCCGTACATTTTGATTTTATTTTATGCGCCAAGTTTTGAATTTGTGGGGTGAGAGTGCGTCATGCGTTTTGGTCCACAGAATGTGTTAGCGTTCTGAGTGTGGTGGTGACGTGACGTGCCCGATTCTGTTTGGCTTTTTCTGTTAACTTACGGTTTGGTGGAAGTGGTGGCCACAGGGAAGTAGAACATTTTACATGCTTTTACTTTTTACTTTTTATATTTATATATATTTTATAGTTAAGTTTTTAATATTTTATATTTATATATTTTTTTTATATTTTATATTTTATGGTTAGGTTTTTAATATTTGAAATGGTTGACCATATCCCCTTTAATGTTTTGAAGGGGATCAGTTGTAATGTATCTTGTGGAGAAGATACTATAGGTTTATATAGCTTGGGTTTTCGAGAAGTGAACTAAAACTTTAACTATTATAGTGTATTTTTAGGTTAATTTTTAGGTTATGATTAAATTATATTATATTTTGAATTGATTTTTTTAATATATAAATAAAAATTAAAAACTTTAAGTTTTGGTAGTTAATAATGAAATATAAATATATTATAAATATTGCATAAAGTTAAATGAGATTTTGATTTAATGGTTGAGACATATGGATGGTGTAGCCCACACCAAGATTCAATTTTGGTGGCACCAAAATAGGCTATATAGCTAGATGTGACTAAGTTGATGTAAAGGCTAATGGGTCCTTGGTTCAAGGATTGGGACAAATAATTCATGTAGCCTACACCAAGTTCAAATCTCAGTAATATCAAATAGATCAATCAAGGTTTAAATCTTGGCGATACCAAATAGTTCAATGTGGCTGAGTTGATGTAAAGAAAAAGGCAACCCTTTCGAAATAGGCGACTTGATTAAGTTGATCTAAAGCCCAATGGGTCCTTGGTTCAAAGGTTGGGATAAATAGTTGATGTAGCCCACACCAAGTCCAAATCTCAATGACACCAAATAGCTCAATCAAGGTTCAAAACTTAACGACACTAAATAGCTCAATGTGATTAAGTTGATGTAAAGGTAAAGGACAACCCTTTCAAAACCTTAATTTAAAAAAAATAAAAAATATTGCATAAAAGTTTGATTAAAATAATATTTTTCCTATAAATGGTATTGGCTTAATTAATTATATTTCTTAATTTTTAAGAAGAGATCCAAATTTAAATCTTACCTATAGATACATGCATAATTGTTAATACTATTATTGTAACCATTTCAATCTAATAATAATATTTTTTTGTGTATATATACGTCATAAAAATACAAAATGTTGATCAAATGGCATTATCTCAACTCATTATCTTCCTCAACTTTCAAGGAGAAGACTTGGGTTTGAATCTTACCAAGCAATGCATTCATAATTGCCAAATTATTGTAATACCATTATGTTTTCATGATGTAATATGGTTGGGACCCATTTCAATCCCACATAACCGATTAAAAAATAAAATAAAATGTTGGCAATGACTTATAACATTTGAATTATATTTTTTTTTATTGAGGTTAGTGTGAGAAACGCCTACGACCGACGCTTAGGGTTGGGCATCCCCATCTCAACCATTACCTCTAATAAGGGTGAGAGTTGAGCTTATCAATAGGAGCCAAACACACAACCATACACACACCCAACTCCTCACACACTTGTCCATGTAACGGTTTGAACCTTGGACCTCTCGAAGAAGAGCCAAAGTTCCAACTATTGTGATGTCCTCCTAGGACTAAATTAATAACAATAATGTTATAGTAAACTTTACCATTTACTTTCATTAAAGAGGGGTGCAGAGGAGCATTAAACCCGATACGGGTCTGACAATAACAAAGGCATAAAGCAAACTAGAGAGAACCAGTATCAAAGCCACAGATCTTCAATCATGGCATAAGAGTAACGAGTTCATTTGGAGTGCATCAATGCTTCAGACCCTTACCACAAATGCATCAAATAATTTTTTTGAAAAATCATAGAAACAAAGGAACGTTGGGAGAAAGAAGAGATAAGAGCAAGTGTAAGCTAGAGGCAGTGTGAGGTAAGTGGGAATGGAAGTCGGGATTCAATCATGGCGAAAGAGCAATAGGTTTATTCGAAGTGCATTGAACCTTACCACGAATGAGTTGAACCTTGTTTTTGGAAAATCATTGAAGCAAATGAATGTCGAGAGAAATAAGAGATAAAAGTGAGCACGAGTCAGGAGGGAGTGCAAGTTGGGAGCAAGTGCAAGGTGGAATGAAATGCAAGCCAAGAGAGAGTGTAAGCATGAAACGAGTGTGATCCAAGAGGGAGCCCCACTAGCTAGTATGGAATAATAATCATATTTGAAAGCCCTGATGGGAAGTCAAGATGACCTAGCTAGAAATCAGGATGTTCTAACTAGAAGTATGGAGGCCTGATTTGGAGATAAGTGAAAGAGCAAATACATGGCAAGTTTGATCTAAGTAGTAGATGTTACACCAAAAGTGACTATCAAGGATGAGATGATTGAGCATGATATAATGGTTCTTAAAAGTAGAGGGTTAATATCTAAGTTCCATAGATCATGGCTAGGTTTTTTTAGATTGAAAATTGGATCAAGTGGAAGTGGAGATTGAATTCAAATTACTCAGTTACTTTTCTTCCTAAAGGTTTTTTCCTCATTGTCTTTTCTAGATAGAAAATCAAGGATAAAATAATAGGTGATGGCCCATGGTTTAGTGGGAGAGATGCCCTTTATTAGAGACCATGGAATGAATTTTTTCTATTGAGACAAAAACTATAAGAAGCTTTTAATGCGGGTTAGGTTTTTTGGACTTCCATATCAACTTATCAATAAGGATGTATTGAAGAATATTGGAAATACCCTAGGGGAATTCATCAAGGAAGAAATAACTATTGAGGAGCAAAATCATGCTATGTATGCTAAATATATGTTGCTTAGGATAATTTAAAACCTTTTCCACAATCCATTCAGATTAAATTTGAATTAAGAGAATGAGATCAACAAGTGGATTATGAAAATATTGCATTTTGATTACACAATTGTTATGAGACTAAACACATGGCAAGAGTTTACAAAGTAAAAAATATGAAGAAAGAGAAAAAATGGTCATGAGATAAACTTCAAGACAAAGCAAGGAAACCATACAGTAATATAAGCTTAGATTAGATCAAGGATATTCCATTCCAAAAGAAGAGGTAAAGAAAGTCTGTCTACAACGTCATTTGACAGAGGCCACCATAGCTCACTTGGATCAATCGTTAGAAGAAACAAAGAAGGGAATAAGGGATGATAAAGTACAATATGTAAGATCAAGTTCAAAAGGAATTAAAGGTGCAAAGGAAGATGTGGAGGAAAATCCTAAAACAAATACGGTAGAAGAGGTCAATTTTATTCCATGTAATTCATCTTCATTTTCTTCAAGTAGTATAGAATCCTCTCATAATAAAAGTGAAAGCGATGTAAAGGTTATCCCTTGCAATCAGGGTTTCAAGAACACCATAGTAAGGAAATAAGGATGGAGAAAATCCATAAAAAAAACTAGGGTTTTGAGGGTATAATAAGAACGTAATTGCTATGAAAGAGCATCCTTTAACTTTATGGTTTCTAAGGCAACATAGAGAAGAATGTGCTTCCGAGGTTATTCCTTACACTTTAGATCCTTCTGAGCAAGATAAATTTATAGTTGATAATTCTATGAGCAGTGTGAGAATATTGAAGAGATTGATAAATATGAAAGCATTGGTGGGAGTTAAAAAAATAAAATAAAATAAAAAGATCCAAAAAGCAAAAACAAAGAGAAAAAGAAACCCAAAGGGATTGATATGGGAAAACGAAAGCAAATATTGTAAGTGTTAACAATAAGTGGGGCTAAACCATAAATAATAACAAAAATAAACATTTTGGAATATTAAACTTGGCAACTATGCATGTTTCAGTTGCCAAGATTTGCACATGAGTCTCCTCGTTGAAAGTCAAGGAGCCATATCATCACAAAGGGTTGTCTGATTCAGTTGATTCTTGGACCATTGTTGTACTCGGATCCTCCACCCTTGACAAATCACAACTCTCTTATTTAGAACATGAGAGTTTACAAATAGATCCAAATCTCATCTCAATTTAGTTGTTACAGCTAGAAACCTACATCATTTTACATAAAATATATGAATTCTTGATTTTGAATTTTTTTCAATTTTCCATGTGAATACAAATATTCTAAAGTTCAACATCCTTCTTGATGTTTTTCTATAGCAACATTCACAATACCAAACTTCACCTCTACTATCTATGCATTGCATCTTAGTAGAGTAATATTTCTAAAACATTGTACTATCATAGCCCACTTTACTAGATCTAGATTGCTAGTTTCCTTCCTGAAGCACAAGTGCAACCACAAAAGTTGTAATAACTAGTATATATGAAAGTACATAAATGTTATAAAATTAAGTAAATATTACCAATGGAAAATATTAAATTAAATCTTAATCATTATTTTATTCAGGTATTCAACATTTTCTTGTCAACTTTAGCTAAACTTACTACTTCCTCTAACCAAGGAAAAGAGAATTTAACTTCATGATCCTTAATTAAAACCCCTCTATTGGCTAGCTTATCTGCACATTTTTTCCTTCCCTTAATGTAAAGTGTAAACCTGATTTCTTTAAACTCTATAGCAAGGTCTTGAATTTCCACAATTATCTCTTGTATGTTCCATGGAGCTTTTGCTTTCCTTAAAATTGTATTTATTACTATGAGTGAATCACCTTACATCCATACTTTGTTCAATTTCATTTGTTTGCATATTTTAACCCTTCCAAAGCCATCCAAGATTCACCTTCATTATCTGTCTTAAATCCACTATTGAAAGCATGATGAGATAAAATATCTCCCCTATTATTTCTAATTACTCCTACTATTGGTCATGGATTTCCTTTAGATGCTCCATCAAAATTCAATTTGACTAACTCCACATCTAGTGGTTTCCACTTTATATTTTTTGAGTTCTTTTTGTTTCTCCTATCTCCAACATCATAATTCCATTTGATGACTTGACTCCATCTACAAGGCTCTTTGCTTCTAGATTAGGGATTGGGTAAGTTGATATGGTTGGTTTAAACTCCTCTATGGCTAAACATAACTTCTTTTTCATTACATATAAATTGTTTTCCTTTTCTTTAATTATTCTTTTATTCCTTTCTAGCCATACAGTCCAAGGTATTGTATCTTTTGATATATCCCCAATTGTGTATAAAGCATCACTTTTAAAAGTGTTTTGTCATTGATCTAACCATTCTTCAATTCTTCCATTCATCACAATGCATTTACAAAATATATTAAGAATTCATTGCCATAGTTTCTAGAATATTGAGTAGTGTCCCAAGAGATGGTCTATACTCTCCTCCATTTTACAAAGAACACATTTTGAGGGGCCATGAAAACCCCTTTTCATAAGGTTATCCTAGGAAAAAATTATTGTATGCCCTACTAGCCAAACAAACATTTTGACTTTAGGAATGCTTGGGCCATCCCAGATATCTCTCCATATTCTTACAATATTCCTATTATGATGGTGCTTTATATTATATCCACTTCTTTTTGTGTATTCTCTTGAGTTATTTAAATCAACTTATCCTTGGCTCCCCTTGGAATAATCATTGTTATTATCTTTCTACTTAATTGCATTCTAGCATCAATGTCTTGTATACTTGTAAAAAAAATATTTCCATTTGTATTTTCCTTCTTGATCCTTGTACAAAATGTTTGAAACCCTATCACCGTATTTATCTTGAAGTAATCTCATCCATGGTTTTAAAATTGGATCTAGATTGAGTGGTTTTTTATCACACAAAGTATCCATCCAAATAGAATTTTTTTCTCCAATTCCCACCACCCATCTTAAACCTTTAATCACTAGATCAATTATTATTTTTTTAACTATTCCATAGTGCAAAACTATATGGTAGAGAGAATGCAGTAAATATTAGTTCATTTGGCTCAACATACTTAGAAGATTTTTTTCCCATTGTCTTTGACTCTCTTTGTACAATCTCCAAATTACTTTTCCCCTAAGAGTTAAGTTTGCATTCGTAAGAACTCTTAAACCGAGACCTTCCCTAGTTTTATCATCACACACCTTGCTCCATTTTACCAAAGGAATTTTCCTTTTATCATGTAATCTTGACACAAAAATGACTACATAATAAAGAATGAACTTTTTCCATTGATTTTGACATAGTATACAAGGACATATAATAAGTTGGAATGGCCTGTAACACTAATTTAGTTGCACTCTTCGTGTAATGACCCAAAAACTAATTAATCTAACAAAGAAAATTTTTTTATTTGCAAACATATACCCAAGAGGGATTTACATATCCCTATCTAACATATGCATTACTATGAGGATATCTAAATTAGTCTAATGTTTTTAGTTATTGGTCGTCTCCACAACAAACTAACATTTTCTTCCTTGATCTATTAAAGGATACATGCATCTCTATACCATACACAAGTCCGTCTATGTAGGTATACTACGTGTATTGCAATAAGCTATCAATCTCATCTCCATAATGAGTTAACTTATCTTCTTCTATCTGTCGAAGGATACACCCATCTCTATATCATACACAAGTCTGTCTATGTAGGTATACTACGCATAATCGAAATAAGCTATCAATATCATCTCTGCAATGAGCTAACTTATTCCTTTCATAAATAGCCAAGTTCGTTTAAAACATTGCTTTGTTTTGTATAAGTCTATTTAGTTTAGTTTTTTTGGAAGAGATATCTAAATTGGTTACTTCAAGTTCTGTCCTAAGGAATCCCATAATCCCTCAATTTTCTTTTCTCTATTTCTAACACAAAATCATAAACAAGTTTAGATATCCATTCAAATTATCTAACTATTTTAAATCATTTAAGATCTTTCCAATCTTACTCTATTTAGAAGGATATGATTATTAAGTCTATTTACTTAATTCAAGCATGGAATAATATCTACAAACATCAAAGAAAGTACTTAAATAAGATACCATTATCCATCTAAGCAATAACACAATATGATAGTTTATGTAAACATCGACCCTCCATAAAAAAATAGGAGATATATCCTTCTATCAATTTTTTTATCATTACATTAATCCAAGTATGGTAAAAAAATACTTTTTTACTTTTTAAAAGAACAAAGCATTACAATATCTTCAAAATAGGATATTACTCATCTAGAATCTATTCCATAATATGTTTCCATAACCACAAATGTCAAGTTAATGTTTCATATCTAAGTGTCCTCCTTAGTTCTTCTTGCTTCCATCGCTCAATTGATGGTGGTAAGGGATCAAGATAGCTCATAGGTCTTATAAAGCATGCAACTATACAAACTACTCAATGTGTTTGTTCATAAATCATTTACTTAACATTAGAAAGAAAGTCATTTATTAGCATGGTAATTTGACATACCGCCCTTTAATCCATTAAAGATTCATGCTTTTACATATAAAAGTCATTTCTTGGATAAATTAAGGTCCCATACCCCTAATTAATTAAATACTTATTCAAAACACTTTTCTTAAATCAACTAAGGTCCCATACCCTTAATCAATTAAATACTTATTCAAAACACTTTTCTTAAATCACCTAAGGTCCCATACCCTTAATAAATTAAATACTTATTCAAACACTTTTCTTTAATCAACTAAGGTCCCATGCCCTTAATCGATTAAAGACTTATTCAATAATCATATCTGATTTTAATAAACCAAAGTCTTTTATTTACTTAAATAAACAACCGATAATCATTTATAATTTAAATAAACCAAAGTATTTTATTTATTTTAAATAAATAGCCCATTATTTCGACAAAGTCATCACTCCTAATTAACAAATCCATCACTTTAATCAAAATTAATCCTAATCAAGCAAGAGAACGTCCTTCTAAAATTGATTTTAATTAACTATTGACCAATAAAAAAGGGGGTTTTAGTTTAGATAAACAACCCATCACACAGTCGATCAACATCGAGATACAAAAGTTAATGGTGGGTCAACCAATGTAGTCCTTAATCCACTGTCGACACAGATCATGCCCAAAAATCGGTGCACCAGAGCCTCTCCGTCAAGTGGTGGCCCCACCCAACCACAACTCGATGGTCATAGATACAAGGGAGTCCTATCCCTTTTGTGGTGTGAATCAGCCCCCTGCATAGGATGTGTGGGATTAAACCCTCGTCCAAACCAAAAGGGTTTAAACTACCCCCTCGATTGGTACGAAATGAATAAACTGCTACAGACACGTGACAAGTAAATTGTGATGAATGGGTAGTGAATCAACTAATCCAAACTAGACATGCGATAATGGGGAAAATAACAGCCAAGCAACAACAATGGGCCCACGTGATGAGAAAAGCACCCCAACTGGTGTTGGGTGGTTCTACGAGGAGCCACCTTGACCATGACCTGTGGGCAAGGTAAAAAGGGAACACAACTCCCTTTAGGGTGCACTCAGGTACTCGTGCATCCCATGTGGGATATTGTGCAGAGTGGCCCGAGTGGTCCAAACCTTACCAGCATTGCCTGAGGACTAAGGCTTCACATCAAAGCAGTGCGTCTAGGCGAAGACACTATCAAACACAAAAATTAAATGATTTTTCCTAAGTATAACCTTAGGAAGGTTTGACCAACAATGAAAAAAATTAATGACCTCTATCCCCATCGCGACCATAGTCGACGGTGAACAAAGATAGCTTCCAAGTTGAGTTTCTAAGAGTAGAACAAAGAAAAGAGTCTAGGGGGTGTTTTAGTTAAACTCAACCAAACGGTTCCTTCATGCCTAT
Organism: Wollemia nobilis; assembly: GCA_028583015.1. Classification (NCBI taxonomy): domain Eukaryota; kingdom Viridiplantae; phylum Streptophyta; class Pinopsida; order Araucariales; family Araucariaceae; genus Wollemia; species Wollemia nobilis. Next base: position 164,121 of record JAQPPZ010001465.1, on the reverse strand, counting down.
ATACATGGAGGAAGGCATTAAAGTCATCGGTTGTAACCAACCACAAAATATCTTTTAAAACTATTGTACAGGGAGTTAAAAAGGTTCAAAAATATTTGTAGAAGGTATCCAAACAGGGATATTGATAACAGATCAAAGTACTAACAAATCTAAAAAAATAATCTAATTACAAAGTTTTTTAAGAGGAATTTTAATGAGCATAAAGGGATCCTTTCAATGCTTTTAAAGAGATAAAGAATTTCTACCCAATCCATTGAACACTCTAAAATAAGCAATAGTAAACTACCCTACGTGTTACTCTTGGTGTTGGATTCCTCCCTTTGAAATCTTCCCGCTCTTCTCAAATTATTGCTCCTGATTCAATTTGTGCGTCCTCTCTAGGAAAGAAGAATGATCCCCCTCCTTTTATTTCCTAGGCCCTTTTGACAAGGAGGACCCATCTACCCCTTCTCCAAAGTTCCCATTTTGACATAAATGCCATCTAACAACAATTATGCTGAGCTTACCCAAGCAGCCTAAAAAAAGAGATTTTAAATTTTAAAGATATTCTTCTCCTTTCTCAAATATCTTGCTTCAAATGAAAACCCATTTCTTTATATCATTTTAAAGAGTTATTTATTTCTTTGTCAATTTTTTTAAAAAGATAAATCTAATCATTTCTTTATTTAATTTATAAAAGATACAAGAGAGAATTAAATAAAATATTTTTAAAATATTTATAATATTTTTTTTTTGGTAATTATTTTAATAGATTAGCAGTGGGTTTTTATAGAGGATCCCAAAACCTTATGTACAAAATCAGCCTAGCTGGAATGTGCATCATGCCTTGTGGCTGGAGGAATAAAACTGATGATAGAAAAAAAAAATCGCTAATTTCTCGAAGGCTACAAGTAGGGCCCTTATGTCTGAATATCCCGGAAACAAACCACATTTTACCAGGGAAAACAAAAAATACTAGATGGAGAAATTTGACCATCGAAAGCAGAAACGACCAAACCAAACGAATGACCTTCTGAAGCGGGGAGAACATCATGAGAGGATATCCGCATTGGCCAAACTCACCACCTCAGACGGGAAGCATGAGCGCCACACAACAGGACACGTGGTCGCAAGCCCTTTGTTGGCCATGTGGTCTGCCACGCGATTTCCTTCCCTAAAAATATGACACGCCTTCCACCTGTCACGTTGAGAGAGGAGCATCCTAGCCTCAAGAATGATGTTGTAGACCCTCCAAGACGGGTCTTTAGAGCCTAGAAGATAGTTGACTATATTGAGCGAATCACCTTCGACTATCAAAGGCCGAGGATCCTCGGAGAGGATCTGGATACCTTTCAAAACACTTCTGGCTTCAGCATAGTGATTAGTCTGGGCACCCAAATCTTCACAATAAGCCAACACGAGATTCCCATTATGGTCTCTAACCACACCACCAGAACCAACGGGGCCAGGATTGCCTTTGGCCGCACCGTCAAAGTTTAATTTAATCCAGCCCACAGGGGGCTTGGTCCAAATAACATCCCCACGCTGAGACTTAGAAACACCATCATGAAAAGGGAAGAGGCCCAAACTTTTGAAGATCGTCGCTTCGCCAGGAAGGCGGGGACGGGAACTAGGAACAACTTTAGAATTCTCAATGGCGAAGGATAAGGCTCTCTGAGCGACACAAGGAGGTACTCTAGGGACCTTGCCAAAGACTCTGGAATTCCTCTCTAGCCAAATCTGCCAAATGGAGTGGTGGAAAGAGGCCTCAAGAAGGAAGCGGAGTTTAGGATTCTTGAAAGGATTGGGCCATTGGTGGAAGGCATCTTTGAGGGAGCAGGGAGTGCACCAAAGGATTTGAAAGGAAGACAGATGATGCCGAGGACAGAATGGGAAAAAGGACAGTGCAAAAATAAGTGGTCTGTCGTCTCACAATCAACAAAGCACAAGAAGCACCTGTTGGGAATAGCAAAACCCCTCTTATGGAGGTTGTCGATGGTTAAGGCTTTATTATGAAAGGCAATCCATGCAAAGTAATTAACTTTAGGAATAATACCCTTCCTCCAAATCACTTTCCATCGGTGATCCATGGCAATCTCGCAAGTAAGAAGGTCATAGGCGGTCTTGACAGAGAATAGACCATCCTCCGTGCCACGCCATATGATTTTGTCATCTCTTCTAACGTATGGAATTAAAACAGACTCAAGGAATATTAGACAAAAAAGTCATTTCATTGTTAAAGCCGTCCAGGACTGGCAAATTCCACCGAGGAGGAAGAGAGCTCCGATCAATGAAGTCTGCAACCTTGAGTTGGGAATTTGGATCCACCTGGGCTTTCAGGCCAACAAGGTCCGCTCTCAACTCGAGAGCTCCATCGAGAACTCCACCTGTCCTTCCAGAAGAGAATGGAGTTGCCATCACCCAAAATCCAGTGAGCACCAGAGCCGATCGTAGAGCGGGCTTGAAGCACCGATTTCCAAAAGGCGGACGCTTCAGGAGGAATCCCGACATCAAAAAGAGAACTCGATCCAAGATACTTCCTCTTAACCGACCTTGACCCACTCGCCGGGTCATTAGTCGAGATCTTCCAAGCGTGCTTAGCGATCAAAGCAGTGTTCATGAGTCTTGATCTCCTCATTCCCATGCCGCCTTGGTCCTTTCGCAAGCAAACCTTATCCCGTGCCACAAGAGGAATTCTAGATTTTTCTTCATTGCCGCACTCACGTAAAGGTCCTCTCAATCTTTTCAATCTTGGAATGGACGAAACGAGCAAGGATGAACACGGACATGAAGTAAGTTGGGATTCCTTGGAGACAAGCTTTGGTAAGGGTGGCTTTCCCGACTATGCAGGGAATTTGCCTTTCCAAGTGCTCAGCTTTTTGTGAAGACGTTCCAAGATCATGTCCCACAAGCTTCCATTGGCCCGGCCATTACAAGCCAGAGGCAAACCCAGATAAGACGCAGGCAGGGAATCAATAGTGCATTCCAAAATTCTGGCTATGCGAAGCTGCCTTCGCATAGGAGTGTTAATAAAGTAAATTTTGCTTTTGATGTAATTGACTTTCTGTCCGTGCACCTTTTCATAACGGGAGAGGATTCGCTTGATGGATTTGGCTTGAGTGACGGACGCCCCAGTGGAGATGAGGGTGTCATCCACAAATTGTTGATGAGAGACAGGATCGACTCTGGAGGTGGGAAAAATGCCAGAGATCTTATTCTGGCGAAGAGCCTCTTTCAAAGACCAACTCAAAACCTCAGCCAAAAGGATGAATAGAATAGGAGATAGAGGGTCACCTTGTCTGAGGCCTCTGGCACTTTGGAAATACCCAACAGGGGATCCGTTGATTAGAACAAAAAAGGAGGGAGTGGATATGCAACTACTGACAAGGTCAATCCATTGAGGGTGAAAGCCGAACTTGAAGAGGACAGCATAGAGGAACCTCCCGTCAACTCTGTCAAAAGCTTTATTCATGTCCAGCTTGAGGAAAAGAGCAGCATTTTTGGAGCGATGAGCAGAATGGAGGGTTTCATGGATGGTGATGACACCATCGAGAATGTTTCTACCTTTCACAGTGCTTCCCTGAGAAGGACCAACCAAGGAGGGAAGAAGGGACCTCAGACGGTTGGCTATGGACTTGGTTAAGATTTTATAAAAAACATTGCACAGGCTAATGGGACGATAATCAGAGAAACTTTTGCAGGCGGAAGACTTAGGGATGAGAGCAAGAAAGGTAGAATTTAGTTTTGGATGGATGGATCTGGAGGCTTGAATCTCCTGAATTGCTTCGCACACATCCGAGCCCACAACATCCCACATAACTTGAAAAAAACGGGGGGGAAAACCGTCATGCCCAGGGGCCTTGTCTGGTTGCATGGAGAACAAAGCTTCTTTAATCTCGGCATACGTAAAAAGGCTCCGTAAGCTTAAAGCTTACCTCGGGAGGAACTTTGACTGGGAAGTTATCCAACAGAGATTTCTGAACCTGGAGATCACTATCGGGAGGAACACCGAGCAGATCCTGGAAGAAGTCAACCGCTTCACTTCGGATTTCCTCAATATCCTTGGTAACGCGTCCATCCTTGCACACCACTTCCCTGATTTTGTTAGCCCCTCTGTGCCGCAAAGTTGACGCGTGAAAAAACTTCGTATTGGAGTCTCCATTTCTCAACCAGAGGTCCCTAGATTTCTGGCGCCAGAAAGTTTCTTCCCTTGCAAGAATAGAATGATAATCCACCAAGAGCCTCCTTTCCTCCTCCCTGAGGCAATCGGTGTAACCTTCGAGCTCCATTCTCTCCTCCACCAATTTCAGGTTTGCGTAAATGGACCTTTTGGACTCAAAAATGTTGCCGAACACCTCCTTGTTCCATGTTTTCAAATTCCTTTTGATTAACTTGAGTTTTAAGGCCACTCTCTTGGAAGCGGAACCTGCTACCTTCTGCTGCCACCAGGCAGTAACCAACCCTCTAAAGTCCTTGTGAGAAATCCACATGGACTCAAATCAAGGGGGTTTTAAAAATAGGCCCATCAACCGTCTCCAGGACAATAGGATTGTGATCAGACCCAATCCTCGGTAAGGCCGAGAGAGTTGCCGCACCGAGTATGGGAATAGCCTCTTGGGATATGAAGAATCTGTCAATCTTGACTTGAATAAGATTGCTCCCAATCCTCCCGTTGCTCCAAGTGAAGGATGCCCCCTTGAGGTCAATGTCAAGCAAGTTATTGGTAGAAACAAAATCTCGAAAGTCTTCCGGACCGTGGCTAGAGTGGTTCGATCCTCCTTTCTTTTCGGATGGGTGAAGAGGACAGCTTGAAATCTCCCCCTAGAACCCAAGGGAAATTACAAAATGTTTCCCTCATCCGGGAAATAGCCTTCCACATTTCTCGCTCTCTCCGAGATAGAGTTTGGGGCATACACATTGGAGAGGATCCAAGAAAAGTTAATGGCTTTGGAATGAAACAAAACATTGATAATCCTCGCTGGAAGTTGAGAGAAGGTCGCCCTCAAAAATCTCTCGGATCCCAAAGAATCATGAGACCGCCTGCCGTTCCCACCGTAGGACTGGAGAGGAATTTTGCCTTAGCCCAAATGACCTTAGCAGCTCTGCGCGAAGAGATAGCATCGGTCTTAGTCTCTTGCAAAATTAGGATGGACGGATTCGTCCTCTTTTTGAGATCAGCCACCAATCTCCGTTTGGCAGCTGCATTAAGCCCTCTCACATTCCATGAGAGGACTTTCATCTCAACACTTTGATATTCTTCTTACCTCCCTTTCCTTGCTCGGAGGGGAGGTTTTGGGACAGACGAGTCACCCATCTGGGAATCAGAATCATCCTGAAAAAGCAATCGTTGAGTACCATTTGCAACATCTACCGCCGTCTCCTTGTCCCGCCTGTCTTTGTTGGGGGGACGACCTTGCTTCCTTTCGCTACCAAAATCAACACCTTGCTTTCGGCTTCTCGTATTACGAGGGCTGATATTACTGCATTGCTCACCCCTTCTTCCTAGTAGGTAATCTTCCAAAGACATTTTGGGACTTGGGGTGGTTATGGTCCAGGATTTTGGGTGAATCTGCCTATGCGGTGATTTGGGGAAGGGATTGGTCCTTCTCCTCCAGTGGTCCAAGGTGAGGGCTTGCACCACACGGCTCAGAGACCGTTTGGGGGGAGACTGCTTCCACCGGGTGGGAGGATTCGGGATGGTCCCTAGACGGGCCTGGAGATTCATGCCCTTTCACAGCAGGGTGCTTTGTCTGACCTTCATCGTGTTCCAAGGGGTTGCTGGAATCCCGTTTCTTCATCCCTGGATTTTGAAGAGGACAGTTGGACTGGAGGTGCCCTTGAGAACTGCACAGGGGGCAGAAAGTCGGTCTGTTCTCATACACAATGGCTTGCTTGTGAAGAATGATATCTCCAGACCGGAGAGTGATGGATGATGGAAGGTCAGCCTCCAAATCTGCTAGAACGCAGAACCGAGCTTGAACAAATCTGGTTCGAGCTTTGGTGGGAGGGTCAATGGTAACCAACTCACCAATGGAGCGTGCAATTCCTCTGATTACATTTTCATGCCAACATAAGAGGGGGAGACTCGGGAGTCTAACCCATATTGGAGCAATGTTGATATTTTGGGTCTCGGGGTTGAAGTCCATACCCCACTTCCTTAGAAAGAGACTTCTGTGGCCTAGGAACCAGGGACCACCAGCCAGGATTTTACAGTAGTCCTCCTTGTTATTCAGTCTAATCATGAAAAAACCTTGGGTTAAGGCCGCCAACTCCATGTGACCAGAGGTTCGCCATTTACCTGCCGCCCACTTGCGAATGGTCTCCATGTCGGGACGGCCGCCAATAAACTTACCGATGAGGGTAAATTTTTCGAATTCCACAAAGCTTGAAAGAATTTCCGTCGGGATGTCCAACTCATCCCCGGCAGGAAACAACTCCTTGGAGAGTAGACCGCTAAGGGTTTCTGAAGCCGCTGCCTGAGCGTACGACTTCTGAGGTCCACCTCCCCATTTGTCTGGTGGATCCTTGTCATGACCTACATCCTCTTCGGTTGGAGAGGACTCCTTAGCGCCCCCGGTCTCTGATGCCCTCCCTCCGCCCTGCTGTGCCCCTGGTTCAGTCTATTGGCATTCCCGTGCTCTCCCGCAGAAGCTTTCCCGCCCGTCGTCATCTTGGCCGTCAAAACCCTAGCTCTCCAAACCATTTATCAAATTCAATTTAATTCAAACCATAAAATCATTAATCATTCCTTATTCAAATATAATACCTATACTAATATTAAACATTAGTATGGTATTTAAGCGGACTAAGGATTAATGGAACCTCTATATCCATTAGTCCTTTTCGAAGGTGTTCTTTACCCAATCCTTTTTACACACAACACACATGCAAACAAAAGTGAGCAATCAAATGCATGCATCTATATGAGGGTAGCCATTCATGTTACCCTGAGCTATCATAGTCATCATTTCCCTTTTCAAGTACCCCGTTCTTGGTGGTCGATTCTACCTCTTCCACCCACGTATGTACTTGGTCCTGCACATCGATAATACATTAGCAGTACCATATTCTTCAAATATAAATCAACATAATCATTGCATAACCATCTAAATGCATTAAAACTAGGCATCAAGTAGTCATTCATCAATACATAGTCTATTATGCAAAAAGTCTTGCCAAGGCGGGTCATGACATACTACCCCCATAGACTAAACATAGTCCTATGTGTTTCCTGGTTATAAATAAAATATTATTACAATACATTTTCAAATAAGAAGGGGAAATGTTTCTTCATATCCTCCACTTTCTCCCAAGTGGCATTTCGCTCAGAAAAATGATCCCATTGGACCTTGCATTGTTCTAGAGTCCGTTTCGCATTGACTTGGAATGAAACTCTAGAATATTTATCGACATCACTTCAATAGCCTTGAGGTTTGCCATCTACAATTTAGAAACATCCCACACATGATCAAGGTCAACAACATACTTCCTAAGTAGGGATATGTGGAAGGTGTCATGGATCTTTGATAGGTTAGGCAGCAAGGCGAGTTTGTACGCAACTAGGCTAATCTTCTCAATGATCTCAAAGGGTCCAACAAATTGAGGATCCAACTTCATGGATTTGATGGCACTTTTCATTGGCTTAACCCTTAAGAACACTCTATCTCCCACATAGTATTCCCTTGGCTTTTCTAACGATCAATGACTTCTTGAAGCATTTTCCTGATTGTCTTAAGTTGACCTTCCATATATTTAACCATGTCGGTCCAATCACGACCCGATCCTCTAAATTATCCTATGACAATGGTATTCTACACCTATTTCCATACAAGGCATCGAATGGGGCCATCCCCAAAGAATAATGATACCTATTATTGTAGGTAAATTCTACAAGGTGTAGGTAGTCTTCCCATAGAGACTTTTGATCCATGCAGTACATGCAAAGCATATCTTCTAGTACTTGGTTTACCCTCTCAGTTTGACCATCGATCTCAAGGTGATATGCTGAGCTTATATTTAGTTTTGTGCCTACTGCACAATGTAGGGCTTTCCAAAATTCAAAAGTGAATCTGGAATCCCGATCTAAAATGATCATTTCAAGAAACCCATGTAACCTGAATATCTCTTTGGAAAATTTATTAGCCACAACAAGAGCATCATATTTGATGTTTCTTGATATAAAATACGTAACCTTAGTCAATCTATCGACTATTACAAGGATTACATCATGTTGATACCTGGTCTTGGGTAAACCTACTATGAATTCCATAGATATAACCTACCATTTTTATGTAGGTATATTGTGTGGATACAATTGCCCTACAGGATGTCTACGTTCAGCCTTTACCTTCTAGCATTCCAAGCATCGAGCAACAAAATTAGTGATATCCTTCTTCATTCCTTTCCAAAAGAAGGTCTTTTTCATATTCTCCCTCATCTTGACCCCTCTAGGATGAGCAGAGTAAGGATATCTATGCACCTCTTGCATGATTAGTCTCCTTAAATCACCTATATTTGGTCTGACAACCCTATATCTATAGCCATAAGACCATATTTCATGCCAAAATCCTTATTTTCCCGAGGATTTCTGCCCATTTTACCCTGAATTTCATTGTAATACTCGTCTTGATATTGCATCTCCCTAACTTGGTCTAATAAATCTACATGGCTCTAAGTCAAAGCTACTATATGGCTTATTTTTCTTAAGGCATCAACCATATTATTTTCTTTTCCTTTGATATATTCAATATCAAAGTCATACTTAGCTAAAAACTCGACCCATCTTCTCTATCTCACATTGAGCATAGGTTGGGTAAATATATACCTCAAGCTTTGATGGTCGATTCTCAACTCAAAGGGTCTCCCTACCAAATAATGACGCTAGATTTTTAGAGCGTGCACAACTGCTTCTAGCTCTAGATCATGCATAGCATAGTTAACTTCATGCTTCTTAAGTTTCCTTGATGCATATGCTACTACTAACTCATCTTGGGAGAGCACTCCTCCTAATCCTTCTAGTGATGCATCAGTGCATACTGAGAAGTTTTCTTGAGGATCTAGAATCTTGAGTATCGATGTCGTGGTGAGTTTCTATTTAAGCAACGCAAAAGTAGCCTCACACTTCTCTTTCCACTTAAATTATTTCCCTTTCTTTTGGAGATTGGTTATGGTAGCGACTATTTTGGAGTAATCCTTCAAATATCATCTATAGTAGCCCGTCATACCCATGAAGCTTCACACTTCTATCACATTGGTAGGTGGTGGCCAATTCAGAATGACCTCAATATTTTTTGGATCCACTGCAATTCCTTCGACAAATATTATATGTCCTAGATATCGTACTTTAGAGACATGAAAATCATTTTTTGATAAATTTCCAAAGAGTTGATTCTTCCTTAACAACTCCAACACGATTCTAAGGTGTTTATCATGCTCTTTTGTATCCTACAAATATATTAGAATATCATCTAAAAACATAAGGATTAATTGATCCAAATACCTCCTGAGTATGTTGTTCATTAAATTCATGAATGCGGCTAGGGCATTAGTCAACCCAAAGGGCAAGACTGTAAATTCATAATACCCGTATCTAGTTTTGAATGTCATTTTATGAGTTTCTTCCTCATGTATCCTCAATTGATGATACCCTGATTTCAAATCAATATTTGTAAATATTGTGGCATCCTTCAATTGATCGAATAGATCTTCAATCCTAGGTAAAGGATACCTATTCTTGATGGTTTCTTTGTTGAGCATTCTATAATCTATGCATAGTCATAAAGAACCATCTTTCTTTTTAACAAAGAGTACCAATGCACCCCATGGTGACACACTAGGTTTTATCAGTCCCTTTTCTAACAACCCTTGTAGTTGTACCTTTAACTCTTGCATCTCTATAGGATTCATCCTATAAGGAGCTCTATGGATAGGTTCTGCTCTTGGCATTAACTCAATAGTGAAATCAAACTCATGCACAGGAGGAAGTTTAGGTAGGTCTTCAAGAAATACATCCTTAAATTCTTGTAAGATTGGGTGTTTCCTAAACACTTCTTTCTTTTGATCCTCCCCAACTTCGTTGAGTTTCACAACATAAACCATCCCTCTCTTCTTGATGGTTTTCTTTAGTTGCATAGCGGATAGCAACTGGGGTTTGAATGATCCTTGCTCACTATGGATCCTTGATCTTCCTTTACCCTTCTCTGAATACTCTATCCACCTATCCTAGAAATTGATTAAGGCTTTATGAGCCTGTAACCAGTCCATCCCCAAGATAATATTGAAAGCATGTAGTAGTGCTACATACAAACATCCTACGGTAGAACCATTGGTTAGGGTAATTTTTGCCATAGGAAAACATTGATCCACTGAGTAGGTTTGTCCAGAACCATACTCAACCTTCCACCCTTGTGCCAAATATCCTGGCCTTTCTAGCATATCCTTGACTATAATAGAAGAAATAAAACTATCTATAGCTCCACTATCAATTAAAATATTTACTTCCTTATTGAAAATCTTACCCTTTAAGAGCAATGGGGTGGCTTGCCCTTCTAACTTCTAGCTTTTAGTTGCAACAAAAATCCTGTGGGTAGGTTCTTTTCCCTTTGCACTAGATGTACTTGGTTGGTGTGGATAATTGCTAGCATAGTGTGAGCCTCTACAATTGTAGCACCCATCCTTGGGTCCTTGATGCCTTTTAGTTTTTTCTCCCCTATTTTACCCACTGTGACTGGTTTTAGTTGCTTTTGTGGTTGGGATTTAGCATTGTTGGTGTTGTTATTTTTCCTTTGGAAGTTCCTTTTGAACCTTTTTCTAGCTTCTCATCATTCCTTATTTTAGGTTTTGGGAAGCTTTTACCCTTTTGCTTCTGCTCCCCTTCCCACTTTATGAAACCAATGATATTTCTCTTCTTAAGTGCTTGCTGATCTTGTTAAGATAGAATTGCATAGTTGAACTAAATATGAGATTCTACATTTTTAGCTAAATTATAAGCTTTCTGTAGTGACTTTGGCTCATGCATATTTACATCATGCCTTATCTTAGGTTCATTCCTTAAGATAAATTTATGGATCCTCATATTTTCATCATAAGCGGATACGTATTTCAACAACTTGACCAACTTCTTATAGTATACTTCCACTAATTTGGTCCCTTGTCGAAGGTTGGCAAATTATTCAAACTTTGTTGCATAAAAATGCTCTGTGAGGAACCTTTTCTTGAAAATTGTGATAAAGTACTTCCACTTTAGATCAACTACTTTGATATTTTGTTCTTCTTAGTAGGTTTCCCACCAATCCAATCCAACCCCTTGTAGATGTAGTGTTGCCCATATTGTTCGAGTCCTAGGAGAGTAGTTCTTCATTATGAAGTAGATTTCTAGCTACCTCAACCAAGCTTTAGCTACATCACCCTCCCCTTCTCCATCAAATTTGGAGGTATGAACATTCTTTATGTCCTTGGCCAATTTTATCTCTAATAGAGTTTTGGCTTCTTGCTCTTCAATGATTGGTTCATCAACTTGCCCAACCTCTAAGCTCCTAGCCTATGAATCTTGATTCACTAGGGTTTCTAGCAACTATCTCTGTTGCTCCATTTGCTCTTGCATCATGGTGACCATCGTAGTGAGGTTCTCTACCTCTCTGTTAGAATTACCCAAATTTTCATCTCGAGCTCTTTCCTCAACATTGCTCTATCGGGTCCACCTATTTGGAGGAATAGGCTTTTCTCTTCTTGTCTTTGGTGCCATTTATCCTGGTCACATGAAAGAAAGAATATCATGTTAGGTTACAACTTCTTCCCTGAATTGTACTACTAACCCTAGCTAAACACATCATCCACATAAGCTAAACACAAATTTTTTTTCTAAGACCACCCTCACTCTATGTAGGGTGGTACTCTAAAAATTACTATTTAACTCCATCACTAATGGCCATACTTACTATATGTAAGGTGTCATAGCACACAAGCTACCCATCCTAGGGTCAACTCTCTTGGAATTCTAGCAATTGGAAATTCTAGGTCTTCCCGACTTTAGCTTAAGAACTAAGCAAGGGCCTGAATAGGAAGATACCTGAATCCCTAGCACATTCCATGAAGCTTCTAGTCCCTCGTACCTAGAGCTATGATACCAAATGTAATGACCCAAAAACTAACTAATCTAAGTAAGGTATTTTTTTACAAACATATACCCGAGAGGGATTTACATATCCCTAACCAGCATATGTGTTACTACAAAGATATCTAAATTAGTCTAATATTTTAAGTTGTCGGTCATCTCCACAATGAACCAATATTCTCTTTCTTAATCTATTAAAGGATACACCCATATCTATACCATACACAAGTTTATTTGTGTAGGTATACTACGTGTATTGCAAATAAGCTATCAATCTCATCTCCACGATGAGCTAACTTATCTTATTTTGTCAATCAAAGGATACACCCATCTCTATACCATACACAAGTCTATCTATGTAGGTATACTATGTGTATTACAAATAAGCTATCAATCTCATCTCCACGATGAGCTAACTTATTCCTTTCATAGATAGCCAAGTTCGTTTAAAACTGTTTTGTTTTGTATAAGTCTATTTAGTTTAGTTTCTTTGGAAGAGATATCTAAATTGATTACTTAAATTTCTATCCTAAGGAATCCCATAATCCCTCAGGTTTCTTTGCTCTATTTCTAACACAAATCATAATCAAGTTTAGATATCTGTTCAAATTATCTAACTATTTTAAATCATTTAAGATCTTTCCAATCTTAAATCTATTTAGAAGGATATGATTATTAAGTCTATCTACTTAATTCAAGCATGGAATAATATCTACAAAAACATCAAAGAAGGTACTTAAATAAGATACCCTTATCCATCTAAGCAATAGCACAACATGATAGTTTATGTAAACATCGACCCTCCATAAAAAAATAGGAGATATATCCTTCAATCAAATTCTTGATCATTACGATAATCCAAGTATGGTAAAAAAATACTTCCATACTTTTTTAAAAGAATAAAGTATTACAATATCTTCCAAATAGGAGATTACTCAACTAGAGTCTATTATGTAATATGTTTCTATAACCACAAATATAAAGTTAATGTTTCGGATCTAAGTGTCCTCCTTAGTTCTTCTTGCTTCCATCGCTCAATTGATGGTGGTAAGGGATCAAGACAACTCATAGGTCTTATGAAGCATGCAACTATACAAACTACTCAATGCATTTGTTCATAAATCATTTACTCAAACATCAGAAAGAAAGTCATTTATCAACATGGTAATTTGACATACCACCCTTTAATCCATCAAAGGTTCATGCTTTAACATATAAAAGTCATTTATTGGATCAATTAAGGTCCCATACCCTTAATCAATTAAATACTTATTCAAAACACTTTTCTTAAATCAACTAAGGTCCCATACCCTTAATCAATTAAATACTTATTTAAAATACTTTTATTAAATCAACTAAGGTCCCATACCCTTAATCAATTAAATACTTATTCAAACACTTTTATTTAATCAACTAAGGTCTCATGTCCTTAATCAATTAAATACTTATTCAATAATCATGTCTGAATTTAATAAACCAAAGTCTTTTATTTACTTTAAATAAACAACCCATTCTTTCGACAAAGTCACCACTCCTAATTAACAAATCCATCACTTTAATCAAATTTAATCTTAATTTCAAGAGAACATCCTCCTAAATTTGATTTAATTAAATATAAACCAATCAAAAAAGGGGGTTTTAGTTTATACAAACATCCCATCACATAGTTGATCAACATCGAGATACAAAAGTTAATGGCAGGTCAACCAACATAGTCCTCAATCCACTGCCCACATAGATCACACCCAACAACTGGTGCACTAGAGCCCCTCTGCCAAGCGGTGGCCCTACTCGACTACCACTTAGTGGTCATAGACACAAGGGAGTCCTCTCACTTTTGTAGTGTGAATCATCCCCCCAAACAAGGTGTGTGGAATTAAACCCTCACCCTAACCAAAAGGGTTTAAATAGCCCCCTCAATTGGTGTGAAATGAGCAAACCACTATAGACACGTGATAGGAAACAGTGGAAAATAGGCAGTAAATCAACTAATCCAAACCAAATATTTGATAATGGGGAAAATAATAGCCAAGCAACAACAATAGGCCCACTGGCTTGAAAAGCATCCCAACTTGTGTTGGCAGAGCCACCCTAACCACAACTTGTGGTCAAGGTAAAAAGGGAGCGCAACTCTCTTTAGGGTGCACTTGTATCCTCATGCATCCCATGTGGGATATTGTATGGAGTGGTTTGAGTGGTCCAAACCTTACCAACACTACCCAAGCGTGAAGGCTCCACATCAAAGCGGTGCATATAGGCGAAGATGCTATCAAACAAAAAAATTTAATGATTTTTCCTAAGTATAACCATAGGAAAATTTGACCAAAAACAACAAAAACTAATTACCTTCATCCCCATTGCAACCATAGTCAACAACAAACATAGAAAGCTTCTAGGTTGAGTTTTTAAGAGTAGAAAAAAGAAAAGAGTCTAGGCAGTGTTTTAGTTAAGCTCAACCAAATGGTTCCTTCATGCCTAGATGCCTAGAGGAAGGCATGACAATCATCGACTATAACCAGCCATGAAACGTCTTTAAAAACTATTGTACAAGGGATTAACAAGCTTAAAAAATATTCGTAGAAGGTATCCAAATAGGGATATTGGTAACAGATCGAAGTACTAACAAAGCTAAAAAAAAGAATCTAATTACAGAGTTTTTTAAGAGGATTTTTAGTGAGCATAAAGGGATCCTTTCAATGCTTTTAAAGAGAGAATTTCTAACCAATCCATTGAAAACTCTAAAATAAGCAATAGTAAACTACAAAACCTCTTGGTGTTGGATTCCTCCCTTTGAAATCTTCTTGCTCTCCTCAAATTATTGCCTCTGATTCAGTTTTTGCATCCTCTCCAAGAAAGAAGAATGATTCCCCCTCCTTTTATTTCCTCGATCCTTTTAACAAGGAGGACCCATTAACCCCTTACCCAAAGTCCCCATTTTGACATAAATTCCATCTAACAGTAGTTGTACCGAGCTTACCCAAGCGGCCAAAAAAAAGAGATATTTTGAATTTTAAAAATATTCTTATCCTTTCTCAAAAATATTGCTTTAAATGAAACCTATTTCTTTATTTCATTTTAAAGAGTTATTCATTTCTTTATTTAATTTATAAAAGATACAAGAGATAATTAAAATAAAATATTTTAAAAATATTTATAATATTAAATTCAATTTAATTCAAACCATAAAATCATTAATTATTCCTTATTCAAATATAATACCTATACTAATATTAAACATTAGTATGGTATTTAAGTGGACTAAGGATTAATGGAACCTCTATATCCATTAGTCCTTTTTGAAGGTGTTATTTTCCCAATCCTTTTTACACATAACACACATGCAAACAAAAGCGAACAATCTAATGCATACATCTATATGAGGGTAGCCATTCATGTTACCCTGAGTTTTCATAGTCATTATTTCCCTTTTCAAGCACCCCGTTTTCGGTGGTCGATTCTACCTCTTCCACCTACAGATGTACTTGGTCTTGCATATTGGTAATACATAAGCAGTATCATATTATTTAAAGATAAATCAACATAATCATTGCATAACCATCTAAATGCATTAAAGCTAGGCATCAAGTAGCCATTCATCAATACATAGTCTATTATGCAAAAAGTCCTACCAAGGAGGGTCATGACACTTCTTACTAATGATAACCATCTACAATTCCATGTCGATAGTATATTCAAATCTTCACTTATAACTAGATTCCATAAGTCTATCCTCATTCTCCCCTCAAATAAGGGCATACCTAGATAAATTATTGGTAAATTTGCCTCCCCCATTTGAAGTAACCTACATTTCCCTACTTTAATTTTAGTTGAAGTGTTTAGGAAGTAAATTTTAAATTTTGTCCTATTAAATTTCTGCCTTGATTCTCTTTCGTATTCCTTTAATAAGTTATTCAAAACATTGGCCTCGTTTATCCTTGCCCTCCCAAAAAGGGTTCTATCATCTACAAACTATTGATGGGTAATGTTGTCGATGTTATTACTAGACTTAAGTCCACTTATAAGCCCATATTTGTAAGCCTTCTTCAACTTTCTATTCAAAAACTCTGCCATAATAATGAATACATATGGCGATAGAGGATCTCCCTATCTAAGGCCTCTCTTACCTTTAAGTTATTCTGTTACTAACCCATTGACCAACACTAAATATGAAACTATAGAGACAAGCTTTAATCTAAACTTTTTCTAGTATTGCAAAAATAAAATTCCATTTAACCCTATCATAGGCCTTACTCATATCAAGTTTTAAGATCATTACTTTATTTTTTCTCAAAGTTGTTGAATGCATAACTTCATGAGCTACTATGATCCCATCCAAAATTTGTCTCCCTTTCACAAATGCTCCTTGCTATTTTGAAATAATTTTGTCTAACAATGGTCTTAACTAATTCACCATCACTTTAGAAATAATCTTATATGCCATATTACATAGGCTTATGGGTCAAAATGAATCAAACAATTATGCATCCTTCTTTAAAGCAATAAGGGTAAGATATGTTGCATTTATTTTATGAAGGTATGTATTGTTTTACCCTAGATTGTTCCACTGCAATTATTAAAGAATTATTCACTATATCCTAATTATGTTGATAGAATATTGTAGACAACCCGTCTAGACCTTGGATTTATCCTTATTAAAAGATAAAAGAGCTAGATGAACTTATTCCCTAGTAATAGGCTCCATCAGTTTCCTATTGTCTTAAATTATTATAACTGAAGGAACTTCTTGTAGAAGTTTATCATTAAGAACTTCAAACTCCTATGATCCTAGAATATTATGATAAAAATACCTTACCTCCTTTATTATTTCACTATGGTATTCAATCCAAACCCCTTCTACTGATTAAATTCTACTAATTCTAGATGTTGATCTCTGTACTATAGCCATTTTATGAAAAACTTTGTATTTTTATATCCTTATTTTGACCAAGTCTGTCTTGATTTTAATCTCAAAATTTTTATGATATTCACTAAGTAACTCTCTTTCATTAGCTTGGATTATTATGATCACCTTTTTAGAATTTTGAAAGTTGATCTTTTAGTTCTTTCTTCTCAAAAATATTTCCAAAAGTGTTCTTGTTCCATTCTTTTAATCTATAAGTCATTGATTTAATTTGTTTTGGAAGTGTACACAACCCACCATTTTTTCAAGAACTCCATATTTGTGCTATCATATCAACAAATTGAGGATGGTCTCCCCACATCTATTCATATTTAAAATAGAATATATTTTAATTCACTTACCACCATTTTAGCTTGTATTGGCTAGTGATTTGAACCAATCCTTGTCAAGGTTTAATGTTAGCACAAGTCCCTTCATCTAGCCAATGATATGAGAGAATGAATTTATCTAATTTTTTGCTATTAAGTTTTGGCCTTTCCTATTGTTGATCCATGTATAGTTGTCTTCTTCAAACTCAACCTCCCATAGATTATTGTTTTGAATAAAAATTGAGAAATCTCTCATACTTTGAGTTAGTTTCTTTATTTCTCCAAATTTTTCATATATCTTGGTTATGGCA
Source organism: Wollemia nobilis (assembly GCA_028583015.1). NCBI lineage: Eukaryota > Viridiplantae > Streptophyta > Pinopsida > Araucariales > Araucariaceae > Wollemia > Wollemia nobilis. The sequence goes on along the minus strand of JAQPPZ010001465.1, from coordinate 146,490 downwards.
TTAAAATCTCCTATGATCATGAATCAGGTTTCTTGGTATTTACTTCTCATAAAGGCTTCAATCCCACTCCAAACATCTAATTTGCTTGACTGAGTTGTAGTTCCATAGACATTGACAAGGATGAAACAAATATATGCAAAGAAGCATGTGACTAAAAAGGCTATCCAATACCTAGTTTTATGAATGGTTACATAATGTATACCAAGAAAATTGTTGTTTTGTATTCATGATTAAAAGGGTTATAAGAGCTGTCCCTTTTAAACATTTTCTATTAAGGGCTACAATATGGGTCTTCCCAAGTGGAATCCCTCTTTCAATGAGAGTGGTAAACAATTGCAAGTGTCTTCTCTAGATACCTCAAAGGGAGAGTGGGGTTCCTATGCATGGGCCACTGCTAGTTGTATAGGTCCTCCAAACCTGCACAACCCTACAAAAATGGTTAGAAATATTTGGGGGCCTATCTCAATCAGACCCCTTGTGATGATAGACTAAAAGACTAAAAAATCTAGTCTAATGCATAATTATAGTGTTGGAAATTGACTAAAAATAGTAAAACAATGATATTTACCTGGCTTAGTGGTCTGTTGCAAGGTTTTAGAACTGAAATCTACCCTTGGAGGGGTTTGTACCTATTCGTACGAATCCTTATATGGCATCCAGATAGAGTAAAGTTGTGCTATAGAGGTCCTTTTGGTGTTTTTGGAGCTTCTTCCTGCATCAAGTCACTTTCAGAACCTGTAGGTGATGACAACTTACAAAGAAAATGGGGGTGTTGAAAAGCACATATGGATGGCTATGGTGATTGATGGTGAGTGATAGTGAATGATGGTTGAGTGCACTTGGTAGTATAGAGTAATTTCAATAGAGTCTGAGATGTGAGTGATTAATAAGAATGGAGGAAATGACATCCTATTTATAAAATTTGCTAAGGTTAGGGGAGTGAGGTATCCTATAAGGTGTCCCTTGAGGTGGCATGGGGTGCCATACCTCATAAATAAATTTTGGATGAGAGAAGTCCTCACCCATCCATATGCAATAAATGGGCATGGGTGAGGCATGAAAGTCTTCTCCCCATTATGATATGGTGGAAGATGACTCATCCATATCTTCAATGCCTTGAATGGCTTAATGTAAAAAAAGTTCATTTATTATTTATGACATTGAATACACACGGGAACATGTGTGGAGCAAGGATCAATGTCTAACCATAGTTAGACTAACCATGGGTTAAAATTTTGACCAAGGTGAGGTGGAGGTTAGGCTTTGGTGGAAGCTAGACTAGGGTAAGATTGACCATGGGTTTAAGGTTGACTATGATGTGGAGTTTGACCAAGGTTAGGCTAGGGTGAGCTAGGCTTAGGTGGAGGCTAGACTAGTCAAAGGGTAGACTAGGATGAGGTGTCCCTAGATTAGGCTAGAGAGATGGTCTCATGGTGACTAGGGGATAAGCATAGGAAAGGGTTTAAGCAACCAAGGGGCTTAGGGTGATGAATAATATTTTTAGGCAAATAATACAAAATTAAAGGGGTTTTGCAAATTAATATACTATTATGATGGGATGAGGGACAATGTGAGATTTTTAGGTGTCTACATTTACCTCTTTTTATTGTGTTGTGTGAAGACATGATGTAGTGCAAAAACTTATGACACCAAGTTGGTGGTTGATTGTGAGAGTTATGAATTAATGATTTGTAATCGATTACGATATTTGTTGTGCCACGATGATTTTTGAGGAAGGAGTGACTTGAGTCATGATCTATGTAAGATACCCCAATCGTAGAAGGGATAAATATCTTTAAAAATTTACCTTTGATAAATTGTTGAGCTTGATTTAATATGATAAGTTGACCGACCAAGGGTAGGTGTCCTCATGAGGTTTCAACTGATTATAAGTGGACTTAACTTGCTACCTTGATGAAGGTAATTTGTGAGTAACCATAGACATTGGCATGGAGTGTATTATATTTTTGATTGATATTTTGCTTTTGTTTACCCCAACAAAAGAGGGTTTATGATTATCTTGGGTAAAGGTTCTTGGATAAACACAATTTCCAAGATTGAGTGTTTGAATATTGATCGTGCGCAAGGTGATTTTTGTATGTGATGTCTACCCCCTCAAGTAATGAGTCGATGGGTGAATAAGTGAAGATCCATGGCAAAATGCTTGATAAAGCTATTATTGGTGAAGAATGATGTGAGAAATTGATAGAGATCAAAATTTGGTGGTGCCTAAAAAAATTTGGGAATTTTTTTGGTTCGTGTGGAGGGGTGGAAACTATTAATTTTGTACAAATCCTTGGTGTGCACCTATAAAGTCATGTTCATAGGACACACTCTTAATTTACGATGTGCCAAGGAGGAAAAGTGGGAGGAAGAAATTTGTGAGGGTGAATTTGTGAATAAAAGTGTTATTGAATCGAGAGCGCAATTTGATGATATGGCTGAGGGTGCAATGAGTGCTAGTGCTGGAGGATGTGCAATGAAGGAGGATGTAAGATAAACGAACACTCGTATTGATAATGATGAGGAATATATAGGTTACAATGTCTATAGTAGGCTCGTAGATGTAGGATCTACTAACCTATTAAGGCCAGGAATAAACTAGCGCTAACAATAAGCTAACCTAATTTATTCCCTAATATCCCAACTAAATAATGAAATAATAATAGTAATTTAATATACGCTAACAAAAAGTCCTTCAGGTTGAACCATGTGTACTTCTTCTCTGAGATCACCATTCAAGAAATCACTATTCACATCCATCTAATGAAGCTTTCATTGGAATTGAGCTACCATTGCACATAGTACACGAATGGTTGTCATATTTGTTGTTGGTGCGAATGTATCTTCATAATCAATGTATTATTTTTTAGCATAGCCCTTTGCAACAAGGTGGGTTTTATACTTATCAATAGTTTCATCTACCTTATACTTGACTTTTAATACCCATTTGTAGCCTATGGGTTTCTTTCCAGCAAGCAGATCAACTAGCTCCCATGTTTTGTTTTTCATAAAAGACTTATGTTTAACATCCATAACTTCCTTCCATTGAGGTAAGCTAATTGCTTCCTACACTGAAGTAGGTTTTACATGCTCCAAAATGGAAGTCATCAAACCCCTATATCCTCTTCTTCACTCCTATATTCATATTCTTATTTTTTTGCTTCTACTTATGCTTCTATGCGTGTCATACTTTGAGTATGTGGCTGATTTAAATTGAGATTAGGAGGTGCATCAAGTTTTGGGTCTCACATTATGTTTGTGTACCATTTTGGATTTTTCTATTGTTGTGGGGGAGATTTTATTTCATGCTCCTCAAGTTCCAATAGTACAACAAGAGATGTTTCCTTGCTAGATTATTTTGAATCTGTTCTATTCGACTTGGGAGTTTCATCGAATATCACATCTTGAATTATATGAATTTTCTTGGTTATAGGATCAATCAGTCAACACCCCTTGGATTCTTCATTATAACCAAGAAATATGCATTGTAGAGATTTCATTCATCTATAAATTTATGGGCATTATAGATATTTCATATGAAATATGCCTGCACAAATCGACTAGATCACAATTAAATAAAACAAAATCAAAGGAAATAAAACTTCAGTCTATGTTATTATTGGCTAACCTACGACAACACAAGACCTAAGGCAAATATGGAGTTCCAGCTAGATTGTGAAGCTAGAATTTTGTTTGAATTTGGAAGTTTGGTTGGTGTTGTTGACCATTTGCACCCAAAATCCAAGTGGTTGCTCATTTAGTAGCAGGTGATTATTCGATTGCTTGTTGTGGAATTCATGCGCAACATGTATTTTTATTAAAAATTCCTAGCCATAGGGATTTAAAAATTAGAAAAGAGTAAAATTATGTTGTTACACTACCTGGTAGTTAGATCTTGGTTGACAAAAGCTTACTTGACTAGAGCACCGCTTGCTCTCATAATGATTGCTTGAATCTTCTTGATCGGCTAAATACTAGTGAAGATCATAGGAACAATTCACATTGTTGTATCAAGTCCATACTGAAGCTCTTTGAGAGATTAAATTTAAATAAATATTCCATCTACGAGAGCCCTTCAAGTGGAAGCACCGCAATCGATTCCCTATTTTTTTGATGGACCTTTATCTCACCAAAAGAATGGTGTGGCCATGATCTAAGGTGCTCAAGAAAAAACTTGCAACTAATAATTGAAGCAGACTGAATCAGGTATGGTTTGTAGTTGAATTACGTCTATAGATGCATGAGAGGAAGATCACTCCAATGACTAGGCTAGATATTTAAAAAAATTATCTATAATAAGATGTTGAGAGAAACCCTAAGACATTAACCAATTGGAGTTTGACACGTGGTGAAAAAGTTTATTTTAAACCCTAAGCATTATCTAGTGTCCTTCAGACACCTGACATTTATAGTCTCCATTATCAAATTCTGTTGGATAGGTGGCAAAATCTTATTGGCCATCCAACATCGTGTAGGTTTGGAGGAGTATGGTTGTGCATGGATGTTTTTTTCTTCTTCTGGGCTTCCTTAATCGCACATTTGGGATGTAAATTCATGTTTTTCTTAAAAGGTAAACACAACCACATTGTAATTGTCAGCCTTCAATGATTGGTGAATGTGCTATTGAACGTGCATGTTGAATCATGGTGATCTATGATTTGGTGGCTATTTGGACCTTTGGTAGGTTGACTTTGCTTTCATCCCACTTATAAGTGATTGGAATCATTTGTTTTTTTTTACATTTTTGACCAACTAGACTGCCAAAGTGGAGGAGACAATGTTTTAAGTGGCTTATGTGTCACTTTTTAACTCGACGAGTAGTTCTGCCATGCTGGTTAGCTCGCAAGTGCTAAGTGCTTTAGTCAACAGGACATAAGTTCAAATCTTGTCGGTTGCTTTTAATTTTTTAAAGGGGTGTGCAAATTTATTTAAGGCACTTTATTTAAAAAAATGTGTATTTTAAATTTTTTTACAAATATTTATTTTAAGGAGTGCAAAAAATCAAAAGTGCAAAATTCAAAAGGGATAATTATTTCTTCCAAAGGTATTTTGTAAAAAGGGAGGAATTTTTTTTATATTTTTTGTCAACTAGTGTTTTGTAAAATTAAACAAATAATATTGTAATTACATAGGTGCATTTTAGATGGAATTCAACCCCTTCACCCCCATATTTTTGTATTATTACACCAAGTCATCCACAATAGTAAAGGTGCTGGAAATAAAAACCTTAAAACATGGGAAAATCCAAGAAAAATCAAGCCCCAAATTGATGAATGTGCCACACTAGATAAAGGTCTATATTTTCCAACAGGGAAGTATCTTTTGAGGATGGAAAATTCCTCACACTAAGGAGTTGTGTGTGAAATTCTTAGATATGTTGGTTACTATGAAGCTCTTAAAATAAATGGTGTTATATTTCCTATGGATGTTGTAAGGGCAGTATATATGTCATTAATATCACTTGACATTTGTAAGCATAAAAATAAAGAGGAACTAAAAGAGGAATCGAAGGTTAAACCTATGGTGCCCGATGCTTGTTGTAACACAAATTACCTTGAGCCCTTGGTGGAAAATGCTTGTTGTGACACAAGCGACCTCATGCCTATAATATTAGATATCAATTGTGACACATATGACCTTATCACAAGGAAATATGTTTCCTATGAAACTAATGACTTAAAAACTAATAGTCCTATTGTGACAAATGCAATATTGTTAAAAGCATTGATGATGAAGAACTTAGGTGTTTTGAAAAACACACCAAAGGAATTGGTTCAAAACTAATGCAAAGAATGGGATACAATGGTGAAGGATTGGGTAAAAATGGGCAAGGCATAAGAAAGCCCATAATGCCAAATATCAAGCCAAAGAATGAAGGCCTTGGCTATGATGGTCAAGTAGGAAGCAGTAAGACCATGTTTGTAAAACCAAAATCCCATACAACTAGAATCAACTATTGCAGTCATTGTGGAAGAACTAGACATATAATAGGTAGGTGTTGGAACCTACATCCTTGTGACATATATGGTTGTACTAATAACTCCCCTACATATTGTTGGTACATAGAGAGAATGAGCAACAAGATTTATATTGATTGTGGATGGACAAATATCACACAATGGAGCAAAATTAAAGAAATATTATATGGTTTCTATAGAAAAGGTAGACCTGGTGGTGGACCTAGAGGTAGACCCAGTGACAGACCAAGTGCTATACCTAGAGGCAATGAACCAAAGGAAAACCTAGAGGTAGATCTAGATGTAGAACTAAAGATAGCGACCTAGAGGTAAAACTAAAGCCAAGAGCTAGAGCCAAAGCTAGATTCAAGAGCCAAAGCCAGAGCTAGAGCCAGAGCTAGAGCCAAAGCCAAAACCAAAAACTAGAGCCAAGTGTCAGGAGTAAGTTTTCATTATTCTCTCCTCTACATTAAGGGGGATAGTATTATATGTTGTCCCAAATAATGTAATAAGGGGGGACGTTAGCATATTATTCTATTATTCACTTTAGTAGCAATATATGAGCTGTATTTATCTCACAAAGATAGGCTTTAGAAGCTAGTTTATTTTGGGAAGATTTATTTGATCATATTCTTGGTTAGTTGTTACAACTAATAAGCCTATTATTGTAAGAAGCTTGATGTATTTATAAGTTCATTATGCATAAATAATATATTGAGTTCTACCAATAGAAATTCAAACACCATAATTTGAGGAATCAAACTTATCTATTTTCCAATCAATATTCTATAGAATTTTTTACTATCTTGACTAAGATTAAGCCTATCGTAGACTAGTGTGTGAAGTGATGTTCATTTATCCATATTAGGTGAGGTTGGACTAGCCAATTATAAACTTATCTAGTATAAGATAAATCATCCACAAGCATGTAGTGGTATATACAAAATAAGATTGCAAATGTGACATACATGCCACCACTCGTAAGGCATACTTCACTGGCAGATAGGAGTCTATAGCCCTGATGGAGGTTATCCCCATGATCTATTAAAATTGCTCCACTACTAGCCAAGCATCTATAGCCCCGATGGAGACGGCTAACATATCTTAGGATACCAAGGATTCAAGCTATTTGGTAGTGCTATTTTTATTCTTTGCTTGTTTGAGGCTTTAGTACTATTTTCTTTTGTTTGCTTTTTTTTTTTCTTTTTTTTTTAGCTTTTCCTTGGCTATATTTGTAGTCTTGGATCATTCAAATGATAGGATAAGAAAGGGAAACCATTCACTTTATGGCAAGGATACTCAAGGTGTTGTCCTCCCTATGCTCAAAATTTGCTTAGTGTTTGATGTGCAATTGGTTCATGAAAGAACTCAAGTTAGCCAGGGGAAGTGTTGAAATGCTTTAGAATGTGATGATGTTCAACAAAGGTTGATTGAATCAACTAAAAATTGTTGAATAAAAAAAAATATTTCTATTTATCAAGCCATCGAAGAATAGGACTCGACAACACTATAGTTGCACTAACTAGGGTATGTTTGAAGAACACAAGCTTATACTGAGAGGGGGGTGAACAGTATAAGACCACTTTTTACTTTCTTTCCAAACCAATATCAATTAATGTCCTTAATTGCAATAACCAAATATAGCAGTGTGCATTAATAACTCAGATAGCAATAGTAAGCAAGAGCACAAGTCACCACACAATTGAGACACAACAATTTACGTGGTTCACCCAATGTGGGCTACTCCACGGAGAAAATATTTTACTAAAACTTTCTCAATCAATCTCTTTGGGAATCACTCCCAATTACAATGTTTATGGATCTCTATCCAAAGGAGAACTCTTTCCCCTTCTGCTCTGGCTATGTGATCTTCTAGAAGACTCTGTCTCTCTACTGCACTGATTGGTGGACCTCTCTCCACTTGAAGACTCCTCACTCAGATCTATCTTCAACTATGCTAGCTATTGGATCTCTATCCATTGAGACTCTGTCCTCTGTACTCTGTCACCTCCAAAGCTCTATCAATAGGCTCACTAAGAACCTGCTCAATAGGCTCACATAGAACCTGCTTAACAAGCTCACACAGAACTTGTCCAATGTTGAATAACAAGCTCACACAAAACTTGTCCAATGCTGAATAACAAGCTCACATAGAACTTGTCCAAATCTGCTCCAACAAGCTCACTAAGAACTTGTCCAAATATGCTCTAGCAAGCTCACCAAGAACTTGCCCAAAACTATCCACAAATCTGTCCCAACACTGTCCTCAAATCTATCCCAACATTGTCCTCAAATCTATCCCAAAGCTATCCTCAAATCTATCCCAAAGGCCTTCTCAAAGGCTCAATCAATCATGCTCAAGTAGTACTCAAAATGAACTCAATAATGAATGGCAATCTCAACTCAAATCCACTTCATAGAAGCATAAAGAGAATTGTTAGAGACTCAATATGTTCTAATCTCACTCTCAACCCAAATCAACCTCAACTCAATTCAAGTCAACCTCAACTCAACTCAAGTCTTATAGAACCATAAAGAGAATTGTTAGAGACTCAATATGTTCTAACCTCAATCTCAACTCAACATAGAATGATGGAATAGTTTGTTTCATAGAACTTGAACAATCACTTCACACATCACTTGACTAGGCTCAATCAACTCAACTCAACCAATCATCACAAGGGACAACTCTCTCTCACACAACCCTAGTCCAAGTATGTATCAACCAACTCAAATGTTTCCAATAATGCTCAACCACAAATCTCACATAACAATGATACTCATGTTCTTTTCTAACTCAAGTTCTTTCACAACCAATGGGCTTCAACCACTATGCTTATAACACAAGGTTTTAAACACAACTCTCAATTCAAAAAACCTTGATGCATTCAACCAACCACTTTCAAAAAGGAAACCACAAACAATCCTTTTCCCTCCAATGATATTTCAGAAATCAACCACCATAAACAATCAATAGGAGAATGTGCCCATACCTTTTATGAAGTGAAGAAACCCCTTTGGAAATCTGCCACACTCAACACACTTTGAAAAAGAGCAAAACAACCTTCACTTTGAAACCCTTTACAAAAATAGAAATATCTCTCTACATACACCTTATTTCTCCTTCTAAATGAGTTAGTCAAATAGCCCTCGAAATAAGCTTTCCAACGATATATAATATGATATACTTTTATAAAAGGAAAATACTAGAAATATCTTCTTTTCTAAAAGTGCTTTTAAACTTGCCTTCCAATAAAAAATCAAATCAACCCTCATCACCTTATTCCTCCAACATTAGGCAATAATAAAAAATTTATTAATAAAAATGTTACTTGCCTCTTAGAGGGAATCGAACCCTCGTCTCTGCCCAAACAATCCTCAACCGCGGCGCCAAAGACCACGCGAGCTACGCGCTCGCATAGGACGAAGAGCGCAGAATGCGCTTTTGTCCTTCTCCCCTTGCTCACGTCAAAAAAAATTGGGCCAATTCTCTTGCTCGAAACTCTAACCCATGGGAATCGAACCTCATCTCTTTCACAAGCAAAAACCTTTGCACTCCCCTCGCTCGTCGTTGGACCATGCTACCACACGAAGATTTCGGCGCTTTTCATCTTATCTCCTCTACATTCGATTCCAAGGCTTTTGAAATAAAAGCCTTTGCATTTATATGCAACTTCCCTTTAATTTTGCAAACGTCGGTGACACTTTTAAATTAATTTCTTTTTGATGATGACGTCGATGCTGAGGTAATTTTAATTTTAAAATTTAAAATTAAATTTTAAATATTAAAATTTAAACCAAATATTCAAAATTGAATATCTCCATCTCCAGGGCACCTTTTTCGATGAAACGAAAAGCCAACCTGGGTTTTAAGAAAAACCCATTTCAAATATGCCATCCATGGTTTTAAATAAAACCTTTTATTTTACCTACCTTGGTTTTCACAAAAACCTTGTATATATCCATGCTCTCCAAAATATGAATGCTTTGGTCATCAAAACTCAATGTTACCTTGTGACATTAATGTGACATCAATGACAACATAAAATAACTCAAATTTCCAACAATCTCCCCCTTTGTCATTGATGGCAACACCTCTAAAGCAAAAACCACAATCACTGTAAAAACCATCTCTGAGAATCAAAGCTGCTCCCCTGACTCAATAATCTCTTTGGAGGCTGCTCCCCCTAACTCAATGCTCTCTTTGGAGGCTGCTCCCCCTAACTCAATACTCTCTTTGGAGGCTGCTCCCCCTAACTCAATGCTCTCTCCCTTACTCAAATCTCTCCCCCTTTGACATCAATGGCAAAAGGGACACCTATGGGGCTAAAAGATATGACTCTTAAGTTTAGCCCCCTCACCACCTTCTCTCTTGAGGTGATTAATTTTGGGGTGGGAGTACTTTTACTCCCATATCACTTTGTTTCTTTCCTCTATCAATTTCCTTCCATGTTTTTCTGATATCCTTCTCTTGATGAATTACTTGATCTTCTTGTCTTGTACCTGTTTGACCTTCTTGCCTTGAACCTATTTGGAATTGAGTCCTACACCATTTTGCAATATGCCCAAAGTTATTGCAATTAAAACACTTGATATTGTAGCCTTTGGATGGTGCCCATGTCCTGAATTCTTTCTTGAAGTAATTTCCATATCCATTCCTTTCTTGAACCTTGTATTGTGAAGCTTTGTTTTCATGACCATTATGACCATGACTTCTGAATTGTGTAGCTCTAAAACCAAAACCATGTTGCTCATTTCCTTTGCACTAAAAAGCTTTATGACCAATCTTGTTACATGAGAAGCAATGTCCCTGAAAATCATACCTTCTTCCTTTGAAGTTTCTTCTAGCAAAATCAAATTTCTTTGATCCATAGACCCTGCAATGTATAGCCCTGTGTCCAAATCCATTACAAGAAAAACAATGTCCTTGAAAAGCCCTTTGTTCATGCCTTGGTTCCTCATACCTTTCTTGACCATTATCCCTATGATCATCTTCAACTTGTGCATTGCATTCTTGAACCTTCTTTGTAGTATCTAAATCCTTTTCCTTAATTTCTTCCTTGCTTTCCTCTTCAAGTATTTATCTTTCTTTTGAACTTGATTCACCTATCTCAAAACAAGATCCAAACTGAATATTTGGAGCCATAGGAACTTTGGAACTTTCTTCATAACACTTAGGTGCTTCTTGTTTCCCTTGTTCTTCTTTAGAACTAAGTCTTGTTATGATGACTCGATGACCTTTGTGCATTGATAGTCCTTTCCAAGGTCCTTGAATTTTCCTCAAACTTGTGTAGCTTGTCCTTAGAACCTTTTACTTCCATCCTTAGTGAAACTATCTCATGCTCTAATATTTCACACTCTAGATCTTTTGTTTTTAATTTTTTGGCCATACTTTCTTCAATTTTCCTTGTCTCTTCAACTTTGATTTTGAAGTTGGTGAGTTCCCGTAAAAACCTTGCTTTTGCTTTTTCATCTTCTTGAGCTTGAACCCTTAATCCTGAGTTCTCCCTTTTTAATTCTTCAAGAGTAACCATAAGCCTTTCACATTCTATCTCTTTTACCTTTGACTGTTCAACCATACCTTTTTCAACTCTTCTTGCCTTTTCAACCTTATCTCTCAAGTCAGATATATCCTGTAGAAGCTTTGTCTTACATTTCTCATCTTCTTGTATTTGATCCTTCAATTCTGAATTTTCTCTTTTCAATTCAACAAGTTCCTTAAGAGTGGCTTCCTCCTTTTCTTTATCTGAATCTTCCTCTTCTTCAACATCATTGTCATTATAATCTTCTATAGCAAACAAACTCTCAAGATTTCTTTGACCATGCTTGTTTCCTTGATGTATCATTTCATCTTCACTATCACTGAAACCATTGCAATATCCTGATCTGTGATCTCTTTGACCACACACAAAGCACTGTTCTCTTTCACCTTCTATTCCTAGGAATAGATGTTCTTCCTTTTCTTTCATAACCATAGGTGTTCTTTTCTTCTTGTGTCTCATGCTTCTACTCTTGCCTTTCTTTGTCATTTGTGTTCTTGTAGAATCTGCCCTCAAGTTGTTAGCCTTTTTGAAGGAACCCGCTCTAATACCAATTGAAGAACACAAGCTTATACTGAGAGGGGGGTGAATAGTATAAGACCACTTTTAACTTTCTTTCCAAATCAATATCAATTAATGTCCTTAATTGCAATAACTAAATATAGCAGTGTGTATTAATAACTCGATAACAGTAGTAAGCAAGAGCACAAGTCACCATACATAATTGAGACACCACAATTTACGTGGTTCACCCAATGTGGGCTACTCCATGGAGAAAATATTTTACTAAAACTTTCTCAATCAATCTCTTTGGGAATCACTCCCAATTACAATGTTTATGGATATCTGTCCAAAGGAGAACTCTTTCCCCTTCTGCTCTGGCTATGTGATCTTCTAGAAGACTCTATCTCTCTGCACTGATTGGTGGACCTCTCTCCACTTGAAGACTCCTCACTCATATCTATCTTCAATTGTGTTGGCTCTGGATCTCTATCCATTGAGACTCTATCCTCTGTACTCTGTCACCTCCAAAGCTCTATCAATAGGCTCACTAAGAACCTGCTCAATAGGCTCACATAGAACCTACTTAACAAGCTCACACATAACTTGTCCAATGTTGAATAACAAGCTCACATAGAACCTGTCCAATGCTGAATAACAAGCTCACACAAAACTTGTCCAAATGCTTGCTCCAACAAGCTCACTAAGAACTTGTCCAAATATGCTCTAGCAAGCTCACCAAGAACTTGCCCAAATCTATCCACAAGATATGTCCCAACACTATCCTCAAATATGTCCCAAACTGTCCTCAAATCTATCCCAAATCTGTCCTCAAATCTGTCCCAAAGGCCTTCTCAAAGGCTCAATCAATCATGCTCAAGTAGTACTCAAAATGAACTCAACAATGAATGGTAATCTCAACTCAAATCAACTTCATAGAAGCATAAAGAGAATTGTTAGAGACTCAATATGTTCTAATCTCACTCTCAACCCAAATCAATCTCAACTCAATTCAAGTCAACCTCAACTCAACTCAAGTCTTATAGAACCATAAAGAGAATTGTTAGAGACTCAATATGTTCTAACCTCAATCTCAACTCAACATAGAATGATGGAATAGTTTGTTTCATAGAACTTGAACAATCACTTCACACATCACTTGACTAGGCTCAATCAACTCAACTCAACCAATCATCACAAGGGACAACTCTCTCTCACACAACCCTAGTCCAAGTATGTATCAACCAACTCAAATGTTTCCAACAATGCTCAACCACAAATCTCACATAACAATGATACTCATGTTCTTTTCTAACTCAAGTTCTTTCACAACCAATGGGCTTCAACCACTATGCTTATAACACAAGGTTTAAACACAACTCTCAATTCAGAAAACCTTGATGCATTCAACCAACCACTTTCAAAAAGGAAACCACAAACAATCCTTTTCCCTCCAATGATATTTCAGAAATCAACCACCATAAACAATCAATAGGAGAATGTGCCCATACCTTTTATGAAGTGAAGAAACCCCTTTGGAAATCTGCCACACTCAACACACTTTGAAAAGAGCACAAAACAACCTTCACTTTTGAAACCCTTTACAAAAATAGAAATATCTCTCTACATACACCTTATTTCTCCTTCTAAATGAGTTAGTCAAATAGCCCTCGAAATAAGCTTTCCAACGATATATAATATGATATACTTTTATAAAAGGAAAATACCAGAAATATCTTCTTTTCTAAAAGTGCTTTTAAACTTGCCTTCCAATAAAAAATCAAATCAACCCTCATCACCTTATTCCTCCAACATTAGGCAATAATAAAAAATTTATTAATAAAAATGTTACTTACCTCTTAGAGGGAATCGAACCCTCGTCTCTGCCCAAACAATCCTCAACCACGGTGCCAAAGACCACGCGAGCTACGCGCTCGCATAGGACGAAGAGCGCAGAATGCGCTTTTGTCCTTCTCCCCTTGCTCACGTCAACAAAAAATGTGGGCCAATTCTCTTGCTCGAAACTCTAACCCATGGGAATCGAACCTCGTCTCTTTCACAAGCAAAAACCTTTGCACTCCCCTCGCTCACCATTGGACCACGCTACCACACGAAGATTTCGGCGCTTTTCGTCTTATCTCCTCTGCATTCGATTCCAAGGCTTTTGAAATAAAAGCCTTTGCATTTATATGCAACTTCCCTTTAATTTTGCAAACGTCGGTGACACTTTTAAATTAATTTCTTTTTGATGATGACGTCGACTCGAGGTAATTTTAATTTTAAAATTTAAAATTAAATTTTAAATATTAAAATTTAAACCAAATATTCAAAATTGAATATCTCCATCTCTGGGGCACCTTTTTCGACGAAACGAAAAGCCAACCTGGGTTTTAAGAAAAACCCATTTCAAATCTGCCATCCATGGTTTTAAATAAAACCTTTTATTTTACCTGCCTTGGTTTTCACAAAAACCCTGTATATATCCATGCTCTCCAAAATATGAATGCTTTGGTCATCAAAACCCAATGTTACCTTGTGACATTAATGTGACATCAATGACAACATAAAACAACTCAAATTGCCAATAATGTTTATCTCCTTGTGTAGTGTATGAAAAATGATAGGTGCATATGTACAAGCAAATTGTCTTGACAACAGGACAAAGAGTAATGTAGTGTATGATGAGTGGACATGAAATAGAGCATATGAAAGTGAATGAATGTATGCAACCATCATGTCATTGAGTAAGTAATCCAAATATGATGGGTTAATGTGCATGTATGCATCCAAAGGTTTAATATAGGTAACACATTAGGAGGATTCATTTGATCCATGTATGAATGTAATAAATGAATTAAATGCCAATGTTTGGCAGTATCAACATGAATGAAGAAGGTATACAAAGTGTAAATATCTACAAGAAGATCATCTAGAGACAAAATAAATTAGAAGGGAAGAAGAAGAATTATGAGGAAGAAAGAAGGAAGAAATTGAGAAAGGAGGAGCAAGGAACCAACTGAAGGTATGTAGTCATTGATGTGTGACTATACAACATTGATAGGTAATCAAAGAAGCAAAAAGGAAAGGCAAGGAGTGTAGAAGAAGGAGGGAGGAATGATAAGAGGAAATATAAGAATATAATCAGTCCAAGGTATGTAGTTGCTCGTGCGTGAATATACAACATGGATTGGAATGAAATAGGGGATGAAGAATGCAAAAGAGAAATACAGGATGGCAGAGGAAGATGGAAGGAAAGGTGGAATTGAATTGTTGAATTTGTGAGTCACTTGCATTAAGTGGCTAAATAAATAATTGAAAGTGAGTGAATAAAATGGAGCATTGTCATTGAATGCATTGTTGTTTTTGTTTTTGTATTTGTATTATTTTAGATATAGAATGTGCAAGAATGTGGGAGCCTTGGTTGATGGAATCAGGTGTAGAAGGTACAAATATCAATGATGTTGAGGGGTTTGGATTCCTCTATTCTTTCCAAATTGACAAGTCGGTAAGCTCTTGAACCATATTTGTGTTTGATAATGTTGGGCCCAACCAGTTTGGGGTAAATTTATCGTGCAAGTGGCTTGGTTGATTTAGGTTTTGTTGATTTTGATGCAAGGTAACTCAAATGAAAATAATAATCAAATTAACTAACTTAACATTAGGTTTAATACTAATGTTTATATAATACAATGAATAGTAAACCTAACTAATTCCCCACTAACCAAGCTAACAAACACGTTAGGCTAGGTAGAGAGTTAGGTTTAGGATTGACTACCCTAGGATATTTAGGCTAGTTACCATTAGATATTTAGGACAGTAAATATCTATATGGTAGAAAGTAAAACAGTAAATGTAGAAATAAATCCTAAGTAGTGTAATGCAATACACTAGCTTATTTTACCTAGTGGAGTAAATGGTAATTATCCCAAGTAATGGAATATTACTCTAACATCCCCCATTATTACATTATTTGGGTAATACATACATATCCCTCTATACAACAATATTTGGGTGAAGTATATAACTACCCCAATACAGTGAAGAAGATGTTGATCTGCTGGTTCTTTGCTCATCACGAGTGCTCAGTTGCTCCTAAGAAAAAAGTGGATCATTCCTCACTATGTCTTCATGCCAACGAATGTCCTTATGGTAATCACATCATCCAATCGATTTGCATGGGTAACCAGTCGCTGCAATCGCTAGGTGTGGTAGAATAGATCACTTCATACAAGGTTCATTTATTTACAATATGAATTTGCAAAATATAAGGTAGCTAAGGTGTCGGTCGCTGCTGAAAATGCACCCTTATAAGTTCCCCCATTCTTGTTGCAAAACATAGTGTAATTAATTTCTGAAGAAAGTGTGACTAAGGTGTTGGTCAAAGCCGAAAATGCACCCTTATAAGTCATCTTCCCTATTTACAAAAATCAGTGAAGAAAAGAAATGGATATCCCCCCTCAATTGCAAAAAAGTGTGCAACTCAAGAGTGTTGTGAAGGATTTTACAAATATTGCCTCCTAGACAATTTTACATCACAAAAAGTCACTCCTCTTGTTACAAGTACTTCAAACACCTAGAATTTGCTATTTATGAAGCCTAAAAGAGGTACAAGCACCCCTTATTTGTAAGGTCTTCAAACAAAATACTTATGCTATTTATGAAGCCAAAAAGAGGAGAGAGAGAAAATGGTGCTTTTGCCCAAGGAACACATGTGTTTTCCTTCTATAAAACTGTTGTAGCAATTTAGCACTCCTTGTGCTATATTTGAACCAGAAACAAAATCAGTATGAGACACTTCACTAGAAAGATGGCTTCTGTGATGTGCCTTTGCCATTTTAGTTTTGCTTGTTTTGAAACCAACACTGAATGGTGTCATGGTTTTCATTTTTACAATTTATGCAAAACTATTCTTTCTACGCAATTTGATCAAAAAATTTCACCAATTTGTCCTTTCTTATTGCAAGTACTTCAAGCATGATTGCGATTATGAAGTCTAGAAGAAAAGGTTTAATGTTGATGATTTGGACTTCTCTGATTACATTTACAAGTTTTAGTTCCCTCTTATCAAAATCTATGTTTTGAAGGAAGAAAGGAATTATCCCCCCTTAGTGCAAAGGATTGCAACTTTTAAGGTTCCTTATTTTTTTTTTTAAACTTGTTCGTTCTTTTGATTACCCTAAGAGAGTATCAAAATATAATTCAATCAAACAGATATTTAATGGCACCTGCCTTAACTCCCTTCAAGAAGGATGAAAAGTTTGAGGAAATTAAGCCAAACAAATAAGAGTGAATTAGGGGTTTTGTTGATTTAGAAGAGAATATCAAGTAATTTTGGCTTTAAATCTGTGCAAGGATTTACACAAATTTGTGAAATTTTGGGGTTTAGTGTGTTCTTGATTCTATGACTTATAATTGCAAAAGAAATAATGCAATAATCAAACAAGAATGCCCACAAAATGCTTATTAGCTAGGTGTCGGATGCAACCGAAAATGCACCTAATTTGCCAATAAAAGGTGTCGAGTAAAATTGAAAATGCACCTTTTTAATTTTTGCAACAAAATGTGTGTTTTGTGTTGTGCAAAAAAAAATGATATTTTTATGTTGCCTACTTTGTTTTCCAATTTTGCAAAAGAAGTACAATGTTGTCTTCTCCCTTGAATTTTGCAAAATTAACAATTTTGAGCACTCCTTCCAAGACAAGTCGACACACGACCCGCATTTGGAAGGCTTCCAGAACCAATCGACAAACGACTTGGTTTTTATGGACCCAAGGCCTTCAAATTCTTCTCAATTTTGCAAAAAAGAATGTGCAATTTTATGTCTTATATCCCCCTTTGGAGAAAACAAATGCACACTTTGCCTTTGAATATTACAAAATTTTTGGTCTCCTTGTGTTACAATTTGGCAAAAAAGAATTCATGTTTGAACCTTTATTGTATGCTAAATTAACAAGGTTGAGAAGAGTTTAGGGTTTTCTTATTTGCAAAAAAAATGCTCTTCTATGTCTTATATCCCCTCGTGGAGAAAACAAAAGCTCTTCTTGATTTGTTTGCAAAAAAAATCCTTAATCTTCTATTTTAATGCAAAATTTTAATAAATCTAATCATTATTTAATTAATAATAAAATTTAATTTTGTAAAAAATCAATGTAATATTAAAAAAAAATTGATTTTAGACAAAAGATATTTTATTATTAAAAAAAATGATTAAAAAAAAAAAAAATTACAAAAAAAATAAAAAATTTTATACCTTGGACTTGGTCCATTCCACCGCCCGCGTAAATTTTTTTTTTCAGCCCCGACGGGAGTCGAACTCCCGACCTCCCTGTCGGGCCACGCCTTGGCGAGGGCTAAACCTCTAGTCGGGCTAGCTAGCCCGACGGAGATATGAGGGAGGAGACTTCATCTTGAAGCCTCCCCTCCCTAGGGCTTGGAGCGCGCGACTTCGCGTGCTCTAAAGATTTTTGAAAAAAATATTTTGGGACATTAGTCCCACATGCGCCGTGAAGGTGTATGTAAGTCATTTTAAAATGACTTAGCCCCTATAAGGACTCAATTTCCTATGGGCAATCGGAGTCCTTCGTCGAAATTTTGTCCGTCACCATGTCGCGGCTAGTCAGGTCAGGTGGCATGTGGCCAGTCCGCCACGTGTCAGGTCTGGTGACACGTGGCTAGTCCACCATGTGTCGCATCCATTGTTTTCCAGTGGCTATCTGCCACGTGTCCGATCGCATCTAGGTGTCTTGTCCAGTGGCTGTGCCATGTGTCCTGTCCAGGTGGCACTTGTCTAGTGGCTATGCCACGTGTCCTGTCTAGGTGGCACTTGCCACGTGTTGTGTCTAGTGGCTATCCGCCACGTGTCTAGTCTGATTTATCATCTAGTGGTAGTGCCACATCAGCACCTCAAGATCTGTGCTCAAGGTTGTGTCAACCTACCATGTGTCCTATCCAGTGGCAGGTTTGAGTTAGTGCCTCGAGATTTATGCCCGAGCATGTGTCGGTCCCAATTGCGATTGTTCTCATGATTTGTGCCCGAGATGGTCCACAGTTGTAGGGTCTCTGGCCATCGATCGTCGAGGATCGAAGGGTGCCCCTGCCCTCTCAGATCTCGATCGTCGGATCTGGCCATCGATCATCGGGGATCGGAGGGCACGCCTGCCCTCTTAGATCTCGATCACCAAAGATCTGATAGGGATGTTCCCTGTCAGTTGTGGTCAGACCCGAGGGTGCTCCTGCCATCGGGTGTGGGTCTGATTTATGCCTGGGAGGGCACGCCTGCCCTCTTGGCTGTGTGCTGGACCCATGGGGGCAGTAACACTAGCGACTGTCGATAATCGGAGGGCCTCTTGCCCTCGTGATTTGGGTCATGTGCTGCAGGATCTAGCCGCATGTTAGGCTCGACAGGTCAGACAATAGAGTGCTGTCAGAACTATCGGGGTCTGTGGGCCTGCTCTCGTGGCCACCCAGTGACCTTGGGCCTATAGGCCCTCTCCTCGTCAGGTCGCCCGCGGCCCGATGACGTGGGATTGCGGGCCCTGCTGCCTAGGATTCACCTCGAGATCCATGCAGGTCCTGAGGGCCAACAGGGCCCTCAAAGACAATGCTAGGTCTAGGTCGGGTGGAACAAGCGAAGCTCGTATTAGGCCACCCAGCTGCGATGATACCAATGATGCAAGGTAAGTCAAATGAAAATAATAATCAAATTAACTAACTTAACATTAGGTTTAAGACTAATGTTTATATAATACAATGAATAGTAAACCTGACTAATTCCCCACTAACCAAGCTAACAAACGCGTTAGGCTAGGTAGAGAGTTAGGTTTAGGATTGACTACCCTAGGATATTTAGGCTAGTTACCATTAGATATTTAGGACAGTAAATATCTATATGGTAGAAAGTAAAACAATAAATGTAGAAATAAATACTAAGTAGTGTAATGCAATACACTAGCTTATTTTACCTAGTGGAGTAAATGGTAATTATCCCAAGTAATGGAATATTACTCTAACAGATTTTCCTTTAGCACAAGGTCTCTAATTTAAAATTGGTATTGATGAAATTTTTTATTGTATGCATACCTAAAATAATCTTGGTAAACACAAAGATTCTCAATAGCATTTTTTTGATGTTCATCAAGAAGTGTGCATTGGTCCAAATGAGCTTGAAGAGCAGTGTCATCGTCGATAAATTCTTATAGCAAAATTCTCAAAGAAGGGATTTCCAACTCTAGGGATATGATGGCCTCAATACCATAAACTAAGAAGAATGGGGTTGCCCTAGTGGGTGTTATGATACTTGTTATGTATACCCAAAGTTCTAAGGGAATTTGGTTATGCAAATCACAATGAGATTCAACGATCATTTTGTGAAGGATGACATAAATGATTTTGTTAGTTGCTTCAGCTTGGCCATTGCCTTAAGGGTAAATTGAGAAATTGTGTTGGATGTTATGTTTTTCACACAGTGTATGAACATCCTTATTTTTAAACAATGTGCCATTATTGAAAATGATTTGATAAGAAATGTCAAAACAACATATGAGGTGTTGTGTGATGAATTCAACAATTTTGGGTCTTGTCATTTGGATAAGAGGGATGACCTCCACCCATTTTGTGAAATATTTCGTTGTGGTGATAATGAATTTGTGTTTGCCTGATGAAGTGGGAGTGATTTTGCCTATAAGATCTAGGTCCCATTAGGAAAATGGCCACATTGATTGAATAGGCTGCAATACTTGAGACAATAAGTGGGTTAGGTTGGCATATTGTTGGTATTTGATGCACTTCTTGAAATAGGCACAACACTCATATTCCATGGTGGGCCAATAATAACCCATGCATAGAATGTGCTTAGTGATGGCTATTCCACTAAAGTGGCCACTGCATGTATCGTCATGGACTACATAGATGACATGATTAGCCTCATGTGATTCTAAGCAATGAAGGAGAATTCCATCATAGCTATGTTTATAGAGTATGTCCTCCAATAGGATGAATTGAGCAACTTTCCATTTAAAGGTTCATTTGTTAGTGTTCAGTAAATCTATGGGAAGGATACTTTACTTTATGTAGTCCTTGATTTGAGAAAACCAAGATTTATGAGGCTTTGCTTGGACAAAATTGATGTACACATTGTCAAAGGATGTCTTTGGAGAGATGGAAGACTTATGGAGGGTTTATACATAGACATGGGTTATCTTATCATGCAGGTTTTGTGGAATGAGGGATCCAAGAGAGGCCATAGTGTCTGCAAACTAGTTTGTTGACCTTGGAGAAGCTTCTATGTCATACCACTTGAATTGAGACAACAATTGTTCTATGACTTGCTTGTATTGTTTGAGAAGTGGGCATCAATATTGATAGATTCTCTTTACTTGGTTGATAATTAAAGAGAATCATCAAATATTTGAAGTTGCTTGATGCACATTGCAAGGGTAATTTTGAGGCTGAGAATAAGTGTTTCATATTTGATATTGTTGTTTGTGCAAGGGAAGTCCAGTTTGAATGAAAGGGGAATTATCCCCTCGCGGTGTGAAAGAAAACTCCAAAACCTCCTTCTTTTTAGCATTTATAACCATAAAAGAAGAGTGTCAATTCAACGTTAGTTTAAGGTTCAACGTATTGTTTGACTTTGATAGTATTGAATATTGAGTCATCAAGAAGCTTGATAAGCAAAAAATTGTTATCATTGAGGGGATTTTCCTAAGAGTTGGTCTGCAATGACCTAGCCCTTAATGAATTTATGATTAATAAATTCTAGGTTAAATTTTGTTAAGAGCATGACCCATTTGGCAGTTTTACTATTTTGGTAGGACTTACTCATCATGAATCGTAAGGGGTTTTTGTGAGCAATGACATAGGTGGTGTGGTTTAGCATGTAATGGTGAAGTTTCTTGGTGGTTAAAACTATCACTAGACATAACTTCTCCATGTATTCATAGCACATTTTGTAGCTAACTAAGGTTCTACTAATATAGTATATAGCCTGCTCTTGACTAACTTTATTCTTTTGAGCTAGCATGGTACCCAAATCAAACTTGGTGGTTGATATGTACAGATGAAAAGGGAATCTCAATCATGGTAGGGATAAAACTAGGGGAGAAGTGAGATAGATCTTAATAGTAATAAAATAATCTTGATATTCTTGATCCCATTCAAATGTGACCTTTTTTTACAATAAATGATTAAACCACTTATATTTATTTGATAGTTGTGCAATAAAGTGACAAATTGCTTGAATTTTACCCTACAAGTTGCGTAATTGTTTGAGGTTTGTAGGGGATGGCATTTCTATGATAACCTTTACTTTATAGGGGTCTACTTCAATGCCTCATTGAGAAACAATGAAACCTAGAAGTTTATCAGAGGTTATGCCAAAGACACACTTCTTCGAATTCAACCTAACATTATTCTCAAGGAGACAGTCAAAAAACTTGGTATAAAACATCAATGTTGATGGTGCTCTTTGGATTTTACCAGTAGGCCATCCACATAATATTACACAATATTATGTATGTAATCATGAAAAATATAGGTCATGGCATGTTGATTTGTAACGTCTACGTTCTTAAGGCCAAATGGTATGACCCTATAGTAGAAATTACCCTAGGGAGTGGTGAAGGGTGTTTAATGTTGATTGTCAGGGTTAATCCAAATTTAGTTGTAACCTAAAAATCCATCCATGAGGGATAACATTTCATGACCTATGGTGGAGTAAACTATAGTGTCGGTGTTTGGTAAGGGAAAATTGTCCTTGGGACACACCTTATTTAGATTGCAAAAGTTAGCGTAAATACAAATTCCCCCTTTAGGGTTTCCAATAGGTACCATATTGGATACCCACTCAAGATAATCAATTGGTTGATTGAAGCCCATGTACAAGAGTTATTATAACTTGTCCTTGATAATTAAAGTAATAATGGGGTGCATTTTTCAAAGCTTTTGCTTGATTGGTTTTGCGTTGATGTCAAATGTGAGGCTATGGACCACAAGTGGGGTCAAGGCCAAACATATCGGTGTGTGAGGCTATGGACCACAAGTGGGGTCAAGGCCAAACATATCTTGATCTACTTAAGAAGCTAAGTGAAATTGACACGCTCTTTTGGAGCTAAGATATTTTTTAGTTTGATTATACAGGGGTCGTTAGGGTCATCACTGATGTCAATATTGATGGTGTCTTACACAAGCATGTGGGAGCTATCATCGAGTTGAGCAATAATTGGGATAAGGTGTGGATCATCTATTGCATTCTCAAGATGAATGTTAGCATCTTAGGTAATATTTTATCGATTAATATAAGTTAATAGAGGGAGGAGGGGGGTGTTGGAGTGATGTAGGAGACACTTGGATGGGAGGAATTTAGCTAGCGATGGATTAAGAGATAGGTGATCAAAATTGATACAGGTTGAATTGATGTTGAGAATACAATCAAGATGAGAAGTGTAGCACAAGGGAACGAAGAGGTCTATGAATATCATGTTTACAGTATGATGGGAGAGAAATGAGAAAAAACTGGTTAAATATGTCGATGATGTTTGTTCAAGTATGCCATTATGGAACAAAAATATGTGAGGAGACACATTGTTAGAATCACATGCATCGACCATAATATCATAGAAGATAGAGAGAGACCCGATATTTAAGATGTTGATAAAAGGGGTATAGAAAAAGGTGGAAGGAATATCCATCATGGAATGTGGAGAGGAACTCCTACTAAGAGCATCGATTAGAGGATCAAAAGTGAGGCTATTAAGTTCCTATGTGAGGATATTTGCATGTGTGTGAGGGAAGTCGAGATTGGATATATCTCATGATTATTGATATGTGGGGTTAATAAAGGTTCTAGGTCCCTATTCGTATCACCTTAGACCAAAACCATGTCAATGGAAATGTTGAAAGTATTGTATAGCAAATGTGGGGTTGGACATGTAGTTTAGATCTTCACAAAATTGAGCTTTGGGCTCTTTGGATATAGTTTTATCAGATGTGGTATCTACACCCCCATAGAAAAATTTTGTGTGATTCATGGGTGGATCAATGGGGATAATTGTTCCTATAGTTGGAGGATGCCCTGAATGCAACTAAAATCTCTAATAGTTTGTATGGTAGGAGGGAGATATGAGTTTTATGTATATTATACTCTCCAAACTAGGATAGTCATAAAAATTGATACATGGGGTGTTTTGTAATGTGCTTGTTGTAAAAAATTCCCTTGGTTTGCTTGGTTTAGAGGTGGTGAAGAAGATGATTAGGGTTGTGATGGCAAAGGAAGATGAATTGAAAGGGAGGAAATGGAAATATGTTTGGAAAGGTAAGAATCAAATTGGATAACACAACATTCCCAAGAATGAAATTCATTAGTTGTAGGTGAGAAGGTATGAGTAGAATGGGTAAATTGAGGAGTATGATTAGAGAAAGCCATAGTAGATGGAGGATGAGGGCTAAAGGTGTTGAGTGGTGGTTGTTGATTGGGAGAAGCGTTATGAGGCATAGAGTGAAGAGGAGGTGAGCTAGTAGAATGGGTGTT
Source organism: Wollemia nobilis (assembly GCA_028583015.1). Lineage (NCBI taxonomy): Eukaryota > Viridiplantae > Streptophyta > Pinopsida > Araucariales > Araucariaceae > Wollemia > Wollemia nobilis. Next base: position 121,963 of record JAQPPZ010001465.1, on the reverse strand, counting down.
ACCCCCTTGTTCAGATTATGGAGGGTGAGGGGACAAGTCAATCATATATAGAGGAGCTAGGGAATTTGTTATGGGAGGAAGACTAGGCGATGGTTTGAAATTGGGCTATGGTAGGACATGTTGATTAGAGAAAATATGTGTTGGAGAAGACGGGGAAGAATGAATTGTTGTTGTAGGAATAGGCTGAGTTGGGGTAAGGCACATTGATTGCTCAAGCTCGATGGATGCAGTAGTGGTGTTAAGATGGATGGAGGGAAGAGGGTAACCTTAAGGGAGAGTGACCATATTACATAATCTAAATGGATCATCATTTGCAAGAATATAATGTACCTATCTTTCATAAAGATATTTTAGACAATGATGGATTTTCGAAGGGACACATTGCATGTCACATATCCTTGGTCACCCTAGTAGAAGGTTGTATTGCATTTCATATTATATGATATGGCATAGGATGGGTAATGCCTTAACACCTACCTAAATAGGCAGGATGATAGTACCCACAATAGAGTAGAAAGCACCATTGAATTCCCACAAGTCAAGGGTTGAGGTGGTGATATGGTTGGGAGGAAGGTTCAAATGTTGAAGGGAAGAAGTGAAAATGATGCTTATAGAGGAGCCACATCAATTAAGACACACTTGAATGTGATTTTATCAATGCAATCCATGGTGTGCATAGGGGGATCAACCCCTACTCATTCAAGGGTTGTCATCTCATGATCATAGAATACTTTTAAAAGTTGCATACATGTGTGCATATTATCGAAAAAATTAGCAAAAGCATTAGTATCATTGGTTTCCAAATATAGACCTTAAGATGTCATATAGAGCTTCGTAATGAGGTTGCAATTATTGCAAGAGGTCATATATGGATAACTTTGTTGATGCCATGCATAATTAATGTGTGAGGATACTATAGATAGTGATGATGTTGTGAGGTATGAGAGGAGGAAGACCTTGCATGGGTGGTGTCATAAAAGAGGTTGGTACATTGGGAGTATTTGATGGCAAATTTGGTTGTGTGATGTATTGTTGGTTCCATGTGGTAACATTAATCATACCCATAAAATTTTGTTGAGAAGAGACACAATTGATATGGTTGATCTATTGTGGAAAGGGTTGCAATGTTTGATGCGTAGTCGTTATACACATCATTAATTCTCAATGAATTTGTCAATCCAGGGCAGTGTACAAGGCTATCTGCAAAAGAAGGGGTGAACAGGGTTATAAATTAGGTCAATCTGGAGCAACATGTCTTATTGGTGAAACCGATTGTGTGGGGGATTTAGGACATTCCTATCTTTAAATTGCCTAAATTAAACCTTAATCTAAGTTGCAAAAATGGAAACTAATAATTAATTGCAGAAATGAAATCCTAATTACAATTGCAAAATGAGACCTAATTATGTTGCAGAAATAATAGTTGCAGAATTAGAAGTCTGATTATAATTGCAGAAAGGAAATTTATTTACTTTTGTAGCAATGGAAACCTAATTATAGCATAGAAATGAAACCCTGTCAAGGCTCTATAATAGAAGGTTGTCAATCTTCTGTGTAGGGGTTGACAACAAAACACAAAATACAAGAAATTACAAAAAACAGTAAATTCTGGAAATGACAGTCTGCAATAAATTGAAAGCTTTGCTGAAAGTGGAGATTACAATCAAACCATTAATCACAAGATTAATCTAAACATAAAATAAGCTAAGATTGCAAATACCATTAGTTGTTTACAAAGAAATGAAATGACAAGTTCTATAACTCATTCTGCTGCATCAAAATCAAAATAAAAACCTGCTGTTAGTCCTCCTCCTAGGTCTGGAAGTGGCCAACCTCCTTGTCCAGAAGAAGGTATGAGTCTCTCTCTCTCTAGATCTTACTCACACTCATTTACAAGCAATATAAAATAGAAATAGTACACTTTATTGATTCAAGAACATTATTACAATAATTCTGTTGAAAACCTGTTACAGGACTATAACAGTCACTTTTCTGATTATTGCCTATTTTATTCTATATTTCTCTACTCTCTACTTTCTTTATCTTCTACTTATCTCAACCTGAATGGGAGCCATATTTATAGATGTCCTAAGATATACTAACAACTGAGAATATCTCAAAAGATCTAATCCTATTATGCTACAACAATTCCTGGTTTTATCCTAGAAGAATATCAAACTTGATCTTTCCATAAATGGTGGCTTTGGTCGGCAAGGACGGCAAAGTCAGATGGGAGATATTTTCCCTTACCCTTTTCAATCTTTATTTCCATTTTTCCAGCGTCAAAAATTGGTCAACAAGTCAAAAAGCACATTCTGTTTTCATTTCGAAGATAAGTGGCTCATTCCAAAGAGACTGCAATTCTCATTCTGAAGATTCGCTCATTCCGAAGACACTGTGTTCTCTCATTCCGAAGATATCTGTTCATTCCGAAGAGACTTCGAAATGAAAAAATGTGTGCTCTTTAAATGATTTCCTCTGCATTTCTCATGTGGGTTATTTCTCAGGATCAGATTTTAATGATCTTCATCTCTTTCCATATGTGAATTCCATGCCTTGCCATTCATTGGCAGCTGGCTAGAATTTACATGGGAAAAACTAGTTTTTGCTGCACAGTAACAGTTTTCTTGCACTGTTGCCAGATTTAGGTAAAATAAATACTTGAGACATATCAAAACATGATTAGTGAAATTCTGCTATCAACCTAAGCATATCTCATTTAGCAAGTCATAACAAAATAACATAAAACATATGCAAAAAGCTGTAAAAATCAGAATACAGTATTTCAGATACATTTATCATGCAAATAGTTAATACACAACATATTGAATTAACTTAACTAGCATATTAGATTAAACATAAGAGTTTGTAGGCAATTTCAGTGTTCAAAACATGTTATGACTGAGGCATTTCCAGGCCTCATCATTTTCCCCCCAACTTAAATTAATGCATGTCCTCATGCATTCTTTTGGGCTATGGAATCACATATGTCCATGTTCAAATTCCATGACCTATAGAATAACTTCTTGCCTATATAATACCCCCTGTTCTCCTGAAGGTTCCTGAGCCATTCTTCAAACTGTTCATCAGGTTGGGCATCTTCTTCAAAGTAGAATGGAACTGGAGTGATGATGGTTGGAGGCCTAAATCTGAGACCTATCCAATGATGTTGCATGATTTCAATCAACTGTATCACTCCTTCTGCCATTCTTCTAGACCATTCTAAGTTGATGGGGGAGATGGGTTCTCTTTTCTATAAAGACATGGAAAGTTCAGCCCATCTGTTTCTACAGACTCATAATGCTGGCACCAAATTATCATTATAAAAATTTTAGAATCTGGTCACACAGTCCCTCAAGTTTGTCAAGTACATCCTCTTTACATCATCCCTGTTCATCATGGTGAAGTGTTGTCTGGTGATAATTGGGTGATTTGGCTGAATTGCTCTGACTAACAATTCAGCTCTTGTTTCAATTTCTTTATTCTACCTTTTCTCTTGGTCCCAATAAAACTGATTCTGTAAGGTGGACATGAATGCCTTCAATTGAACATCTCCAATGTAAATTTGAGGATGAAATTCTACTTCTTCTAGAATAAAGAAGCTGTGTAAAAATAGTTCACATAAGAGTTTTTTTTGCTCTATAGGGCTGTCAAAATATGCTTCCAGGAAATCTATAGTTGTGTCCAATTTATATGGGAGACCTGAGATAATCCTCATGACCTACCATCTGAGGTATTTCTCCTTCAGAATAAGACTATAAAATCTGGTTGGCCGTCTGAATTGGACTAAAAATTTAGCAATTTGACATAAATCAGACACTTTTTCTTTTAATGCCTGAATCTTTGTTTCCTTTGCCTCTAGCTATTTTCATTCCAATTTGAATTTTTCAGTCTTAGTGGTAAGCTTCTCATATCTAATCACCCAACTGGCTATGTCTGCATTGTATTGTTCTAGGGACAAAGTATTAGGTGGTCTAACTACAGGTGGAACTCTAGGTAGCAGATCTACCTGAACCCCTTTTTTTGCCACTTCTACTGGTTGATCATCTGTCAATAATTCTACTTGTACCCCCTTATCTGCTATTTCTATTAGGTTGTCATCAGAAAGTAATTCCACTTGCACCCCCTTATCTGCTATTTCTACTGAAGGTGTAACAATTTGAAATACAGGGACATCAATAGAAGGAGTACTTGAATAGTTTCATGCTGCTGCTTGGATTGTTCCTGTACTGGTGACTCATCTCCAATATTTTTTGCTATGCTTTTTGCCAATTCTGAAGCATCTTCGAAATGAGAAGGTAATGCTTCAGAATGAGAAGGCACTTCTTCAGAATGAAAGGGTGCTGCTTAAGAATGAGCACCTATGTCTACCTCAACAGAGTCATCTGCCCTAGATAAATTCACAAGAAATTGAGCCAAATCATCCTCATCAATGGATATAGTTGGCTATTTTTCAGACCATGACAACCTTTCTCTCAATTCTGCCACTTCCTACTGTAACTGCAATTTTTCTTTCCTGCATCTCAATGATATTTTCTCTCTTCAATCCATCTGGTTTGTGTTTTGACAACACTCCTTGCTGCTCTCAGCTGCTCTGTGATGTCTTCCTCCTCTATTTTTGCTTCAGAATCGGATGCAGACAAGTAAGATGTAGTTGGCTGTTCAATAGCTATCTCTTCCTCTACAACATTTGTCTGCTCTTGTTCAGGATGCTCTATGAAATTGTCTATAATTGCATCTACCATTTATGTGGCCTGTTGAACTGTAGCCACCTCCAAGCTATCCTGCCCAACCTCTTCCTCAATTATCTATTCAGGTAATTCTAGAAAGTTTTTAGGGGCTGGTTGTATTTCTGTGACATCTAGACTACTTTTTCCACCTTCTTCTTCTATGACCTATTCTGTCATTTCCCTCAAGTGGAGTCTTGTAGAACTCCTAGTTCCAGATGCAAACTTCTTCTTTTTGCTTTGTTTTCTGGTGACAACAGGGGTTGTGGGGATAGTTTTAGATGCTTCTGTTTCCCTTGTTGTTTCTTCCCCTGTTGGGCTAGGTGCTTCACTTCCTTGTTCTGAAAAATCAGTAACAACTTCAAAAAAATGGATCTTCTTCTATTTTTCTGTTATGCTTCCAGTTTTAGACCTTCTTTTCTTTTGTTTCTTAGCTCGTGAGGTTGAAGGTTCTGGAGCAAGGTGTTCTGTTGCTACTGCTGGGTGTGTTTCTTTTTTTGCAATAGCCTCAGCAACAGTTTTTATTTCTTCTTCTGCAAAAACCTCTGCAGCAGATGTTTCTTCTTCTACAATAGCATCAGTAGCGTCTGTTTCTTTCTCCTCATCCTCATATCCAAAAATTACATCATTTACGGTAGAGTAAAACCTATGAAAGCTCCTAGGGTTTCCTCTAAAATGGTGCTGGCAAACTAGTTTGATGAGACCATGGTGGCAAAGGCTCCCTTTTCCTTCCTGATATATTTTTGCCATGTTTTTCAATTCCTGGTGCAGGTATAGGGGAATATTTACTGTAACTTTTGGCTATTGCATACCATGTCGGATATGGTTTAAAATTTTTAGATGATGCCTTGATAATAGAACATACTGCCCTTCACAGGTTAGAAATTTGATTACCCATGTGGCCACTTCATCCCAGGGTTCCTATAGGCTGGCCCTTTTTACCCCCTTGCATGTGTTATTATGTGTTAAATATTCGGCTCCTTATCATTTTCTTCCAAAAATTGATTAACTATATTTACCAATGTATTTTTGCCAGACCTAGAAATTGGAAGACCTTCTAATGGCAGCTCAGTAATTTGACTCAAAACTTTAGGGGTTACCTCAATGGTCATGCCGTTAATGTGTGCCCGATTGTTTCTGAATGTGTGGGCGAACATGCCGGCCAAATATTCAGAGGACCCATTAAACTTATCCAAAAATGGCATAAGCCCTCCATCTTCAAAAATCTGTAGCACTTATGGATTTTCCTAGAGGTGGGTCGTATTCGCTTGTTCCATTTTCATTTTTCGCCCCATTTTCCTATCTTGGTATGTTATAAACCGCTCACTTCTACTGCTATTCCTTTGTTGGATCTCTGTTTGTTGGTGTTTGTAGACTTGTAGGGTTTGGTTCCAAGTTTTCAATTGCCCTATTTTTCTTCTTCGGAATGAACCATAATCTGATCACTGTACCTCATAATAATTTTGCGTTAGCAAATATATCTTCGAAAAGAAGGGTGGCAGGCATTTCTATTTTTGCTTCGAACACATGTCCATCAATGGTTGCGTAGATGTACTTGCCGTCAGATCCACCTTACTCATTTTTTAGTTTTTATGTTTTGCCTACGGACTTTCACATGCATGTTTATTTGTATCAAAAAATGATGGCATGCTATTGGTCATGTCCCCCGTGATTCTGGTACTTTCTAAATGGGTGCAAAAACAAACCACATCCTAACTGACATGTGTTAATTTATCGTATGCAGCCAAAATAATTTTTACTTGATGGTATTTCTTTTCTTCCTTGAATGCCACGTGGAGATGTTATATTGAATGCTCTTTCCAAAGATTATGATCTATTGCAAAAACAAAACCTCATTCCGAATATTATGATTTCATTCCGAAGAAAAATCTTCATTATGAAGATCATGCCTTTTTTGTGAAGTAAAATCCTCATTCCGAAGATAAATCCTCATTCCAAAGACAAATCCTCTTTTCAAAGATAAATCCTCATTTCGAAGACAAATCCTCTTTCCGAAGATAAATCCTCATTCTGAAGACAAATCCTCTTTTCGAAGATCAGGCTGTATTGCAAAGGCAAATCATCATTTCGAAGACAGAACTTCATTCCGAAGACAAATTGTCATTCCAAAGACAAAGTGCAACATTCATTCTACTGTCATTCCGAAGACAATTTCAATCCGAAGACAATACATCAATTAATCTAAAGAAGATAACATGCACTGTTTTTGGCATTCTTGTTCCGAAGATTAGGCAGAAATCAATATTCTCATGCTCAAAACATGTTTTAAGTATGCCAAATCTTATGGATACCTTTTATGCTAATGGTTAATTGTTATATACTATATACCAATCATTTACAATGAATAAAATATAAGAAATATATACCTGATTAAAACAAGTTAATGCAAGTTTTGAAAGATGACTTCTTCTGTTGATATTTTGCTAAGATTTTTTGCAATATTTCAAAACAAGTGCAATTGGTGAATTTGTACAATGATGGTTAAAAAATTTTCAAGGTTATGCATGCCAGAAAACTAATTTTCATGCATACCAACCCAGTAGTGGCTTAGAAAAGGCTTTCACTGCTGAGTTATTCATTTTTCTCTCCTTTTTATTTTTATTTATTTTACCTCTCCTTTTTTTTTTCTTGATTATGACTATGCCCATGAAGGAATTCATGATTTCCCTGAAATCATGCCCATGAAGGAATTCATAATCAAAATTTATTCATCTTTTTGTTTTCTGTTTATTCTGATTTTTTTGTATTTTCTATTTTTTCTTTAAATCCTTGATCATGCTGATTGTTTTGAAGTGGAAGAGAAAATTTCTTCCACCTGTTGTGTATCCAAACTGTCAAGTTGCTACAAGAATTCCTCTTTAGTCAGAGGTGTATGGTACACCTTGAGGCGATGTCCATTCACTACCAAATTTCTCTATGACCCATCAATAGGAGATAAACGAGCTGCTCCATTGTCAAATACCTCTTCAATCTGGTAAGGTCCAAGCCATCTAGTTCTCAGCTTTCCAAGGAAGTCCTCATAGCGAGAATCAAACAGTAAATCCCAATATCCTTGTTGAAGTTTCCTCTGCTGAATGTTACTGTCATGCCACAACTTCCTCTACTCCTGAATTACTTCATTTTGGTGCAGAGCATCCAACCTAAGTTCATCCAATGCATTCAGCTGCAAAATCCTATCTGTCTGTGCCTGTGACAATTCGATTCCAATTTCCAATGCTATGCGCAGTGTTAGTAGCTCAAATTCAATAGGTAAGAGGGGCTTTTACCAAAGACTAGTTCATAAGTTGTGAATCCAGCAGTGGATTTCCAAGTAGTATTGTAAGCCCACACTACTTCAGGTAATTTATCTAGCCAGTTTCTCCTATGAAAAGCTACTATTTTTGTTAAGATTCGTTCTAGTTCCCTATTTGTTACCTCAACCTAGCCATTTGCTTGTGTGTGATAAGGTGATGATTTTCTATGTTTGATTTCATATATTTCTGTAAATGCCTCAATGACTTTAGATGCAAATTGGGGTCCTTGGTCTGTGGTGATAGATCGGGGAGCTCCAAATCTTTGAAAAAATTGAGTATACAAAAAATCAGCGACCTTCTCTTCACGAGCATGTTTGAAAGCATGCACCTCCACCCACTTTGTCAAGTAATCAGTGCATACTAGAATATGTACCTTTCCTTGAGAAGGTGGATCAATAGGTCCTACAAAATCAAGCCCCCACATCTCAAATGGCTCTTAAACCAATTGAGGTTGCAGTGGCATTTCATTTGTATGAGTGGGTTTCCCCATTATTTGGCATGCATCACAATGTCTGATGTAATTTTTCACATCCTTGTGAAGAGATGGCCAATAATATCCTGTCCCTAAGATTTTTCTAATTGTGCTTTTTATAGAGTAGTGTCCTCCTGAGGGTTCATCATGAAAATCCCTAAGGATATCATATAAGTCATCCTTTCGGATGCACCTATGTAACACATGGTCAGGACTACACTTAAAAAGTATACCCTTAATCCATTCAAAAGAAGAACTTTGTTTGATCAATTGTTTTTTCTATTTTGAAGTGAAATGTGGAGGAACTTTCCCTATGACCAAATAATTGGCTATATCTGCAAACCAAGGTGATTGGACTGATATAGCAAATGATTTTGCATCAAGAAAGGTGTCTTCAACTAATTCCCTTTCATCTGTGTTCTGTAATCTGGACAAGAAATCTGCTACAACATTAGCTTTTCCTAGTTTGTTGATTATAGTGATATCAAATTCTTGCAGCAACAGTAACCAACGAATAATTCTTGCACTTACCATAGGCTTATTCATCAAATACTTAATGGCTATGTGATTTGTGTGAATAAATATTTGATAACCTGTGATGTAATGCCTGAATTTGTTGATGGCATAAATTACTGCCAAGAATTCTTTCTCAGTTGTGGTATAATTTTTCTTAGCTCCTGTCAAATTCTTGCTAATGTAGTAGATGACATAGTGTTCACCATTGTCAATTTGTCCTAATGCTGCTCCAATTGCAATATTGGAAGCATCAGCCTGTATGTGAAATGGTAATGTCCAATTAGGTCCTCTTAACACAGGTGGAGTTACTAATTTCTCTTTTAGAGCTTCAAATGATTCCTAACACCTTGCAGTCCAGGAAAATTCAGAATCTTTAGTCAATAGGGCAAACATGGGATTGGCTATTGTGCTAAAGTTGGGAATAAACCTACAGTAAAAACCAATGTGTCCTAGGAAGCTTCTGACATCAGTATGAGTTTTAGGAGGAAGAAGATTCTTGATAATTTCCACCTTCTTTGGATTAACTTCGATCCCTTGAAGAGAGATGTGATGACCAAGAACTATTCCTTCCTTCATCATCATAAAACATTTTTCTGGATTCAAGGATAACTGGTATGTTTCACAGTGAGTTAAAAATTTGTCAAGGTTTTCTAATGTAAAGTCAAAAGTCTGTCCACATATTGTGAAATCATCCATGTATATCTCAACACTGTTGGTAGTCAGATCAGAAAAAATTGCTAAGACCGCTCGTTGAAATGTTGTTGGGGCATTACACAAACCAAAATATAAAACCCTATAGGCAAATGTTCCCCATGGACAGGTAAATGTTGTTTTATCTTGATCTTCAGGTGCAATCTGAATTTGATTATATCCACTAAATCCATCAAGAAAACAAAAGTATTTCTTTCCAGCAAGGGTATCTAACACCTGATCTATGAAAGGTAATGGAAAATGGTCTTTGTATGTTACTTTATTCAGCTCTCTATAGTCTACACATACTCTCATTTTTCTATTTTTCTTAGGAACTATAACCAATGGAGAGACCCACTGGCTATCAAAAATTGGGTAAATGAATCTTACCTCCAGAAGTTTTTTAATTTCTTCCTTTACAATATCCCTTAGGGCAAGATTCAGTCTTCTCCCGGGGTTGTCTTACCGGCTTGAATTCTTCAAGTATAAATTACGTGGGTGCATATATCGGGGTGAACTCTGACATATCTTTATAATCCCAAGCAAAAGCATGAACATGCTTCTGCAAGAAAACTATCAATTTTTCTTCCTCTTCCCTAGTAAGCCAGCTGTAAATATTCAAAAATTTGACTGGCTGGACTTCTATTTGTTTTGTATTTGGAAGGACTGAATTCACTTCTTCATACTTGGTGATTAGGGAATTAAGAGGACACTGCTGATATGGGAGGAAATAAGAGGTTTCTGTTTCATTACTTCCTGATGGAAGCATATCCTGTATGGAACAGTGAGAAGAAAAAATTAGGTGATGGTGCCACCCATGTGGTAGTGAAACAAAGTTTTCCTATGATAGTACAAATGGTTCACCTTCAGAATTTTGGTTCTCCTCATTCCTTAACAACTGATGGATATTTACTGCTTCCTCTTCTAACCTTTGTTCATGCAAAACATTCATTAGGATATTTTCATTTTCTAAATTTTTTGTGTCTTGGAGGTCTTCTGTGTGTTCTCTTACTACCAAGGTGGCTAGTGTGGAAATAACCTCCTCTGATTCTTCATCTAAATCAGGAAACCATAACTGACCTGAAAAATTGTTGGAGGGTCTTGCAGGAGGATACAGAGAGATCTTTTTTAGATCAATACCATTTGAAATAGTTATTTTTCTAGATCTGCAGTCTATGAAGGCTGCTGTAGTTGCAAGCCAAGGTCTTCCCAAAATGATGGGATATCCATGTGCTGAATTTATTGGCTATAAAACCAAAAAATCTGTAGGGAATTCCCAAGAAGAAACTTCTATAGGAACATCTTCAATGATACCTTCGGGTTTTGCAACTGACCTATCGACCATTTCAAAAACTATAAATGTGGGGCTGAGATGTTTGAGCTATAATTGTTTCATTATATCCTTGGTCATGACATTTATTGTAGCTCCTAGATCTACTAAGACATTTGATATTGGTACTGAACCTATGGTAACTATGATAATTGGACTTCCTGGGTCACTATACTTTGGAGGTACTAGTTTTCCAGACAAGAGATCAGCTATCTTTCCTTCAACATGAACAGTCTTAGGAAATGCTTTCTTTTTTCTTCCTGCTCTTTTAATGCACAAATATCAGTTAGTACTTTTAATCACTAGTATATCCTTAATGGCTTGCAATAAGGGCAATGATATAGTTAAATTTTTAAGTTCCTTGACTAGGTCTGACTCAATTTTTTTTGCTATGGTATTGAATCTTTTAGGATATGGAATTATCTTTGATGAAGGTAATTGTTCTGCCTGTGGTTCTATTTTTTCTTCTTCTTTCTCTATTGTTGGTTTAACTGGTTCCAAAGGTTCTTGCTCTTCATTTTCCTTGATTTTAATTGAAGCAGGTTTAGGTATAACTTTTCCTGAACGAAGTTGGATGTTACTACAATCAATAACATTTATTTCAACATTTTCTTCGACTTCAGCCACATAGACAGGGGATGCCTATCTCATGCTGTTTGGATTAGTGACTGATTGAGCTGGAAGTTGAGGTTGTTTCACCTGTTGTGTTTTCTATGGTTGGTTCTATTTTTATTGAAAAATTTGATTAGGTGCAGGCAAAAAATGTTGATTTTGACCTTGATTTCTTTGCTGCCTTGTATAGGACTGGTATTGTTGATTCCTTTGTGGTTGATTTTGCATCCAATTTGGATTAATCTAATTCTGATTCCAAGATGGGTTGTTTTGATTCCATGATGGGTTATTTTGATTTTGATTCCAGGCTGAATTACTCTAATTTGTTTGTGGCCATTCTTGGGAATTTGTCCATTGAGGATAATTCCAAGGATGTTGGGGTGGTTCTGATTGTCCCTAAGGCATAGTCCAGGGATTATGCCCCCAATTTGTAGGAAAACGAGGGGGATTTTGGTATTGAGAGAAATTTCCCCCTTGTTTTGGTCCAACATAGTTGAGTTCCTTAGTCTAATTTTCTAACACAGTTTTGAGTTATGGTAGCAGGTGGCATTTATCAGTTGAATGCTTCTTTGAAAAGATACTACAAATGGCTGAGATAGATGTTTTATTCAAAGGACATTCCTACAAAGCATGTTTATTTCTACATCTTGGGCAATAAATTACCAAAGGTTTTGTGGTTTTTGCTTTTACAGACATTTCCCCCAAAGTTGTGTTTAATTGCACTAGAATATCAGTTTTAAAATTTGCAAGTTCCTCTATTAGGTCCTTCACATCAGTGCCATTTGTACTCTTTTTTCTTCTTCCTTGCTTATTGCGAGAGTAATTCCTACAGAGATCCACAATTTCCTCATTACTAAGAGTATTTACATCCCCTTTTCCCATCAAATCCAATACTTCTCTGGATTCATCTTGTAATCCTCTTAAAAATATGGTTTTGCATAACTCTGGTTCTACAAGTCCACATCTCCTTTGAACAAAGGAGAACCTATCAAGATAGTCTTATAATGTTTCATCATCTTCTGTTTAATCCTAAATAACTCATATTTCTTGTTCCTTACACGATAATACTCTTGATATTTGTCTAAAAACACAGTTTCCATTTGATCCCAAGTTCGGATGGAATTTGGCTCTAAGCTCATGAACCAGCGTAATTCTGAGTCCTTGAGTGTTGAGGGAAAAACCTTAAGTTTTTGATTGTCATTTACATAGTCATAGGTTTGACACACTACTTTGAATTCAAACAAAAACTGATCAGGATCTTCAGATACAACACCTCGGAAGGTTGGAAGTACTGAAGGTGAAATGGTTTTCATGGGAGAGTTTTGTGTTGGATTCAAACGGAGAGGATATTCAAATGTTCTGGAATGTTGGGGCATATCTTGATTATCTCCTTCATTATGGACATAGCCATGTTGGCCATATCTATCTAAATTGCCTCCCTATGCCATAGTTTCCTATTCCTTAGTTAAACCTATCCAATTTTTTCTCTCAAGAGGTCCAAGATCCTTTGTTGATAACGAGTCTAATGATTCTTCTTTCTTAGGATGTTCTAATGATGATTATACTGGTGATTTTTCTTTCTCAAAATGTTCTAATGATGATGAGACTAGTGATTTTTCTTTCTCAGAATATTCTAATGATGGTAAGACTGGTGATTTTTCTTTCAATATTTTTGGTAATTCAAACACAGGTGATTCACCCCTTAGGCATGAAGATCTCCTTAATGGAACAAGCCAGGGATCCTTTTGGGTAATTCTACCTTTTTCATCCCTAGACTTACTCATTCATGTTTACTCTTAAATGACATAAATTATAGGTCAATAGTTGTTACTTTAACCAACTATTCTATTCAGATTTTATCCTGAATCTTCACAACTTAGTCTAATTAACAACTATTATATTGTTTTCACCTTCTAGCAACATAATTCCTCGAAAATGACACCAAAATTATGCGTAGTAATTATACACATAATTAATTCTCAATGAATTTGTCAATCCAGGGTAGTGTACAAGGCTATCTACGAAAGAAGGGGTGAACAGGGTTATTATTGGTGAAACCGATTGTGTGGGGGATTTAGGACATTCCTATCTCTAAATTACATAAATTAAACCTTAATATAAGTTGCAAAAATGGAAACTAATCATTAACTATAGAAATGAAATCCTAATTACAATTGCAAAATGAGACCTAATTATGTTGCAGAAATAACAGTTGTAGAATTAGAATTCTGATTATAATTGCAGAAAGAAAATATATTTACTTTTGCAACAATGGAAACCTAATTATAGCATAGAAATGAAACCCTGTCAAGGCTCTATAATAGAATGTTGGCAATCTTCTGTGCAGGGGTTGACAACAAAACACAAAATGCAAGAAATTACAAAAAACAGTAAATTTTGGAAATGACAGTCTGCAATAAATTGAAAGCTTTGCTGAAAGTGGAGATTACAACCAAACCATTAATCACAATATTAATCTAAACATAAAATAAGCTAAGATTGTAAATACCATTAGTTGTTTACAAAGGAATGAAATGACAAGTTCTATAACTCATTCTGCTGTAGCAAAATCAAAATAAAAACCTGCTGTTAGTCCTCCTCCTAGGTCTGGAAGTGGCCAGCCTCCTTGTCCAGAAGAAGGTATGAGTCTTTCTCTCTCTAGATCTTATTCACACTCATTTACAAGCAATATGAAATAGAAATAGTACACTTTATTGATTCAAGAACATGATTACAATAATTCTGCTGAAAACCTGTTACAGGACTGTAACAGTCACTTTTCTGATTATTGCCTATTTTCTTCTATATTTCTCTACTCTCTGCTTTCTCTATCTTCTACTTAGCTCAACCTGAATGGGAGCCATATTTATAGATGTCCTAAGATCTACTGACAACTGAGAATATCTCAAAATATCTAATCCTATTATGCTACAACAATTCCTGGTTTTATCCTAGAAGAAGATCAAACTTGATCTTTCCATAAATGGTGGCTTTGGTCGACAAGGATGGCAAAGTCAGATGGGAGATATTTTCCCTTACCATTTTCAATATTTATTTCCATTTTTCCAGTGTCAAAAATTGGTCAAAAAGTAAAAAAGCACATTCTGTTTTCATTTCGAAGATAAGTGGCTCATTCCGAAGAGACTGCAATTCTCATTCCGAAGACACTGTGTTCTCTCATTCCGAAGATATCTGTTCATTCCGAAGAGACTTCGAAATGAAAAAATGTGTGCTCTTTAAATTATTTCCTCTGCATTTCTCATGTGGGTTATTTCTCAGGATCAGATTCCAATGATCTTCATCTCTTTCCATATGTGAATTCCATGCCTTGCCATTCATTGGCAGCTGGCTGGAATTTACATGGGAAAAACTAGTTTTTGTTGCACAGTAATAGTTTGCTTGCACTGTTGCAGATTTAGGTAAAATAAATACTTGATACATATCAAAACATGATTAGTGAAATGCTGCTATCAACCTAAGCATATCTCATTTAGCAAGTCATAACAAAATAACATAAAACTTATGCAAAAAGTTGTAAAAATCAGAATATAGTATTTTAGATACATTTATCATGTAAATAGTTAATACACAACATATTGAATTAACTTAACTAGAATATTAGATTAAACATAAGATTTTTGAGGCAATTTCAGTGTTCAAAACATGTTATGATTGAGGCATTTCCAGGCCTCATCAATGTTGCAACATCATCTTGGGTTTGTTGTATCCCATGTTTGAGAAAAGGGTTCCTATAAACACCCAATTTTTTATTAGGTGGAGCCAAGGGGTTGTCGACTTGAATGGCTCATCAATCAATGAGATCTTAAATTAGATGCCAAAATTGATGATGGTTGTTGATGTCATGGCCCCTTTGCCTATGATATTTGTAGAATGCATGCTTGTTATACCCTTTTAGTTTGGGCCAAGTGGGATCGTCTAGCCCGAATTTAGGCAAAGCAATGTGTTTTACATCATAGAACTTCTAAAAAATGTTGGGTAGTAGCTCAGAGAGGGGTCCAATCATGAGGTAAACATGGAGGGCATTGTTGATGAGTGAGAGGTTCATTAGGTGGGAAAGGATAAGAAGTAAGATTAGGTTGCGGATACCCCTGCTATCACAATTAAGTGTATTGCTATTGTGGAGTAGGTGTCACACTCAATAAGACTTGATTTGTTTGAGGTAGCTTCAAAGGATTGGGATTTTGGGTACCCTTGGTGAATATAGTATTGGGAGGTTATTTGGTTTTCTTCAGGAGTTTGATTTCCCCCTCTTATATTTTAAAATTTTCAATTACCTTGGCTTGAGCGATGTTGTATTTGCAGTGTTGTAGATATGTGCTTGGCACAAATTTATGTAAACATCTTTACCAACTATATGGGTGGGATTGAAAATTTCAAGTCATTGATGACCACACACCACTTGGCAACAAAATCATTAACTCATCATCAAATTTTTGCAAGCTATAATTATTAGGTAACGACATTTTTTTTTGATGTTGATAGAGAAATATTCTAGGAATAAGATATGTTGGGGAAGGTTATTAAACCAATCTAGGGCCTGACCCCCAAGAGATAGGGGGAAGGTGCAAAGCATGAGAGGGTCACTACCATTTATTTGGTAGCAAGCATATCGATAATTGCACAAGTGTTCCTGTGGATCCTCCTTACCCCAAACTTCTTGAACTTGGGTATCTCATATCGGTATGGATGGCTACCAGATTATTAATAGGGTCATTACAAATTTGGTTGTAGATTGATTTTTGTGGCCCATAACCACTAGTTCACAACTCTATATTATTGAGTTGTTCTCATGATTTGGACCCCATCAGAGGGTACTGGTGGTATATGGGTAGGATAAACTGATATTTCCATGATAATTTACTCAGGATAATAGTCGTACGGGTAAATGTAGTGGTGTGGTGGTGGAGGTGTATAATAGTTGGGAGGAGCTTGGGCATGATGGGGTGCATGATTGATTTGAATGGAAGAAATCAATGGTGGAAGAGTTAAGGAAGAAGTAGGATGAGAAATATAAGAAGAGAAAGGAGGAAATTGTTGTTATTGTTGAGTGACCCATTGATTTGAATGGGACATTAGAGGTTGATTTGGATTTATGGGAATCTACTGGTCCATAAGATGATGCATTTATAATGATAAATTTTGGTTCCTCAAATTAAACATATTGATTAACCTGACTTTGCACTTGAACGTGTGCTTGGTTTGGGTCTGGGACATACCCTTGGTGAAGCAAATGAGGGTGTCCTTGGTTTGAAATTTGACCATATGGTGATGGCCATTCATAAGGTGATGGTCGTTGAGTATGAGAATATGGTGTTGTAGGTATGGTGGAAGTCCATGTTGGTGAAGTGAAGAAGCCTTGTTAATTTGGAGGAAGAGGAGGAGTATGCCTCGAAGCCTGAGGAGTGGGATGGGATGTGAAGGAGCTGACCTGAGAATGAATAGGATGATGATAATGAGAAGATTATGGTGGAATCTATTGATGAGATGAATGGATGGGGGATTCTAAAGATAAGGAGGAAGTTGAGTATTGAAAGAAATTTGAGGATTAGAAGAAGGTGGTTGATAATAAGGAGATGGGGGAACTGTGAAGGAAGTAGGAGGGAATAAAGCTAGTTAGCTCATAGAAGAGGAACCATGTGTGCTCACATGATATAGATTTGGATGAGAAGTGTTTGGAAGAGGAATGATATTAAGAATATTGGTTTGTAGAGGGGAATTAGGTGGATACTATATTGTGAGTGGAATAGAATAACTAGAATGAGATGAGGCCTTTGTTTGTTTATTGAAGAAGAGATTGAAATTCGTGAATGTAGAGGAAGATGTGTTTTGAGAAGGATGTTGTGAGGATAAAGCAAGATTGGAAGAAGACCCTTGAGTATTAGGAGGGGTGGGGGTGGTGAACACCATGGTTATAATTTGGGTTGTAGAATTGGAATCTATGTGAACTTGAGAGAGAATGAGATCCTTAGTATCTAAGAGCAGTTGGAAAAATGGAGTAAAAATGGGTGCATAGAATGGGATGAAGGAGGGGAATAATGTTCTTCATGGGACATGGATGGTTGGAAATAATTAGGTTCAAAGTAGATGAAATTTGGGAAGGCATTGGGAGAAGGGACTCTATCACAAGGTATTTCGAGAGGTAGATCAAAAACAACTTGTCATTTTGGGTCTTGATTAGTGTGTATATTTCTAGGCTATGATGGATTGGGTTGGTGTTGGTTGTTTGTGTGGGAGGGTGGATCTTGAACTGAGGTGGAGATAATTGTATTTATTTGGTTTGATATATCAATGGATGTATAAGGGTTACCTGAGAGGCTTCCATGGTAAGACAATATTTTTCTCATGCTTGACTATGGGTAAGAACCATGTTTAGTGAATGGCAATCTGAAAACCAATTTATAGTAGAGTTTTACAAAGTAAGGTAACTATCTAAATGGTTTGGGTATCTTTGGATCTATCTATGTTACAGAGTATTAGTTCATATCTATCTATACAAACTAAAGATTCATATATGTTCGTATGAATATGTGAAAGAAAATGATAGAGGTAAAAAATATGGAAAAAAAATACATGAAGGTTTTGGGATTGTATATGAGTTTGCTTTTGAGTTTTTTTTTAACCAAGTAAACCATAAATTGTTTGTTTTTGTGTTTTTGATTTTTTTTGTGGGTTTTTTATGATTTTTAAAATCCTAAGGTAAAGAAAAATTGGTGATGGATGTATGCTATGAAGGTGCATCGATGCACATTTTTATACAACATCCAAATGCGTGTAAGGAGTAACTATGCAACAACAGGAAAATAGCTCCTAATGTTTAAGTGGAAGGGTGGATATTGAATTAAGGTGGAGATAATTATTTTCGACTAGTTTTATAGGTTAGTGGTGTTACAATCACAATGACACTGAGAGGGGGGGTGAATCAGTGTGTTCTTTAAAAACTTAAAAGCAATTTAGACTTTTAAATAAACTACATCAGATTAAAACAGAAATAATAAAAGTACTAAGAGCATCACACATAACACGACATTTTAACGAGGTTCACCGATGTGGCTACTCCTCAAAAGACTGCTTGGACTACCATCCAAATCCAGTCAAATGCAAAGCTACAACTTTACATAATCATTCACCAGCACCAACTGGTAAGAGGCACCAACCTCTAAATTTTATCTGCTACAACAGAATGGAGCACCAACTCCAATTTTTCTAGCACCAACTGGAAAGAGGCACCAACCCCTTTTTCAAGCTACAACTTGAAGATAATAATAAAAATTGCAGAATGTAAACTTTCACCTCAATTATTACGATCTGCTATTTTTTTGCGATCTGCTATTTTTTTGCGATCTGCTGCTTGTCGGCATTCGATTGCTACTGTGAAAAATGATTCACAATTTTTCAACCACTCCTTTATATCTCTCCGTGTTCTCTGCTACAACCTCATAGAAATATCACTTCTACAGCCAGCACACTGTCATTTCACACTCGGAACACGACTTCTGCATACCGCATTCTTATCTTCTCTTCGCACCACTCACACTGCTACACCCGAAATTCATACACATATATCACATCACGCTGCCACATTTAAACTCGAAGAACCCTTGCTTTTATAGAAGAAATTTTAGAGGCAAACCCTAGAAGAACGTTGACTGAGAAACCCTAGAATTTGTCAGCTGCCAAACCCTAAAATTCGTCGACCCAGATTTAACTTTTTTAGCCTCAAACTCTTATCCACCTTCGTTACCTTCTTGTAGCTTATTGCCACGAAATAGTAACACGTCGGCCCTTTTTAATTTAATTTAATATTCTAATTTAAATTTTTAATAAAATAAAAATTTAAACTAAATATTTAAAATTAAATATCTTCAACACCGGGGCATCTTTTTCAACAAAACGAAGAGCCAATTTGGGTTTTAAGAAAAACCCATTTCAAGTCTGTTATCCACTACATCCTTGGATCTGACTGCCTGTGTTGACAACAATGACAATCCTTCTTGCTCAACAATCTCCCCCTTTGGAATTGTTGGCAACACCTGTATACATTTTTGTAACTCTTCTCCCCCTTTGTCAATAATACCAAAGGGCTGCTGCAGACTCTCCCTGTGTCCATCCTCAATCTTCTCAGGCATAGTTTGACTCCCCCTGAGTCCATCCTCACACTTCTCAAGCACAATTTGACTCCCCCTGAGTCCATCCTCAAACACTCAAGTGCTCCCCCTGAGAAGGTGATCCCTGTAGCTAGTCACTTCTTAGGAAGTGTGACTACTCCTAATTTGCTTCGAAGATACTCAAATACTTCCTTGGGCAAAGGTTTTATAAAAATGTCTGCTACCTATTATGTAGTTGGGACATAGTACAATCTAACTTCTCCTTCTGCAACTTTGTCTTTCAAGAAATGATACCTTATAGCAATATGCTTTGTCCGTGAGTGCATTACTGGATTCTTAGAAATGTTGATTGCACTGGTGTTGTCACACTTTACTAATATTGGTTCATTAAAATTAATACCAAGATCTTTCAAGGTCTGTTTCATCCATAAAACTTGTGTGCAACATGTTGCTGCTACAATATACTCTGCCTCGACTGTAGATAAAGACACTGACTCTTGCTTCTTACTGTGCCATGCAACCAATCTGTCCCCCAAATAGAATGCTCCTCCACTGGTACTCTTCCTATCATCAACACATCCAGCCCAATCTGCATCTGAATATGATATAAGAGTGAAATATTTGCCTCTTGGATACCACAATCCATACTCCATGGTGCCTTTGAGATACCAAAAAATCCTTTTAACTGCTGTTACATGAATCTCTTTGGGACTGGCCTGAAATCTGGCTACCATGCACACTGCCTGCAAAATATCAGGTCTGGTTGCAGTTAAATATAGTAAGCTTCCTATCATTGATCTATAGATGGTTTGATCTACAGGTGGAGATTTGTCTTCTTTACTTAACTTACAACTTGTTGTCATGGGAGTACTAACTGGCTTACTATCCTCCATAGTGAACTTATTTAACATCTCTTTCACATATTTGATTTGGGAAATGAATATACCTTTCTCATTCTGATGAACCTGTAGTCCCAAAAAATAAGACAGTTCACCAATCATTGACTTTCAAATTCGTGGAGGTAGAAGGGGTTACCTGAGAGGCTTCCATGGCAAGACACTCTTGTTCTCATGCTTGATTATGGGTAATAACCATGTTTAGTGAATGGTAGGCTAAAAACCAAGTTATAGTAGAGTTTTACAAAGCAAGGTAACTGTCTGAATGGTTTGAGTATCTTTGGATTTGTCTATGTTACAGAGTATTAGTTCATACTTGTCTATACAAACCAAACATTCATATATGTCCGTGGAATATGTGAAAGAAAATAATAGAGGCAAAAAGTATGAAAAAAACACATGAAGGTTTAGGATTGTGTATGAGTTTGCTTTTGAATTTTGTATTAGTTTTGTAACATAATTTTAACCAAGTAAACCATAAATTGCTTGCTTTTTTGTTTTTGATTTTATTTGTGGATTTTTATGATTTTAAAAATCCTAAGGTAAAGAAAAATGGTGATGGATGTATACTATGAAGGTGCATCCATACATATTTTACTACAACACCCAAAGACGTGTAAGGAGTAACTATGCAACAACAGGCAAATAGTTCCTAATATTTGAGTGGGAGGGTGGATCTTGAATTGAGGTGGAGATAACTATTTTTAGTTGATTTGATAGATCAATGGAGGTAGAAGGGGTTACCTGAGAGGCTTCCATGGAAATACACTCTTGTTCTCGTGCTTTATTGTAGGTAATAATCAAATTTAGCGAATGGCAAGTTGAAAACCAAGTTATAGTAGAGTTTTACAAAGCAAGATAACTGTCTAAATGGTTTGGGTATCTCTGGATCTATCTGTGTTATAGAGTATTAATTCATACCTGTCTATACAAACCAGAGATTCATATATGTCCGTATGAATGAGTGAAAGAAAAGGATAGAGGAAAAAAATATGAAAAACAAATACATGAAGGTTTTGGGACTGTGTATAAGTCTGCTTTTGATTTTTGTATTAGTTTTGTAACACAATTTTAACCAAGTAAACCATTAATTGTTTATTTTTGTGTTTTTTATTTATTTTTGTGGGATTTTATGATTTTGAAAATCCTAATGTAATTTTTTTTTTGTGATGAATGTATGCTATGAAGGTGCATCAATGCACATTTTCTTACAACAGCCAAAGGTGTGTAAGGGGTGACTATGCAACAATAGACAAATAACTCATAATGATGGATATGGCTTAGGGTATCCTAAAAGGGAAAGTATGAAACCTATTGTGAAAGAGGGGACACTATCTAAGATCTATGTAGGCCAGTCATATTTCACTTCTTCCTCGGTAGGGCTTAGTCACTAGCGAAATTTGCACACTCACTAATTATATTAATCATTGTGAGTAGGGGTGCCTAATCCTAACCTACCATAAGGTAATTTCAAGGGTAGGGAAATTTCTGGTGATGAAGTTCAAAATGTCATTTGTGGGCGTTACTATGGTTTATAGGGGGTGAGCCAATAGTTAGAGATGAAAACCAACATCGTTGGTCCCAGCTGGGGGTTGGTGATGAAGTCCAATCGAACCAATGTATGAAATATGTGTGAGTGTGTGAGTTGATTTTACTTGGAACTAAAATGCAAAAAAGAAATAAATATAATTAAGCAATAAAGAAAATGCCTTTAAAATTTTGTGAAAGAAAAGTACCTTTTGAAATAAAAGTTTACACTAACAAGAAATGAAAGTTGTATTTTTTTGGTATGCAAGAATCTATGCTAAGGGAAAACAAAAAAAGATTGCTTGCTTTCAATGAGAACTACTCTAAGATTTGCTTGAGCACAAATCTGTCTACACTGGCCAAGATATACCGGTTAAGGCTATGGCTAGATGTCTTATGAGAGATTTATGTATGAGATAGATCTTAATCTATTCTTAGCTCAAGAAGACAAATAAATCTAAAGCTTTCATTATGCCTTGTGCAAATGATTTATGCTAATTAATGAAATGACAAATACATAAGCACCTATGAAGGCATAATTTATTTTCATGCTTTACAAAATGCACCAATCTCACTTTGGTCACTTATTTAGATGCTTTTCAAAATTTGCTTCCCTAAGGATTTCTTTATGCCTTTTGCAAATTATTTATGCTAATTAATGAAATGACAAATACATAAGCACCTATGAAGTAATACTGATGAAGCAAATTTTGAAAAGCATCTAAATAAGTGACCAAAGTGAGATTGGTGCATTTTGTAAAGCATGAAAATAAAGAAAATGCATTTTAAAAAGTATCAAAGCTGAAAATTTATGTTTTGTAAAGATACCCAAAGAAATTTAGGGCTTTTGTAAATAAAAAATATAAAAGATGATAGCAAATCGTCACTTTTGGAAAGAAAATTTGTAAAGTTGTTTAGAGAAATAAGGTTTTATAGTGCTTACCCATGGTATCTAGCCTATGGAATTTTGTCTCATTATTGTTAGAGTCTAAATTATGTCTCAAACAGGTTTGTACTTATTCGTACAAACTAAAACATAGTTGATTTTTTTTGCAAGTTCTACAATGAGTTGTAGTCTGTGTGCTGCAAAACTAGTTTTGTAAAGCTATCCACAATAAAATAGGTAGAAAGTCAAATTTGTGCAAAAAACTATAGGTTAGCAAGAAATAACCTAATTAAAAAATGAGAATCACAAGATGATGTATAACCAAGTTTTATCACAGGCAAAAAGAGATTGAAGATGAGCGATTTGATTATGGAGATGTCATTTTGTAAGGTAGTTTGGCCTAAGCAAGTAAGAAGGCAAGCGAGATAACAATCTATAGAGGAAAAATCTATCCTCCACTCACCTGCAACAATGGAGTTGTTGTGGAATGTGTAGAAACTAGTATTTTGCTATCAAGAACTGAGCTTTTGGAACACTTTACTCATTCGTATGGGCCCATACAAATGTCATGTTCGTACACCTCCTTACAAACCTGGCTTATAGACTAGAAAGGATTTTGCCTTTGACCTGAGGTAAGTTTTAGGGTTTTAGAGGGTTCTACGCTGGTTTTTGTGGCACCTTTAACATAGAATATGACAAATTTGTCAGTTAGTTAGCTAGTAAGCTAATGAAAAAATGGAAAAAATGGGTGGTCCCACCATGATCGACAAAGATGTACACCAAGAAAATTGTTTTTTTGTATTGATGATTAAAAGGGTTACAAGAGCTATCCTTTTTACAAATTTACCATTAAAGGCTACAATATGGGTCTTCCAAAGTGGAAGCCCTCTTTCAATTAAAGTGGAAAACAACTACAAGTGTCTTCTCTAGATACCTCAAAGGGGGAGTGGGCTTACTGCACGTGGGCCACTACTAGTTGTATAGGTCCTCTAAACCTGCATAATCCTAAAAAAATAGTTAGAAATATTTCAGGGCATGTCTCAATTAGAACCCTTGTGATGATAGACTAAAAGACTCAAAAATCTAGTCTAATGCATAATTAGAGTGCTAGAAATTGATTAAAAATAGTAAAACAATGATATTTACTTGGCTTAGTGGTTTGTTGTAGGGTTTTAGAATTAAAATATACCCTTGAACGGGTTCATACCCATGGGTATGAATATTTGGTTCATATCTACATGTATGAATCCTTCTATACAATCCAAATGGAGTAAATATGTGTTGTAGAGGTCCTTTTGGTGTTTTTGGAGCTTCTTCTCATGTCAGGTCACCTTCTGAACATGTAGGTGATGGAAAAATAAAAACCAAATGGGATGTTTACAACAACATATGGATGACCATTATGATTTATGGTGAGTGATAGTGAGTTATGGTTGAGTGCACTTGGTAGTCTAGAGTGATTTCAATAGATTTTAGGTATGTGAGTGAGTGATTGATAAGAATCGAGGAAATGACATCCTATTTATAGAATTTGCCAAGGTTAAGGGGGTGAGGTGTCCCTTGAGGTGGCATGGGATGCCATGCATCATAAATGAATTTGGGTGAGATAAGTCCTCACCCATCCACATGCAATAAATGGGTATGGGTGAGGCATGAAAGTCTTCTCTCCATTATGGCATGGTGGAGGATGACTCATCCATGTCTTCAATGCCTTGAATGGATTAATGCAAAAAGTCTTCATTTGTTATTTATGACATTGAATACACATGGGAATATGTGTGGTGAAAGGGTCAATGTATGACCATAGTTAGGCTAACCATGGGTTAAAATGTTGACCAAGGTGAGTTGGAGGCTAGGCTTTTGTGGAAGCTAAACTAGGTTAAGGTTGACCATGGGTTTAAGGTTGACTATGATGTGGAGTTTGACCAAGGTTAGGAGTTAACCAAGGTTAGACTAGGGTGATCTAGGCTTAGGTGGAAGCTAGACTAGTCAAAGGGTAGACTAGGATGAGGTGACTAGGGGCTAAGCATAGGAAAGGGCTTAAGTGGCCAAGGGGGCTTAGGGTGATGAATAGTGTTTTTAGGCAAATAATGCAAAATTAAAGGGGTTTTAAAAATTAATATGCTATTATGATGGGATGAGGGGAAAAGTTATATTTTTAGGTTTCTACACATAGGAGGTTCTAATATAATTCCAATAAGTTAGAATTCCCACTATCGCTCCTTCAAATTCTATAAAACCCCATTCACATCTCACCTATACTACTTTCATAGTTTTAGAAAGTTCTTTGGTCATTTTAGTTTCATGGATACAAAGAATAAGGCTTATTAATTAAACAAAGGTCCTTGATACACCTCTGCTTTGAGGGAGAATTAACTCCCCTTATATTCTATGAGATGGTAATCATGTCTCATTAGGGGCTATTGGCCCCACCTATGATTACCGATATCATTTTGTAGTTAGGTAAAGAGAAATTCAACCAACTTGGTTTGTGTTCCTTTCTCTATGTTTTCTATTGCTTCTCTAGATCTCACTTGATAATTTGAGGGTTTTCCTCTTATTTCCTTGCCTGTATTAGGAGTAATTCTTATTATTTTATTCCTTAATATTCTTTCACAACTTTATTTTTCCTTAGATTTATCCTCTCTTGGCTCTACTATGGAAGCTTTTGACATGTCCTACTCATTTTATAGTATTTCCTTATTAGAGGTAGATGTATTAACATATAACTATTAGAATATATTACATAATTTGGTTATGTTAGATTACTTTAGGGGAAATTTATCTAGTTGCTTCATGCAATGTAGTAAATGCACAAGTGTCAATCTGCAATTTGTAAATGTGCAAGGCGTCCCTTGTATAGCTAGGTAGAGTGTTGGTCAAGGAACCTATCTTCTTACTATATAAAGGGCCTCATATCTCTACTTGGATTGTAACACTCTCTATTCATGTAATGAGATGCTTTAATGTTTTGGTCTCTGTCTTGTGATGTAATGGAATACTGCTTGAGTTATAAGTGGTATCAGATCCATGATTGTTCCTAGATAGGAATAGGAAAATCCACCATTATAAAAACCTCAGAAGAGTCTAGGTGATAGAGCAAGTCATAAAGTACCATTGCCATAATTGGGCCAATCACCATTGCTATACTATTTGCAAACTAGATGCGCCTTTGGACCCGCTGCATGTAAACTTCATTGTTTTGAGATTGTTTGAAAAGTCATAGAGTAGGAAGAAGAGGACTAGAGAAGCTGTAAAACTCTATCTAAGGCATCTAAATCTACATCATCTACAAGACCCATTAAAGGTAAGCAAATATTGGTGCAAGTAGATTCATTAATTTAATTATTTATTAGATTCATTAAAGCACCCTATTTAGATTAAAGTTGCAAGAAGGGAAAATTGGATTACAGTATTAAAAAGGGCAAAAAAAAAGGTTTCTTTTTAAGGTTTATTTGCATATTAGGAGTTGATTAGATTTCAAAATTATAACTATTTGTCAACTATCTATCATATACTTTGGAAAGCAAAATAAGACTAGCTCCTACAAATTTCTTTGTAAGGAAATTGCAGAATAGTTATTGAAGGTTCATTTCAGATTATTCTTGATTAAGTTGCAGTAGATTGATTAAGTGAATTAATAATTTATTTTTATAATTCATTAGAGTGATAAGGTGAGATTTTTAGTGCATTAAAAGTGAATTATTATTGGATTCATTTGCACTACACTATTACTCTCAAAAGATTAGTTTTTGTGTTTCTTTAAAAGGGTACAAAACTAGAATTTATCAAAGTGTCTAAAGACACTGTTAGTGCATAAAAATATGCAACATCTAGTGGCCAAAGAAAGCCACCAAAACAGGTTAGAATCCTCCAACATTTGGAGAAAAAGACAACTGACTAAAATCAGAAAAAGAAGCTTCAAAATAGAGACTTGGTGAGTCTCAAATTTAAAGCAACACAAGGGTTAGTTGCAAAGGAAAAGAACAAAAAAATACAGCAAACAAGGAGCTTCTATCTACATCATTACAAGCTTGGATTTGTTATCAAAGCATCCAAGCAATAAGGGGAAGTGAAGAACACAAGCTTATACTGAGAGGGGGTGAACAATATAAGATAAACTTTTACTTTTCTTTCCCAAACAATATTATCCAATGTTATCAATTGCAATATATTTTCATAGCAATATTAACCAATCTCATCAATAGCAGTAACAAGGCAATGCACAAATCATCACACACATGAGAGACACAAATTTAACGTGGTTCACCCAATGTGGGTTACGTCCACGGAGAAAATATTTCTTCTAAATTTTCTCAACAAATCTCTTGGGAACCAATTCCCTATTACAATGTTTATGGACCTCTGTCCAAAGGAGATCTCAATCCCCTATGCTCAAGTTCGTGGACCTCTATCCATAGGAGAACTCTATCCCCTTAACTCTGGTTCATGGAACTCTATCCATAGGAGAAATCTATCTCCTTACTGGTATGGTTCATGGAACTCTATCCACAGGAGACACCTCTCCTCTCTACTTTGGTCACCTCCAAATTTGGTACACACCTCTGCTTAACTCTACTCCAAGCCTACTCATGAGGCTTACTCAAGTCTGCTCACAAATTTACTCTCAACTCTACCCCAAATCTACACACACTACATGCACAAATCTATCTCAACTCTGTCCCAAATATACACACATTACATGCACAAATTTGTCTCAACTCTACCCAAATATGCACATATTATATGTATAAATCTGTCTCAACTCTACCCAAAATATGCACACATTACATGCACAAATCTATCTCAAATCTGTCCCAAATATGCACATATTACATGCACAAATATGTCTCAACTCTACCCTAAATCTGCACACATTACATGCACAAATCTATCTCAAATCTACCCCAAATATGCTTCACATATTTTTAAAAGACTTGTCTCAAATCTACCTCAAACCTACTTCAAGTCTTCTCACAAGACTTTCTCATGACACATACTCAAAACTTGCTCATATAACCTACACAAATCTGCCTACAAGCCTTCTCAAAAGACTTGCTCAAAATAGCTCACAACTGCTCATCAAAACCTGTTCTCAACTCTCCAAATATTGCATACAAAATAATGTTCATCTATTTCTAGATCTTGCATAATAGTGTCATCAAGTGTTTTATCTAATCTTCAATGTGCTTTCTTTCACTAAAGCAATTTAGACATATTCTACCTAGAATTCATTTAACCTCTTGAACATATAGAGAATGATATGCACTTGAAAAATACTCAATATGTTCTACACATTCATTAAGTCTGTCACTTTCACATGTCTCACATTCAACAAATCAGATCTCTACCTCTTACAAATTCCTTTCAAATCAAATCACGCTAGTGTATAACTTTGCTTCACAAAACTGGTCTATGTTCCTTGTAAATTTGCTCTCAAAGATCAAATACAATAATGCACAAGTTTGCTCTCAACCCTAGCACAAGTGTTTCCAATTTCTTTCAAGGATAAAACACAACTTGTTCACAAACTCTAGCACAAGTGTTTCCAATTTCTTTCAACAAGGATGCACAATTTGTTTCACAAACCCTAGCTCAAATATTTCCAACAATGCACATATATAATCCTTATTTCTCCACCTTATGATTCAAAAATATTTGCTCAACCAAACACCTTAAAGAAGGAATAATGTCACCATACCTCTTAACTTGCTTTGATGAAGATGTGCCCTCAAAAACCTGTCTCAAAAGAATTTCCTTTTCAAAGTGCCACTTCAAAACTGGTTAGTAGATTTCTCTTTCAAACCATCAACATTAAATTTCTTCTCAAAAATATGTGCACAATGGAATATGAAAATGATGCTCAATGACTCTCCTTTTGTTCTCAAAATATAGGGCATTAACAATTATCAAAACCCCTCAAAATTTATTTTCACCATACAAAAATTACAACCAAAAATCAAACCACAATAACACCTTATAACTCCTACTTTTGCAAGAAATAATTTTCACCACACCACAAAGTTTCTTATAGCACTCAATAACTCAAAGCAAAAATTACAACATTTAAATCATCCATATACACCTTATACCTCCTTACTTTCATAAAATAATTACCAACACACTTAATGACCCAAGGCACAAATTACAACTTTTAAATGAACTTCATACACCTTATACCTCCTAGTAAGAATAATAATTTTCAATGCACTCACTGTCTAATAATGCACACAAAAATCTGATTTATAATGTTGTATGTTGACCCCAATCATTTATGCAAAAATCAAACCTTATGTCTCCCCTAATGCCAAGAATTAAAGTGCATACCTTAGACATTCAAAATAATTTTTAATTCAAAACTTTGTGCCTTTGCTAATGTTGCCACCATAATCCGAACCTGCCACCTCTAGCTAGCTTATACCCTAGCACAAGCTAGGACACCGCATGGGCTAGCTGCCCACACAACAACCAAAATGCATGTGCTCCTATTTCAACTACCACACGACGCGATATCTTTCTCAACCAAAACTTCAACAAAACTGTCCCTACCATGCTTCGAACTTGAGACCTCCTCTCTGCCAACGATCTAGCGTAGGGCCTCCCTACCATCTAGGCTAGCCACCCAGATGAGACTTCAAACTTGTTGCTTCCCCTTTTGACTTTCGAAATCTACTTTAGAAATTGTGTGCCTATCCTTTCCTTCTACTCTGCCCTCAACGAATCGAATGATCGAGCGGATCTCACGATTTTTGCTTGGTCTCAACCTTAGGCAAATGAAATAATTTGCCCCCTTTAAATATGCTTTCCCCTTCATGCATTAACGTCGGCGCTTCAAATAAATTTGAATATTATTTCCTTTGGCGCTTCTTTTAACTTTGAAACCTTTGCATTATAATATTAAAATATTATAATGTTAATATATTTGAAACCTTGGTGTATTGGAAATAATTCTGTCTTTGAAACTTTTGCCTCCTTTGTAATATTTAAATTTTCATTTAAATATTATAACCTTTTTCTTAGTAAAAATAACTTGGAGATGTATATTGCCTTGATAACCATTTCAATTTTTCTCATCAACATATTTTTGCTTCCTTGTGCCTTATTATTTCAACCTTGAAGATAATTCTGCCTTTGACATCAATGACAACCAAAATACTTAATATTTCCAACAATCTCCCCCTTTGTCATTGATGGCAACCCTTTCTAAAAATTTCTTTTACAACCACTGAATTCCAAATCTGCTCCCCCTTACTGATTTCTCTCCCCCTTACTGAAACTCTCCCCCTTTGACATCAATGGCAAAGGGCTCCTTTGGGGCTAAAAATAAGACTCTTAGCTCAACCCCCTCACCACCTCCTCTCCTTGAGGTGATCAATTTTGGGGTGGGAGTAAGACTACTCCCAACTTACAATGCTCTTCTCCTTTCTCAACTTTCTTCTTCCATACCTTTGAAGTTGTACCTCTTTGAACCTTTTGATCATCTCTGTCCTTGCTTGTCTTTGGAAGTTCTGGAAACTCTGTTCTACACCACCTTGCTTTATGCCCAAAATTACTACAATTGTAACACTTGATGTTGTGATTCTTGGAAGGTGCAAATGACTTGAAGTTCCTCTTGGTGAAGCCATAATCATTCTTTCCATGAGTCCTGCAATGCACAACTTTATGACCAAACTGATTACATGAGTAACAATAACCCTGGAAGAAATATTCATCTTCAAATGAATTGAAGTTCCTCTTGGTGAAGCCATAATCATTCTTTCCATGAGTCCTGCAATGCACAACTTTATGACCAAACTGATCACATGAGTAACAATAACCCTGGAAGAAATATTCATCTTGCCTTGAAAAATATGGTCTCTTGGTCCTTTCTTTACCTTCTCTGTGATGATCCCTATTTCTTGTTTGTGCATTGTTTTCTTCCTCAATGATGCTTCCACTCCTCAACTTATCAACATAGGTCTTAGGTTCTTCTTCAATATCTTCCTCTAAGACTTCCTTTTATTTTGAGCTTGACTCCTCTTTTTGTACCTCTTGACCTCCTTCATAGCCTAGTCCTATTTTGATAAATGAAGATTTTTGTGCTTTGATAATGTTATCCAAAGCTTTTGAACTTTTCCCAAACCTGTGCAGCTTATCCTTAGAATATTTCACTTCCATCCTTAGAGAAACCACTTCATGTTCTAATCTTTCACATTCTAACTCTTTTACCTCTAACTTTTCAACCATAACTTCTTCAAATCTCCTTGCCTTAACTTTTAAGTTTTTGAGATCTTGTAGAAGCTTTTCCTTTATTTCCTCATCTTCTTGAACTTGAGCCTTCAGTCTTGAGTTCTTCTTTCTAACTCTTTTCAACTCTCTAAGAGCAACAATAAGTTCCTCTTCTAGGTCAACTGTGGCTTCTTCTTCTATTTTTGAATCTTCCTCTAGGTCTTCAATTATAGGAGCATCTTCTTTTTCTTCTACTTGGTCAGAAACATCTTCTACTTGATCTTCAATAGGAGTGTCCTCTTCCTCTTCTATTGCCAAAAATAGAATCTCTTCTTTTTCACTATTTGAGAAAATTTCATCACTGTCACTTGAAGCACTGCTTGCTTCTTCCACATAGAAACTCTTCTTGTGCTTTTGAAAATTCTTCTTTTCATGCTTGCTTTGACCATACCTATTTTTCTTTTCATATCTAATTTTTCTTTCTTCCTTTTTCTTATAATCTTGTTTCTCTTCACTACTACTACTTCCAGCTTATGGACAATTAGATGCATAGTGACCAAAGTTACCACAATTAAAACATTTCACAGTCTTCATATCTTTGTGTTTTCTTGAGCCCTTCTTATTTCTTCTCACATAGTTAGCTTCTTCATCACTGCTTGACTCATCACTTGATTCTGATTTCTTATCTTTTGTCTTCTTTGAAACTTTGAATGCTACCTCTCTCTTGGAATTTTGATCTTTTTCTATCCTCATCTCATAAGCTATGATAATTCCATGTAACTCATCCATTGTCAACTTATCGATATCCTTCATCTCTTCTATTGCTGAAACCTTTGCATCATACCTCATGGGGAGTGATCTTAATACTTTCTGAGCAACACTAGAGTCCTCAATTTCTGATCCAAGTCCATGCATGGTATTAACAACTTCATCAACATGAAGTAAGTATTTAGCAATATCTTCCTCATATTTCATCTTCAACTCTTCAAACCTCCTCCTGTGAGTTTGAAGTTTTGCCAACTTAACCTTGCTATCTCCTTCATATGTTTGCTTCAATTTATCCCATATTTCTTTTTCTGATTTGCATTGCATAACTTTCACAAATTTTGATTCACGTAATCCACTTAAGATTCCATTCATAGCCTTGGCATTATTTACATATAGTTGCTTACCATCCTTATCTGTGGGAGGAGTAGTTGTAGGTTTGAACCCATCCTCAATAGATTGCCATGTTTCATATCCTTGTGCCATCAAATAAGTCTTCATCCTCATACTCCAGAAAGCATAATTATTCCCATCAAATATTGGAGCCTTATTTGTTGAAGATCCATTCTGAGAAGCCATCTGTGTTCCTGTAAGATCTTCCTTCAAGCTGTTAGAATTTTTCTAAGGAACCCACTCTGATACCAATTGAAGAACACAAGCTTATACTAAGAGGGGGGTGAATAATATAAGATAAAATTTTACTTTTCTTTCCCAAATAATATTATCCAATGTTATCAATTGCAATATCTTTTCATAGCAGTATTAACCAATATCATCAATAGTAGTAACAAGGCAATGCACAAATCATCACACACATGAGAGACACAAATTTAACGTGGTTCACCCAATGTGGGTTACGTCCATGGAGAAAATATTTCTTCTAAATTTTCTCAACAAATCTCTTGGGAACCAATTCCCTATTACAATGTTTATGGACCTCTATCCAAAGGAGATCTCAATCCCCTATGCTCAAGTTCATGGACCTCTATCCATAGGAGAAATCTATCCCCTTAACTCTGGTTCATGGAACTCTATCCATAGGAGAACTCTATCCCCTTACTAGTTTGGTTCATGGAACTCTATCCATAGGAGACACCTCTCCTCTCTACTCTAGTTTGTGGAACTCTATCCATAGGAGACACCTCTCCTCTCTACTCTGGTCACCTCCAAATTTGGTACACACCTTTACTTAACTCTACTCCAAGCCTACTCATGAGGCTTACTCAGGTTTGCTCATAAATCTGCTCTCAACTCTGCCCCAAATCTGCACACACTACATGCACAAATATATCTCAACTCTATCCCAAATATGCACATATTACATGCACAAATCTGTCTCAATTCCTAAATCTGCACACATTACATGCATAAATCTATCTCAACTCTATCCCAAATATGCACACATTACATGCATAAATCTATCTCAAATTTATCCTAAATCTGCACATATTACATGCACAAATCTATCTCAATTCTACCCCAAATTTACACACATTACATGCACAAATCTATCTCAAATCTACCCCAAATCTACTTCAAGTCTTCTCAAAATACTTGCTCAAATCTACCTCAAATCTGCTTCAAGTCTTCTCACAAGACTTGCTCATGACACATACTCAAAACTTGCTCATATAACCTGCACAAATCTGCCTACAAGCCTTCTCAAAAGACTTTCTCAAAATAGCTCACAACTGCTCATCAAAACCTGTTCTCAACTCTCCAAATATTGCATACAAAATAATGTTCATCTATTTCCAGATCTTGCATAATAGTGTCATCAAGTGTTTTATCTAATCTTCAATGTGCTTTCTTTCACTAAAGTAGTTTAGACATATTCTACCCATAATTCGTTTAACCTCTTGAACATATAGAGAATGATATGCACTTGACAAATGCTCAATATGTTCTACACATTCATTAAGTCTATCACTTTCACATGTCTCACATTCAACAAATCAGATCTCTACCTCTTACAAATTCCTTTCAAATCAAATCATGCTAGTGTATAACTTTGCTTCACAAAACTGGTCTATGTTCCTTGCAAATTTGCTCTCAAAGATCAAATACAATAATGCACAAGTTTGCTCTCAACCCTAGCACAAGTGTTTCCAATTTCTTTCAAGGATAAAGCACAACTTGTTCACAAACTCTAGCACAAGTGTTTCCAATATTTTTCAACAATGAAGCACAACTTGTTCACAAACTCTAGCACAAGTGTTTCCAATTTCTTTCAACAAGGATGCACAATTTGTTTCACAAACCCTAGCTCAAATATTTCCAACAATGCACATATATAATCCTTATTTCTCCACCTTATGATTCAAAAATATTTGCTCAACCAAACACCTTAAAGAAGGAATAATGTCACCATACCTCTTAACTTGCTTTGATGAAGATGTGCCCTCAAAAACCTGTCTCAAAAGAATTTCCTTTTCAAAGTGCCACTTCAAAACTGGTTAGTAGATTTCTCTTTCAAACCATCAACATTAAATTTCTTCTCAAAAAGATGTGCACAATGGAATCTGAAAATGATGCTCAATGACTCTCCTTTTGTTCTCAAAATATAGGGCATTAACAATTATCAAAACCCCTCAAACTTTCTTTTCACCATACAAAAATTACAACAAAAAATCAAACCACAATAACACCTTATAACTCCTACTTTTGCAAGAAATAATTTTCACCACACCACAAAGTTTCTTATAGCACTCAATAACTCAAAGCAAAAATTACAACATTTAAATCATCCATATACACCTTATACCTCCTTACTTTCATAAAATAATTACCAACACACTTAATGACCCAAGGCACAAATTACAACTTTTAAATGAACTTCATACACCTTATACCTCCTAGTAAAAATAATAATTTTCAATGCACTCACTGTCTAATAATGCACACAAAAATCTGATTTATAATGTTGTATGTTGACCCCAATCATTTATGCAAAAATCAAACCTTATGTCTCCCCTAATGCCAAGAATTAAAGCGCATACCTTAGACGTTCAAAATAATTTTTAATTCAAAACTTTGTGCCTTTGCTAACGCTACCACCGCAATCCGAACCTGCCACCTCTAGCTGGCCCGTGCCCTAGTGCAAGCTAGGACACCATGTGGGCTAGCTGCCCACACAACAACCAAAATACACATGCTCCTATTTCAACTGCCACACGATGCGATATCTTTCTCAACCAAAACTTTAACAAAATTATCCCTATCATGCTTCGAACTCGAGACCTCCTCTCTACCAACGATCTAGCGTAGGGCCTCCCTACCATCTGGGCTAGCCACCTAGATGAGACTTCAAACTTGCTGCTTCCCCTTTTGACTTTCGAAATCTACTTTAGAAATCATGCGCCTATCCTTTCCTTCTACTCTGCCCTCAATGAATCGAACGATCGAGCAGATCTCACGATTTTTGCTTGGTCTCAACCTTAGGCAAATGAAATAATTTGCCCCCTTTAAATATGCTTTCCCCTTCATGCATTGACATCGATGCTTCAAATAAATTTGAATATTATTTCCTTTGGCGCTTCTTTTAACTTTGAAACCTTTGCATTATAATATTAAAATATTATAATGTTAATATATTTGAAACCTTTGAAACCTTGGTGTATTGGAAATAATTCTGTCTTTGAAACTTTTGCCTCCTTTGTAATATTTAAATTTTCATTTAAATATTATAACCTTTTTCTTAGTAAAAATAACTTGGAGATGTATATTGCCTTGATAACCATTTCAATTTTTCTCATCAACATATTTCTTCCCTTGTGCCTTATTATTTCAACCTTGAAGATAATTCTACCTTTGACATCAATGACAACCAAAATA
This sequence comes from Wollemia nobilis, assembly GCA_028583015.1. Classification (NCBI taxonomy): domain Eukaryota; kingdom Viridiplantae; phylum Streptophyta; class Pinopsida; order Araucariales; family Araucariaceae; genus Wollemia; species Wollemia nobilis. The sequence continues at coordinate 86,060 of JAQPPZ010001465.1, read as the reverse complement.
CTTAATATTTCCAATAGGAAGGTGTCTAATCAAAGAGAAATCCTTAAAAACCTTACATTACATTCAAAAATCTATCACAAAACTAGAAAACTAGACCTGTAAAAAGGAGTGCAAGAAACGGTGCAATAAAGGCATCTTATATACAAATATTGTTACATTATATTCCACTTCTCTAATTCATTCTACACAGGAAAGAGATCAAATTTGAAGGTGCCTCAATGACACAATATTTCCAAGGTAAACTAGCCAAAGGTACACGAATGCTAGCATTCTCCCAAGCATAGCAAAAGAACCACTCAAGAAGGCTCGTATTCTACATATCTTGGATGACTGAACCTGCAAAAGATAAGGCACAAAGCAAGGGATAAATAGTATTACATTCAAAGCAACATAATAGATTAAAAGGGAGAAATAAAAGTAATCAATATTGCAGTCATACAAGCATCAATAAGTCTCCACCAAAGTGTTGCCATTGGAACTCTATCCAAGCACCACCAAGGCTCCACCAAGGCTCCACCAAGGCTCCACCAAGGATCCACCAAGTCTCCACCAAATTCTCCACCAAAGCCCCACCATAAGCATTGCTTGGTTGGAACCATCTCAACACCATCAAAATACAAGAAGTAAGAAGGTGGAAAAGTACATTGAAAAGCTTAAAAGGAATTGATAAGACTAGGGCATGCAATTACCATTTGTCATTATCCAAAAGAAACCCTAAACACCCTCAAAGGTATGTTGGAATTTCACACATGTGAGGAAAAGTGTTACAACATCTCTTTGGCATCCATAGTCCACGTGGAAGAGGAGTTACATTCAACCATAGGCATTATAGAAGGAAGCCTTACATACATTGGAATACAAGATCGACTTGGACATCACACTATGAAGGAATAAAAATGCTTTAGATGTTACTTAAGCAAGGGTGACACTTGTAACATGTATTTGAACAAAGTTTGTAACATCCCCACTCTATTCCAAGTGTCCAAGAGCATATTTGAAGCATTGAATGTAACCGTTGTGATACTTGTCACTCATAAAAATATTTATCCCCTACTAAAGGTACCTTGGACCAGGGAGAAAGTAGCATTCAAAAGCACTCATAAGCATTCACGTTTAACAATCCATATTCTTCACGCACAGGGTCGAGTTACAATGTGGAAGCAAGGTGGAAGAGCCTTTAATGCTCTAGTCAAAGGAGGTCAAAGGCAAATATTAAAGGCACCATAGTTGAAGCATTAAATCCAAGCTTTCCATTGGAGGAAATGGTCAAAGCAAAGACACTCACATTGCAACCATCTCACATTCGAAAACAATGCCGATTATTGTGGTATTCGAATATTGCAAGGTGAGATTTATTCCCTACTTTAATGTGCTTTCATTTAAGGGAGTTATAAGGTTGATAAACCAAGGTTAAACTTAGAAGAAATTAACCATATTGAAAGCAAAGCATCAAAGGGAATAATTTATCAAATTAATATAATATTTGCAATATTAACCATAGGAGAAATAAGGATTTCTATTGGAAATTAATTTTTAAATATTTACAAATATTATTGTGTTTATTTTTCTATATTTTGGAGCTATAAGGGTTACAACACCAAATTAGGTTATTAAAAATTAGAAACACTCAAATCAAATCCTAAGGGATATTAAAAGATATTATTAAAGTTTTTGCTAAGGTTGGAAATTTATTGTCTGAATTTCGAAAGGGACAAAATAAATCCAACATTAAACCTCTTCAAAATTGGAAAAGTGCTTAGTTCAATAGGAGTAATAAGGTGTTAGAAAAGTTGATTTTTGATATTTACAAAATTTCACAAAATCAACTCAAAATTGAACTACAAATTACAAAAGCACTATACACACTTGAGAGTCAAGAGGCATCATGGATTATTAGTATATAGACTTAGGTGCAAGTAAACATATGACATGTAACATATAGTGGTTCAATTCTTTGAAGAAGGTAAATGAGAAGCCAGTTGTTGTAGAAGATAGCAAAACATATGAGGTAAAAGGAATTGAAAATATTCCAGTAAATCTAAAGGATGGAAGAGGAATAATAAAAAATATTTTGTACATTCCAGGATTAACTACTAATCTTATTTTCTGTTTCTCAACTTATGGATCAAGACTTAACTATTGAATTCAAAGTTCTCACTAGCAGGAAACAATGCTACATCTCCAAATAGAAAAAAATGATAGCATCAGGATCTTATAGAAATGGTCTATTTGTTCTAGATACTGCTACTCACTTAGCTCTTTCAACCAAAGCTTTAGATCTATGGCATAAGTGTTTAGGGCATACTAGTGAGATGTCAATAAAGGAATTATTCAAGTATCAAATGGCTGAAGGGCTACCCAAATTATCTCCAAAGACTACTATATGTATGAAATGCTTAGTAGGAAAGAAACATAGAATTCCTTTCAAACTTCATCAACACAGAGCCCAATAGCCTCTTGAGATAATCTATACATATTTGTGTGGACCAATGAAAGTTGATAGTATTGGAGGACATAAATACTTTCAACTATTTGTGGATGATCACACTAGAAAAATGTGGGTGTACTTCATGAAATACAAATAAAAAGCATTCAATCATTTCAAACAATTTAAACTTGAAGTGGAAAAGGAATTAGGAAAGACCATAAAAGCATTTCGTTCATATAGAGGAGGAGAGTTTATTTCCAAATAATTTGACCCATTCCTTAAGAAAGTGGAATTAGAAGATAACTCACTACAACATATTCACCTCAACAAAATGGGATTGTAGAAAGAAGAAATAGGTCAATAATGGAAATGGTGAGATGTATGCTAAAAGAAGCACAACTTGATCACCAATATTGGGTAGAGGTAGTACAAACAATAGTCTACATTCAAAATAGACTACCAACAAGAGTACTCAAACATATTACTCCAAAAGAAGCATGGTCAGGACAAAAGCCCAATATAGAAAGATTAAAAATCTTCGGATGCAAATCCTACATGCATATTCTAAAACAAAAGAGGACTAAACTAGATGACAAAAATATGGTAGGGATATTCTTGGATTATGACAATGAGTCTACAGGATACAAATACTAGATCCATCTACAAAGAAAGTCTACATTAGTAGAGATGTAATTTTTGATGAAAAAGTTAAAAACTATACTAAATAATCTAGTGAAGACATAAAAGTCCTAGATCTATCTGAAGAAGACACAATAAGTGAAGAATCAGAATCATAATATCAAGAACAGGACACACAAGCTTTTGTAGTACCTCCTAAAAAATTACTAATATGGCTCAGAGAATAAAATCTAGAAAGAATGTCAGATCTTACTACTACTAAACCACAAACCTGCAGTATAACTAGAATGAATAGAGGGATGTTGAGTAATACGGTAAAACTAGCATCAACCCTTCAAGCACTAAGTAATTCACACTAGAAAGCGGCTATGGAATCTGAGTATACATCAATTCAAAAAAATAAAACATGGAATCTCGTGGAATTACCTCAAAGAAAGAAAGTAGTAGGTTATAAATGGGTGTACAAAATCAAATACAAAGTAGATGGAATGTTAGATAGTTACAAAGCTTGACTAGTAGCCAAAGGATATACTAAGACAAAGAGAATTTACTATGAAGAAACATTCACACCAACATATTGAATGAATACTATCCAAATAGTCTATGCACTAGCAACACATCGAGGGTGGAAACTTCATCAAATGGATGTAAAAAGTGCATTCCTTAATGGTGACTTAGAAGACAAATTATATATGACACAACCTGAAGGCTTTATCATTCAAGGGTAGGAAAATAAGGTATGCAAATTGAATAAATATCTATATGGCTTGAAACAAGCTCCTAGAGCAAGGAATATAAAGATCAATAATCACTTGTTACAACATGACTTCAAAAGGAGTTCATCAAATCCTAGCTTATATAATAGGAAAATTGGAAATGATATCTTGATCCTCATAGTATATGTTGATGACATAGTGATTATTGGGAGTTCAAAAAAGTTAATAAGTAACATAAAAAAGGATCTAGAAAAGGCATTTGAAATGACAGATTTAGGGCTAATGAACTACTGCCTTGGTCTAGATATTTATCAAGGAAAGGATAAAAATAGTTATCACTCAATAAAAATATGCAAGATCCCTTCTTGAAAAGTACATAATGACAAAGTGTAAGCCCAAAGATACACCGATAGAACAAGGGACTTAATTGTCCAAAAATGATGAAACACCATTAGTTTTAGCAATGATGTATCACCAATTAATTGGAAGTCTTCTATGCTTAACAATCAGCTGACCAGACATAGCATTTGCAGTAAATTATCTTGCACGGTTCATGCAAGAACCAAGAGAAAGTCATTGGAAAGCTACAAAATTAATATTACAATATATCAAGAAGACTACTGACTATGGATTAACTTATATGAAGGATGTCAAAGAATTTTGTTTGGAGGGATACTCAAATTTAGATTATGTTGGATCTATTTATGACAAGAAATCTACCTCAAGTTATGTCTTCTATCTCATATTAGGACCCATATCTTGGCACAACAAGAAACAACATACAATAGCACAATCTTCAATTGAAGCAAAATATCAAGCAACAAGAGATACAACCTATAAAGCTCTATGGCTATAATACATATTATCTGACATGGGAATCAAATGGACTCCCACCATGATATTCTATGATAATCAAGGAGTACTGAACCTGGTCAAGAATCCTATAATACATGAAAGAAAAAAGCATATTGAAGCTCAATATCATTTCATCAGAGAACATTTTTAGAAGTAGCATATCATCCTCAAGTATGTTCCTACAGAAGATCAGTTGGGAGGCATCTTTACAAAAGTACTTGGGAAAATCAAGTTTTAAACATTCAGAGATCATCTATGTGACCAAATAATGTAATACAAGGGGGTGTTAGAATATATTACATCATTTGGTTATGTTAGATTACTTTAGGGGAAAGTTATCTAGTTGCTTCATGCAATGCAGTAAATGCATAAGTGTTAATGTACAAGTTGTAATTGTGCAAGGTGTCCCTTGTATAGCTAGGTAGAGTGTTGGCCAAGGAATATATCTTCTTCCTATATAAAGGGCCTCATATCTATACTTGGATTTATTGTTCTGGTCTCTGTCTTGATATAATGGAATGCTTCTCGAGCTATCACTAACACTATTTTCTTTACCATTTTTTTCTCTTGAATGGTGCATGGTACTTTAAGACTGTCTTCAAAAACTGATTTGACACATTACTTAAATTCGTCAAGAAAGTTTATCCCTCCCTAAATTAAGATCATACTAAATAAATGGTTCCTTTTTAATATGTTGAACATGTTGTATTGTATCCTCTAAGATTTGATCTAATTTTTTCTTTATAGGCTAAAGCTTAAAAAAAGTTGGTATTTCTTCCAATATCCTTCCTTACTGGTCTCCACCATTTATTTGCTTTTGTTTGTCTATTTCTATTTTTTAAAAGTTGAAAACCATATTCATCCATATCCATTTGTAATATTCTCTTATGGTTTTTTGCATATGATTCTGCTAGACTCTTATTAGGGCATGATCTCTCAATATGCCCCACCTCATGCATCTTCTACATCTAAAAATATATTTTCATAATCTATGGTTTGACTCAACATCTTATCCCCGTACTTAATAATGATTAATGATGCTAAATATTTACTTATATCAATCATGACCATTATCCAAGTATAAATAGCCAAGAATCCATCCTGTGTAGTTTTTGAAATTTCAAGGAATTCTCCTAGAGTGTTGCCTATTGCCTTGAAGGTATCCTTTTTTCAAAAATCAATGGGAAACCCATACATTCTAACCCATATTTGTACTAAAGATAGATTTAAATTTTTAGGTGAAAAGCCTTCATACCTATGAGTAAGGAAGAGTCCTTCTCATCCCATAAACAAAGGGACCCCTTTTAGGATTCTATTTCTTTCTTCCATAGGAAAAAAATGTCTACCAAGAAACCTTTGGGGAGAAAGGATAGAATCACTCTTGGAGACTTACAACTCCTACCAATCCATTTTCTCAAGGCTAAAGCCCTCGACCAATACCCATTAAATTTACCAAAAATTACCCTATACTTGAGTAGCAAGGATCGATCCTCTGTGGTATTCTCAATAACCTCTACTACTAGAGATAATTCTAAGGATTTAGCTATACATCGGTCCATAAGAAGAAAACTAAAACTTAAAATCTACTAAAATTTACTAGAATATCCTATAGCGAATATAATATTTGATAAAAATTTATAATATTTTGCAAGCAAAATTTCTAAGATAAAGAAGGGAAAAAAATGCTCGTATAGAATATATTGCCTCACTGAATCCCTAGCCCTCCATTGCTCCTCACATCATATGAATGTTGACCTTGCAATAGAGTTTGAAGAAATCAAGTTTACACATACATTAAGGGAATAAAACAAATGTGCAAATAGGCTAGCCAATAGAGGGGTTTTAATTAAGGACCATGAAGTCTTTTCCTTGGTTAGAGGAAGCAGTAAATTTAGTGAAGTTGACAAGAAAATGTTGATTGCCTGAATCAAATAATGATTAAGATTTACTTTTCCATTGGTAATATTTTCTTAATTTTATAACATTAATGTGCTTTCATATAAACTATGTATTACAATTTTTGTGGTTGCACTTGTGCTTCAGGAAGGAAACTAGCAATCCATATCTGGTAAAGCAGACTATAATAGTACGATGTTTTGGAAATATTACTCTACTAAGATGCAATGCATATATAGTAGAGGTGAAGTTTTGTTATTGTGAAGGTTGTTTTAGAAAAATGTCAATAAGGATACTGAATTCTAGAATATTTGTATTCACATAGAAAATTGAAAAAGTTCCAAAAAATGAAAAACAAGAATTCAAACATTTTATGTAAAATGATGTATGTATCTAGCTATAACAACTCAATTGAGATAAGAATTGAAACTATTTTAAAATTCTCATGCTCTAAAGAAGAGAGTTGTAGTTTGTCAAGGGTGGGGGATTCAAGTACAACCCCTTGTTCTCCAGCAAAATAAAAAATCTTGGAATATTAGGGGCATGAATAAGAACCCTAAAATAAGGTATTAAGAAGTTGTCAGGTTGTTATAAACAAGATATTTATAGATATGGAAACTGGACAACAAATATTTTAACCATTCACAATGTTGAATTTCATCTTGACAAAATTTAAATTTTGGAAGAAATGTGTATGAGTAAGACTTTATCTCTTCATAAAAATGATATAAATGATTTGATTGTGGAAACTTAGGAGGAAGATGGAGAATATATTTAATAGAAAGACAAATGAAGAATATTTTTTATAGAAAGGCAAGTTGTATATGGTTTAATTAACTTGATAGAAATATAATGAGAGCAATATAATATTTTGTTTTTGAAATGGGAGTGGCCCCCAATAGAAGCCACATACAACTTATAAAAATAAAAATTTTGGTAAACTTTTATTTTATTTATTATATTTAAAAAGTAAATGTATGACTAAAAAACCTTAATATGGAATTAAAAATAAATAGCTATTTTTAATTTAACATTATTGAAGTCTCATGAAGAAATTTTGGTAATGCAAAAATGTAAGGAGAACATTGATACTTCAATTACAAGGTTCATTAATCTATGACTATGCAACCTTGAATTTATTCCCAATGACTGTGCATAATCTATGACCATTAATGATTTAACTATAAAACCAAAACAGAAGAATTTGACAAATATTATTATTCTGTTTTATTCTAAAATTCTTAAAGAATACCATAATTAAGTCTCCCTTCTAGATCTAAATATTGGCTCATTAGAGAATGTTTCAAAGAGAAGGGTATAAGCAAATCATATCTCTATTGAAGGGTGGTGTCATACTCAAAAGAAATACAACAAAGTTACAAGTTTTCTTGTTAAAGTTGCTTTCAATTGGTAGGGGATCAAAGCTCAAATTTGGTAAGTTTATTCTAAATGCCTTGCTCTATGAAGACAACTTATAGTTAAACAATAAACACATCATGGGATAAAAATGTAAGCAATTTCAAAGTTTGAGGTGGTTTTTGAAAATTTAAATTCTTTTACAAGGTGGTAGTGTGAGGTCAATGCATTGATTTTCCTTAAAAGAATATGATAATTGGTGTTTTCTATGCTATATTCAATGGCAATACTTAAGAGCATAAGACCATGAAGGCCTTTATGGAGAAGTAGATGAATTTTTAAAACTTTACATGTGATTATGTTTGTCTAAGGGGTTAAGCTAGCATTTGGTAATTAATGGTCCAAAATATGCCTATGGTTGATTATTGCACCCAAGACTTGGCCAAAATTGAATGATCGGGTAAGCTACAGAGCTTAACCGGGTCAATATCTAGAGAAGGCTAGCTCTTGTGAGGTTCTAACTAGCTAAAACTATGATGGGGAAAAAGAGTGCTAAAAGAGAATAAACGTAGCTAGAACTTAAGATGGTACATATTAGACAACAACAAGAAATACACAAAGATCATGAAATTAAACAACCATTAAAACCCCCTAACAAATCAACCAATTTTTATCTCATGCAGAACAATCTTAGTCAATATTTAGTTCAATAGACTATAAGTTCTAGAACCAGAGAATAAACATGCACAAGAATCTAGAAAGTAGAATTGATGTCATGCACATTCATCTAGCTAAATAAAAATATTCATCCATTCATACATATATTTTTACAAGATGTTGAACCAGAGGCCAAACATAGATTTTCTTTGTATTGCTTCTTCCAAAAATATTTATACATGCAACTTGTAAATGCCTAAGAGTTGACCCCTACACAAGAGGTTATCACTCTTATTTATAATACCTCTATGGTTCAATATCTGAAAAATACAAAAATAACTTTTATTTAAAACCGTTAAAACAAAATGCGAGGTGACCATGCTGGTAAAACCATCATGCAACATCATCTATCCAAAGAAAGGGATGTGGTGCTCAGATTTTAACTGTAGGTTGAATGATTCATGCATGTAGGGAAAGTAGTGGAGACGAGCTCAAATCTGATCTGTTCTTAGTTCTTGGAACCATCCTCTACCATCGATCTATAAAATGCTTCTAGAATAACTTTCCCTTGAGAATTTTGCTTTCTATAATTGTCATGACCATGCCACAGAAACATATCAGGATGTCACATTCTATTTTGTGCTATCGTATCCTTTAGACATTAGTGATCACGATGCGGAGACTTGTCACGATGTCACAATAATTCTTGGCTCTTTTGGATTTCTCAGACTTGGCAACCATGACACATTGACATATCATGATGTCACAGTTTTCCTTTTACGTCTGACTTAATCAAGCTTTGGTTACAGTGATGTATCAACATGTCACGATGTCGCATCTCTTGTTTTGGCTTTAGCTTTTATGGGTTTTTACGATTGTAATATAGGAGTGTCATGATGTCACATTATCTTTTGATTCCTTGGTTGTCTTCACCTTTTACGATCGTGATATAAATGTATGTCTTAATATCATGATAATTATCCGCCCTTACATTCCATGAGCAACTACAACCATGATACAACGACATATCATGATATCGCGTCCCTTTTTCTAGTTTCAATTCTTCCAATTTTTTTACGTCCACAACATAATGACCAGTTGCGATGTCGACTATTTAGACTCTTTAGCTTGGTTCTTTCAATTTTTTTGCAAATATCGACTATTTACCTCTTACCATTGAGATAGAACATGTTTGGCCACTACTATCTCTGTTCAATATTTAAATATTATTTTTACAACAACGAGAGTTGGGTGGGTGAGAACACAAAAATCACCTACAGGAATGCCAAAGGAACACATGCAAATCCATATGGACTTTGGCCTGGATAGTAAATAGTAATATTATTACTACAACATATGGACTTGCTCAAATGCTCCTTAGAAAGAAGGAAATATAGGCAGATCTTTGTTTGTAACCTTGAATCTAGGTTCACATCCAATATTAGATGCTAATCAATGATCAATATAATTTTTATCATTTTAATACCAAATTAAAAAGGTCTCAAGCTTAACAATATTGACTTTGAGAAGTACATCCTGACTAATAAAACACTTACTAACTTTCAATATTGGAAAATCTCGAAAAAAAAATCCAGGCATCATTTGAAGGTGAATGGAATTCTTAAAGGCTAAATTAATGGTTTAGTCCACATAAAATATTGTTACCTCACATGGAAGGAAAATGTCTCTATATATACTGTGTGATAATCACACATATATCTTTTTTATATTAAGAGTGCCACCTTTTGAGCTTAAATTATCTCAACTCAAAGTATGATTAAAGGATAATCATGAAAAAATTAATATTAATCACATGAGTAAAAGAGAGAACCAAAGAAAGTATATTTGATTAGCTTGCATTTATCACCAATTGCCTAGATCCGTGGAACAATTTTATTTCATCAATCTTAGAAACAATTGGTAGAATGTGAACCAAGTCAACATGAGAGGTATGTGGCATGAAAATTATGATTAAATATCTTCAATAGGAAATTTTCATTATAGGGCATTTACTCGTCATGTTTATACTATTAATGGGATCAAGTCCTATCACCTTATAACAAGTAAATAAAGGTTGATTTAAGATTTCATTATAGGTTTATCAAATTGCTTGTCAATGTGATCACTATACTACCTAATTTAATGACTTAGCTTGAGTATGAGAATGATTAACTCTCAACGAAATTTGATAAGGCCTTGAACATGTTGTGTACGTGCCTTATAAATGAAGAATGTTTTTAATGATACTAGATGAGGGAGATAATGGTAGTCCTTGTTATAGAATTTATGCAATGAAGCCTTCATATATAAAAAAATGTCATAACTTAGTCTGTGTGTCAAGAAAGGGAGATTTCTTTTAGTGAAACCTATATTGGCTTTTGGAATTTACCTATAATATAATTTTATCTATTGAAAATGTTAAATACTATGGGAAAGAAATAATTCCATTTGCCTATCTTCCTATGGAAACATTGTTTTGAGATAGTATTTAAGTAGTGGTTATGCAAGGAGAAAAACATGTCTCTTATAGATCTAAACTATATTTGTCACTATATAAATGTTGACGATATTACATTATTTGGTACCTTGAGTACCATTGTAAATATTTAGATTATGAGTGTGTTTATTTATCATGTGTTCAAGTGCGAGTTATAAGTGAAAGGTGTTAAGTGTGCAAGTGTGAGTTATGAATAAAAGGTGTTATGTGAGCAAGTGAAGAGTCATGGGTGATAGGTGTCAAGTGTGTAAGTGAAGAGTCATGTGTGATGTATCAAGATTAGAAGTAGGAAGTTATGTAATTATATGAGACTTTGTCATAATATAAAAATGACATATAAAAGGTTGCATCTCCCATGATTTTGAGGAGAGAAAAGTTAGGAGTATTAAAGAGTCTTATGTAATGTTATATATTGATGACAAAGATCTATGCAATGTAACATAAGAAATATAGTGATTTTATATGAAGCATTTTATTATAAATTAAGCTTTTATTTTATGCAATATTGATGTTGTGATTGTATGAGATTATTTGCAAGTGATTTTATGATCTTGGGGAATAAGGATCTATGATATTTGGGCCCATTTGCTAATATTGGTATTAGAGCCACTTTAGTAAGCCCTATCCAAGGTTGAGAGAGAGAGAGAGAGAAGGGATATTGAAGAATATCTAGCACCAAAAAATATGGTGTGAATATTGGACGTGTAAATTGGGATGTGTATGTGCAAGAGATTGAAGAATAGATAACACCAAAAAATATGGTATAAATATTGAATGTGGATATTGATATTGGAAGGACAAGTGTGAATTTAGAGAAGATTATTAGAGCATTGGGAGATTGTTGAAGGAAAAAGAAGATTAAAGGTATGTGTTTGAAGAACATTTTATGGAAGAAGATTAAGGATGACTACTTAGAGGATGTTTGTTGGAGTATTGCTAGAGTTTGCTAAAGAGGAAAATATTGTTGAAATTTTCTAAAGGGGAAAATATTGTTGGAGTTTTCTAAAGAGGAAAAATTGTTGGATATTGCTAGAGAATTCGTGGAGGAACATGCAGGAGGTTGAGTGAAGTAAGCATGTTTGGAGCCTAGAATTTAAGTGCAGGAGTAAGCAATACCATTGGAGCAACTTGGGATAAAGAGTTTGGAAGGAGCAATATGGAACATTGGAGCATGTTAGAGCAAAAAAAAAGCCTAGAATATGAGCATATTAGAGCCAAACAAAAGCCTAGAACCTAAGAAAGTTGGAGTTGAAAGTAAAAATTGGACAAGGTAAGAATTGGATAGCAGAAAGTAATGCTTGGAACATGAGAATTTTGCATATTGTATTTCTTCGATGCCCAAAAATCAAATCGTATCAATATGTGGTGCCATACTAAGGTAAATTTTGATTTTTTAGATTATTAAAAGGAGGGAACACTTTATTTATTTTCTTGGGTGCATCATTTGATGTTTTAATATTTTGGAAACTATAAGGGATAATTAATTAAAGGAATAAGTTTGGGAGTTAAAAGGATTTTTTATAAAGGAACGAATCAATTGGGAGATATAAGAAAATTAAATATTTGATTTGGATTTTTATTAATTGAAGATCAAGATTGAAATTTAAAAGAATAGTTAGTTGATTTGAAATTAAAATTTGGGAGTTATAAGAAGTGAATGAAATGAATTGAATTTGAAGAATTGATATTGATTAAGATCGAATAATAATTTGTAGCCCATCCTTGGCCCTATCCCAGATCCCCAACCTTGGCCTAGATCCCTAACACTTCCTTTGCCCCTCATCCTCGGCTGGTAGGCACTGCAAATGATATTCTTGGGGTGGGATATCACTGTTCCATTTGTATGCCCATTTCATTGCTATTTTGTGGGGTTTCCTTCTGGTTCCTATCATATGGGTTGTCCCTAGGTTTTTTTGGGATGTCCCTAGGTCTTGTTCCAGTTCTATAGCACTCCTTTACCCTCCTCCTTGGCTGGATGGCATTTTAGATGATCTCCTTGGGTTGGGAGATCTCTGTTTCACTTATATACCCCTTTCCATGCCTTATGGCAGGGTTTTCCTTATGGTACCTATGAACTAGGATGTCCCTGGGATGTTTTGGGCTATCCCTAGTTTTTCTTGGGTTATCCTTTGGGTTTTCGAGTTCTTTTAGGAACCCTTTTCCATTTTTTCTTGTAGGGTCCTATTTGGTGCTAAGGATCAGAGGTTCTTCTGGTGCAGTGCATGGTGGTTGAGGTTTTTGGCTTCATGAGCAACTCTTCACAATATATTTTGGCTTGGAAGGGGCCTTGTGCTTATTCCTATGGTGTTGCTCTTTGGGTTTCTAGTTGTAGGTTTGATGGTGGGTTATTAGCTTTTCATGGCTTGGGGGAGGCCTCTATGCTAATTGCTACTATGTTCCTATGGGTCATCCTCTTCTGGATCCTTGAAGCTGCTCATTGGTGGTGTTGGTGGTTTTCCTTGGGCTTCCCCACCTTTTCCCTTGGATCTCATTTTTGCACTGCTGGTTCCTCTGTCTCCCTTGGCTACTGAGTAGTTTTCCTTACTGCAACAAGATTTCATGGCCTCTAGAGTCCCCTGGTTGTTGTTCCAATTGTAGGCCTGGTTGGGATACTGATACCTATTGTTGCTACCTTCTGCTACATCCCTGTGCATCCACAGGCAAGAATTTTTTGTGTTTCCTACTTTAGTTTCAATTTTGAATTTCAAATTTTTGTTTTGGGCGGGATTGCCCTGTTTCAATATTTTTTGGGTAGGGTTGCCCTTGCTCTTTTCTTCCTTGCATGTGCTGGGGTTTTTGCACGTGTTTTTTGGTTGTCCTGGGCGGGGTGGCACCGTCCCAGGCTTCATTGTAAAAAGCACAAAAAAAATATATTTTATTTTTAAATTTTCCTTTAAGGCTATCCTTTAGCCTTTCCTCAGAGGATGTCCTTTAGCCTTTTCTGAAAGGCTATCCTTTTGTTTTCCTCTGGATTTTGAAGTCCTTTCTTGTGGCCTTCCTCTGGATTTTTAGTCTTATTTCTTGTTGTAATCAGGTTTTGGGATCCTTGATAAAAATCCATTTTTAATTTAATTTAACCTATCAAAAAATATAATTTGAAGGAGAAATAAGAAGTTTTTGAAAATTGATTAATTGAAGATATTTTTTTGATGAATTATAAGGGGTTGTACTCGGTCCCCCACCATTGACAAATTACATCTCTCTTATTTAGAGCTTGAGAGTTTACAAATAGATACACTTCTCATCTCAATTGATATGCTATAGCTAGAAACCTACATCATTTTACATAAAATGTGTGAATTCTTGATTTTCATTTTTTGGATCTTGTCAAATTTTTGTATGAATACAATTAATCCAAAATTTAGCATCTTTCTAGACATTTTCCTAACCAACCTTCACAATGCCAAAACTTCAACTCTACTACCTATGCCTTGCATCTTAGTAGAGTAATATTCCTAAATTATCACACTATCATAGTCCGCTTTACCAAATCTGGATTGCTAGTTTCCTTCCTGAAACATAAGTGCAACCACAAAAATTATAATAAATAGTCTAAAAGAAAACATATTATTATTACAAAATAAAGCAGATAATACCAATGAAAAACATTAAATTAAATCTTAATCATAAATACATTAAGGCAATCAACATTTTTTTGTCAGCTTCAACTAAAATTTCTACTTCCTCTAACCATGGAAAGGAGAATTTAACTTCATGATCCTTAATCAAAACCCCTCTATTGGCTAGCTTATATGCACATTTGTTTCCTTCCCTTAATATATGTGTAAACTTGATTTTTTCAAACTCTTTAGAAAGATCTTGAATTTCCATAATTATCTCTTGTATGTTCCATGGAGCCTTTGCTTTCCTCAATATTGCATTAATTACTACGAGAGAATCACATTTCATCCATACTCTATTTCATTTCATTTGTTTACATATTTTAAACCCTTCCAAAGCCATCCAAGCTTCACCTTCATTATCTATCTTAAATCCACTATTGAAAGCATAATGAGACAAAATATCTCCCATATTATTTCTAATTACTCCTACTATTGGTCCTGGATTTCCTTTAGATGCTACATCAAAAATAAATTTAACCCATTCCACATCTGGTGGTTCCACTTTATATTCTTTGCCTTATTTTTACTTCTCTTTTACCCAACATCATAATTCCATTTAATGACTTGAATCCATCTATCAAGGCTCTCTACTTCCAAATTAGGGACTGGATTAGTTGATAGGGTTGGTTTAGACTCCTCTATGGCTAAACATATTTTCTTTTTCATTACCTCTAAAACCACTTTCCTTTCCTTTAGATATTCTTCTATTCCTTTCTAGCCATATAGTCCAAAGTATTGTATATTTTGATATATCCCATATTGTCTATAAAGTCTCACTTTTATAAGTGCTCTGCCATTGCTTTAACCAATCTTCAATTCTGCTACTCATCACCATGCATTTACCAAATATATTAAGAATCCATTGCCACAGATTCCAGACTATTGAGAAATATCCCAAGAGATGGTCTATACTCTCCTCCTACTTATTATAGAAAACACATTGAGAGGGGCCATTAAAATCCCTTTTCAGAGGGTTATCCTAGGATAAAAATCTTCTATGACCTACTAGCCAAATAAACTTTAGAAATTCTTGGGCTATCCCAAAATTTTCTCCATATTCTAGTGACATTATTTTTTTGTTGGCGTTGAACATTATATCCACTTCTTGTTGTGTATTATCTTGAGCTATTCAACTCCCAAATCAATATATCCTTGGCTCCCATTAGAATAATCACAGTTATTATCTTTCTACTCAATTGCCTACTAGCATCAATGTATTGAATACTTGTAAAAAAATCTCATTTCCATTTGTATCTTCCTTCTCGATTATTGTACAAAATGTTTGAAACCCTATCGCCATATTTGTCTTGAAACAATCTCATCCAAGGTTTCAAAATTGGATCTAAATTGAGTGGTTTTTATCACACCATGTATCCATCCAAATAGAAAATTTTTCTCCAGTTCCTACCATCTATATTAAACATTTAATCATAATATCAATAGATTATTTTAAACCATTCCCAAAGATCTGAACCATTTGGTAGAGAGAAAGCAATAAATATTAAACTTGGATCATTGGGATCAACATACTTAGAAGAATTCTTGCCCATTGTATTTGATTCTCTTTGTATAATCTCCATATAAATTTTCCTCTAAGAGCTAAGTTTGTATCTGTAAGAACTCTCAAAACAAGACCTCCCCTAGTTTTATCATCACACAACTTGCTCCATTTCACCAAATGGAATTTCATTTTATCATGTAAACCTGACCATAAAAAGGATTGCATAATATAGATTAAAATTTTTTCAACTGATTTTGGCATAGAATACAATGACATATAATATGTTGGGATGGCTTGTAATATTGACTTAATTAATGACACTCTTCCTTCTAATGATAACCATCTACCTTTCCAAGCTGGAATTTTATTCCAAAATTTACTAATAATTGGATTCTATAAATCTATCCTCATTCTCCCCTCAAATAAAGGTATCCCAAGATAACTTATTGGCAAATTTACCTCCTCCATTTGAAGCAACCTGCAAATGCTTACTTTGATATTAGCATGAGTGTTAAGAAAGTAAATTTTGGATTTAGTCCTATTAAATTTTTGTCCTAAAGCTCTTTTGTACTCTTTTAAAAAGTTATTCAAATATTTAGTCTCATTTATCCTTGCCCTTCCAAAAAGGGTTGTATCATCTACAAATTGTTGGTGGGTGATGTTATCAATGTTATTACTAACCTTAAGTCCACTTATAATCCCATATTTGTAAGCCTTATTTAAGTTACTACTTGTTGAGGTGTGATTTTGTCAAATCACAAAACCACTCGACAACTTAGAACTTTAAGTTCTCTCTTGCAAAGTATAATATATATCTCCAAGGTTCTTATTCAAAATTTAATGTTTCATGTATATGCATAAATGTGTACTTTGAATAACTCGGTAGGTTTGCAATTTTACTGTTTACAAGGGGCCTGGGAATTGTGTAAATGATTTCGATTTCATTATATAACATATGTCTTTCATATCAATCCTAATGAAATAAAACTTGATTTATGATCTTAAATCAAAGTGCACAAAATTTATTTCATCTTCTCAATCTAATGTCTTGTAAATGCTTCAAATGAATTTAGAGTGAAAAGAATCGAGCAATTAAATTAAATTTCAATTTAACTTTAACAAAAATTAAAGTAAATGAAACTTTAACAAATTTAATAAACTTTTGGAATATAACAATTTATCATAAATCTAATTCCAAATGTCTATTTAATAAAGTAATTATTTTTTCAAACCCCCTCTACGAAATTATAAATCAAACCTAGAAGAGGTGAATAAATGAAATAATGTCTTGCCCAATTTATAGGGTTCCAAAACCTTGTCAATAATAAAATTTTAGGGCTTAATATGAAACTAATCTATAAAATTTGGATTTTATGATAAAATAAAGTTTATAAATTACATTTGCTTATAATATTTATCTTTTGAAATATTTATGAAATTAAATATTCAAAAGAGTAAATGTGATCTCTTATTTGAAATTTGGACTTCTGAAATAAATAGAACTATATTATAAATCAAATCCAAATTGAATTTTATAGATATCAATCCTAGTTCCTCAACCTTATGAAATTAAGGTGAGGAATATAATATTCATTTATCCCTTCTTAAATTTATTAATTCAAATATTAATTGATGTAATATTTGAATAATTAATTTTATTTTTAACCTAACCATATAATTTCACTTTATAAAAATTATGCTAGGTTATAATATATAGTTTTCAGAATGAAATAATAAAATATTTTAAACTTTAGAAATTAACTTAATGTCTGGGACAAAATCCACAGATCAGATTTCCATCTACAGAATTTTAAAACCAATCCAATGTTCACCAGTATTCACACAATGAAATCAAATGAATTGATGTAATCTTATAAGGTATACAAACTATTAAGAAATTGTAATAAACATTTTATTAATTCCAAATACAGTCCGTGCACAAATCTGGATCCAAAATGTTTAAAACAATTTATAAAATCTTTTAATTTCCATTGTTCTGCAAATGACTTTCTCCATTTTCCTCCAATGAATGTGTAGCTTTGCTCCTTACAATTGTTCCTCTCATTCTCTGTATAAATGTCTGGCCATTTCCATGAATCTCAATGATTTATTTATAATTTGAAAAGTTTAGTTATTCAGTTTCATCAACGAGAACAAATTTTATAATGATCTTCTTCAAACCCTTGCCCTTGCATAACGAAACAATAATCATAATATCAAAACAAAACCAAACTTTACTTTCTCGTGACTTTTTTTTTTTTAAAAGTATTTCAAAGTTCTCATATTGCTAAATTAACCCGCTATTTTTTTTAGTGAAATTGACATCTGGAATCTTGCAAGTTTGGTATCATTAGAAAGAGAAAATCCATATATTTTTACCAAGTTTTGAATGAGATCAAACGGAGTTCTCTGCCTCAAGATATGTCCATTTCAATTTTGCACTAATTTTAGGGTTAACCCTAAAATAAAATTTAATTATTTAAATGAAAATTAATCATTTAAATATTTGAAAATGATTTTATTAAAATTATTTCATTTAAACCTTTGAAAATTATTTTAATCAAATTATTTGATTTGAAAAAATGCAATTAATATGTAAATAATCAAAATATTCAGTTTTGAAGCATTGCAACTACATTCAAACCTTAAAAATGCAAATATGTCAACAATTCCAAAGTGAAAGCAAATTTTCCAAGACCTTGATGTGAGCAAAATCAAATAAACAAAAAATTTCCGAAATCACAAAATTTAAGGTGGGTCCCCAATTTTGGGGTCGTTGTGAAGGACGTCACAACATTGGCAACTCTACTGGTAAATGTCCCTAGAAATTTTTGACTAAAAATCAAACTCTAAAAATACACAAAACACGAATATTAGAATCACAAGAATTGATAAGCATCCAGAGAATGAGAATAGACCAATACAAATATGAATTACCGAAATCATAGATGATTTATGCAGAATGTGATGTATTACTCGTTGGGATCATGTGATATGTATTAATGATCATTTTCAATATAAATATTTGCTTTGGCTATGCTTGTCATCACACTTTAATTAAGGGCCCTAAAAATGACCTTTCATGACCAATAAGATGATATGGAAAATAATATGATATGAGCTAAAAGAATGTATTGAAATGAACCACCTATCTTATAGAGACTCAAACATTCTAGTAAAATAAACAAACACACTAAAACCGGTATAACCCTCTTAGGACAAATGTGTGTGCCATGAATTCCTTTACCAGATCAAGAGCTCAGTTATGACCTTACTATCATCCATAACCAGTGTGTGCGCAAGTGAGTTCACTACCTCATTTTGACCAAAATGGTTAAACCTGTTATGAAATAAATACAAGGCTAGCCTGCCCACTTGAAATGAACATAGGTCTCGCTTTTCAATGAGACATATCACCACGAATGAGAATACTCCACTACCATTCAAGCGTCTATAGCCCCGGTGGAGGTTAACCCCATAGTCCATGATTTTGGCTTTAGAATTGCTTGAATATTAGGGATGACTACCCATCCATATGAGGGACAAGTAGTACAAATACTTACAATCCAATAGTGAATGATGTGTTTGGATTTTCATTTATTGAACCTTGGGGATGACTACCCTTCATTTTGAAGGAAGAGTAGTACGAATCCTTACGACCCAATAGTCAGTGGTATGTGATGTAAATAGACTCAAAGCTTTGAGGAATTGGATTCTAAACTGAAGTATGATGAAAATTTAACCCTATCCTTACTACTCTGATTTTATTTAGAGCTTTTAAATATTTGTGGTAATAATGAGTTTTATGGACTATGTTGCATGATAGGACTGACAAGGATGCCCCTTTTCACCCTATATTTTCTTCCAATGATGGTTTTGACCATTTTACCCAAAATGTTTTTAATATGTGTAATTGTGTTTGGTTCTAGACAATTTCAACATCAGTCCCCGATATCAAGATCCTTTTAGTGTATATTTTGTAATGATCCTAAGAGAATCTGACATGTTTTAGTGTGTTTGTTTACCACACTAGAAACGACTAAGTGACCGAAGATATTTTAGGAATTATGAAACAATGGTGTGTAAACATGAAGCTTTGTCTTTTACAGTTTTTTACAAAATGCCTTTGTGAAAGTGCCCCTGATTAAAGCAACTTGACTTTTGATGAACCAATTAGGATATTTGAATTTTGTAAATGATTTTTCTATGGAATATGAAATGTGGAACATGAGGGGGATGTACACAATGTTATGAAAATGTGTTATGAAATGCGGGTGTATGTAAGTGTATTCATGGTACTTGTGGAGCTTTTGCAATACAATTCCAATTTTTCATATCCGCATTATCTTAGTTCACATTCATGAGGACCTAAACCAATATCTTACTTTTCTTTTTTCCATGTTTCACAGGTTTTCAAACTAGGTAACTTCATACTATTCAATCTAGGATCAAATACCAAACACTGCTAGCAAATGACCAGGGACTCAAGCACAAATACCTTACTTCTGACACATCCACCTTAAAAATTAATCAATTTGAATCACATCAATGTCATGAAACTCTAGCAAGTTTTGGCAAAGTCAATATATCCTTAAGCTCAACAACAACATACGATATATGACAACAAAACACAACACTAACACATCACATGACAAAACAACACAACAAAAACACAATCCAAAAACTATTTACAAAAATGTATATAATATACAAGACACTACAAATTTTATACCATTATTTTCCTGGATCCCATACACGATAGACACACCTTAAAAGACATATCTCATGATTTGCATTCCAGGATTCACATAAATCCAACAAAATCAATATTAAATCGAACCATGCAACATTCGTTTTGCCTTTCACACCCCATTGATTTGATTCAAAATTATAAGAAATTCTATGTTTAAGTTTTGATTTATTAACCTTACGGGAAAATATACCATCCCCAACCATTATAAAAATTATCTTCTATTGTTAAGGGGTGAGGTTCCACCAAATATTTTGTGCAAACTTCGAATAGGTCTATAATTTCCTTTTCAAATTCACCTTTATCAATCACCTGAGATGAAGACCTATTGATTTCTTGCTGTATGAGCATTGCAGAATCCTTAAGTGACACAAGACTGTCAATTTCCTTCACATCATCTGAGATAAGAACTTCTTTGGAAATTATGAATAAAGTGAATAATTATTCTTCATGATCCGAAATAACAAAATCATTATATTTCTGAATCACATGGTGACATTCCATATTTTCTTTCATAGCATCTTTATATTCATTTTCAGATTCACTTTCTTCAATAAAGAATTCATATTCAATTTCAAACAATTCATCTTCCTCAAGCAATAAGATTTTAGAATCAGTCATTTGAACCTTCATCATCAAGGTATTATTTTCTTGTAATCCCTTGCAATATTCAATGAAATCACATCTATGATCATTCAATTCTTTAACTTTACCTGTTTGAACATCACACTCATTATCCTCCTAAAACAAATGATGAAAATCTATCATTTCTTCTATATATTCTTTAGATTCCCTTTCAAATTCATTTTCTTTAATTTCAAAAAATCATATTTTTAGATTCATCCTTTTGTAAGGCGATATTTTCTTCAATGGGATCAATTTCTGCATTTTGTTTCATAAAATCATCCCAATCCTCCTTTGTGAATAATAGCTCTAAATCAGTTTCTATATTTTGATCAACTTGATCATCACAATTTTCATTGATGGGTACTGAATCTGAAACCTACACCTCATTCTCAACATCTAAGGTAATTGTGACATCTAAACTATCAATCTCAACCTGACTCATTTGTGATCTTTGATTATGAGTTTTAGGTCTAAGTCTGTATAGTTGTTCCATATTAACACCTTGAGATATCAACTGTTGTTCAAATGTTACTACGTCATTGTAAGCTCTAGGAAATGATGTGATTTTAAGACCTTTCCCTAAAAACATAGATGTGACGTGATCTAAGGCTCCCATGTATATTTGAGTAGCTCTTTCTTCTGAAATGATATAATGCATCCCCACCTTAGTATAAAACCTATGAAATATATCTTTAAATGATCTCATGGGTTCGTTAAATTTTTTACGGATGGAGACAAATTGATTTAACATCATGACTAAATCATCCAACCTTCCAAAATGTTTGAGAAATGCTTTCTCTAGTTTAACCCAAGAAGTAGCATACCTTACAGGTTATTGTATGTACCACTTAAGCGCAACCTCATCCAATGGGTATGAGAATAATCTGCAAGGAACATCTCCCTGCATAAGCTGTAAATGACGTAACACATTCTTGTATCTTTGAATATGGTCTTTGGCTTGATCCACATCATGCCTAAATCTGGGTAAGTAAAATTCTACACCTTCAAGAATTTGATGAATAGGCATGTTTAAACTGCTATAATAATCACCTATCCAAGAAGCCAACATTTCCTTTACTGAATAAAGTGATGCCATTAGTGAACTTCAAAGAACACAAAATTTAATGCCAATCTTATTAGTCAAAGAAATATATCTTGCAACTAAGCATGAAATGACTAATCAATTGATAAAAGATATGCATCAATTAAACTTTGGCATTAAATAACACCCTTCAATTTGTAATTTTTTTTTTAAATTGATATTTGAATGATTTCAAATGAAAATCAAATATTTACCTTTCAAGCCCTCCTTCTAGTGCCAATTTGTTGAGGTGTGATTTTGTCAAATCACAAAACCACTCGACAACTTAGAACTTTAAGTTCTCTCTTGCAAAGTATAATATATATCTCCAAGGTTCTTATTCAAAATTTAATGTTTCACGTATATGCATAAATGTGTACTTTGAATAACTCGGTAGGTTTGCAATTTTACTCTTTACAAGGGGCCTGGGAATTGTGTAAATAATTTCAATTTCATTATATAACATATGTCTTTCATATCAATCCTAATGAAATAAAACTTGATTTATGATCTTAAATCAAAGTGCACAAAATTTATTTCATCTTCTCAATCTAATGTCTTGTAAATGCTTCAAATGAATTTAGAGTGAAAAGAATCGAAGCAATTAAATAAAATTTCAATTTAACTTTAACAAAAATTAAAGTAAATGAAACTTTAACAAATTTAATAAACTTTTGGAATATAACAATTTATCATAAATCTAATTCCAAATGTCTATTTAACAAAGTAATTATTTTTTCAAACCCCCTCTATGAAATTATAATTCAAACCTAGAAGAGGTGAATAAATGAAATAATGTCTTGCCCAATTTATAAGGTTTCAAAACCTTGTCAATGATAAAATTTTAGGGCTTAATATGAAACTAATCTATAAACTTTAGATTTTATGATAAAATAACGTTTATAAATTACATTTGCTTATAATATTTATCTTTTGAAATATTTATGAAATTAAATATTCAAAAGAGTAAATGTGATCTTTGATTCAAAATTTGGACTTCTGAAATAAGTAGAACTATATTATAAATCAAATCCAAATTGAATTTTAGAGATATCAATCCTAGTTCCTCAACCTTATGACATTAAGGTGAGGAATAGAATATTCATTTATCCCTTCTTAAATTTATTAATTCAAATATTAATTGATGTAATATTTGAATAATTAATTTTATTTTTAACCTAACCATATAATTTCACTTTATAAAAATTATGCTAGGTTATAATATATTGTTTTCAGAATGAAATAATAAAAATAATAATAAAAGATTTTAAACTTTAGAAATTAACTTAATGTGTGGGACAAAATCCACAGATCATATTTCCATCTACATAATTTTAAAACCAATCCAATGTTCACTAGTATTCACACAATGAAATCAAATGAATTGATGCAATCTTCTAAGGTATACAAACTATTAAGAAATTGTAATAAACATTTTATTAATTCCAAATACAGTCTGTGCACAAATCTGGATCCAAAATGCTTAAAACAATTTATAAAATCTTACAATAATTTCCATTGTTCTGCAAATAACTTTCTCCATTTTCCTCCAATGAATGTGTAGCTTTGCTCCTTCCAATTGTTCCTCTCCTTCTATGTATAAAATGTCCGGCCATTTCCATGAATCTCAATGATTTATTTATAATTTGAAAAGTTTAGTTATTTCGTTTCATCATCGGGAACGAATTTTATAATGATATTCTTCAAACCCTTGCCCTTGTATTACCTGCATAATGAAACAATAATCATAATATAAAAACAAAAGCAAACTTTACTTTCTCGTAACTTTTTTTTTTAAAAGTATTTCAAATTTCTCATATTGCTAAATTAACCTGCTATTGTTTTTGGTGAAATTGACATCTGGAATTTGGTATCATTAGAAAGATAAAATCCATATCTTTTTACCAAGTTTTGAATGAGATCAAATGAAGTTCTCTGCCTCAAGATATGTCCATTTCAATTTTGCAATAATTTTAGGGTTATCCCTAAAATAAAATTTAATTATTTAAATGAAAATTAATCATTTAAATCTTTGAAAATGATTTTAATCAAATTATTTCATTTAAACATTTGAAAATAATTTTAATCAAATTATTTGATTTGAAAAAATGCAATTAATATGCAAATAATCAAAATATTCAGTTTTGAAGCATTTCAACTACATTCAAACCTTCAAAATGCAAATATGTCAACAATTGCAAAGTGAAAGTAAATTTTCCAAGACCTTGATGTGAGCAAAATTAGATAAACAAAAATTTCCCGAAATCACAAAATTTAAGGTGGGTCCCCAATTTTGGGGTCGTTGTGAAGGACGTCACAACATTGGCGACTCTGCTGGTAAATGTCCTTGGACATTTTTGACTAAAAACCAAACTCTGAAAACACACAAAACATGAATATTAGAATCACAAGCATTGATAAGCATCCAAAGAATTAGAATAGACCAATACAAATATGAATTACCAAAATCATATATGATTTATGCAGAATGTGATGTATTACTCGTTGGGATCATGTGATATGTAGTAATGATCATTTTCAATATAAATCTTTGCTTTGGCCATGCTTGTCATCGTAATTTAATTAGGGGCCCTAAAAATGACCTTTCATGATCGATAAGATGATATGGAAAATAATATGATATGAGCTAAAAGAATGTATTGAAATGAACCACCTGTCTTATAAAGACTCAAACATTCTAGTACAATAATCAAATACACTAAAACTAGTCTAACCCTCTTAGGACCAATGTGTGTGCCATGAATTCCTTTACCAAATCAAGAGCTCAGTTATAACCTATCATCCAGAACCAGTGTGTGCGCAAGTGAGTTCATTACATCATTTTGACCAAAACGGTTAAACCTGTTATGAAAGAAATACAAGGCTAGCCTGCCCACTTGAAACAAACATAGGTCTCGCTTTTCAATGAGACATATCACCACGCATGAACGTACTCCACTACCAGTCAAGCGCCTATAGCCTTGGTGGAGGTTAACCCCATAGTCCATGATTTTGGCTTTAAAATTGCTTGAATCTTGGGGATGACTACCCATTCGTCTGAGGGACAAGTAGTAAAAATCCTTACAATCCAATAGTGAATGATGTGTTTGGATTTTCATTTCTTGAACCTTGGGTATGACTACCCTTCCTTCTGACGGATGAGTAGTATGAATCCTTACGACCCAATTGTCGGTGGTATGTGATGTAAATAGACTCAAAGCTTTGGGGAATTGGATTCTCAACTGAAGTATGATGAAAATTTAACCCTATCCTTACTACTCTGATTTTGTTTAGAGCTTTTAAATATTTATGGTAATAATGAGTTTTATGGACTATTTTGCATGATAGGACTGACAAAGATGCCCCATTTCACCCTATATTTTCTTCCAATGATGGTTTTGACCATTTTACCTAAAATGTTTTTAATATGTGTAACTGTGTTTGGTTCCAGACAATTTCAACATTAGTCCCCGATATCAAGATACTTTTAGTGTATATTTTGTAATGATCCTAATAGAATCTGACATGTTTTAGTGTGTTTGTTTACCACACTAGAAACGACTGAGTGATCAAAGATATTTTAGGAATTATGAAACAATGGTGTGTAAACATGAAGCTTTGTATTTTATAGTTTTTTACAAAATGCCTTTGTGAAAGTGCCCCTGATTAAAGCAACCTGACTTTTGACGAACCAATTAGGATATTTGAATTTTGTAAATGATATTTCTATGGAATATGAAATGTGGAACACGAGGAGGATGTATACAATGTTATGAAATGCAGGTGTATGTAAATGTATTCATGGTACTTGTGGAGATTTTGCAATACAATTCCAAATTTTCATATCCGCCTTATCTTAGTTCACATTCATGAGGACCTAAACTGATATCTTACTTTTATTTTTTCCAGTTTTCATATGTTTTCAAACTAGGTAATTTCATCCTATTTAATCCAGGATCAAAGACCAAACACCGCTAGCAAATGACCAGGGAATCAACCACAAATACCTTACTTCTGACACATCCACCTTAAAAATTAATCAATTTGAATCACATCAATGTCATGAAACTCTAGAAAGTTTTGGCAAAGTAAATATATCCTTAAGCTCAACAACAACATACGATATATGACAAAAAGACACAACACTAACACATTCCATGACAAAACAACACAACAAACACACAATCCAAAAAATATTTACAAAAATGTATATAATATACAAGACACTACAAAATGTATTCCATTATTTTCTTGGATCCCATACATGATAGACACACCTTAAAAGACATATCTCATGATTTGCATTCCAAGATTCACATAAATCCAATAAAATCAAGATTAAATCGAACCATGCAACATTCATTTTTCCTTTCACACCCCATTGATTTGATTCAAACTTATAAGAAATTTTATGTTTAAGTTTTTATTTATTAACCTTATGGGAAAATATATGATCTTCGATTATCCTTTGCTTATTCAAAAAGGTGTAAATTTCATATTCTGATTCATAATTTAGAACTAGGCTCCTCTTTAGGAATGGGAAATCTTGTAAATAAGAACATATTTCTAAAAATTTCAAATTCAAGTCACTTTTAAAGTTTTTAAAGCAATCACAATCATTCAATAATTGACAAGCATCTAGGACATTTGGTATAAGAAGATCATAAAAAATTTGCACCCTAGATTCACTAGTTGATTGCTCATGAATTTGATTAAGCATCTCCAACATATTTTCCTTCATTTCATTTATGGCAAAAATTTCAAAAGTATCTCCCACTTTTTGTTAACAACATTTAACATCTCATCATTGATAGCCTTAGCATCCAAAAACTTATCATGCATCCCATTACCTAAAAATTTTGTAACCAATGAGAAAGGTGAAGATTTTACCTCGTCATCTACACTCAACACATCATTATTAGCATTTACCAGGATTTGATGAGCATTTGCCACTTTATCCTTTTCTTCATGGTCTCCATCATGATCACCTTGTTAGCGTACTATTTGTCTGTATTAGTTTATTGGCTGGCTGTTACAACTACGTAACAAGTTCTGTTACCCTGTAACAGTTTCGGTGACTATTCCCGGATGTTTGTTTGTAACGCAACATTATTTAAATGCTGCTGCAATAATAAAATAATGTTCGTTGAATCTTACATGGTACCAGAGCAGAATTACTAGGAGAAGGCGGAGGCGGAGGCGCAGAGCGGAAATATTTTTTTAAATTTTTTTGGGCGCGATCTCTAATCACGCAATCGTGATTAGTCGAAAAAAAAAAAAAAACTCCGTGCGAGTACGCAGCAAAAGCACAGAGCGTCGCAACGCAGAGGAAGGGACCCCCCGCGAGTGCAGACGCTGTGGACCTGCGTCGCATCGCGCACCACGCGACAGGACGTCTGTCGCACATCGCAGACGCCCCGCGCGGCACATCGCGACAGAGAGGGACCATCCCCTCGCACGTGCAGGCGGCGACAGGAATTCTGTCGCTGTGCATGTCACGACAGAGAGGGCAATCCCCCTAGCACGCGTAGGTGGCGACGGTAATTCCGTCGCTCTGCACGCGGTGACAGGCGAGGCAGCCCCGCGCCCGCATCGACGTGCGGGAATTTACCCGCTGCCACTGCCCGCACGCGCAGGGGGCGACGGTAATTCCGTCGCTCTGCACGCTGCGACAGGCGAGGCAGCCCCCCCGCATCGGCGCGCGGGAATTTACCCGCTCCCGCTCCCCGCCCCGCACCCCCCCGAAATTTAAAACTCCCGCCCGTTTTGGAGCGGGGTATAAGCCCTCTCGCCGCGGCCCCCCCGTTTGAAAATAAATTTTTTTATCAAACCTGCGGAGCGGAGCCTGCGGAGAACGCAACAGCTGATATGGATGGACTGCAATTTTTTAAAGAAAAAAAAAAAAACACGGAGATCGCTGGGAAGCAGCAACGCGTGGCCCAGCAACCGGAGGCCGTAGCAGAGGAGGAGGAGGAAGAAGGTGTTCAAAAAGGAGGAGGCTCTTGATCTCTTCCGGATCAGCCCGCTGGCTCACGTGGTCGTGAGCCGTGCGGTTAAGGCTCAGGGAGCCTGCAGGTCGGGGGTTCAAATCCCGCCGACGCCCCCCAAGGTATAATTTTTTTTTGCAATGTCATTTTTTAATTATTATTATTTTTAATTAAAATTTTTAATTTTAATTTTTTTTAATATAGTTTTTTTAAACTTTATAAATTAAAATTAAAATTTTAATTTATTTTTTCTAAAGTTTTAAAACTATATAAATTAAAATTATTTATTTTAATTTTAAATTTATAATAATTATTAAAAATGCTTTGTTAAAGAAAGCCTTTTAAGGGGGGATATTTTTTCGAAAAATCAAAGGGGGATAGTGAGTATTTTTTTGAAAAATAGCAATTTGGCATTGTAAAAGGTGCATTTTCGGCAGTGACCGACACCTTGTGGGTTATTCTTGTGGGCATTTTTTTTGTTGTATGTTGCATATTTCATTTTTGCACTATAACATTAAAAATTAAAATCAAACACTCCCTAAGTCCCCGGAATATAAAACCCATCTGTGCAATTTATTGCACTGCAGCGTTCGGTATTTGTGATACCTCTGGCCAACACTTACAGGTAAAGCTGTCATGATTTGGCTACTGTATCCACCGCCTAATATAGCTGCTATAACGACGTCTGAGCTTGTTCTCTATAAATCGTCGGGGAGGAATAAGTACGCCATTTTTGCATTTTTTACTCCATCCACTACCCTTTATCGCACTTGTGTTTAGGCGTAAATCCTGACGAAGTATTCTTCATAGTGTTTAGGGGAAGTTACGCCCCACACATGAGAATAATCTTCTATGGTAGGTGCCATCAACAAGGAGATTCCCTTTCAGTACCGCTTATGTTCCACGTATCGTATGATCTCTAAAATTCACCTATAGTCTCCCTCACGTAAGGGCGGGTGATTTTTGTTGATCTTTCTAAATACCTATAGTTTCCCTCACATAAGGGCGGGTATTTTGTACGGTATATTGGCCTAGCAAAAGGTATATCGAAAGGGGGACCAATTGGTGATATAAGGAACCTTCACTATGGCCGCTGTTGCAAAATTGATGACTGATCCGCATCAATTATTAAAAGGTCCAAATTATACACCATGGAAACTTAAGATGAAGGCTATTCTCCAAATGGAAGATTTATGAGATATTGTTACTGGAGTAGCAACAAGGCCTTCACCAACAGTAGGATCCACAGGTCCTTCAGCAGATCAGATAGCTTTTGACAAGAAAGACAGTCGAGCAAAGGTGCTCATTTTGTTTACTGTTTTAGATGAAGTGCAACCTCATATAGCTGACAAAGCAAGT
The DNA here is from genome assembly GCA_028583015.1 of Wollemia nobilis. NCBI lineage: Eukaryota > Viridiplantae > Streptophyta > Pinopsida > Araucariales > Araucariaceae > Wollemia > Wollemia nobilis. Next base: position 56,088 of record JAQPPZ010001465.1, on the reverse strand, counting down.
GGTAAAGAGGCATGGGATACCCTTAGAACCATCTATGAGGGGAAGAATGAATCCACCATTCTTCATCTTCAACAACAATTTCATAACCTGAGTTTGAGACAGGGTGAAACAGTTGAACTCTTTCTGTGCAGAGTGTCTGAGTTGAAAGAGAAATTGAGTTCTCTCGAAGATACTATGGATGAAAAGCTTATCATTTCACTTGTGATGAGAGCTTTACCTTCTTCATTTGATATGTTGATAACCTCTATCCAGGTGTCTCAACGAAAAATTACCTACATCGAGTTGGTCAATCTGCTTCAACAACAGGAGGCACGCCAACTTCACAAGGATGATTCTTCCAATACAACCCTATACACCAATAGGCAGGGTTCTAGGAAGAAAGGTAATGGGCAAAAAGGAGGCAAATTTTAGAAAGGAGGAAATTCTCAACAGGATACGAAAGGAAAAGGCAAACAACCTCAACAAAAGAAGAGGTGGTGCAAGATCTGTAATAAAGACAACCATGACACCAATAGGTGTTGGCATAAGAACGAGCAGAAAGGCCAAAAAAAACCACAAAATAAAAACAAGCAACCCCAGGTGAATGTTGCTGTTGAAGAATCTAACTCAGATTCTGAATGGGCACACAAGGTGCTCATGACTACCATAGATTCCACAGAGAGGGATCCTATTTGGTATGTCGATTCCGGAGCTAGCAAACATATGATCGGCGACAGCTCATGGTTTGAATCATTTGAGGCCAAAGAGGGCAAACCTGTCACCATTGCTGATGATAAAACCTCCAGGGTTCAGGGAGAGGGTACAGTTTTAGTCACTCTTCCTGATGGCAAGTGTCAGATTGACAAAGTCCTCTATGTTCCGAGATTGGCCAACAATTTGTTGTCAGTCACACAAATCCTGGACAGAAATATGGTTGTCAAATTTCATGTTGAGAATGGAAAGAAGTGTTGTACAATTACCAGGAAGGGTAAGCAGATTGCAACAGCTTCATATAAGCATGGATTATTTGCACTAGATGCTATCTCTACTCCATATGTTGCCATGATTGTCTCTACCAAGGAGGCAACTTCCCTATGGCACAAGAGATATGGGCATCTTAGTTCTGGCTACTTACTTGAGCTCAACAAGTATGAGATGGTAAAGGGTCTTCCTTCCATTTATGCCACATTGCCAGTGTGCTCGACTGCTAGCGGGAAAGCGACGATAGAGTACCATTTGAGAAGAGCTCTACAAGAGCACGAAAACCTCTGGAGTTAATTCATAGCGATTTGTGCGGTCCTTTCACACCCCAAAGTTGTGGAGGGAAGAGGTACTTTCAGTTATTCATAGATGACTACTCACGAAAGATGTGGGTTTTCTTTCTCAAACTGAAATCTGAAGCTTTCGCATTCTTCCAGCAGTTCAAGAAATCCATTGAGAAGGAGTCAAGAGCTTCTATCAAAACCCTCCGTTCAGATCGAGGGGGAGAGTTTACCTCTAATGAATTTTCTGCATTCCTAGATAAGCATGGGATCAAGAGACAGTTAACAACTGCCTATACTCCTCAAAAAAATGGAGTTGCTGAGAGAAGGAACCGTTCTATCATGGAAATGGTTCGTTGTATGCTCACAGGAGCTACTCTTGGGCAACAATATTGGGCAGAGATCTGTCACCACTACGGTGTATACTGTTGAATAGGGCACCCACAAAGGCCCTAAAAGGAATGACTCCACGGGAAGCATGGAGTGGTCGAAAACCCTCCATATCTCATCTACGTATTTTTGGATGTCAAGCTTTCATGCACATACCGAAAGAGAAAAGGAAGAAACTAGATGAGAAAACACTGAGATGTATTTTTCTTGGATATTCTGAGGACTCTAAAGGATATCGATTGATAGATCCTTTGACCAATAAAATTCATATCAGCAGAGATGTTGTCTTTGATGAAGCTTTCACATCACAGAGCACATCTACAGTACACCAAGATATTATGGAACCTAAGGAAGAGGAGATTCCTTCGTCAGCACAGACAGGAGGTCCTTCTACATATTCTTCACCACCACCGAAGAAGAATCCTAAGTGGTGTACAAATAAAATCAGAGATGCAAATTTATCCACTCCTCCCAATTTGAATTTGGATAGACCTCGTACACGCAGTATGGCTCAAAAGGAAAGAGAAGCCAGAGAAACTGGTGAGGTTGATGATCTTTGTCAATCTTTTGAGGAACTTTCTATGACTCCAAGTACAGAAGTTGAGGATATGGATATTGATGATGACAGGGCATTCATGTCTACCATAGATAGTCTTGAACCTGCATCAGTGCAAGATGCTCTCAGTGAGCCTCAGTGGAAGGCCGCTATGGATACGAGTATGAGTCTCTCGATGAAAAATAAAACTTGGAAGCTTGTTGATCTGCCGCATGGAAAGAAACCTATTGGCTGCAAATGGGTATACAAAGTCAAGTACAAGGCGAGATGGAACAATTGATAAGCATAAGGCCCGTCTTGTTGCAAAGGGCTATGCTCAAAAGGAAGGCATCGACTATGAGGAAACTTTTGCACCTACTGCTCGGATGACCACAATTCGGGTTATGTGTGCTATGGCAGCACAATATGGGCGGAAAGTTCACCAGATGGATGTCAAAAGTGCCTTTCTTAATGGTGATCTCCAAGAAGAAGTCTATATGACTCAGCTGAAGGATTTGAAGTGGAAGGCCAACGACAAAAAGTTTGCAAATTGGTCAAATCCTTGTATGGTCTGAAACAAGCTCCTCGAGCTTGGTATATAAAAATGGAAAATCACCTTATGCAGCATGGATTTAAGAGATGTCCATCGGATGCAAACCTCTATTTCAAGAAACAGGGTTCCGAGATAGTGTTGCTTGTACTCTATGTGGATGATCTGCTCATTACCGGGAGTTCAGAAACTATGATCTCTACTGTCAAAAGAAACTTGTGCAAATCTTTTGAGATGACAGATCTCGGACTTCTCCATTACTGTCTTGGTCTGGAATTCAGCCAAAATGAGCACTCCATCAAAGTGTCTCAGAAAAAGTATGCCAAGACATTCTTGGATAAATATCGCATGACTGACTGCAAGCCAATGGCAACTCCTATGGAGAATGGACTTCAGTTATCGTGATATGATAAATCACCTCAGGTAGATGGTACTCTCTATCGACAGTTGATTGGGAGTCTCATATATCTGACCAATACTAGGCCAGATCTCGTATTTGCTGTCAATTATATTTCGAGGTTCATGCAGGAGCCTAAGACTACTCATTGGAAAGCAGCAAAACGTGTTCTTCACTATGTCCGTGGTACTATAGAATATGGCCTAGAATACAAGAGGAACAACAAATTCTTCTTGCAAGGATACACGGACTCCGACTATGCCGGATCATTTGATGATCGCAAGTCAACTTCTGGATACATTTTTCATCTGGGATCCGGTCCTGTCTCTTGGCATAGCAAGAAGCAACAGGTGGTTGCTATCTCATCAACAGGTGGTTGCTATCTCATCAAACATGTGCATGATCTCATGGGTTCGTTAATTTTTTTACGGATGGAGACAAATTGATTTAACATCATAACTGAATCATCCAACCTTCCAAAATGTTTGAGAAATGCTTTTTCTAGTTTAACCCAAGAAGTAGCATACCTTACAGGTTATTGTAAGCGCAACCTCATCCAATGGGTATGAAAATAATCTGCAAGGAACATCTACCTGCATAAGCTGTAAATGACGTAACACACTCTTGTATCTTTGAATATGGTCCTTGGCTTGATCCACATCATGCCTAAATCCGGGTAAACAAACTTCTACACCTTCGAGAATTTGATGAATAGGCATGTTTAAAGCTGCTATAATAATCACCTATCCAAGAAGCCATCATTTCCTTTATTGAATAAAGTGATGCCATTAGTGAACTTCAAAGAACACAAAATTTAATGCCAATATTATTAGTCAAAGAAATATATCTTGCAACTAAGCATGAAATGACTAATCAATTGATAAAAGATATGCATCAATTAAAATTTGGCATTAAATAACACCCTTCAATTTGTATTTTTTTTTAAAATTGATATTTGAATGATTTCAAATGAAAATCAAATATTTACCTTTTAGGCCCTCCTTCTAGCACCAATTTGTTGAGGTGTGATTTTGTCAAATCACAAAACCACTTGAAAACTTAGAACTTTAAGTTCTCTCTTGCAAAGTATAATATATACCTCCAAGGTTCTTATTCAAAATTTAATGTTTCACGTATATGCATAAATGTGTACTTTGAACAACTCGGTAGGTTTGCAATTTTATTGTTTACAAGGGGTCTGGGAATTGTGTAAGATTTCAATTTCATTATATAACATATGTCTTTCATATCAATCCTAATGAAATAAAACTTGATTTATGATATTAAATCGAAGTGCACAAAATTTATTTCATCTTCTCAATCAAATGTCTTGTAAATGCTTCAAATGAATTTAGAGTGAAAAGAATCGAAGCAATTAAATAAAATTTCAATTTAACTTTAACAAAAAATAAAGTAAATGAAACTTTAACAAATTTAATAAACTTTTGGAATATAAAAATTTATCATAAATCTAATTCCAAATGTCTATTTAATAAAGAAATTATTTTTTCAAACCCCCTCTATGAAATTATAATTCAAACCTAGAAGAGGTGAATAAATGAAATAATGTCTTGCCCAATTTATAAGGTTCCAAAACCTTGTCAATGATAAAATTTTAGGGCTTAATATGAAACTAATCTATAAACTTTGGATTTTATGATAAAATAAAGTTTATAAATTACATTTGCTTATAATATTTATCTTTTGAAATATTTATGAAATTAAATATTCAAAAGAGTAAATGTGATCTCTATTTGAAATTTGGACTTCTAAAATAAATAGAACTATATTATAAATCAAATCCAAATTGAATTTTAGAGATATCAATTCTAGTTCCTCAATCTTATGAAATTAAGGTGAGGAATAAAATATTCATTTATCCCTTCTTAAATTTATTAATTCAAATATGAATTGATGTAATATTTGAATAATTAATTTTATTTTTAACCTAACCATATAATTTCACTTTATAAAAATTATGCTAGGTTATAATATATAGTTTTTAGAATGAAATAATAAAAAAAATAATAAAATATTTTAAACTTTAGAAATTAACTTAATGTCTGGGACAAAATCCACAGATCATATTTCCATCTACATAATTTTAAAACCAATCCAATGTTCACTAGTATTCACACAATGAAATCAAATGAATTGATGAAATCTTCTAAGGTATACAAACTATTAAGAAATTGTAATAAACATTTTATTAATTCCAAATACAGTCCGTGCACAAATCTGGATCCAAAATGCTTAAAACAATTTATAAAATCTTACAATAATTTCCATTGTTCTGCAAATAACTTTCTCCATTTTCCTCCAATGAATGTGTAGCTTTGCTCCTTCCAATCGTTCCTCTACTTCTCTATATAAAATGTCTGGCCATTTCCATGAATCTCAATGATTTATTTATAATTTGAAAAGTTTAGTTATTCCGTTTCATCATCGGGAACAAATTTGATAATGATATTCTTCAAACCCTTGCCCTTGTATTACCTGCATAATGAAACAATAATCATAATATCAAAACAAAACCAAACTTTACTTTCTCGTAACTTTCTTTTTTTTTAAATGTATTTCAAAGTTCTCATATTGCTAAATTAACCCGCTATTTTTTTTTGGTGAAATTGACATCTGGAATCTTGCAAGTTTGGTATCATTAGAAAGAGAAAATCCATATATTTTTACCAAGTTTTAAATGAGATCAAACTGAGTTCTCTGTCTCAAGATATGTCCATTTCAATTTTGCACTAATTTTAGGATTAACCCTAAAATAAAATTTAATTATTTAAACAAAAATTAATCATTTAAACCTTTGAAAATGATTTTAATCAAATTATTTCATTTAAACCTTTGAAAATGATTTTAATCAAATTATTTCATTTAAACCTTTGAAAATGATTTTAATCAAATTATTTGATTTTAAATAATGCAATTAATATGCAAATAATCAAAATATTCAGTTTTGAAGCATTGCAACTACATTCAAACCTTCAAAATGCAAATATGTCAATAATTCCAAAGTGAAAGCAAAATTTCCAAGACCTTGATGCGAGCAAAATCAGATAAACAAAAATTTCTCGAAATCACAAAATTTAAGGTGGGTCCCCAATTTTGGGGTCGTTGTGAAGGATGTCACAACACTACTAAAAAATTCTACCATAATAATGAACAAATAAGGAGATAGAGAATTTCCTTGTCTAAGTCTCTCTTGGATTTAAAATATTCTATCACTAACCCATTGACCAACACTAAACAAGAAACTGTAGAGACACAAACTTTAATCCATCTAACCCATTTCTTCCCTAAACCAAATTTATCTAAAACTAAAAAAAGAAAATCCCATTTAATCCTATCATAGGCTTTAATCATATTAAGTTTTAAGATCATTGCTTTCTCTTTTCTTGAAGCTATTGAATGTATAACTTCATGAGCTACTATGATCCCATCCAAAATTTGTCTCCCTTTCACAAATACTCCTTGCTCTTCTGAAATGACCTTAATCTATTCACCATCACTTTAGAAATAATATTATATACCATATTACATAGGCTAATGGGTCTAAAAGAATTAAACAATTCAACATCCTTATTTTTTGGAATTAGGGTAAGATATGTTGGATTTATTTTATAAGGTACGAATTGTTTTACCCTAGACTGTTCCATTACCACCAATAAAAAATCCTTCATTATATCCCAATTATGTTGGTAAAAATCTGTAGAGAACCCATCTAGACCCGGGGATTTATCCTTATTAAAAGAGAAAAGAGCTAAATGAATTTCTTCTAGAATAATAGGCTCCATCAGTTTCCTATTATCTTCATTTGTTATAACTGAAGGAACATCTTGAAGAAGTTTATCATTAATAACTGCGGTCTCCTCTGAATCTGGAATACTATGATAAAATGACTTTGCCTCTTTTCTAATTTCACCATGATATTCAATCTAAACCCCTTCTATTGATTTAATTCTACTAATTATGAAAGTTGATCTCTGTACTATAGCCATCCTATGAAATTTTTTTATATTTTTATCACCTTATTTTAACCAAGTCAGTCTTGATTTTAATCTCTAGAAATTCTCTTCCTTACTCAAAATATTATGATATTCACTAAGAAACTCCCTTTCATCTGAGCTTGGATTATTATCATCACCTTTTTGGAATTTTGAAAGTTTATATTTTATTTCTTTTTTCTCAAAAATATTTCCAAAGGTGTTCTTGTTCCATTCTTTTAATCTATATGTCATAGCTTTAATTTTGTTTGGAAGAGCATACAACCCACCATTACCTAAGGAATTCTATATTTCAGCTATCATATCAAAAAATTGAGGATGGTCTTTCCACATATGCTCGTATTTAAAATATGATATTTTTTTGAATTCACTTACCACCATTTTAACTCTTATTGGCCAGTGATTTGAACCAATCATGTTAAGGTATTAATTTTAGCACAAGTTCCTTCATCTAGCCAATGATCTAAGAGAATGCATCTATCTAATTTTTCTACTATTAGGTTTTGCCCTATTTTATTGTTGGTCCAAGTATAGTTGTCTTCTTCAAACTCAAATTCACAAAGATTATTGTTTTGAATAAAAGCTGAGAAATATTTCATACTTTGGATCAATTTCTTAATTCCCCCTAATTTGTCATCTAGCTTGGTTATGACATTAAAATCTCCAATTATCATGCATCGGGTTTCTTGGTCTTTACTTCTTATAAAGGCTTCAATCCCACTCCAAACTTCTATTCTACCTGACTGAGTTGTAGGTCCATAAACATTTATAAGGATGAAATGGATATCTGCAAAGTAGCAAGTTTCTAAAGAGGCTATCCAATGCCTAGTTTTATGATTGGTTACACAAGAGGTTCTAGTAGGATTTCAACAAGTTAGGATTACCCCTTCTGCTCCTTTAGAATCCATAACATCCCATTCACATCTTGCCCATACTTATTTCATAGGTTTTGAAACTTCTTCTTTTGTCATTTTAGTTTCTTGGATACAGATAATATCAGGTTTATTACTTAAACATGGTTTCCTAATACACCTCTGCTTTGAGGGGGTATTAGCACCCCTTATATTCCATGAGATGATAATCATGTCTCATGAGGGGATTTTGACCCTTCATGCGTACTACTAGTAGCAATTTTTTGTTTGGTAAAGAGAAGTTCAACCAACTTAGTTTATGTTCCTTTCTCTATGTTTGCTCTTGCTTCCCTGGATCTTGCTTGATAATTTGAGAGTTTTCCTCTTTTTGCCTTGCCCAAATCAAGAGTAGGTCTTATTATTCTATTCCTCAATATTCTTTCACAATTTTATTTTTCATCATATTTATCATCTCCTGGCTCTATTATAGAAGATTTTGACTTGTCATGCTCATTTTTTAGTATTTCCTTATTAATGATAGAGGTATTAACTTCTAAAACTGCATTTTATTTACCAATTATTTTCTCTTGAATGGTATATGACACTTCAAGAGAGTCTTAAAAATTTAATGAGACACATTCCTTAGATTCGTTGAGAATGTTCTTCCTTAAATTAAGATAATTCTGAATAGATGGTTCCTTGTTAATATGATGAAATTATTGTACTGTATCCTTTAAGTTTTGATCTACTTTTTCTTCATAGGCTAAAGCCTCAAAAGAGTTGGTATTTCTTCCAATATCCTTTCTTATTGGTCTCAATTTTTTATTTTCTTTTATTTTTCTAGATCTATTTTTTAGAATTTGAAAACCATCTTCATCCATAACCATTTGTAAGTTTCTCTTGTAGTTTTCTACAAATGATTTTGTTGGGCTCTTCTTAGGGCATGATATCTCAATATGCCCCACCTCATGACATCTTCTACATCTAAAAGATATGTTTTCATAATCTATAGTTTGGGTCCACATCTTATCCCTATACTTAAGAATGATTGACTCTGGTAAAAATTTAATTTGATTAATCATGAACAATATTCAAGCATAAATAGCCAAAAATCCATCTTTTATCGTATCTAAAATTATTGTATTTTATCCTTTAAGTTTTGATCTACTTTTTCTTCATAGGCTAAAGCCTCAAAAGAGTTGGTATTTCTTCCAATATCCTTTCTTATTGGTCTCCATTGTTTATTTTATTTTATTTTTCTAGATCTATTTTTTGGAAGTTGAAAACCATCTTCATCCATAACCATTTGTAAGTTTCTCTTGTAGTTTTCTACAAATGATTCTGCTAGGCTCTTCTTAGGGCATGATATCTCAATATGCCCCACCTCATGACATCTTCTACATCTAAAAGATATGTTTTCATAATCTATAGTTTGGGTCCACATCTTATCCCTATACTTAAGAATGATTGAATCTGGTAAAAATTTAATTTTATCAATCATGAACAATATTCAAGCATAAATAGCCAAAAATCCATCTTTTATCGTATCTGAAATTATTGTACTGTATCATTTAAGTTTTGATCTAATTTTTCTTCATAGGCTAAAGCCTCAAAAGAGTTGGTATTTATTCCAATATCCTTTCTTATTGGTTTCAATTTCTTCTTTTCTTTTATTTTTCTAGATCTATTTTTTGGAAGTTGAAAACCATCTTCATCCATAACCATTTGTAAGTTTCTCTTGTAGTTTTCTACAAATGATTCAGCTGGGCTCTTCTTAGGGCATGATATCTTAATATGCCCTACCTCATGACATCTACATATAAAAGATATGTTTTCATAATCTATAGTTTGGATCCACATATTATCCCTATACTTAATAATGATTGACTCTGGTAAACATTTAATTTTATCAATCATGAACAATATTCAAGCATAAATAGCCAAAAATCCATCTTTTATCGTATCTGAAATTATTGTACTGTATCCTTTAAGTTTTGATCTAATTTTTCTTCATAGGCTAAAGCCTCAAAAGAGTTTGTATTTCTTCCAATATCCTTTCTTATTGGTCTCCATTTTTTATTTTCTTTTATTTTTCTAGATCTATTTTTTGGAAGTTGAAAACCATATTCATCCATAACCATTTGTAAGTTTCTCTTGTAGTTTTCTACAAATGATTCTACTAGGCTCTTCTTAGGGCATGATATCTCAATATGCCCCACCTCATGACATCTTCAACATCTAAAATATATGTTTTCATAATCTATAGTTTGGGTCCACATCTTATTCCTATACTTAAGAATGATTGACTCTGGTAAAAATTTAATTTTATCAATCATGAACAATATTCAAGCATAAATAGCCAAAAATCCATCTTTTATCGTATCTGAAATCTCAAGGAATTCTCCTAGAGTGTTGCCTATTGCCTTGAAGGTATCTATTTATCAAAATTCAATGGGTAACCCAAACATCCTAACCCATATTGGTACTAGGGATAGATTTATATTTTTAGGTGAAAAACCTTCATACCAGTGGGTAAGAAAGAGTCATGCTCTTCCCATAAACCAAGGAACCCCTTTTAGGATTCTTTCTATTTCTTCCCTAGAACAAAAATGGCTAGGAAGAAACCTTTGGGAATAAATTATAGAATCACTCCTAAAGACTTCCAACTCCTATCAATCCATTTTCTCAAGGCTGAAACCCCTGGCCAATACCCATTAAATTTACCAAAAACTACCCTATCTTGGAGCAACAAGGATATCTCTGAGGTGCGCTCACTAACCTCTACCACTAGAGATGATTCTAAGAAATTAACTATAAATTTGTCAATGGAAAAAAAACTAAAACTCAAAATCTATTGAAATTTATCTGAATATCCTATAGCAAATATAATATTTGATAAAACTTTATAAATATTTCATGCACAATTTCTAAGATAAAGAAAGGAAAAAAAACTTAGCTGAAAAATTCTTTGTCTAGATAGAATGTCTTGCCTCACTGAAGTCCTAGCCCTTCATTGCTCTTCCCATCGTTCGAACCCTAGCTAGAAAATATTTGCAAATCTCATTTTTTGTGACTTGAAAAATCATCACTGCCATTATTTCGAATGGTTGACTTCACAGGCTCGTATCTCCCTCAATATTGCTTAGATTTTTGCATATGACCACTTATTTTAAAGCTATTCAAATTCTGCACAAGTTGGTCCAAGAATCAACTGAATCAGATAATTCTTCATGAAGATATGGCTCCTAAAATATGTGATAATTTTCAAGAAAAAACCCTAATCCTTCGCACTTCATGACCTCGTTGAAGTCCTAGCCCTTATTTTCTCTTCCTATAATTCAAAACCTAGCTGGAAAATATTTACAATTTTATTTTACAACTTGAAAAATTGTCACTGCCCTTGTTTTGAATGGTTGACTTCACAAAATAGTATCTCCCTCAATATTGGTCGTCACTAAATCCCATCATCTTAACCCTAGCTGATAAATATTTGCAATTTCATTTTTAGCAACTTGAAAAATCATCACTCCTTTATTTCGGATTCTTGACTTCATAGGATTGTATCTCCCTCAATATTACTTAAAATATTTTATATGACCACTCATTTTGAAGCTATTAAAATTTTGCACAAGTTGGTCCAAGAATAAGCTAAATCAGATAACCCTTCGTGAAGATATGGATCCTAAAATATTAGACACTTTCTAAAAAAAAATCCTAATCCTTCACAAAGTGACATTGATTGAAGATTTAAAATTGAAGTTGACTGATTTTTTTTTAATGGGTTATATGGGATTGAAATGGGCCCCACCTGTATTACATCATCACCACATAGTGGTATTACAAAAAAAACTTGGATATTATCCATATATCGTTTTTCAAGATTCAAACCTGGGTCTCCTCCTTGAAATTGAGGAATCTAACCGGTTGAGCTAATGCCACCCAATAATTGAAGTTGACTGATTAAAGTTGGTTGAAATTAAGAATTTAAAGAAATTTATATTGAAGATTAAAATTGAAGGAAAATAATTTTTAATATCAAAATATATTTAAAAATGGCAACTAAAAAGAAAAGAATAAAGCAAGCATTCAATATGCATCATCAAAATATATTCAACGTGACTCAAAAAAACTAGTGGAAACCTACAATCTATCCAAAGAGAAGTCAAAATTAGAGTTATTTTTATACTTAAATAATGCATAAATGATTGTTTTAAAGGTGCCAATAACATTTATACAACAATAACAAATCATCAAGAAATAAATTTTTGGTAAAAATTCTTTATTCAAAACCTATAAAAGTCCATTCAAACTGTGGACACAAAACTGAAATTTATTGGGATATTGTTCATTGTAAAAATTGTGGGAGTCAATCATTCCCAAAATAATTGTTGATAGAAGGAAAATAGTGTACATGAATGGGGAAGTATAAAAGACATATTAATGATAGCTTTAGATGAACTTCTCAAACAAATCATTTCAAAAGCAACAATTGAAATAGTCAGAATCATGACAAATGCAAGATATAAATTAACTCTAGTACCAACAATAATGCCAAAGCCAAAGATAGAGGATGAAAACAAAAAGAATATATGAGATAGATATTGAAGGCTAAAAGCCTTCATACCAAATAATGCAATACGAGGGAGGGGGGTGTTGGCGATATTACATTATTTGGTACCTTGAGTACCATTGTAAATATTTAGATTAGGAGTGTGTTTATTATTTATGTCAATAGTATGTGTCAAGGTGTGAAGTGTATTTATGTGTCATGTATTCATGTATGGGTTATGAGTGAAAGGTGTCAAGTGTGTAAGTGTGAGTTATGAATGAAAGGTGTTACATGAGAAAGTGAAGAGTCATGAGTGATAGGTGAAAAGTGTAGATGTGAAGAATCATGTGTGATGTGTCAAGATTAGAAGTAGGAAGTTATGTAATTATGAGAGACTTTATCATAATGTAAGAATGACATATGAAAGGTTGCATCTCCCATGAGTTTGAGGAGAGTAAAATTCAAGAGTATTGAAGAGTCTTATGTAAGGTTATATATTGATGATAAAGATCTATGCAATGTAACAAAATAAAGAGATTGATTTTATATGAAGAATTTTATCATTAATAAAGCTTTTATTTTGTGCAAAATTGGTGTTATGATTCTATGATATTATTTGCAAGTGATTTTATGATACTAGGAAATAAGGATCTATGATATTTGGGCCCATTTGATAACTATAAATAGATCCAAAAATATAAGCAATGGAAGGCAATTGTTGAAGATGAGGATGGATGAATGATCATGGATGTTATTCCTCATTAAAACCATAGTTTTCCTCTTGTCTATTGTGAAATACCTCAATAATGGGGGGATTTATTAGGTTTACAATTAAGATGAATGAGGAGAAATGAGATCAAAAGGAGCTTAAAAGTTAAAGGTACAATATTATCCAACTTGAAATAAATGTGAATAAGATGTAGTATTTAATGGACAAGGCTCTTAGCTAAAGCCTCTCTATCTTGAATGATAGCAAATTGGAGATGAATCCAACTTGGGTTCCTTTCATGAAGGGAAAATCCACAAATGGGAAAGTTTTAAACTGGATCAAACATAAATTATTGAAATATGTGGTGGTTAACATTCACTTAAGACCATGATCAACTTTATATTATATTGAATGTATAAGCCCTTTGGGCCCTTGTAAACATTGTAAAGGTATTATTTTTAACATTTTATTATTTAACCTAAAGGTCACCTCTTAACCTTAACATAATGATAACTTGTAATTGGACATAAATACCCCTTCATACCAATAATTTATTTATTGGTTGGAGTGCCCTTCATAGCAAAATAATTTGATGTCTATAAGCACCCTTGTATATCAGGTGTATTAATTTTTATGTGTTTTTTTGAATTTAGTGAAAAACCCCTTGCGGGGCTGCCTTGGTCTGAGAAACCATGACCAGGGGGTTCTACACCGTCAAAATCATCCAGGAGTCGCGCTCGACCCTGATCGCACCAACATTATCAATTGGATTTTGGGGGTACCCAATGTGCGTTTGGTAGGATGGAGATTCGGACCAGGGACCTCCCTTGGAGGATTACCCTACCCTCTCCAACTCACCTACAACACGTGGGTGTATTACTTTTTATGTGTTACTTTTCAATAATTTTGGGTAATGTATTGATTCCATTTATTTTTAAAAATTGCTAACAAATGTTTCAAAGAGATATAAATCTCCATTAATAAATTAATTATATTCAAAAAATTATATTATATGTCATATCCTAAAGGGAAACAATGTTTAGAGCAGCTAGAAAATATTTTATAAGCTAACAATATTTTGTAAAAGATTTTTTTGATAAAACCCTAGGTGAAATTGGATTGCAAGGATGTAATAATATTCAATGGATTTTCTCCTAGATAAATATTTACCTACAAGTTTCTTTGCTTTTCTCTTGGCACTCAATCCATTCATTTTTTTTTTGATTGGATTCTCTAATTTTAGGATTGAGTTTTTTGGGGTTTTTTGAAAACCTTATATATATTTTATGAATTTCTCCAAAAAATTCATTTTCTTTTCTCTTTTATCATTTTGTGTCCAATAGCATCATAGATAAGAGGAAGTTTACATGGCCATTATGAAAGAAAAAATAAGAGGCTAAATATCTTATGTTAGACCTTAAATATAAGTGAAGCATGGGCAATCTTCCATGCATGGTAAAGATCGGCTCTAAGCCACTTGACAAAGTTTCTAGAATGGTTTAACATCATTATTGTTGCAACGGTGTGAGGATTTCCTGATTGGTTACATTCAACAAAAAGGTTATGTAGGACAAAAAATGATAGATACAAATGAACTATCAACAATTTTTATTCTTTATAAAATTTTAGTGGGAGGTCCCTATCTAGCACTTTTTTCAAATTGCCTCCTCATAGCTATTTTTTTGCATTAATTTTTTTTGTTTGTTTCCCATAATTTTTCTATTGTTTGAATTAAAAAATATGATATATTATCAAAATGGTGGGAAAAGAACTCATAGGACAATTTATTACATCAACATGCCATTATCTTACATCATCACAAGGGGATGTTCATGAGAAGATAAATATAAAAGGTAAAGGTGGGAAATCCTCTTTTTTTGTTTTCTTTAGTGCTTATACTCTCAAGAGATGCCCAAGCCATGGTTTCTAAATGGAGCAACTCTTAATGCATTAGGTCAAATAGGTCATGAGTTCAAACCCATAAGCCCATATTTTTAGATGAACCTAATGGTGTCAAAACCTAAAATGATGATATTAGCATATCTGACATAATAGTGTGTGAAGATGACATGGCATATAAGGATGTGGTGGGTGGTATGTATATAAAATGTTGTATAATGACATAGTAAGTGATAACTATAGACACCAAAACCTAGGCACTCACAAAACACCATTTGCATACCACCACACAAATTTGCATAGTAAAATATGTATGCCTAAGTCCAAACTTAGACATATAAAATCTTGCACATAATTACCTTTTTTTAGATTTTTATTAAATCTAGAAAATCCACCTAGGATACCTTGTCTCCCCATGGGACATGTGTCCTAGTCACCACTACCCATCACCATGCCACATCTCACACACTCATGTCACCCTTGTCCCTTCACATGGGATATCTTCCATATTTCACTACACTTGCACTCACTCATCAAACCACATCACCCTAGTTGCATTCACTAATCCTCCACATTACACTCTACTTGCACTCACTCATCAAGCCACATCATCCCACTTGCACTCACTCATCCTCCACATTTCACTACACTTGCACTCACTCATCAAGCCACATCACCCCAATTGCACTCACTCATCAAGCCACATCACCCCAATTGCACTCACTCATCCTCCACATTGTACTTCACTTATACTCACTCATCCTCCATATTACACTCCACTTGCACTCACCCATTAGCCACATCATCCTAGTTAAGTGAGGCACTCTAAGTGACTCACTCTATCTCCCCCTGCCACAAGGTAGCCCTAGATTTCCACCTATCCTTTCGTCGAAATCCCTAAAATTGCCTATAAACTAAGCATTACCACATCAAACAAGGTAGATCAAGAATACACACTATCATGCTGCTAAAATCATATCAAGAGCTTGCACACATATCGAGGAGATCTAAGATTTGATGCCTTGGAATGAATTTTTAAAATATTTTACCACTCGGCCTCAACCGCCAGATCCGCAGTTACACAGTCACAATCACTCAGTTCGTGATTGCCTAACCATCCCATTCACAGTTATCTAGTCAAAATCGTGTGCCCCATAGTTACCCAGAATACATCGAAAGCATCAAAGATGCAGATCAAATCTATAAGTTTTGAATAATTTTTATTAGCAAGACATTTTAGATCTACATTTTTGCATTTTTTGTAAATGTACATTCAAGGGTTTTATTCGCATTTTGATATTCAATCACATATATAGGTGATACTAAACCCCTGTTTGATTTCTTTATGTGTGTAGGAAACAAGAATCTGAAGTGACTGTTGAAGTTGGAGTGGTCCATCATAGGATACACAAGCCCAATAAACCCTTGGTTGTAGTAGAGAAGACCGAAGATACCGCTAGAATTTGTATTTGGTGAAAATGGGTATTTCTCCCCCTTTTTCTGCCCATTGTAATTTGAGAAATAAGCATGTTGTAATAATAACCTTGCGCATTCGAGAAAAAAACTTTGTAAATAGAGATCAAGGCTCCATTCAAAATCAATACAAATAAATCAATTTGATTGCAATTACTTGTTTTGTTATTTCGTTATTCGGTGTTGTCTTATTTGCTTACAAAATGGTGATCACGGTGGAAATAGACATTTGAAGTGGTTGTTGAAGCTGGAGTGGTCCATCGCAGGATATACAAACCCACTCACCACTTGGTTGTAGCAAAGAAGATCGAGGATACCATCGGTATTTGTATTTGGTGAAAATGGGTATTTCACATCAATTTTTTTGGTTGCCTTTTTGGCCATAACTTGCACCTGAGAAACCATGGAGAGCACAGTTATAGATCCGGACAATCACGTGATTGACATTTATGAACCCACACTTGAGAAACCATAGAGAGTGCAGTTATAGAACTGAAAAATCATGCGATCAGTGTTTACGAGCCTGCAAAACTGTGCAACCAATGATTGGAGCATTGCAGAACCAAAAATTCAGTGGTTGAATAGATAAGAGGGAGTAGCGAAAGGGTCACAAGTGGGTACATCCAAAACCCTCTTTTTATTTTCTACTATTTTAATATTTTAGTAGGTTAAATAGGAGTTTGTCCCTATTTACCATTGTTTGAATTTAGGTCTTAGGCTAGGCATATTTAAAAAAAGAAAAGCAAAATCAAAAGGATCTGCATATTAGTTCAATTAAATAGCATCTGTTGTTGTATGTTTCTACTTGCTGCATTTAGGAAATAAACAAAATTGCATATTAGATTGCATAACACCATAATAAACAAAGCCATCACACACTCACATGAACGTTGGAAAAGGTTGGACTTCATCACCAACCCCCAACATATTTTACCTTGTTACTTGGCCAAGGCCAGCTCCAAGAACTATATTAGATGTGGAAAATAGCACGCATTCCTCTTCAAAGTGTGTATCACTGCCCATGGTCAATATGGGTGAGGACTGGTAGGACCTAGGCTCCCTCATCGGATTTGGGTTTCATCTCCAAGTCCTGGTGGGTTGCACAACTCGGACTTCATCACCGATTTAGTGTCTGAGAGCATCTAGGTGAAATTCGTAGACTCATTTAAGGGAAAAACATTTGCACATCATTTTTTTATAACAAAACCTCCAAAAATATCAAATACTCCTTCAAAAAAATACAAAATATTAAAATTTGCGCAAAATTAGGAACAAAAATATTGTTTATTTATTTTCTTTGAGTGTTGTTTTTCTTTGTACTTCCATCATGCATTCACACATGTGCATTTACATTTTACACCTCATCTCACCTATTAGCATATGGTAACAACCCGTGGTCAAGCCAGAAGGTTAGCCCTAGTTCATAGTCAGTTGTATTCTTCTATGGATCCATATCAGTCTTGTCAAACCCCTAACACTTCGATGCTATGTTGATTGTGGAGCCTGATTAATTTAGAGGCATTTGTTTTAGTCGTACTTGGACCCACTACGTGAAAGAGGGTGGTGTAAGGGGGGCATTAGCCCCCATACTACTATCACATGGGAGGTCCAGGGGGGGTGGTAACATGTTTTGGATCCCCCCCCTTGGTGGGGGTTTTGCAGCATCTTCGAAGCCAAAAATAGATGCTTTTTCCTCTATGTAAATCTGGACCATTTGTTATTAGGTCATAGATCGGACGATAGATTTTAGGCAGGTTTTTTACCCTAAAATTGTAATGCACTTTTATAAGAGGATGTTGTATGGTGACTGAAATGTAATGTTTGGTGTGCAATTGTGTAACAGAGGAGTTTTCTAGATGGAATATAAGGCCTAGTTATTTTCTTCATGGACATAGCCCACATTGGGTGAACCACGTAAATTTGTGTCTATTATGTATTGCATTATTTTATTTTGTATTTTATTTTTGCATTTTATTACCCGTATTTTATGCTTTGATCCTAACATGCTAGGGAAATTTAGTGTAGACCCTACTATGTCCCTGAACATGAATTTCGGGCCCTTTAGTGGTACCCCCATTTTGGGTATAGACATCATGCAGAGGGCTACTCATACTACCATCCTTGAGACACCTAGGAGTAAGCCACATACACCGATGGATGGTCATGTTACACTTGTGGATATGGACATCATTAGGTAATACCTAAATGCATTTGGTCTAGTTTTTCCATCGTTACCTTTGCTCACCATTACACACCACACTATTCCATCACTTAATTAGGAAACCACCTTCCCACACCCGCAACAGTCCAAACAAACCTTCATGAATCTACTTTTTGAATTGAATACTACCACCATAGCCCATAGCCATCCATCATCATCTAACCAAAAACCCTTCATATTACCAAATAAAAATATCACTTGCATCGATCCCCTCTAAGAAGTGTCGATTAGTGTTGCTTCGTAGATCCCAAAATCCATCCCATACACCACACCTGTAGCCTCCATGCCTTATAACATCCACCATTATGTGGCAATATCTTTTACCACTTACCCTCCAAGAACATCTACTAATATGGTTGCCACCCAACCAACCTCATCATCTACCACTTGCACAACCATACCATCCTCCTCTGCGATTGCCATGCAACAAGCCTTCTTGCAATTATAGTAAATGATCCTGAATAATGCTAACCACAACATTAATCCTGATCCACAATAGCAGCCATAGAGGATAGATTAGAAGCAACCATAAACATCCCATTAGAACACCTTCTTCATTGAAGATCCATCTTGGGTGTTGCATCCCCCAACCACAACCATAACACCCAATCCACCTCATCACATGTATGCTAACCCTTCAAGTTAGCATGTTATCATACCCCCATCACCTCACTACCATAAAATCCCTCATCAACCACCTTACCATAATCCATTTCATCCTAACACACCACATCATCCCAACCCTACCAATGGTGCACAGTACTACCAACAATAGTAAGCAAACCAGGGTTTTAACCCTTTAGAGGATCCTAAGTTCTAATTCTTGTAGAGTCATATTGATAGCCTTGCCATGCAAATGCAAGGTATGCAGTACCAAAAATACACCTTGAGGTAGCTACTCAATCACCCAATCCATGCTTAAATACCATCATCTCCCTATTTGGTAGATTTTCAAGTGCCAAAGTTTGACAAATTCAAGAGGGATGAGGACCCCCATGAGCATGTAACTGGATTCATCAATGTGTGCTTTAGGATTAATAATAATGATGCACTCATGCTCCACATATTTCCTTAGATATTTGGGGGAGATGCCCTGGATTGGTACAACCACCTACCACATCAAAGTGTTTACACTTTCGAGCAACTCGTGGATAAATTCCTAGAGCGATTTGCCCTAAATGTCAGAAAAAAGACCACATTGACCAATTTACTTAATTTGAGATAATATGATGATGAATCGGTCTATGATTTTGGCAACTGTTGGAGGGTGGTCATGATCAAATTACCATTCTCCCTCCCTATGATAGAGTTAACAAGAATATTCACAAAGAGTTGCACCAAACCTATCTCTTTATTGCTACAATTGCAACAATATAGAACATTCGAAGAGGCACTCACCCAAGCTTGGGTAATCGAAGAGATCAAAATTCAAGAGGGTGAGATCAAGCCCAAAAAGAAAGAATGGCAAAATAAGAATCAAAAGGGGAATAACCACGGCTAGTCCAAGGCTGCTCAGGTTAATCAAGTAGTCTTGGGTCAACCTTCACAACAAATCCAATATGCCCAAGTCCAAGTATAACAACCCCAACACCAAAAATAGCAACTACAACAATTGAATTATCAAGTGGTTCCACCCCCATAATAGGTGCAAAACCAAACTCAACCTATAGAGAGGCAACATCATAATTTTAGGATCAAACACAATTAAACCCCATTGCCTAAATTTCATTCATCTATTTTTCAGAAGTTGTATGAGGCACATGTTTTCACATTGTTGGAAGTTTAGCATGATGATCCGAATAAGCCAAAACCAAAAATCTATAGAGAGAATCTATACTGCATCTTTCACCGATAGAAAGGACATGACATCAAAACTTGCAATGGGTTTAAAGGTATTGTGCAAGATTTATTAGAAGTGGGGAAGATCAAAATTAATGACAACCCATTAGCCCAACCCAATCAAAACCTTGGGATATATCAGACACCTTTGCCTCATCATGAGGTGAATCAAAAAGTAGTGGGAGCATCAACTTCTACAGTTCCTCCCAACCAAGTTAATCATGTGTCATAGTTGTACCAAGGTTTTGTGGGGGCTATCAGTGTAGTTACCCATGGGCAAAGAAGAACAAATCAAACCCAAGCAACGCCATATCCTGTAGCACAACCTAGTGTGCCCATACAACTAGGCCCATACATTCCACCTCTATCATTCCATAATCTAAATCATGTAACTCACCCAATCATTACCATGAGAAGCCAATTGACATAAATCTTAAGAATAGCGTCAGCCAAATTGTCAATATACAAGTTGATACAACAATCTCCCCCACATCGTGAGGTATTTATGGAAATTTTGAAGTCCATTGAAGTGCAAACAGAAGACCCTAACACCTTCAACACTTTGGTGAGGAGTGTTAAAAAATGCATGGAGCTCTCAATAAAATTCTAAAACTTTGAGGAAAAGAGCATATCATCAAATTTACTAGATCCTCCATTGCATATAGTTGCTCATATTGAAAGAAAACTGTTTAAGAGAGTGCTCATTGATACTGGTTCCTCCATCAACCTCATCACCACTCCAACCATAAAGCTATTAAACCTACCATCATACCATATCACATCATCCACTTTCACCTTGAGGGCTTTTAATGAAACTTTATGTTCCATTAAGGGGAACATAGTTCTACCTGTCATCATGGGGGTGAAGACTATCCATGTACTCTTCCACATATTGGAAGGGGCAATGCAATATAACATACTTCTTGGATTCCCCTAGATCAAGGATATGAAGTGTGTGTCCTCAACATCACACCAATGTCTGAAATATGTACACGAGGGTAAATTCCATTGTATCCAAGCAAACACTGAGCAATTTAAGTATTACAACTTGATATCAAATCTCTATGAGCCACTACTTCCATCCACCCACCTATCAATTCAGTTCCTCATCATCTAAACTGTCCCAAATAACACCACATCATCCAAAGCACCCATCCCAAAGGCCTTACCAATAGTGGATCCTACTTTTGCATCCCAAAAAATCAAGCCAAATCAACCCTCATCCACCTCATTTTATTTTCCAACCACGCTTGATCACCCAGCTAACCATGTTGGACATTTTGAGTCATTAAGTCAAGTTGTCATTGATGTCAAGGAATGAAGTCATCATTAATGTCAAGGAATTTGTCAAGAAACAAAGTTGTCAAAGTTGTCATTGATATCCAGGAATAAGCCATTGATGATGTCAAAGGTCAAGAGGAACAATGCAGAGGTTAAAGGTAAAAGGGCTTCATAATATTTTTAATATTATGTGGAAGCATAAGTTAAAAGGTTTTTCATAAAAACCCAAGGAAGATTATTGCAAAGCTAAAGGAAGGTTTAATATTTATTTGATAAAATATTTAAATTCAAAGTGAATTTAAATTTTATAAATAAATATTATTTATACCAAGTTGTACAATGAAAGATGGCCTTAATAAAACCAAAGGGTTTTAAAGAATTAATTTATAAAATTTAAATTCAAATGAATTTAAATAATTTATAAATTAATAAGTTCAAAGGGAAATAAAAAGCGTCGACATCTATGCATGAAGGAGGGAAATCAATATATATACCAATGCCTTAGAGGCATTAAAACTTATCCTTTTGCTCGATTAATGAATGCGTGCAATTGTGTTGAATTCGTGCAGAATAAGAGAAGCGACTTTTGTGTTTTAGCACCATAGAATAAGGTTTAAGGGGAACAATGCCAAAGTACCAAGCACCAACTAGGAAGCGTGGCCTAGTGGCAAGAGGAAAATGGTTAGAGTGTTTGGGCGCTAGGAGACCTACGTTCGAAATGCGATGGCAACATTTTTGGTGGTTGCATTAGTGTTGGAAGCACCAAAGGAAAGGTGCACATTTTTGTGCTAGGCAAGGCGGGGAGTCTTTTGGAGCACGTGGTGCTCCTTAGTCCCCAAGCGAGCGCCTAGCTCATGCGATGGTTGGAGCCATGGCTAGGGCGCTGGTTGAGGCTGCACTGTGAGTTCGAATCCCTTCCAAGGCAAGGTAATAAATTTTTATAATTTTTTTTTGTGTTGCCTAAAGTTTGGAGTTAAAAGGGTGCTTAAAAGGATTGTTTGTTGAAAATTATTTTTGATAAGTTGGAGGAATAAGGTGTTAGGTTTATTTTAATAAAGTGCTTTTGTCACATTGATTTGTTGAAGTATTAAAAGGATAGAGGGAACTTCTAGCATTGAGTTATTTTGAAAAGAAGAGTGCATTGAATATTATTTTAATTGGGAGATTATAAGGTGTAAGTGGTGTATTATTTTTGTAAATGTTGATGAATGTTTTCTTAAATATGGAGTGATAAGGTGTATGTGTGTCTTGATATTTACATTGTATTTTGAGGAAGTTTATCATCTAATAATTTCTTTGAGCTTGGCAAAGAAGTGTTTATGGTTGTGGCAGATTTATGAGATTCCTTCATCATCAAGAAAAAGGTATGAGCACATTCTTCCATAGTTAAGTTGATTGGTTGGTTTTCTGGAAAATAAGTTTGGAGTGAAAAGGACTTGATTAGGGTTTCCTATTGAATGTGTTGAGTTAATGCTTCAAGGTTTTCTGGAATAAAGAGTTGTTGTTAAAACCTTGTTTTATAAGCATTGTTGTTGAAGCCATTGGTTGTGTGAAGAACTTGAACTAGGGTTTGAGTATCATTGCTATGTGAAGATTGTTTTATAAGCATTGTTGTTGAAGCCATTGGTTGTGTGAAGAACTTGAACTAGGGTTTGAGTATCATTGCTATGTGAAGATTGTTTTATAAGCATTGTTGTTGAAGTGAGTTGTTGAGCAAAGAACTTGAACTAGAGTTTGAAAAGAACATGAGTATCATTGTTATGTGAGACTTGTTGTTGGGCATTGTTGGAAATATTTTGAGTGAGTGATCATATGCTTGGACTAGGGTTTGTGAGCAAGGGTTGTTTCATTGAGTGTTTGGTTGAGTAGAGTTGGTTGAGCCTAGTCAAGTGGGTGTGTGAAGTGATTGTTCAAGTTCCATAAAATAAATTATTCTATATTCTAATTTGAGAAAGTGATTGAGCATTGAGTTGAAATTGAAGCATATTGAGTCTCTAACAATTCTCCTTATGTTTCTAAGAGAGTGATTGAAAGTAATTGAGCATTGTGATAAGTGTAGAACATATTGAGTCTCTAACAATTCTCTTTATGTTTCTATGAGATTGGACAAGTTCTGTGTGGACTTGTTGAGCAGATTTGAGGTAAGTCTTTGAGAAGACTTGTGGATAGATTTGGTGTGAGCTTTTGTGGAAGCTTACAATATAGATATTGAGCATATTTGGATAAGTTCTTGAGAGGAATTATTGAGCATATTGGACAAGTTCTAGAGAGGACTTGTGGAGAAGTTTTGAGCAAGTTCTAGAGAGGACTTGTAGAGTAAGTTATAGAGAGGACTTGTAGAGCAGATTTGAGAAAGTTCTAAGAGAGGACTTGTGGATAGATTAGTGTGAGATTTTGAGGAAGCTTACAAGGTATATTTAAGACAAGTCTTTGAGAAGGCTTGAGAGCAGAGTTGATTGATTGATTTGTTCAAACCTTGAGTTAAGGTTTAGGGTAGATCCAATAGAGTTGATTTGAGATTGAGTCAAGCTTTGAGTTAAGGCTTGAGGATAGATATTGAGGATAGATTTGTGCTAGATTGAAGGACTATGTTTAGTGCAGATTTGAGAATAGAGTTTGGTGTAGATTTGAGGACAGGTTTGTGCTAGACTAGAGATAGAGATTGAGCAGATTTGTGCTAGATCAAAGGATTATGTTTAGTGTAGATTTGAGATAGAGCTTTGGAGGTGATAGAGAGTAGAGGACAGTAGTCTCTAGTGGATAGAGATCCATTAGCCAGGGTAGTGAGGATAGGTCTTCTGAGTGGGGATAAGAGTCTTCAGTGGAGAGAGATCCACAAGCCAGTGTAGTGGAGGTAGTAGTCTTCTAGAGGATCACCATCCAAAGCAGAGGAGAAGGAGTTCTCCTATGGATAGAGATCCATGAACTTGATTTAGGGGATTGGTATCTCCTTTGGACAGAGGTCCATAAACATTGTAATAGGGAGAGGATTCCCAAGAGATTGATTGAGAAAATTTTAGTGAAATATTTTCTCCATGGAGTAGCCCACATTGGGTGAACCACGTAAATTATGGTGTCTCTATTGTGTGTGGTGATTTGTGCATTGCTTTGATTACTACTATTGATATTGCTATCTATACATTGCATAATATTGTTTGGGAAAGAAAAGTAAAAAGTGGTCTTATACTGTTCACCCCCCTCTCAGTATAAGCTTGTGTTCTTCAATTGGTATCAAAGCGGGTTCCTTCAGAAGAGTTTAATAGCTTGAAGGAAAAGCTAACAAGAACACA
This sequence comes from Wollemia nobilis, assembly GCA_028583015.1. NCBI lineage: Eukaryota > Viridiplantae > Streptophyta > Pinopsida > Araucariales > Araucariaceae > Wollemia > Wollemia nobilis. The sequence goes on along the minus strand of JAQPPZ010001465.1, from coordinate 30,850 downwards.
ATGGATTCTAAGAATGTGTCCTCAGATAATTCAGCACTAGTATTTGATGGAAGTGACTATATATATTGGAGTATGAGAATGAAGATCTACCCGATGGCACTTGGCAATGAAATTTGGGAAGCAGTTGAATTTGGATATGATCCCTTAATTAATCCTCCTATAGATAAGGAAGGTAAGCTCCTACAACATTACAATTCAAAAGAATGAATGCACTTTTGAGAGGTTTGCATAGAACAGAGTCTATGAAAGTTATGCATTGTCAAACTACAAAAGAAATGTGGGATAAATTGCAAAATATATATGAAGGAGATAAATGTGTCAAGAAAGCAAAGATGCGAAATCTCAAAGGACAATTTGAAGAATTAAGAATGAAGGATGAGGAAAATATTAGTACTTATCTACTTCGAATTGATGAGGTTGTTAATGCTATGCAAGGACTTGGAATGAAGATTGATGAATCAGATGTTTGTGATAAAGTCTTAAGAACTCTTCCAAAAATATTCAGTGAAAAGGTTTCTGCTATAGAAGTGTCAATGGATGGTGATACTTTGACAAGAGATATGTTGCTTGGTATTCTTACAGCACATGAGATAAGAACAAAAGAGGAACCAAATCCTCAGAAAGAAGCAACATTCAAAGCAATCAAGAAGACAAAGGGTAAGAAGTCAGAATCAAGCAATGAGTCATCCAGTGATGAAGAAGCAAATTATGGCAGAAAGGAATAAGGATTCAAGAAGATCTAGAGATACAAGATCTATTAAATATTTCAATTGTGGAAGGTATGGTCATTATGCAACTGACTTTCAAGAAGCTAAGAATAACAATGATGAAGAAAAATAGGATCACAAGAACAGGGAATCAAAAAGATACAGGCACCAAAAGAAAAGCAAGGATGGACAAAGCAGACAAGGAAAGAAGTTCTTTCAAAGGCAAAAGAGGAGCTACTATGCGGATAAGGCAAGTAAGTACTCAAGTGATAGTGATGCTAGTTTTTCAGATAATGATAGAGATGAAGTCCTATTTATGATTGAAGAAAAAGAACAAGTTAAGAAAAGGACTCCAGTAATTCTCAAGTGTTTTAGATGTGGTAACTTTGGACATCTTGAAGATAATTGTACAAGGGATGGTTATAGTTTCAGTGATGATGAATATGAGGATGCACTTGAAGGACCAGATGAAAACCTTCTAATGGCATTAGAAGAAGAAGTAGGTGATCCTATAGAAGACAAGCCAATAGAAAATAAATATGTGGACAAAGGTAAAAAAATAGAGGAATATTCAGAGAAATATGGATATGATCTCAAGGGAGAACTTATTTATGCTCTTGAAATAGTAAATAAGGTAAGAAAGCAAAACTCTAAACTTGAAATTCAGTTTCAAGAATGTGATGAAGAGAGAAGATTGCTTATAGAGGATTTAGAAAAATCAAAGGCTAAGGCAAAAAGGTTCAAAGATAAGTTAGAAGCAAAGATCTTAGAATGTGAAAAGTTAGCACAAGAAGTGGCACTACTAAGAGAAGATTTAGAAGACTCCAAAGTCAAGCTAAAAGGGTTCAAAAATAGCTCAAAGAACTTGGATAAGTTCATCAAGATACAAAAGCCTACATCAAGAAAAATAGGTCTTGGATTTGAACAGGTTCAAAAGAAATGGGAAGGAAAGTCAACCTCAAGTTTTGGAGGAGAAGAAACTTCAGATGAAGATACTTTAGAAAAATATAATGTAAAAGAGAGTGAGACATCTGAGGATGAGTTGGACAATAGAGAGTTCAACAAGAACAGGAACAATGCACAAAGAAGATACAGATGGAACAACAATCAGAATAGGTCAAGAGAGACTAGGAGACCAATGAGGTCAAGACAAGGAGGCTTCAATGGAAGATGCTTTTCATGTCACAGGTTTGGGCACATGGCTTCACAGTGCAGGACACAGGAAAGATAGGAATATGGGAACATATAACTTTTCCATGGGTATTGCTACTCATGTAATCAGTTTGGTCACAAGGCAATGAATTGCAGGGTTCATGACAGAAGAGGATATGGCTTCACTAGGAGAAATCCTAAGACATTTGCACCTCCAAGGAATAATAACATTAAGTGTTATAAGTGCAATAATGATGGTCACACAACAAAGTGGTGTAGAGCAGACATTCCAGAATCAAGCAAGAACATGAACATGGATATGAACAAGAATAGGAACATGGATATGAACAAGAATAGGAACAGGAACAAGAATAGAGGAAGAACATGGATAGGAATGTAGACATGGACAGGAACATGGACATGGAAAGAAATAGTCAGAGGAATCAGAAGGATCAGATAAGAAGGAAAGAGGATAAAGGTAAAGAACAGTGCTTTCTGGGAGTAGAAATACTCCCACCCCAGAATTAACCACCTCAAGAGAAGGTGGGGGAGGGGCTAAGCTAAGAGGCTCATTCTTAGCCCCGAGCCCCAAAGGTGACCCTTTGCCATTGATGTCAAAGGGGGAGAGATTTGGTATTTGAGTAAAAAGGAGAAAGCATTGAGCAAGGGGGAGCAATGTCCCAGGGGGAGCAGAACAAAGAAAAAGCCAAGTTTTTAGTAAAAAGAATTTGGGTTGCCATCAATGACAAAGGGGGAGATTGTTGGACATTTTGAGTCATTAAGTCAAGTTGTCATTGATGTCAAGGAATGAAGTCATCATTAATGTCAAGGAATTTGTCAAGAAACAAAGTTGTCAAAGTTGTCATTGATATCCAGGAATAAGCCACTGATGATGTCAAAGGTCAAGAGGAACAATGCAGAGGTTAAAGGCAAAAGGGCTTCATAATATTTTTAATATTATGTGGAAGCATAAGTTAAAAGGTTTTTCATAAAAACCCAAGGAAGATTATTGCAAAGCTAAAGGAAGGTTTAATATTTATTTGATAAAATATTTAAATTCAAAGTGAATTTAAATTTTATAAATAAATATTATTTATACCAAGTTGTACAATGAAAGATGGCCTTAATAAAACCAAAGGGTTTTAAAGAATTAATTTATAAAATTTAAATTCAAATGAATTTAAATAATTTATAAATTAATAAGTTCAAAGGGAAATAAAAAGCGTCGACGTCTAATATATTGGAGGAAATTCGAGCACCAACGTTATGCATGAAGGAGGGAAATCAATATATATACCAATGCCTTAGAGGCATTAAAACTTATCCTTTTGCTCGATTAATGAATGCGTGCAATTGTGTTGAATTCATGTGGAATAAGAGAAGCGAATTTTGTGTTTTAGCACCAGCGAATAAGGTTTAAGGGGAACAACACCAAAGTACCAAGCGCCAACTGGGCAGCGTGGCCTAGTGGCAAGAGGACAATGGTTAGAGTGTTTGGGCGCTAGGAGACCTATGTTCGAAATGTGGCGACAACATTTTTGGTGGTTGCATTAGTGTTGGAAGCACCAAAGGAAAGGCACACATTTTTGTGCTAGGCAAGGTAGGGAGTCTTTTGGAGCACGTGGTGCTCCTTAGTCCCCAAGCGAGCGCCTAGCTCGCACGGTGGTTGGAGCCATGGCTAGGGCGTTGGTTGAGGCTGCACTGTGAGTTTGAATCCCTTCCAAGGCAAGGTAATAAATTTTGATTATTATTTTTGTGTGTTGCCTAAAGTTTGGAGTTAAAAGGGTTGCTTAAAAGGATTGTTTGTTGAAAATTATTTTTGATAAGTTGGAGGAATAAGGTGTTAGGTTTATTTTAATAAAGTGTTTTTGTCACATTGATTTGTTGAAGTATTAAAAGGATAGAGGGAACTTCTAGCATTGAGTTATCTTGAAAAGAAGAGTGCATTGAATATTATTTTAATTGGGAGATTATAAGGTGTAAGTGGTGTATTATTTTTTGTAAAATGTTGATGAATGTTTTCTTAAATATGGAGTGATAAGGTGTATGTGTGTCTTGATATTTACATTGTATTTTGAGGAAGTTTATCATCTAATAATTTCTTTGAGCTTGGCAAAGAAGTGTTTATGGTTGTGGTAGATTTATGAGATTCCTTCATCATCAAGAAAAAGGTATGAGCACATTCTTCCATAGTTAAGTTGATTGGTTGGTTTTCTAGAAAATAAGTTTGGAGTGAAAAGGACTTGATTAGGGTTTCCTATTGAATGTGTTGAGTTAATGCTTCAAGGTTTTCTGGAATAAAGAGTTGTTAAAACCTTGTTTTATAAGCATTGTTGTTGAAGCCATTGGTTGTGTGAAGAACTTGAACTAGGGTTTGAGTATCATTGCTATGTGAAGATTGTTTTATAAGCATTGTTGTTGAAGCCATTGGTTGTGTGAAGAACTTGAACTAGGGTTTGAGTATCATTGCTATGTGAATATTGTTTTATAAGCATTGTTGTTGAAGTGAGTTGTTGAGCAAAGAACTTGAACTAGAGTTTGAAAAGAACATGAGTATCATTGTTATGTGAGACTTGTTGTTGGGCATTGTTGGAAATATTTTGAGTGAGTGATCATATGCTTGGACTAGGGTTTGTGAGCAAGGGTTGTTTCATTGAGTGTTTGGTTGAGTAGAGTTGGTTGAGCCTAGTCAAGTGGGTGTGTGAAGTGATTGTTCAAGTTCCATAAAACAAATTATTCTATATTTTGAATTGATTTGAGAAAGTGATTGAGCATTGAGTTGAAATTGAAGCATATTGAGTCTCTAACAATTCTCCTTATGTTTCTAAGAGAGTGATTGAAAGTAATTGAGCATTGTGATAAGTGTAGAACATATTGAGTCTCTAACAATTCTCTTTATGTTTCTATGAGATTGGACAAGTTCTGTGTGGACTTGTTGAGCAGATTTGAGGTAAGTCTTTGAGAAGACTTGTGGATAGATTTGGTGTGAGCTTTTGTGGAAGCTTACAATATAGATATTGAGCATATTTGGATAAGTTCTTGAGAGGACTTATTGAGTAGATTGGACAAGTTCTAGAGAGGACTTGTGGAGTAGTTTTGAGCAAGTTCTAGAGAGGACTTGTGGAGCAGTTTGAACAAGTTCTAGAGAGGACTTGTAGAGCAGATTTGAGCAAGTTCTAGAGAGGACTTGTGGATAGATTAGTGTGAGATTTTGAGGAAGCTTACAAGGTAGATTTAAGATAAGTCTTTGAGAAGGCTTGAGAGCAGAGTTGATTGATTGATTTGTTCAAACCTTGAGTTAAGGTTTAGGGCAGATCTAACAGAGTTGATTTGAGATTGAGTCAAGATTTGAGTTAAGGCTTGAGGATAGATATTGAGGATAGATTTGTGCTAGACCGAAGGATTATGTTTAGTGCAGATTTGAGAATAGAGTTTGGTGCAGATTTGAGGATAGGTTTGTGCCAGACCAGAGACAGATATTGAGCAGATTTGTGCTAGACCGAAGGACTGTGTTTAGTGCAGATTTGAGACAGAGCTTTGGAGGTGATAGAGAGTAGAGGACAATAGTCTCTAGTGGATAGAGATCCATTAGCCAGGGTAGTGAGGATAGGTCTTCTGAGTGGGGACAAGAGTCTTCAGTGGAGAGAGATCCACAAGCCAATGAAGTGGAGGCAGTAGTCTTCTAGAGGATCACCAGCTAGAGCAGAGGAGAAGGAGTTCTCCTGTGGATAGAGATCCATGAACTTGATTTAGGGGATTGGTATCTCCTTTGGATAGAGGTCCATAAACATTGTAATAGGGAAAGGATTCCCAAGAGATTGATTGAGAAAATTTTAGTGAAATATTTTCTCCGTGGAGTAGCCCACATTGGGTGAACCACGTAAATTGTGGTGTCTCTATTGTGTGTGGTGATTTGTGCATTGCTTTGATTACTGCTGTTGATATTGCTATCTATACATTGCATAATATTGTTTGGGAAAGAAAAGTAAAAAGTGGTCTTATACTGTTCACCCCCCTCTCGGTATAAGCTTGTGTTCTTCAAACCAACCATCCACCTCATTAGTCGAACCTCCCACTTCACAAACACCTTTCATGTTTTTAGCCCAACCAACTCCACCAGAAACTAGTAACCCCATCAAGCCAAATACACCTCAAACCTCGCCACCCATTGTCTTGAAAATAGGGTCACCTATCTGAGAGAAGCCACAAGCCAACATTGAGGTATCTGCTTCATCACCTAAACCATCCACATCCCAACCGATCCAAGTTGCAGTTCATATTGCCAATCAAGGTATTGGTGAGTACATTATTAAAAGTGTCACAGTTACACCACCTATCCAATTAGTCAGATATTACGAGCACCCATGTGACCCACCTTTAGCTATATGTGTGGTGTATAGAATGGGTTCCAAGCCTAATTAGATCAACTTTGTATATGGGGGGGTGGATTTCTCATCCAATCCACCTCCTCCTAATGAGGAACCCATACAAGATTTTCGTGCCAATCTAGAATATCTGTCCAACCCAAATTTTTCTTTGCGATATTTGTGCAAAATTAACTGGCAGGGATTCAGCCTTGGATGACATGAATAGGATCCACATCACATTATTGAGCAATAATATTGATAAGCACATAATTACGTTGGCCTAGTATATAGATCATAAACCTCAAATTCCTCTTTCAATCAAACATTCCAACGATTCACTCTTGAGTCTAAAGAGGAGTATGAGGAGAGTGATGATTGTGATGATGATGAAGATAGTTATGAAAAGTATATCAACCCTGATTTTGCACCTTATCTAAACGAGGATTTTTTGAAGATTACATTACATACAACTATGATCAATTACATTTCTAATGATTATATATCCAATTATGACTATGAGAAAGAATTGGGGGAGAATTTGATGTCCTATCTATCACCTCCAATGATTCTGATGATGTGGCCCCCATAGTGACCATTGATGAGAAATATGAATACTACATCAGAATATTTCCTATCAATTAACCCATATTTCAGTTGCTTCTTCCAAGAGAACAAGCTAAGCCAAGTTAAAAGCATTATATATACATGGCTTAAAAAAAGAGAGTAGAAAAACAAAAAAAGACAAAAATATTTTTATACACATTGCATTTTCACATATTCATCTAGGCATTCCACCCACATTACATAGATGCATTTTAGGCATTTTTTCATACCATTCATCATATTATGGATCATTTCATTGAATAACACAAGATTATATTGAGAGGGGGGTGAACAGTATAAGACCACTTTTTACTTTATTTTCAAACCAATATCAATTAATGTCCTTAATTGCAATAACCAAATATAGTAGTGTGAATTAATAACTCAGATAGCAATAGTAAGCAAGAGCACAAGTCACCACACAATTGAGACACAATATTTAACATGGTTCCCCCAATGTGGGGTACTCCACAAGATAATATCCTTATAATATTTCACATAGAAATAAGGATCCTTATCCAATACAATGATTTATTTGATATGCTCAAAGCTAGGCAATAACAAGCTCACACAGAACTTGTCCAAAACTACTCAACAAGCTCACACAAAACTTGTCCAAATTTCTTTGATCTGCTCAAAGCTAGGCAATAACAAGCTTACACAGAACTTGTCCAAATCTGCATAAAAAGCTCACATAGAACTTGTCCAAAACTGCTCAACAAGTTCACACAGAACTTGTCCAAATATACTGAACAAACTCACACATAACTTGTCCAAATCTGCTCCAACAAGCTCACTAAGAACTTGTCCAAATATGCTCTAGCAAGCTCACCAAGAAATTTCTCAAATCTGCTCCAAAAAGCTCACTAAGAACTTGCTCAAATCTGCTCAAAAAGCTCACCAATAACTTGTCAAAAACTTCTCTAGCAAGCTCACCAAGAACTTGCTCAACTCTGCTCAATAGGCTCACTCAGAACCTCATAAAAATATGTCCCAAATATGTCCACAAATCTATCTAAAATTGTCCACAAATCTGTCCCAAAAACTGTCCACAAAGTCTTCTCAAAGGCTCAATCAATCATACACAAACTGCCACAAATTTGTCCAGAAATCTATCCCAAAGGCCTTCTCAAAGGCTCAATCAATCATGCTCAAGTAGTACTCAAATCTCATACACAAATATATTAAGTCAAGGCTCAAATATGAACTTAAAAATGAATGGCAATGCACTCTACAATGGATGACAACAATGATCCACAATGATCTCAACTCAACTCAACTCAAATCAATCTCAACTCAAGTCAACTCATAGAAGCATAAAGAGAATTGTTAGAGATTCAATATGTTCTAAGCTCAATATCAAATCAAATCAGAATTATATAATTATTTGTTTCATGGGACTTGAACAATCACCTCACACAATTACTTGACTAGGCTCAATCAAATCAACTCAACCAATCACCACAATGGACAAATATTTCTCACAAAATCCTAGTCCAAGCATGTATCAACCAAATCAAATGTTTCCAACAATGATCAACCACAAATCTCACATAACAATGATACTCATGTTATTTTCAAGTTCTTTACATAACCAATGGGCTTCAAAAACTATGCTTATAAAACAAGGTTTAAACACAACTCTCAAACCAAAAAACCTTGAAGCATTCAACCAACCACTTTCGAAAAGGAAACCACAATCAATCCTTTTCACTCCAATGATATTTTAGAAATCAACCACCATAAAAAATCAATAGGAGAATGTGCCCATACCTTTTTGATGCCAAGAATTTATCCACAAAATCTGCCACACTAAACACAACTTTCCTTTCTAATATTAATAAGGGTTAATGGACTTCAAATAATAATCACAAGATAAAGCATAACTCAATTTACACATTTTTACTCCAACTTAATAAACACATTCACCAAAGTCCTTTTTTTTTAATAAAAACCCTTATCAAAATAATAATAAATAAACCTCTAAGAAATTATTTTATAACAACTCCTTATTTTTCCTAAATCTTAATTCTCAATTTCATGAACATCAAATTAAATCAACAACTCATCCACTTTTGAAATAATAATCACAGTCCTTATAAAAACAAAGTTTAATTAAAAACTTTAATTATTCCTAACCACCTTATAACTCCAACTTAGGGCTTAACAAAATTAATTAGAATAAAAATGTATTTACCTCCTCAAGGGGATTCGAACCCCCGACTTGCCCACACCATGAGTGCCTTAGCCGCGGCTAAGGTTGCCATCCAAGGTTTTAAATAAAACCTTTTATTTTGCCTTCCTTGGTTTTCACAAAAACCCTGTATTTATCCATGCTTTCCAAATTATCATTTGACCACCAAAACTCAATGTGATCCATGTGATATCAATGATCCATGGGACATCAATGACAACATAAAATAACTTAAATTTCCAACATTCATAAATTTAGATGATTTCTACTCTACCATATCTTGTTGCCTTAATCAGGGGCACCTTACAACAAGCACAACTAGTCAACCCATCAACTACAATAATTTACAGCTTTCCTTATAATATTTTGGTCATTAAGGGGTTCACATAGAGTAGGATAGATACCATATAATTGTTAGCAATAATGATTATGCGACCACTGACTATTTTGTGTGCACCTTTTAATTTTCAAAAGCTTGCAATGAAAGTATCACAAAACCTTACACACCACATAAATCCATAAGTAAATTCTAAATGTTTTCAATCACTTAGCCTTTCCTTGTATTTTGAACAACCTCAATTCAAAGTCAAACAATATTTAGAAGTAATGAGTTGTTCTTGGTCAATCAAGTTTCCTCTTAGACCATGCACATTAAAACACATTAAAATATTATGAACCTTGGGAATAATGAAGTCAAAAGTTTCTATTGCCGTAAGTGAAATGTTTCCCCTATTTATCCAAATTATGTGCATGGTCTAGAATACTACAAAGTTGACAAAAGGACAAGCTCCAACTTCATCCCCCCTCCCCAAAAAAAGTAATAATCTCTTGTTATTTTTCAAAGCGAGCAAGTATCCCAAAAATATTACAAAAGCAATAAAAATTCCTTACTCTCTCTCAAAATGAGCAAGTATCCCGAAACCGTCCCAAAGCAATAAAATCCCCTTGCTCCTCAAAATGAGCAAACATCCAAAAAGTAATATAAAGGCATGTTTGTCTATTACAAAATTGAGCAAAATCAGAAATAATCCCCAAAATACAATAAAATAAAATAAGGGAAGGAGCTTGAATCGCTGGAACTCTTAGTATTTTGAAAACCATGGGGTGATCCTCATTACAATAATGGGTTGAATGAAACCTGCCTAGTAATGAGGTATCCTTATGCGTGGCACCACGTTTGTCACATTAGTGACCTTATTTTGTACAAACCTATGGATGCTCATGGATGAGCTAGTTTATTGGCATAAGTTACAATTTATTAGTTTGACCTAGCTCATAATGGGAAATAAACATTCATTGCACACATAGTTGGTCCTTGAGAAATTTGAAAACACTACGACAACCTTAGCATCATAAATATTTGTGAGATCATAAACGAGTTTGTTTGAGATCACTAGGATGTTTGAGTCTTTGCAAAAAAACCACAAATCATCTATACAAAAAATATATTATCATATACATTATTAAATATCATTATATATTTACAAATAGCACATGTCAGTGCCCTTGATTAAGTGATAAGAAACAATTGATCAAGAAAAAATCTAAAGCATACCAAATGATAATTAGAGCATATCATTCATCATTCATTCCATAAAATACTACATAATTTAATATGCATCCATACATATAATAAAACAAAAAAAAAAAACAAAAAAATAGTTCATGCATTTCAATTTCATTTAAAAAAACAAACAAAACACAAAAAATATGTTCATGCATTTTATCAAAAAAAAAATAGCTCAAGCATTTCATTTTTATTTTCGAAAAAAAAAAAAAACCACCCTATCACAAGGACCAAATCACATCATGCATTTTAACACATTTTCATCATCTTAATCATTGAGTGTACCTCGTACTTCGTGACTCACTCTATACACCTAGCGGTTGCAATGACTAGCAATCTGTGCAATTTGATTAGATGGGTAGCTCACCATAAGGAAACTTACTCAAAAAATAAATCACATGTGACATTAAATCATCTAGGTACCTCAATATTTGAGAATGACTATGGTCAATAAAATTTGCACAAGGTTATCCTTAAGCCCTCTCACAAAAATGGTTGGTGGTTTTACCACAAAATTTTGTGCATCATCGAAACCAAAGGCAAATTTGCAACAAACACAAACAATACCAAAATTGGGGAATCAAGTTGATCAAAATGTCATACATTTGCATACATCACAACAAAATCATGAAATCATCCACCTCATTTTATAATCCACATTTGGTTTATTGGCTCATGGGTTTCATCCTTTACCCATTCACCAATTGAGGGGGTAAGCAAACAAATAAAAAATATCATCAAAATTTTCAAAAATCATTCATTCTTGTGCATTGAAAATATTTGAGTCCATTCATCCAATAAAGATAGGTGTCATTGGTTTTTCACCGCATCATGTTTCACACAATGCGGTATAAATTGGGCATCTATAGACACCAAAACCTAGGCACTCAAAAAACACCATTTGCTTACCGATAATAAAATATATATGCCTAAGTCCAAACTTAGACATATAAAATCCTGCACATAATTACCTTTTTCTAGATTTTTATTAAATCTAGAAAATCCACCTAGGATACCCTGTCTCCCCATGGGACATGTGTCCTAGTCACCACTACCCATCACCATGCCACATATCACACACTCATGTCACCCTTATCCCTTCACATGGGATATCCTCCATATTTCACTACACTTGCACTCACTCATCAAGCCACATCACCCTAGTTGCACTCACTCATCCTCCATATTGCACTCCACTTGCACTCACTCATCAAGCCACATCATCCTAGTTGCACTCACTCATCCTCCATATTTCACTACACTTGCACTCACTCATCAAGCCACATCACCCTAGTTGCACTCACTCATCCTCCACATTGCACTCCACTTACACTCACTCATCCTCCACATTGCACTCCACTTGCACTCACCCATTAGCCACATCACCCCAGTTAAGTGAGGCACTCTAAGTGACTCACTCTAACTCCCCCTACCACATGGTAGCCCTAGCTTGCCACCTATCCTTCCCTCAAAAGCCTTGAAATTGCCTATAAAATAAGCATCACCCCATTAAACAAGTCATGTCGAGAATACACACTATCACGCTACTGGAATCAAGCTAGGAGCTCACACACATGTCAAGGAGATATGATATTTGATGCCTCAAAGTGCATTTTTGGAATATTATATCACTTGGCCTCAACCACCAAATTTGCGGTTACATAGTCACAACCACTTAGTCCATGATTGTCTAACCGCCCCATCCACAATTATATATTTAGAATTTCGTACCCTACAGTTACCCAAAATACATCGAAAGAATAAACTATGTAGATCAGATCCCTACGTTTTGAATAATTTTTACTAGCAAGGTATTTTTTTTTAATTTACATGGTGGAATTGGTAGCCACCACAAATCCGAGAAGGCTTTTTAGATTTTATGGCCACCACAATATTTTGTACTATCTACCCTAGAAGCCACCATACAATTCTTTGTACAGTCTACCCCTATAACCACCATGCCACAATCATTTTAAACCTTTTACGCCATTGAAAGCACTAGGAAAGGGATAAGCGTTCAATCTAGCAAGGCTCAAGATTTGAACCTTGGACCTCCGCCCCTCTTACGGGGTTTGGTTGAACCAATTGGTCTACACCTTGAACCTCATTAGCAAGGTATTTTAGATCTAATTTTCTATGTTTTTTGCAAAAGTACATTCGAGGGTTTTATTCATATTTTGATCTTCAATCACATCTAAAGGTGCTACTAAACACCTGTTTGATTTCTTCATGTGTGTAGGAAACAAGCATATGAAGTGGCTATTGAAGCTCGAGTTATCTATTGTAGGATACACAAGCCCACTCACCCCTTGGTTGTAGCAGAGAAAACCAAAGGCATCGTCAACATTTGTATTTGGTGAAAAAATGTATTTTCTCCCATTTTTTCACCCATTGTAATATGAGAAACAAGCATGTTGTAATCATACCCTTGCACATTCGAGGAAAAAGCATTGTAAACAAAGATCAAGGCTCCATTCAAAATCAATACAAAGAAATCATTTTCATTGCAATTGCTTGTTTTATTATTTCATTATTCGGTGTTGTCTTATTTGATTACAATAACATGGCAAATGACATGGCATTTGCAAATGTGGTAGGGATCAACATAGAAAAGCTCAACATGACATGCATAATGCCACATGTAAAATATAAAAAAAGGTTTGACCAATCACATTCTACCATCTTATCAACCCCATTGACCATATAATCACACAATCATTGATAAAGTTGGGGATACATGAATTCAAAGTAAATTAAAGAGCCATAAGTGCTATAGTCTAGTTCATAGGTTTTGAAAGAAACTAGAGCATGATAAGTGATACAATCTAGTTTGTTGGTATATTAACCAATGGCTTGCACAATACGTACCTATCCGATAGCCCTAGAGCATGATAAGTCGTACAATCTAGTTTGCTAGTACATTATCCAATGGATTGCATAGTCAGCACCTAGTTGGCAGCCCCCTATTTTAGACATTGATATGTGGTGTCACCTCATTCACTAGTATGTTGTCCAGTCAACATCTAGTTGGAACCCCCTTGACCACTCATATAGTGGCACATGGTGGCCTCTTATTTGCTAAAAATACATAATTTATTTCAAAATTTTAAAGGTTTTTGAGGCATTTTGTGTGATTTTTTGATCAAACTTTTGGAATACATAAATTTTACATATATAAGTGTTTTAAGCATTTTTTTATTAGATTTTACAAATTATCAATATCTTTGTATTAAAAATATTGTTTTAGGTCATGAATACATGTAATATTTTATATCTTTATAGGAAATTTATGGATCAACATTTGCCCTTACTGAATGATCCAATTATGCCACTTCAAAAATCAATTATAGCTCTACTCCAAAGCAATGGGTTGATCAAGTATGTGAATGAGGAACCTTGAGAGATTGTTTTTGAACACATAACATAGTTGTATGAGGATAAGAAGGATGAGAATATTAAAGTGATAACCCTTCATTTTGACAAGGTCTACAACACTCATGTTAGTAGCACTATGAACCCTAAGGATTGATTGATAAATTTTAATTTAAGGGTTGTATGATTGTATTAGTTCCACACAAATAAAAATACTAGAGGTGGTGCTTGCTACCTTGACTATGAAATCCTTTGATACCATTTATGAGTATATAATTCAGTTGAAGAAGTTATAAGATGACATCCAAATTGCTAAAGGAAGTCAAAATGGGATAGGAGAGGAACAACCAGTTGTGGATAAGAAGGATTGAGCTTCTCACCATTGTTTCTAATAATATCTCAGATATATATGAGATAGTTGCTTTGTTTGATATATTTTGTGTCTACTTCCCAACTTCTCCTCCTTTTATTGATGAAGTGTTAAAATATCTTCTTCACCAATAGGCTCCAAGATAGTGGTGTAAGGGTCATATTATCATCAATTAGGTTCATGCAAAAAATTAATCAAGGCTAAAAATGACAAGAAGCAAAGTAGAATGAGAAGAAGCCAAAAAAATTCCTTCAATAATAAAAATTGTGAATCTTACAAGAAGGAAGGACATAAAGTAGAGTTTTGTCAGGTTTGCATCAAGGAGCTTGAGAAAGCAAACAAAAAGTAGGATGTTGAAGAAAATCTCTTATATACATAGGAAAATCATGATGGTGAAACCTCACAAGCTCTTATAGTTGTTCATTTAAAATATTGGATGTCCACTTCTTTTTATGAGTGAATTGTAGATTAAAGAGAAACATGGTACACGACCAAGCACAAACATATTTTACATGATTATAGTACACTACATTCAAGAGAGTGTGTGGTCATTGGAGACGACTCTTTCTTATAGGTGGCATGTTGTGGAGAGGTTAGTATTATATCTTCTTCATTTTATGAGGTTCTTCATATTTCCAATGTTTAACTCAATATTTTGTCTATTTATTACATCACCCATACAAAAAAAAGGTGTAATTTTGACATGATCATTGGAATATCAAGGACATTAACAATGGATTCAAGATAATTGCCTCTAGATATTATGAGTCATATTAGATGTACAAACTTGGGGATATACTAAATTTTTTTACTTCTTCCTCTTACAAGATTTTGTGGCTATCATGTCACAAGTAAATGGTAAGAGTCAGCAATGGTATCATCAAATTTTGTGACTTATCTATGGGTTACTGAGGTACATGAGTCACCATAAAATGGCTATTGAACTTCCTCATATTTCCTTTAGAGTTGTGCATGGAGGGATGCATTTTGGAGAAGCATCATAGAGAGTCCTTTCCAAAAGAGATAGAAAGTCATGTTACATGACCCTTGGAGCTCATTGACATTGGTATAAATACCCATAGGTATGCTTTTAATTTTTGGAAATGGGTACTTCTTTCCATTGATGATTTTTCTCAATATGTGTGGTCATATACTATTCATATCACATACAAGGCTTTTGATAAGTTCAAGGAATTCAAATAATTGATAAGGAATCAACTTAAAAGAAATATCAAGTGCCTTAGGTCAGATAGGGGGAGTGAATTTTTAGGATCTCATCCTAACCCTTA
Organism: Wollemia nobilis; assembly: GCA_028583015.1. NCBI lineage: Eukaryota > Viridiplantae > Streptophyta > Pinopsida > Araucariales > Araucariaceae > Wollemia > Wollemia nobilis. The sequence continues at coordinate 15,229 of JAQPPZ010001465.1, read as the reverse complement.
ATGTAATAACTTCCCTGATGTAATAATTCCTAGTGAACGTGGGTAGTACCCATGATTAATATTTTGTAATGTTCTAAGTTTTAGCTTAGGTAGTGCCTATGACAAATGGCACCCTTTTTATGTAACACATGGTAGATAGGTGGCATTGTGCATGTAATTCGTGTGGCATTATGCATGTAATTCGAGTGGCATTGTGCATGTAATTCAAAGTGGCACTATGCATGTAATTCGGGTGGCATTATGCATGTAATCCAGGTGGCATTTTGCATGTAAGCCAACCTTGGAAGGAAACTCCTTAAATACCCGAAAAGGCACCAATGTAACCATCTTTTTGCAAATTAATGAAGTATTGAAGGAGGTTGCCCCCTCGAAGAGGCCTGCGATTCTGTCTTATTGTGAGATTGTTCCTTTATGCAAATTTCTGTTATATTAATATGATGTTTATGTGAGTTTATTTCCAAGCAATTGTGTGAGAGTGTGTTATTTGAGTTTATTTTATAGCAGGATCTTAACAAGTGGTATCAGAGCGCTTTCCAGGGCCAAGTTCTACTGCAACTGCAACGATTCTTGCCATCCAATCCGCCTGTTAGGTATAAATTCTATGTGTTTTTCCCATTTATGTTTTTCCTTATTAAAAAAAAAAAATCCAAAAAAAATACAGTGCATTTTTTTTCCAGACCAAAAACAAAAAAAAATATTTTTAGTTGAGTAGGTAGAAACCCTGTACCGGGGGTTTTAAAATATCGTGAAGGATCTATCGTTATTGGCTAAGCTAGATAGCCCATAAAGCGTCTAGTGAAGTGAGGGGCGATCGGGCTCCAATACCCGGGCCTCGAGACGAGAACTCGCGCACGGACTTGAGCTCCCACGTATCTTCGGGTATATCGGGAGACCATCTAGGATTAAACAAACTTTTAGCCATTAGGAAGCTCTTCGGCCTTGTATTACTCATAGTCTACGGGACACGGCATCCCGGACGATTACCCTCCCGTATTGTCGGAGAGGCGGGTAGTGTGCTCAAGGGTATGTGTGGAATCCTCCTTGAGTAGTGGCACTGAAATATTGGTCCGAGCACTATTGTTCGTCACTGTCGGTATATTAGAGGGCCTATGGGTGGTACATACTCCTATACTTAGCATTCCCTGGTTCTGTTAAAACTTCAACCTGTAAAAAACGCAAAAAAATAAAATAAAAATAAAAATAAAAATCCAAACATCCCTGTTCGTAAACCTGCATTTCAAAAGTGAGCATATGAGAAAGGAGTCCTCTACTAAAAAAATAACAAAAGGGACATGCATTCGGGATAAGCCATGAGGGTGACACTTAAGTTGACGGTCCGGAGAATAACGATAAAATTTACGAGTGGCGATCCACGGTCGAGTCGAGTCGAGAGAGGTCGGCACGGTCGGGGCGGGAATTCACAGTCTTCGAGGTCAGAACAGAACTGTCATATCAGTCACCTACAAAATACGAGAGAATCTTGAGTGTGAAACGCGGCCAGTTATAGATAGTGCTCCAGTACCCAACTTTTGCTCAGTAGCTCAGAATTAGAAATTGTAAACACCGTTAGACTCAGCAAAACAGGAGATAAAAAAAAAGAAAAGTGCGGGGTGCCAAAAAGTAGTGTTGAGAGATATAGCTCATTGTGACCACCTCCTTCTGCTGATCGTTTTGATATATAGCACCCAAGCACTTTTTTGGGCACTTACTAAAAATAGTAAGTCCTAAAAATTCAATTCTATTTTTAGTAACTGGTCACAAAAGGTCTAAAAAATGGCCCAGGGTACCCGTGGACACCAAAAAGAACTAGAACACTTGGAATCCCTAACAAAAGCCATTGAGAACTTGAACTCGGCTTTTCACTCCATAAGGGAAGAAGTCCAAGGTCTTCGCCTAGAGCATGAGGCCACTAGCAACCGCTTAGAAGAAGCAGCGACGAAGTAGACAACAAGGTGAGAAGAGAACCACCCAAATCAGAATACCAAGGTGAGAGTTCTACAAGGAATCGTGACCATGATCCACCCTTTAGAATGCCCAAATTGGACTTTCCCAAATTTAGTGGGAAGGATGTTGATGGGTGGCTATGTCGGGTTGACCAATTCTTTCGACTTCATAATGTACCCATATTTCATCGAGTCCGGATGGCTTCCTTTAACTTGGAATCCGAGGCTCTACACTGGTTTCAATGGTTGCGTCTTGCCTACCCAAATCTCTCTTGGGAGGATTTTGAATCCCAACTACTCACTCGATTTGGTCCTAGTGAGTATGAGGACTTTACGGGAGCCTTGACCAAACTACAACAAACGGGGGTCGGTCAGAGAGTACCAAGCTCAATTTGAAAAATTGGCCAATAGGACAAGAGGATTGAGTGAAGGGTTCTTCCAGAGTTGTTATATCAGTGGGTTGAAGGTGGAACTCCAAGCGGAAGTAAAAATGTTGAAACCACGAACTATGATGGAAGCTATCAGTTTGGCCCGTTTGGCCGAATCTAAACTCTCTGCCCAAAGACGCCCATCAAAGTTTCTGCAAAATAGACCTTCATTTCCTCCTAGAGCCCAACACCCAGTTGATAATAAACCTGTTGCACCCAAGCGCCTCACCACCGAAGAGATGGATGCACGTCGTGCCCAAGGATTATGCTACAATTGTGATGAAAAGTTTTTCAAAGGGCATAAGTGTGCACACAAAAAATTGTTCTCGATAGATGTTGAAGAACACGATACCTCGACGAGAGTGATAAGGATGAGGACCCTCCGAAACACCTCCTCCACAAGAAGAAGTGAAACGGGAACACTGAGACAGCAATTACGAGTCCATGCCCTTGCGGGCATTACTACTCCTCAAACCATGAAGGTTGCGGGATTTTTCAAGGGCCAACGTCTTTCCATCCTTCCGGATTCGGGAAGCACGCACAACTTCATTGACCCTAGAGTTGCTCAGCGGGCAAATTGCTATATCCACACTTGTAATTCCTTTGAGGTCATGGTAGCCAATGGGGGAACCTTACCTTGTAAAGGAAAGTGTCGCAATGTTAAAATCAAGATAGGGGACTATGCACTCAAGCAGGACATGTTTGCCCTCGAGTTGGGTGGATGTGATATTGTTTTGGGATCTCAATGGTTGAGTACGTTGGGCACTATCGGTTGGAACTTTGCTTGAACTTTGGATGCGGTTCTCCCCGGAACGGACAAACACACATCATCAAGGGCTCCCCGGCGGGAACACCTCAAATTATCGGTTCAAACGGCATGGAGAAATTGCTAAAGAAATCATCACGTGGGGTCATTGCACAACTATTCTCCATCCAACCATCCACATCCCCAATGGGTGAAATCCCACCGGACATGCAACAGATTCTCCACAAACATGAGGCCATCTTTTCGGAACCAACCACACTACCACCGCATCGCTCTCATGACCATGCCATTCCATTATTGTCGGATAGTACACCTCCCAATATCGGACCGTACGGGTACCCCCATGCCATGAAGTCGGAGATTGAGAAGATGATACGAGGAATTACTCAAGGCGGGTGTCATTCGGCCTAGTACTAGTCCCTACTCTGCACCGGTCTTGCTGGTCCTCAAGAAGGATGGCTCTTGGCGATTGTGTATTGACTACCGAGAACTCAACAAGATAAGCTGTCAAGGATAAATTTCCTATCCCTGTGGTTGATGAATTACTAGATGAATTACATGGGACCATGTACTTCACCAAGCTAGACCTCCGCTCCGGGTACCATCAGATCCGGCTCAGGGATGAAGATATTCCTAAAACTACTTTTCGCACTCATGAAGGTCATTATGAATTCTTGGTAATGCCATTTGGTCTCACAAATGCTCCTTCCACATTCCAAAGCTTGATGAACAACATCTTTCGCCCTTTCTTGCGGAAGTTCATCCTTGTGTTCTTCGATGACATCTTGATTTACAGTCACACATGGGAAGAGCATCTCAATCATGTAGATCAAACCCTCCAACTACTGGCCGACCATAAACTGTTTGCAAAAAGGTCCAAGTGCTCCTTTGGTTTGACTGAAGTAGAATATCTGGGACACATTGTCTCAAAGGATGGTGTCAAGGTTGACCCTAAGAAGATCCAAGCAGTCCAAGAATGGCCGAAACCTCGCACACTCAAGGGGCTTCGAGGATTTTTAGGGCTTACGAGGATATTACCGTAAATTTGTCTGCAATTATGGAAAGATAGCCGCCCCCCTCACCTCCATGTTGAAGAAGGATTCTTTTACTTGGACAGGGCCGGTTGAGCAAGCATTCCTGGACCTCAAGCATGCCATGACCACCACTCCAGTTTTAGCCATGCGAGACTTCTCTAAAAAATTTGTCATTGAAAGTGACGCTTCTGGTCGTGGTATTGGGGCGGTATTGATGCAAGAAGGACGCCCTTTGGCTTTTACCAGCAAAGCCCTATCTGATCGCAATTTGGGGAAATCCACATATGCCAAGGAAATGTTGGCAATATTGCATGCAGTCCTGCATTGGCGGCCTTACCTCATTGGGCGCCATTTCTCCATCAAAACTGACCACCAGAGTCTGAAATACTTTCTAGAACAACGAGTTGCCACCCCCGAGCAACAAAAGTGGGTATCAAAACTCATGGGCTATGATTATGACATCACGTACAAAAAAGGGAAGGAAAATCTTGTGGCAGATGCTCTCTCTCGCCAATTTGAGACCCTTAGTATGTTGTGTGCCATCTCTGCACCATTGCCCCAATGGATTGAGCCCTTACGTCGGGGAAATACTTCGGGATGCAGATTTGAAAGACCTGGTTGCTTCACTTAGGGATGATCCGAGTCTACACCGGGATATAGTTGGGATGGCCGGGATCTGCGTTACCATCAACGCCTGGTTCTTCCTCCTAAGTCCCCACTTCGAGAACTCCTCATGAAGGAATCACATGCTACTCCATCTGCTGGCCATTCAGGGTTCCTAAAAACTTATGAGCGACTCAAGCGCACCTTCTTTTGGAAAGGTATGAAACAGGACATTCGCTCTTTTGTAGCGGATTGCGACACTTGTCAAAGGATGAAAGGAGAAACAGTGCGCTCCCCGGGCACTCTTCAACCATTGCCGATACCAGATCAGGTGTGGACTGACATCTCCATGGACTTCATAGAAGGGCTACCTAAATATGGAGGCAAGTCTGTTATTTTCGTGGTAGTGGACCGCCTTTCAAAGTATGCTCACTTTTGTGCCCTAACCCATCCTTACACAGCATCCACTATTGCCCAAATTTTTCTTGACTCCATATTTCGCCTTCATGGCATGCCCACCTCCATTGTATCTGATCGTGATCCCACCTTTACTAGCAATTTTTGGCAAGAGTTGTTTAAGTTGCAGGGGACTCAGCTCAAAATGAGTTCAGCCTACCATCCGCAAACGGATGGTCAAACAGAGGTTGTTAATAAATGCTTGGAAACCTACCTTCGTTGCTTTGCCTCCGATCATCCTACTCATTGGGCAAAATGGCTTTCTTTGGCTGAATGGTGGTACAACACTTCCTATCATACCGCCACCAAACTCACACCGTTTGAGGCAGTTTACGGGCGCCCTCCACTCACGCCTTCCTCCTACATTTCGGGCAGCTCCAAGGTCCGGGCCGTCGACAATGCTCCGAGTCAACACACCAGGGTCCTCCGCCAACTCAAGCAAAATTTGAACATGGCCCCGAGAATCGGATGCGCCAACAAGGTGATCGAGCATCGTTACGAGCGCGGTTTTGATGTGGGTGATATGGTCTTCCTTCGCTTACGGCCATACAAACAATCATCCCTACAACTCCGCAGGTGTCGGAAGCTCGCTCCAAAATTCTATGGTCCTTATCGGGTTCTACAATGGATTGGTCCAACGGCTTACAAATTGGCTCTTCCCCCCACTTCCAAGATCCACCCTGTTTTTCATGTTTCCCTTCTCAAGAAAGTTGTGGGCACAAAGGTATAGGTTCAATCAACACTCCCCGAATTGGATGAAGAAGGCTCCATCTTACTTGCACCGAAGCAGCTGCTGGATCGTCGAACTCGCACTCTGCGCAACCGTACCATTATAGAGGTCCTGGTTCAGTGGCGTGGACTTCAACTTTGAGGATGCTACATGGGAGTCTCTCCATCAACTCCGACCAACGGTTTCCTCATTTTCAGCTTTGAGGACAAAGCTTCTTCAAGGAGAAGGGCATGTTAGGATCTCATCCTAACCCTTAATGTAATAACTTCCCTGATGTAATAATTCCTAGTGAACGTGGGTAGTACCCATGATTAATATTTTGTAATGTTCTAAGTTTTAGCTTAGGTAGTGCCTATGACAAATGGCACCCTTTTTATGTAACACATGGTAGATAGGTGGCATTGTGCATGTAATTCGTGTGGCATTATGCATGTAATTCGAGTGGCATTGTGCATGTAATTCAAAGTGGCACTATGCATGTAATTCGGGTGGCATTATGCATGTAATCCAGGTGGCATTTTGCATGTAAGCCAACCTTGGAAGGAAACTCCTTAAATACCCGAAAAGGCACCAATGTAACCATATTTTTGCAAATTAATGAAGTATTGAAGGAGGTTGCCCCCTCGAAGAGGCCTGCGATTCTGTCTTATTGTGAGATTGTTCCTTTATGCAAATTTCTGTTATATTAATATGATGTTTATGTGAGTTTATTTCCAAGCAATTGTGTGAGAGTGTGTTATTTGAGTTTATTTTATAGCAGGATCTTAACATGAATACATGAGAAATATGTTAGGATCTTATTCTAATATAACTATTGTTATGTACTTGTCTAGTGTTGGTGTATATTTGGACCTTGAGCACTTGGTGTGTATGGACCCATTATGATGTAAAATTTACTTCTATTATAATTAGGAGTTAATATCTTGATTCGTCTCTTTTATGTGGTCTAACCCTTGAGTATTATGGTTAGGATAAATAAGAGTGTATATAAGGACATGGGTTTGGAGTAGAAGGTATCTCATATTTCTCATATTATATCAGAGCTATACTTCCAAGGAGGTGGCTCCCTTGAAGAGGCCTACAATATCTATTTTGCTTAATTAATATAATTTTGTTGTATTCCCATATAATTATTTTCTTGAGCACTTATGTTATTTTCATTTTCATGGTCATTTAATTTATAAGAATTTCCAAATACGAAAATATTAGGGTATTTTTTTTCTAAAAATTATCTCATCTTTTAGGAGCCATATCTTTGTGAAGGGTTGTCTGAGTCAGCTGATTATTGGACCACTTTGTGTGGAATTTGAAGAGATTTAAAATGCATTGTCATATGAAGAAATCTAAGCAATTTTAATGGAGATACAACCCTATGAAGTCAACCATCTGAAACAAGGGTAATGACAACTTTTCAAGTTGCAAAAAACAAAATTACAAATATTTATCAACTAGGGTTCAAATTATGTGAGGAGCAATGGAGGGCTAAGGATTCAATGATTTAAGACATTCTATTTGGAAATAGAATATTTTAGCTAAGTTTCCTTTTCCCTTATTTATATTAGAATTTTTTCTAGCAAATTATTACAAATTTATATCATATATATATTTGCTATAGGATATTTTGGTAAATTTTAGTAGATTTTGAGTTTTATTTTCCTTCCCATGGACCAATTTATAGATAAATCATTAGCATAATCTCTAGTAGTAGATGTTATAGAGAAAATAATAGAGGATCTATCCTTGCTACTCAAATATAGGATAATTTTTGATAAATTTAATGGGTATTGGCTAAGGGCTTCAACCTTGAGAAAATGGATTGATTGGAGTTGGAAGTCTCCAGGAGTGATTTTATCCTTTCTTCCAAAAGGTTTCTTCCTATCCATTTTTTGGTCTAGGAAAGAAATATATAGAATACTAAAATGGGTTCCTTGGTTTATGGGAGGAGCATGACTCTTCCTTACCCACTAGTATGAAGACTTTTCACTTGAAAACATAAATCTATCCCTAGTACCAGTCTAGGTTAGGATGTATAGTTTTCCCATTAAGTTTTGGGAAATAGATACATTTAAGGCAATAGGAAACACTATGAGATAATTCCTTGAGATTTCAAAAACTACAAAAGATGGATTCTTGGCTATTTATGCTCAAAAATTGGTCATGATTATGTTAGCTTTTGATGCAATATGTAATGGAAGATAGCAAAAACAAGATGAAGAATAAAATAACATAAAGTAAATATGCGAGATGACTCAAAATAATATATATATATATATATATATATATAAATTATGGAGATGTTTACAAAATAGCTCTCAAGGAAAAGAACACTCCATGAATAGAGTTACTGCTCAAGAATGGGCATTGAGCATATCACACTCCACCATATTACATCACACTGCTACATCACACCACTCTAACTCCTATATGCTATTGTATGCTCTTCTATGCTATGTTCCTATCTATGATCTATACCTATGGACCTTTATATAGGAAATAGATTCCTTGGCCAAAACTCTACCTAGATGTGCAAGGGACAACTTGCACATATACAACTTGCACTTTGACACTTGTGCAGTTATTACATTGTATGAATTAACTAGATAACTTCCCCTTAAAGTAATCTAATGTCCTAAGTATGTACCGAGGTAAAGGTACATGTACATGATCCAAATGATCTAATAGAATATATTTATACCACCCTCTTGTATTACATTATTTGGATATTTATGACTTTAGTCTTCAATGTGGATCTTCTTCAGTTGATGGCTTTTATTCTTCTATAGGTGTTTCAGTATTTGGATGATACAAAAATAGGCTGAAACTATAGGTTTTCCTTTCAATTGACCTTGCACTGAATTCCTCCTTCTTTGGATTTATCTTCATATTCTTCTTCTTCAGCTTTACCTTTGGATCCAGTCTCTGTGCTTTCATAGGTGGTCATACTGCTTGTTGTTTCTTGTAGAATGGGTCCCTCTTTCTTGTCTTCAATATGTACAAAATTTTCTGAACAACCACTCAGAGTATCATGATAAGATATTGAATTAGTAGATTCTAAAATGCTGCATGAGGATTGGAAAAACTTTTCTAGATATACCTCATTAATTTTGATCTTCTTTTTGAGTAGTTCTATCAATCCTCTTTGTTATACATTTTCATTCTTGTAGAATTTGAGCAATGCCATATATAAAATGCTCACAAGATCTAAGGAAAGTGTAATGTCACTTTTTCCATTATCAATAGCTTCATTGAGATGAGCTTGAAGATATTATTTCATAGTATCAAAATTATTTTCTAAAGCTTCACTATGGATTACTTTTAAAGTTAGATTTATCATTTTTTCATATTTTATGAGTTGATTCATGATACCGAGTTTTATAGCACTGGATTTTTCTTTGCTAAAACAATTATCCTTGGAGTTTGTATTGAAAGTAGACATTCTTATGATTCCTTGTTTAGATTATTGAAACAATATAAGCTTTATTTGATACAACCTTTATTCATTATTGTTTTGTAGACTACTTTATGTATCCCAAGTAATATGAATATTTACTCTTGAGGATTTTTTCATTTTGAAGAAAGCTTATATTTTATAATTTGATAATATTTGATAGAAGATGATATTACCAAGTTTGTAGAATGCCTTAAGACTCCCTAGTATGCTATGGATAAGATATAGTATTTTTTCATAAATTATAGTTCAATATTTGACTGATTTTGTAAAGGTTTTGTAAATGCCAAAATCAATTCCTATTATCCCTTATTGCTCCTATTGAACTAAGCACTATTCCCAAATTTTAAACAGGTAATAATGCTGGATCTTTTGTCTCCTTTTGATAGGTTTAAGACAATAATATTATGTATATCCAACCTTTGAAAAATCTTTGATAAATATCTCTTTATGAATAACCTTTTTGGAATTACGTTTAGTGTATCCAATTTTCTAATTAATTAATTTGATGTAGTACCCCTTATGACTCCCAAATCTTTGGATAAATTAGATCACAATAATATTTCCAAATAATTATTATTTATTCCAGTAGAAATACTTATTGCTCCTAGGATTTATATTGCAAATACTGTATTTATATGATAAATTTTCCCTTTGATAAATTGATTTCAATTAAATACATTCTTTTAATTACACCCTTATGGCTCCCAAGGAAATAAAGCATATGATAATGGGAAATCACATAAATATGAGATACCTTGTGGACCCAAATTTGTAGATCTCTATGCACTAATAGTATCTTTACACACTTTGACTAGTTCTATTTTTGTGCCCTTCTTACGAACATAAGCAATAATATTTTTGAGAGCAATCTAATAGTGCAAATCTAATAATATTTTAATGCACTAATAATATCATATTATTACTCCAATTAAATCTAAAAAACTAATGCACTTAATCAATCTACTACAACTAATCAATAATAATATGAAATGAATTTTCAAGAATTATTCTAAAATTTCTTTAACAATAGGGTAATAGGAGCTAGTCTTCATTTTCTTTTCCAAAGTAGATAATAGTTAGTTGATAGATAGTTTAAGATTCTAAAATATAATCAACTCCTAAAGTGCAAATGAACCTTAAATAATCCTTTCTTTTTACACCTTTTGAAGACTCTAATTTAATTATCCTTTTGCAACTTCAATCTAGTTAAGGTGCTTAAACAAATCTGATAAGTAATCCACTTAATGAATCTACTTGCACCAATAGTTGCTTATATTTTTCTAAAATGCCTTTTCACCACTTCTATAGAGGATGTATATCTTGATGTCTATGATCACCAAGTTGTTGTCTTAGATAATATATTGCAGCTCTTTGTAGGCTGCCTTGAACAACTTATCTTCACCAAAATATGGTCTCCCTTTCACGAGCCTAGAATTTTTGGTGGCTTGTTCTCCTATTGTAGTCTCCTCCTTTTTGCTATAGAGATATTTGATTCTTAAGTGGTGCCTTCTTACTGTGAGAGGCAATCTCAAAGTCTCCTATATTTGGTAGACTTATTCTATCTAAATATTCCTTCAAAAAATATCTTCTCAAGATTCTGTATGTCTTGAGGTCTTTTGATATTTGGCACTCCTTACCAAATTCTTCTTCTTGGGCTTGTTGTCAAATGGCGATAATTGTCCCAAATATTTCACTATCTCCAATATTTAATTTCTCCAATGATTTCTCCTTTGAACTCCTTTGATGAATTCTTTAGCAAGGCTCACCAAGCCTTATCTTGGATGCTCATAAAGACCTCTCCAAGACCTCTGATCCTACAACTCCTTCTGGTCTTCCTTGAGACCTTGTCTTCAACCTTCTACTTTTGGAAGTGTTGGTGGTGAGATATTCTCTTGGATATATAATTTTGCTACCTTTGTATTTGAGAAAGACTCTCATAGTCATTCTTCATCAATGAGATCTTCTCTTGATCTCTTTGCTTCGGGGGCTAGATTTATTCTAAAGCATTCCCAACTCACTGAATCTTCCTATTCCTACAACAAAATATTAGTATTGAAATCTACTTATGAATTAGATACTTTCTTCTAAAGTATTATTTAGGATCAAGGCTTCTATGGCCTTTTATAGTATCAAGGCTTTTGTGGCCTTTTTTAGAATCAATCCTTCTATGGCATTTTTTAGTACCAAGGCTTCTATGGCATTTTAAAGGCTTCTTTGAAATTTTCTTCAAGGCTTATATGGCCTTTCCTTCTGGATCAAGACTTGTATAGCCTTTTCTTCTGGATCAAGGTTACTATGGCCTTTTAAGTCTTCTATGGTATTTTCTTCTTGTGAAGTTTCCAATCTAGCAATGGAGATCTCCTGTATCCCAACTTCACCATAATTCTACTCTAGAATTTTCTTCTATATATTCTTCTCTTGCAGTAACTAATCTCTCCACTATGAAAGCACTTCAACCTTAGGGTAAAAAATTTTAAATCTCCTAGCTTTCTATTGTATGAGGTGTCCCAATCATCTGAGAATCAATTCCCTGCAATACAAAGAAATTATAGGTCAATTTATCTAGATCTCTTAGATGAGCTTGTATCGCTCCAAATTTTTTACACCCTTACCTTAAAGCTATAGGATCCGTGCCCGGAATGGGGATGTGAAAAGGATGACGCGGTACCTCAAACTGAGAGGCCTTGTGAAGGTCCCGCCTGGTGATTTTTTGACGGATGGTGGGTTCACCAGGAAATGTTTGAATGGCAGTTTCCACGCCTAGGTTGGGAATGTGTTTGATGTGTTCAGTTTTATCTTTAATCATCCAAGTCCTAGGTTTGGCCAAAATGCGTCTAAGCTATTCTATATGAAATGCAGATTTAAATGAAGACATAAATAGATTTGGATAGAAAAATAGAAAGAACAAGATGGATTAAAGATCCATACCTGATTCGGATGTCTGATGAAGGTTCTGATTTTTGAAGTAGTATTTTTGAAGTAGTCAGGATCGTCTAGAATTCTACAGGATCGTCTCCTATCTGACAGGATCATCTGAGATCTGAAGAATTTGTCAGAGACCTGCAAACAAAAAAATAGATGCAAAATACAGAGAATGCAACTATGATAACAGAGGGTAATGATATCAAATGACAGTAAGAACATTAAAATGAATATAATAAGAAAAAACACGAATGCATTATACCGATCTAATGACAATTTATGCTTTTATTATGCATTAAAGCTACATGGGTGAACTCCAAGATGCAGAATAATAAAGAATAACCATAGAATTAACTAAATGCAGAATAATATAGCAGAAAAAGGATGAAGAAATGCAAACTCTGGGCATTGATTGCCCCCAATGTGGATTGCAGTCGAAATCGTCTTGAGTTGGGTTGAGATCATCCAAGATTGTACGAGATTGTCCACGACGAACTGAGCTTGCTCCAACTGAAAAACAATGAAGTTCTTGCAAACAAACTTGGAAAAATACAAATGCAAACAGTGTTTTAAGATGGTCTAGTGCGTATAAAATTCGAGTTACAGGGAATTTCATCTAGGGGGATGCTAAGGGGGCGGGGCCTAGGATTAAATACGCTTAGGAGGGATGTTAGGAGGTTGGAGATCATCCCTATTTGGGAGATCTCCAACGGGGAGGGTCTCTAACGGCGCAAACATGCTTCTACCTGGATTAGAGACGCCGTTGGAACAAAAACTAATTGTGAAAAATCAGTTTTGGGACAAGATCGTCTGGACATCCTAGCCCAGACGAAATTGTTCGATCTGAGGCGATATCATCTAATCGGCGACAATATCGTCAAACAATCAAAACAAATTCTAAAAATGGCATGGGAAACAAGGAAACGGATTAAACTGCTGTTTGGGAGCGATTTTGGAGGTTGAAATTTGAATTTGAATTATTTACTAGAGTAAGTGTAATTATTAAGGTTTTACTGTGCCAATTTTAGGGTGCTACATTTTGCCCCTTATTTAGAAAATTTTCCAAAGAAAATGCGTTAAAGATGAGTTATTCTCGATCTACGAGAAAGCAAAAATTATTCCCTTTTTAGGTGACAATTCTAGGTCGAATCGTACGACAGCTTACTATGGTGCCCCCTCCGTGTTTTTACCCAAATCGAATGTTTGAGGTAAAAACACGGAAAAACAAAATTTTAAAATGTTTTTAATTGTGTTTTGAATAAAATTAAGAAAAATAGGGTAAAACCCTAATTCATTGTTACTGTTCATTTTTTTAGTTTTTAGAGCTCTGCAAGCAAAATGGTCGAGACAGCGCACAGATCGACAGAGGTCCGGCGCGGGCTACGGTTAAGAGTCTAAACTTAGTGTAGAATGCTTTAAGTTGAATTTACATGCTTTTTAGGTTGATTTTAAATAAATTTTGAGCATTGTGGTCATTTTTGGGCCGTCGACGTCGTCGGAAAGAAATCATCCCGATTTCGACGAAATTGTCTCAAGTTCGTCGATTGCGTCTAAGGGCGAAATCGACGAAAGGGGGATGATTTCGGCTTGCAAAATTAGAGACAATTTTGCTCAAATGTGGGACGATATCGTCCAATAGTGGACAATATCATCATTTGTATAAAATTGAACTGATTTTACTTGCATTATTAATCACTTGAGTTTTTATTAATGATTTTTTTGTTGTGTTGTTGTTTATGTTGCAGAGAGGTTTACTAAAGAGCAGAGAATGGAAATACGGTGGGTTGAGAGATGACTTGGCTGCTCTATCACAGGCAGAGTGGGATCAGCTGGCTCAGGCCAACTTATAGCATGTGGCAGAGATGCCATAAGTTTCTACAGACATGGGGCTACTGATAGCCCTAGCAAAGAGGTGGTATCCGGGTTCTTCCTGTTTCCGGTTACCGACAGGGGAGATGACTCCCACATTGGAGGATGTATGGAGGATTCTGAGGATCCCCATACAAGGACGGTTGATCACTCCTACGGCCAATTAGGGCCATGCTATGATGCGGTTGTGTGGTGATCCGAGCTTCGCCCTGGAGAAGGGCGGAGTGAACATCGAGGTGCTGCATCAAATGCCTGGGGCATCCAGACTCACACAGGTTTTGGCTGAAGTGGTAGGTGGACTTCTGTTGTGCCACCAGAGCAGATGTAGGGTACCATGGGTACTGGTAGATGTGGTCTGTGACATGAGAGACCACAGCTACAGGTTTGCTTGGGGCAACTTTGTTCTATGCCGATTGTATAGGATATTGTATGGGGTCGTATACAAGGGCGACCGATGTCTAGTTATGACATCGCTTCTACAGGTTTGGTGCTGGGAGCACATTGTAGTGCGGAGGTCGGTAGGGATTCCTTTGAAAAGGATTGACGGGGAGAGGCCTTGAGTTTTCTACTGGTGGCTCCAGAGAGGGTCACAGCGACAGATTGATCTGTCGATGTCCTGGAGATTGCTGGATGACTTTGTCTTGGACCAGATCACCTGGAGGCCTTGGAGAGATCATCCAGGGTGGGTCGAGGATGGACAAGAGCTGGCTCACATCAGGCAAACCTACTGGCTGAGGATGGAGAGGGAAGAGGTGGAGCTCCATCGCTACGACCATTTTTTGTGATAGTTTGATCTACAACAAGGATCCCATCTCTCAGGGATTATGAGTTTTCTTGGACTGTCTGGGATAACACTACAGTTAGCGAGGCTCCAGATATGCAACAATTCTGGAGTCAGGACGTGGATGATGACCCCATTTAGCCAGTGGATGGGGATGATGCTGGAGTAGCTGATGGCTATGATGCCTGGTACATAGGCATCCACCCTCCTCGGATGACGAGGGCTCAGGTTTCGATTCATGCAGTT